>JAXCHB010000127.1:11675000-13165000 GCA_036926305.1 Uropetala carovei | reverse complement strand
ACTTTTCGGAACCGTAATATCATATTCTTTATTAGGGTTCCGTCGTTCGTTTATTACATGATATAATTGTGAATCATCCATTCTGCTGTGCTGCAAAACAAGAATTCAAAGAAGTTCCTCTGTTTTATCAGACAAAATAATTACATGGAATTTCAGTTTGAGAAAAATGAATTCCACTGACGCTCCAGAGAGAATGCAAACGTTGCGAGACAGATGGATCAGAAGTGTATATTTATTTTTGAAAGATTTAGCGCGCCATATCTTCTATGAAATCGTCCTCTACTCACGTACGCAAACACTCGGGCCAACTACTAAGGATCCCATTCACTACGAACATCTTTTATTGGAACAACAAACAGAATCCAAAAGATTAGCGAGTTAAGAGCGTGTTTTTTTTTGCCAACTCCTCGCAAATTCGAAGAACCGGCTCGCTCTTTCCGCTTCCGACCGATACGGAGCAGTGCTGCGAGAAGTGTAACGTAGTGTTGGGCAACTTTTTCTACGGTGCGGGCCGCATTGGTGGTTGCGAATTCCTCGGCGGGCCGCAATGCAATTTGTCAATCCTTCGGCTGGCCAAATTAGTGTTAAAATCAGATGTTAACTTGAGATTTTGAGGTATCATATCAGTGAAAATCAAGTCTAAATTGGGTTTATAGGAATAACCTTTCAATACCAAGAGTTTCATTGTCGTAATTTGAATTTATGTAGTATGAATTTGTGCTAAATTTCTTTTTAATTCTCGGGCCTCATAAAACGTTCTCGAGGGCCACATGCGGCCCGCAGACCGTAGGTTGCTTACCACTATTGCATGACATTCTGAAGTGACTCGGTTGGTCACCTCTGCGTGCGCCCGAGACGCATCTTTCACGCTTCTACCGCGTGATCTCAATAGAGAGACGTTAGGACACGACACGGTCGTGTTTATCATTTGCGAGGTGTCTCTCTGGAAAGTGGAATCGTTTACGCCCATTGTATCGCCCGTTCTTGTGTCCGAACGAGCGATTTCCTTGCGTAAATATGGTGTACGGAGATTGCACTTATGACCGTTAGAAATTTACGTCACTTTTCCCGGATGTTGTTAGCAGGAAGAGATAGTGAGGGAAATTTCCCATGAACCAATAACAAAGGAATTTCGATATTTTCCCGTCTAACGAAGTGAGCTGGAATGGAGATTATTTAATAAAGTATAACATTTTAACTTGAATGCTTAGTTTTGATAAACAAATTATGGCGGTTGAACTTTTCCGGTCGAAAATAAAATAGTTGAACAAAATTTTCGATTTAACAATTCCGAGTATGAATTTTCGGGTTCACGTAATGGATTGCAAAAAATTGACGGTATAGTTACGTCCCAAACCCAAACCTTAATGTGGCTATAGGAATTAGATTTGATTTCGCATCACTTTAAAGAAAAAATATTAAACTGACACAAAACGTGAAAAAAATGGAAACTTTTCGATGTAAATAATATTTTGGAAGACGAATTCCGAATAAAACGTATCCGTTAACAGATTTTTTTATACAAAAGGCTGGAGTTGGAAAATATCTTAACACAATTTTTTATGTTCATCCCGTCCATAATCTGAGAAGCGAGCATGGGAACTGAAGGAATGTTTCGGTGCGGCACACGACATAAACGAGGCGTAGCTCGCGACCTCGACGGGGTGTAAACCCACCCGCAACTATTCCACCCGAGGGAAAACGGTCACGCCACCTTCTGCAGAGGCGGACTGTGGAATAACTGCGGAGAGGGAAGAAGGGGAGAAAGGAGAGATGGAGGAAAGAGGAAGAGGGAATGTGGGATAGAGGAGGGAAGGGAGAAGAGTGTTGGCCTCTAGAGTGGGCTATCTTGATAGTGAGGAGGACTTAAGAGAAAATGGGGCTTGCGAGGTAGAAATAAGAATAGGGAGCGGAGAGATAAGTATAGCGGAGTGGAGTGGGAGTTAACGGAGATATTATTCGAGGATGGATAGAAAAAGAGGCTGGGAAAGAGAGGGAGAAACGCCTGTTCGAGATGAGAGGGGAGGAAGAGAAATGCGGTGTCTTTGGAAAGTGAGAGGAAAAGGCGGCGATGAGGAGATGGAGTTAGGGTGTGAATGACGGATGGAGTGAGAGAGGGATATAGGCTGAAAGGGAGAGAGAGAGAGGGAGGAAGGAAGAAGTATAGGGAAAAGAGAGATGGAAGGAAAACGGAAGATAGGTAAGTGGTGAGGGAGATGTGGGACAAGAGGTTAAGGTGGTACATTAGGGGTCGTGGGTGGCCCTTGGAAAGAACGTGAGGATCAGCGATCTCTTTTTATATGGGAAGACATCCTCCTTCCTTTCCTTTTCTCTTTCCCCCCTCACTCTCCCTCTCTCTCCGTCTCTCGAAGGAGTTAGCGTGGTTTCTTAAAGAGTTTATCCCAAATGAGCCGACGTCGTTCATGGTTTTCAGAGACCGACGCAACAAGGAGGCATTCATCCGCCTCTCTCTCTCTCTCTCTGGGCATGGACACGCCCCAAAGGGATAAAAAGAGAGAGATTCCAGATGATGATGGTGATGGAGTGGAATGGAAAACTGGCAAACTTACGGATTTTTACCAGGCGTTATCTGCGCGATGCTTTAGGGACTAATATGCGGAAAGTGATGTTTTCCTCGTGTAACTATTTTAATCTCAAATAACTCCATTCTGGGATTAGAAACACTGTATAGCAGGGGTCGGCAACCTTTTCTATATGGCGGGCCACATTCGTTGTTGGGAATGTTACGGAGGGCCGCATTGTAAATCACGAGAGCTCCGGCGGGCCGGATCAGCGTTTAAATTAGAAGTTACCTAGAGATTTTGTGGCATCATATTAAGGAAAATCAATTCCAGTTAGTTTAATAGCATTAAAACTCCACCAGAAAAAGTTTTGAGACCATAATTCACTTTTAAAATATAAAATTGTCTGTATTAAATTATACCAATCACTTTTCATCATGCCTTCGCGGGCCGCATGTGGCCCGCGGGCTGTAGGTATCCGACCACTGCTGTATAGCATCCTTAAAAATATATTTATCTTCGAATCTATATCTCAAAGGAAATCCATGAAAAAAAAACAAGTCAGTAATGGAGAAGAGAACAATTAGTTTTGTTAGCAATAAGGGTACCGTAGCGCATTTTGGCCACTAAAAAGTGATTTATAATGCAAAAAATCTAAAATATAAGAAATAATATAGTATCAGTTTCGTTAATTGAAATGTATATATAAAACTGAAAGATATAGCATGATATTTTGGTGTTTTTTGTTAGCATACAACTGGCTAGCATTCTCTTTTGCTTGACATTTTTATATCTCGATTTGATAGATAGCAAATTTTTCTAAAAAATAATGAAAGAGTAGTCATTTCCAAAAATATCTCTGAAATTACCTCCTTCCGTTTGGAGATTATTTCATACAATTGTATTTCGAAATGAGTGAAAAACGGTTCTACGTTTTGTATTTCGAAATAAAATCCTCTATTAGGAAATGTTACGCTAATTCCATTTACTTGTCACACCATGTTTACAATGAATCCCGTTGTCTACTTTCGCGAATCAGATCGAACGATTCTGTTTTATTGTCTCATTCACGATCCAAGGCGGTCATTCAAGATAACACGTGCGACGCGCGTGACGCTGTCCTGTCCGGACCTGCTTGGCTCTCGGAAAATCTCCCATTTCTCCCATTCATTCATTAGCCCCGTGCTCTAAATCAGAGCACGAAGCACTGAGGATTAATTCAGAGCTCTCCGTCGAGGCAAACCCTTCTGGACAGCCGGAGACGGGAGTAATAGCTCGTGGTTCCTGATCCACGGCTACACGTGCACATCCGTGCATTTTTATTTCATTAAAAAACTTTCTCTATCTGTAACTCTCTCTAGAGCTCTTTCCCCTTATCTTCTCTCTCTCTCTCTTCTTCCTCCATTAAGCCCTGAATGTGTTACATTGAGTGAGAAGGAAAGAATTTACTGGAAGAGTTAAGAGAGAGATTGGACATTATGTGCGAGGGAGAGAACATCTCCAAGTAACGGAAACCCGTTGAGCAATGGAATCCTTGCGAGAAAGGAAAGTGAGAGTAAAAGGAGAAAGGAGAGAGAGGAAAATAAAGGAATCTATTGAGAGTGTGAGGGAGATAGGGGATGAGAGAGAGAGGGGGGAGGGGAGATGAGTTATCCCAAAATGAGAGAGTGAAGAGTGGTGAGATGCAGCGTCCAAGGAGGAAGATCGTAAAGTTTGCGTGCCAAAAAAAATACGGTTTCCCTGCGTTTCTCACTCGCGTGCTGAATGTCGAAAGAAAGGAGAAAAAAAGAAATCAGCGAAATTGAAGCGAATCCCAGATGATACTCTTCGGCTTTTATTGCGAGCGATAGAGAAAAGCTCGAGCGAGGTGATGTTCCCCTTCAAGAAGGAGCGGCGAAAAAAATGTTACGTTTCTCAAACTGTTCGATATTTAAAGGGAAAATGTATCTCCGAGAGTTGGCGAAGGTCTCGCTGTGTGAAAAATAAAAAGTCCCGCGGATGCCGAAAAAAAAAATGAGGCGACATCGGCGCAAGGGTTTAAAATTAAATTTCAATCCGAAAGTGGTATCGATTATTAAAATTCGCTTTCGTCTCTCGGTTTCTTCTCCCCGTTTCGAAATGTGAACCTTCCGAATCGTGAGAACGAATCATGTTTTTATGTGTGTCTATGTTTGTGTAGTTTATGTAAGGTGTTTGATGATGCAACTAATATTTGAGAGCAATAACATTCCTTATTGTAAATCTAATTTTTTTCATGTTCCCGTCTTCTGAGGAAGCCACAGTAACTTACAGTGATAGATTAGGGTTTCTATCTATGAGAAACTTTAGAAATTGATTTTCAACTTCTACTAAAGTAAAATGAGAAAGTAAAAAAAATCACTAACATCGGTTACGCAACTCGTCGAAATACTTTTAAGAATCTAAAACTTTGATCTAGAGACGTAAACGTAAGGAAAGGGGGAATACTGGAGTAATTAACTGGAATAGGAGGAGAGAGGAATGGGCAGAGAGAGATAGAATAGGACGAAGGGAGACAGGAGGATGAAGTGAGAGAGGAGTATAGAAGGGGAGAGAAGGATAGAAGGACAGACAGACAGACAAACGACTTTATTAGGGCGAAATTGAGACTATATAGTCCCTTCTTACATTTAACCCTGCGTCAACAATTACAAATGAGAATAAAATAGTAATAATAATTTCACAGAAAGGAACCAGAAAATAAAATAAATAGAAATACATACAAGCAAAATACAAAATTACAAATTCGGAAAATTTCCTTAAAAATACAGTAATTGCGGTAAAAACCTATGAAAGACCTGACTTGGCCATCCTAGTAAAAGACCAGGAGAGGAGAGGAGGGAGAGAGGTTGGAGGGAGAGAAGAGGACGGAGGGAGAGAGGAAGATGGAGGTAAATGGATGGGAGGGAGGGATTGTAAAGGGAGAGAAATATGGAAAGAGAGAGACAACGATAGAAATATGTATAGACGGAGGAGAAAGCTGATAGCCCCCAATAGAGATAGATAAATTAATGGTGATATAGGGAGTGAGATAGATGAATGGAGGCAAGAGGGTGTGAGTCAGACGCTCAGATTACACGCTACTACTTATTTGCCCCTTCTGGTTCACGTCTGATCTCTCCTCCCACCACTCACTCACTCCTTTATTTCTCCCTTCGCGTCCACTCGCTCCTCCCCTCTCTCCTCTCTCTCTCTCTCTCTCCACCCCCATCATCTCACTCACGCTCCAGCCTTTCGCCTCGTATCTGTGCGACCGCGGATTGGCGTCTGGAGGCAGTCAGCCGGGTCAGAGAGCGAGCGAGCAAGAGTGTCCCCGGGAATTTGTGAGTCCGTTTGGGGAGTTGGCTGCGAGGGTGGAGTGGATCGGAGTGTTGCATGCGGAGGCGTAGCACGGACGAAGGGTCGCGAGAGTCCGAGGGTGGGGTGGGGTGGTGTTGGGTTGAGTTGGTGTTGAGGAAAGTTTTAGGGTATTAGAGGGAAGTCGGGGGATGAGGATGTTGTTTTGGAGATGGCAAAGAAAGGGTTTAGGGATTGGAACCGAGGCGGTTGGCGGTGATTTCGAGGGATCCGGCGGAGGATGAGGAGGGAAACGACGCAGAAGAGACGGAGATTATTTTTTAAGGCGCGATTCGAGGGATTTGTATGGACAATAGGGAAAGAGAAGTGAAGGGAAAGGCAGGATATGGTAGAGAAAGAGAGAGAGAGAGGAAGAGGGGGGAAGTTGCGAAATGATTAAAAAATGGAGGTAAGAGGAGGAAAAGGCGAAGAAAAAGTAGTGAGATTGAAAGTGTCGGGTCGCGAGGCGGAAAAGAATGAAACGGGAGAGAATGAGCGAACGACTGAAAAGGGCGCTCTCGGTTATTCGTGGAGGGATTGTCACGTGCATGCAGGGTTTTATCCATATATAAAGAGAGGTGGATGGGGGGAGGGTTTAGGCGTGTGGTAGAGCATAGAAGTCGTGACGGATTACACTCGGGACAGCAAAGTTTTAAGACACGTCGAAGCATGCTTACGTTTTCAACGGTCCGGAAAAAAAACCGTGTACATAGGAAGTGCAGAAAGAGCAGGTCAGCAAAAATCTCGCATTAAATTTCGGAGGAGTGCTGTCTGAATTATGCACGTTGGGATCCAGATATCGCATCCGTTGGGAGACCCATAAGGTTTGAGGACGGGTGTGTGGAAGGAAGGCCCCCTTGTGGGACATCCCGCTTATTATTTCGTGCTGGCTTTATATATATATGAGGGTTTGTTAATAGAGCGCTAAAGTTCTGAGGGTTATCTTGCCCTTGCGTATAATATTTCTTGATAATTAAGCGTATGCTATTTTCGTTTTTCATGTTTTCCATTTTTTGCTTCGTGTAAATTATGATTATTTCAAGAAAATATTTTTAAGTAATTAGTTTTCATTATTAGGTATTAGAATTGATTCTTAAAATAGCGGATGAAAATTTATTCGCTGATGATGTTATTACTATATTGTTTAAATAGAATTGAAAATGTTGTTGAGAATGTAATTCCTGTTGCCATGAGATGGCTGAGTGATTCATTCTTGTTGACCAATAAAGACTGAAAAAGCGATAGCATAAGCTCCTTTGAGAAAACAATTGTAACATTGATAAGGATCTTTTTTATCACAGGTCAGTGAGAGTTGTAAAAAGATCCGCAAGATTTTCTCTTCAATTCGGTGTAATAGGTACTAACTAGCCTGTCAGTCTTCAAATGTTTGTACGTTGGTTTAAAGAAGACTCAGTTGGGAAGATAATGAGAGCATTTGTCTTCCGAGAATACATATTTACTTATTTTCAGCGTTATGATCTGTATGTAATATGTAAACGGTGGCATGCTGATAATAAAAAACAAAAAACCCTCCTGCAAGTGCTCTTAACGTGACATAATATCCAAATTTTGCAGGTCCTCAAGAAAAGCTTATGTTCGACAAGACCATAATGCCACGGCTTTAAACATCTACGCGTTTTTTTAGCGCGAGAATAAATCCTGAGCCTATCTAAAGAGTTTTCCTCAGATAGGACCGTGGCTGAGTGGCGCGGAGAGAGAAAGAGTCGGGAAGATGAACGAGGTTTGGACGAAGAGGACGGAATCGAGAAATGCGAGGGTGTAGGGGGGAGGAGGAGGCGGGAGGGAGGGTATGGAGGGGGGAGATGGTGAGGGGGGAGGGGAGGAGGAGGAGCAGTGGAGGCCGAAGAATGAATGGAGAGATAGAGCCGGTCACGACCACACTCGTCGTTTATTCATACGAGTCCACTTACCGAATTTCAGCGCAGTGCGAGGAGGTCGTGGACTCTCTTAAGACGTCGTGCTTCCTTGTAAAGAGACGCAGGATTGAAGAGTATTCCTCGTAAACCAACTTAAAAGTTTACCGCTTCTAAATGCATTGTTTATTAAACTATGCAATTAAACGGTGAAAAATACTTTTCCAGCAGGAAAGATTTAATGACGTATAATTGGGTACTTAATATAGGCAACGGGCAGTAATTAAAAAGTATGTCGCCACAGCAGCCGATTTAATCCTATATCCCTATACAGTGAAAATCGGTTAACACGAAATTTTAGGGACCGGCACAATCATTTCGTGTTATCCGGATTTCGAGTTAACCGAATTTCATGTTAATAGTTTTAATGGTAAAATTTTCATTTTTCAAATATGGAATTAGGCTCGCGGGCAAATCCATGATACATATCAATAATTGGATGTAAAACACAGTCGAAGATATTACCACTATCATGGGGAAACCCTATCTCAAATTCCATTTCTTGTCATCCGAAGAATTTTGCGTGTATTTATTTTCATGGGACCGAAAAATATTTTCGTGTTAAGCGGTACTTCGTGTAAACCTGAAAGGTATAGGCACTGGAAGGGACCGAGCACGCGTTTCGTGTTAACCGATATTTCGTTTTAAGCGTTTTCGTATTAAGTGGTTTCCACTGTGTGTGTGTGTATTCAAGGCAAATGCAGCCAAGTGTGAAAACATTTTGTATATAATTTCTAACATATATTTTTACGGTGACTCGACTATAATCGTGAGTCAGAAATTTCCATTTAGCTGGTCAGATCATTTTTTTATGGATTTGGTGGCTACGTCTTACAAAACAACAATACTCGGAAATAATTGTAGCAAATGAAATGTTTTTGCGAACGGTTGGAAAATTGCCTTTTTTGTGAACGTGGATTATTGCGTACCTATTGGAAACAAGTATTCATTCGCACAGCAACGAGAAAATTTTTTCAGTTCAAAATAAATATCTAGCCGGTGATATGAATGGATGAAACGTAGAATGGAACGGATGTGGAGTCGAAAGAAAATGAGGCGGCAAATAAGTGTGTGTGTGTGTGTGTGTGTGTGAAAGAGAGGGAATAGGAGATGGGAGGAATTCCGGAGGAAAAGGAAATGGGATGGGAAGAAGAGAGAGAGAGAGAGAGAGGGCAGAGCGAAGCAAACCCCACCCAGCGTTGACCTCATGGCCTCCAAAGACCTTTGGAAGGTCAATTGGAATAAGATGCGAGTTGCATTAGGAGGAGCGGAGTGGCGGAAGGAGTGGGCAGAGAGAGAATAGGGGAGAGCAGTGTTCTTTCCGCCTCTCTCTCTCTTTTATTCTCTCTTTGCAGCTCGAATCGGCACTCGTCGTCTTTTGCCCGCCATCTCCTGTCTATTAATAGTCTCTTAACGTCCTTTGTTGCGAACGAGCCCTTAGCCTCATAAAAAAAATGGACTTTTTGTGTGAAACGCGGGCAATTTTCGGCTCTTTTCCCTTTTCTCGCACCGCACGAGTGGCTGTTTTTCGCGCTGGAATACGACGTTCCTTTATCTCTATTTTCTCTCTTCTTCTTCCATTGACTTACCGCTATTATCATAAAAAAAAGATTTTGTAGGGGCCGTCCATATTTGGGATTCACAGGGATGAAAGTAGAGCAAGAGAAGAACTCAAAACTATCCTATTCGGGGAATATTCTCCCGCAAAGTACTACCATAGGATACTATTGCTAAAGCCAAGTCGGGAATTAATTTTATCTATCTTGGGAGCAACGTATGTGTGCATAGTAATTATGCCAAGCATGTTTTAAAACTAAAATATTATTCCAGACTTGTCAGTAATGCATTATCATCCGAGAAAATTCATAAAATGTTGAGTACGCATGGTGAATAATAATTTGGATCGACAAAAATTCATTCCAGGAACTCTAGTTCTCTGAAATTAAATTTCGTATACAATATTTAATTAATATCTTGGTCCTCGTTACAGAGGTATGTGTGAGTTTGATAACGAAAATTAATTAATTACTAAATATAGCGAATTAATAACAATTTTATACGTTAAAAAATCATATTAAACGTTTTTACTTGGAAAATTTTTAAAGAATAGAAATAATTTATTCGCTTCATTAATCTTTCGTGTTTTCTCTTTTTTATTAGTTTTCACTGGATTTATTAAACATTTTTGACTCGCAAATAGATACTCCTACGGATAAGCTAGATTTGTTTTCTAAAAAGGTAAGATAAGATAATTCTGGAAAGGAACGTCAAATCCTGTGTTGCGCAATTTCGTATTCTTGTGCTGGCTTAAGCCCCTGGATGTTCCATTACGTTTTTTTAATCATCCGAGGATGAGTGACTTTATGTTCCTCTAACTTCCATGACATAACTTCCTGTCGAGTTGCTAATGAACAGTCGCTCGGCGCAGTCCAGCTTCAAGATAGAATTTGGCCTTGAAAATTAAAAGGTTCTTTTTTATTATGAAAGTTGCAGAGGCAACTAGATGGTGTATGCATTTGCTTTTAGACACTCGATGATTGAAACACGTATTACAATAAAAATAACTCATTTAATTTAACAGGTTTATTATGATTCAATGCTCTAAATAAGTTACAGCATCAAATTCTATGATCCTTAGTATTAGTTTTTTAGTTGGATAAAGTAGCCTTACTATTAAAGAAATATCATTCGGAATGGATGTATACATTGCAAAACACAGTATTACGCGGGAATGTTCTTCCTTTCACACAAAAGCGAGGAGAACGTGAAGCTTGTTTTGTAAAAATCATTTGTAATTTTTCAATTTGATAATACAAATCAGTAATTGCTTCTCGTTACATTCACAAAAAAATGGAGACTATGAACTTAACTCATCAGTGACTGTACTTAACACGTTTTATTACATTTGAAGGCCATCATCTCGTTTTCAGCCGATAACTATTTCATGCGAGCGGTGACATTTTAATTATTCCATTACCTGCTTCATGGAGGCTGGCGCAGATGTGGCCCCTAAGTTCAATTATTCAAAGGTAGAAACTTAAAAATTTTCATAGGACGGGAAGGTATGTGGCAGTTTTATTTTTTGGTCTTCAAATCTCCAAAAGCCAAAACAGACTTTATTAAATATTATGTTATAAATGAGATAATATCCAGTGAAAAAATGGCCATTATCCTTTGACACCGAGTAGATTATAGGCTCCTCGTTTGTAATCTACCATTCTTCATTTTCAATTTTCCACTCTCCTGGAAAGTATACGTGCATCCAGGGCCGCATTAAGGCAATGGTGGACCCTGGGCAAAGTATGATCTTGGGTCTCCCCCTCTCTTTACTCTAAAAAAGGAACTATTACCTTGTTTAATTTATAAAACGGTTTAAAACAAACGGTGCGAAACTTCTACACACACGTGTTGCACGTCATAAATCTTATGTCTTTTCGTATGTATTTATGTTGGTTTATGTTACCCACGTAATATCTTGATCTTGTTTTTTATTGAAACTAGAATACTAGACGAGTATAAACAAGTAAAATTGGATCAAATTTTATTATAAAGAACGTAATTTGTTTAGGTAATGATGCGACTCGTACGAGTTAGTGGTATAAAATCTTTGTTCCGCAGTCTAACGGTTAAGCACTAGTTTACCGACGCTCACGGGGCGTGGGCCCCTAAAATCGGGGGGCCCTGGGCAATTGCTCACTTTGCCCATTGGATAAAGCGGCCCCGCGTGCGTCGATGAAATCATTGCTTTATCCCTTGATCCAAAAATAACGTTTATGACAGCCGACACTTCGATTTATTTTTCAATGAGCATAAAGCTAGAGACTAAAGGTGAAAAGCAAGATGGAAGCCATAACTATTTCCAAACGACCATCTCGAAAGAGAGAGAGATGGGCGATTTAAAAACGGGAGGATTAAATTCGCTTAATGATTCGCACGTGTTTTTGTTCGTAAAGGGAAGGGAGGAGGAGGGGAGATGAAGAGGGCAGATGTGCATCAGGAGTAATGGTCTCAGGATCGAGTTGATTGGGCGCGACGCGCGAAAGGGAGATTGGGGATGAGGGAAGGGATGGGAGGGTAGGACAATGTAAGGGAGGGAGGGAGGGGAGGATTGGGGAAGATTGCGGTCACCTCATTCACAGCAGCTGTCTTCTCTCTCTCTCTCTTACGAACGTGATCCGAGATGGGAATTCGTACGGAGAGAAAGCATAGATGGAGACGCTCTCTGCTTAACCCGGTCTCGAATACGTTTTGCCTCAAAAGATGAACTTTCCGGTTTTTTGTTATCGAACCATTTATCATAGGTACATTTGCCGTTTTAGAGTTACGTCTTCGGCTGCCATTATGTGTGAAATTAGTCCACTTCAGAATTATTGCACTATTTTTTAAAGATAAATATATTTTTATTTTTTATGGGTAGAAGGTTTTTCCAATTAGTGGAATGTATTTAAGAACCACTACTAATTGTTTTATTGGAGGCATACGTGCATTTTTATCTGGTTCGATTTTGTCTAATATAATCTGCATTTTATAACAGCTCTTCCCTATAATACTAATTTACAGTGTACTAAAGTGATATTATGTCTGACAATGAGTTGGATACGACTGAAGATTTGAAGACGCTTTTGATTTGCATATAGGTATGTGAAATTTAAGATAGCTTACCTATTGATTTTTTCTTTTAAATTGTCTCAGATTGCGCGGCTTTAACTTTTTTCAAGCTGAAATGTGAATCACGTTATTCAGGAGTGAGAGATGTGTTTTTAAAACGGAATCACAGCAAAATCTGTTAATTCCTTTAGAAATTTTAATTGGTATTAAAGTTTGTAAATACGAAAAAGTTAAATGTACATTTGAATGTGTAATTATTTTCGTTTAGAAGATGGATAGTATCTGCTGAAAACCTTTTCAACCAATATTTCAAATAAAATGTACGTTTAGATTTTATAAAAAAGATTTGCTTATTTTCTTCCTCTAAGGGAGAAATAGAAAAGTTTTCAACAATAAAAAGTTTTGATGGCTTTTTTATTAAGAGTTATTGTGCTTTCAAAAATACGTTTTAGAACTAGACCCTTATACTTAAACTGAAAAAGTTTCCAAGACACTTTAAGGGCAACGAATCATAGCTTTTCCAGCCTTTATATATCTATGGCCCGGTAAAAAAAAGAGAATTTTATTTGGGTTGGTTCATTAGTTATATTTCACCACGGAAATATTTGTTGCATCTTATCTTTTATGAAACGGGTATTTTAGTTTTTAACATTTCATTATACAATATGATACCATCGAACGTTTAGCGATCCTTCGATGGACTGTGATGTCTAATTCGAAAACTTCCTTAACAAATAATGCAGGTGGAAAAGGTTTGAGGGCAGATGGAGTTTGATTGAGAGCAATCCACCGAAAGACGTCACCGCTTGCGATCAAGACCTATTAAGAAGGAGCGAATCCATGCGTGGATACATCTCCGGAAAAATTGTTACTTGATAGTCATGACATGTCCGAACCAATTTGAGGTTAAAATTATTTTTAGGTCGAAAGTACCGTGAGAACAAGATTAAAGAAAGCGTAGTCCGTTTTCAGAGGTTCGCTTTCTCTCCGAGACGAAAACATAATGGGAAGAGCGCGGGTGAGGTTTGTGGGCGTAACTCATTCGATTCATCGTTCTTCCTGAAGCACGGTGTTTACTTTCTTAAGAATGAATCCGCGGATTTCGGTGCGATAATGACGTCTATTTAAAGAAATATTCGAAATGATACGTTAAAATGGTTTACCACTCTTAAGAAGTATTTTTTAAAAACTTAAATTACGTATGAGATGAGTTCATGATTTTTATCATGGAGTAAAATCTTAAAACATTCGTTTATACTATATATTAATTTGGTGCGTGCGTCACATCGATGTGGAAGCAGTTGATACGGAATATGTGAGAATCTGAATCTTGGCAGTTATCATCTATAAAACATAAAAAAGACAGTGTCACTTTGTCCCTTTGTCATGTAATGCTTCCTGAAGCTTAATATCTCGCAAACGACTGAACCGAATTTGCTGAAATTTTCAGGATAGCATTATGATATAACAACAAAACGTTTTAGTGTATCGAACTCGAGAACAAAGACCCAGGTTCGACTCCAGGGGATAAATTCCATTTTCCGTAAGGTAACACGTAAAAATGGACATTTCGACGAGCAGGCCTTCATTCTTTTTTAGATTAAAATTAGAAAAAATTGACCTACAATCTTCGGATATAAACCATTTTGAGGAAAACATTATAAAGTTTCTTATTCTTTTTATCTTTTTTCCGCCTACAGTTCAAAATCGCTCAATTTAAAGGTTTAATTCACACAGTTTGAGGAAATCTTGCCATTTTTAACGCGATGTTACCTTGCCTACCTATTCCATTGTTAGACCTCGATATCATATTGTTATTTCAATCCTTATGGGTATAAACGTTCTTTGAATGCTTTTAATACGAGATAGAGGAAGAGAGAGTGGGGAGAGGGAGGAGGGAGAGATGGGGAGAGAGAGAGGGAGGGAGAGGGGTGAGGGAGAGAGGGGGAAACGATTTTCAAAACAGTTGTTTCTGATGTTAATATGATCTGCATAAATAGTTTGAACGATCGTATCTTTCCTCCCGTCATTTTTGACGGGCATTACACTAGTGTAGATATAAACGTATAAGTTTCAGCAAATTTTTTTAACCTTGAATTGTGGAACACATAGGAATTAATTAACTTTTTAATAAAAATTTTCCCATGAGAATTACATTGTCTCCATTTATTAGCATGTAATTGTTCTTAGTTAGTGATAATTAAGTTGAAAAATAAAGAGCTGAACGGTCGAAAGAACTGAGTGTATTTTTCTCGAAGAGAGAATCCGAATGTCAATACAATTTTGTTTCAAAAACTTCGTAAAGTCAGCAACTCCCTTAACGATGAAAAATTTTCATTAAAAAAACGTTAAAGTGTGGCGCTTAAAACAAAATATGGACTAAATCGACGTATACTTGAATGTCGGTGATAAAAAAACTTTATATAATTCTTTTATTCGTTCTTGGATTAAGTACCAAGTTCGGTTCATGATTCTAAGTAAATTTTAAAATGCTAATAAAAATATGCTACACCATGATAATCAAATTGAGAAAAGCAATGTTACTGGAATTTAAACCACGATGTTAACGCAGACGTTGGACAGTCTAAAGTTTAACTGGTATAAATCCAAATAAATCCTGAAAGTGTGATTGGAATTTGAATCACCTTTCTCTACTTATTAGCATTTATATATACTCTCTTTAACTTCATGCTGCCCTATCGACGGAATGACAAAAAATGACAAATATTATTAGATTATGATAAAAAATGTAACAAGCAGGGTAAAAACGTCAGTGTATACGTCATGATTTAATCTTTAGATTTAGAGGCAGACATGCCAACCAAAGTTAATAAATCTCAAAACAGCGGCTTACTAAAATATTTTGGTGAAGAAATTATAGTTTCAGTCATGTCTTTGCGTGGAAATTGTCGTTATCATGGGCCCTGGTTTTAAAAAGCATTTATTTTAGATAATACTACTCTTGTTTTCCTCTGTAAAATAGTGCTATACATTTTAGGGTTTGATAAGAAAATTTGCTAATGCCAGTCTCCTGCTTATGCTAAAAAAAACATCATTAAACCGACTTAGTCGGTAAAAGATCAAGGCTAAAAATAAAAGACTGTCAACCCGGTTGACCTTTGGCCACGCTACATTTAAAAAGAGCGCTTCGCTTAATGCACGTTACGTAAAATGTCGAATATGTCGACGGGGCGGCGGTCGAGCGTAATAAGCAATCAGCAGAAAGGGCCGTTTCGGCACTTTTATGGCGCCATAAAAATTAATGCGAGCTATCTGCAGAGGGGAAAAAAGTCTGATAAAGCTCATATTTTGTATGTTTTCTCACCGAATTAGTGTGAATATGACAGTCTTAGTACAAGGTTATGGTGTTACCATGAAGAAATAAAAATTGCTTTAAGTTGCTTCCTTAGCCACTATATATATATATTCCATGATCATGCCTGTAGCTCGTAAGTGATCGGTTTATATTTAACAATTAGGACGTAATAAGCCTCGTATTATCAAACGATACTATTTCTCTGCCTGTGAAGTTTTATGTCTATGTATTCCGTCATTTGAGGAAAACTATCCTTTAAAAAAACATTTTCTGTCGTCATAAACGAATTGCGTACTTCATCGAACTCTTTAAATTAGTAGCGGAGCTTATTTGCATATTGAAATTTCTTTTAAAACTCTGTCCTCATCCTGCTTACATAAACATTTAGGACGTGTAATCATTTCCAGCGTTCAGTCTTCTCTATAGTCCTCTGTTTTATTCCTATAACTTTATTAAGCCTGAATTCGATGGAACTGCAGCGGAGTTACCTTTATAGTCCAATTATAAAAGTCATTGCCTCAGAGACATTTTAATTCATCATCGTAATAGCTATCTATCCCTAGACGTCCGTGATCATTGTTGGTTAAATCTGGCCCTCCACGTACTCCTGTATTCCGCAATCTTTTTCATTCTTTGATAGACTCTATACTCTTCAAGTCATCTTTTCCTTCCTCTTTTTCTTTTCCATCCAGTTTTCCTTCTGTCACGTCTTTAGTCATTCCCTCTCAGTGATCACTAAGTGCCAACGACGGAAGGCAAAAATGTTTTTAACGCAGATTTTCATTCTCTGCAATTCTGTTTATAAATGTTTTCTTATGCAACTTAGGAATTTTCTTATTTTTAATAGCGATTGTGTCTAATTTTATCTTTATTGAATTGAACTCTTAAGTACTGTTGATCATAATGTACTTTATGAAGTTCATGTTAGTAATTCATCCCTTAAATCCCTTATAATTAATTTTTGTCTATAACTACGGCGTAGACCAGTGCATCTCAACCATTTTTGCTCCACGGCACACCTTCATGCATGCTTAATAAGAGCATCGTAGCACACCAAACCACCCCTAATTAATTTCACTGCGTAAAGATAAAAACTAACGTAACAAGTAAAAGTCGCAGTTATATTATATTGTTACGATTGGTAATGCAGTAATTGTATAATTTTATTGTACATTAAATACATACATAATTCAACGTGTAAAAATGTTATGCTCTTAGACGGAAAATTTAGGTTTGCCTTTATGGTACATACAAAGACGCTTTATATTTGGCCCAAAAATAGAAAGAGCTACAAGAACTTCATCTAAGTTCTTTAAACATGTCCTGTTAATATTTTTAATATGGGCCGTTGACGAACAGCTAAATTCGCATAAATACGGTGTTGAATTTGACGTTATATTGTTGACATATTCAGAGATTGAAGGATAATCACCTGTAGCTTATAGCCAAAATACATCTAAAGGTAGCATACTAATTTCAACTGGTATGATCGTTGATATGGTCAATCATTTCCTCTCGTAGTCTCATGATAAATTCCTTGCATCATAAAATTTATGCGAATTTGTTTATTTCAATCGTTTTAAAAATTAAATATCTTCTGAGTGTGCGGCACAGTAGTCCCTTCCTCGCGGTACACCAGTTGAGAACCACTGGCGTGGACGGACGAAAGAGCGACGTGGCTTAACATTGCTTTTTTGCGAATAGGAAACGCTCTAAGACATTGATTGTGGTTATCTGTCGATAATCAAATTCCATCGGTGCAATCGAAATTATTTCCCCCGGTTAACCGCAAACTTGTCTGTTACAGGCTCACTTGTAGCCATTCGTCATTCTTCTTTCTCCGGTACAATCGCATCTCCCTCGAGATTCGTAAGATATGAATTGATCCATTCGTTCGCGACGGTTTCTTAGGCCTCGGTTCTTTTTTTTGCGTTTGTTTCGGCGTCATTGCTCGTTCATCTCTAGCGCATCGAAATTTTCCCTTAAAAGGAACGCCCTTCCGTCTACACGGCGAAGCAGTTTTAAGGCGGAAGACATACGTAAGTCACCGCTTTCTGGCGGTGTCGACCGCCGTCGCCGCCGGGACTTCCTTCCGTTCCGCTAGTTCGATCCCTTCCCCGACACTAAAGAGGAAAATCCGCATCCTCAGGAGAACGTCACCGCGAGTTTCGGACGGACGTGTTATCTCTTCCGTCATTTCTAGGAGGGCGGAGGTGTGAGAGGGAGAGGAATGGCGGGGATTATGGATTGGGGATAGGGGGAGGGGGGTAAGGTCGAGGGAGGTGGAAAGAAGGAAAGGTAAAGGCGGGTGGAGGAGGATGGGGGAGGAGGGGAGAGAGAGGGTGGGAGGGAGAGCGGGTGATACAGGTGAGGGGGAGAGAGTGGGAGGAGGGAGGGTAAGAGAGGGATACGGGAGGGAGGGGGGGAATTGGGATAAAGGGAGAGAAGGGGATAGATGAGATTATGGAAGAAGATTAGGCGTGAGGGAGGAGGAAGGAGAGGATCAACGAAGATGCGAAGAGAAGAAGTGAGAGAGATGGGATAAAGAGAGAGAAGATGAATGAATAGAGGGATGGGAAGGGAGAGAGATTGAAGATGGGGAAAATGGGATTATGGAAGGGTTTGGAGAGTGGCAGGAGGGGATTCCGAAGAAATAGGGATAAGAAGAAAGATTAAGGAGGGGAATGATATAGGTGTGGGGAGAGAGGGAGCGTGATGGAGGAGCGTAAGAGAGAGAACGAGAGAGAGGGGAGGAAGGGACGGCGAGGACTCGAGGACAGGGGTAAGAGCGTAATTTGTCTTCGTTTAGCTCGTTTGTTTGGCGTGGTGTGGCCCGTGCAATGGCTTCCAGCATGAGTCTCATTTTGGGGGATAAAAAATAAATAAAACGGAGGTCGGTGACCTTGGCGAAATAATAATTGCCGAATTCAGCGCTCCTAATTGAGCCGTGCCCTTAGCGGGGTGCGAACTCGCGACCTCTTATTATACTTACGGGCGGTAGAGAGTAGGCGTCGCTCTTCGAAACAATGAAAGTTCCCTTAATAAAGGGTATCTCGGGGAGGTCATACGCCCGTCCATTTCCTCTTCGGACATTCCACTCGTAACAGTTTGACCCGGACGCTTTTCGTGCCCAGAATACAGTATTTTCCCCCCTTCCATTGGTTGGTGTACGTTTATTCGTACATTCATTTACAATGGGGCAGTGTTCTCCGAATCCCTGATAACCCATTGGTTTATTTTTAATTGTAAGTTGAACAGAGTCCAAACAACTCGTTATTATCAAAGCGGCAAGTGGTTATCTGCAACATATTGTGCTGACAGTAGTAATGATTGAGGTTCCAGTCATAATTTTAATTTTAGCAAGTATGATACATGGCGGGCATACAGGCAAAAAGGAGATTTCAGTGACGCTTTTTTGCCTAAGTCGTGCAAAAATGCTTTCAATTATGCCTATATCCTGCAAACATAATCGTATTTTAAAGGAAAAAATGCGAATTCGGTGGAGAAAATAATATTGAGTCCTTTGTTTTTTCTTTTTATAATATTAATTTACTTTCGTCAAACAAAATTCTAATCGTTAAATATCGATCCAGAAACTATTGGCGTTATTTTTAATTCGGTGTAGAAATTAAAATTTCTTAGATAAGTTTCACGATTGTTTTGATCGGACTGTTACGGGAGCGGAGAATTTGAAAGTATATGCATATCCTCGAAATGGAGTTCTCGTTAGCTCTTTCCACGATGGCGCGGGTGCTTGTTCCCCCGAGTAGATTCTTCCGTTTTTCACTTGTTCTTCGCTTGCGCCGACTCTCCCCTAGGGAGAGATTAATGAGTTTCTCGTTCTCGTATCGCAATTGTTTTTTTTAATTCCTTATTATTTGTGAGATGGACGAAAGTATGCCCGCAGGGTGGTGGCGATGGGGGTTGCTTGAACTAGAGAGGGTGAAGAAGTTGGTTTTGGAAGGAGTGATTGGGAAGGAGACGTCAGGAAAGGAAATTGAAAGGACCGAGTGACGTTTGGTGTTAATCCCACTTCTTCCTCTTTTCCTCTCATTTCATAAAGCGTGAGTCTTTCCCAGCCCCTCGCGGAAACGAGCATTAATCCCGCCGTGGCGTAGTCTTAGAAACAATGGCGCAGCCCAGCGGGAGTTTATGTGCGAGCGCAATCGTTCATTAGGAAACTCTTGATTGAAGACGAGTTTTTTTTGCTTTTGTCTTCGGAAGAGTTAGGGAATTAAAAGAAAGCGAACAAACTAGATATAGTCCAACCGCCGAATGAATTGCTTCGATAAGTTTGTGGAATGGGAGGTGAGTACGTCAATGCCAATTCTCCTCAGGGTTAGAGGGATGTCTGTTTAATACCAATAAGGCGAATTTACTTGGTGAACTGACTGCCAAGTAAAAGCGTCGCATCAGTTAGAGCCTATGAGGAGTCCAAGTGTTTGTCTCGGTGCTTTCTCTATGTAGTACATACTTCACCATTTCAAAACTCAATACCGATCCATCCTATACACGGCCGAACTATGGTTATAATGTTTTCTAATTTGACTTAATTTAGCGACCCTGAAAATTTGATTCGATAGTGTCGCGACAATGGTTGAATTAAGTTAAGCTCATCGTTTCGATGTCATTCATTTCCTTATCGAATGCAAGCGGAGAACACGTGGTTAGTTATTTGGGACGAAATCGTCGCTCTGGGCAACGCGATCATCTAGGTCTTTGCAGTCTATTATGTTGATGCGAGAGTGGTGTGTATGTATGTGTGTTTCTTTACGAATACAATGGATCGGATACGGCTCTTGTGCATCGACGTCGAGGAATAATTCATGTGCGGTGGGAAGGAAAAAAGGATACAAGTGGAATACAATCGAGGTGCTCGAAGCGTCTTTTGCGTAATGAATAATGGAGTCCTCGAAGGTTTATTCCTCTATAGGACTCCGTTTCTTTACTTTAAATCGCTTGTTTAAAACTCGCGTGTTTTATTTTCTTATCCGATGTCTCGTTCGAGTATTACTTTCGAATCTTTCGATTCTCTGTGCGCGCGCCTATATTCACTTAATGCCTGAATGGTGGACAAATCCTGATGCGAATAGCGATTGATAACGCTTCGCGAATTGAAAACGCGTAAGTATCGCTGAAATTTTAAATTTTTACAGAGTCAACTTTATCACGCTGTAATAAAAATTAATATCCAGTCATGAAATAAATCCTCTTCCTTTAAATTTGGTTTTGCGCTCCACGTATTTTCCATTAGAGATTTCCTATTATTAATGCAACTCTAAACGTTTGGTATCCTGAATATTATGTGACCCTGAAAACGATTAGTTTGAATTTATGTATGTAGCCAACATGGGTTGTATACAAAGAAACCGCGTTTACTCATTTTAAATTCTTTCTCTAAGTTACGTAGATTGTTATTTCTTAGCAGAAGAAGAGATGGACGCATTGCATTTGTAAAATAATACTATCGAAAAATAATTTGGTATTTGGTATCCAAATGTTTATTTTACTCTACGCGAATAATTAAGAATATACAGCCTGCGTGTTAAAATAGATTATTATTAACTTGAAATTTGTTGTTGGACGTACCTACACCCAGAATAATGAAGCACATTTTCTCGCTTAGAGAATAAGTAAAATATAAACCCAAAAAATCATGTCTGAAGGTAAAGCGATTTTTCCCAGAACTTAGCCTCATTAACTTTAATTGCTACGGCCACTGTACATTAGTCGCTGCATTTGAGTCCATCGAATAAATTGGCTTATTAATTTGATAAATAATTCAATTAATCGAAGGTGTCTCATTTAATAGATTGTGAAACTAACATCTTTTATCAATATCTATCCATCGAATCTTGTTTTACATAAATCTGGCAACTAGTAACTTAGAATTATATGTTTAAGAAGCATATTAGTGCGCCCAACGAAAACTTTCTCTGCCCGCGGCAAATTTTGTCATTAGTTTTCGTTATTACGACGACTTCAATTCATCGACGGGCCGGATTCGAGTTTTATCGAGTTACTTAGAGATTTTGAGTGAAAATCAAATCTAAATAACTTTTTAGAGCTAACATTTCCCAATTTAATTTTTTTTGTCGTTTATTTAAATTAAAAATATGAATTTGCGTGTTAAATTTTACGGACCACTTTTTCACCATAGCTTCGGGGCTACATAAATCTCTCTCGGGGGCCGCATGCGGCCTGTGGACCGTAGTTTTCCGGTCCCCATCCCGGTAGGTAGGCTTTATTGCACTTCGATATTTTCGAATTTGGTCAAAACTTTCGGCTCAAGTTTATTGGTTTACCGTGTTGAGTATCGATGTATGCGATCACGTTTATTGGCCACTAAGAATAAGTATTGTATATATAGTATACAAATTAGCCTTCGCTTTATGTCAGAGCCTTTCCAGGAATTTCTTGCGCGATGAATTACCATCCGTAGGGTGAAGGTGCTAAGTGAAGTCGTAAATAAAGACGAGCGATTTGTTTGCCGCATACTTTCGTTTGTTTTTATGGCAATCGGAGACGGCCACATCCATCAATATTTATGTACCGTCGCTTGTGAAGTCTCAATCAATTCCTCTCTTAAAGACGACGCTTGAAGAGTGTTCATCCCAAACGCCTATCGATTTCGATGTAGGTGATCTAAAACTTCAGTCGAGGTTGAAAGGAAGTTATTTACTCAATTTTCCCTTTTATATTTCACGGCAATATTGCCGAGTTAATGGAATTTTTTGGGAAAAATGAAGATTCGATGAATAAAAATGGAGGCATAAATACATAGCATCTATTGTTACCCCTATTTATCTATTGAGCAATTTGCGAAGTAGTAGATAGCGTTAACGGTTCGACTCTTGACGTGAACACGAGCGTTTATGTCCCTCATTGTTACTATTCACGAATTAATTGTATTTTGTTGTGAGTTATGCTATTACGTTGATGATAAATAAATAATGGTTGAGTGGTAAAGATTTGCCTTAACAACACATCGGAAAAGGAAGAGTAGATAATCTGAGATATTTATTCCAACTATATGGATAGATTAAATCGTTACATTATGGTAAATAGCTCACAGATTTGTCGTAAAATACATTCACTTTAATGCCTGGGACGGAGTTGTTTATAGTATATCGCAGGATTGGCTCAGGATAGCCGTTAAGCGAGTTAATGGCAGGAGCAGCTCAACCGAGAATTTAATGTTAGGGTTAGTTTAGAACCAAACCGAATAAAAACCATCTGTAATTTGGCGCAACGTCGAGGAGTTTCGTTCGTCGTTTTTTTTTTTATGTATTCACGCTCCCTGCAGTCTCTCTCAGCGAGTTGCAACCGAATGCATTTCACGAAACTTCGTTTCCTCTCCTACGCTCTCCTCCTTCCTCTCTTCCCCCCCCCCCCCCCCCTCCATGGGCGACTGCCCTTTGGAAGCTCTCTCCCTCCCTTTCCTTCTCTTTAAAAGTGCGCGTTACATTCTTCTCTCTCCTACCATTGTGATTCGAGGGTCCCTTTGGAAAAGCAAGAAAGGTCGCGAGGGGAGAAGGTGGGCTTGGGAGAAGGGGTTGTTACCATGGTCACCCCATTACCTTTCTCCTTTTTCCGGGGTGGGTGGGAGACATGGAGGAAGAGGATTATGAGGAGGAACAGGAGCTAGACATTATTGCCTGGTGGAAAGGGGGGATTGGACTCGAGAACCCATTACTGACGTCGTTACCCCTAGACTGACGTCGACTCGGCTTCGCTCCCTCTCCGTCCCACCCCATTACTTCGTCCTATACCCTTTCACCCCTATCTCCCTCACCTCCTCCCTCCGCCTCTTCGCCCACCCCTATCCCGTGCACCGCGTCTCTGCAACAGCCAGCCAGCACCACCGGTATTAATCTTCCTTTAATCGAATCAAGACCATCTCTCCATCTCTTTCTTTCTACGCCTCTCTCTCCCTCTCTTCCATTGGAAAAGCCCTGAAGGGCCTTCGCGTCAATGCAAAACACTGTACAGCGGATGAGATCGGAAATTGCGTCTCCCTTTCCCTGTCACACCCTTTCGTTTTTTCCTTGGTCGCGGTAATTTCTGTTGCGTTGCGAAGGTTTAAAAATATGTCCATTTCCTGATTTTGATTACGATTTTTATGAAATTCTCGTTTATAAAATGTCCGGAACGATGTGCAAATATGCGCAGTTATAACTTCTAATAGGTTTGTTGAATAAAAACTGTGTGTCTGCTAGTTTTAAGATTGATTTGCGCTTCTTTAATGATTGAATAAATGAAGGTTAGTTAGGTTGGACGGTATGTTTTAAGTTTGACGATTTTTTAAATTTCAAATGCAAAGTTATCTCGTATTATGTGTTCTGTATCAAAATAAAAAGTAAATTCTTGTTGCCACATTTGAGTAACTTGTATAATTTATTATATACAAACTATATACAGCTATCGAAAGTTCATTTTTGTAAGTACATGATCTGAGCCTTTTATGAAATACACCTATTTTAATTATTTTGATTAGTTCGATCTTATACATATAATTATCTGAATGAATTCATTTACGACTCCTCTCATTCTATAAAGTCCTCCAACCTGACGAAATGATCCTCAGCCATAAGTCGCTTTTCTTCCAATACTACTACTTCAAACTACAAATGATTTGCGAGCTTAGCTGTAACGAATATGTTAGTATAAGATTAATTGGAGTTTAATTACAGTAAACCATCAACCTTTCCTGAAAACCTTTATTCTATAAGGTTGTTTTATAAACTTCAGGAAGGTACTGTGACCGATCGGGGGTTATATCTAAAAGAACGTTAGATTTGCTGCTACCGATAAAAATATTGCAGAAGATCGATAACCGAAGCGATTGAAAAAGTGAACGAGATAGAAATTCGACAGCGTGCCGAAAATGACGACACCGATGCAGTGGGAGCGTGACTCTTAACATCTTATCTTGGAAAGCATCGATATCACTTTAAAGATTGAATCAATAAAAGGAACCGTGTGATGTCGGCCACCGGCAACCGTCCAACAAGTGAATCTCGAAGTCCTTCGGCGGCAGCCTTTCACCCCGATGATGTCTTTCCGAGACCTTCGGTTGGGGATTGAGATACGAAGGTCAACGCCGTTCATTCAGACGCTCCCCCATCTGGTCCACCGGAAGCGCCACCGATATCTCAACTGGCCAATCAGTTTTTCTCCCCTTCTACCCTCCCCCCTCCACTCTATCCTACCCTCTTTATCCTCCCCCTCTTCTACCCTTCCCCATCTCTCCCTTAATTTCATTCCCGCATTCCCTCTCGTATAGGAAAGTCCCCCCCCCCCAACCTGACACCCGCCTGCATACCCGTTTCCATTAAATATCGCGGCAAAACTGTCTCGGAATCCTAGGCTACGGTCGCATCTCTCTCTCACTGGATGAAAATTCGTTTCTTGTACGAATCGATAGCGATCGGATTCCCTCGTGAAGCAATTTTGAAACTATCGTCTCTAATCCAGCAATTGGACTTTGATGACGGTTCCCTTTTATTGAACAGCTTTTGCGATGACATCAGTCGAGGATTATGCAGTTTAATATAAGTACTTACATATTCAAAATGAAAATGTACAGGGTTGCGTAAGGTTTAGGATTCGAAATTCTATACTGTTTGTATAAGATTATTGGATGCGAAATGAAGAATTTTATTTTATTTTTTTAGCTCGCCTTTAATAACGTAACTTAAATTTGTTTTGAAAAAAGGCAAAAGTAAGTATTCTTATAAAAGTAGCCTATTGTATCAGTTTATGTATAGTACATAGGTGAATTTTTTGTTTTATTATTCTCTCAGAATACCTTTTATGATGAGTATGCATTGGATAACCATAAGTTTTTACTTATTTGAATTATCCGACTTCTTCACCTCAATCACTCTAACAGATGCCGACGGTCATAAGATTCTAAATGTTGGCATTACTCCTTTGAGGAAACTGCTAAAACTCGGGATCTCAAAGAAGGTAATGCCCATGAGACTTGGAGATTGATGGGAAATTTAATTCTCTTTTCCTACAAGATGAGGATCTTATTATTTTTTGTTTTCAGGTATTTCTCTTGATTTTTTTTTTAATTCCTCATCAGTGGAAAATCTATCTACATGCATTTGATATAACCCGATAACTCTTTTTAAAAACGTTTTATCTCCTCCATCTCCTCTCCTTTATTGCCACGTGTTGTGGCGTAGGTATGGAAATGAGTCTCCTTCCGATCCTTTCTAAAACCTCCTTATTCCGACAGCTCATCAGGCTTCTTGGCTTTCGGAGAAATGATAGGGACGTCGTTTATCGATCAACGCGTGGAAGAATCTCCGGGATGTGTGTATGGATTCTTTCGAACGTTCTTCGCGAATGATCTGCCTTTCGTTTGACCCAAGGAATTTAAATCCTATTTTATAACCTCGGATGCGTTTTCGTCACTTTTCGACAGGAAGTTTTGCCAAACGGATGCTCTCATCCGCTTTTATCATTAAATATACAGATTGAAATGTTTTTATTTTATTAAGCCTTTCTGCTTTCCGCGGTGACGTAGATGCAAAATGAAAATTAAATGCGAACAATTATATTTAGTACGGTAAAGTTGGAACGTAGCTGATTCATTCAAATGACATTTTTCTCATTCACGCACTTTTTTAACCCGAGAACGGGAATTTAAAGAGAGAGAACTTGAGTGGTCTAGGTGCGTTTTGCGTGGTAATCTAGTATGGAATAGTTTAAAATAATCGATGGAAAATCAAACAAAAGAGAGGATACAATGTATTCGAGGAAGAATGGAGTTTAATCGGATGAGACTAAAAGTAGATGGAGGAACCGGTTCGAACATACTTCGACATTCGGCTGAAATACGTTAACGAATTTTCCTTTCTTAATTTCCGTGATATCAAGTAAAGAGTCACATTCATGTGAGAATCACGAGAGAAAAATCGGTTTCACGTCGTACTGTAAGTATATACTGGGAAATCCGTGACTATGGTATCGGGAACAGAAAAAAATGGAGAGCATCCGCTTTCCAGTATTCTGACGGAACGCATGGCGTAATAGTCGCCACTTCCGCAGTTTCGAAACGTTTCTATTATAAAACTTTAATAGAACGGTGATGGCATCAAAACCATCTCCATCCAATGCAAGTAACAAGTAGAATCATCGCTTATGAAATGGTTCACGTGATTATTCCTCCCGCGTCTTCTTCAAACTTTGCTGCCTCATCAAAATTTTTGTTTTCAACGTTTCCGCGAAAATGCGCCAAATTTTAGACGAAAATGAATCTTTTCTAAAATAATTTTGCTTCAAATTTGCTGTGGGAGTGAATAATAAAATAGTTTGATACATAATAACTGTTGGCGTACGTATGACGTAATAACAGAATAAATGTCGTCTTATAGAAAAAAATTAACTATATTACTCGTGCTGCACATCTATTATAGAAATCATCCTAACTTTTGTAACTTTTTGAAGTTTTACCCTCTGCTAAGTGCATTTATTTTGCTTTTCTAATTTTGTTTGAACCGATATTTGTATTTACGGCAATCATTATTGCATCGTATGATAAAATGTCGAAGTTATTAACGAAACATATAATTTTTAATGTCTTTAAAAATATATTATTCTTAGAATCGTTCATAATTTTTCCACAGGCGTCTCTCTTTCCGATTAGTCCTCATTTAATGGCAGTTGCATCATAATTTCCTCGAGTAAATATACTTGAAGTCGCTTCAAAAACAAAACTTGAAGTAACGAAGCGGTTTCTTAATTTTATTTGGAAACCATGAAAAACATGAATAGTATTCGTTCCTTTGTCGTTTTCCGCTAAAACAGTTCCCATGGAACATAAAGAAGGAAGAAAGCAGAAAATATTTCCCAAGGTTTCACATTTAAACATTCTAAACAATGGAATCGAAAGGGAAAACGATATTCAAGTCATGCGAATGGAAAAAAATTAGAAATTTACAGCTAGACGATTGACGACGACGAAGGAAGACGCGAAAATCGACGCCGTAATATAGTTTTCTTCCTCCGCTTTGTCTACGCGACCGAATAGTCGGAAACTTTCGAAGTCGAACGACTCGAACGCGGACGTGTGAAAAAATGCTTCCCCGAGATTTGATGGAAGGCGATTACAATGGCGGACGTGCGTAGGGAAGCGACCTTTCCAAAACGGAGCGATGGCGGCTCTCATAAGTGGAGGAGAAATAAAAGCGTGGGAGACGGTTATTATTTTCTCTTTTTGAGAGATAGGGCTTTTGGGGATAGATGATGTAATATAGGACCAAGAGAGAGAGGGCGAGAGAAAGGAAGAGAGAAGATGGTTTGGAGAGAGTGGCTAAATGAGATTGTGTGGGCTGGGAAAAAAAGAGGGATGAAATGCGAACGTGGTGTGAAAAAGCGAAAGTCTGCGAAAAAGAAGAGCGACCTTGTGATTCAAAACATCCCCGCGGATAATTTCTTTTATTTGTCGATTAAATTGACAGTAGATGTGTAAGAAATACACGGCAAAATATATTAAACAATCTAAATAAATTCTCCGAACCAAATGTTTATTACAGCCATTTGTCATAGTTCAGAAGCTGTATTTAAAAAAATCTCTTCTTATGTCTTTGGTACTTATAATCCGAATATTTTATACCCAATATACCAAATAAAAAGCCTCTGAGAGAATTTTTTCGTGAATTTAAGAGGAATGTAAACAATTAAGGGACCATTGAATCTGTTGAAACAAATTCCGTTTGATGTTTCGTTAAAAACTGAAACGTTTACAACTACAGTTATTGACTGAAATGAAAATTATTATTAGAGTTGTATTAATGATATGACTTTCAGTAGTTGTTTCTTTCTGTAAGTGATTTTATTAGCCCTTATACCATTATGAATGTATGTAACATTAAGAGTACGGGAGCAGAGAGAATAATAGGCCGTCGAACCTCGACAACTCCAGCGTCCATAACTCGAATTTTTGATGAGTCAAGGTGGACATTTTTTCTCGTTTGAACTCGTATACTTTTAAAATGATGTATTTAAAACCGAAGTTTCCGTAAGTCGAACGTTTCTGTCTTCTCTTGAAGTGCCAGTTATCGAGGTTGTACTACATATAGAATAATTTTTATCGGTCAATTTATGAAATATAACATTTCCAATTCATACACATTTTTTGTTGTTAACATATAGCTTTTGATCCCGTTTTCGCCATTATTACGTGGAACACCTAATACACAATAATTTGATAACTTGAGTGATAAATAAAAAATTGAAAGCGTAGAGAAAGAGAAAGAAAACGGCATTAATTATTTCTCGACCGTAGCAAATTCTAAGCATTCTCCCAAGTTATTAAATAGCAAATTGAAGTCCGTATAGTGAAAAAAACCGCGTCCCGTCATCTGAACTCCGAACGTCGCCGCTCGAGTTCCCACAACGATTAAACCGTATCGAATGCGAGTAATTATTCAAAGGGGTTTTTTTTTAATTGCGCCGCGTGCTTTTGAGGTTAATCGATTTGCCACGGCGCGCCATTGACCCGCGTTCTCAGAATGAATGGGTCAAGAACCAAGGACGCCGTGTGTTTGGGGACCACCATCACATTAGAAGATGTTTGGAAAGAGGGTGGGGAGTGCGGGTGGGAGGGGTACGGAGGAGGGGGTATTGGTGAGAGGGGAAGGGAAGGGTTAAAGTGAGGCGGGGGAAGGGAAAGAGGCGGCATTCTTGGAATAATCCCCCCCTCTCTCTCCTTAATCCCTCCAAATCTATCGACTCCCTTTCATTCCTCCATTTCCACTCACCTCTCTCTCTCTCTCTATTCTGCCCCTTTCACCCACTTCCTTTATCCTTGTCCTTTCTCACCATACCTCCTTTTCACCCATGATAATCTCTTAATCGCTATCTTCGTTTCATTTCATCCTCTCCCCTCTTTTCTACTCCTAATTTCGACCCCTTATATCAGGTTTCTTCCCATTTCTATTTTCTCTCCCTTCCCTTTCCTCTTTCTCTCTCGCCTTCCTTTCCTCCCTCATCTCCTTTTATCATCTTCTCCTTTTTGTCTCCCTCTTTATCCTTTCTACCTCTTCTCCTCTCTTCGTCTCTCTCTCTCGCGACCGTTTGACGATGACGTGTTCAAGACCATTCCATCAGAACTCGAGAAAGAAACTGTCTCTTAAATAGTGGCCGAGTGTGTTGTCAGTCTAGCGTGACGTATAGTTTATTCTTGTCGTCTGCTCCTCTGCGGTCGTTTTTTTTCTTCGTCCCGAGGGATTTATGCCGTCTCGAGCAGAGCGGAGAGAATGAAAGAGGGAAAGGATAAGAAGAAAAAGCAGAGGAGACGAGGTGCAAGTAAATCGAGAGTGAAGAGTACGAAGCGGAAGGAGAAAATAAAAAGGAAAGACGTCTTATTCGTCGGTTTTTTTGGTGAGCCTCGCCATGCCGATGATGTTGTAGAGTTACTCTTCCGTGAAATAGAAGCGGAATTTCTCGCCGCCAAGTACACCTTCTGGGAGCAGCCGCAAGCTGTGGGTAACCAATGTGTCTGCTGGGTAATCTACCTGTAAAACTAAAGGCAACGACTTTTGAATTTGGTTATAATTTTGGCATTGACAAAAATTGATTGGTATCTTAGCAGCTTGAGGCAATGATTGCAAACATGCGTGCAGGTATTTGAAAGGCGAGGATTCGATTTTCTGATAATTATTCGAGGAAATAGTTATAATTTAGTGTAATAAAATTATTAAACCGTGAAATCAACTAATTTAACTTTCCTGCTGACGTTTCGCCCGAGTCAGAAATTTGTCAATATAATTTATTTATATAATTTAATTCCGAATGTCGCCATAGGATTGCTTCCGTTTACGTCTTCCTCTGCCTTCGATCAACTACTTAATCAAATGAAGACCCTGTGCCTTGAGCAGGAAGTTGAGCAATGAACGTCTTGAACGTCTTCCGTGTCAGCCTATGCTTAACAATGAAATGAGAGAGGAAGGGAGAAAAGAGTGTAGGAGGGAGACCAAATTCAAATGCTGAAGTTGCTGGATCGATTCTCGTTTTCTGCGCTGCTTTATGCATGGTGCTTATTTATTTAAAGTCTTGTTAAGAATTTGAATTTGCATCACGTCCTGAAGGAGATGATTTTAAAAAAATAATTCGATAAAATATATGAAAAGGGTTATATAGAAAATATAGTCTATCAATTGAAGAGAATATTTAATAATAATGTATTTATTTTACATTATTGCGCTATATTTAAATTTGCCTACTGAAATTGTTTTCAAATTTTATACATTTACTTTTTGGCTGTTTAGACACGGTATGAAGAACAATATCAAAATTTGTACCAAGGCTGTAATTTACCATATCTCACCGTAATTCACAGTTGTTGCGTAACCATTACGAGGATCACGAAATAAATTCCATCCGCTCATTCTCGAATGTTAAAATTGCATAATGAAAGATATACGTCTATACTCGAAATCGAATCCAGGGTTCTTATAAAATTTTCTTCACAGTCTTTTTATTTTAATAGAAATTGTTGTATCATATAAAACGCGCTTTCTACAGGATGAAACATTCAAAATGTAAAAAAGTAGCCTCGAAGTATATTACGTTTGTTGTTTTTGTTAGACGCAGCATATACTATCCTTTTTGAAATAGAGTTAAATATAACCAAAAATATCGTGATGCGTGTTCAATCTAACGGAAGTCTGAATAAAATGTCCTTATCTTTGTTTTTTTTAAGCGGTTTATTTTGTCGGGTTGCGGTTTTTCGTTTTAATTCCTGTCGAAATCATAACGGAATGTTTTTTCCTCGCCTGTAAGGGAGAAAGAGACCAGCTTAATTCGAGCCGACAAGATGGCGCAGCAAAAGAGGCCGACACTTACGAAGATGTCTCTCCAACTTTTGAAGTGTTTAGGTTTTTTTATGTACGTCCTTAATGAGAGTGCTCCTTTAAACATTGGAGTGATGTGTCATAGTTTTCGCGGATGGTGGCTCGTATTATGCACATACCGGAGTCATCCTTGAGGAATTTTAAAGAAACCTCTCGTCAGATAAACCGTGGCCAACCCGTTTATTTTTACTTGGTTCGCCATTTAAAAAAACATTCTTTGGTGCAAGTAGTGACAGTCTATGCGTCATTTCTAATATAAATTACTGTTTTAAAATATCCTGTTTTTTATTCGCTATAAATTAAAGCTATAAATTAAAGCCAGTTCCACGCTTAAGAATGTAACCTGACCGAAAATGTATATTAAATATCTTTTGCTGCGGTAATAAAACAGAACGTCGATTACGCAGTCTCTTTAGTTGCAAGGTTTTCGCTCTAGTTTACCAATAAGATTTCTGATGAAGACGCCTGGCAATAAATCCAAGAGTGTGTTATTCGCGACCCGGAATATGAGTAAAGGGAAGAAAAACTAAGTAGTGCTTGGCGCATTCTACCTGCTCTCCTGTCACATCGCGCGCTCTTCGCGGATTAAGAGAAAGATAATGAGGAGCGCATGAGAAGCGATGGACGTAGAGGGGGAAAGGGAGGTCATGCATGAGGGATTATAAAAAGGGGGAGATGCGCCGAGTCGAGAAGGGATGAAAAAAATACGTTTAAAAGAAGAGAGAGAGAGATGGAGGGAGGGAGGGAGACGAAGCTGTGTGTATGTGTGTGTGAAGGAAAGAAAGGGAGAGAGGGTCGGTTGTTGGGTGCGAACGAGGAAGCGTAGATGAAAGGAGGGAGAGGAGGGATGGGGGAGTGATGAGGGAAAGAGACGCGAGAGAGACAGGAGAGGTGAGAGTGGAGAGGAGAAAGAGGGGAGGAGAGAGAGAGTGCGAGACAGTAAGGAGGGAAATAAAGAGAGAGCAGGAGAGAGGATGGATTGTGCGAGGGAAGGGTGCCAGAGATGGAATATGGAGGAGGGGAATAAAGAGAGAGCGATGAATAGGGTAGTGAGAAAGAAGATAGGGTGAGAGGGTTGAGGTTTAGAGGGCCAAGTTTGAAAAGACGGAAGAGAAAGAGAGAGAGAGAGGGGAATTGGTTTGGAGCTGCGAGAAAAAAACGAAATATAATATGATGGAGGGAAATAGCGAGGATGCATCTCCCTAGAGGTGGCTTAAATGATGTTGGGGTGTCAGAGGGTGAGGTGGCTGGATAAGGGGAAAAACGCGAAGTGGATTGCGGCTCGGTGGTGACGGTTTCCTTTCCTCTCCTCCAGAGGAGGGCGGCGGACTGGTCGGTAGAGGGACGCTGGGGATGAAAGATGGGAGGGAGTGAGGGTGGGTGCGAGGGGAAAGGCTCTGGATTGGAGAGGGGGGGGGAGGGGGAGAGGGTGTAGTGAGTGGTGATGGGACGGGTGAAGGGGAGGGAGTTAGAAAGTGAGCGGAGGGATACTGAAAGGGTTTGAATCTTTAGGAGGCCGAGTGGTTTTGTGGGTTAGAGAGAAGAGGAAAGGGAGAGTGAGAGAGACACTCTTTCTCTCTTCTCGCCTCCCACGACTCTTAAGCGCCCGCCGTTAAAAAGGGGGAGGGAGGATTCTGGTGGGGAGGAGGAGGAGGGACAAGGAGGGGTTGAAGGAACGGCTGGATGGAAGGGTTTAAGTACGAGCCGAGGAAAATGGATGAACTGTTAAGGTGGTACTTGGAGAGAGTTGAATAGTGAACGATAAGGGGAGAAAAGAGGAGAGAGAGAGAGAGAAAGAGAGAGCTGCTGCCACAATCTTAAACCTTATGAAGAGCTCGCGGTCTGTTTTTTAATTCCCGATTCATTTTCCACGTTATAAGCTACGAAGCGGATGATTTGAAATCCCAACTTATATAGGTATGTACGTTTAAACGGAATCAATCTAAAAACGAACGAGCTCGGCTTATAGCGTGTTTAAATGACAGTATCAATAGCCGTGCGAATGGTAGAGTTGAAAAGTTTTTATTTAATCTTCAGCTTAGTCGATCTCGGTGCTAATTAGCCGATAACTGAGGACGACTGCTTTGCACCTTGATATCGCGATTGTAGTTTATTAGACGTTTTAATAGCTGTTTCATTTGCGCTCGATTGATTAAGACTTGAACTCTTAAGTCTTCGTCATTTTGCTCGTTCTTCTTTTTTGACCGAATAAGGCCTCTTCTCATTACATTTTACATTTAATGAATTTTTTAGATTTTATTATCTGCCAGAGTACTACCTGTTCCAGGGATGAAGATTTTTTGGAAGTGTAAAAGTACATGCAACGATTAAATGTGGAAAGCTCGTGAGTTATCAGACCCATTTCTTTCCCAAATCCACCATTGAAATACATCTGTGCGTAGTAAATCTTGAATATGGCGTCACTCGCGAGTTATGGAGAGATGTAGTCGCTCGTCATTTTTTTATATATTTCCTCTGTTTTCAGAGCAAAAACGGAAATCTCTCATCGCCGGAGTTTTGAATTCTGAAGCGATGACGAGTTTTGAGCGCGACTGGAAGCTGGAACCAATTCAGGCCGTAAATCCTAACACTAAAAAAAAGAAAATCCTTTGTTGTTTTTAAATTCCGAAGGAATGTTTTATCCCTTAATGGTAGCCCAAAGGATTTTTTTCCTTGGGCTCATTTTGTTTGATCACGAATCCAGCCGATTTGTAAGTATACTCGCCCGCCCTAGCGAAAATAGGAGCACAGTTAGAAACTAGCAAATTGAGATCCGACGGTTGGTTTGATCGAGGAAACGTATTTGCCTTTGGCGGTGGAGATAATGGATTCGGAAATGGAATCGGAGAGAGGGAGGGAGGGGAGAGGGGTATCTCCGAGAGAGGAGGCGAGAGAGGTCAGAGGAGGAAGTTCGGCCCTTTCCATATAATCCCCCTTCTTCTGCCCTTCAGCGTGGCACTCATCCTTCCTCCCATTCCGCTCCTTATCTCTTTAACGGAAATAAATAAATTCCGCGGAAAGTTAGTTTGTGGAGTGTTTCTCTTTTCTCAGAAATTTCCTTAATACAAATATTTTCGGTTGCCTTCTCGGGAATCCGCGGCGCAATATCCTGCTGTTCTACTCATTTTGGAAAGTTTTGGTATGGTTGGCACCTCAATGCCACCAACTGGGTAGTGATACCACAGATGTTCGCCTAATTCTTTCAGGAAGCGATTTTAGTCTAGTAATTAGCTTGTGTTTTTAGGAATAAATCTTGCTAATATCATAACTGTCACATTCCGTCTTCATTTCTATACACATTCAATCAAGCTTTAATTATGTTTCACAAAATTAATTTTTGGTGGCCTTTTAAAAATATTTTCTTGTTTCATATTTTACATAATAGAAACGTTTTATTATTTTTATGTTGTATTCTATCAATATTTCTTCTACCTCTAAAAGGATTTTCTCCAGTGTCCAAATATGAAGCTATTTCTTTCATTAGTTGTTATCGTTCATGTATCGAGTTGTTTAATATGCTCGGTTACTATGACTTCATTTTCTTGTCAAGGCTACCATGTCGTCATTATCCATAATTAATTTTGATTGGCGCATGTGTCCAAATATAAAATAATTACCTACTGCATCAAAATCGGGCAGTGGTTATTTGTTTTCGCCCTGTCACGGCTATCGCATCTGTTCACTTGTGTCCGAAGAGTATAAAGCATCAGAGACAATGTGACTCGAGTATTCTTCACCTTTAATTTAATGCGAGTTCGAGACCGTTTTAAGCTTTATCCTCCTAGTATCGTTATCACGAAGTCGCATTTTATCGGTGCGAATGGCGAAGCATACCGATCGACCGGGAAGAAAAGGGACAATGGCCGCGGTGTCGTAATGCTTCCGCTTCCAATTTAAACGAGAGAGAGAGAGAGAGAGAGGGAGGGAGGATAGGACGTTTTAGCTACGAGTGCGCGCCATCGCTCAATCGAGTCTTTCTTCCCTATGTCGACGTGGCTGACGAGTGGAAGCAAAGGAGAGTCGACTCCAATTAACGCGTCGGCGAAGGCATCCGAGAAGGGTAAACGCTCCTTCGCGAAAAACCATCGGTCGATTATGCACGTCCGTGCTACGTGAGTCATATCTCGGCTGGCTCTCTCCCTCCTGTCAGGGAGACACGTAGACGTCAAAGGGAGATGGAGAGGGAGGGAGATAGAAGGGAGAGAGAGAGGAGTGAAGGAGAGAGACACCGATAAGAGAAAGGAGATATAGGGAGTGATAGGAAGAGGGGAAGGAGATAAACCCCAAAAAGGAAAGAGGAGGGAGAGCACGAGGGTGCGACCAGCGCTTCTTCTTCCTCAAGCCCTCCGATGTTCGCAACCAAAACAAGCGTCTGTAGCAGCAAACAAACGAAGGGTTTGTACTGGGAAGAGAGAGAGGGGGGCTGTGGGTATGTTCGTGCGAAAGGAAAGAGGGGAAATGAAGAGCGTGGGTGTGATGAGGATGAGTGGATGGATGTGCGGAAGGGAGGGAGAAAGGGAAGGAGGAGAAATGAAGAGGTTAGAAGCAGACATACGAATGGGAGGGAGCACTTGCAGCGAAAGTGATATCACGTATTACATACTTGACAGCCCTCGTCTATTTCTATAAGCTATCGCGAAATGAGGTGCTTAGGCAACTAATATAATTAACTGAGGAAAAACGTTATAAATTGCGCCCAAAAAATAACAATAACGAACTCGCATACATGTGAGAATTTTGAGGGCTGTAGGTTATAGTTTTTATTCAAATTACAAGGTCAGTTGATATGAACGGCATTTTGTCTGAAAATTATTTTCACTAACTATGATGGATGGATTCGTAGCAGTCAGTTACAATTAGGAATGAAATCATGCATCCTTGACTTCATAGTAAGGGACAAAAACTTGACCAGTGAAAACAATTTATGAGTGTTTCAAACGGATTGCGATTGAATAAATTACTAAGGAATAATAAATACGAGGGAGAAGTAAGTAGAGATAGCCCGATACTGAAAACGCAAGGGTAAAAAACAGACGGGATGAGTTGTTTTACTAAAAAAGGAATGAGAAAAATAGGAATGGAAGTGAATCTCTGAGGCATCATCCCAAAGCAGAACTTAACACAGGCATCTGATACGGCGTGCGTATAGGTTTACGGATGTACTCCGTTCCTCTTGAAAGGATTTCTTTTCATTGGACACAGCAATGGCTTTATCTGATGATGTTCATGGTCTTTTGCTGCATTCTCACGAACGAAACCTTTGACCCGGAAAAAGAAAGCCTTTTAATTAATCACGTCAAAATTCCGTTAGCGTGATAACGATCTTCTTTGATTGTCGAGAATAGGGAGAAAATGACATCAATCACACCTTAATAGTGTAATCGATACAGGAATGAGGTTTCATATTTGAATGAATAATTAATTGATATTAAAGGGAATAGACGTCGTTTAAGTTATGATATGGATATAAATATGGAGTTTCGATCATAACTTGAAATGATGATTCTTGGATTCTGCTTCTTCATATTTTATCTTATATTCTTGATTCAAGTACTTTAATTATTCGTCCGCAACTATGGGATTATGAATTATGTGACCTTAATCTAATTGCAACGGTGAATGCAGAGTAGAAAAACTAGAGAGGGAAGATAAACACTTCATGGCTACGTATACGTAAGGCAGAGACGTTTTTTAAATGAATTATGCCATCATGTTGAATAACTAATTCTACAACTTTTCTAAGAAGCCTTTTTTGATATGTCTAATATTTTTTCTACGAGATATGACGGAAAGTTCATTTTTTTAATCATAGAAGGTTAGTACCCCTGTTTGGATAAAGGTAATGTGTACGTGAATCATTTATATAATTTTCTTGTTGCTCTCACCCAAGAAGTCCTTAGTAGCAAATTTCATGAGAATCCACTCAATAGTTTCAGAACCTGCGGATAGACAGATGGACATGACCTGGCCAAATGGCGTTTATTTTTCTTTACTTTTTGCAAAGGACGCCTAGTAATTTCACTATTTGAAAATGTCTCACATAGATAAAAAACGAAGTTTTGCTTAGAAGGTAAATTTGAAATGTAAATTTTGCCTGTCACCGTTATGATAGAAAGTTAGCTTTTAAGCAGTTCCATTATGACAGAGCGAAGATATATTAGAAAAAATTTATTTTATTTTCTGCTAAACGGAGGAGGTGTCGTTGCTCTTAGAACTATTATTTTGTTTTGCGAGCTTATATGAGAGGAAGGGGATGTTTACTTTAGAAGAAAGGAGAAGGAAGGATCTTGTGGTCCTGGGACAGCGATCTGAGGTTTTTTTACCATTCCCTTTGACACCCTTCTTCCACTCTTAACTCTCCCCTGCCCACGCGGTGTCTCCTCTCGCTTTCTCCTCCCCATTTCCCCCTCCCACCCTCTCTCCCTCTCACCTCTTCCGTTTCGATAAGGTCTTGTCTTCTTACATCCTCACCTCGCAACTCTCCCTCTTCCCAACCCTCCCTCCTCCTACTCCTTCTCTTTTCCTCCCTCTCTCTCCTGCCTTTTCTTTCCCTCTCTCTCCTGCCTTTTCTTTCCCTTCCCTCTTTTCCCTTCCCTCTTTTCCCTTCCCTCTTTTCCTTTCCCTCTCTCTTCCATCTATTTTTATCTTTCCTCTTCTCATTTATCCTGCGTCTTTCTGTCCGTCCTCGTTACATCTCTCCTTCTCTTTGCCTCTTACACATTCACCTCTTTCCGCTCCCTCGCCCAAGGGCGTGCGGCGCTTCAACCCTTCTCTTCCTCTTCACTCTCCGGGGGGAAAAAAGGATGCTCTTTTGCACGAAAGGCTTTCTTCCCCACCTCCCTCCCTCTCTCCTCCCCCAACTCCTTTCCTTTCTTCTCTCCTCAACCCCCAACTCCTTCCCTCTCCCTCGTCTCGTTCTTACGCAATCCTCTTAAGCGTCTCAAATTGTCACTTCGTTCCTTGTCGTGTTCGGACGTGCCAAAACGTCAATCCCATAATCTTTGCATTTTTCCCTTTTCCTCTCGGATAACCGTTTAAAGGAGGATTATCGCCCCCTCAGGAACGTCGATGGCGGCGGTGGAGTGGAATTCTCTCTACGAACTGCGCATTTCTTGTGACAATCTCGAACGCCTTCTTTCTTTGCTCCGCTGTTGTTTTCATAATCGTGCTGTTATTTTCGTACGGGTCAGTTGCAGGGTAATTTATGGAAGTTGATGCGTTGCGTGATGTAAGCATGAAGTTAGATATTTTTCCCTGTTTCCCGCTCTGAATTACATGGCTGCTATAAAACGGGTCATTGATTTATTAAGAAATCTTTGATTGTTTCACAGCTCGTGGTAATTTTTCTTTCTATCGCGTTTCTTAGCAATCGAAAAAGTAAGCTATTATTGATTAAGGTATGGAAATTCGACTTGTAATCTAGATAGGCCTGCATTCGATGCATAAAAATGCCTTGGTGGAGCTTGTAGCCGAATACATATATTCCGCGCTTTCGATGCACCTTTGACGTCATTTTCCGCAGATATTCCCTTGATCCGCGCGAAAGAGGGTGTTCCCGTGCTGTCTGATCAGATGTTTGAATCTCGTTGAGGACAAGGTCACCGAGCTCTGACCGAGTTCCATCAAGACCCCCCTTCATTTATATTCGCCAACGTTCGCGAGACCTAATTTCCTCGGAAAAATGGACGAGCAGCTGCAATGGAACGAGATTGGGGGAGGGGTAGGTGGGGGGAAAGGGGGAGGGGGTGAAAGAGCGTAAAAATAGCGTAACAAGAATTTCAAGCGTTTCGCCTCGAGTCTTTTCTTAAGACGAGGAGATGAAAAGGTCAAAAAACCGTTGAAAATGACGGAACTACTCGTTGAATATTAATGTTTTTTTGATGAAAATGTTTTTCTTCGTCTTTAGCAATTTTTCTTTGTGATGTCACTTTGTTCGTTCTTCCGTATGTATGCGTCCTTTAAATTCCGTCATTTTCAGACGTTATCCATTTTTTAGCGATGTCTTAGAAATTAAAAGTTGTTACATTCTGGTACTTCATATCTTTCCTACTAAAGGGTGCCGATCGTGTGAAAATTAAAATGTTTGGAATTACGATTCAACGAAGCGATATGTGCTAGAGGACTCATTTATTTAAGTGCAAAGTAGGCCTTAAAAATTTGTTTTGAGTCTTTAATTCCATTATTTTCAGGGGGTTGGGAAAATTTTTCTGCTTTATGCTTTTCTCTGCATTTTTACATTTGTGTAAATATTGGAATACGTATTAATTGTTTTCGACTTTCTCGACAAATAATTGCTAACTGGTTAGCCCACTTCATGCATAAGGTGGTGATGATTCTGGCGAGTTGCAACTGAACGCCGTGACATAATTTTCCAAAGTTGGGGCAATTCGGAGCGATCGGTTCCAAACAAAGCCTGAAGGGGGGAAACTCGTTTCCAAGTGACCACGTTCTCTAGTCACGAGTATGGAAAAGGCGGTCGTCTGATTACCGTGCCTTTTCCTCCTCTTAAAAGCGGACCGAGATAATCATCGAACGAGAGGGCGGTGGAGGAGGAGGAGGAGGGGGGGGGAGAATTCCATTGTCTTCGCGAAGCGCGCTGGGCGTCCTCGGGGGAGGAAGTCGCATCGACCCGAATATGGGGTCGTGGAAGTTGAAGCGGACAACGCCCAGCAGATGTAATTCGGTAGCAATTGAGCGCTTGATATTCATTAAACATTCGTTCTTCGGTTGTTCGACTTCCTTAAGCGAGACTATGCTTCGGTAGTTCCATTGGAGAAACGTGTCGTGTCTTTCTTTTTAAGCTTCGCTTTGGAATGGAATGTTTGATGAACCAGCGGTTAAGCTCGCTTAGAATTTTCGCTCCCTGCAATTCTAGTCGTAAGAAACGCTTGCTTAACAATTTGTAGTATCAGCTACCCTTGGCAAAGTTTTAATTATAGAGTTATATTTGTGAATGTGTCGTGCTGTCTTTGATTTTAAATTATATGAGGCTTTATTTCTAATTCAATTTCCGGAGCTATTAACTGCTAAAATATTAGTAAATGAAAATATTCGTATTAATACTAAAGACCAATTGTTTAAAATGTAGTTGACCTTCAAAAACACGCCTTACAATTTTTTATTTAGATTAATAATTATTTATCTGAATCTAAGACGACAGTTTTTTTCTGTTTTTTTAGTTTCAAAATAGGAGCGAACTAACAAAATTTATTATAAAGCCTGTTCTCCTTTATAATTGAGGTATTAGTTTCGATTTTCATAACTTCATAGATCCTGTGATTTTCCAAGTTAAATGCATTAAACGTACGGATTTTGCATCAATGCGGATTTTCGCATTCAACTGTTGGTAACAGAACAACTTTCCTATGTGTTTTATTGGAATGTACTCAGTCTTTGCTTAGAAAACTCTGTTAACGATAAATGAATTATAATTGCTATAACGTGTATTATTCAAATTTTTATAAAACAAGTTAAACGTATGTAAAATTAAAATTTGTTTTTTTCCTTTTACATACTTGGATTTTTTGGGGCCGATTCGAGGTCGTCGTTTATGAGCATAATTACGGTGAATGAATGTGCTACTCTCCTGGCGGCACTGAATCAGAATAAGCACAATAGACCATCAAAGAGGGGATCGAGCGATCGCTACTAGATCACTGTATTTGAGTGAAAATAATTTTTCCAACAGACACTGGCATACTGCTGATCCATTACGTACTGTGTAACTAATTTTACTTGTTCATACATAATTTTGGTTTCTGCGCCATTTTATTTCAAAACTTGACCAGATGATAGTTTATTGACATAAAAATTGAATCGCGCGTGTGGGAAAGAATACGAATTTATACTTAAAGAAGCGGAATGGGGAATGAGAAGGAATTCGCAAATTTTATTGTCTAAGTTATTATAATCAATGACTTTAAACGAGTTTTTTAAATTTGATGTTCCGAAGGAACGGGTCCCTCGATCGGTAACTCGTCTCTTTAAGAATTTAATATCTTGAATGGTTTTGTGGCCTGCGGTATTTATTATAAGCTAGCTATTTGAACTTTTTTCGGTAGATTAACTATTCAGTTTCAAAGCGAAAAAAAAATCTTATAGTAAAACATGAACTCTTTTCAAGCTTAGCTTACTAATAGTAATTCTTAATACGTCGAAAACAGATCAGGATAGACAATTGCAGCCTAAGCGTCGGTACAGGATTTTGTACTTCCTCTAATGTAATCTATCCACATGCTTATATGATCAACTAGCTCCTTCGCGTTCCTTGGGATACACCACAAGGCACCGGCTTGTGACAGAAATATTTTTTCTTCCTTTGATCACGCCCGTGCATCCTCCCTCGTCCTCTCCTCTCTCATCGGAACTTTTTGATCGTCCTTCCTCAACCCGTCATTTTGTCACGGAGAAGAGAGAGAAAGGGAGAGAAAGAGACGTGCACATTCCACGAGAAAAAAAACTATCGAAATTCTTCTCGAAGGCCCTCTTCGATGACCTCATACTTCCGCAACAGCGGGCGACAGCCACCGAAGGCGCGGTGTCCGGCATAGATGAGAAGGGATAAAGAGAGAGGTTTCTTACCCTTTCCCGCTCTTTCTCTCATCAGCCTCGCCTCTCTCGGGCGCTGTCGTGGGAGGAAGTCTTATAGCGAGATGGGAAGAGGAAGTCGACAGTGCTGCCACGGTGAAGAAGTCTTGCTCCGTCCCACCTATTCCTTCTTCTCCCTTTTGGGCTTTCGGAGAAATCTCGCGTTGCGATAAATCATGGCAAAAGAGAGGTGGCGGTGGGAAAACATCCAAGACGTTTCCCTTTTCTTCCTTGTTATGTTATCGCGTAGTCCCAGAATGAGGAGTCATTGGGTGTCGTTGTAAGTGCGTCACCGAAAATCTTTCCTGTGGTTTTTACGCTCAGTGTGATCGAAAATACGTTATAAGATGAAGGTTTGCTGTCTGTTTCGTCAATTGATGTGTTATTTTTTAGTCGGAAAAGATTGACGTGTATTTTTTAAATCTAAAAATCTAATCTAAATCGTCATCGCCTCCGTTGGAAGGATATTTTTCGCCTAAGATTTTATACTCAATGTCTGGTGCAGTTTAATAAGCCTCCAAAATGTTGTCAGGCTTCTGTTAAAAGATGTAGTCAACTCTTTTATCCATAAAAAATTGAGTAACTGATATTCATTCGGTTTTAATTGGTAGTTCACCGTTCGTTGATTTTAATAGGTTTTAGTCGAAATTATGTTTAGCGCTTCTTCAAAGGCATATAAGGAAAGAATAATTTCTTCATAGGTATATTTTATATGTTTTTTAATTCTGGAAAATCAGTCTTGTCTTTGAATTAATTAAAATTTTATGAAAAGAAATATTTTTCTTGAGCGCAGTCTAAGAAATTGCCTTCCGCACGCCTTTAGGCAATTTCGCTCCATTTAATCCGTGCCTTGATAAGTTATTTGAATTCTTCATTTTTTGTGATTCGCGCCTTGTGAGACGGTTAGGTTAGGTGAGATTTTTTGTGATTTTCTCCCTTAACTTCGGTTGGAGTAGAAATACGTCCCGCTTGGCTTGAGACTGGTTGGTGCGCGCAGGTGCGCCGCATCAGTGAAGTCTTGTAACTGGAGATTTCGATCGAGTGAGGTTGTAAGGGATTCAAGAGAATTTTTTTGTTCGGAAAAACGATTTTCGGACGAATTTTTTCTCCTCTCTTTCTTTCCTTTTCTTCCTCTCGTGTAGTCTAAATAAAAGATCTTTTACTTTCCTTTATTCACATTTTTTTGAGTGAGAGTTCTACCTTTGTCGATCGCAATTAGCTAACTCTATGATGCTCGGGTGAAAATTATGAGGAAAAAGTCCTTTTCGCACCGAGGATTAGAATTTGAATAATTGGATTTCTTGAAGTAATTGTTAATTATTACGATTTTAGTTCGACAAGTAGTTAAGATCTGATAGTAACATTTCCAAACTAATGATATAATGAAAAATATTTTCAATTTATTTGTTGCACGCCATAATCTCAGTTTGTGTTAAATTGTGTCAAAAAAATCTTTGCAGTTGGTATGGGTAATAATCATCTTCTTTGGCTTGATTTTGCTTGTTTATTTTAAATATAAGTGTACTAATGAAATGAAACACTGGAACTATATTATAAACAACTTAAAAGCTCAGGTGGAGTTCATTGATTTTTATAAAACGTTCGTAATTTTTTGAGGACATAATGTAGTATTTTTTTGATTGGTATGGGAGAGACAGTTCAAGCATTTTACAACGTTTTAATTTTTTATCGTTATAAAACTATATAGAAGCGCCTAATCCCAGATATCGGTGAAATTACATGCATCCTTATGTATGTTTTGGGTCCGCGTTCGTTCTTCGCAGCCGTTACCTACCTCGCATCCCTTATTCTCCTCAACGTATCGTTGGTTTCTTCATCCTTGGAAATCGCAGCCGGTGTTCCTTCTCCTTGGCCTTGTTTCTCTCTCTTTCTTTCTAATACTCGTTTGTCGCGTACGCTCACCTTCTCTCGACGTATTATGCCGCCGTGCCCATAACATTGAAACAGTTCTCTTTTGTTTTCATTTTCCGCTGCACCGCTTTCCTCGAAGCAGCTATTTCATTGACTCGAAGAGAAAGAAACCAACGACGCCATAATCAGCGAATATGTGATAAAGCAGCTTACTTGGTATATTTTGAAATTTTTTGCTTTCTATAAACCGAAACGACTTCAATGTTTGTATGTATGTCGTATATATTCCTTCTTTCATTTATTCTCGCCAAAATGTTAGAAGTTCGTGATGTGAAGAGTGTGTAATTAATAGTTTCAGAACGAGCAATTATTTACTGTTTTCATGGTATCTCGCCACGCAACTTGTAATTCTGTTTATTAAGTTACTCTAATCTAAGTAAGTTGGCCTTTTTAAACAACTTCTGTGGATACGAAACAGTATATAAAATCGTTTGGGTGTTAACTACTAATTGGCCATCCTCAGCGGTAATTCACGTGTATACGTCAACTGTGTTATTTATATGATACAAGCCATAAGCCTGGCTCGCTAATTTGATTTGAAAAAGCTTTTCGTTATTCTTTGCCATCTCGACGTCCTTGTGATATTTTTCCGAAGAAGCCGAATTTCGAGTATCTATTTAGATGATATCTACGCATATCCATCGACATGCATCACGTAAGCGTTTCACATTTAGTGCTTTAGCAACATCAAATTCCGAGTTTCACTACGTAAGTAAATGTTAAAACCTAAAAAGAGTATAGTTTATTTTTCATGGCAAGTGATTTCTTTTCGCATTTTTAGAGAGTTTAAAAAAAATATATTACGCCATTATGATTTAGAGCTTATCAAGCTAAAGGAACTTCTAACCTTAGCTCTTTTTTCTACGCTGCGGATTCTTGAGAATAGTGACGCGGAATGGTTCGTTGACTCTACTTGAAGGAATGCGGCCAAAAGTTTTGTTGACTTTTCGTTATCAGCGTTAAGTAATCCAAAACTTTATTGCTTTGCATTGTGGAGACGAGAGTAAACCATGTTCGTGGTATCTCTCACGAGAGCATAACACTGCCTTATCGTTTTTCGTTTCCATGAATGCATAGCATCGACTCTTTGAAAACCTCTATTGGACGATAATATTTGTGTATATGGAATGATTTTAAACGTATGAGATTACCGCATGGATGCAATATTCATAATAAAATCGCGAAGAGAAAAATGGAATTCCCCACATATCTAATCTCGAGCTGCAAGCCCCACAGTTGTTTCTCATCCGCTTTTTTTGGACGGCATTGACAAAACATCTAGCTACTCTTATTGTTGTATTGTTTTATTTTATTATTATTAATCTATGTCGCTTCAGTTTTATCCACTGAAGTTGATCAGTGAGCAGCTCACTTAAGCAGGCATCGCGAGTTAAGCATGTAATCAGTAATCGATGGAACAAATAAGTTGATGGTGCCAGTTACTTCGAAGCGACGTGGATTTTTAGCGTCGTTTCTGAAATTTTTAACTTCGAGGCCTAACAAAAAATAGATGCCTACGGAGATGAGCAATATGTACTCGAACTCAGTATCTGAATATTGTGAAGCTGGTACTACGTGTATTAATCGAATATTATCGTGCAGTCGATGCATTTATATCTCTCAGGTCGGTATTTATTAGCAGCATTCTTTATTTAGTTGGAAAGTGAAATAGACCAATTCCCGGCGAAGTGGGAGAGGTTAATGTGAAACCAGATGTGAATGGGAGAAGATGAGATGGAGACAGGGATGCTGTGATGAGGGAGAGAGGTGAAGTCGAGAGAATATTCGGGGAAAAAAATATGAGAGGAGGCAGCGGAGGAGAAACCCTGAAACATAAGAATGAATCACGGACCTAAGCAAAGGCAACTACTTGTTGTGACGACGCAGCTTTAAGCATTCCTCGCGTTCCGCAGGGTGTATGCCAGATTATTTTCTTCTTTGGCACTGTACTGCAGTGTCAATAGCTCCAAAGAGTTGATCATTCGTAAATATGCGAGTTAAAAGAAAGGGGAGTGGAATAGCCTCTTAAGCAGCAGAAACCTTTCTGTCTCTTCCTTCGTCCATTTTTCTCGTAAAGTTATTTCGCTCGCTCAAAAATAATTAGAATTTAATTAAGATGGAGAGTTTCTGTTCTCCGCCATATATATACTCAGGTGTAGGAAGATTTTAATTGGCGTATTGAGCAAGATAGATTTTTACTTTTGAGCCTGTAATTATTTTAGTTGAATCAAGTTTTTAATTGCGTTAAAAAAAACTAGTGGAATATGTCGCAGACAGGGATATACCTTTTTGTACGTTCTGCTGAAGAACGGGGTGACGGTCACCCCCAGTCTTGCACATTTCTGTACCCTATAATTTGCATTAACAGTAACAAACCTTAATTTCGTTTATCTCGCTAAATCTTATTCATGTCGATGAAAGCGTCAATTAGTCGAAAAATTAAATACGTAGTCCTTACGTAACTAATATTTCCAGTATAATTTACAATGACGTCACTTTTCTCCCTGCCCTCATATTATGTAGTGCATCACGCGATCGTATTTTTTCGTTCATTTTTCAACCGTTGAGAGTTGTCTTTTAATACGCTCTGGACTAAGATACGTTAAACCGATACGTGGGTTTCGTTTTGTGTTCTAGTTTATCTACTTTAACCCTTCCACATTCGAGGTGTTTCGTTGAAAAGCGAGTTGGGGAAAGGCGAACGAAAGAGAGAGAGAGATAGATAGAGTGGGGGGGAGGGATTTTTTTCCTCCTCTTATCGTGGGCGTGTCTCTCGCCGTTCCGCGTCTATGGAGAGCATCTGCTGACGGGAAAGATGAGACGGAGGGAGAGGGCGAGGGAATTCATCTCTCTCTCCCTCTTGAGTTCTGGTGGAGCGGCAAGTCTCCCTTTCTGAGAAACGCAATTCGTCCCACGAGGCGAGCTCCAGGACTATCCATTCCCTTCGCCGTGTCTCTCGATGATTTTTCTCTTTGTTCGATTTGCTTCGGTTCCTGTCAATTCTCGAGGGTTTGGTTTTTGGTTTGTCAATTGGTGCGTATCAGAGGTCGGAGCAATGTCCGAAACTGGCTTATTGCGATATTAGCGTGTCCGGTTAATGTAAAATCGATGAACGTTTTTAATGATATTACCGAAACTTATTCTTATTGCACAACATAAGTTTTCAAGTATCTCTTGTTGAGGCTTTGTGTGGAATTAAAAAAAAATCTTCGTTTGCAACTGAAATTATTAAAATTATTAAACTAAGACCTCCAAATTCCTTTTATTGGCGTGACCGCTCAGTAAGAATCGTCTTTTTGACGCATGCGAATTTTATTCAAGCAACATTAGCCGACTAAAGTCCGATGCGCTGATGTTTTTATCTTTGGATTGACATTGTACAAGTTTCAGAATTTAGCTGTGGAAAATTCGCGCCGAATTCGATTCACAGAATTGTCTTGGTTGTGGCTGCATATATAATTTCTTCTCAAGTGAAATTAATGACGGAAGAATGATAGATTCTGTAGTTTATTAAAACTTATGCACATTAAAAATGTAGAAATTGTTTTCTCGTTGATTTTTAACCAATCTTTGACTTCAATGCTCACTTACAATTAGATCATTTGTTTGCTAGAGGGCATACAACTAGAGGGGTGTTCAATATTAAGGGAGTTAAGCTAAGCATACAGAAACGGCACCATGGTTAACAAGGAAAATTTTGATAAATTTCTTTCATAAACTATTTTTCAGAAGTATGGTATTTTCGCGCATTATACTCACAAGAAATTCGAAATTAACCTCGTCGCGAAATATAAACTTAGGCAGCGAAATCCCAACAAATTACCCTTTTTTATGTCAGAATTGCTTTTTTGTGTCATCGCTATATAGATTGTACCTCCGTTTACCCTCTTTGTTTAGTATTTGCTTAAACGCAAAAATAATTTTGTTGGTATATGGTTATTGATAGACATTGAGCATGTCGAACATGTTATCCACAGCGTTAAATGACCAAGAATTAAATTGTTTTCCATCCGCTAACTTATTCAGAATTTCCCTCCCAAAACAAGCAATGAATCAATAAGATAAAGTCATGGGCTTCATTATCAACGTAAATATTGCGTTATCGTCCGATAATAATGACTTCTCAGAAATAATTTGCAGAAATGATAGCGCATAAGTATGAATGTCGACTTAGGAAACCCTATCTCGATAAAAAAAATAAGTTCCCTTTCATCCGCCCTGCAAAGGCGCCTCATAGTTCTTTCCGTTTATTTTTTGTTTTCGTATATTATGTCAAGGTTTATTTTCTTAACCTAGGTAAATAACACTGAGGGTGATATCATAATCTCCTATCATCGCTAATGCATCTTGGTTGCTTGCTTTCGTGCCGCAGGGCGTTAGTCACAACTCACTAAAAAGCTGCAAGGGCAAAAAAATCCTCCACGACAACGAAGCATCACTCTCATCCCGAATTTTTGCCCGTCTACGAATATTGTTGTTACAGATTGCAGCGCTGCTAGGCGGTATCGAGCGGCAATAGATCGTCCCCTCTGAGATTGTCTGTCCATTAACGATAATTGGCGTAGATTTTCATGACCTGCCAATTAAGCCGAGTTTAACACCCGATCGTAGGAGCCTCGGGTCTTGTCGCAAACGATGCTAATGAGCGGGGGGGAAAAAATAACGAAGCATTTTGAGCTGAGAAATAATTTTTCTTTTTCGGGAGGACATTCGGGTTCTTAAAACTACTCGTCCTTGCTCCGAACGGCGTATGGAGTCCGATCGCTTCGACGCGACGGCGATAACGGAAAAACGCAATTCACGTTCGAGACCTCGAATTTCGTTTAACACGCAGTTCGAAAGGCTTTGGCGTGTTTTCACGAGGGGAGGAGGAAAAAAAAGCAGAAAGCATTGGAAGTCGAGGTTGACGTCGTGTTTTCGTGTAAACTCCCATCTCGTGTTTAGTCCGGGGTCGTATCAACACAAAGGGCGCAACTTAAGAATCACTCGTCGGCGTCTTTTTTATGGATGTTTTTACGGTTCTTTTGATTAGCTTATCAGAGGTGACGTCATTCAAGAAATGGAAGAAAGATAAACAAACACTGCCGTTTCTTTATTGCGGCCTCGATTTTTTTCCCTCTGTTCGATTCGATTCGCTTCGCTGTGCTCAAACGTGGACGTTATTCTCCTCCGACGAGCGATGTCAGAAATCCTCGAGATAATGCTTTAGATAAGGTTCGGGAAATCTTTTTGCTGTGCGACGTTTCGGCTCTGGAACAAGGTTACCATCTTACACCTAAATCCCGTCTTCCATACAGAGAGAGAGAGAGAAAGATAGTTGTGGTGAGTGAGAGAGCGGGGTTAGTGGAATGAGTAGGGATGGGTCGCGGTCGTAGTCGAGATGCGGGGGAGTTAAGAGGGAGTTAGAGGAGGAAGGGAGGAGGGAGTGCTGGAAGGTGCAGCTGTCTTCGGAGATTTCCCGGTGGATGCAAAAACAAGGCAATGTCGGGTGGAAGGTCTGTCTGTGTTGAGCCAAGGCGCGTTCGTTTTCGAAAGTTTTAGTGAATGAAAAGGGAGGGAAGATGCCACGCATTTAGGTGAGAAGCGTAAAACGATTCCGGGAGTTGAGCAGTAGGGAGGAGGTGGAGGGAGAGACGGGAGTGAAGAAAATAAGGGACATAGCTGCGCAACTCAGGGTCTTGTATTATATGCTTACTTTCTCTAGATTGCGATGGGCTAAAGAAATCGGGAGTATGAAAAAGCTCTCTCGTGTGGCTTAATGAGAATCTCATTAAAGGGTCCCGCATGTGTTTGTCGGATTCCCATTCCCGTCTGCCTCGCTTCTCCGCTACAATACCAGACGCTCATAATTCGTTAACCCCGTGGATTTCGAAGGCGATTCCCACCCCTTCCATCCTCTCCGGTAATCTCTCTTTTCTCCTGCGGTATCACCTTTCTCTTTCGTCCGCCATCTCCATCTCGTTTTTCTCTCTCTCTCTCTTTATCTCTCTCTATTCCATCGAAATCTAATTTTCTCTCTCTTTCAATCTCTGAGTTAATCCCTCATCTCTCACACTTCTTCCCTTGTAATTTTTTTTCGCTCCCTCTCCTCCGCATAATCATCTTGCTCGGTTTTTTGCCTTTCTCCCGTCCTTGCGTACTGTCTCCTTTTCCTTCTGCTCAACTCATTCCGTCTTGTCTTTGCTCTCTCTCTCTCTCTCTCCACACGCCCACCCCCCCCTCTCTCTCTCTCGCAAGCATACCTTTCTCGTCTCTCTTGTCACCCTTTCCTCTCTTGATCTGCCCTCGTTCCTCTTGTTAGTCGTCTGTTCTTCGTCTCTTCTTCTAATTTCGCATTCCCCGCTATTGTCCTCATTATTGGTGTTCGTTCGGAAGCGTTCAAGATGGAGCTGGCGATTTTACTGAAACAGTTTCTTCGCGAAGCTCTGTGAAAGAAACATCGTTACGATCTTCGTTGAATTTTTCACGATTAAATAAAAGGTTTACTTTTTCATCCCTCGTGAACGAGGGGATTAATATGGCGTTATACTTTGATTAAATATTTCGTATTTTTATAAATCCCACTTTTTGAGAGTTTATCTCTAAATAATCTAGTTTCCATAATCCACCGTCGTTTTGTTGCTACATATCATTATTAAACGTTCTCACGATTATTCTGTGCAATATCGCGGCAATATATCTCTCTACCCGAAAACATTCTCGGAAAGCGGTGACCGGAGGACGATGAATCATCGCTAGAGGTCGCCTATTATCCAATGAATGTAGTAGACAGCCGGCAAATTTCCATCCGCGTTGTTTCTCCGAATTCTTTCTTCCCCTTCTCTTTGAACGGAGCGGTTTTCGTAAATTCGTTCGGACGTGTGTTATCTCGTCTCTTGGCGACCACTCGACCGACCACTGGATCTCGGAATCGAATCTGCCACAAGACAAATTCGCTTTCGGATGCGATGGCCGCTTCCTGGTGACGTCGAAATAATTTCCCCTTCACTCGTCAACTTCCATCTTTCGGTCTTACTCTCGGTTTGAGAGAGAGAAAAAAGACGGCGTCGAGTTCAAGGCCTCGTCACATGTGGTGGAAAGATATTATAATCGCTTTCGGAGAAGGACGCTCTGGTGCCATATTGCGGAGATCTCGCATCCGCGATTTTGGATGTCGGAAAAGATTTTTCATTCACGAGCCGCAATACGTGGAGAAATAAATTTCTTTGTCTTACATCACTTTCCCTCGCCTTCCAGTCTTTCGGACAGGGAGATTAACCCACCCTTTTTCAATCGCGAAAAGAACTGCGAGCAGCTTTCATTTCTGGAGACCAGTTGCATGTTTTTGAAATAATTTTCGGTACGTTACTACAATCCGATCCCATGCCGTCACTCTCACACGCTCCTCGACAATGGCCGCTTAAAAATAGTCTAGCAGCGGTCGTCAGCGCACGGAGTATTTCCCAATGGTAGCCTGAGAAACGGTTTTCAAGTGAAATTGCCGGTATGCGAATTCTAGCTCCGGATAGCATCTCTTTTGAAAGGCGCCGGCGTAACTTAGCGCGTTAACGAAGTCGCCGTCACCGATATTTCGCGTTAGTTTAAATTTAACCGGTGATTAAAATGTTACAGTTTGAAACGATTTAAGGAGTAGCAGGAGAGAGAGAGAGAAAGCGTTTCGGGTTGCTGTTGTTGTTTGTATGGGTGTTCGTTCTATACTTATCCGCATACCGGGAAAGGTTGGATTGAAGTCGTATTTTGATGCGCGCGCTGGTGTGATTGTGTGCCTCGCGCTTACTCATCGGTTCTACTCGTTGCATTCTTTCATCGAAACCGAAAACGGCTAATTTACTGTTTTAAAACGAATTTTATGTTAAAATTTAATATATAGTTTCTGAGTACAGTCTCTAGTTCTACGCTTCCGCAAAAGTCTAAGGTAGAAAATGTTATGGTCTTTTTTTAAAATTCATTGTTCATTGTCAGTTAACCTTTCTAACATAAAACATAGCCCTCTGGTTTTATACGCGTCGTGAAATAATGTGTATCCCTTAATTTGTCTCTGTAGGTTCTTGGCTCATTGCTTCCTCTTATTCTGACACTTCTTAATTATTATAATTGTCATTTACTTCCTCTGCCTTGCTTAATTTCACTACATTTGTATATTTTCTCTCATCGACGCCATATATATATATATAAATATTTTCCAGCCTATTTCCACCTCATATCAGTCTCTTTAATATACACTACCTAGCTGTTCTCGTTTTTGTTTCATTTATTCTTTCCACTCGTGGTATCGTTATAAAGAAGTTCGAGAGGGGAAAAATATGCTTTTTTCCGTGTTTGCGAAATGTTTTAGAAACGAATCATGCCTCGCCTATTTTTTACGCCTTAATAGCTGAAAGTTTCCTTATTGCGGGAACGGGCCGGACCACATTCTTTAGCGGACAAGGTGCGCTCGTGGGTGCAGAAGAGGGGCATTTAAGCTTTACTTCGTCAATCGATCGAAGGGATCAAATTCCCGCCCTCCATTGTCCATCTTCGTTTCTTTTTTTTACCTGCTTCTCTTTCCCCCTCACTCCTCTTCGCTCTATCTTCCGCAAGAGGTTGGCCGATGAATGACCTTGGTCAAGTGCGTGAGTAAGACAAAGGAGAAAGAAAGCGTGTCCGATAAAGTGAGGAGGGACCTCAGAGGATGTGTGTTTTAGAGAGGACTGTTATATGACGGTGGTTGAATGGGAGGAGGGGGAGGAGTTAGAGAAAGAGGGGAAGGAGAAAGTGGGAGTCCTCTCTCTCTCTCTCTTCTTCCGCTTGGAGAGGAAAAAAGGAGAGGGCGATTGTTACTCAGAGGTGCCTTGCTCTGCCATTGCAACTCTCTTTTGTGTGTGTGTGCGCGCCTCTTCCATCCGTGGAGTGGTCGAGGGGGTGGGAGGCGGAGGGGCGAAAGGGGTAGGTTCTGTTGCGCAGGCGCGTGGAATACGGAAAGTCGCCCGCACGCGGAGGGCGGTCGTCGCGCCACGGGTAGATCGCATTCCGTAGCCGTCGGTCATTGGGAACGGGAGGCGGGACTCTTGAAGGCCCGAACCGACAGAAGTTATATAGTAGACGCGTTCGCTCTTTTTTCCGCGGAGGAAACACCCAAGTGACGTCACTCAATTGACACCAATTGGTGCATGGACCTTTTTATTCTTCGTCTCCTTGGAGGAGGCGAGCGGGGGATTGTCCGAGGACGGAGTTGTTTCATTAGTTTTTTTTTAAATCGCGGTGCCAATTGCTCGTATGTGGACATGTGACAGTCTTATTTTTTTTAACTCCAGAGAGGAGGGATTAGTTCTGCGACGGAATACTCATTCGACGACTCCGAAGCAACGTCGCACGACTCGTTCGAGTTCTACAGCGTGAGATTTACCAGGTTCTTGAAGTGGAAAGTCGTGACGATTACTGTGTGCCAGTGTGTTACTGTGGCGTTTGTTTTTTTTTGTGAAAAGGATTGTTTTCCTCGAGTGTTTCTCTCGATAGTCCGAACTGATATCGAAGGAGACTGTCGGACTTTGTGTGACGAGTCCGTTAATTAAGTTACTCCACTATCAGATCTCCTTTATCTTTGGATATGAAGTATTTAATCGTTCCTTTATTGTGCGCTGGGCTGAGTCACTGTCCCTGCGTGTCTCCTAAGAATCTCGCGACCAGTGAAAGGCAGCCGATCCTCTGAGGAGGAGAGCGTGACTCCCGGCCGTGGGAAACTGCGCTACGATTATCCCGTGCGAACTGGGGTGCCGATCTTGAGGCTCGGATGACCTCCGACCCGCTCGACTGAGGGCCTTCACCCTCTTTGGAGCGAGACCATGGCCCAGTCGGGGGCCGCGGTGGGGCCGTCGTGGAACAGCGCGCCCCCGCCCGCCCTGCCCCCGCGGACGCTGCCACGCCCACCGCCGCCCCCCAGGCCGAAGACTGGGTGTGGGCCAGAAGCGACCGCGTACGGGTCGGAGGGCACGGCGGCAGGGACGGTGTTCTCGGGGATTAGGGGCATCCAGAGTGGAGGCGTAGCGGGGGCGAAGAGGAGCGTCACCCCGTGGGACAGTCCGTCCGCCTCCTCATCCCCCGGCTCCTCCGCTTACTTTTCCTACTCGTCCACTTCGACATCTCCTCCTCTTTCGGCTGATTCCCCATCGACGTCCTTCAACCCCTTCAAGAACCCGTTCCACACCGCGCCAAACCACATCGTGCGCGATGCGCGGAATACGCCTCCTCTTCCTCCGGCTCCCGCAACCGCTAAGACCACCCCCGACAATCCGCATTACATCAACTACAACCACGCGGAATTCTCGGATGATGAACCTCCCACTCAAAACCCTGAAGAAGGCAAACCCTCCGTGATACAAAGGAGGGCAACGGTCGAGGTGAGGTCGGTGGCTGTCCAGACGCCTATGGCGCTCATGTCGGCGTACGAAGCGAGGGCCACCTACCCAAGAGCCAAGGGACATTGGAAGGGAGACCGCCAAGACCTCAGGCTTTTCGCCAAAGAAGACGAGAACGTTTTTGCGCCGATTCCCAAGAAAATCTCGCATTCTGCGACGGTATGCGAGTGGCAGACGTCTTTCGTGGGAGATAGTACGCCAAAAAAGAGTCAAAATGTTTCGGAAGCCGCGAGAACTGATTGTTCGCTGCGGGATGAGGAAGTAAGGAGAGACCGCGAGTTCATGCGGGAAGCCAACGGCGAGGGCGGAGGAAGAGGGAGGGAGGAAGACTGCGGTGTGGAGGCAGTGGCGAAGGTCTTAGTGGCCCCCAGAAGGTTGATGTCTCGCGCCGAGCTCTCTCCCGCCCCTCAGATAGCATACACTACGTCTTGTGCCGCCACTCTTCCCCGTACCCAACACTGCAATAACGCGTCCGATCCCTTACGCCAGAACGCCGTCTCTCACTGGCTGTCGGAACTGAGGACGCAGCAGGACGGGGCGGAGGACGAGGAGGGAGTGACCCTTGAGGAGAAGGGGGAGGAGGAGGAACGCCAAAGTGTCGCGAAGGAGGTAGAAGTGAGGGTGTGCGAAAGGGGAGGTAGGAGGAGGAGGAGGGGCAGCGGGGGAGAAATCAGCATCTACGAAGACGCGTGTTCGTGTTGCAGCGGAGAGGGTTGTTGCACCATGTCGCAGGGAGGCGCGGAGGTGACGAGGGACGGAAGGACAGGTGTGGGAGGGTTGCAGGTGGGCGAGGGGGGCAAGGAGGGGAAAGCGTGGGATCGGAATGGGGTGGAGGCGAGTGGCAATGCGGAGGGAGGAAAGGAGGGTATGGAAAATCCCTGCAGCAAGGGAGGGTGGAAGGGGATATGGGGGATTGACGGGGGGGCGGCCGAAGGTGAGGTGGTTGCGGTGAGAGGCGGCAGGACGAGAGGGGAGGGGATAGAATGGAGACTGTCCGCCCTGGGTTTGGTGGATAAAGCCGAGGATAAGGCTGAGGAGGAGGAAGAGGCGGTAGTAGAGGAGGCGAAGAGTAAACGGGTGGCGAAGAAGGGAGAGGTGATCGTAAGGAAAGGGGGAGGGGAAAAGGGCGATGCGAAGAAAACGAGCGAAGAAAGTGCGGGAAACGGGGTTAAGGTATGCGAGGAAGGAAGAAAGAGAGTAGATAATGTGGATGAAGTGAGGAAGGGGAAGGAGGAGAAAGGGGCGAAAGAGGGCAAGTGTAGCACGTTAGAAAGAGTGAGACTCGCGGTGGAAGAAAAAAAGCCGGAACAGAATGGAACGTCGGAAGCAAAGGAGAGTAGGCGTCCAGAGGAAGAAGGTTTCGACGTCGGCTCTCCCGTCCAAGTCCCGAAAAGCCCCTCCAAATTGAATCAAAGCGATTCTTTCAGGTCCACCTCTTCCGAGTCCAAACTATCCTCTTCGTCCTCCCAGGATATTCCGGCGCTGAGTACGGAGCCGCAGTGCGATGCCCCTCCCAACGCCATCCGTCCCCCAGTCCCTCCGAGGAGGAAGAAGTCACCCTTTAGGTACCCTGAGGAAGTCAAGGAGATGCAGAGGAACGATATGGGCGAGGTGGATGGGTGCGAAGACGCGAGGACTGCCACTCCCACCGAAACATTGGCGCGAAGAGAAGGAGCGAACGTTTGTGTTGCTGCGGAAGCGAATCTTTCGAAAGAAAAGTCCCTGGAGTTGAAAGTGGAATCGAATCTTACGAAAGAAAAGTCCCTGGAGTCGAAGGTTGAAGCAAATCTTACGAAAGAAAACTCCCCGGAGTCGAAGGTGAAAACAAATCTTTCGAAAGAAAAGTCCCCGGAGTTGAAAGTGGAATCGAATCTTACGAAAGAAAAGTCCCCGGAGTCGAAGGTTGAAGCAAATCTTACGAAAGAAAACTCCCCGGAGTCGAAGGTGAAAGCAAATCTTACGAAAGAAAACTCCCCGGAGTCGAAGGTTGAAGCAAATCTTACGAAAGAAAATTCCCCGGAGTCGAAGGTGAAAACAAATCTCACGAAAGAAAAGTCCCCGGAGTCGAAGGTTGAAGAAAATCTTAAGAAAGAAAACTCCCCGGAGTCGAAGGTTGAAGCAAATCTTACGAAAGAAAAGTCCCAGGAGTCGAAGGTTGAAGCAAATCTTACGAAAGAAAAGTCCCAGGAGTCGAAGGTTGAAGAAAATCATATAAAGGAAAAGTCACCGTCTCCGGAGTTGAAGGCCGCGGAGAAGGTGACGAAGAAGATTGAGGGGGATTTGACCGGAGAGGCAGCGAGGGTGGAGAAAGAGAGGGTCAAATTGGCCAAATTTTCTGTCGGTAGCGAAGAAGCCCCCGCAGACGAATCGGAGATAAGCGCGGAATCTCCGCGGTGTGAAGATGAGGAGGAGGAGGGAGAAGACGGAGGGGGAGAAGAAGAAGAAGGGGAAGATGAAGAGAGGTTGGAGGAAGAAGGTGACAGCGAAACGAAAGAGTGGAAGGGTGTGTTCGTGAGAGGCAGGCGCAAGGGGAGTTGCTCGAGTGACATAGAGGCTTGGAAGAGAGGTCTTTCTGGATGGTGCTCTTTGGAGGAAGAGGATGAGTTCTTGGAGAGCACCATGTTCGATCCGGAGGATTCTCAGTCGTTGTCGGTGGGATGCGGATCGCCTCTCGCGGACCCGGAGAGATCCGTAGAGGAGGTATGGTTTGTTTTTCCTCCATGTCCACTGTCTCTGGCATCTCCGTCATTTGGGTTTTGTTTTTATGTGGGTCATGTTGTACGGACAGATGTTATAGGGTCCTATGGCGATAGGATAATGAGATTTGCTGTGTTTAATGCATTCCACAGAAATTCTTACGTGTGAAGTACCTATTTGTTAAAAATTTATGATTAAACCTTGCGAAATATATCTTCTTTTGACCATTAAGGAAAGATGAGGATAAAATATTTTTTGTGTTATTCTGGAATTTATTTAGATCCATTCTCTTGGCAGTTTTATTCTTTCTTTTATCGAATTTAAATTCTGTTTGATAACATCCTTTTCACTACAGTAATTTTCACATTATGTGGCACTTACTCTATACATTTATATTTAGGTAATCATGGAATCGAGTTTTCTAAAGTATATGTTATAATATTTCAAGCAATACTTGGCAGGAAATTAATCTTAAAGGTCATAGCAGTTTTTATGTATTAAAATTGTTTATTTGTTGGTCTATATTAGAAACTTCAGCTTGTTGAAAAATATAGTCATTCAACATGCTTTATGGTGTAAAATTGCCAGAATTAATTGAAAGTGTGTCTATATGAGTTAACATCACTAAATTATTTTACTGTCAAGAACTAAGAATTGTATTTGTCTCAGCTTATTAATCTTATATAAGAAATAAACAATAGTTTGTCTTTAATATATGAGCTACAGTTTCTGAAAACAGTTATTGGCTTCATAAATTATTTTTCATAATAAGAGTACAATTTTTAGTTATTCTTGATATGGTTTTTTTTTATGTTTGCCAAAAATGTCCTATTACTTTTAATTCAGTTCAATTATATTTAAATATGATACATTTTATTGCATTCTGGTAGCAGAAAAATAAGCTTATTGTTATTTGTCCATTATAATGAAATTTACCGATTTAATTTGCGTGATTCTTGTTGTTAAATGAAAAATCAACATGTCCTAGGATATTGTATTTATTTATTTACTTCAGGCTATAGTTTCAGTTGATGTAATTAAAAAAAAGACATTTCATGTTCCTCTATTAACTATACTCTAGATCAGGAGTGCACAACTCGAAAGTTGACACAGGCGAAAATCGATCTCGATTGGACCTAAGTGGGCTGCACTATGAAAATGTTGTCAATAATAAAAATTTAAGTGCACTATTGTGTATTTATTAATTACCATAACAAATTTTACTTGCAATTTTTAGGTTACAAAAAAATATAATGGTAAACAAAAATAATTTACAAATTTGAATTGTATTTTTGATATAAAAGGAATGGATCAGCTAAGTTACTCCCTGCTTTGTTCAGACCACACAAAATGTGTCGGCAGGCCACATTTGGCCCATGGGTCATATGTTTTTCAATTCTGCTCTAAATTTATCAATATTGATGATATTTGACAAAAGAGACACTTGATACAATTCAGTGAACAGATTAAGTTTTGGTTTGCTGTGGAAATTTTTCATTGCGAGTTTGTATGAAACTTGATGTTTTTATGTTTCTTTGGATCAATAATATTCACTAAGAAATTTAAAAATTGGTATCACGATAGGAATTTTTGCTACTTTTGAACCTGCAAAGTAATTGATAACCTGATTTTATAAATTCCATCATCAAATATTAGTCAGTTACACATCAATTATGTTAATGTAAAAAACTACACTGCACAAAATATATCTATCTATGATGCATGGTTCACTTTCCCAGTCCTGTGTCACAGTTATTATACCATAGAACTTAAGAAATTTTTATTAATTATTTAACTCTTTTGTCTTACAGTGGTATTCTACTAACGACACAGAAGGAAGAGTTTACTTCTTTGAAGAGAATAGCAACGAGTCATCTTGGACACTTCCAGAAGTGAGTGTAACCTCGCCTTCTCAGGTGAGAATAAACACCTGAAATGCGAATATATAATTTATCTATTATTATGGATTAAAGATTCATGACTTAACTGCAGTGTTATTTTAATCAGGAAAACAAACTGTACTTTGTTTAGTTTTCTCCATTAAAAGTACTACATTTTCAAGGAGTGATATTTTTATGAACATTATTAATGAAATTGAACATAAAATATTCTACATCTTATGAATTTGAACACTGGACCAGATATTCTTGCAGTATTTTATATTGCTTTAGCACAATTATACCCACAAAGATATTAGAGAAGTGAGTGCATAGTAAACATTGTAGATGGCTCAGAGATGCTAAATAAATGAACCATGTTAACATGATCACAGCAATTTAGAGAGAGCTAAAAACCTACTTGCATAAGTAGCACTGTAAGCATACAAAATTATCTTCATAAAAGCTAAAGTGTTAATAAGAAAGCTATTTGGAAGAAACCTGAAGTTTAATATTAAGTAACCTAATTACAGGAACATTAAATAATATTTTGAGGATGATACTATACACCCAGATTGAAATAGTATGTCATTATTGGCACAGTAAATGTTTTTTCCATTTTATTTTTAGTAATAATTATCAAAAAAATTACATTTTATGTAGAGGTGTATGACAAAAAAATGGTTGGATACTGTCTGCTATTGAGTTTTTTTTGTTTTATCTTTCCATATGCAAGGAATTTGTAATAATTTCGACAATATTTAGATGAATAGTCAATATAAGCAATTTTTATAAAGAAAAAGCAATCATCTCAAAATGTAGAAAGGAATTTTAGTTTAAAATGTAAAGATCTTGATGAGATAGGTATAATTACAGAAAAAACATATCAGCACCTGTAGGCTCTTAGGTCAAATTTAAAAATTATCCTGCTTTATTTTATGCTTTATTATTTTGCTCTAGACACCACCACCAGCGGGAATATCAGCCTCTCCAATGGGGTCTGATTCTTTTATCTCTGGGAAGTCTTCAGGTGGAGAAGAGATCCCAGGGGCCAATGGCCAGGAGGATGTAGAGAAAGATGTAGTATCAGGATTTGCCCTAAGAGGAGAGCCACCAATGCCTAAAGTGAAGGAAATTCAGAGTCAATGGGAGAAGGCATCTGGGGGTCGACTGATACAATTACGGGAAATGGACAAAGACTTACGTGGGCCTAGGTCTGCGAGGGCCTCCAAAACACGCTCTATGGTGCTTATGGACCCTATGTAAGTGTGCAAAACCTTAATTTTTGGGACACTTCTCTAATACTTTTGCATTCTTGCCTATTTATTTTTTATTTAACCACTATTTAGATGGAACTATAAAATACAAATATGCAAAATTCATTTTTCTATATATGACAATTGTTTTCTTGCTTTTAGAAATAGTGAAATTAAAATACCTTCCTCTGGGAAACTGCCCTCAGCTAAAGACTGGCCTCAACTATGGGATGGAAATATGGTAAGAAAAAGTTCTTTTTCATAACCTTAATATCTTTTAGTACAAAATTCCCTAACTATTGAATACTTTGGGGCTGCATTGCAGTTATGGTGAAACCTTCAGAGTTGCATTTCTTATCTCCAAGACATTACAGTATTTCCTTGATTTAACGGACTAATAGGGGGAAGGGGTGTCCGTTAAAGCTGAATGTCTATTAAATGGCGAATGGGATTTTTTAAGCCCAAAAACACACTCGTACATGAGAAAACCTACTTTATTGATAGTACATATTGATAATTACTGTCTAAAATAATACTTTACTGTAATAACAACAACAATAATAATAATAATCTTATAATATAAAAATTCTAATATGTACGTGAAGCATTACGGTGGCATATTTCTCGAGAACCGTTTGTCGTAAAGATATGCGGTAAACGGCATTTTGTTTCTATTAGCTATGAGATCCCTGGAAAAATATTTTCTTTGCTAAAGTGTTCCAGGTTCGAATCAAGGAGACAATCATATTTTCCCATACGTTTACACGGGATTTTCGATTTTTCAGAGTGCAAGGTTTTTTTCCTTCATTCATCAAAATATGTAAATATGGACCGACTTTCTTCATGTTAGCTTTATTTGACGGCTAAAACTCTATACTATCTTATTCTTGTGATGTTTACATTTTACACAGTTGAAGTTTTCAGAAATATGCATTCTTTTTCGAAATTTTGCAGATTTTTTGTACTCATTCAGGGCGTTGCCAAGGAGGCTCTCATTGTTGCCTCCGATTCATTTAATGCCAATTAAACCTTCAAATAGACAAAAGAAAAGTGTTATTCACTTTGCACTGTTGTTTGAGCATCGAAATTAATGAAGCTTTACACTTTACGCACAGAGAACTCAAACAAAGAGGCTGCAATAGCCATTTTGTTTGAGTCAGCTGTATTGCATACACTGTACACTGCAGTGTATTACATTGTCCGGACTGATTCACCAAACAACGCCCCGTTGTTTGGGGCGAAGTCTGTTATTACCTGAAATTTGCACAAAACTCGGATCCAGCAGATTTTGTCCATTAAATCCAAAGTCCACTAAACCAAGGTTCATTAAATTGAGGGTTTACTGTATATGATATTAAGTGAGCTTTTAAAAAAGAATCTATCGTATTTGGTTTGTTCATCTGTGTCTGTAAACATGTATGTATATCTAAATTGTTGAATATAATTTGATAACATTTTATATTTAGGACACTTATTAAAATAGAAGATAAAAAAGTTAGATCAAATCACACATTCAGAAATGCAACTTTACTGTGCAAAATATAAACTTTTTTGTTAAACATACTTAGGCAAATTTTTATTTTCAGAAATAATAATAAACCATTTTAAGCAACTTTATTATAGTAAGAACCTGGTTTATCTGCTGAAGGAGCAAATCTTGGTCAAATGATTGAAGTTTTATTCTTTGAATTAATTACGTAATGATTATGCTTAATCCCGTTGTACCTGAATTATTTTCTTATCTTCAAAAACTTAATTAATGAATTAAATATAGTGTAATGCATTCAAATAGACATAATGTAAGTAATGAAATTATTGAGGTGATTATTGCAAAATAGCTTTCTATTATATATGATATTCGAGGCATTAAATGAAAATATCTCCCTATCATATTTGATATTCTATGCACTAAGTATGCAAAACTGAATAACAGTAATTACTTATTATATCGATTTTACAAATGAAAGTCTACAGTGCAGTTTTGATATATCAGTATTATTGGATAATTATTCCACAGCAACTGAGGTGTCAGATGCAACACTTGCTCTGGTTAAATATGTATGAATCATTGTGCTAGGTCAGTGGTCTTCAACCTTTTTTGAGTCACCGCCCACTTTTATCATATGTTGTCCTTTGAAATAAGTTCACCGCCCACCCAGTGGCGTATTGAGGGTTTCTGGTGCCCGGGGCAAAGATTAATTTTGCGACCCCAGTAGCAAAGCGATTTACGGAGGAGGGGGGGGGGGGGGGGGGGGTGTGCAAATCGCACCTCGACCCAACGGGTGCTAATTTGATATTGTACTCGGCGCCTGGGCAACTGCCTCCCTTAACTACGCCACTAAGCCCACCTACCGTATCAACTTAACAATAAAGTTTTTAATAAAATAAATGTTTAAAAAGACAAAATTTAATTGTTTATTAATCCCAAAACAATGTTAAAATAAGCATTTGGCATACATTTCAATGCGTACTTTGTGCTTGGTGCCTACAAACCAGGGAATCAATATCTGGCTTCAAGTCTGTAAGGGTCATTCAAAGATCTCCTCTTTCTGTTATTTGTAAGCGGTTTCTTTTTTTGGACAGGAGATTGTTGACTGCACTGAATCCCTTCTCAACTAGATATGAAGTTGGGAAAGCTAACAATAGCAACAATATTTTCTTCCACAAGCGTGGATACAAAGAGGGCATTTTCTTGTTCTGCCGAAGTTGTACATATCCACCTTGGTTGAAATTGGCTTTACACTCATCATCATGAATTAATTCTAATATCTCCTCTTGGTATTCAGTATCCACATCACACACATATGTGATGAATGGAGTCACCATCTAGGCATCCACTTTCAAGTCTATTACATCACACAAATGAGTCATCATATCAATTCTAACGACAGAAAGGTGATCTGCAAACTAGTCTATGTCTTCGGCTGTAAGATCATCCTTGATGTTGTGTAGTTCCGGAAACTGGTAAAATTCTTTTTGCAGGATGTTTTTTCTGAATAAATCCAATTTGTCGATGAATACCGAAATAACATTTCTGCAATCAATGAATGTCCGTGGGAAGAGAGAGTATACTTAGTATCTCCTAATATCGCTTCTCTTTCATTTTGCTGTGTTCCCCGTATAATGTATCAGATATCTGAGTGAAGGTATCCCGTTGGGGATTTTAAACCACTGGCCGCTTTTCAGCATTTCTTTCCTAAATGGCACATACTAGTTAGGATTACCATATTCTGATAATAAAGCCCGAACAAATTTAATTTTAAACCTAAAATGTAGTATAATTTTTTTTAAAAGCAAGGTATCTAATTGATGGGAATAACCAGAAAAAAATGGGTTTTACTTGGTAACATCTCGGTAAATTTTAAGAAAATACGGACATATGGTAACCCTAATACTAGTGGGATTGTCGTTAGATGAGATTACCAAATACGGTCTCAGTGGAAATAACAGTTTAAAAATTTGATTTTATATATTTGATAAAATTAAACTTAAACGCATCGCTACTTCTGCGAGAGACTCCGACCACCCTCATGGGCCTTTCGATTTTACTGCAGCATGGATACAGTGTCGCTAGTATAGTATGATATGATACTGTAGTTAACGACAAACGAACTGTAATAGTTTTACATAAAATAGTTGTACAGAATATGTGTGCGTATCATTAAGCATTTTTATAGAATTTTATTTTTCAATGTAAAAATTAGAATAGCATTTGGTGAGTTCTTTAACGCCCACCAAAAATCCAAAAACGCCCACTGGTGGGCGCTATCGCCCACCTTGAATACCACTGTGCTAGGTGCTAATAGAGTGCACATGTGTTACTAATAAGTAGAATGAAGTTACTGGAAATACCCAGTGTGGTGGCAAACTATTCACAATGGAATTTCACCTCTTCAGATTAGAATATGAGGAACATATTAAATATGATATGTTAGGCACACATTTTGATTTTTAGCTGAAAGGCATTTTGGTGTAGAGTAGTTAAGTGGGCATTAAGAATGGGAGGAGATTAATGAACTAATAAAGGGATTAGCTTATTATAAGCATTGGCTAACAACCCATATAATATCTGTGATATGGATTGGGTTGGTGTTTTCAGTGTAAACATATAAAAACTGTCAAGTTAAATATTATTTTTCATTGCTAACTTGTGGTAGTAATTATTTTGAATCACTAAAGTTCGCTAGTGCCAATGATTACTGGATTCTCTTCAGTTATCCTGGACCCCTTTTAAAATAAAATATTTTTTTGAGATACTATAATTTTCCAATTACAATACGCATTTTTTCTCAAAATATTTTACAAAAAGTTAGGGTGCATATTATATACGGTTATAAATGCATACAACTTTTTTCAGTATGGAAATAATTTATATTTTCGAACATGTTTTTGCCAATAAATCGTATATTTTAATGCATTTTGACAACATTCCTTTAAATATTGTTTTGCAAAACAAAAATAAGAATATTTATTTATTTACTTTAGCTGTCAAAATTACTAAAGCCATTACCACTCCCCTCACTGTCCTCAAACAGTTCCTTGGTGATCTTCTTTTCTCTCTCATCGTCTACGTAAATTGCGTCGCCGAGAACATCGTCTTCATCCTCACTAACCACTTCGTCAAAACCATCATCTCCTAAGATGTCGTCTTCAGAACCATCCATGGCGTTTGTGAGGCAACACTCTTTAAAGCCACACTTAATCAGCGATGGATGAACTGCATCCCAGGACTCTTTGATCCTTCGAGTAATAAGTAATATATCCCTAACACATGGCATGCGATGACATCTAAATGCTTCGAGAACTAGCATACGATGCTTATGAAAAGGGTCTTTACACCAAACACTACGTAACCAATCTTTTGTAAATTCTGCATCCATCCAGCCCTTTACATTTGCACGTACGAACACATTATGAGGCCACATTACATTCTTTGGGAGAGTTTTTCTTTTAAATATAATATATGGAGGCATCTTCGATCCATCACCATATGCCCCAAGCATGACAGTGAAACGGTTCTTTTTGTTACCTGTTGATCTTAGTGTGATTGATTTCTCCCCTTTCATTTCCATGGTTTGTATGAATGGAATGTCAAATGTGAGAGGTGTTTGATCAGCATTAGCGATTTCAGAGACGCCATAGTAATGCAATTTTCTCAATCTTATAATGAACGCTGGTACTCAATTAGCTTGTCTTCAAAATCACTGGGCAATCATTGAGCGATTGAGGTGCGTCGACATATGGAGATGATGTGCCTTTTCATAAAGAGAAAGCACCACTTTAGAGATGCCTTAAATGCGCTATTGGGATCCAAGCCTTTCATAATACTAAGGTCCTTCCTGCGAATATCCACGGTGCTGACTGCACAACCACATGCCCGATGTTGCTGTAAATAGTCCAAAGTCGTTGCTCCAGCTGTGGGTTAAATGCCTTTCTTCCATGTCCAGGAGCCCTGCTGAGCTTGCCGTGGTGCTTAAGAGCCTCCTTTGATTTTCACCATAGTCTAACATTTGTCTCGTTAATGCTGAATTTTCGTGCAGCCTCCCTATTGCCGAGATTCTCTGCAAATTCGATCACTTTCAGTTTGAAGTTTGCAGTGTAGCTTTCTCTTTTGGTTGTCATTGCCATGGGTTAACCTTTAATTTAATATAATTTATTCCTTTGAGAAAAAAATCAATGCAGTGGGGGTCACCACCATTAATTCTAATAGAATACGAGTTGGGAGCAACAAAGCAACAAATAGTATTTTACACACCTTGATCGGCTTGTATGAACTGGACTTGATGTTCACGTAAATGATGTCACTGGGCAGCAAAGGACGAACCGTTATTCCAACCGACCAGGTTAATACAAAAGGCAACATTGCGACAGGTTTTTTACATTCTCCATACATAGATAGTATGGGGAAAGTATTGTGATCACGAAAAAAAATCGACTTCGAGATTTCAACGGAAATACACGTTTTGAGGTCCCTAGAACATGTTTAGACTATTTTTGGAATGATGTGTGTGTGTCTGTGTGTGTGGATGGATGTATGTGATTGTGGGCGCTCTAACTCAAAAAGTACTTGTCATATTAATACCAAATTTCATATACATATAACACTTTAGCATGAGCACAAAGAACTGATTAGTTTTTGGACAATACCAGTTAACCAGAAGTCGAGGTTTATTCGAAACCCGATTTGGTTTTTGCGATATTTCTCCGATAATACGTCATTATTGTATACATTGACCAATACAAAAAATGTAGAAAATATAATTTCCTACATCTTTTATTTCAAACAATTTTCTGTAGCAGTTATTGTTTAGTAATTATTTATAAATAATCGGTTTTTTCAGATTCCGTCAAATATCTCCTTAAAAACATCATAATTGGTCATCTTTGTGAGGACCAAAGTTGTAGAGAATAATATTTCTTACAAGTTTTGTTTGAAACAAATTTTTGTTGAACCATCCATTTCGGAGATATTTTGCTTTTTCTTAATTTCCAGTATACAGCGCCATCACCATGTAGCGGTGAAGTCTGTAAACATATTCAGAATATACCTAATTTACGGCAATAAGGACGACTGTATTCTTTTATGATACGAAATAATAATTTTGCCTTATAATGCTATTCATAATAATTTAAATATCTATACGCCAAATATGGAGAAAGTCATGTGTTGGCCACATCAGATTTTATACATTGTATCGATCTTTAACAGGAGTCAGAACATAACGTGATATTTTTGTAAACTCTCTCACACATATCTAGTTTGGCAGCAAAGCACGAACTCATATTCCAACCCTCCAGATTAATACAAAAAGCGACATTGAGACAAAATGTTTTTATACAGTGTAGCGATCATTAATGGGAGAGTCAGAACGTAACGTGATATTCTTGTAAACTCTCTCATACGTATCTCATTTCGCGGCAAGGCGAGAACTGTCCCGATACAACACATAGTCAAGTAAAATTACATTGATCTTTTACAAAAAAATAGGTGCGTATTATACATAGTGATAAGAGAATTTTCACATTTCACTCGTGAAAACATGGGTGCGTATTATATAGGCTGCATATTATAATCGGAAAATTACGGTAACCATTTTATGCAAAACGAAAGCTTGCAAACCCATGACTAATCTGCCTGTGGCGACATTTACTCACCAGATCACCGGCCAATGGTGAGGGATAGTTTCGTTCCAGAGAGGCGAAGGGTGCGATAGAGCCCAGAGATGGCTACACCTGATATAAAAGGCATGATAATCTAAAAAGAAAGCGAGCCAAAGGCTCGCCAATATCCTCGGTTACTTGTAAATAAAAATTTTTCTTGACAAGTTCTCATTTTCTTAGTTTGTTTTAATGTTTTCCCCAGGAAAGGTTTATCGCAAAAAATTATTTTTCAAAAGGAGTTCAGGATAACCGAAGAGATTACTGTGTGACGAGAAGTCTCAGATTTCAATTTTCTGTGATGAAAAATCATTAAATCAATCAATCATGTACTAATGTTTAGTAATTTTTTTGAAATTTGATTATTAATGATGTTTAATAACATGGATATATAGCATTAATAAGTAAGGTTTCTTCTTAAATTGATCTTTTATCACATGCAGTTATATCAGGAAAGCATTTTAATAAAACCTGGAAATTTCACCATCATCAGTTCAGTAATGATTTGTTCTCTTATCTTTGTCTGTGCAGTGTGTTTTAAGGGAAGGAACACTTAACCGAACCAAAATCACTGAGAATGGCAAGCGGGTGAGGAAGAATTGGGCCCCTAGTCATGTTGTCCTCACTGAACTGTTCCTCCTCTTCTTTAAGGATGCCAAAACCTTTGCTGCTATGGTATGTACTTCCGATATATGTAAACAAATTCTATGCCTCTAAAGCTCGTTAATAATCTTGGTTATAAACATTATTTTATTTAATAATAATTTAGTAAATGAGAGATATTCATTAACTCACAGACTTTTGATTTGAAAGCTTAGCTCATCTTATAAATTCAACCAAATAGATAATCTAAGATACTCCTATAATAATAAATCAATTAAAAATTATCTCTAATGATTGCTTTTTTGCTGAAATACACATTTCATTTTGTTTCTTTTTGAGCTACTCTACTATTGAGAGCATCTAAAATTATTTTTAGTAAATTCTCATTTCTATTGAAATGTAATGTAACGACTTCGATTTTATGATCATTTTATGTTTATATTGCAGAAAGCTGGTGGAGGTAACAGTTCTGGTGAGTCTGCCGCAATTCCAGAGCTGTGTGTGGACCTAAATGGTGCTTTGGTTGAAAGAGGGGATGGACTGTCGAGTCGTCGAAATGTGTTTCGTGTCAGTACACTTCTTGGCTTGCAAGTTCTCTGCCAGGATGACAACCCTCAGAATTCTGAAGCATGGTTTCAGGACATCTTAAAGGCTACTTTTCACCTGGTAAGTTCAGCAAAGTATTCATTTCCATACTAACCCATTAAATCATCCCAAGAATTAAAATCACAAAGTGATAAATTTAATATTTATTTTTGCATATTGCATAAAACATAGCAGGAATTAGAACTGTTCAATTGGCTGTATATAAAAGGTGATGGATAGCAAATTGAATGCTTTTATGTGGAGATTAATTGCATTTTAGTTCATTTTCATAATAATATATGTACAAGGCCAGGATGTGTTACAATGCTGTATGAATTAAATGACTTTGGAATTTTTCAAATTCATTAAAAATCATTACTAGTTATTTACAGAATAATGGGAAAAGGGAATTCAGTTCTACTTTATCATATTACTTATATGGTAAGTAATTCTAGTAAATTTGTACCTGTAACATTATCAGTATTATCATAAAAACAAAACATTATGTATTTGTAGTTTTCAAAATGGACTGATTAAAAATTTAATTACTGTATTTAATCGATTATAAGCTGACCTTTTTTACCTTTATACCTCCTTAAAAATTGCCACTCGGCTTAGAATCAGCTCTTAAAAATCGAAATAAATGTTTTGATAAATTCACTCCCAAAACATCTCTAGTATGTGCGTGTGTGTAATCCTAGGATTTCCCGAGCCAACAGTCATTTCTTCATGCCTTTGCAAGCATAAATTTTTGTAATTTACTTTGGCAAGTTTTTCAGTTTTTTTTAATAATCCTATAATGGGACGAACACATTATTCTGTTGCCTTTGAGTGAAAAATGATAGCATATACGGAAGAAACATCAAATCTTGCTTTACAATAGCACTATGGGATTGATGAGTGGAATGTGAGACATTGGAGAAGACAAAAAGAGAAACCGAGATTTTTTTTGCGAGATTAAAATCTGGGACATAACCGGGACAAATTACACTTTAGTAAAAATTGTATTGAATGCTTGAATACAGGCAGTCCTCGACATCTGTACATAATGCGTTCCTGAAAACGTGTCCGGAAGTCGAATGTACGGATGTTGAACATAGATTTACATGTTATAGGGAGGGTTCTGTTCCCAGAGAGCCAAAAAATGTTATAAAATCTCTAATTATGGTATAAATGTTTAGTTTTTTGTGCAGGGGCCTTTTAGATACAATCGTCGATTTTATAATATAGAGGGATAGGGCAAAATGCAATAAAATATTTAAATAATTGCACAAATAAACACTGCTGTACGGACAAAGATGGCAACGTGGTGGAAACTGGTGGCCAGCAACCAGCACCACTCGAAATATTCGTTCGTCATTTAGCTGATGCGCGAAAGTCTGATTGCCACACAAAAGGCGGTTCAGGGATGTCAATCTATGCTATCTTGGGTTCTTGTTCCCTTGTATTATCCTAAGGTTATCACACACATAGTGTAATTGATTATTATCTTTTTATTATAATTTATCGTTATTTGTTTTTCATTATTCTTTTTTCTCAAGATATTTTTATTACTGTAAGAGTTACATTTATTTGTACTGTTTGTAACACAGTGCTTCCATCCTTACCATAATCTAGTCATTGACTATAGTTATATCTTGGTATTAAGTTTTCTTTTTCTTGTTTATGTCTATTTATTTTTTGTATTTTTGGTGAAATTATCTTTGTTTATGGCAGTCTTTTCTGGAAGAGGTGGAAGACCAGCTGTTGCTGAACCCCAATACCATTTTACAGGCTGAGTTGGATAAGAAATTACTTTGTAATTAATAAAACTTATTCTGTGATTTGTGACTACAATGTGATTACTGGCTGTAAATAAATATTATTATTATTAATGTGCGAGATGTACGAATATCGAACGCAAGAAAGTCGAGGACCGCCTGAAGTGCACATATGAAATCCCTCTTTTTTCATTCAAGCATTTGCTATTTTCATAGTTTTTTGTAATGTTGCCTAATTTGGCCCCAAAGAGAGTGATGATTGAAATGAAAGAAAAGTAGGTAAAAAGGGCAAAAAAAGTGACAAGTTTGGAGAAGAAAATTGAAGTTTTAGATAGCCATTATGCGATAGCTCAAAAGTTTGTTCGTCAGCTGACAAACGAAAGTCCGAATTCGGCATACAAAAGGCGGTTTAGGGGCAAGAATTTACAATGTACGAAAGAGCGAATTGGACGAATGTCGAATGTATGGATGTTGAGGACTGCCTGTATAATGTAATTTATGTTGGTGTAATTTTAGTTGATAATTTTTTATTTAATTACGAATTGAGAAAACCAGTCTTTTTTGCAATAAATCCCGGAAAACCAGGACGTCTGTACACCCAACATGAAATTTTCCTCACATACCCTTGTGAAAAGTGGGAGTCAGCTTGCAGTCAATTAAATATAGTATTTCAGTTGCTGATGTATGCATGAAACCATTAGTTTGACTAAAGACTCCATTTGAAGTTATATTTTATTACAGGCAGTCCCCTACTTTCGTACATAATGCGTTCCTGAAAACGTGTATGAAAGTCAAATGTACGAAAGTCAAGCATAGATTTACATGTTATAGGGAGGGTTCCGTTCTCAGAGAGCCAAAAAATATTATAAAATCTTTAATTATGGTATAAATGTTTAGTTTTTTAACAGGGGCCTTTTAGACACAATCGTCGATTTTATAATATAGAGAGATAGGGCAAAATGCAATAAAATATTTAAATAATTGCACAAATAAACACTGCTGTACAGACAAAGATGGCGATGTGGCAGAAACTGGTGGTTGGCAGCCAGCACCACTCGAAATTCGTTCGTCATTTCGCTGACGTATGAAAGTCCGAATTCGACATACAAAAGGCGGTTCAGAGGTGCCAATGTATAATGTATGAAAGAGCGAGTTTTTTTCATTAAAGCATTTTGCTATTATCATAGTTTTTCTGTAATATTGCCTAATTATGGTCCCAAAGAGAGTGATGATTGAAATGAAAGAAAAGTCGGTAAAAAGGGCAAAAAAATGTTTAGAGAAGAAAATTGAAGTTTTAGATAGGCTTGCACATAATGAACTGCTTCATCAGTTGGTAAATTACTTGGTGTGACCAAGTCCACAATAAAATCGATAAGGAAAGTGAAGAAGCGATCAGAGCTAATGTTGCAAGTGGTACTTCGAATACAAAAGTGTCTTTTGCACCTAGGAATCTGTATGTACAGAAGACAGAGAAGGCTTTAAACCTGTGAATCGAGACCCAAACTTGCAAGAAAGTCTTGCTGAGTTCACTTGGCATTCGCGAAAAGCCAAGCAACTGCACAATTATTATGTCTCAAATTGTTTCGCGGTCTGCTAAGGGGATATCGCCAATGTCATCGAATCGTGTGTAGATCGGTTCCTTGCTCTTTAAAAAAATTTAAATCTGCTAGGTCACCTTCTAGAAACTCATCAATTGAGTAGAAACATTTAGATTTCAGCCAAGAAGCCATTACTCTTTTGAATTTTATTATATTTATGCATTTTGCTTCATTTGGTAATTTATTAAAAGTGTTGGCTTGGCTGACAGACAGCACCACTATGTGATAGCTCAAAATGTTTGCTCGTCAGCTGACGTACGAAAGTCCGAATTTGGCGAATGAAAGGCGGTTTAGGGGTGCAAATGTGTAACGTACAAAAGTGCGAGTTATACGAAAGTTGAACGTACAAAAGTCGAGGACTGCCTGTATTAGAATTTCATTCTCATGTTATTTAGATGGTAGTGTATTTCTTGAAGGAAGGTAATGAAAGTAATGTATGGGGAAAAGACTGGATAAGGGCCAGAAGAGACTATTAATGAATATAATTTCAAAATTTAAGCGTTGAAAACAAAATAATTGAACTGAAATTAAATAGACATATTCTCATCATGTTTTTTGATAGGCCCTAATCAAGATTTTATCTCATGGATTCTGTCTCTTACAAATTTTCCTATATTTATTGATTATAATGTCTTAAGTGGTTTTTCTTATTTCTATTTCTGTGAGAAGAAAGTAACATAAAAAAATGCTCATAACTAAATTCATTGGTCTTCTTTTCAACAGCCTTCCGGTTTTGATGGCTCACCTCGTCAGAATACACTGGAGAGGCAGGTTTTCATAGACCCCCATTCACCTGATGAACATAAGAAATTCCCCCGAATAGGAAGATCAAAATCTGTGAAAAGTAAGTGACTAATATAAGTCCTTTTTTTGTTATGACCTATTATTGGTACTATTCCTGATGATCATCTTTTTTATCCTAAGTTTTTATCCATTAGAGCAGGGGTTTTCAACCAGTGGTGCACATACCCCTAGGGGCATGTCAAGAGTTTTGAAGGGGTACATGAAAGTTTTAAAGATTATAATTTTTCTTCATACTTTGTCTTTTGTGCATGACTTGAAAATCAAAAGTTGCAATGTGACAGTTACAACTAACATAATAAAACAGAAAAATATGCCAAAACTTTGAATTTTATTGTCGTAAACAATCTTAATACAAATGTAATTAATTTCATTATCACTTAAAATGTACTTAGGATTATGAGACCATAAAAAAACTGCATTAAGGGGTAAGCGACCATTAAAAAAAGCTTTAACAGATATGTGAGTAAAAAAAGGTTGAATACCCCTGCATTAGAGCCCTCTGTTGTATCTCTGAAAGTTATTAGACAGAATTACTTGTACATGCTACAATTATATAATCACAGCTTACAACCTTGGTTTTGATGCTTAATGTTGCCAGCCTCTTCTTACAACTACTTTGAACATTTTCCTTCCTCTCGTAATCACCTATATATATATAAATTGACCAGCCATGCTGATTTTTTTCTGTAACATACTGATTTTAACCATTTTTACCAATTAAATTTTTCGACTAATTTATAAAATCTCTGCTAATTAACAAATACAGTAAAAGCTGTGCTATCCGACTATTTAAAAACCGGCCACTGTTGGACACCAGCAATTACATAAATACAATTCATTTTGTATTTTTTTTCTTTTTTATGAATTTTTGTATGAATTGTATTTGTGTAATACCACAACTCCCGCTTTAAAATTTCTTAAATTATTATATGTATATTACGTATTTACTCCGTATACTTCTGGGGCTGCTGATTGAGCATGGCGTTTTTGTTTACGTAAGCCATTTGCATTGTCTAGATGTTTTCATGTACTTCTACAATTTCCAGTTTTATTGCCTTTTATTATTTTAAAAAATTACCCATCCATTGAATATGGCATCAAAATAAATACAGTCATGCCTCGTTTAGCACATGTTTGTTTAGCGCAATTTCGATATAGTGCAATTGGAATCCCGTGGTATACATTTTTATTTATTATTTAATAAAATAAATACTGTTACATATGGTACGTACTGCAAAATGAAAATACTGTTCATGGTGAGCATTTTTCCTAGCTTTTGTTTGCTTAAAAAAGTAAAGGAAAGCTGTTTTGACATATTCAGTTCCAATGACATATTTGCGGTGTTTTGTTTAATACCGTATTTACTCATGTAACCCGCGAACTCCTATTTTTGGGCCGGTTCAGAGGGAAAAAATTAATTTGAGCCAGAATAAGTTTTTTTTTTAAATCACCGAATCCCACTCCTTGAAACAAGTTCCGCTCAAGTTAAACATCTTCTCCCTTCTACATGACGCAATTTATTGAATGATCTCTTTATGACGATACTAGCAGAAATCTCCTCACCGATAGTCCTCTTTTGTTAATCCCTTAACTGTTTTTGTTGTATTATTACACAACTTCGCCCTGCTTCTGTTTTTGACATAATATTACGAACAGATGTTGAGCTTCACGAAGTATTTATTCATCTATGAACGGGAACTTCCTTAGGTGGATGGGGAGTTTCTTTGCATATGGTCTCGTGAGTAAATATTGGAAGGTTACGAAAAAACATCTTTAGAATTTGACTTTCCTTGCAACAAAAATTTGTAGAATAAAAGGCAGTGTTCTGGACTATAACCCCTCATGTAATAATACAGTAAACTCCCAGTTATCCGGAATGCTCGGGGAATTGGGTTTTCCGGTTAAGTGAATATTCCGGTTGCTTGAAAGTTTTATTGGGTAGGCTTCAATAAAGCATTTGGATACCAAAATAAGGAACACATGTAGAATTGTACATTCACCTTGGAATTACTAACTTGTAGACTAGGTACTCAACTCAATTGTTCTTAAATAATTCAATGACATTTGAGGAAGTAATCAAACTCAAAGATACAAGTATTCAACACGTTTAATTGCAATATTTAAATATTTACTAATTACATTACATCCAACGGAGTTTCTCATATGACTATCGCTACTAGCTTCTCTTCTGTTCTAATAACAATGCGAGGTAAGGGTTAACTTCATCCAACCTTTAGGATTTTACAACAAAAAAATTGTTTTCTTGTCCGAGAAAAGGAGAAATTATCCACACCCAACACAATGTATTAGCAGAAATTTTTGAGCAAATTGATATTAAACAAAAGAGAAGCGAATAGTGACATGCAATCATGACACCATTCCATACAGTGCAATTAGTAAAGTCATAATATTTATCGGCAACTTCTTGGCCAACCAATTTCTTATCACCCAAAATATCTAGATGTCTGTCCTAATCTTAAAACACATGTTAGCCATCCATCAGAAAATACACACGGTTAACTAATCTCAGTTTGTTTATAAAAATTTTTAGCCTTTTCAATCAATATTAGTCCAGAAATAGGGACTCCCTCGGAATGCTTTAAAGAAAGCCATTCATAAATAGCAACTCCCAATTGCTCAATTTTTGGCTTACGAAGACTGCGCTGATATTCAATTCCTCTAGTTGTCTCATTAACTGTGATTTCTGAGCCTTAATGCCATAAATAGTGAAAGAACCGACATTGACCTCTTTCATTAAAACATTGCGGTTCTCACCTTTCTCGAAATGTTTTATTATATAAAGTTTATGGGTTAAGGTTAGCACAACCCGTTTCCTTTTATTACATTTAGTGCATATTGGAGTATTAGGAGGCATTTAAAAAGGATGTGGGAAATATTTTATTTAACACAAACACAGAGTCCAAGAAACATCCACAGTTATGTATTGCGACTGCTGAGAGCACCAATTTTAACGGTAACATTCCGAATTAGATGTAAACAAAAAATTGCCGAAAACGCCAATTTTTATTGGTAACATTCCGAAATAGATGTAATAAAAAATCAAGAGGCAGGAGATATCGGTTGCTTGAGAATTCTGGTTGCATGAGTGCCGGATAACTGGGAGTTTACTGTATCTCACATTTTTTAAATTCAGAGATGCAAAAGATAACAAAAATCAGTACCTCATGCTTTGGAAGACATTCAAGACCTAGTATATTATTTTTAACTTATAAAGTGTCCCTGTATTGGATAAACTTTGGTAATTCATGAAGATGTTTCTAGTGCATGATAAAAGGCTTTATTCAGCTTCCTTCTAGTGGCTGGAAAATACTCAGTTGAACAAGGTCTATTTTGGTCTTTATTATTAGTTTTCAGTTATTAGGGATTTTAATATTTCTTTATTAATGCTCTAAACTTTTGTTAAATTAATTTTAGTAAAAAAAGATGCTAGCATGGAAGATCTAAGTGCAGCCAATGTTACCGAAAGGCAGGTGAAGATACGGGCTCGACTTAAGAAGTTCTTTCACCGCAGGCCAACCATGGAATCTTTAGTAAAGAAAGGCATTTGGAAAGGTTAGTAAGATGGTGAAAAATCTATTAGTAGTTTCTCTCAAAGTTATAAAAATATGAAGTGTGCATCTTTAATGCTAAATAGTTTCCTAGAGATAAATGAAAGTTGTGTAATTATGTAACTAACGAGCTAAAAGTAGTAATATAAATCTCTAATACTTACCAGTGGTAAATATTTTTGTAATAATTGAAAAAATGAAACAATAGATATTAATTGTCAAGTTGTTTTATTTAAATACAGTAGACTCTCGATTATCTGGGATCAATGGGAAAAAATAATCCCAGATAATCGAAATCCTGGTTAATCCACCATCCATATAAAATGTACAAAAAAATTTTTTTTTAATTTGGAAAAAAAGCATTGTATGGACTTACTTTATTCATTTAAAACAAGAGAGCAAAGAAGTTTGCTTTTTCCCTTCATTTGCCTTCAGCAAATAGTACTGCACAGATTTCTTAGCATTAGTTTCTCAGGCTGCTATCTTGCTGTTGCTCCAAGCATATTTGCTCCAGGCATATTTTCCGCCCGGGTGTAAGCAGTTTATGCTGCCCCTTACGGACTTATAAAAACATCCTGGCCCATATTTTTTTTTATTTTTAGATTAAAAGTTGTATTTAATTTAAGAAATAAATTGTGCAAAGCACAAAATAAAGAGAGATTCTAACCTCCACCCCTAATATGTTGCCACCCAGGTGCAATGCACCCCTTGCACCCATAGACCCTGGCTCCAAGTAATCAAGCAGAGTTTCAGCATGAGTTAAAGCAGTGCTGTGACTGATCCTTTGCTCTAGTATAAGGTTGTCTTCTTCCTGGTCCAGATCATCTGTGGCTATTGGTTCATCTTCAGTTGTAATACATTGCATGATTTCTTTGTCATTTAATACTTCATGACCGGCCAAATTTTGATCTGCATTTAACCACTCACGCACAGCTTCTTTGTCAACATTCGCACATCACTAATCTGTTGTAAATTATTTAATACCTTAGGTACCATTTTATTAAAACTGTCCTCGAAATCAAGAAATTGCTCATCATTTCCCAGTAAAAGTTTTCTCCGTGTTTTTTTAAGTCGAGCTTTTTACAGATTTCTACGTGACAGCAATTTCATAAATAGCATCCAACACTGATAGTTTTTTCCAAAACCACCTTCCTTTATGAACTTGAGCAGTAAATATCTTCAATAAATTATTTTCATATTTTGTATCACTCCTTGATCCATAAGCTGGATCAAAGCTGTCACATTCAGAGGTAAATACTTCATGAAAATATTACTATCTTCAGACTATAAAATTTCTTCATTTGCATGACTAGGGGCATAAACTAAGAGTAAAACATCTTTTTGTGGCAGATCTAGAGATTCTAAGTGCTGATGCAATGAAGGAACGATAAAGTCTAATTTCCATTCCTTAGGTACAGCGCCATGACTAAGTGACTTATTGAAAACTATTTCGAGATAAGGTGCTATTTCCAGTGCTAACTCTTTAAATACTCTAGCTGGTATCTCTTCTGGACCCGGAGATTTATTTGACTTGATATTTTTAAGCTGTTGAGCTATCCCTTTCGCTAATATGACTATATCGTTCATTTTTTCCTTGCCTGGTTCGGGCGCCACGACCTTCGCTCTCACGTCTTCGGTAGTAAATACGCTCTGAAAAAATAAGTTTAACAAATTTCCTTTATCTGTGCTATCGCTAACTACCTCTCCTTGGTCGCTTATTAAGGGGGCTACGGTTGGGCGTCGACCTTGAACTTCTCTAACATATGACCAAAAGCATTTGGGATTTTCACTTAAATGTTCACTAAGAGTCTTTTTCTTGAAGTCTGTTAGTGCTTTGCACATGACCTTATTGGTCTTAGTCCGACAATCTCTGTACTTAAGTGAAATTGAAATTACTTCCTCCGGTGACTTAAAGTTATTGATGCGTTTAAATTTGGAGTGAAGCTTTCTTTGGTGTCTGAGGGCACATCTAACCTGCCGATTATACCACCTTGGTTCCCCATTATCGCTAATAAATTTACTTGGTATATACGTATTAATACCAATTCTAATTTCTGATAGAAATGCTTTCCAAGTTTCCTCAACGTTTTTTGTGCTTGTCAATTTGCTGAAATCGCCGTAATCCTTGATGAGTTTCTCTTTGAAATCCTCAAAGTTAGCATTTTTATACATGTACACTTTTCGCTTAGGCTTGCGATATTTTGCGACAGTTATATCCAAAAGTACTCGAACTGATTGGTGATCACTGATTCCTTCTTCAACAGTTACTTCGGAAACACGCTCGGGGATGTTAACTGCTAGTAAGTCTAATATATTGTTCGCTCTCGTAGGTTTTTTGACTACCTGGATGAGGGAATGTTTATTGAAGATGTCTATTAGCGCTTCGCATGACTCGCGATTCCTACCGGATGGTATGAAGCTACAACTCTGCCAATTTATCGAGGGTAGATTGAAGTCTCCTCCTACTATGATAATGCTTTTACTATTCTTCTTCATTAGTGAATTTATTTGAGCCTCGAGATCGTATATTTCTTCTGCGTTTGAAGCTGGCGGCCTATAATATGCACATACATGAATGTTTCCCAAACCTTCACTGTTTATAGTACACCAAGTGCTTTCAATATTGTTTTCAGCAAACTTGACAGGAGAACTTATTAGTGTATTATTCACTGCTATAAACACCCCTCCACCGCTCCTATTTGTCCTATCTCGTCTGTGAATAATATATCGTAAGGGGAAAATTTCACGGTCGTGAATATCCGAGGTTAGCCAACTCTCTGTGCCTATTACTACCGTATTCACCCGAATCCAAGACGACCCTGAATCTAAGACGACCCCCCATTTTGATGATTCCAAAACAGAAAAAAGCTCAAATTGACCTTCATTACTACAAAAATTATAAATCTTGTGAAATATTTATTTTCTCTTATACTTTTCTTGAATGTCATTGTCTTTTAACATTTTAAAATCATAAGATCACATCACAAATAGAACCATTCAGGTTTTCAAACAAATTAAATGGTAGCATTCATTTTAAGATAACATTAAAAATAAAGTAAATACATTGAAAGAATATACTCATTTCAGGACAACAAAAAAACATTTCAATCCAAGTGCTGCAAAAAATCATTTTATTGTGTTAGTCATCATCACTGTCTATGCAACCTTCACTATTTTCCTCATGCTCACTATCTTTATCACTCTCAACTTCATCATCAGTCTCCCACAAAACATCATCCTCACTCCCATCCATGGCATTAGATAAGCAGCATTTCTTAAATCCTTTCACTATTACTTTTGCAATTATTTGTTGCCACGATGCCTTGATCCATTGGCAGAGCATTGCAACTTCAGGTTTCTTAAGATTTCCTTTTGGTGTTAAAGTGTGAGTTCCACTCTGTAACCACTCAGAATACAAAACCTTTAAATTATTTTTAAAACACTTATTGACAGCAACATCTAAAACTTGAAGTTGCGATGTCATTCCTCCAGGTATTACAATAAGATCAATATTCATCGCACTCATTATGTTTATAATTTCAGGAGATGTGTCCTTGAATGCATCCAGTGAAAGCATTGCTCTTTGTTTCAGTAAAGCTCCTGGCCGTCTATTCCACACCACGTAACCAATCTCTCATTAGTTCTTTAGTCATCCACCCCTTTTCTTGACACCTATTATTCCACTTGGCAAATGTTTCTTAGGCATTGTTTTCCGCTTTAGAATCACATATGGTGGTAATTTAGTCCCATCTGCTAAAACCGCCAACATTACCGTGACTCGCATTTTTTCGTTGCCTGTAGTTTTAATTAGGACGGACTTCGCACCTTTTTCGTTCACAGTATAATTAGATGGCATGTAGAAGAAAACCGGAGTTTCATCGGCATTTCCTATTTGGCTCAAAAGGTAATTATTGGTTTTTCTAAGTCCAATTACGTATTTCTGGTAAGCGAGAAGTTTTTCAACATAGTCTTCTGACACAGCGAAGTTCGTCGCCGTAAAGAAAAATTATTTCGTCGCCGGAAAGAAAAATTATTTCGTCGCATCATTCTCACGCACCAACTTCTGCTGGCCTTGAATTCTTGCAATGATATATTAAGTCCTCTAGTAATTTCATTAGCTTTAAGTATAATACTTTCAGTCGAAACAGGCATACCGTTCTTCCTCATGGTGCGCACAAACTTGACTACTTCTTCTTCAATGCCATGAAATCGGCCTTATTTTGGACCACTGAGCGACTTCCTTGTGGCTTTTTCTAGTTCCTGTTTTGAGAGTTTCCATCGACGCACATTTGCCTCAGATACACCGAACTTTCTACTCGCATCACAGTTATTAGTTTTTTCGGCGTAATTTATCACGATCAGCTTAAAATTTGTATCTTAGCTCCGTCTAATTCCTTTGTTAACTTTCCCTTTGCACTCGTGCCACGTACTTCAACATGATCTGTCATTTTAACTTAAGGGTTGTGCATTTAACTCAAGAATACACAACTCAAAATTACTGTCACACTTGTTGTTAGTGAATCGCGGCGCGTCGTTTGAAAGGGGAATCCCAATGATTTCCGCTATCATTTGTTTTGACATTGCGCTGGCCATTACGGGCAAGATGAAAGTACGTCGTCTGTGTTATGGTCGTCGACGATAATTATTAGTCTAAATAATTATTATTCCCGTCATGTTTTTCTTATTGTTATTACTATTTGTTTATTTCACTTCTTTATGTACGTACTTGAATTTGCTGTTGTGAATTGTTTACTCTAATATACCATTTGTTGTAAAAACCATTGATTAAATGCTTAAATATACTTCGTATTCGAATGTAAGACGACTCTTGATATTTACAGCTGAAAATTTGGAAAAAAAGGTCGTCTTAGATTCAGGTGAATACGGTATATCTGCCTCTGTTTGTTCTAGTAAATTCTGAAGTTCCACAGCCTTATTCCTGATACTCCGGCAATTTAGGGTTAAGATTTTTAGTGTGTCACTTATGTGTCGCTTCGGAATTATTTCAGTAATTTCGGAATTATTATAGTAATCAATGGATAAATTGGATAAAACTTTACCTTGTAAAAAAGCATGAGGATTTTTAGCAGTTCCAATAACACACGGTTTTAAAAAATGAGACCCGCAGCATTACCACAACTCAAAACTGTAAGGTGTTGTTTTTTAATTTTATGTCCCGCAGCACTCCCCCGTTAATTTCAATTCATCGAAAAAATACCCTTCTCCCCCTATTCATTCCTCTACACTGCATATCACCTGCAATCTCAGCCTTGTTTTTGCTGTCGCATTGTTTTTTAGCGACCGCCCTCTCGTATCCCAAATTATTTTCATATATGTATTATTTTTCAGTTATTTTTTGGACATCCTGGTTTATCTGCATCCAGTTAATCCGGCTACGGATAATTGAGAGTCCACTGTAATATGATAAATATTTTTTACATTTTCACAAATACCGTATACACTCAAGTATAGGTCGAGCTTTTAAGACCAAATTTGTAGCGAAAATCTCGGGGTTCAACTTATACACGAGTAATATTTGTGTAGGTTAAAATGCATGACGTTATTTGCCGTATGGTTATTAAAATTTGATGGAATTGAAACTATTGTTGTATTTAAACTATTGATAACTAACGAATATTTAAATACTGATGTATATGAAAGAATAAAGGTACTATTAGGGATTGCAATCCCGGGATTTTGGGATTCGGATTTTCCAATCCTGGGATTGCCTTTTTTATGATTATACATACAAGTTAAGATGCAAAAACAGTTGGTATTTATTTATACTAATATCATTTATTTATACATTGCAATCTTTCTTGCGCGAGTCGGACCAGGCCGGCTGCAGCACATCCCTGCATACATCTATCTTTACATACAACTATATATCGCAGCGAAATTAATAACTTGAGGCAGCATCAGTATTTGCACTTGCAGCCTTGCCAGTTAATTTAAGGCTATGCAAACCTACCCTTCTCCCTGTCAAACCAGCCATGACTTGCACTACCGTATATACTCGTGTATATGCCGACTCCATGTATAGTACGACCCCTGATTTTTTGGTGAACAAACCTGATATTTTCATATATCTCGTTTATAGTACAACCCCAGCTTTCCACCATGGTCGATATATTTCGTTTCGATAGCTCGATGGTTACGAGCGAGATATATCGAACAACCTTGATTTTCCCCACCACCATAGAATAGACCATAAATGTCGTAAATAGTATTTCTTGCGAGTACACTAAAATTCGGATAAGTTAAGTATCTTACTTCTAAAACATTTAATAAAAAGTGATATGAATCATGATTGCACAAGATGAAATAAAATTGTTTCAATTCTAATAGGTCTGGATTACGTTCCGCGTACGTAATGGTTCCACCCGCTCATCTATTTAATAGGTAGGGATAACGTATAAAAAGAAATTGCTTTGTAATATTCCACAGTCTTTATTGTTTCTTCAGTCACACACCAACCGGTTTCCACTACAAAATCATTCTAATGGTGTTACTAACCGACGTAACACCTTTAGAATGACTTTGTAGTGGAAACCGATCGGTGTGTGATTGAAGAAACAATAAAGACTGTTGAATATTACAAAGTAATTTCTTTTTTCCAAGATGTCGAAATTCCATAAAGTTACGCCGTCTACGATAGTTTTAGTCCAACTCGTTCCAATCCATCCCTTGTAAAAAGACGCAAACAAAGATGTACACTCATTTCCAAAAGTCAAGCGACACGGCTCGGTCACGCCACACATAGTCCGGAGCTGAAAGTTCCGAGTATGTTGGTACCTATTGCTTGAGGGGAAGCAGAAGAGGGGAACGATAGTGAGGTGGAAGAGTGAGGAGGTGAGTTTCGAAGCCTGGGCTGGCGTGCTGGAAGAAAGGAACGGAATCAGAGCCTATGAGACAAAGCCCATTCAACGGTGCGAGGGCATCAAATCCAACTTGGAAAAAAGGACCCTCTCAGAGGTTTCCTTCGCATGCCAAGGGTCACAAGAAAACCTCAGAGAGAAGGAGACGTGTAAACGGTTCGAAGTCCGCAGTGATGTCTTACAACGGGATAGGGAAACATAAATGAATATGCTGCGGCTAGAAAGCACTTTCGGAAAAGATGCAATATTTTCATCTTTGTGAGCGTTATTAATGCGAAATGCTAGGCTGCACTTCACTTCGGAAAGCGTAAAAAATCATCAATGGGTCAAGGGCAAAAATTATATAATACTCCATAAATTAGGATAACAAAAATGAGAGCTGTTGATTTAGTGGAGATCCTGAATGAGCATCTTCTGCCTATGTCAGACAGATAGTGCCAGATGGCGAAGGCGTGGTAGTAATACAAGATAATTCGTCGTTAGTTACTGCCGGTGTAACTCGACAATTTTTTTGACCAGAATTGGATTATCAATGTTCTGCCCTGGCCAGTCTAAATCACAAAGCAAAGAAGGAGAGAAACCCGGTGCCATCATTAGCGTACTCTTAACGAGAAACACCAAGGGGACTAACGTAAAATGTTTTAAAGAATACATTCGCTGCTTATTTTTGGATCTTAACCTCTTGATAGAAGCACAGATTTCCCAACTGTCACCTCATATAGTTCAATCTTTATTGTTTTTACTAGTTTCTAACATTAATGACACCTTGTTAAATGCTGATGGCAGATATTCATTAATAATTACTGATGCAATAATTGTTTTGTTCTACATCAGTATCAGACGTTGAAGCAAAAGCGAAACCAGGATTTTTTTTCGAAGACGTAAAAACTTTTTCAAGTACTCTTTTGGAGTACATATTTCTATTTTTTCCTTGCCTAATCCTCGAACAGATAACTATATAAAGAAATCAAACCTTTGATGACTACCGGAAATACATCAGAAGGCTTTAAAAAAACAGGAAAACTTTTCTGTATGTTAAATTTCCAATAAATTAAAATAAAAATTTTAATCCCGAAATCCTGGGATTTTCTTGTTCCTAATCCCGGGATTTTGGGACTGTAATTTTTGGCAGGAACCGGGATCCTGGGATTGCAATACCTAGTTATTATATAATTTGGTGAACCTAAGTTGATCTCTGATGCTTCACAAGTAATTAAGCAATTTTTGTTAACGCAATGTTCGGTAACGATGGCGGCAGGACAAAGAACAACAGCAAGACAGAGGCGCAATATGTAAACTCCATAATATGTAAACAAAGAAACACCTCATCTGGGAGAGGCATTATACTACTTCGCTCCTACTTGACACCATGTAGTTAATTTATTATTCAAAGAATTATAGAGATGCAACAAATAGTCTTTTTTGGATTCTTTACCTGGGACTAAATGAATTAATACAAACTGAATAAAAAAATTTCGTTTTACTACACCTGAAAAACTGTGGTCAATGTGAATGTTTTGAATGAAGAGTTGGTAAATGTAGCAGACTGGATGATATCCAATAAACTAAAGCTAAATATTAACAAAACTAAGGCAATGGTTCTTGGAAGTAGTGTGGATATTAACAATGGGCAGGGTATATTAATAAATGGCAAAAATATTGAAATTTTGAAATTTTTTAAATATTTGGGTGTTATTGTAGACAAGTTAAGTTTTAAAGAACATTGTGAATATGTGATAAAGAAAATTGCCAAAAAAGTTGGAGTATTGTGTAGACTGAAAAACTGCTTAATAAAAGAATCTAAAATTGTTGTATATAATACTATTGTACATCCACATTTAAATTATTGTGTTACTATTTTGTTTTTAGCTAAAAAGACAGATGTAAATAGAATGCAAGTTCTTCAAAATAGAGCAATGAGAGCAGTGTTAAAATGTGATTGGAATACTAGTACTTGGTCAATGTTGGAGATGTTGGGTTTACTAGATTGTAGGGAAACTATTTCATTGGCTACTTTAATATTTATGTTTAAATTTGTAAATAATTTGTTATCACAGTATTTTGACAGTTATCAGAAATTGTGATGTTCATAATTATAATACTCGAAGAAAAAATGATTTATTTGTGAGATATGCATGTAAGTTGAGCACTAGAAGGAGTTTAGGCAACAGCCTATGTAATTTACAAAGGTCACACCGCCCTCGAAGAGTATGTTCTTTTATAGTACTTTCAAAAGCTTATGACATCCTCCTGCGCGGACTGTGACGTAGTGTAGGGGACCTCTGGCGTAGTGGCGCCTGTGACTGAGAGAGAAATACATACGTCGTCGGTGTGCCATAGAGGGCTCTGTGTAGTCAAAAACTATCTTACGTTGCGCTCTTTGTGTCTTATACGATAATCAGTTGTCCTGAGCATTCTGTTAGCTGTTGATGTCAAGGCAAAATATGTTTTGAATGGATGGCTTTGCAGTGCCCATTTACGAAGACTGAAATTATCCATTATTTCATTTCAGTCATATGGGAGAAATTTATTGATAATTGCATTCTTTGCTATGAGTCATCTGAGAATATAACTGTGGATGAACAGCTTTTTCCATCTAAAGCCAGATGCCCATTTACACAGTATATGGCAAATAAGCCAGATAAGTTTGGCGTAAAATACTGGTTAGCTGTTGATGTCAAGGCAAAATATGTTTTGAATGGTTTTCCTTACCTAGGCAAAAACGAAATGCGACCTGCCGATCGGACTCTTGCTGAGCACGTGGTTTTGCGACTTATTGACCCATACGTAAACAAGGGAAGGAATGTTACATGTGATAACTTCTTCACCTCGCTGAAGCTAGCAAAAATTTTGAAGGAGAAGCGCACAAGCCTGGTAGGAACAGTAAACCGAGGCAGAAGGGAAGTCCCACCTTCTGTGAAGTCTACACGTGACCAAGTCTATACTACGGTTATTTACAAGCGCAACGACATTACTCTTACATCTTATCAAGGTAAAGTGAATAAAAACGTCTTGATTCTCAGCACTATTCACCCTGATGTTGGCATTGATGGGAATCACTCCAAGAAAATTCCTGACACAATATCATTTTACAACGCAACCAAGTATGGGGTTGACATAATAGAACAAATGGCCCGCAAGTACACAGTGAAATCCATGAGTCGTAGATGGCCAGTGCACAGATTTTTCAATGTGCTCGACTTTGCGTGCATCAATGCGTACGCTCTTTACAAGGAGATTACTGGAGAAAAAATACCTCAGAGGAAATTCATTATGCAGTTGGCTAAGGAATTAACAAAGCCGTACACATCGTCCCAAAAATCAGCAGCATATATGCCTATCTTATCTGTGGAGCGTGTACTGAGAAAGTGACCGAAGTTAGTGTGTGTTTTCAGTGTGCAGAGTGATTCAGAGTGAAAAAATGTAAAACTAGAACAACGCAAGGCCTACTTGGTTTCTTCATCAAGCCCATATTTCTTTCTAATATGAAAATATTTGAGGTACATATGAGATATTTATGTAATACTCTACTCACTGACAATGAGGGTGTCTTCTTCATGCTACGGTTTCAGAAATTTGGTGGCAGTTATGAGTCCAGAGGTTGCGCTTTGTGAATATATCGTCACTGGTTTTCGTAAGAATCATATACTAATAATTATATGTGATATCCAAGAAGATATTTAATTATTGTTTTTTATGTTTCATTTCTTAATATTGGAATAATAAGGCATCAAATATTCCTCTGAAAACCATCTTAAATGATTTAGAACCTTAAAATTTAGAAATATAACGCTTTGTGGAACAGCAGTCAAAATGACCACTCCAGTGAACAGAGTAGGTCAGAGTGCTCGGTAAACCTAGTGTTAAAGGAGCAGAATTTTTTAATTTATTACCACATAATATTAAAAGTATTTCATGTTTGGAACAATTTATTGTGAGAGTGAAAGAATACTTGTTAACGATGAGAGTGTGATTGGTGTATTATGGTATGTGTGATGTGATTTAAAGTTTGTTTTATATTAGCTAATATGCTACAAGAAAGGATATACCTATATATATACTAGCTGAAAGTACCCGGCGATGCCCGGGTTATGCTAGACGTCTTTGGCGAATAAAATTATGTATTATATGGTAATACAATCATTTCACCTTTTGTGCATTTTTTACCAAACGATGAAGGCATTACAAATTAGAAAAATATGTTTTAATATTTATTTCAAAGCTTGCTTGTAAACAATATTTTTTGTTTTTCCTTCATTAGCATACGTGAGAGTAATAGGATTTCGAGTTTAACAATGTAATCGGTTGGCAAGGCAACTTCACATTAAAAACGCTAAATTTTGTCAAAATATATTAAAACGTTAAATTAGAAATATCTAGATTCGAAAGCGATAAAAGACGATAAGAATAAGAAACTGCATTTATTTTTCTTTAGTACAGTCCAAGTCCGAAAATAGTAGGTCAAATATGTGTATTTTAATAAGCAAACTAAAATAAGGTTGCAGGTCGAAATATTGATTTTTTCATGTTATCTTATGAGGAATGGAAATCATTCTCGGGAATCAAACCCGAATCGATTTTGGAAATTTTTTTTCATAAATGCCTTCTACTTTAAAAACCAAACATTCCTACCAAATGTCAATCTTCTAGCTACTCGGAAAGTTTGTTAAAAATAGCATTACAGAGTTTCCTGATGACAAAGTCATTTTTATATATTAGATAACTTATAAATGAGATATTTGAAAAAACAAATGTTTTTATTAAAAAAGTTTCGATCAACCTAGACATGAGATCGACCTATAGACGAGTATATACAGTATATGTCATATTTTGCATAATTAATTATTGCTACTTATTTATTATGTCAGTAGTTTGAAAATAAGTCACCATAACTTCATGGAAACTCGTATCTATTGCAGATGAGCCTTCTTTTGGGTGCTATTTGGAACAAGTGTGTGGGGAGGGAATCCCAAGAATACCACTCTTTGTTCAGCGTTGCATAGCAGCCATAGAGGTCAAGCCAGAAAACATGCGTGCTGATGGCCTATACCGTGCTTCTGGAAACCTATCTCAAGTTCAGAAGATCCGGTTACAGGTTTGTGAATTATTTATTAACTAGCAGAATTTCCCATTGAATTGCAACGGATATAGTGAAGCTACTACAGCACAACATACAAACTCCTTAAAATAACTATATAGTAGATACTTTTTAAATTACAATTAGCTTTTCATAACAATTATTCATATTTGCTTGGAACAATCCGTTTCCAAATGTATTGCATTCATATATAACGATAATTGTATTTCCTATCATATATATCACTTTCGCCAAATCCAGCTTCATTTCTTGTGTAATTATGCCTCGCTGAAATATTTACTTTTATGTCTTCTAAGAAAGAAACCCGTGAAAAAGCAACATACAGTTGTCCATGATTGAACACTGACTCTGGTATATGTACACCAGATACGTGAGCTTATTTACGTTAATAAACATTATAATGTAGATTATAATGGTTTTACTTACAAAAAATTTAAGATTCCAGTATTCAATAGACGAAAGAATGTTCAATTACTTTCATCAATAAATGCTTCCTGAATAATAATCAGTATCTATTTACGTTGCTATCCATAAACATCGATCATTTCGTTGCTTAAACAAAAGTGTGAAGTGAATAACGTTAAACTTTCGTCTATTTGTAAGCTTCATTGAAGCTAACTGAATCGGAGGTAACAATGACGGCCGTCTTGGCAACGCCCGGAAAGAGTACGAAAAATCCACAAAATTTCGAAAGAAATAGCGTATTTCTGAAAACTTTGTGTAACATGTAAACTTCGCAGGAATAAGATAGCATAGAGTTTTATTCGTCGAATAAAGCAAAAATGAAAAAATCGGTCCATATTTACATTATTTTTATGCTTGAAGGAAGAATACCTTGCAAGTCAAGAAATTGATTCATACGTGATATATTATGGAAAAATGTTAATCCCCTATATTGGCAGCACTGATTAATCACGGTTGACCAAACCTTGACCATTCACTAAGTTAGGATGTAAGGAAGAATCGTACCAAATTTGGTTATTCTAGCTTTTATCGTTTAGGAGGAGTTCCATGAACAAACACACAAACACGCTTTAAAATATATTATAGTAGATTTAGCTTAGGCTACTATACTACTATAGAAAATAAATGTCATGTAATTACAAAAGTCCTTTCTCATATAAACAATAGCTTTTATTTATAACTTCAATCTATTTTGTTAATTTTCAGACAAGAATATAGTATTTAAATTAGTGTGTTTTTTTTAACAGGTGGACCAATATAATTATGAGATACTGGACACGGAAGAGGATGTTCATGTCCTTACTGGAGCACTCAAGCTGTTTTTCCGAGAACTGAAAGAACCACTCATTCCATTCTCTTTATTCAACAAAGCATTAACTGCATCAAGTAAGGAACTTGGCTGCATTTATGACTAATATTCCAAAAATTTAAGCAGTAGATGTGACTATATTTCAGCTATTAAAATTTCCTTGAATAAATTATGATGTGAAATGATGAATTTTGTAATAGGTGTGCATCTAAAACAAGCTACTTCTTTTAAATAGGTGCCATTCTAACATTTTCTCCATGTACCCTTTGGATTGTTTTGTCAACTTCTTGGTACCAGTACTCCTTTTTCTTACTCAATAAACTTGCCTTAAAACACATCAAATAACTAAAAATAAAATCACCTGTTGCCACTTGTGATACTGGTACCACAATTTGAATGCCCTTGTTTTAAATAATTGTGACTGATGATTTAGTTTTGATTCAATTCTTACTTAAGAATTTTAAATCATTTACAGCTAATCCAAACAGAAAGGAGCAGTTGAGTGAATTCAGAGATATAGTGAAAAGTCTACCATTGGCTAATTATGATACACTGAAATACCTTCTGCAGCACTTACTCAGGTACTTGCAGGTTATGTTTAATTTTATTTTACCTAGTAAGAATATCAAGTCCCATTTCTCAAATCATTTTGAAATTTGGAATAAAAAATTAAATTTTTACTATTTTTAATGTACATATATATCTGTACATGCAACATGCAAAAATAAATTTTCAATGTGTGTATGAATATAATGAGAACACCTGAATCATAATATTGACCAGAGAAGCACTTGCTCAGTAAACTATTCCTGGAACTTCTTGCAAAAAGAGAAAACAACAAAATTAAGTTTGGGATTTACCACAAGCCCACACACACGGTCCCTGTAAGGCCATCATCCTGTAAACTTGTGTTTTACAGGCAACCCCTTACTTTCGTACACATACGTTCCTGAAAACGTGTACAAAAGTCGAATGTATGAAAGTCGAACATAGATTTACATGTTATGGGGGAGTTCCGTTCCCAGAGAGCCAAAAAATATTATAAAATTTCTAATTATGATATAAATGTTTAGTTTTTTGAGCAGGGGCCTTTTAGACACAATCGTTGATTTTATAATATAGAGAGATAGGGCAAAATGTAATAAAATATTTAAATAATTGCACAAATAAACACTTCTGTACGGACAAAGATGCCGACGTGGCAGAAACTGGTGGCTGGCAACCAGCAGCACTCGAAATATTCGTTCGTCGTTTCACTGACGCACAAAAGTCCGAATTCAGTGTACGGAAGGCAGTTTAGGGGTGTCAATGTATAATGAACGAAAGTGAGAGTATTTTTCATTCAAGCATTTTGCTATTTTCATAGTTTTTTTGTAATATTGTCTAATCATGGCCCCAAAGAGAGTGATGATTGAAATGAAAGAAAATAAGGGCGAAAAAAGTGATGAGTTTGGAGAAGAAAATTGAAGTTTTAGATAGGCGTCATCAGTTGGTAAATTACTTGGTGTGACAGAGTCCTCAATAAAATCGATAAGGAAAGTGAAGAAGCGATTGGTACTTCAACGAGTACCTAGGAATCCATATGTAGAGAAGACAGAGAAGGCTTTAAACGTGTGAATCGAGACCCAAACTCGCAAGAAAATCTCGCTGAGTTCACTTGTCATTCGTGACAAAGCCAAGCAACTGCACAATCATTACGTCTCAAATTGTTTCACTGTCTGCTGACGGGATATCGCCAATGTCATCGAAGCGTGTGTAGATCAGTTCCTTGCTTTTTAAAAAAATGTGGCGTTTATTCAGAATGCCGCAGTACGTATTGTATTATTATATTTGTTCTTTTCCTTCACAATTGAACACACACTCGACCGGCTTAAGTCCAATGAGTGTCCAATTGAAGCTAAGGATTTGCCACTTTCGGCATGCCTAATTATTTCCATCTTTGTCTCAATCATGTTCACTTTATGAGCCCTATGTTTCTTTTCACTTGTACGAGGGTCGGTACGAAAGTAACGCCTCCATTTTTTTTTCTTTGACACCAAGTGACACAGAAAACTGCACACGTCTCTCAATGAACAGTTTGAGTCTCTAGCTTCTCTGAAATTGAGTGGCACTGGGATCAGTCATATGACTACAATGCCAGATACAAAGCAGAGAGTGATGATTGAATTCCTTACCATCGAAGAGGTTAGTCCCATAGAAATTCATAGGCGTCTGAACAGTGTGTATGGTGAGTGCACTGTTGATGTTAGCACAGTGAGACGTTGGGTCAAGCATTTCAAGAGTGGTGAAACGAACAGCGGTGACAAGCCCCGAAGCGGCCAGCCTGTAACGGCAGTGACATTGGACAACAAGAGCCGGATTGATGTGCTCATTAAACAGGACCACCGCATAACAACATGTGAGTTGTGTGATGCTGTTGGGATTGGAAAACCAGCAGTCATAAGCATTGTACGCAGCCTGGGATTCTCCAAGGTTTGTGCACGGTGGGTCCCTAAGATGCTGACAGAGGAGCACAAAGAAGCCCGGAAATTCATCTGTATGGAACTCCTACAGCGCAACGATGATGAGGGTGATGTTATCTGTCTCGCATTATCACAGGTGATGAAACATGGGTCCACCATTACGACTCTGAAACCAAGCGACAGTCTGTGGAGTGGCACCATAAGACATCAGCGCACAAGAAGTTCAAACGACAGCCTTCTGTAGGTAAACTCATGGCATCTGTGTTTTGGTCCAAAGAGGGTATCCTGCTTGTGGACTTCTTGGAGAAGGGTACCATGATGGTACGTGGAAACGTTAATTAAACTGAAACACCACATCCGTAGAGCTCATCCTAACCGAAACATGAATGATGTCCTTCTCCATCATGACAACACCCAGCCTCACACCATCCTGCGCACCCGTGCGGCAATCGCAGCCATGGGATGGACCGTTCTTCCCAATCCTGCTTACAGCCCGGATCTGGCAACCTCCGACGTCTACCTGTTTGGCCCTCTAAAGGATGGACTACGTGGACGACATTTCTCAGATAATGATGAAGTGAAGCAAAGTGTTCGTGATGTGCTCCGAAGTCGTGACAAGGAGTTTTACAACATCGGTATACAGCGCCTTGTTAAAGTGTATTACAGTGGATGGAGACTTTGAAAACTCATCAGTTGAGTAGAAAGATTTAGATTTCAGCCATGAAGCCATTACTCTTTTGAATTTTATTATATTTATGCATTTTGCTTCATTTGGTAATTTATTAAAAGTGTTAGCTTGGCTGACAGACAGCACTACTATGAGATAGCTCAAAATGTTTGAGCATCAGCTGACGTACAAAAGTCCGAATTCGGCATACGAAAGACAGTTTAGGCTTGAGAATGTATAATGTATGAAAGAGCGAGTTGTACGAAAGTCGAATGTACGGAAGTAGGGGGTTGCTTGTATTATTAATTTTTTCTACCTTTTTCTGTTTACTGAATGCTTCCCAGGTCAATATTACTGTTTAGGTGTTCTTTTTATATTATTCCATCCACCGTAGTCTCCTTCTTCAATATGTGTACATGCGACTCCCGAGATTCGACCAGAGATGCATTCCTGAAAATGTGGTCGAATCTCGAATTGTCGAATGTCGAACGCTGTTTTTCCATAGACTTGCATGTTATAATCGGGAGATACATCGATACATTCCCGCATCTCGGCTCGCACGAGTTGTTTGTTACAAACGACTCGTGCGAGTTGGACTGGGCTGTCTGCATTACATCCCTGCATACATCTTATCTATACATACAACTATATATCACAGCAAAATTAATATATAAGTTATTAAAAAGCACAGAATAACTTGCAGTCTCGCCAGTTAATTTAAGGTTATGCAAACCTTCCCTTCTCTTAAATCTGTCAAACCAGCCATCAAATTACCTGAATTTATCACATTCTAGCATTTTCTCCTCTTTTACTTGCATTATCACTATTACATTTCCTTTTAGATATCATGTCAAGTGATGAATTTATAAATAAATCAATAAAATAAATGAATTTAAATAAAAGATTAACAGAAAAAAGAGTGAAATCAGCAGAAATTCAAACAGCAGAAATAACTGTCTTCACTGAAACTAAACCTCGCGTGGTTGGTCGGGATGAAAATTACTTCGTGTAAACTAGCTCCCAATTCGATCGGCTGCGTCGAAATCTCGAATTTGTCAAATCTCGAACTGTCGAATCTCGGGAGTTGCCTGTATTGGAAAAATTGTGCTTTACAATTTTTACTTTCTCCATACGTAGTAATGGGAAAGTATTGTATTCACGAAAAAAATCGACTTCGAGATTTTAACGGAAATACACGTTTTGAGGTCCTTAGAACACGTTTAGACTATTTTCGGAATGATGTCTGTGTGTGTGTGCATGTGTGTATGTTATTGTGGGCGCTCTAACTCAAAAAGTACGTGCCATATCGTTACCAAACTTCATATATAACACTTTAACATGAGCACAAAGAACTGATTAGTTTTTGGACAATAACGGGTAACTGGAAGTCGAGGTTTATTCAAAACCCGATTCAGTTTTTGTGATATTTCTTCGTTAAAATATCATTATTGTATTTACAATTCTATACAAAAGTTATAGAGAATGTAATTTCCTACAACTTTCATTTGAAACAATTTTCTATTGTTTAGGAGTTATTTATAAATAACCGGTTTTTCGGTTTTCTCCTTAAAAACATCGTTATTGGTAATCTTTGTGAGGACCAAAGTTGTAGAGAATAGTATTTCTTCCAAGTTTTGTTTAAAACAAATGTTCGTAGAACCATCCATTTCGGAGATATTTAGCTTTTTCGTAATTTCCAGTATACAGCACCACCACCATGGAACGGTTAATTCTGTAAACGTAGCTATTTCAAATATACCTAATTTAATGCAATAAGGACGACTGTATTCTTTTACAATATGAAATAATAATTTTGCCTTATACTGCTATTCAGAATAATTTAAATATCTATACCGCAAGTATGGAAAAAGTCATGTTGGCCACATCAGATTTTTTGAATTGTGATTCTTCAAGTTTCTATGACTATAGAATTATGGTGGCCAAAATTAAAAGAAAGTGGTTATATAAGAAAAAATAAGCATTTTTCATGATTGATTGAAAGAAGATACCAATAATAGGAAAAGGAATATCTCAACATATAAGTCTTAAGTGTTTGTGGTCTGTTTGTTATTTACCTATTTTTTGTATTTCCACAGAGTTACCAAGTACCAGGACTCAAATCGTATGCACATTGCAAACTTAGCCATAGTATTTGGACCAACTTTAATGTGGCCAGAGCAAGAATCACTCAACATGGCACTTGACCTCATGCAGCAGAATCTTGTAATTGAGTGTCTGCTACAGGAATTCGATGCCATATTCTCTTCAGGCAGGTGATGGCAGAAAAAATGACCAGAAAGAGAATTTGAATACAGGAGATGCATTTGTATCCTATTTCATTTTGTGTTTGTGAAGCAATCAAATTGCTTCCAGCCATTACTGTGTGCATGATATATGCTTGTTGTGAATCATAAAAGTGAACATGAGGAAGATGACTTGCATTTTGCTTAGTCGTGATACTCAGATGTGCTGATTTATATATTGTAAATAATTTCAGATGCTACTGCAGTTGTAAGTAGAAGTAATGATGTATAGGGAAAATATGCTATAGTATTATATTTAAAAAAACCTGATGTAATTTGGACAAGTGTTTCAAAGTCTGAGAAGAGAAGGCTGCCACAGTAATGAGTGTCATTGGAGGTGGAAAGGTGATATAAGTGTATACATTATGAGTTTGGATGTGTGAAAGGTTGAACTTGAATGTGATAGAGACTAAAGTATGCGGGACCACTGCTAATGCGAAAACTTGTGCTTCAAAGTTGAACTGTCTGTGATATTTGCACTGGTTCATGTGCCGGTTATGTCAGAGAAATAATTTTATGGAAGAGAATAGCTGGAGGAGCATGTTTAATTAAAAATTGCAAGGTATGAGTCATCTTTTGCTCAAGTTGCAATTTTAAATTGTTATTGTAACTGTATTGTGTTTTAAAATGCCATGAGTTGTTAAATGAGATTATTGCATTAAATTAATAGTATACATAATTTGTCTGATTCCAAGTACGTATATTGTCATCATAGTTACCTATTGTTGAGGATTTTTAAAGCTATATAATAAGGAAAGACATTTCTTTGCATATACATGTCTTAAAGAGAAATAGAATCTGACTTGAATTGCCACAACTTCATAATGGAACATCATAGACTAGTAAATACAGCAATGTTTCAAACTGGATATATTTGTAGCTAAGTTTTAGTTAACTATGATAATACTGTGTCATCCAAAATTTTCATTACTTTTGAAACATGTCATTTGTGTCTATACATAAGTACTCCAAGTCTAACACTTTTTCCCTCATGCTCTTGGGTTTGGCATCAATGGTATTTTCTAAGAACACAATGTGTGTGTATAGCAAGTTCCCAGTGCACTTTTGGCTTATTATTTCTTCATTTTACACGTTTTAATGCATTAAATATGAGTTTTGGATTGAAAGAGTAGTATCTTGCCAGTGCATCAAAACACTTTTATGAAAGTTGTTTAATATAGACAGGGCCGCTCCAACCCTTGTGGCCACCGGTGTGCAAAATAAAATTCGCCACCCCTCTCCAAATCAACAAGATAATATATATTGTAGGAAATTAAAAGCTGGTGCACTATACATCGCACAAACGTTTTCATATACGTAGGCATCTGGATGCACTACACTTTTGATTTTTAAAACAATGAGCTATTTATTTCTATTACCAGAGGCTTTCGAGAATGCTTTATGTATTTTGTTTCTATTTGGCTTGGTTAAAGTTCCATAAAATAATTATATTCATATGAAAGAGTTCTTTAAGCTTTTGGCATAAAAAACTTAAGAAATTTAGAGGCCATTAACCGTTTGTATAATAAACTTGGTTTTGCATCAGCTGTACTAGGTAACTAGGTCAATTACAGTCAGGGGTGGAAATGGTTTTTTAGAACTAGGTGGATTCTCCAGAATCAGTTGAAAAGAACCACAGTAGCTGACATAGCGACGTTAAGCAAAAAAAACTGGTATTGGGGGAATGGCATCCACCCACGTTCCTTCCATTTCCAGCCCTGATTAGAATAATTAAAAACTTTGCAGGAAGCATGGCAGCTTCAATTTTTGAGGTGATACTGAAAATTAAGCTAGTAATAAACTGAATTGCCGGTTCAAGATACATATTTGATTAGACGTATGGTAATATTTATTCAAAATGTTCAAAAAATTAAGCCTGTATATAAAATTCAATAGCATTATAATAAAATTTCTAGCAAGTTTAAAGAACTCAATCTTCTATTCTGCAATAATTTCCATACATGATACTGCAACGTATGAATGCATTCTATGTTACCATATCATTATCTCTTAATGCAGGATAACTGTTTTTCTATTTTGATTCAAATTAGGATAGAGCCATCAAAGGATATCTTATATTAAAAGATTTTAATGATTTTTTTAATGACAAGAACAGTATGATGCCATGACAAAAACCATTTATTGCAGCTTTGTACATTAAATCTCAAAGTGGAGTTTTCTGTTATTACATTGCTTCTAAACATGAGAAAAAGAAAAACAATATTGTTTATCAGAAATGGAAGTTTTTAGATAAATTACCTCTTGGTTTGCAATTGTTATTTCCGAAGCAATTGCTTTGGGAAAACCCTTCACTGAAATAAGATCGCTTTGTTAAAAGGGCTCCATGGGACCTCAGCCCTCAAGAAGAATGACTATAGAGTTAAACTCCTGGAAAAACCTGCAGCGTAGATGCCAAAGGTCAGAGCTACCATACTGCTCTCCTCTCTTGATTCGGTCACCGCTAACACCCTCTCCCAGATAAGGGGTTCAACAACAGAGAAACCCATCTCAGCAGGTGCTGTGGCTTTCCCGTTACCCCATTCCATTTTTGTAGGTAGGTGCTAAGAACTTTCATAGGCAAATGTCAGATGCACCCTCCCTCGACTCATCTTTTGGCCATCCCAAAATCCCTCTCTGGTCACCTTACCTTTCCGGTCGCCCCACCTCTCCAGCTGCCGGTGTGCCATGCACAACTCGCACACCTAGTTGAGGCAGCCCTGAATATAGTTATCTTCTTATCATTCCAAATATTATGATTAACTAGCCTTGTAATATTAATTTTTCACAACTGACATGTGAACTGAATTTATTATACTTATAACCTGTGGGCCTTTGCCTGGATCTTCAGAGAAGTGGTCAACGGAATGTCCTTTCTCCCATAAGCTTATAGTTTATATTTGCAATGATATCCAAGGGAATACTGTTACAAAAATAAGATAGTGACGTCAGCATATAGAATCCACATTTAGGGAAAACTGATGATTGCTTGGAGGTCCTAAAGCATTGCTAACTTTTAGGATAAGAAGGAATTACAAGGAACCCTGACCTCAGAGGAAGGATAGGCCCAGCAAAACCTATTTATGTCCCTCACTTGATCTCTTGCATCCCAATCAAATGCCTCTTCAACTTCATTCAATGTATGCCAGGCATCTCAAACTTTGTGGTCTGTGGGATGCATACTGCCAACATCCAGTATTTATGTAACTTGCAAAGTAAATTATTATAAACTATTATATGACCCAAATTCGACTTTGTCTAATAGACTATAGGATGAAAATATTTGGAAGTTATCTTCAAAATTTAAGAATTGCATTGAATCAACTCTTCCAAAATATTCACGATTTTTTGCTCATTCCCAAAGATTGAGTGCAGAAGAATGCACTTCCTGCTGTCTGCATGTTTGTTGCCATAGACCAGGGGTTCCCAACCTGGGGTACATGTACCCCTAAGGGGTACGTGAAGCCAAATCAATGGGTACATGAGATATTTGATAAATTAAAAATTTGTACCAAAAAGGAGAAAGTCTAAATTTTCCACCAAAGAGCATTACATTTTTACACGTTGAATTATGCACAGTGCTGGATTTAAGTTTTTGGCCCCCATAGGCATTACTTTTCATTGTGCCTTTCTCTCATTAAAAATATAATAATCATGTTATTTAGATATGAAAATATACAAGAAAATTGATTATTTGAGCATTTTTATATATTTATAGCATTAGTGTTTATTAAACAATAAAAGACAGGGGCCTGACAGTGGCGAGTCTTGAATAGAATCAAGATTATTACTTACATACTAATATAAAATAAAAAGTTATCTATACAATTTAACTTACATTTCTAAAATTGAACTATAAGTTCTTTCTTCAACTTTTCTGAGCTGCAAAAGTATTGATAAATTCATCGTAATTTAGTGACATTGATAAATCCTTCTCATTCGCTAAAATTGATTGTTTAATCGATCAAGGACCATGCATTGTTGATTGTAAATAACTTTTATTTTGTTTTAACGTGGAGAACAACCATTTCGCACTGCAATTTGTAGCCGACCTCCACAAAAATATTCATACTGCTACGTCAGTGTATGAGTAGATAGACTATATTTTCTCCTGAATAATTGTCACAGAGTCAGAAGTGAGGTAGTATTATATTCACTTGTTGTGAAACTACTAGCTAAATAATCCTGAAAATGAATGCACTCTTCTTCAAATGTTTCTTCCAAGTCTAACGATAAGTGGTGCGGCAATTGTCGCGCCTTCTCTGAAATTACCGACAGTTCCATAGTACATATTTTAGGAAGAAACACAGATGGATTTGCGATATTGTAGCGTTTCAAAATTTTTTTAACGTTTTTAATGAAGTTTTTTGCCCTCAAATGAACGAGTTTAGCATTTAGTTTCGGTCTCCATCTTCTGTGATTGATTCTTCACAAGTATCCATCTTCTGCTTAGTCTCACTTCTGAGATTTTGAGGTATGTGCTAATTCTCAATTATAAATATAAATTTTTAGGAGTTATGTTTTATGAGTTGAAGTATGAACCCAGTTATTTTTTGCAGGTGTTTGGATTTGGTGGTTTTCTTTGGATTTTTGCCGTTTTTGTGCTTAGTGGTAAGTAAAGTTACAGCTGTATGTGGTTTGGTGGTCGGGATTATAGCTTTACAAAATGTTTGTAATATATGTCTAATGTAGTTTTTTCTTCTTCACATGTACAAAACGTAGCCTGGTTTTATTCTCCTGGTGTTTCTGAGAAACTTTTTCTATTTCTGGTTCTTTTTGCTGTGGTAAGTGTAATAATATCGCTACATGTTGATGCTTTCTGGTCTGTATCTGAGTAAGGGTAATATATAATATTATTTTGTAGAGGAAATGCACCAAATATTAAATACCATTTGCATTTTGATTGATAACTTTATTTTTTATCTCACATAATTATTTAAAGCATCATTGTATAGTTTGTTTCCAATTTATATACATATTTAATAATATATAAATAATTTGATATATAATAATATATAAATAGTATGTTATATATAATAATATATAAATAATATGTTACATTTAATAATATATAATGTTATTTTCCACCTTTCACTCTAAATTGTACTCAGGTCTTCTCTATAACTCTAAATTTCTCTGTGGCATCTGGATCTTGGTGTAATTTTCTGGTAAGTCTATTGATATATTAAGATGCTGGGATGTACTCTCATGAAGATTGCTACATGTTGATGCATTCTGGTCTGTCTTTGAGTAAGAGATATCCTTATAACTGCACTTTATTTACAGATCTCATCTCCATTTTCTGGCTTTTCTTGCTATACCTGATTCTTCATTTGTTTGGTGGTAAGTTTCATAAGTGCAAGTTAAGGAAGATTTATTGTTGCAATTAGTATCCCATTTTCTCAATGAAACATTTCTGTGAGTAATGTGCTGACTTACCTCCCACACACATGAATAGTATTGCAGTTGGTGTATAATTCTTTATTTCATGTAGAAATGGCTCCTGGGCTGCTGTTGATTGGCGATTCCCAGTTGAAGTATGTCCATGAATATTCCCACCTCTTCCCAGCGTTTGAAATAACGGCAATTTCCAGGTCAGGGATGAGAGTGGAAGAGGTTGACGATTCTATGCTGCTGGCTACCACTTTCTTCAATGATATCATTATTCACCTTGGGACCAACAACCTAATTTGTGGTGAGTTTTAGTATATTTTGTAGTAACCAGGTGGGAATATTTCATTTGTTTCCTTTTACCTCTGCATTAGTTATCTTCATTGGTATTTTATGAATTTTTACATGTGAAACACCAGAGGAAGCTTGCCAGCAGTATCGAAGACTTATTGATCAAATTTTGGTTATGAATCCTGGAGTGCGGCTGTTCATCTCAAGTGTGCTTGAAAGGAGTCCAAGCCTTTTTAAGCCGTATTCTCCACATGAAGTCAGGAGAATCAAGGGGATGAATGAGAATATCCAGAGGCTGAATAAACTTCTTAAGGAATTGGCTGAAAGGTAATATTATTACTTATTTTATTTACATTTTTTCATTAAAGATTTTCATTGTCAAACCTTAAAATTTATGCTCATATTTCAGCTGTGACAACGTGACATTTGTCAACAACTGGTTGAAGTTCCAGGCTGAGTGTACGGATCCATATAAGGAGTTGCTGTCATGAGATGGCCTTCACCTTTCTCCCAGAGGAGTGAAATTCCTTATAGGTAATGTGGTCAATTCATGCTTTAGGTTAAGACAACAACTGCATGTGTCTGTGCTTCATCATGTAGTTGGCATGCCTTCTCTGCATCCTTTAACTATCATGCCTGTGACGCATCCTACGACTAACGTGCTTGCGTTGCAACCCGTAACAAGCATGCCTTCTCTGCATCGCAATATTAATACACCTGCTCTCAACCCTGTAACTAACCTGCCTGCCTCACAGTCCTTCACTAGTTTGTCAGTCCAGCCATTGCCATCCCCTTCTCAAACTTGGAAATTGGTGTCAAAGAGGAAATGTTTTAGTAGTAGTAGTTTTAGTAGCCAAACACAGCAACAAGTAAAATTGATTTCTTTCCCTCTCATCCGATTCCTTTGTCCAATCGCTGGGCATTATTGACAGATTTCTGTGATCAATTATATGACACTTCATTTAGAAGTGCCTTATAATTTGAGTACTCGTATGGGGCAATAATGGGCAAAACAGCCCCGAAGATTTTGAATTTTTACATTATCAGATTTCTTCCTACTGTTGTAACTAAAAACCCATGATTCTGCCAAATTTCAAGTATGTATCTCATTAAGAAGTGCCTTATAATTTTAAAACTCGTATGGGGTGGAAATGGGGCGAAACCGCCCCTAAAAATTGGAATTTTTGCAATATTTTATTTTATCTTCGGTTGCAACAAAATTTCTATAATCCTGCCAAATTTCAAGTCTCTAGGTCATATGGAGCAGCCTCAACTTTTTTGCACTCACATAGAGCAGTACTGGGTCAAAACAGCCCCAAAAATGGGGATTATATCAATATCGGAGTTCCTTCATTAGTTGTATTTAACATTAATGGCATTAAAATGTAAACCTCTTGATTCCCATTAAAACCTTACCCATATGAAAGCTTTGAACTCGTTGCCTAGGCAGCCTATTGTTGCCTCTCAGAAAAATTACCACATTTTTCCGATAAAAACTATAAATTTACGTTAATTCTACTAGTATTTGAAGTCTGTCTTTAAAAATAAGAAACTACAATTTATATTCTATCCGATAGTTAAAGTCCTGAGTTTGTATCTTGACAGTAAATAATTTTAAAATGCAAATATAAAAACCTCTACACCAATTTACGTATTATCTTATGGGGCAAAAAGGGGCCGAAATAGCCCCTCAAAATTGGAATTTCAACAGTTTTGGATTTTTTCCGTCGGTTGTGACCAAAAACCTATAATCCCACCAAATTTCAACTTTCTTGCACATCTGGAAGTGCCTCATTATTTTGTAGTCTCCTATATGTATATATATATGATATATCATGTGTAAGAAGTGTCTATATATTATAGATATTCAAATGCTAATCTAGTGATATGTTTTTCAGTGTCTGATAGTTTCCTTTGCTTTGTTATGGCTATTTCCCTTCATCTTTTTTTTTTGTTTTTATGGTGTCAGCATGAAGTTTTAATAAAATACTGCATGATATGTCTGCAATATGAGAAAGAAGAACTCCTTATTAAAGATTCTGTTGTCAAAGTCTCAGTGGTTTGTGACCTATAGCTAACTCTTGTGTTTACTCCTTTCCGAGCTACTCTGTTCCTGGGATGACCTTTGCTGGACTTCCTGACGACTCCGAGAAAGATGTATCATCACAATCCAGGAGGAATAATGAAATGTCTATATTATTATTGTCTGTTATTTGTTTTATATTGTATGTATGTGGATAATCTCATATTTTGGTATTTATTGTATTACTTTTGTACCTAATGTATTATTATACGTAATGTGTTGTTGAATTCAATGTATTTTCATTATGTAACATTATTGTATGTAATGATATTCTGTAATATTATGTCCTCATGAAATGTTTATGTATGAATTATTTAACAAGGAGTACCCATAAAACAAATCCAGACCAATTTTTAATACATGTTGTTTAATTTGAATAATCACTTTAACCAAAATTGTTCAGTTTTTTGTAATTATAACTAGCGTAACTGCCCATCAATATGACTGGATATCTTTAGTTAACTTTAAATAGTTGTCTCCCTCCCCTCTTTTTCTATCCCTCACTCTCCTCCCTCCTTCCACTCTCTCCTCTTCTCCCCCACGCTCCTCTCTCTCTCTTAAATGTAAGAAGGAACTATATAGTCTCAATTTCACCCTCAAAGTCGTCTGTCTATCTCTCTCCCTCCCCTCTTTCCCTCTCTGCCTCACTCCCTCTCCCCGTGCATTAACATCCCTCTCTCTCCCTCCCTATCTCTTATTAAAAGTGCACGTTTACACCCATAAGGATTGCCACAACAATAGGATTTTGAGGTCTAACAATATAATTGGTAGCCAAGGCAACATTCCGTTAAAATGGCAATATTTCCACAAAATATGTGAATTAAACGTATAACGAGCGATTTTGAACGGTATGCAAAAAAAGGAGCAGAATAAGAAACTGAAATTTTTTCTTCAAAATGTTTCAGTTCCGAAGACCGTAGGTTAATTCCTTCTAATTTTAATTTCCAAAACAATAAAAGCCTGTACGTCAAACAATTGATTTTTACGTTACCTTACGAAAAATGGAAATGACTTCCTTGGAGTCCATCCCAGGACTTTTTAGAGATTTATTGTCGTCATTACCTTATAATATGTTAATCAAGCATCCTTAAACAAAACGACGCTTCATATAAACATGTAAGCCAGGTTTGCCGCTAAGTTATCTTCCTATAAGAACGAATATGATGCTAAATTCTAAGATATGCAAGGTTTGCCGCTATCAGCACCTGGCAACAACGGTTTTCAGAGTTTCAAGTTACGCTCATCTTTGTTGATAGGTGTCACTGGGTGCGCTTCAAAATGAAAGTGGGGGAGGGGATGGGTCTGGGTGTAATTCTACGTCGAGGAAGAGAAGGGTCGTGAACGGGTAAGTAACTTTCCGTTCGTAATTCGCAAGAGATTTACGTCGACCTCGTGTTACTGTGATTGATTGTCGGTTTTAAATGCTTTAGTTAGAATTAAGCGAAAATTTAATTGTCGTTGTCGGAACGCCGCATCGGGGTAGCATCATCGCATTAATATTACCGTTCAATTTTGTCTCAAGGTCATTATTTCTTCTGATCCTTAGTTCATAGCTTTTGTGAAATTATTTCTTAATTAAACGAAATGGTTGATCTCTTCACTGAATTTTATGTCCGCATAATCTTTACATTAATTAGGAGAGACCTTTACATAAGATATATGTGGATCTATGCAATTATTTTCCTTGGTGAAAGTTAATCACGTGTATTTTGGGTGAACTGAGTCAAGTTGAGACATGAATATGGTTATTAATTTGTCGAGTGGTTGTGTAAGCGTATAGTTTGAAGGTAAAGGTTCGTTTTATATCAACTTTGATTTTTAGAAATGATATATGTATACGGTGTTAGCCTATGATCAGATTGGCCAACGGTGGGAGTTTGATATGAGTTTCTGAGGTAATCCATCTCATTTTCGTGTATTTTAATCTCGTTAAAGCGTATGTTTGATAAAATAATAATATTTTAATGCGCAACTGAAAATATATTGATAAGGTTTTCTCCTAATTATTCAGTTTTCAGACAGAATTCTCCGTGTGCAGCTGTATTTGATTTTGGCAACCATTATCGAGAAATTCATTCAAAGCAATGCTGTATTTCGTTTATTGAAATGATATTAATTACGTAATCAATACATACTAGTGTCATGGTTTTGAAATAAGTATTAAGCTTAACTTAGCAACTTAAGGAATATAAGTCTTATATTTTACAAATCTTGGAATTTGAGTTACAATACAATATTTTCGAATATTATCGGAGTGATTTAGCACGAGAGACTACATAATGTAATCAGGTTATCAGAAATAATATTCAGAATTAAAATACAGTAGGTACATATTTTAAGATTTCATTCTCTTGTTTCAGAGGAATGTTTGCAGAAGACGTCACAGAACAGCTGTCATGTTCCCTTGTGTGATATCAAGAAATACATATTAACGGTGAGTACAATCTTTTAAGTAGTTTGCCAATTGCATTTGTATTGGTTGTTACTTGAAGTTTCCAGTGAGAATTATCGACGTATTTTACTGAATAGATAGGATAAATTTAGTCGTGTAACCACGCATGTGTTTTAATTGCGTCTATATATGTGCTGTACTTATTGTATTAATTTTTCCATCTATTAATGGTGAAAGTGTAGTAACTTAAGCTTACATTGGAAAGTGATAAATCTCAATTTATTTTAAGTGAATATTTCATTGAGAGAATAAAATTGATTTTATAATTTCGACTTTGAAAGGTTTGTTAATTATCGTTAACATAAGTGTTATCAATGCTTCAATTTTTGGCATATTTTATGAAATACTTTGTACCTGGGAAATTTTACTTTTCAATCTACTGACATCCATTTCAGCATAAATCAATTAAGTATGCTCTATAAACACGAGATGATTTCATAGAAACAAAATTATTACTTTGTAGTGACAGTGTAACGTGAAATGTTCATTGACTTTTAACTCTTTGGTGAGGTGTAAACTAATGTTGAAATTATGGAGACATTTTGAGGAAAGTAATTAAAATATTTTGCTTGGAAAAGGCTATCTATATGGAAATTGCTAAAGCAATCAATGAAATATTTTGAGGAAAGGGATTTCTTAGTCAAAGTTAGTCGAATTCTTGGAATACATGCAAATTTTTGAAAAGTTTGCTAATGAAAGTTTATCGTGACAATTGGTTTTTATTCTGTTTATTTCCACCGGTGGTTGGCTAAACATCAGTTGATCATGCAAAAATTGTACAGGATTTATTCAGATACTATTTTAGTGCATTTTATTTTATAAATATTCAGTCAATCAAATCAAAATAGCAATTAAACTGTAAGAGATAGAAGGCTGAAATGTGGTTATGCCATTTATTACTATGACGAAGGATTTTATTTTAATGAATAATTGAAAGTATATTGACAAGGTTTCTTCCCAAGTATGTATTCAATTTTCGGGCAAACTCCTGTCTAGACTTATTAAATGTTGGAAACCCTTTACCGAAAAATTCATTCAAACAATGATTTATTTAGTTGATATTCATTTCCGTAATCAATATATGGTAGTCAGGTGGTTTTGAAATAAGTATTGAGCTTAACCAAGCCACTTAAGTAATATAAGTCTTTAATTTCATTACAAATCTTTGAATTTGAGTTACAATAGAAAAGATTCCAATGTTACCTCAGTGATTTAGCACGAGAGACATTACATAATGTAATCTGGAATATTATTCAGCATGAAATTACAGTATATATTTTAAGATTTTATTCTCGTTTCATAGGAATGTTTGCAGCAGACATCACAGGACTGAGCTGTTATATTCTCCTGTGTGTGATAACAAGAAATAATAACAGTGAGTATATTCCGTGTGTTTCTTTTAAGTAGTTTGCCTATTGCATTTGACATATTGGTTGTTTTGTGATACTTTTGTTGGCTGTTACCTCAAGAAGTTCCCAGTGAGAATTATCGACCTATTTGAATGAATAGCTAGGAGGAATTTAGCCGTGTAACCATGCATTTGTTTTTTTACTATATGTTCAATACTTATTGTGCTAGTTATTCATCTATTAACGGTGAAAATGTAGTAACTTCAGCGTATATCGGAAAGTGATAAATCTCAACATCTTTTAAGTGGATATTTTGTTGATAGAATAAAATTGATTTTATAACTTAGACCTTCAAAGATTTGCTAATTATCGTTAACATAAGTGTTATCAACGCTTCAATTTTTGGCATATTTTATGAAATACTTTGAGCTGGAGAACTTTTACTTTTCAGTCTACTGACTTCCAATTCAACGTAAATCAATTAAAAATATGAGATAATTTCATAGAAACAAAAATATTAGTTTTGTAGCGACAGTGTAATGTGAAATGTTTATTGGATTTACTCTTGGGTAATGTGTAAACTATTTAATGTTGAAATTATGGAGACATTTTCAGACAGTTGAAAGTGATTAAAATACTTTGGAAAAGGTGTCTGAACGGAAATTGTTGACACAATCAAGGAAATATTTTAAGGAAAAAGATTTATTAGTCAAAGTTAGTCGAATTCTTGGAGTACATGCAAATTTTTGGAAAGTTGCTATGCTAATGGAAGTTTATCGTGACAGTTGGTTTTTATTATGCTTATTTCCATCGGTGGTTGGCTAATCATCAGTTGAGCATCAAAAAATTGTAGAAAATTTATTCAAATACTGTTTTTGTGCATTTTATTTTATAAATGTTCAATCAATCAAATCAAAACAGAAATTTAACTGTAAGAGATAGAAGGCTGATGTTTGCGGGGTGTATGTCATGTGTTATGCCATTTATTACTATGACAGAGGATTTTATTTTTGGTGGAACTGGTGTGCGACAAGAGGTCCAATGCTTTTTAAAATGTGAAACATATTTCATAGCATTAACATAACGATTTTTATCTTATTAGCCTGTTATTTACAAAGTATTAAAGACAATGAATAAAGAAGTGAGATCAAGTCAGAAGCGATAATGTCAGTTTTTACCTCTTTAAGTGCAGTCTTGTCACAATGCAAGCTTTAGGAAGATTAGAAATATTTTCTTACTATTCTTTGGCTTAAAATTCAATTCTGAATTCATGTTCTTTGATCGTTTTTAAAGGTAAAAACAAACTGTAATTTTATCCAATATGACAATGGTTTTAGGTTGTATTATAGATATAGACATTATAATAAATGCTGTGATTTGTCGATAATTTCCAATTAAGAGTACATGGAATGATTTTTATAAAGTTAATTGATCAATTTAGTTGATTTTATAGCATAAATTAAAATGAATATTGCTGTTACTACTTGAAATTATTAACAGATAATATTTAATACTTGTCAGTAGTTAAACCTCTGTATTAATTTCCATATTTCCTACCTGTTATCACTAGTCTATTTATCATTTTCTGGAGTACTTGATCGTCCTCGTATTTCACTGTTCTTATAATCCTTCCTCTGATTTAGAAATCTCCCATGCCTTCTAACGGTTCCTGCATTAGCCTTTCTCCATATATATTGAATAGAATCGGCGATAGACAGCAGCCCTGTCTTACTTCTCTACCGATATGTACTCCGCTGGTATCCGCATTCTCCAACCTGACTTTTACCAGTTGATTTACGTATAGATTACCGATCAGTCTCCTGTCTTTCCAGTCTACACCTATATCCTTTAATATCCTCATCAGCAGTACCCAATTTACTCTTATCAAAGGCCTTCTGCCAGTCGAGGAAACATACACAGCAATCTTGACTGTATTCTATTGCCCTTTCTGATATGATTCTCACTACACCGATAGCATCTCTGGTTCCTCGTCCTTTTCTGAAGCCGAATTGATCTTCCCCTAGCATTTCTTCGGCATTTTTCTCTAGTCTTTTATTAAGAATCCTCGTGATGATCTTCGAAGTGTGTGACAGTAGGGATATTGTTCTGTAGTCCTTACACTGCATTGCCTTTGGCTTCTTCTTTAGAGGGATCATTGTCACATCTAAGAAATCCTGAGGCCTCTTTCCCGAGTTGTAAAGCTTGTTAATTAGTTTCGTAATCACTGTTAGTCCTTCCGATCCCATGACTTTAAGTACCTCTGCCTGTATTCCATCGCTGCCTGTAGCTTTCCCTTTATCCAGTTCCAGAATTGCCTTTTGTACTTCGCTTTCCATATTACTTGTTCCCAAGTTTGTCTTCTTCAATGTTATCCTCTTCTTCCGTTCTATTTGTGCTGATCCTGCCTGCTTGCTGTATAGTTCCTTAATGTATACTTCTCATACCTGTGCTACATCCTTTGGTTCTGCGACTATTTTTCCATCTGCGTTCATAATTGCTTTACCACAAATCCCATTAGACTTCTAATCTTCTAACTCCAGTGCCCTAGCATACATCATATCATACCATCCTAACTTCTCAGTTGTATTTCCTCACATTTTCCTTTTATTCAAATTTCCCTAGCTTTATCTGTTACCCTTCTCGACTCATTGTTTGTGCATCTATAGTTGGCTCTACCTTCTTCACTGTTAACATTTTTTTCCATTTTTTTCTCTCATCCATTATCTCCAGCATTTCCTTAGTGATCCATGGGTTTCTGATTTTCTTCTCTTGTTTCCCAATCTCTTTATTCAAGGTGTCTTTGATGCTGGCTTTAATTTCTTCCCATTCTGTATTCACGGTCTCTGGTTTGTTTTCCAAATTTCTAAGGCGACCTTCCGACTTCATGCTGAAAGCATTCTGCCTTTCTTTCAGTTTTTTTAGGTCCCAAGTCTGTCTTTCTCTTCTCGTTTTCCTTATTTGTTTCAGCTTTGTGGTTACATCGAGTATTAGAAGGATGTGATCTGAATCAATGTTTGCTCCTGGTAATGTCTTAGTATTTTTTATGCTGTTCCTGAATCTTTGTTTTACTAGGATGTAATCTATTTGGCATCTCATTTTATCTCCTGGGCTTTTCCAACTGTGTTGTTCCAATCTCCCATTATTGTGCAGTTCTACTTCATAAATGTCATTCTTTTGCTCATACATCTCCCTGATTTATTCTTCTTCAATAGCGGTTGATGGCATATATACCTGGATTATCAACATGTTAACTGGGACAACTTTTAGCTTTATTGCCATCAACCTATCGTTCGTTGCTGTTATTTTTGTCACGCTATTCATCATATCTTTTAAGTACCAGAGCTACTCCCCTTGCCTCACTATTTCCTCCGGTGTAAACTACCATGAATTCTTCCGAGCGGATCTGCCCTTCTCCTTCCCATCTGACTTCGCTCAGCCCTATGACGTCAATCCTATTTCATTTTTCAGGTTCTCTAGCTTTTCTGCCTTCCTCGTGGTTTTTAAATTCCAAGTATCTTTGCATAAGTTACCTTCGACAGTTGCTTTCCTCAAGGCAGTCCATGCCCGGAGATCTGATTGGGGGACTATTTTACCTCCGGAATATTATATAATATAATCATTATTAGGGAAATGTAATGTGGTAGTTTCCCTCTTGCTTTCCACATCGCAGTACTGTAGCCGATCAAATCATGCCTACTGTTCTATTGAATATATACCCAACCAACATCATTTGTTTTCATCTCTATACCGTACCGACAGTACTGCTGCCTACTGCCAGACACCAATGATAGTTTTTTATTATTAATTAAGTAATTAATTTTTTTGTGAAAAAAACCTCCATTTGTGGGGATCGCACCCCGCAGCTTTGTAATGGGAAGCTGACACGCTAAGCACTACACCTTATGGAAGGTTAAAATTTTAAAACTAATTGTCAAACGAATCTTTCACATAATAATTTGAATAAACTCGTAAAGAATTTAAAATTTTAAGATTCTAAATAGACCTTGATAAGTGAATGTGCTCTTTCATGTTGTTTAAGCAAATTAATCTTTTATATTTAGATTTTTTAGTTAATATTTCTTTATTGAATTCACCACAACCATTTTTCCTCTTCATTGTAGGCATTCACAGTTGATGCTGAGTGAAAATGCGATGGTTTGAGGCGTCGAGGAACCATGAATCGAAGAGTACTGCTTTGCTGAGACGACAATTGATACACCTGGGTGCGAGAGTATAGAGGAATCTGAGCTGGAGGCTATACATATGGGATGAGAGAAGGTTTTTATACCTATATGTTGCTATATTCTGGTTTGTTCAATATGTCAGGCGATAAATATCTTGTATAATATGTAGCTGCATCTTACGGAGGATGTAGGAGAGATTGTAAATTATAAGTCCCTTTCAGATGAGCTAAACGCTTCAAATTTGGCATTATTATAGCTTTATGCTCACAACCAATGAAAATAAATACAATACAATAAGAATTCCAATTTTTAGGAGGTTTTTCTCCTGTCATTCAGAATGAGCAGAAATTTACGATAGGATTAAACGATTCCCCAAGAATTTGATTTCTTTTAAAAATATTGTTTAATCAACTTACACTAAAAGTAAGTAAATGGAAAATATAGTGCTACGTCTGAAAAAAAAGTTTTATCTGATATCGTCCGTAAGAGTATTTTATTTCTGAGAATGTAGGGCATCAATTTTCTGTTTGAACTTAAAAACTTTCTGATAACTCAACTTTTTTATAAAATGCATTTAATTTTTTATTATAAATTTACAAGAATATAAGGTGTTGGTTTTCAGTTTGAACTCTGAAAACTTTCTTTAATTTGATTTTATAAAGAATATTCCATTTTGTTTGTAAAGGTTTATTAGCGTACTTCTATAAATTTTAAATTTTTGTTAAATTCACTTCCGTTAATAAGAATCAAATGTAGTAACAAGTTATTTACGAATTTCCGAAGATGTTGAATTTAAAAACTTTAGAAAACTTATAAAATGCCAAGTTTTCGTATTGACTTCTGAGACAGCACTGTATTTGCTCATGTTTGCAGACTTGTCATGTGAATATCGTTCTGCAAATTGGATGTTGGAAAGTAATTAATTAAATTTAATCTTAAAATAGGAGCAGCCATTAAAAAAGATTATTTGTATCAGGATTTTTGGTGTTCTACATTTAATATTTTACCAAGAGGGTTTGTCGTGGTTAAATAATTCCAGATTTAATTTAATAATTTAAAGAAATTTGGAGATGTAGGATCTGCTTGAATTAATTCAGAAAATATTCTTTGGGGTTTTTATTGTTGTTTATTCAAGGCAGAAAAAATTCTGAGGCAATACAAATTCAGTTCATTATTCAAGTTATCAAAATCAGATAAAGAGATAAAATGCAAATGAAATTTCAGTTAGTTTTGAGAGTTTTGATTGAAAATATGTAAAGTATTTTCATTGTGAAAAGTTTATATTCTCCAATTATTAAGCCATGCATCGGAAATGGTAGTTTAATTGTTCTTGATTCTAGACGATATTTAGAAAAAGATTTAACTTTGTGGAGAGTTAAATTTCTTAATTAAGAAAAATTGTGCAGGTTATTTTATTCTTAATTAAAGTCAATGTCCAGAAAAAAGTTCTTTTAATAATTCCATCAATATCCAATTTGCTAGATGTTATTTATTTGTAAATACGTTTCCAAAGTGTTGTGTTATTTATATATTATTCAGAACAATTGCAAATTCTTTTGTCTAAATGTATATAAGCTATTGCTTTTCCATTCTGTATAATTATTGCCATTTTTTTAAATCTGAACAAACCAGAATTAGCAGCGCTTTTGGGTATATATTTATCGTCTCTCATTTCATATTTTTTTCTAAGCCATGCTATTTTTCCTCTCTACTTTCTCACCAATAGAAATGATTAAAGAAATATTATCCTTGCCAAAGTACTTTGTAAAAATGTCCAACTTTTATTCTAGTGCTTGTTATATTTAAAAAATTTTCTGCAGTTCATGAATATTTTTAAATGGCAATTTTGATTTGTGCTAATATTCAGATCTTTTTAAGTCAGATATTATTCTAAGTCCAAAATGTAAACAAGTTAATTTTTTTCAAGTTCTAATTTCAGAAATCTTTCAAGTCTAGCGTTAAAAATTATTGTCCAGATTGTAAACAAATTACTTTACAAATTGGACAATAGTTTTTAACTCTTAGACTTGAAAGATTTCTGGAATTGGGACTTTTTCAAAAGTTTTTCTAAGTACAAATTGTAAACAAATCAATTTTTTTTCTTAAGTCAAAAATTCTTTTAAGGCCAGTATAATTTTTATTTTCAGGTGCAGGATAAAATAAGTAGACAAAATGTATTATTTCAGATTGTAAAATTTTTATTGAACTTGTATGTATACACTGTACATTTTAATTGCAATAAAGACATTTTATTATGATCAAAACCTGTTGACTCCTTTTAGATAGGAATAATTTCTTTTTCTCGGAGCCTCTTTTAGGTATCGTTGGACTTAAGGGGTTTTTTTAGGTATATTTTTGCTAAATTTAGCACATTTTTAACCTAAAAATGACATTTTTGACCACCAATTCAGCCAAATTTTGCTGATTATTGAACAAATTATTCAACATTATGACAATTTATCTGCATTTCAACTATTCAACAACTGACATATTACATATAACACAATATTTTCAACTGTTGTTCAACAGCTGACATAAATACATATATAACATGAAAAAATAAACCATCAAACACATTTTGCAGCTGAAATAAATTATTGAACAAGCACTTGAAGAAGTTACTTGCCTCTGATAAAAATAACTGCGACTGAGCTGTGGAAAAATTAATACAAGCATTTAGACTACAGAACAGCTGTCATCAGTGGCGAAATGCCACTGACAACAACTGCTCTGAAGTCGAAATGCATGTATTAATTTTTTCACTACTCTGTCGCAGCTATTTTTATCTGAGGCAAGCAATCTTTCAAAGTACTTGTTCTGGAAACACTTAAAAAAGAAACATTTCACATTATCAATGACCTTAATTACAATTAACAATGTCTCTTATTGGTCAAGAAATACGTAAAATTGAATGCACGCAACTGATTCCAAATGGGAGCAATGTTTGCATAAATGACGAAAAAATAATGAATCTCGCAAAGCAATGCTTAATTGGAATTACTTAAATGCCAGGTTAACATTTTTATAAACTATTCCAAGTCAGAAATAAACTTCAAAAATGCAATATTAAAATTTTATGTCATACCTATTTCAAATGTTAATAAAATTAAACCTTTATATTTGCCAAATTAATTATTGTATAAATGCACAAATTATATTACCTCAATTAGACTTATTACTGTTTTTTGAAAAAGATTAATAGCATAATATAAACAAAGATTTACTTCTGATAGCAATTTAATTTTTATAACAGCAAAGATTGAACTAAATACATTTTGTCTTTAAAAATTATCTTGCATTTAAAAATATAACTGATTAATCAAGGTGAGATTATATTTACAACATCAAAAACATATTTGTTCTAATGTAAAGTTCAGATTCAAAGCTATTATGCAAAATATAACATTTAATCAAAGCAAACACCCTATTTATGAAAAAATATAGCATATTCTCAAAGTTTGTCTTATATTTCCAGGTAATGTACAGTAAGTGCGTAAAATTTAACGACTTGAGGTTAATTTACTTTAAATTTAAGTAGTAATTGCATTGCGTGACTCAACTCACTATCGTTAACAAATCACAGTGCTCCTTATCGATAGCTTAACACTTTCATGGCCAATTTGTCAAATTTAAAAGGAAAATCAGCAAATCAAATCATTAAAAATTTATCAATAATTATATTTTTTAACATTATAAATGTGCAAATTGTAAGTAGCAATACATTATCATTACAAAACATTTATTTAAAAACTTATATTTGAAGAATTTTCAGATTGTAATTTATGAAAGTATTGAGTGCACGAAAAACTAAAGTATTTCATTAAATATTTGTATACAATTGAGTTATTTATGTTAATAAATTTAAAGAATTCCTTTTCAGTAACGCTTATGTTAGAATAAGTCAAAATCTCATATGGAGTTTACCAAAATTATCGTTACGATAACTTAATGAAGATATTTTAAACAACAGCCATGAAATTGTTAAGTAATCTAAAATATAACTCAACCAACAAGAGACAACGTTAATATTTACATAGAGACCAACCTGAGAATCAAAAGAATAACTACAAAATTGACAAAATAAATAAATATCCTATAATTATTATACCAAATAGAACTGAATGAGCTTCCCACAATCTATATATATTTGCAAAAGTTTGTTTGCGTGTCTCATTATGCATGCCATAAACTATAAGACACGAATAACTAAAATTTGGTACAATTATTATTAACATCTTAACTTGATGAATGTATAAAAGGTTTGGTCAATTGGTTAATTATAGTCAGTGCTATAATAATAATAATATAGGGGAATATAACATTTTACAATTCCACTAGAGATGCCTGCATTTCAAATTTGAAATGTTGACAGAATTTTTTACAATAAACAAAGAAGCTTCAAAGTTTATTGTATATTAGGATTAGCTATGATGCTGGTCAACACAGACATCCATGACATTTGACGGTGCGATGAGACACTATTACAACGCCAACCTTCATAACAGCCTACTTAGTTAGACAACAAACCCATACAGCGGCCGGGTTACGCAATCTTAATTTCGATACTACACAATTTATACAAGTGAAAACATTTACCACTTACTTTATTTGCTCACATTACACTGTGTTGGATGTGGTTTGGTTAATACAACACGACAAACAACAGATGAACAAACAAAAAGAATTAATGCAACGAAAAACAAAAACAGTAGAAAAGAGAATTAAAATCACACAGGAATTCAATGCTCTGACTCTTAGAACGATTCTCTAAGCAAAGAGTTTTGTTAAAATAAATTTATGTCAAGTGAATAATACTTTGTTACAATAAGTGGGCAATACCTTTGTTAACACGTTACAAATTGTACTCGACAATGCCTTATCCCCCTCCCTCCCTCTGCTGTTCCCCCCCTTATCCCTCACTAGGCAATAATATGAATCTCGAGTCTCAACAATGACATTCGTTGTCCAGGAAACTTATCGATAAAAGTCAAAATCTGTCACATATTCGTTAAATGTGAGTAATTTCAAAACATGTGGTGCATTACTTTCTGGGAAACCCTCGTACAATGTTGTGTGAGACAGACGCTCCTTTCTAGGAACCTGGTATTATCTGAATTTTTAAAGAATGTTTATTTTGAACTCCTGAGCATCCCGCATATAACTGTCCATGCATAAAGCAAAGCTACCGTATGGTAACTGACTTAAGAAGTCACCTCTCTACTCTGCGTGCAAGGGGATTTCCCTTCTAGGAAGCGCGCTCACCTTCAATGCCCCTCTATTCTAATGGAATTCGTTCCCCTCCACTCTACATATTACCTCCGATCACTGAGGCGTAAGGTAACTTCTAGTAATTTTCAATTGCTACATTAGGCGGAACTACCTGTACTCTACATGCACGTTCTCTACCGGAAGCTTAGAGAACGAACTCCACCTGGCAAAAAGCATCACCTCACAAAATGAATCGACTGCGTTGATTGTCAATTTTAATTACGAATCCTCAAAATATTTTCCAACTCTTTCATTTATATCAATTAAAATATGAAAAAATTTCCCAAATAAAACTTAATTCAAGCATAGATATAATTTTTTGTTCATAATTATTGCCATAATTTGAAGTCACGATGATTTAAAACATAACCTGAGCAACGCTGGGTAAATTTGCTAGTTATTTATAAGCAAAGAAATTTGCAATACCATTTTAATTTAATTTATTCACCAGAGAACTATATAAAGATGTTTGTGTAGCATTGTAAAATAAATTCCAATAATTACTCCAAGATTTGATGCACAAAAACGATTACAGTGTAATTTTCCTAATAAACGTTTAATGTGACTAAATCTTAGAAGGATATTTTGTAGTTTAATTTACATTCTTCGTTAGAAATAATTTTATGAACTCTGTATTTATCTCAGAATCACTACAAATATGCTGTCAACAATTTGTTGTTAACATACATTAAAGTTATGGTAATTTAATGTTGTGCTTACGCAAACTGTATAATTATAAAATATCAGTTGATTACTTCGTTTAAAAATTAGTACAAGAGTTTAAAATAACACTAATATTTATAATGAGATTTTAAGATATAAACAAGTTAGGAAAGTGTACAACGTAACACAAATGGGTGCGTTTTGTGCATTGGAGTATTTGAAAGAAATTATTTACGTGTTTGGAAGGGAAATAGCATTATAAAGTTCTTTTCTTCATCATAAATAATCCATTTTCTTCCCATTTAAAAATATTACATGCATATGTAAGGAAATTAAACATATTTCCGTGAGATTGTTTACGTTAGCAACAATGAAGAAGTAACCATGCTAGAAAATTTCAAAGTTCAACTCAAATTACGACTCTTGTTCGATTTTCTCGCAAACGGCGACTCCTACGATAAAAATGTAGAGGAAAAGAAATACCCTGCTTTATTAGTTGCACAAGTTTTACTTGATAAATATTTTGATATGACCGATACTTTACGAGATATGAGGAAAAGTTCATATTTTATCACCAGTAAAGTGGTACCCCTGATTGGCTTACGTGACTCATTTATGTGATTTTCTTATTATCTTTGACCCTAAGTCCTTAATATCAAATTTCATGAAAATCTGCTTGGTAGAAGCAGATAACGAACATGCGGACAGACCAGATGGAGACTAATACTAATAGGCGCTTATGCTGGAAGCGAAACGCACCTGACAAATAACCTTGCATGTAATTACATTTACAGATACACATACATTACTAAAAATTGTCTTTAATGACAAGAATGATATGTTACTTATTTGTTCAATATACAAGTAGAAGGTACTTGCATTCTGTAAGCGTTTCAAGTCATTATTTATGGCTTTTGCAAAGTAAAAATTATAAACTAGTTAAATAAATAAAACAACTTCAAGTACTCATTAGAATAAACTTCATTAGACCACTGATTCCCAATGAAAAGACAAAACTGATAATGGTTTGATTCCGATGCAAATGAATTGGAATATTTCGAGGCGGTGCTTACTGTAAAAGAGAGACTGACTGATATTATTCACTTCTTTCGGTAAATTGTGATGAGATTAGCCATGAGGAAGTGTATCATCCGAAACAAAAGTACCACGAAGCCAATGAAAAGGAAGAAATCCACAGTACATTGAACCCTCTGCATACTGGACCTTGATGGAACGTACTTAGGATATAATGGACAGAATGTCCGGCGATGCAAAACAGTTAAATGACGCCACTACTACATTGTGTCTCATGTGGACCTATCACATGTGCGTTATTTGGAAGGCCTAATGAATACATCGCAACATTATAACTAACGTATATCACGGCGTATAAGTCGACCTTTGAAGCTTAAAAAAATTTTCCTAAAACTTAAAGTCGACTTATACGACAAATATAAAATTGTGAACCTTAAATTACAGATGAATAACATCGATATTTACCAACAAGGGGAGGCCATAACATTAATATTGAAATTCGTAATACCCTTTTAGGAGGTGAAACTAGAACTAAAACATCACCTATATCTCTCTGCGCTTTTGCCAATGGGCCCTTGTTTAAAAGATCTTAACAATTTAAATTCAGGTGTAAGCACGGATGCAACATATACCATTAACCTTAAGGTTACAAACAGAAGCAGCGATAGCTGAATGGGTAGAATGAATGTCTAGTATCGGATGGGCTGGGGTTCGCTCCCAGCAGCCAGCATTTTTTTCTTTCAGAAGTGGTCTGTACATATATTTTAACTAGTAAAATTGTATTATTATTATGTCTTTTTTGTATTTTTGTTTTTTTCCTCAATTTTTTGTGATTATTTTCTTTGTCTTTTTCACGTACCTTTTTGTACTTAATTTATTTGCACCTTCCACATATAATTATGATATTATAATTATAAATAAATAATAAAATTTAGAATGTTATAATCATTACTTGATTGTTTATTAAAATATCAATTCTTTAATACGACATTTATGAAATGTTTATTACGGACAATTACCTTGTTTTTTTAATTGTATCATCCAAAGTATTGTAATGCTGTAGAAGTAAGTGAGATAGAAGAGGTACACTTCGATCGGAATTAACCATACTAATTGCAAGTTATAATTATATGTGGAATATGCAAATAAATCAAGTACAAAAAAGTACATGAAAGAAGGCAAAAAAAAATAATAAAAAAATATGCGGAAAAAACATTTCCTTTTTTGAAAAGGGGAATAATGTAATTATCAGAACCATCCTCACGCCTGCCAACATGCGATACTTTATTGAATTTCACCACCGTAGATATTGATTGCGATAACTAGGTGCAGTTAATTTTGATAGCATCATTAACAGCCGACATCAATCAAATCATAGGAACCATTATTTAGTTGGTCAAGCTCTCTGAGAATAGCAGTTTCTTATTGGTTGAAATTAAAACACCTGTCAAATGGAAGGCTCAAGAAGAATAGCACGGACTCGAAAAAATATTCCTATATTTTTTTATTACTATGTTTATTTCTGTATCTTGTTAAAACTTGGATCGTACATGACCTTGATTTTGCCTGGCAACGATTTCATGAGAAGTATTTTTAAGTGAAACAAAGGGGGTCGACTTATACTGCGAACATATACCTAATCTAGTATTTTCAAGTTGAAAATTCAAGGTCGACTTATACATCGCAATATATGGATATATATATACATATTATAATGTATATAATTACTGTATATACTCGTGTATGATGCGTCCCAGTGTATAACTGCCGTGTATAATGCGCACTCGTACTTTATTCCAAAAAATCCCGACTTTTTCTGATACCACGTGTATGACACACATCCTTGATTTTTGGGAGGTATATGAATTTTAAAACGTTTGGACTTGTCCATAAGTGTATTACGTTCAATAAGCTCCATATTATGTCTAAGAGAGACATCGTCAATAATTAAAGCGACTGAGTTGAGATGGCAGCAACCTCACATGGTAAGTTGGGCAAAGTGATGCCGTGTAGAAAACTGCAGCGCCACTGTTGCCAATCCTTTTAAATCAGACAAAAAGGGATCTATAAATTAGTTTTGATTTAAAGTGGACGTTGGTTCTCTCTTTCCTATCTCATTCTAAAACTGTTTAAGAGAAGGAATAACGTAAAAATTTAACAAACAAATCTGGAAACAGGAAACGCGACAGGTATGATTAAGTTCACACACGAGATTCTATGGGTTTTAAATTACTTACGTTGTCAATCGTAGACACTAGAATCATTTACTAAATAAAATTATTTCAATTTGCTTATGCTATGTTTTTTCTGTTTTTGATGTGTGTTTTGCGGGAAGACTATCTTGTGATTTTGCAAAAATTACAGCAATCAGCTGATGAGCTAGTGAAATGCGGAATAATTAGAGAGGATGGAATTATAAATGTATAGAAGTAATTAGGTGTTCTATACATATAATTATGTATGTATAACCTGGAGTATCAATAATTATTGTGCTTTTCCCATTAATTAACCCAAAAAGCGTGAATCTGGTGCGAGGTAGGTTCCCATTTTAAGTGCAGAGAAGTGTTACCTGTGTATAACGTGCACCCTACTTTATGACCTGAAAATTTGGTCTTCAAACAGCGCGTTATACACGAGTATATATGGTAGATACAATGTATAATTTATTGGTGTAGCAAATCCGCAAAAATTAATTGTTCCTCCGTTTGACCTTTGTGACTGGTTGAAATTGACTGACTTGCATTACTTGTGGGGTTTGTTTGTCTTAAAACATTCTTTGTATTCATTGTTACTTTCTGCCAATTTCCACCAGGGTCCGGAAAAATCTAAAATCTCGAAAAAGTATCCCAAGTTCCATTCCTAAGAATAATTCCATTTCAAATAAGAACGCAAGGGAAAATCAATTTTTCTTATGGTTACTATAATTTATTTCATTCTTAATTATGTTCTTATAAAAGTATGCTCCTGCTAGCACACTGCAAGCACCTTTTACTAGTAAAATATAAAAATTAATACGATTCCTATTTTCCTAAATTAATTAGAAAACTCTGTGCTATTATTTCATGCGCTCTTAACAATTTGTATAAATATATAGCAGAGTAAAACACTGTCTTTCATAACATGCGCATTTTAACAATTTAAGGCAACACATACGTTTCCTTTGGATGTTTCGGATATAACAGACAGGCCTTCCCCTCCTTTTAGTCCAATATATCGAGGCTTCACTGTACGTATGTAAAGAATGCGATGTCGGACTGTGTACAATACCACGTTTTGGAATATACCATACACGAAAACGTATCAAGTATATAATCGCAAGCTCTGGAATAATAAAAATTAAAATAGTTATAACGAATCCAACGTATATTTTCAATCCTTTCAAACTTTTACAAACCTATGCCAACAGGTGCTTATAATGGAATCTTAACTTAGTACTTAAAAAGAGTTAAAAATGAAACAATCTTTTGTTATTCTAAAAGCTCCCAATTGCAAGCGCTATCTGAGTTTATATAAACATTTGAAATACAGTTGGACCTCTATAAACATCACCATTGATAATCGTTGTTTTGATCAACCCTCATTTGTCGCCAAATGGTACAAAAAAATTAAAAAGTTCCGATGCCAGTTTTGAATGAAGCAGACAAATGAATGATGATTGCACTGTGACCGAGAGAGAAAGATTCCTGGCATTGCCTCCAATTCAATTAGTGCCAATTAAACCTTCAAATAAGTGAAAGAATAGTGTTATTCGCTTCACACTTTAAGCATCGAAATTAATGCTGTAGCAATGTCAAACTTTATAGATAGCAACACAAATATTTACGGATAATTATCCAGTTAATAACTGTGTATGGGAAGCATTTCTAGCAATTTAATCAAAGCAATTGATCTTATTTAAAATCATTCGGATGTTGGAATCTTACTTTTTCAGTAAGTAAAACTATTAAACATCTATAATGCTTATTTTTAACAAATTGAAAGTTATATGGTTATGTCACCTTCGTAGATAATCTAAATGACAAAGAATGTTAGGCGACGGGCTACGTTTATTCAGGAGCAGCATGAAAACATTTCTTTTAGATTGATAACCTAGAACTCGCCGAAACTTATCTTCTCTTCATTGTTAATCTAAATAAACGGTTGCATTGATTGATATATGAAAAAAAGGACGTATACTTCAATAAAAAGAAACAAAGAAAATTAAAAACATAAAAGTTTGCAATCAATTACTGTGTAGCATTAATTTCCTCTCTAATTTGACTTTTAAAATACAGATTTCTTACTGACTTTGCATAATTAATTGTCAATATGCACACACAGCCTCGCCCTCAGCGAGATTTCTACCCGCTAACCTTACCTATACTGGGGAAATGCATTATCAGAGTTAAATGCGAATTATTGAGTTAAACGTGAAATATTGAGATCAACTTATTCTACACAATTCTTAATTTTTTATAAATTAATTGAAAAAACAGTGAAAACACTGTGTGGGTACAGCTAGTACTCCGTTAATTCATCAAATAGAACTTATAATTTTGTTTGTTTAGTTTACATAACAACGCTTTTACTCATTATTACCTCTGACGGTAAAGCACTATCAATTGCAATTTCCCAGGTTGTTGTTACTATCAGCATTTTAATTACTACAAATATAACTTTTAATTAAAGTTTAAGGCAATAATAGCCCATTAATTCATCAAATGGAAGAAAGAAGAAGATAACGAGGCCTTTGAATCTGTGTAATTTTTACTTATGTACCAATGACGTGAATCTAAATTGATTCTTTCGAAAATTTTAATGTAAATCTGATTCAAACGTACTTTATTGTGTCATTTTATGTTACTTGTCGCCACCTGGCACATCCAGCCACCATGTGACTAAATGAATAAATAAATAAATATTATAGAGACAGAAGAAGATAAAGAAGAACGACGTAGAAGAGAAAGAGTGAGAAGATAAAATACGGACAGATGAGCAAAGGCAAACAGCGAGAGAGACCACAAACGAAATCAGGTAACAAAGAAGAAACGAACAAACTGAAGAAGGGAGTAATATAAGAAGAAGCCAAAACAGAATCGATGCAGCCAACGGCGGAAGACGAAGAAACGACACAAATTTAAACTCAGCAATAGGAAACGGATTAGCTACTCGACGAGATGATTCACATTTAGGAAAAATTAATAAAGAATGTCAATATCGTAGAGCTTTGTTTTTTAATAACTGAGAAAAGCATAACAGATGCTGGTACGAGAAGAGCACTTCCGCAGCTTCCAGATATATTAAAACTGCCGTAGAGAGAAAATACCCCTATGTGTAAAAATACGTAAGACTAATGTAGTTTCTGCACATGCCAGGACATGAAATATATATTTAAAGCGGGAAGCTCATTAGTTCTAATTTGAAATGCAAAATCAATCACACTCACCCATCTTCTTTCTTGACATCGCAAAGCAGAGCTGGCCTGTGGAAGATCTACCATGCTGGCTGCGTTTTCAGACTTCATTCTTCGGAGGCTCGCATCTGAAACAACGACAGAACCAACTCAGAAATCTCGCACCCAAAGGATAAAAATTCTACAAAACCTTAACAATAACTTTTGATTTGAAGTTTATAAAGTAATGGAAACCGGCTAATAATGTATTATTCATACGTTTTTAAAAACACAAATTCTCATTTTATGAGGTAAACTATAATTTTTACGTTCAAAACACAATATATATTGATAACAAACCCTTAATTAATCCTACGTTAAGAGTGTAACGCCATATCTTGGCTATATTTGCCCATAAACAAATCCGTCCTTGCAAAAAATTTTACCAACTCTTCACAGAAAATGATACTTTACAACGATAAAATCACTCATTAAACATGTTATGCAGTAACAAAATGTTACTAATTTATAAAAATAATTACTCCATTATACATAAATATGATAAATATAACATTTCCTATATACATATATATACGGTAAAGATATTTCAACTATAAATCAAAGATGAACAGAGAAGTTATTTAAGATTTCCTTACCTTTGTAGATATAAATCCTCGAGGAGATTGACCAGGACAGCTGTATCACACAATAATAACAGTACATTTATTTTCCAGAAGATCAAAGTTACATGGCAAATCAATAAGACAAAATCACAAAAGAAAATACAAAGTAAAACAATATAACAGCACGAGTGGACTAACGAAAAACAATAATACATCAAAACATCACCATAAATTACAATTAAGTGGCAAAGCAGGGCATACTGAATAATTACATATACAAATTCACATATCATTGTATTATAAAATAAGAAATAGTACTATTAAGAGAAGTTAATTAATGTCCAGTAAGCAATGTGAAGATTACACACATTGAAACTATAAAAAACTTTAGATAATACTTCACTTCGCTTAAAGTGTCTTAAAACGTACACAAATCAAACTAAAAGTACATAATTAAAAACTGATGTCAAAATGCGTCACATGCACCACTGTTTTCGAAGAATAAACGGCCAAAATTTTGTCAAGATCAAAACTATCGACATTAAATTTCGAATACAATAAAAAGGATTAGTTTTTTACTTGTAAAAAGTTCTGGTGTAAACACATAAAATAACCAAAAGTATTAAAACTCTGCTGTCAAAATGATTATCACGTGGACCAGTTTTCGAAGAACACACGGCCAAACATATATCACGATCATAACTATCAACATTAAATTTCGAATACAATAAAAAGGTCTAGTTTTTTCCATCTAAAAAGGTCTGATGGAAACAAAATAAATTTCGAACTGTATTACGCACATAACAGACAACCCCGTCAGCCATTTTAAGATTTCTACGCAGTAACCAGAAGTAACGCGCAGGCGCGCAGGCTAACCAACATTTCCCCTTATAAACCTGGATATTTACAATTTCGACAAAAAAACCACAAAAAATAAACAATTCCTTTTTATATCTTGATTTCTCATTTTAGTAGGAACACAATTATAACTTATTGTAGCATCGATAAAATTTGCTTAAATGTTATAAATTACTTGCAGTAAATCAAATTTATTGGCATTAAACTTTTGCTTTGCAAACCTAAATTTGGATTCGTCATGGAGAGGGGTAAAAATAAGGCATTAAAATATATTTTCAGATTGCTTAATAACCGACAATGTAATTAATTAATTAATTAATAACGAATTTTTGGTCCAAATACGTATGCGTTTTTTTGTAACATTTATTTTTCTGTAGGACGTCTTCATAAATAATTACATGGGTAGTTTCGGCGGCATTTACAAATTATGCGGAAACAATTATTAGTTATTAAAAACTATTCACGAGTGTAATTATAAGAATAGCAATTATACTCCGGAAAATACTTTCAGGTTTTTATCTTATCCATGTACTTTGGAAACCTGTGGTATATTCAATTGATACCGATAAAATATTCGTATAAATTTGAAATGTAGGTACCTACCGTAGGAACCTACTGATTTACAAACACAGATGTCCGGAACAGGTAGAAAAATACACTTGTAATTGTCCTAACTAAGATACTCTATTTAGTAAGTGAATTAGCCTTCATAAGAACTTAAGAACCATAAAAAACTCGGGTGATTCCTTCTTCACGGTAAACTTCCACCTCATTTCCTATTTGAAATCCAAAAACTCACGTAATATATTTTCAAAGAAAGCATTCGTGCGTCAATTTCCAACAAATCCTTTATCTATTTTTACAATTGTCCGACCGTCTTTCTCCATTTGTATCTCCCATTATTACAGCTAATGCCTGTCACATAAGTATATTCGAATCATCCTTTGCATCAATTTATAGAAATTTATAAAATTTTATTATTGTAATATTATCGTATATTTTATAAAGGTAAACTCCTCTCTATTATGAATTTTACACTGATAATAATAATACTCTATTTACGGGACAAGGCCTTTTCCTAAAAATACAATCAGAAATGTATTAAAAATAAGCCAAAATATTTAAACGTGCGTTCTAATACAATATGAACCATTAGAGCACAAGAGTAAGAAAAATTATACTATCGCACATAAAAATCACAAATCCTATAAAAATTATACTCAAAATCCATCTGACAATATAACAATATCGTACAAACCTTTGTATGAACTCAACATTAACGAGGATATGTGCTAGTTATAATAAGTACTTCTCTAATCTAGACATTTTTATCAGAAAGTCTGAGTATATAACATAATTATCGGCTTTATTGGGGTACTCAATAAAAGATATGTATGAATTTATAATTTCACCATTGTTTGAAATTATGTACATATCTTGAAAATGAAGGAATATATGATTGTTATCTGCCTCACTTCTTTTATAAATATATTTCATTCGTTGTTATTGGTAATACATAACTACAATTGTATAACTACCATTGTTACTTGCCTTATTTATAAATAGTTCATAGGTCGTGTATGGTAATATATATATATCATTGTATTGAATAATGAATATTTTATGCTTGTGAATGTATATGCTTTTGTATTGCTTTTTCGTTACATATATAATTTGCCATCTTGATATCAAGATAATTAGAATCAAGTGTATTTATTAAAATGTAAACCAGTTTATCCTGTAATTATTTTGTTGGGTAAACTTTAAAAATGATAAATAAATAAATATTCTAAGGCATAAAGTAAAATTATATCAGATTCATGGTACTTAATAAAAATTTACCTGAATTAAAATAAACATAAGTTGGCATAAATTTCCACCACATTTAAGTTAGGCATTGCAGCTTAGTTTTAAATGATTGCAGTGATTCATTGAATATATCAACTTTATGACTTATAAGGTTGTAGTCTCTCATCATAGTATACAAAGGTAAAATGCACATATAATTTGTCCATATATGGTATATGAAAAGTCATATCTAACCTTGTATACATTAAAGGCACTCTGAGGTTTATTGAATTAAGTAATTCTGGGCTTTTAATATGGTTATTTAACAATTTATATAAAAACATAAGGCCACTATTCCTCCTTTGAATGTAAAGGAGTAGCATATCAAGTAGTATTGTCACTCCTAACATAGTAAAAAAGCAAAAAGTGTCAGAATACTTATGTCCTTAACAATGCTTTCAATCTATTATCAGAACATAAGGGGATTAAGGACAAAATTAGAGCAACTTAAACTAGCTATTTCTACCGCTGACTATGACGTTATCGTACTCACTGAGACTAGGCTCAGTGAAGACATAACTCTGAATTGGACTTACCTCATTTAGACATTTATAGACATGATCGCAGTGTAATTACTTCTAATAAAGTTCGTAGTGGTGGGGTTTTAATTGCTATTAAAACAAAATTGCAATCTGTAAAGGTTATAAGCCAAATTATTAATGTAGAACATTTTTGTAAACATTTGTAGTCAAGAGGCAAAGGTTTTAATTGGGGCAGTGTATATCCCCCAGCCTCTGCCATTGATAAGTACTTATCTCATTGTGAAGTGGTTGAAGATATTGTGAATAATAACAATTTTTTGATATTATTGTACTGGGGACTACAATTTACTTGATCCCTGTTGGAACACTGACTGTGATAGCATGTCTTTCACCACTCAAGCAAGAATTATAAATGAAAGTTTTACATTACTGGGTCTTAAGCAGATGAGTACTATTTGTACAATTTACTATTAGATCTAGCTTTTTCTAATTCAGGGCAAGTAACTTCCGAAAAGGATCCATATCCTATTTAAAAATGTGTTAATCATCACCTTGATATTCATTACAGTGTAAAGTTGACCAAAGAACTAGATTATAACAATTATCAATTTACTATTTATGATTATAGAAACTGTCATTATACTACATTGACTAACTACTTAGATACTTTAAACTGGCTAGGAATATTGTGCAATTTGGAGATTAATAATGCTCTATCAATTTTCTACTCTATTCTTTATGAAGCTATAGAACTGTGTACTCCTACCTTAACAATCAAAACATCATCTTATCCTAAATGGTTTAGTGTTGAATTAAAGGAATGTATCAAACTCAAGAAACATTACCATAAAATTTTCAAAATTACTGGGAGTAATGATGATTATCATAATTTTTCTAAAATCCGAGGTGAATGCAAAAAACATTCTGGTTCATGTTGCAAAAACAATATAAATAACATGGAAACAAATATTCCCTATAACTTAAAGTATTTCTGGAGACATGTTAAAAATCATCAAAAATTGGATAGAATACCAAGCATAATGTATTATTATGAAGAACATGTTGCAAATATTGACCACGATATTTCAAACCTCTTTGTAAGGAACTTTTCTAAGGTCCACAGTACTGTGATACCTGACACAAAGCCTGCCTTTGACATAAATTACACGTTTTCCTTTGGCAAAATGACAGTTTCAACTGAGGATGTACTATGGAAATTATTGTCTACAAATGTTACAAAGTGTACTGGCCCAGATGAACTCTCTCCCTTTTTTTATTTAAAAAGTGCAGTCAATCACTGGTTTACCCACTGTTTATACTATTTAAAAATCTTTTAGCAGTGGCGTTTTTTCTGACCTCTTTAAAATTGCTTACATTACACCGATTCACAAAGATGGTGACAAAAGCAATACTTGTAAAATCAATATATGTAGTGGAAAAGGGAAAATTAGGTTTGGAGTAGCATTTAAATTCAGCCAAGCATATGAGAAACAGTAATTCTGGCACTACATGAGGAAAAATTACAAATGATGCTATTACTAAAAATAGAAAGTAGGCTGAAATTGTTTCTGCTTGTAACTTTAGGCTTTCATTCAGTTTGACATCACTTTGAGTTATCGATCAGTGATTTGCACAAATAAGATTATTTGCGGATTCAAAGATGGCTACTAAAATTTCACCAGCCACAGCTAAGACATAAGCAATAGTTGACAAGGTATTAGCTCCACATTCTCTACCTTTAATAAAAATTAAACTTGAATATGTACATCAGGATCTCCACTGATGGTAGCAATAATTTATCACGAAAAATTTTTCGAATACTCGTACAGTATTTTGATCGTCATGTTTAAGGACTCACACAAGCTAGTTGAATTGAAATGTTTAAAATGAATCAGAGGGGACTATAAGTCACCTTGTTTTAAAAACATATGATTGGCCAGAAGAGTGTATCGCATTTGGAGGGGATAACTGCAACTCCAATTTTGGTTATGTTGATGGAAATGGACAGAGCAATGTTTATGTACTCTTGTCTGCGGAAGTTGGGGAATTACTTGGAATAAAATGCCCTGCCCGTATATCTTACATAATTGTGTTCAGCATGCAAGGGATTCCTGGCTAATTGATATTGAATCAAATTTGGTTACAATTTATAATCGTTTTTCTGTATTCACGGCCAGAACAGAAACCTTGAAAGAACTTTGTGACTTTGTATCTGTAGGTTATAATCGTAAAAACAAAGCAGGTCTGAGCGTGGCCATTATGTCAGCAACAAAGATAAAATGTCAAAAGATTTTAAAGTGAGAAGGAAGGTGTGTTCCGTGAGTGGGTGTGAGGGACGCAGCGATGGGACAAGAAAATTTTTTAATTTCCCGAGGACGGAAAAAGTGTAAGTTAATTTATATTAATGAATATTTTTCTTGTGAATGCTGAAGTGTTTCTGCAAGTTATAAGTAGTTTATAAATAGATACAACGGTTGTTTTCAGTGCGAAGATTGTCATTTATAAGCGAAATTTAGAATTTTATTTATTCACTCCGCTTTGAGGAAGTACGTTTAACTAAATGAAGGGATTTGTAAGGCGAACATATATGTGTCATTGGTCTCTCCATTTGTTAAATATGTATAGGTGGTTTGTTTGAAATATACATGAGTTTCGTCAATTAAATCTAGTGGAAAAGTTGCTGCCTAAATTATTACGTTTTGTAAATTATAAATTACATGATTTCAGCTTCAATGTGAATTATTGTATGCTTTTGGAGATTCGTTCCTTACATACTCTTTAGGACGTAGGAATTAAATCATTCTTTCCGTATTTGTTTTTAAAAAACTATGTCGATTCTTCTAGTCTTTTTGCACTTACTATTAACCTCTCAAACTGTGAGAAACTATCTTTAATTTAATAGAAACTTTTACAGCATATGATAGAATACAAAGGGCAGGTAATGTGTATATTGACATTTGCAACATTCTTATATGAGATAAAAGGAAACTGAAAATTTCATGTACAAACAAATGTGGTATGTTTCAAAGCATTAATTTAACTCCAAATATGACAGCAATTCCTAAAATGCATTTATTCCTGCTAATTGTCGTAATGTGATTAATTTGCATTTATAATTTCCAGTGTGAAATATTTTTGTATTATTATTCCTTGACCTTTTATAAAGAAATTAATAAAATGTTCGTGATTACCTTTTATATAAAACCGAGTGCACCTTTGCAATTATGTTAAGAATAACTAACTTAATGTGGGGGTATAATGGCACTATTTGTTCGATGGTACAATTTCCAATGCTTCTTAAATGAGACGGTTTTCCAATTCTTTAAGAAATTTTGTGAACCTTGCAGGTTTTTTTATCTTTCTGGTAATCTATGATTATTCATACCGATTAATGTCTTTATGTGCAGGTGCTTGGAATGGCTTTCATTTTGCCAAAACTGGCAGGTTCGTGACATGTATGAGCGTGGGGGTGTGCGAGCAGTGGTCCACAAGATGGTTTAAAATTTTGTAATTTTTTTATTTTAGGGTATAATTTTCACGTATTAGTAAATATATTTTATTTTAGTGTATAGGTTTCACATTTCTTTGTCACTGTTTTATTTTAGGGTATAGGTTTTACATTTCTTTGTCAATGTTTTATTTTAGGGTATAGGTTTTACATTTCTTTGTTAATATATGTTATTGTAGGGTATAGGCTTTAAATTTTGTAAATATATATATATGTACATATTCATTATTCAATCTTTTAATTTCCATATGCTTTTTGTTGGGGAAATTAACATAATTCAGATATTGTGCGACCTTTTATGTTGCAGTATGTACACATTTTCACTTCTTATGATTTAAAATTATCTGCCTAATATCATTGCCCTCATTAGGTTTGGGAACAGGTATTACATCATGCCTCTTAATGTTAGAGTACATATTTGGATGGTTTCTGTGTGTTGTATGCACTGCTTAGTGTATATATGTTCATTTTTATACTGTTTATTTGGTTACCTTGATATGATATTATGAACTTGTATATATGTCATGTGAAGGGTGTCACTGTTTATATGCTTGCATGAATTAACACATTTGAGATGTTGCAGTATGTACATACTTTTACCTTCCTGTGATTTCAAATTATCTAATATCAATGCTCTCATTAGCTTTGAGAGAAAGTATGATTTTATATGCATTTTGTGGCATGAACTAGCGCAATGCAGATAATTTGCAACCTTTTATTATTTGGTATGTACCTGCATACATCTTTTTTGTTAATTCATTGTTCATTATGTTCATATTACATTTTTTGTCTATGTTCAATTGCATATTTTCATGGTTTACAGTATTGTCTATAGTACTTCGTGTATGTTAAGATTTTCTTATACTTAGTCTCACTTTTTTCTGTTTGTGTAATACCAGTTGAGGATACATTTCCACATATTTTGTACTTTTCCATGTGTGATCTCTGTTGAATTGCTAATGTTTGAATTGAGATTTGGCAACTGTTTGTTTTATCTGGTACTACTTTGTAATGTAACTGTGCCATCTTTCTGAGTGTATATCGCAAATAATTTGTGATGTTTGCAAAAACCTTTTTGCAATCTCAGCTGAAATGCTACAGAATTGTTTCTCACTTAAAATACGGCATTTACTTGTTATGTGTACATCTAACGAAGCTTAAATAAAGCAATATCAATAACGTACAATAATTTTGTTGTTTTTTCAATTTTATATTTCTATTTAAAATTTTGCGATCATATATATTAAGCATTTTACGAGGAATAAATAACCTGATATTTTAAACGCGCGCGCTTGGTGCGACGGTGGTGCCATCTATGAACAAATGTAGTCGTAACTTGAACCTATTTCCCACAAGAGTAAGATGCACAGGGCTGGCCGCGATGTTATCTTCCCCAAATAAACAACACGACGCTTCATATAAACATGTAAGCCAGGTTTGCCGCTAAGTTATCTTCCTATAAGAACGAATATGATGCTAAATTCTAAGATATGCAAGGTTTGCCGCGATGTTATCTTCCCCAAATAAACAACACGACGCTTCATATAAACATGTAAGCCAGGTTTGCCGCTAAGTTATCTTCCTATAAGAACGAATTATTGTTCCGTTGATTTCTACGTGTTTGTTTGTTGGCATTCCGCAAAATTGTCGGAATGAATGAGCATCATTTGTTGAAGCCGGTAATTCTTTCTTCTGCATATTTCTCTTCAGTGTGGATGCGCAAATGCAATAGGAATTATTAGTAATAAATTTGGCACCATTAAAATTGTAATAGATAATGTTTTCTTTGGAAATTCTCAAGGCCACCGCCAATTGTGAAATGTTTTTCCGAAGTTGTAAGGAAGGTAGGTAGGTAGGTCCCCTATATTTCCCGTATTGTGTTTGGAATAATAATACGCGAAGGGTTACTCTTCCTTTGATGTGGAGATTCTCGGCTTGGATATTTGATAATTCGCAAGAAGGTTTATTAATTTTTTTACTCTTCTGGGTTTAAGATGAAATGTTTACCAGTTGTTGTCAGGATTGTGATGAAACGTGCAAATTGAATTTTACAGAAATATAGCGGTGTGATATTTAGTGCGTTTACTTTTATTTAATCTACGGAGGATTCTGCTCGGAAAAAGAAATATTTATTTCAGTAGTCGCGTTCTTCTCGCATATTATTTCGATTTTTGAGATTGAATTCTAAGCGCTCAACCTTGGAGGCATATTCCCCACCACTTCGTGCTTTCGGTAACAAAGCAGGGCGAACCTGAGGCCATAGGATGGCGCAGGGAAAAGTAGACGAGGAAAGGTCTCGTATGGACACCAACGCAACCCCCCCCCCCGCCCCGGGCTGTGTTCCTCGCTGGCTACCGCCGGTCGGGCCAGGCAACGGATCGCACTGCGAGTTGTCTGCCAGTTCAACTCCGATGGCCTAAGGTCACGCTACAGTGTGATCTTATTGTTAGCCAAAGAGTCTAATAATGTGCGGGCGAGTCGTTGGGTCGGACACGCTCCGCTAAACCCACATGCGCGATGAAAGTGAAGGCCACCCTCGGGTGAGGGCGGGGTGAGTTCTTCTTGCGGGTACCTCTCCAGCACTCCCGGGGCGTCTGATTCCTCTACCGAGGGAAGGCGCTCCCAGAGCGCACACGTTGGGAACAGGGTTGCCACCTCAAAGTCCTCACCAACCCGGTCATTTTCAATTCTGACCCGGAGATTTCTCTGGTCTGACCGGAGATTTCCTAATTTGAACCGGAGATTTTTAAAGGCCAACTTTTTTTTACTGTTTTTGCCATTCCGGAATGAAAATAGGATGATGGTTTCTCTGTTGCAACTGTCTTTGTTTTCCGGTCCCCACTATCAAATTTTTAACCAACTTTCATGACAGTTGCTTAGAAACTTTCTACAGAGGCCAAGATGACGGAAATGGAAGTTCCGGGATCGCTTCCATGAGTTATCCTTTCCTATTGATTTAAATGAGAAATGTGAAACCCATCGTGCAAGTATATTTCCGTACCCACCCTAAAATACATATGAAAAATGATATCAGTGCTGGATTTTCGCTATTCTCTGCGGAATGGAATAGAAATCTGGGCCGACTCAACAATACAAGCGAACCAAGAACCCACTTGGGGTGCCGATTATTCCTGAAAAAAGTTTTTGAAAGATACCGTAATTTAGTTTTTCCATTTGGTTTTCCATTAATATGTTTAGTGTTTTCAGCTGGCGAATATATGTGAAAAGGTGACTTCAAATTAATGTTCAGGGGCAATAACCGTGATCTACTCCGAATGGTAAAATGTTATTTCCGATTTCCTCTTCCTACAATAGTATCGAATACAGATAGCTGGATGTGGTTTTTTGCAACATTTTATAGCTGTGTTACATGCCGGGGGTCTTTGCCGACCGTATGAAAGCAGTTCTCACCGCCCCTAATATCTCCAGCTGATTCCCTCTTATATTTGCCGCCCGCGAGGGTTCCTGTTCGGATGCAAGAACTGATCGTAAGACGACACTCCGAGTGCTTTTGGGTTAGGACCCCGGGCCCAAAGACGAAATTTCCCGAAGGGGAGAAAAACAGAAGTAGTGGAGAGAAGTATCAGGGTGCTCAGGGATGATAAAAAAGCAGTGGGTTGGGTTGGGAAAACCCAAATCCGAATCTGAGTGGGAAATGGAGAAAACGCCTGCCGTTGGTATTGGTTGCACCCGCGTATTGCGGTAGGAAAACATTATGACAAATCCTAATACCGGGCCCCGTGGATTTTGCCCCGGTATCCCCACCCTCTCGGTGGCCCTGCCCTGGGGTATAATCTAGTACAGGGGTGGGCAAACCGTAGTCCCCGGGCCATATGTGGCCCTCGAGAGCATTTAACGTGGCCCGCGAAGGTTTGGTGAAAAAGCAATCTGTAAATTTAACACGATTTTATATTACTTTTGGTAAAATTATAACAATAAAACCTTTAGTTTTGAAAATTTAGTCCTACAATCCTTGTTTGTGCTTGTTTTTCACTTATGTATTGCGCCTAAGAATCTAAGCAATTTCCGATTTAAACTCTAATCTGACCCGCCTAAGCATTGGCGTCTTTCAATGTGGCCCGCTGAAGAATTCGCAAACACCGATGCGGCCCGCCATGCAGAAAAGTTTGCCCACCCCTGATCTAGTATACAAATGCTTTATTTTTTTCTCCCGAAATCGCGTAATCAACTGAATTTTTTTGCAAATGTAAGTATAATGCCTGACAATGTTACATAAAGTATGTAATGTGGGAAAACAAAGAGCAGCTTGTGTTGCTTCATACACCGTACTGCATTTCTGTTAATAAAAAATATTTTCATGTAGGGCAAAAACGGGTGACGTGCCGCACTTTTTGAAAATCCGTTATAAATCGATACAAGTTTAAAGGCCTAAAAAACCTATACGCATATCTAAAAGAGTGGTCCTTGAACTACACATTTCGACTAGAAAATTAATTTTAAAATATTATTTAGATTTACTGTGAAAGAAAAGAAGACTAGGGTGCAAGACACCTGCCCGCTGACGCTCGCCAACCCCCACCCCCTCTCCCTTTGCTCACTGTTTATTCGTAACTACCGTGTACGTATTAGATTTAGATTAGTTTAGGGGAACATGTTTTGAATATGAGTTTAATGAATTCTAGATCGGTGTATATTACGCGGGGTACAGCTAGTATTCGTTATTCTGTTTGGAGAAAGTCATACGATGTGCACCTTACGTTTTTTAATTTTGAAAAAGTTTAAAGTGTATTTCTCAATCTTAAACGTCGTGCTATCTTAAAATATGATTCTCAGGCAAAACATACGAAATGACACATATCGCAGGTAGGTAATATTGCCACCAAAACAATTTCTTCAAAAACACCGGTTTATTCCATAATTCAGACCATTTATATGTTATGATTTCAATAATATCTCAATTTCAAGCATTAAACCTACATTTCAGTTAATTGGCATATTATTCCGATTTAATTGTATGTAAATAAAAATTTACGATTTTCTATATCAGTTATCCGGTACACACCAACAACATTACATTTGAATCAAACATGTAAACGGGCTCATGAGCGTAATTTTTGCAAACGCTAAGGTAAAATAAAGTGTTATGTATAATGAGCAATGTTATGAAAACCATAATAAAGGAACTATTAATGGAAGAAGTTTCTTACATGTAATATTCCTCTTACATCTTAATTGCTAATACTTCATAAATAAGTGGATATTACGTGCTCGTCCAAATGGCGGTATGCGTTACTTAGATTGCATTCAAATTTAAATAGGTCAATAAATGCACCAAAAAGTAAACAACTATAAAATTAAAGCAATTGGTTATTCCAGAAAGTAGAAAAAGCTTCTGGCATGTAAAAGTTACGGGAAAAAGAATTATATATTTTTTTAAACATTACGCTGGAGGTCTGTTAAACGCCCTAAATTATTTAAAGAGGAGAATAAAAATTCAATGGAAGTCGAAAGATTATGGAAGAGGGAGTAGATGAGAGAATGAGGAAGAAGTAGGGTACCTGCATTAGGGTGTGTGTGTGTGTCGCTTGGTAACATGTCGTAGACATCGTGTAACACTCCGATTTTCGCATCTATTATGATTTAATTTTGCTTATGGTTTCTGTATCCGCCACTCATTTGCTTTTACCGGGCGTCCCGGATTTTTTTATTATCAACGAAGTACGACCTTCCTGCTACGGAAGCCATAGCAATTGTCACATAAATAACAGTACGAGCAAAAATATTACGTGCGATGTCTGTAAAAGTTACTTTTTTGCTCTCAGGCGGAAGTGTATATGCCTATTTATCCAAAGAAACGCGGACGTCGGGCGTCAGCAGTCGAAGGCGACCGCCGGACGCCCCAGTGAAACCATACCTTTAGGAACTAGGATCTTCCTCCTATCTCCGCCCTCCCCTAACGCGCTCTCCTCTCGCGAGCTACGAATTTCATGCGTTTACGTACGAGTGAACAATTTTTAATACATTCTCCTTACTTGTCTCATTTTTCTTCTGATATACCTACCATACATCGTTGATGTTACTAAAATTTCTATTGTTTAATTTAAATTGCTGTTTTGACTAATAAAATTTTGTGCATGTACCTCTAAGGAAATGCCCGGAATTGGGCGATTGTCCGGTTCAGCAAGGCGAAGTCGTCGTCTTAGAGAAAATGAATCTACAATTTCATACCAAAATCGTTTAGAAAACGAACGAGAGCGATCTTCTTTACGGCGAGAACAATTAGAAAGTCCCTTATTAATGAGAGGCAGAGAGAACGTCGAGCACGCGAAACGACAAATGCCCGGGAAGTTCGCCTTGAAATCCAGCGCATACGCTCATCTCGGCGACGCGCTCAATTGTCTAGCCAAGAGAGTGCAGAAAGGAAAGCTAGGATTGAGAACCAAGTAGAAAGATGGGGCTCGAAAGTTCGCTCTGCTTTTCGCTATAGTCCCCGAATAGAATAAAAAAAATGATGCTGAATGGGTTTTAGGCAAAATGGACAAAGTTTGCCAATTTTGCACAGCTAAAAAGTAGAAAACCGAAAGTGTCCGCCTTTGTTGCTTTAATGGTAAAGTGAAGTTACCAATGATAATGGAACCCGCTGAACCACTAGAAAATCTATTACTTGGGACACGTCCCCTTTCCAAACATTTCAGCGCGAAATGCACCCGGGCAAAGCCGGGTACGAAAAGCTAATTTAATATGAGCTCCTATTCTAATCTGACCACATACATGGGAAAAAATAAATAATTTTTGGAACTTCATATTCATAGTTTGGATAAATAAGTTATAGAATAGATATTATGTGAATCAGTACTGAAGACAGATGCGATTGATATATGTAATTATCTACTCTTAGCAAACTTTTACTGGATGTATTTGAAACGATGTGATATTGATCAATGATTGAAATGTTAAGTCATTTCATGTCGCAGATTTCTCCAGTGTTTCAATATTCAAATACTTTCAAGAGGATATGTATCTTGTCAGACTACACGATAAAAGATTCTTCCGTTACCTGAAATTACTCGGAAAGCTCGCGACCGTCTCTACCACTTTTTTCCTCCACCACTAAATCACCCCTCGATACCCCTGACTGAATCCTTGGCCTCTCAGCTAGGAGAGTTTTTTTTTCGCGAGGACGGCTGAAGAAGAAGTGGAGGACGGAAAATCCATCTTCGCAGCTAAATATTTCGACAAAAGGTATAGCGTGGAGGTGAAAGCGAACTTTCGTGGCATACTTTCATTATGTCGAATGAAAGTCTGTTACGTGTGATTCTTTCGCATTGAAAGAGAATTCATTTAAGATATTATATATTAGATATAAAATTAGTTATTATGTACGGTGGTCGATACTAGAATGACAAATTATTTCGAGCTTTAATGGATTGAAATGTAAGCCTTTTACTCGATGGTTTAAAATAATGTGTGCGGATTATTAGAAGAGTGTCACTATATATATGAAGTAAGTAAGTCCGATAAAGTTTAACAATGAGCTCGATGGGCGAGATCTAATTTATTGTGTCCGAATCAGGGAAAATCGAAGAAATGAAATATATATTTCTTTAATCTTATCGGTACTACTTTAGAGAAGAAACAAATTGAACACAGAGCACTGTGTAGTGAAACCATGGTCGTATCTGTATACGAAAATTAAGACAGTGGAAAAAGTTCAAGTGTTCAATTTGTTTATTCTCCAAAAAACGCGTATCGCTTTGTCCGATGAGTCTTGCTATCGCTCGTGTCATATGTCCACCGAATGACCCTCTCGTGATCAACGTCAAATTCCCCTAATTTTTATCGTATTCCAATTCGACCGGGAGGTGGATCTCCGGAAGGCGCCCGACACATCGGTACGTGTGACCTGGCCTTAACCTTGCTTAACCGTATCCGAAGCCCAATTAAGTAATATCTTGCAGCCCTTATCTTTTTCCTCCGAAATTCCTTCTTATTGTCCCGCAAACCCACTCCCTTAACAAATTCTTGTTTCTTCTATCCGTCGCTCGTGGGAAAATGCTCACGCTCAGGAATGGAATGTAGATTCCTTACTCCTTGTTAGTGGTGCGAGTGATAAAGCTCGGTAGAAATTGTTTGAAGAAATCGAACTAAGTCCACGTTTTCTGGCGGGTATTGACTAAACATCCTTTGCCTGTGTTTTATGGCTGCGGATTATCCACCGTATTTTTTCATTTCACCGGTCTTCGTGGTATTTTAAAACTTTAGTTTTAATTGAAACGCTTGCGATTTCGTTAACAATCTTAATTGTTTAGTTGAACGGAACATTCTATTTCGCCACTCTCCAAAGTTTAATAGTATCGCTAGGTAACGAATCGCGAAATTATCTAGCGTAGTTCTATTAGTTTTTATACGCCCCGCAAACTGATTACGCAAAAGCGACCCTTTAATTCTAATCAATGAATTTACATGACATTTAATTAAAATTGTTACATTGAGAAGTTTTAAAGTCAAATATATTTTCAAATAGCTTTTCCCCTCGACTAAAATACATAATGTCTTTAAAAAACTTCTGATTTACATAGCTATTTCGGCCCGTCATAGCGACCGCACCTACGAATGCTTTCCACTATTAAAAATAAGTTGGAAATATATGTCGCCTGGGCCATTGTAAATTTGCAAATTACATGAGCTGATAATATCATGCGACCGCAAGCAACATCTCCACGATTTCTCTTATTTTCTATTTGAAGTGCATTCGTCGAAGTAATGAATGCCCATTATATTTCTCACGATCAAAAAAAATAATTTTCTTCTCTTCCACCGAGATTTAAACCACGATGGGCAAGAATTGATCTTTGAATTTTGTATTCGATCCACTTTGCGGTAATCGTTAATGGTTTTATCAGCGTAAGTGGCCTTCGTTAATAACATGACTTGCAGTATTTTATATAATAATAGCCGTCGTTCGTTGGTTGGTTGGTCACGCTATGCAAACGCTAATAATTGGAGAAATAATAATGATAGAATCTGTAAATTTGGTAGGGATGCTTGATTAACACTTTTCAGGTGATGACGAATTTAAATCGCGAAAAAATTCCTTGGTTCGTCTCCAAGAGAGGCATTTGTATTTCCCATTACTTAACATGTAAAACGCGATTTTTCGACCTGCAGGCTTTTATTCATTTGGAAATTAAAATTAGAATTCGGATTTGAACCATTTTGAAGAAAAAGTTATAAAGTTTCTTATTCCGTTCGTCGTTTTTCGCCCACAGTTCGAAATATTCCATTTTAAACGTTTAATATGCATATTTTGTGGAAATCTCGCCATTTTAACGTGATGTCGACCATTATCATTGTTACACCTCAAATTACTATTATTGTATACATTCTTCTGGGAATAAGCGTGCCTTGAGTGCTTCAATACGAGCAAATACGAGTGAATACGAGAGAGAGAGAGGAAGGAAGGGGAGAGATTGGCGTGTTTTGTGGAAAATAAGTATATTAACGTAAATATGAAACATTTTAAGTATCAACAGTGTCATTTTAGAAAAATTGGAGATAAAAAGCATTCTTAAATTAAATTCTTTGTAAACCATACGTGCCTACGAATTTATATTGTTATTCCTCGACATAAGTGACACTCTAAAAATTTTAACTCTAAATTGCCGGAGTATCAGGAATAAGGCTGCGGAACTTCAGAATTTACTAGAACAAACAGAGGCAGATATAGTAATAGGCACAGAGAGTTGGCTAACCTCGGATATTCACGACCGTGAAATTTTCCCCTTACGATATATTATTCACAGACGAGATAGGACAAATAGGAGCGGTGGAGGGGTGTTTATAGCAGTGAATAATACACTAATAAGTTCTCCGGTCAAGTTTGCTGAAAACAATATTGAAAGCACTTGGTGTACTATAAACAGTGAAGGTTTGGGAAACATTCATGTATGTGCATATTATAGGCCGCCAGCTTCAAACGCAGAAGAAATATACGATCTAGAGGCTCAAATAAATTCACTAATGAAGAAGAATAGTAAAAGCATTATCATAGTAGAAGGAGACTTCAATCTACCCTCGATAAATTGGCAGAGTTGTAGCTTCATACCATCCGGTAGGAATCGCGAGTCATGCGAAGCGCTAATAGACATCTTCAATAAACATTCCCTCATCCAGGTAGTCAAAAAACCTACGAGAGCGAACAATATATTAGACTTACTAGCAGTTAACATCCCCGAGCGTGTTTCCGAAGTAACTGTTGAAGAAGGAATCAGTGATCACCAATCAGTTCGAGTACTTTTGGACATAACTGTCGCAAAATATCGCAAGCCTAAGCGAAAAGTGTACATGTATAAAAATGCTAACTTTGAGGATTTCAAAGAGAAACTCATCGAGGATTACGGCGATTTCAGCAAATCGACAAGCACAAAAAACGTTGAGGAAACTTGGAAAGCATTTCTATCAGAAATTAGAATTGGTATTAATACGTATATACCAAGTAAATTTATTAGCGATAATGGGGAACCAAGGTGGTATAATCGGCAGGTTAGATGTGCCCTCAGACACCAAAGAAAGTTTCACTCCAAATTTAAACGCATCAATAACTGTAAGTCACCGGAGGAAGTAATTTCAATTTCATTGAAGTACAGAGATTGTAGGACTAAGACCAAAAAGGTTATGCGCAAAGCACTAACAGACTTCAAGAAAAAGACTCTTAGTGAACAATTAAGTGAAAATCCCAAATGCTTTTGGTCATATGTTAGAGAAGTTCAAGGTCGACGCCCAACCGTAGCCCCGTTAATAAACGACAAAGGAGAGGTAGTTAGCGATAGCACAGATAAAGGAAATTTGTTAAACTTATTTTTTCAGAGCGTATTTACTACCGAAGACGTGAGAGCGAAGGTCGTGGCGCCCGAACCAGGCAAGGAAAAAATGAACGATATAGTCATATTAGCGAAAGGGATAGCTCAACAGCTTAAAAATATCAAGTCAAATAAATCTCCGGGTGCAGAAGAGATACCAGCTAGAGTATTCAAAGAGTTAGCACTGGAAATAGCACCTTATCTCGAAATAGTTTTCAATAAGTCACTTAGTCATGGCGCTGTACCTAAGGAATGGAAATTAGCCTTTATAACGCCGTTACACAAAGGTGGGAAAAAAGACGACAGAGAAAATTACAGGCCAATTTCGCTTACCTCCCTATCTTGCAAGGTTCTCGAGCACATTATCGCTAGCTCCGTGATGGACTTCTTAGATAGTCAGAACTTGCTAAGTAAATATCAGCATGGCTTCAGGAAGACGAGATCTTGTGAAACACAGCTCGCTCTGTTCGTTCACGATATACTCAGAACAGGAGACCGTAAGACTCAGTTAGATGCGGTTTTCCTCGACTTCAAGAAGGCTTTCGATAAAGTCCCGCACAGAAAGTTAGTGAAGAAATTAAATGACTGTGGAATAAATCGAAAGATAATCGAGTGGATCAGGGACTTTCTTAATGAGCGTGAACAAATAGTAGTTATAGATGGATTTAAATCAGATTCAGTCAGCGTAGCCTCAGGCGTTCCACAGGGAAGTGTAATCGGCCCCCTACTATTCCTTTTATACATAAACGACTTAGATAAGGTTATTAAAAGTAAAATCAAGTTATTCGCGGATGATACAGTAGTTTACAGAGAGATTAACAGTCCTAATGATCAATTATTACTTTCTGACGACTTAAATGCAATTCTCGAGTGGTGTAAAGAGTGGCAGTTAGAATTGAACTTAGGAAAGTGTTCCTTTATGAGATTCTGGGGAAACAAAAACATTGACACGACAAATTACACTGTTGAAGGCGTCCAGCTAAAACTAGCCGATTCCGTCAAATACTTAGGCGTTACTTTAACAAGCAACCTCTCGTGGGATATGTACATACGAAATATATGCGGGAAGGCTAAACAGAAACTAGGATTCATCAAACGCACAGTAGGTAAAAGTGAGGAAAAAGTCAAAGTCGTTAGTAAGACCGCTTTTAGAGTACGCGTCGAGCATATGGGATCCGTACGTGAAAGGATCAATCTCAGAGTTAGAAAGAGTGTAGCGAAAAGCCGCTAGATTCGTCAAAAATTGTTACGATAGAAACAATAGTGTTACAGCCTTGATACAGGACTTAGGATGGGAATCACTAGATGAGCGCCGATCACGCTCTAGGTTAAAACTTCTTGAAAGATTTAGAACGCATATATTCTCCAGCGATGTCGAAGAAATAATAAGAGCGCCAACTTATATTGGTAGAATGGACCATCCTCGTAAAATAAGAGAGATAGCCTGTAGGACTGAGAGGTATAAAGGCTCGTTTTTCCCTAGAACGATAGCTGAGCAGAACAGAAGTTACGAAAAGAAAACAGCCGACGTAGAGTGATACTATACATTATTATGCGCTTTACCTTGGTGCTATTGCACCCCCTGCCACACACCATTGCGGTGGCTTGCAGGGTGAACTATAGATAGATAGAATTAATTTCGTAACAATGGCCGAAGTTTGGAAACGAATATAAATTAAAATTCAATTAAAATTAAAAGGACATTTAAAACTGTTAACAGGCAATTTTCGAAGAAACAACAGTGGATCTTTTTAATGAATGAATTTATTTTTATAAAAGGAATTTTGGTGCTTATTTAATACAGAGTAAGTTCTAAGGCTTATAATCCATTTAAATCTAATAACAGTAGCTATTGTAGTTTAAAGAAAGAACTTTATTTATTCACTTTAGGTACAGAATGAATTAATTTTAGGCTAGCATTGCCTATTATAAAAGGAGTTACTTTGGAATTTACAGTATGTAAAGTGGAAGTTGTACCGAATTGACTCAAGTATATTTCAAAGCAAAAATCAATTTAAAACTATTGAAAGTTGTTGTTTCGGAAACTGAGAAGGCAAGAGTGCTGAGCGAACGATAAACGATATTGAGGTACATTATATTCCAAAATATATTTAAAGTATTATCAGAGGCAATTGAAGATTGAACCAATTTTTTGGAACCGGAATTCTGTTTAATTAATGAAATTGAAATCCTAATGCTATAATCAATTTAAAACGGTACTTTCCTGTTAACGGGAATACCTCAAAAAATAAACATGTATTGTTATGATATGTTACGACGTATCTGTTTGTTAACAATGCGTAAGAACGGGGGAATTACTTAAAAATTACACTTTTTGAAACTTATTTATTAATAAAAGGTACGTAATTACTAATACAATCTAAATTTATGTTACTAGGGGGTCAATATGTCTTTATGGCATTTAAAATAGCTGGAAATATATCGATTTCTTTGTTATGTTGTCGCCACATGAATTCTTCCGCTGAAAGGCTTTCACATTGCATTTCTAAAATATTCTGTCGCAGAAGTAAAGTTTCATAATATGATCCTTCTTGCACATTCGCCCTTTAGATAATATACCATGGTCTTCAAGCAAAGATACAGCTTTTTCTTCGCTCTTCGGCAAGCTCCACAAATGCATCATTAAGGGATCAACGTAAATATCTTAACGAGATTTGTTACGCATTGTTAACAAACAAAATCTCACAACATATCAGAACAGTAGGTACGTGTTTATTTTTTGAGGTATTCCCGTTAACAGGAAAGTACCTTTAAAACTAATAACAATGGCTATTTTAGTAGAAAGAAAGGTACTATTTTAGTCACAAGGAATTTCTGTGAGATTTTAGTTAATTAATTAAAACAGACATAATATAGAAATATTCGATGGTTAATACAGTGCACAGCTTTATTCTTGCGATTTTTACATGTTGCATTGACGAAAATTTCGATTCATTAAACCCGTTGAAATTCAACGGGCACTTATGCTAGTGTATCAGTAATTGCGATCAAATAAATACAATAATGAAGACGAGAGCCAAATATGACTTTGAAGCCGGCGAAGTTTTTTTCAAAGTGCGCTGCATATACGTAGATGAGTGGAATAGGGGCACAGATATCATTTCAGGATAACCTGGTAAAATGAAATAATTTCGGAGAACCGTATTACAATGAAATCTCGTTACAACGTACTTCAAATTACCTATATTTCAAAGTAACGTACTTTTTTAAATCCCCGTCAATTTTCCCGTATAAATATTTCAAAATAACGTACTTCAACTTGAAATAATTTTCAATCCTACGTATGAAATTCAGAGGTCCCGAAAAAGATATTTGTGGTTTTAACGTAGTATTTCATTCTTGCTCATTCAAGTCGTTTACACCAATTTTGAAGGCATCTATTGTCTTTAGTGCTGAAAGTTCTGTGGAATGCCGCCAAAATCCCAAAGAAGGAATTTTCCGAGCTGACAAATTTAGAACCGATGATCTTTGTTTTCGCAATAGCATTGAGATATAATCTCATTGAGATATATATCTCTTGTTAGACTCATTATGGCCAGTTTCGGTTTGCGCGGGACCTTGGAGAATGCCGATCCCCCACTGAGATGCTTCCAGAAAAAATACTGTAATCCTTATGGGTATATTCAGTATACCGTACTGTCAGTATAAAAATTCATACTCCGTAGAGATACGTTGTATCGAGATTTTACTGCAATCTGCCTCATAAGTTTCCCTTCATTTAAGAGTTGTTCGCGTTTTGTTTACATCAGGGGCGGATCCAGAAACTTCTCATGGGGGAGGGGGCGCGCGATCGCTACTCCACCTATCGAATTCGCCCCTGCCAACTGCCCTATATTTTGAAAATCCCTACACCTATCAGAATTCTTCTTTCTCTTGCTATACAGACCTAATTGAGGATATTTGCGCGGAATGAATTTAAGAAAGCACCCAGTGTAGTGCAATGGGGTTATCCAAGGAGGGGGCGACCGCTCCCATCGCCCTTCTCCCCGGTGGATCCGCCCTTGGTTTGCTTGTTTGGTTGGTTTGACGTGATGAGGCAATATCTTGGGTTGTTTTTAGCAAGCTGGAGTAGCACTGATACGTATTTTATATTGGTAGATCAAACCATAAAGCCATATATTATACATACGTGTAATGGTGCATGGTAAACGTTTGTCGCTATCAATGAATCACTTCTCTTTATCTAATTTCAGCTTATTATATAACCGCATAGGTTGCAATAACCAAAATTTTATTGTTTTACAATAATATATTTTCATTATGTCTTAAACGCATTCCCATCTATTAACAAACTGTGTGTGTTTTACCCTACTTTAGTTTTGTAATACAGACCAAAAACCTGCGTCATTGATCATATCAAAAACTTATTAAAGTTTAACATTTAAACGTTTAAAAACTATTGTGAGGAAAGGAAGTTTCCGTGGGTGGTTTTTTTCTGCCATTGTTTTTTTTATGTAAACAAATCTCGTCATCCCGTAACAAAGACTGAACCTTGGAACATAATTTTTTAGACCAAAAGTAAATATATATCTCGCAGGTGAACACCCCCTTAGTATGTTTGCAAATTATCAGGACTTTAATTTCCTTGGAGCTATGCTTCTGACACCGGGCACACACTCTGGATCTTTTATTTGTTTATATATATATATTATGAGCTTGGAATTTTATGAAAGTCGCTTTCCATCATCAGCGTTTTCGGTCGGGGGTACGTCCAAAGTTATATAGGCGCGCGCGAATGTTAAATACTATAATTTTTCACTTACCTTCAGCTCACAAGGATGATTTCAGAATCGAATATTAAGACTACGAATAACCAAATAAATGGCAAGCACGATTCTCCTGACGAGAAGGGATACTGATATAAAATAATTACAGCATTTTCTCCTATGTGCTGGAAGCAGCCTAATTAACGATAATTGGCTAATTTATGGAAAGGCATTTTGGCAAATATAATAAAAATAAATGTATGACAATCCTATGGCTAGTTTACATCTATGTACAATACTTATCTATTTAAATAGAAAATCTCTTAATTTCTTCGTCATTTTATAACATACCGAACCATTTTAAAATTGCTCAAAAGGGAAATTGGTAAAATAATATATATAATATAATACTCTTTTGAGCTTCGAAAATGTTCGCCTTATAACATTTTCATAGTCGTGATAGACCAAGCAATGAATACCAAAAGAATATCGACAGTTTCCACCACCCAACGATAGATGTCGCCATATTTCTTATCGGGAGGTGCCTGTTGCCCTGGGACTCGATGCAGTGTTACGCGGTCGGTCAGCCGGTTCATATCGTACTCCGTCCTAAAGGACAGAGTGCGAATGTGGATTACGGATTGGTAACGAGTAATTACGGTTTGCATTTTTAATTTTATATTGTGTCTACACTTCGTTTCTATATTATACATATTACATTATATATTATATTAATAGTATTTTAAGGTTGTATACATATACATAATTGTAATCTACGTCTGTCTTTCCACCCCATCTAACGCACGACATGGCAGGTGGGTCGACCCCTTGCCACCCTCCCTCCCTCCCTCCCGGGGCCCCGACCTTGGCCAAGGTTCCCACCCTGTGTGCACACAAAATCCCAAACCACGATACGATTTCCACACGATCGATGTTTTACGCAATTGACACATGTACTATTATCCTATGTCATATTATTGTTTATTTTCCACGATAAATGCTAAATCGAATTTCGAAACGTTTGTACCGCTAATATCTTTTCCCCTGAACGAAAACAGGTGATGCTGGAGACGTGCATTTCTTTTCCGAATGCACGAAGAGTGAAGAACGAAGACGCCCAGACACCATTCATCATGCAGGAGTAAGTATGTTTAGATGTAATTGTACTGTTTTTATTAATTTCTCCTTTTTAATAGTGATTTGTTTTTACAGAGCTCCTCTCCAACACAGGGTGTATCATCGCAGTGTGGCGCGGTTATCTCCTAGTGGAGGTAATTAATGGTTTCACTGGAGGGATGACACAGTGGTATGGTAGTCTTATTTTGATCTCAGGCATATAAAATGCCTCACAAGAATAATCATAATTAATTAGCAATTTTTCTAAATTCTATAATTTCTCTGACGTCGTTAACGGCGACTGTAGTTTTGCTGTCGTATATTGGATTTAGCCAATATGAGTTTATATGTCTATGGTTTATTCGTCTGCTTTATCATCAGTTGAAGCGGAAGAAATTGTTGTGTTATTGCCATAATTAAAGTGAAAATTAAGTATATCAATTCTTTAAACAGTATATCCTGATCTATTACATTTATTTGCTTTTTGAATATAGTGATTAAGTTTTAATGTCCATGCATAAGAAACAAATAAGTAGTAGACATATTGAACCAAATTTTGTGTTGCATTGAGTTGCAAAATGCAACGGTAATGTTTATTTATAATCAATTCTTAATTTAATATTTTTTTAAGTATATCAGTCATTTTACTTGAGCAATTCAGTGTTTTATTACTTAACGTTGAATTGGTAATTAAAAATTATTTGTAATAGTTTTGTATGAGGCCTTAGTTCTCCTCATAAAGACAAACGCTTACGGATAAAATACCTATAATCGTGCGTTAGAATAATAGACCGTTTTAGGAAATGTCTAAAATATTTTTGCTAATATAGTGATTGCTCTTAATTGCAGATAACCATCAACGCCACACTGGACAGACACGGACGCTCGCGGTAAGCTCAATTTCCCTTATTTATAATGCACACGTCATTTCGTGTAAGATATCACGAACATCATTCGAGAAATACGTTCGAACCGAATTGAATTAAGTCGGTATCATTTTGAGATGTAGTGTTTATTGTTGTTGGTAGGCTTGCCACCTCTAGGACTTTGAACGGGAATATTTGTGTTTTTCCATAAAATATTCAGGTCTTGATTAATTTTACTGAATTTTCTCAAATTAACCGATTATAAGTACGAGTATGTTTTTTGGCGATACGAACTTCCCGACGTTTTCACGTACTAAAATATCGAATGATCAATAGCTCCTTAATATATATGAATTTACGTCATCCCTTCAAGTTGGAAGTATTTTTTTCATTAATCTTGAGTGAAATTCAATTTTGGTTCTGCTAATGTCTGGACGATGCAGGTACTCAAATGTCCCTTAGATATAACGACAAATAATATATTTCTTCCGAATGTGGCAACTTCATCAGTTTACACGTTGAAAAAACTTTCGTAACTGTTGGATATTATTTATTATTAATATATATTTAGAATTCTTTTGCCTGTTATTTCAACCCGTTCATTTTCAAATAAATGCATCACCTGTACTTATTCTGCAGTCAGTAAGTTGAATAGAATATATCGCACTGTGTTTGTGATACTTAGCTGTTGTTCAATTTCAGCATGATCACTCCATTGGGAAATTTCAGATTAAGTATATATTTGCCACTTAGGAATAGTACTGCAGTCAGGTTCTTCTGTAGCGTGTGGGGAAAATTCGGCGCGCTTTAACGTCACGAACAGAGACTTGGTGATGCGTTTATTCGGAAATGAAATATAAAAATATTTCTTCAGAAGATGATTTTTTAATTGTATTTTAATTTAAAGACTTCAAAGATGAAAATTGTTGGTAATGTTTCTGTTTTCAATTTTGCTTCGGGATTTAAAACCTCAAAAGATGTAAATCAACTAGGCTTCACAATTTTCTCATACATATAAAACCTGTAGCAATGTTAATTTTAAATTTGGTATAGGTAAAACTGGCACTATATGCAATACCTGAAGTGTATGTGGCCATGTGGTAATTTCTTTTTGTAAGCATTTACTCGGTTCTGTTATTTTAGAATTACGTATCATAACGAAAGCTTAACCTCACGGATACATAATTTTAGAATATAGTATAAATGATCATGTGCTAAATATTCTTGAAACTACCATGCTGATTTTTTTGCAGGGAAGCGAGGACTACGCGAGTGGGTGGGAGCTGTGGACTTAGGAGCGTAGGTGCCGATTACTTAGGAGGGAAGGGGCTGCTTAGTTAGGAGGGGGGGTGCTGCTTAGTTAGGAGAGTGGGGGCTGCAAACTCTGCTTAGTAGGTTCGTCAACCTTAGTTTAGTAGGTGCGACAAACTTAGCAGGTGCGACATAGTTAGATTTGTAGGTAGAAGTAGTATTTAGGTGTGTGAATGTGTGTATGATGGTAGTGCATGGATGTGCGCGCGCACATCTTTGGGTAGTGGTGGTGGTGTGTGTGTGTGATGGGTGATGGTTGTATGTATGAATCATTTTGTCATCGATTACATTGTTTAGCTAGACAGATGAGAGTACTTAAGTTTAGCAAGCGTTAGCATGGTGTAGGGCTGGTGTAAACCAGCGAGCTCGCCATGTTAAATAATGAGCAACGATGGCCTAAGCATTACCTCCTGGGTGCCAATGGAAATATGCTTAACTTGAAGGGTATAGAAATCATTCCATTCATATTTTTAAAAACGCCTCCAGTTATCAGATGCAAAACAAGTTCTAAAGGTTTCCCAATTTAGGATTTATTACGTTATGACTGAGTCTTCATTAATTATGTTGAATTCTACTGTTGAAATGTTATTTACAGTTGTGTATCTTAAACTGTGATTTCTATTTCATAAAGAAATCTTGTATTGTTAGTTTCTACATCACTGTTTAATATCTGAAGATAATACCTTAGGCTAATAAATGTATGATGCAACTCTCTCTAAATAAAATGTTTTAATTTTACCATGAGTATTTATTTAAATTATAAATTAAGTAAACGTTCGATGACTTTAAATGATTCTTTGATTTTCTATATCAATTAATTTAATTTATACATCAAACTGTAGTGAGCTTAAATGTGACATAAGTTTTACAATTCGTTTATAAGATATTTCTATTGCCAGGAGTGTAATTATCGAATAGCATAATTGGCCATCAAAAAACAAATGAAGTTGCAATAGTGTCCCAGATAAGGATATGTAAACTTCTTCCATTAAGTCTTTGAGGTAAAATGTCCTCCGTCCTACTCTAATGATAATTAGGATGCAAAATGTCCTACTTTGTGATGCATTTCTGTTTGGGAGAAGATCTACCGGCAGCAATGCCCCTAATCAATCGCATGGCTACTGGGACCTAATGGGTGAGTTTTGCTTTGCTGTTTATAACCTCTTCCCCCTACGTCTCCTCCACTCATACTTCGCATTTAAGAGATCGCAATAATATAGGATAGCAAGAATAGCAGCTTGTCACTGTTAGTTCTGCTTCATCTATCATCAAAGATTGGTCATGTTCAGTGAAGTGAGACTGCATCACATTTTAGTTCCGTTATATGTATTAATTAAATATAACAAATTTTCTGTCTTTTCTCAACAAGTTATATCAACATTTCTTGTAAATTTTGTTTTTCTAATAAGGAAAGCAAGTTTTACTTTCTGAAACTTGGGGAGATATCAAATCTGCATTTCCAATCAAAAGAGCATAGTTTGAATTGTTCTTCGGTATTTTCATTCATATTCATAGAATTATGTAACATATTAAATTTTGAAGTATTATTCAAATCATATTGCTGCCATGAGAGTGATTTTTGAAGGTTATTTTCAAATCTTGGCTTTATGGGTCCTTTTACAGCATAACTATATTTTCCGTTTAAATTGGCTTCGATCAGGAGGAGATCCTGTGTAGAATTAGTGTCTCTTTGATGCCAAATTAGCCTTGAATTCTGAGTTATTATGACTTGAAAACTGACACGCTGCTGTGTCTACATTGTAAGTACTTTTATGACCAGCCATCATGGATAATGGATTTATCACCTCTAAGAGCAATCAATATTATTTTGTGGAATTATATTATAACTAAATATCAGCTGTGGGTTCATCCTACAAATGTAAAACTAGCTAATATCAGAACATATGATGTAACAATAGCCCAAGAGGCCGAGTCACCAGAAAACACACATGTAATCAGAACATTTAGTCATTAGTATGTACCATGAAATAGATGATTATGAAAATTTCCAATTTTTTTCCTTGTATGAGTACATAGTCATTTAAAAAGTTAGTATCACTAATTTAAAGAGGTATTATTGAATTCATCATTGGCCTAGAAGAATATTAGCTATCCACACAGGGTAGAACAAATAATATTTTAAATTAATATCCTTTTCCACACAATAATCACAATTTTTAGCTCATTTTCTTAAAAGCCAGAACTTTGTCCATCTGTCATTGGACAATCAACATTTTTAAAGAGGTATTTAGAAAATTCTTTTTGAATTAGAAGGTGCTTATCCATCCTTGAAGTTCACTGCAATTGTACTTTTCATGTAATTCATAGTTTTCCCTCTAGGTGACTTTTGAAATGGTATTTACCCAAACTACTGAAGCTAGAGGAGCGAAGTTTTCATGAATGGGAAGGTCTACGTTCCAACATTGCGGGTTTCCCCCTCTGCAACTAGGGAGGCAAAACAGAATTTTGAAAATTTTTAATAAAATGTGCTTCCACCTGTTGTTTTAGTAAGTGTATCTTACTTGTTTGAATTTAAAAAGTTGTGAATTGCTTTTGGAGTAGACAAGCGTCTAAACTTAGGACACAGAACTTGTCATGGTTTGTGGCAATGTGATATACTGTTCGACAAAAATAAGGAAATTAAATATTATTATATCATGATAGCTGGTAAAGTTTACTAATAAGTTTTAATTCTTTGTTTATGTTAGCCATATAACCAAGATTAGTTAATGTATTATAGTATGAAAGTAGTGGATAGCTAGACAATTTGGCTCAACCAAGGCAAACTTAAGGAAATTTCAAAATTGTAAAAGATGTTAAGTTGTCATCAGCATTCACAGAAACATATTGTGGGAGCAAGGGGAATAAAAACCAGGGTCAGCTTGAAGCTATTCCAATGATAAGACTGCATTCAGCCCCTGAGTTCCTATGTAAACTGTTCAACTTCAATAATATTTATTTTATTTTATAAAATATATTCTGAAAGATATGTCTCTTATTTTTCAACCAGTAATTCTAGGGGGAGGGGCAAATGTGCAAGGTCATGTATATAGTATTAACCCCTTAAGCTGATAGCCCAATTACATACTCGCCAAATGCAGATATTGCTTAAATTGCGATTCTATCAGCATAAAGTAGCCTTTCATGGGACTATATGTGTCACAGCAGACCATCGATATGTGATCTTTCAATGGATCACCAATTTCCTGTCCCTTTGTTAGTTTTTATACTTCGGTAGAGGAAAAACATAGCGTAAGCTACGCTATTTAGTAATTTAAATACATGCTTGAGGGGTTAAGGCAATATTGAAGATGTGATAACAATAATTTATTGATAGACTCGTAGATATAGAATTTATTTCATTTTTAATTTATATATTTTGCTGTAGAGGATTTTTATTTACATAGAAGAAATAAATATTATAGCGCTAAAACCATTATTAGTGCACACCTTACTAGTAAAATCCAAGTGTCTGTTTGTTAAAATATATATATATGTGTGTGTGTATATATGAACAAATTTTGAACTCTTTATTTCAATTTCAATAAAACCTTTAGCTTTTAATTGGCTTTCCCTAAAATTTTAAATAACACAGAGCATGATAACAACTGTGTTCTTAAAGTACTATTGAGTGTGGTGAAGTAAGAAATATGTAACAGAAATTAATAATGAAGAAATGATAAAGTTTCAATAACACACACAATGTGATTTACTGTCAAAATTGTTGATTCTATGCTATTCTAGGAGAGAATTCAAACTATTTGTCATGTTCTAATACTCTAATTATCATATCAGAACATAAAAATAATTAACTTCAAGTTGCTGCAATTTTAGAGTTAAAGAACTGAAGTGTGTTTAAGATTATGAAATGAAATATAAATCTAAAAAGATTTAAGGAGTGTTTTTATTTCGCTTAAACAATGATTTAGTTCTGACAAAGTTTAAATTATGGATTGCCGGAGGTCCTTCCTCAATTTTTATGAGATGTCGAGGACTGAAATTAGGGTTAGCAGATATCCCGTTTCTTTTATAAATATCTCAGGTTTTTAAAGCTTTTCTTTCAGTATTCGAATGAAATGGAAATTTTGAACTCATTCTTCGTGAAGAGAACTGCCACTTACAATGCGATATAATCAATCAGCTAATTGCATCTCATTAAGCCTCGGATGAGTAATTTTATAAGTACTTTCATGAGTTTATATAAACATAGCCCCTTGATCACAACAGTTTTTCCTAATAAGAATCAATTTAGCTCGTATAAATATTATAAAAAGGAATATAAACGCCTTTCATGAAAAGAAAATATCAAGAATACAAGTATTAGATGTACAGACGTAAACGAACCCGATACTCCTGTTTAAGATACTTTCATTTTAAATAATGTGTAGAAATTCCGCAAGATGTCGTGGGTGAGTTGTTACGGTGGTAGCAGTTGTGCTTTGCTTATGTTTGAAACCCACGGTGTTCGTCGTCGTTTTGAAATAACTTTGAAGTGAGACTATGGGGTTTAAGTGTGATTTGCAAAATGTCGATATAACCCAACAACCATAAACTTAACGATCAGTGATTTGAGTGACACCGCGGGAAACGAAGAGAAAGGGAAACATCAACTAATGGAGCTTAAAACGAGGTAAGAATTACTTTAGTTTCCGTTTTACCATAGAGCTTCTCAGTTTTGCTGTACTATCTTTGTTAAATGAATAATATTGGGAAAAGTAAATAATTTATTGGGTAAATATAATTGATAATCTTTTAAAACATTCATTATAGATAATTTGTTCATAACAACATGAATCTCCGTTGCTCTGTATTGTTTACATGGTGCAAGTTTTATGTAGCTATAATAGATATGATAGCTACTACCTACTACAATCTTTAAAACTTTCAGTGGTACTATATTGTTCCATTGATTTCTACGTGTTTGTTTGTTGGCATTCCGCAAACTTGTCGGAATGAATCAGCATCATTTGTTGAAGCCGGTAATTCTTTCTTCTGCACATTTCTCTTCAGTGTGGATGCGCAAATGCAAAAGGAATTATTAGTAATAAATTTGGCACCATTAAAATTGTAATAGATAATGTTTTCTTTGGAAATTCTCAAGGCCACCGCCAATTGTGAAATGTTTTTCCGAAGTTGTAAGGAAGGTAGGTAGGTAGGTAGGTCCCCTATATTTCCCGTATTGTGTTTGGAATAATAATACGCGAAGGGTTACTCTTCCTTTAATGTGGAGATTCTCGGCTTGGATATTTGATAATTCGCAAGAGATAGCCTGTAGGACTGAGAGGTATAAAGGCTCGTTTTTCCCTAGAACGATAGCTGAGCAGAACAGAAGTTACGAAAAGAAAACAGCCGACGTAGAGTGATACTATACATTATTATGCGCTTTACCTTGGTGCTATTGCACCCCCTGCCACACACCATTGCGGTGGCTTGCAGGGTGAACTATAGATAGATAGAATTAATTTCGTAACAATGGCCGAAGTTTGGAAACGAATATAAATTAAAATTCAATTAAAATTAAAAGGACATTTAAAACTGTTTACAGGCAATTTTCGAAGAAACAACAGTGGATCTTTTAATGAATTGATTTGTTTTTATAAAAGGAATTTTGGTGCTTATTTAATACAGAGTAAGTTCTAAGGCTTATAATCCATTTAAATCTAATAACAGTAGCTATTGTAGTTTAAAGGAAGAACTTTATTTATTCACTTTAGGTACAGAATGAATTAATTTTAGGCTAGCATTGCCTATTATAAAAGGAGTTACTTTGGAATTTACAGTATGTAAAGTGGAAGTTGTACCGAATTGACTCAAGTATATTTCAAAGCAAAAATCAATTTAAAACTATTGAAAGTTGTTGTTTCGGAAACTGAGAAGGCAAGAGTGCTGAGCGAACGATAAACGATATTGAGGTACATTATATTCCAAAATATATTTAAAGTATTATCAGAGGCAATTGAAGATTGAACCAATTTTTTGGAACCGGAATTCTGTTTAATTAATGAAATTGAAATCCTAATGCTATAATCAATTTAAAACGGTACTTTCCTGTTAACGGGAATACCTCAAAAAATAAACATGTATTGTTATGATATGTTACGACGTATCTGTTTGTTAACAATGCGTAAGGACGGGGGAATTACTTAAAAATTACACTTTTTGAAACTTATTTATTAATAAAAGGTACGTAATTACTAATACAATCTAAATTTATGTTACTAGGGGGTCAATATGTCTTTATGGCATTTAAAATAGCTGGAAATATATCGATTTCTTTGTTATGTTGTCGCCACATGAATTCTTCCGCTGAAAGGCTTTCACATTGCATTTCTAAAATATTCTGTCGCAGAAGTAAAGTTTCATAATATGATCCTTCTTGCACATTCGCCCTTTAGATAATATACCATGGTCTTCAAGCAAAGATACAGCTTTTTCTTCGCTCTTCGGCAAGCTCCACAAATGCATCATTAAGGGATCAACGTAAATATCTTAACGAGATTTGTTACGCATTGTTAACAAACAAAATCTCACAACATATCAGAACAGTAGGTACGTGTTTATTTTTTGAGGTATTCCCGTTAACAGGAAAGTACCTTTAAAACTAATAACAATGGCTATTTTAGTAGAAAGAAAGGTACTATTTTAGTCACAAGGAATTTCTGTGAGATTTTAGTTAATTAATTAAAACAGACATAATATAGAAATATTCGATGGTTAATACAGTGCACAGCTTTATTCTTGCGATTTTTACATGTTGCATTGACGAAAATTTCGATTCATTAAACCCGTTGAAATTCAACGGGCACTTATGCTAGTGTATCAGTAATTGCGATCAAATAAATACAATAATGAAGACGAGAGCCAAATATGACTTTGAAGCCGGCGAAGTTTTTTTCAAAGTGCGCTGCATATACGTAGATGAGTGGAATAGGGGCACAGATATCATTTCAGGATAACCTGGTAAAATGAAATAATTTCGGAGAACCGTATTACAATGAAATCTCGTTACAACGTACTTCAAATTACCTATATTTCAAAGTAACGTACTTTTTTAAATCCCCGTCAATTTTCCCGTATAAATATTTCAAAATAACGTACTTCAACTTGAAATAATTTTCAATCCTACGTATGAAATTCAGAGGTCCCGAAAAAGATATTTGTGGTTTTAACGTAGTATTTCATTCTTGCTCATTCAAGTCGTTTACACCAATTTTGAAGGCATCTATTGTCTTTAGTGCTGAAAGTTCTGTGGAATGCCGCCAAAATCCCAAAGAAGGAATTTTCCGAGCTGACAAATTTAGAACCGATGATCTTTGTTTTCGCAATAGCATTGAGATATAATCTCACTGAGATATATATCTCTTGTTAGACTCATTATGGCCAGTTTCGGTTTGCGCGGGACCTGGGAGAATGCCGATCCCCCACTGAGATGCTTCCAGAAAAAATACTGTAATCCTTATGGGTATATTCAGTATACCGTACTGTCAGTATAAAAATTCATACTCCGTAGAGATACGTTGTATCGAGATTTTACTGCAATCTGCCTCATAAGTTTCCCTTCACTTAAGAGTTGTTCGCGTTTTGTTTACATCAGGGGCGGATCCAGAAACTTCTCATGGGGGAGGGGGCGCGCGATCGCTATTCCACCTATCGAATTCGCCCCTGCCAACTGCCCTATATTTTGAAAATCCCTACACCTATCAGAATTCTTCTTTCTCTTGCTATACAGACCTAATCTGCGGCGTATAATTGAGGATATTTGCGCGGAATGAATTTAAGAAAGCACCCAGTGTAGTGCAATGGGGTTATCCAAGGAGGGGGCGACCGCTCCCATCGCCCTTCTCCCCGGTGGATCCGCCCCTGGTTTGCTTGTTTGGTTGGTTTGACGTGATGAGGCAATATCTTGGGTTGTTTTTAGCAAGCTGGAGTAGCACTGATACGTATTTTATATTGGTAGATCAAACCATAAAGCCATATATTATACATACGTGTAATGGTGCATGGTAAACGTTTGTCGCTATCAATGAATCACTTCTCTTTATCTAATTTCAGCTTATTATATAACCGCATAGGTTGCAATAACCAAAATTTTATTGTTTTACAATAATATATTTTCATTATGTCTTAAACGCATTCCCATCTATTAACAAACTGTGTGTGTTTTACCCTACTTTAGTTTTGTAATACAGACCAAAAACCTGCGTCATTGATCATATCAAAAACTTATTAAAGTTTAACATTTAAACGTTTAAAAACTATTGTGAGGAAAGGAAGTTTCCGTGGGTGGTTTTTTTCTGCCATTGTTTTTTTTATGTAAACAAATCTCGTCATCCCGTAACAAAGACTGAACCTTGGAACATAATTTTTTAGACCAAAAGTAAATATATATCTCGCAGGTGAACACCCCCTTAGTATGTTTGCAAATTATCAGGACTTTAATTTCCTTGGAGCTATGCTTCTGACACCGGGCACACACTCTGGATCTTTTATTTGTTTATATATATATATTATGAGCTTGGAATTTTATGAAAGTCGCTTTCCATCATCAGCGTTTTCGGTCGGGGGTACGTCCAAAGTTATATAGGCGCGCGCGAATGTTAAATACTATAATTTTTCACTTACCTTCAGCTCACAAGGATGATTTCAGAATCGAATATTAAGACTACGAATAACCAAATAAATGGCAAGCACGATTCTCCTGACGAGAAGGGATACTGATATAAAATAATTACAGCATTTTCTCCTATGTGCTGGAAGCAGCCTAATTAACGATAATTGGCTAATTTATGGAAAGGCATTTTGGCAAATATAATAAAAATAAATGTATGACAATCCTATGGCTAGTTTACATCTATGTACAATACTTATCTATTTAAATAGAAAATCTCTTAATTTCTTCGTCATTTTATAACATACCGAACCATTTTAAAATTGCTCAAAAGGGAAATTGGTAAAATAATATATATAATATAATACTCTTTTGAGCTTCGAAAATGTTCGCCTTATAACATTTTCATAGTCGTGATAGACCAAGCAATGAATACCAAAAGAATATCGACAGTTTCCACCACCCAACGATAGATGTCGCCATATTTCTTATCGGGAGGTGCCTGTTGCCCTGGGACTCGATGCAGTGTTACGCGGTCGGTCAGCCGGTTCATATCGTACTCCGTCCTAAAGGACAGAGTGCGAATGTGGATTACGGATTGGTAACGAGTAATTACGGTTTGCATTTTTAATTTTATATTGTGTCTACACTTCGTTTCTATATTATACATATTACATTATATATTATATTAATAGTATTTTAAGGTTGTATACATATACATAATTGTAATCTACGTCTGTCTTTCCACCCCATCTAACGCACGACATGGCAGGTGGGTCGACCCCTTGCCACCCTCCCTCCCTCCCTCCCGGGGCCCCGACCTTGGCCAAGGTTCCCACCCTGTGTGCACACAAAATCCCAAACCACGATACGATTTCCACACGATCGATGTTTTACGCAATTGACACATGTACTATTATCCTATGTCATATTATTGTTTATTTTCCACGATAAATGCTAAATCGAATTTCGAAACGTTTGTACCGCTAATATCTTTTCCCCTGAACGAAAACAGGTGATGCTGGAGACGTGCATTTCTTTTCCGAATGCACGAAGAGTGAAGAACGAAGACGCCCAGACACCATTCATCATGCAGGAGTAAGTATGTTTAGATGTAATTGTACTGTTTTTATTAATTTCTCCTTTTTAATAGTGATTTGTTTTTACAGAGCTCCTCTCCAACACAGGGTGTATCATCGCAGTGTGGCGCGGTTATCTCCTAGTGGAGGTAATTAATGGTTTCACTGGAGGGATGACACAGTGGTATGGTAGTCTTATTTTGATCTCAGGCATATAAAATGCCTCACAAGAATAATCATAATTAATTAGCAATTTTTCTAAATTCTATAATTTCTCTGACGTCGTTAACGGCGACTGTAGTTTTGCTGTCGTATATTGGATTTAGCCAATATGAGTTTATATGTCTATGGTTTATTCGTCTGCTTTATCATCAGTTGAAGCGGAAGAAATTGTTGTGTTATTGCCATAATTAAAGTGAAAATTAAGTATATCAATTCTTTAAACAGTATATCCTGATCTATTACATTTATTTGCTTTTTGAATATAGTGATTAAGTTTTAATGTCCATGCATAAGAAACAAATAAGTAGTAGACATATTGAACCAAATTTTGTGTTGCATTGAGTTGCAAAATGCAACGGTAATGTTTATTTATAATCAATTCTTAATTTAATATTTTTTTAAGTATATCAGTCATTTTACTTGAGCAATTCAGTGTTTTATTACTTAACGTTGAATTGGTAATTAAAAATTATTTGTAATAGTTTTGTATGAGGCCTTAGTTCTCCTCATAAAGACAAACGCTTACGGATAAAATACCTATAATCGTGCGTTAGAATAATAGACCGTTTTAGGAAATGTCTAAAATATTTTTGCTAATATAGTGATTGCTCTTAATTGCAGATAACCATCAACGCCACACTGGACAGACACGGACGCTCGCGGTAAGCTCAATTTCCCTTATTTATAATGCACACGTCATTTCGTGTAAGATATCACGAACATCATTCGAGAAATACGTTCGAACCGAATTGAATTAAGTCGGTATCATTTTGAGATGTAGTGTTTATTGTTGTTGGTAGGCTTGCCACCTCTAGGACTTTGAACGGGAATATTTGTGTTTTTCCATAAAATATTCAGGTCTTGATTAATTTTACTGAATTTTCTCAAATTAACCGATTATAAGTACGAGTATGTTTTTTGGCGATACGAACTTCCCGACGTTTTCACGTACTAAAATATCGAATGATCAATAGCTCCTTAATATATATGAATTTACGTCATCCCTTCAAGTTGGAAGTATTTTTTTCATTAATCTTGAGTGAAATTCAATTTTGGTTCTGCTAATGTCTGGACGATGCAGGTACTCAAATGTCCCTTAGATATAACGACAAATAATATATTTCTTCCGAATGTGGCAACTTCATCAGTTTACACGTTGAAAAAACTTTCGTAACTGTTGGATATTATTTATTATTAATATATATTTAGAATTCTTTTGCCTGTTATTTCAACCCGTTCATTTTCAAATAAATGCATCACCTGTACTTATTCTGCAGTCAGTAAGTTGAATAGAATATATCGCACTGTGTTTGTGATACTTAGCTGTTGTTCAATTTCAGCATGATCACTCCATTGGGAAATTTCAGATTAAGTATATATTTGCCACTTAGGAATAGTACTGCAGTCAGGTTCTTCTGTAGCGTGTGGGGAAAATTCGGCGCGCTTTAACGTCACGAACAGAGACTTGGTGATGCGTTTATTCGGAAATGAAATATAAAAATATTTCTTCAGAAGATGATTTTTTAATTGTATTTTAATTTAAAGACTTCAAAGATGAAAATTGTTGGTAATGTTTCTGTTTTCAATTTTGCTTCGGGATTTAAAACCTCAAAAGATGTAAATCAACTAGGCTTCACAATTTTCTCATACATATAAAACCTGTAGCAATGTTAATTTTAAATTTGGTATAGGTAAAACTGGCACTATATGCAATACCTGAAGTGTATGTGGCCATGTGGTAATTTCTTTTTGTAAGCATTTACTCGGTTCTGTTATTTTAGAATTACGTATCATAACGAAAGCTTAACCTCACGGATACATAATTTTAGAATATAGTATAAATGATCATGTGCTAAATATTCTTGAAACTACCATGCTGATTTTTTTGCAGGGAAGCGAGGACTACGCGAGTGGGTGGGAGCTGTGGACTTAGGAGCGTAGGTGCCGATTACTTAGGAGGGAAGGGGCTGCTTAGTTAGGAGGGGGGGTGCTGCTTAGTTAGGAGAGTGGGGGCTGCAAACTCTGCTTAGTAGGTTCGTCAACCTTAGTTTAGTAGGTGCGACAAACTTAGCAGGTGCGACATAGTTAGATTTGTAGGTAGAAGTAGTATTTAGGTGTGTGAATGTGTGTATGATGGTAGTGCATGGATGTGCGCGCGCACATCTTTGGGTAGTGGTGGTGGTGTGTGTGTGTGATGGGTGATGGTTGTATGTATGAATCATTTTGTCATCGATTACATTGTTTAGCTAGACAGATGAGAGTACTTAAGTTTAGCAAGCGTTAGCATGGTGTAGGGCTGGTGTAAACCAGCGAGCTCGCCATGTTAAATAATGAGCAACGATGGCCTAAGCATTACCTCCTGGGTGCCAATGGAAATATGCTTAACTTGAAGGGTATAGAAATCATTCCATTCATATTTTTAAAAACGCCTCCAGTTATCAGATGCAAAACAAGTTCTAAAGGTTTCCCAATTTAGGATTTATTACGTTATGACTGAGTCTTCATTAATTATGTTGAATTCTACTGTTGAAATGTTATTTACAGTTGTGTATCTTAAACTGTGATTTCTATTTCATAAAGAAATCTTGTATTGTTAGTTTCTACATCACTGTTTAATATCTGAAGATAATACCTTAGGCTAATAAATGTATGATGCAACTCTCTCTAAATAAAATGTTTTAATTTTACCATGAGTATTTATTTAAATTATAAATTAAGTAAACGTTCGATGACTTTAAATGATTCTTTGATTTTCTATATCAATTAATTTAATTTATACATCAAACTGTAGTGAGCTTAAATGTGACATAAGTTTTACAATTCGTTTATAAGATATTTCTATTGCCAGGAGTGTAATTATCGAATAGCATAATTGGCCATCAAAAAACAAATGAAGTTGCAATAGTGTCCCAGATAAGGATATGTAAACTTCTTCCATTAAGTCTTTGAGGTAAAATGTCCTCCGTCCTACTCTAATGATAATTAGGATGCAAAATGTCCTACTTTGTGATGCATTTCTGTTTGGGAGAAGATCTACCGGCAGCAATGCCCCTAATCAATCGCATGGCTACTGGGACCTAATGGGTGAGTTTTGCTTTGCTGTTTATAACCTCTTCCCCCTACGTCTCCTCCACTCATACTTCGCATTTAAGAGATCGCAATAATATAGGATAGCAAGAATAGCAGCTTGTCACTGTTAGTTCTGCTTCATCTATCATCAAAGATTGGTCATGTTCAGTGAAGTGAGACTGCATCACATTTTAGTTCCGTTATATGTATTAATTAAATATAACAAATTTTCTGTCTTTTCTCAACAAGTTATATCAACATTTCTTGTAAATTTTGTTTTTCTAATAAGGAAAGCAAGTTTTACTTTCTGAAACTTGGGGAGATATCAAATCTGCATTTCCAATCAAAAGAGCATAGTTTGAATTGTTCTTCGGTATTTTCATTCATATTCATAGAATTATGTAACATATTAAATTTTGAAGTATTATTCAAATCATATTGCTGCCATGAGAGTGATTTTTGAAGGTTATTTTCAAATCTTGGCTTTATGGGTCCTTTTACAGCATAACTATATTTTCCGTTTAAATTGGCTTCGATCAGGAGGAGATCCTGTGTAGAATTAGTGTCTCTTTGATGCCAAATTAGCCTTGAATTCTGAGTTATTATGACTTGAAAACTGACACGCTGCTGTGTCTACATTGTAAGTACTTTTATGACCAGCCATCATGGATAATGGATTTATCACCTCTAAGAGCAATCAATATTATTTTGTGGAATTATATTATAACTAAATATCAGCTGTGGGTTCATCCTACAAATGTAAAACTAGCTAATATCAGAACATATGATGTAACAATAGCCCAAGAGGCCGAGTCACCAGAAAACACACATGTAATCAGAACATTTAGTCATTAGTATGTACCATGAAATAGATGATTATGAAAATTTCCAATTTTTTTCCTTGTATGAGTACATAGTCATTTAAAAAGTTAGTATCACTAATTTAAAGAGGTATTATTGAATTCATCATTGGCCTAGAAGAATATTAGCTATCCACACAGGGTAGAACAAATAATATTTTAAATTAATATCCTTTTCCACACAATAATCACAATTTTTAGCTCATTTTCTTAAAAGCCAGAACTTTGTCCATCTGTCATTGGACAATCAACATTTTTAAAGAGGTATTTAGAAAATTCTTTTTGAATTAGAAGGTGCTTATCCATCCTTGAAGTTCACTGCAATTGTACTTTTCATGTAATTCATAGTTTTCCCTCTAGGTGACTTTTGAAATGGTATTTACCCAAACTACTGAAGCTAGAGGAGCGAAGTTTTCATGAATGGGAAGGTCTACGTTCCAACATTGCGGGTTTCCCCCTCTGCAACTAGGGAGGCAAAACAGAATTTTGAAAATTTTTAATAAAATGTGCTTCCACCTGTTGTTTTAGTAAGTGTATCTTACTTGTTTGAATTTAAAAAGTTGTGAATTGCTTTTGGAGTAGACAAGCGTCTAAACTTAGGACACAGAACTTGTCATGGTTTGTGGCAATGTGATATACTGTTCGACAAAAATAAGGAAATTAAATATTATTATATCATGATAGCTGGTAAAGTTTACTAATAAGTTTTAATTCTTTGTTTATGTTAGCCATATAACCAAGATTAGTTAATGTATTATAGTATGAAAGTAGTGGATAGCTAGACAATTTGGCTCAACCAAGGCAAACTTAAGGAAATTTCAAAATTGTAAAAGATGTTAAGTTGTCATCAGCATTCACAGAAACATATTGTGGGAGCAAGGGGAATAAAAACCAGGGTCAGCTTGAAGCTATTCCAATGATAAGACTGCATTCAGCCCCTGAGTTCCTATGTAAACTGTTCAACTTCAATAATATTTATTTTATTTTATAAAATATATTCTGAAAGATATGTCTCTTATTTTTCAACCAGTAATTCTAGGGGGAGGGGCAAATGTGCAAGGTCATGTATATAGTATTAACCCCTTAAGCTGATAGCCCAATTACATACTCGCCAAATGCAGATATTGCTTAAATTGCGATTCTATCAGCATAAAGTAGCCTTTCATGGGACTATATGTGTCACAGCAGACCATCGATATGTGATCTTTCAATGGATCACCAATTTCCTGTCCCTTTGTTAGTTTTTATACTTCGGTAGAGGAAAAACATAGCGTAAGCTACGCTATTTAGTAATTTAAATACATGCTTGAGGGGTTAAGGCAATATTGAAGATGTGATAACAATAATTTATTGATAGACTCGTAGATATAGAATTTATTTCATTTTTAATTTATATATTTTGCTGTAGAGGATTTTTATTTACATAGAAGAAATAAATATTATAGCGCTAAAACCATTATTAGTGCACACCTTACTAGTAAAATCCAAGTGTCTGTTTGTTAAAATATATATATATGTGTGTGTGTATATATGAACAAATTTTGAACTCTTTATTTCAATTTCAATAAAACCTTTAGCTTTTAATTGGCTTTCCCTAAAATTTTAAATAACACAGAGCATGATAACAACTGTGTTCTTAAAGTACTATTGAGTGTGGTGAAGTAAGAAATATGTAACAGAAATTAATAATGAAGAAATGATAAAGTTTCAATAACACACACAATGTGATTTACTGTCAAAATTGTTGATTCTATGCTATTCTAGGAGAGAATTCAAACTATTTGTCATGTTCTAATACTCTAATTATCATATCAGAACATAAAAATAATTAACTTCAAGTTGCTGCAATTTTAGAGTTAAAGAACTGAAGTGTGTTTAAGATTATGAAATGAAATATAAATCTAAAAAGATTTAAGGAGTGTTTTTATTTCGCTTAAACAATGATTTAGTTCTGACAAAGTTTAAATTATGGATTGCCGGAGGTCCTTCCTCAATTTTTATGAGATGTCGAGGACTGAAATTAGGGTTAGCAGATATCCCGTTTCTTTTATAAATATCTCAGGTTTTTAAAGCTTTTCTTTCAGTATTCGAATGAAATGGAAATTTTGAACTCATTCTTCGTGAAGAGAACTGCCACTTACAATGCGATATAATCAATCAGCTAATTGCATCTCATTAAGCCTCGGATGAGTAATTTTATAAGTACTTTCATGAGTTTATATAAACATAGCCCCTTGATCACAACAGTTTTTCCTAATAAGAATCAATTTAGCTCGTATAAATATTATAAAAAGGAATATAAACGCCTTTCATGAAAAGAAAATATCAAGAATACAAGTATTAGATGTACAGACGTAAACGAACCCGATACTCCTGTTTAAGATACTTTCATTTTAAATAATGTGTAGAAATTCCGCAAGATGTCGTGGGTGAGTTGTTACGGTGGTAGCAGTTGTGCTTTGCTTATGTTTGAAACCCACGGTGTTCGTCGTCGTTTTGAAATAACTTTGAAGTGAGACTATGGGGTTTAAGTGTGATTTGCAAAATGTCGATATAACCCAACAACCATAAACTTAACGATCAGTGATTTGAGTGACACCGCGGGAAACGAAGAGAAAGGGAAACATCAACTAATGGAGCTTAAAACGAGGTAAGAATTACTTTAGTTTCCGTTTTACCATAGAGCTTCTCAGTTTTGCTGTACTATCTTTGTTAAATGAATAATATTGGGAAAAGTAAATAATTTATTGGGTAAATATAATTGATAATCTTTTAAAACATTCATTATAGATAATTTGTTCATAACAACATGAATCTCCGTTGCTCTGTATTGTTTACATGGTGCAAGTTTTATGTAGCTATAATAGATATGATAGCTACTACCTACTACAATCTTTAAAACTTTCAGTGGTACTATATTGTTCCATTGATTTCTACGTGTTTGTTTGTTGGCATTCCGCAAACTTGTCGGAATGAATCAGCATCATTTGTTGAAGCCGGTAATTCTTTCTTCTGCACATTTCTCTTCAGTGTGGATGCGCAAATGCAAAAGGAATTATTAGTAATAAATTTGGCACCATTAAAATTGTAATAGATAATGTTTTCTTTGGAAATTCTCAAGGCCACCGCCAATTGTGAAATGTTTTTCCGAAGTTGTAAGGAAGGTAGGTAGGTAGGTAGGTCCCCTATATTTCCCGTATTGTGTTTGGAATAATAATACGCGAAGGGTTACTCTTCCTTTAATGTGGAGATTCTCGGCTTGGATATTTGATAATTCGCAAGAGATAGCCTGTAGGACTGAGAGGTATAAAGGCTCGTTTTTCCCTAGAACGATAGCTGAGCAGAACAGAAGTTACGAAAAGAAAACAGCCGACGTAGAGTGATACTATACATTATTATGCGCTTTACCTTGGTGCTATTGCACCCCCTGCCACACACCATTGCGGTGGCTTGCAGGGTGAACTATAGATAGATAGAATTAATTTCGTAACAATGGCCGAAGTTTGGAAACGAATATAAATTAAAATTCAATTAAAATTAAAAGGACATTTAAAACTGTTTACAGGCAATTTTCGAAGAAACAACAGTGGATCTTTTAATGAATTGATTTGTTTTTATAAAAGGAATTTTGGTGCTTATTTAATACAGAGTAAGTTCTAAGGCTTATAATCCATTTAAATCTAATAACAGTAGCTATTGTAGTTTAAAGGAAGAACTTTATTTATTCACTTTAGGTACAGAATGAATTAATTTTAGGCTAGCATTGCCTATTATAAAAGGAGTTACTTTGGAATTTACAGTATGTAAAGTGGAAGTTGTACCGAATTGACTCAAGTATATTTCAAAGCAAAAATCAATTTAAAACTATTGAAAGTTGTTGTTTCGGAAACTGAGAAGGCAAGAGTGCTGAGCGAACGATAAACGATATTGAGGTACATTATATTCCAAAATATATTTAAAGTATTATCAGAGGCAATTGAAGATTGAACCAATTTTTTGGAACCGGAATTCTGTTTAATTAATGAAATTGAAATCCTAATGCTATAATCAATTTAAAACGGTACTTTCCTGTTAACGGGAATACCTCAAAAAATAAACATGTATTGTTATGATATGTTACGACGTATCTGTTTGTTAACAATGCGTAAGGACGGGGGAATTACTTAAAAATTACACTTTTTGAAACTTATTTATTAATAAAAGGTACGTAATTACTAATACAATCTAAATTTATGTTACTAGGGGGTCAATATGTCTTTATGGCATTTAAAATAGCTGGAAATATATCGATTTCTTTGTTATGTTGTCGCCACATGAATTCTTCCGCTGAAAGGCTTTCACATTGCATTTCTAAAATATTCTGTCGCAGAAGTAAAGTTTCATAATATGATCCTTCTTGCACATTCGCCCTTTAGATAATATACCATGGTCTTCAAGCAAAGATACAGCTTTTTCTTCGCTCTTCGGCAAGCTCCACAAATGCATCATTAAGGGATCAACGTAAATATCTTAACGAGATTTGTTACGCATTGTTAACAAACAAAATCTCACAACATATCAGAACAGTAGGTACGTGTTTATTTTTTGAGGTATTCCCGTTAACAGGAAAGTACCTTTAAAACTAATAACAATGGCTATTTTAGTAGAAAGAAAGGTACTATTTTAGTCACAAGGAATTTCTGTGAGATTTTAGTTAATTAATTAAAACAGACATAATATAGAAATATTCGATGGTTAATACAGTGCACAGCTTTATTCTTGCGATTTTTACATGTTGCATTGACGAAAATTTCGATTCATTAAACCCGTTGAAATTCAACGGGCACTTATGCTAGTGTATCAGTAATTGCGATCAAATAAATACAATAATGAAGACGAGAGCCAAATATGACTTTGAAGCCGGCGAAGTTTTTTTCAAAGTGCGCTGCATATACGTAGATGAGTGGAATAGGGGCACAGATATCATTTCAGGATAACCTGGTAAAATGAAATAATTTCGGAGAACCGTATTACAATGAAATCTCGTTACAACGTACTTCAAATTACCTATATTTCAAAGTAACGTACTTTTTTAAATCCCCGTCAATTTTCCCGTATAAATATTTCAAAATAACGTACTTCAACTTGAAATAATTTTCAATCCTACGTATGAAATTCAGAGGTCCCGAAAAAGATATTTGTGGTTTTAACGTAGTATTTCATTCTTGCTCATTCAAGTCGTTTACACCAATTTTGAAGGCATCTATTGTCTTTAGTGCTGAAAGTTCTGTGGAATGCCGCCAAAATCCCAAAGAAGGAATTTTCCGAGCTGACAAATTTAGAACCGATGATCTTTGTTTTCGCAATAGCATTGAGATATAATCTCACTGAGATATATATCTCTTGTTAGACTCATTATGGCCAGTTTCGGTTTGCGCGGGACCTGGGAGAATGCCGATCCCCCACTGAGATGCTTCCAGAAAAAATACTGTAATCCTTATGGGTATATTCAGTATACCGTACTGTCAGTATAAAAATTCATACTCCGTAGAGATACGTTGTATCGAGATTTTACTGCAATCTGCCTCATAAGTTTCCCTTCACTTAAGAGTTGTTCGCGTTTTGTTTACATCAGGGGCGGATCCAGAAACTTCTCATGGGGGAGGGGGCGCGCGATCGCTATTCCACCTATCGAATTCGCCCCTGCCAACTGCCCTATATTTTGAAAATCCCTACACCTATCAGAATTCTTCTTTCTCTTGCTATACAGACCTAATCTGCGGCGTATAATTGAGGATATTTGCGCGGAATGAATTTAAGAAAGCACCCAGTGTAGTGCAATGGGGTTATCCAAGGAGGGGGCGACCGCTCCCATCGCCCTTCTCCCCGGTGGATCCGCCCCTGGTTTGCTTGTTTGGTTGGTTTGACGTGATGAGGCAATATCTTGGGTTGTTTTTAGCAAGCTGGAGTAGCACTGATACGTATTTTATATTGGTAGATCAAACCATAAAGCCATATATTATACATACGTGTAATGGTGCATGGTAAACGTTTGTCGCTATCAATGAATCACTTCTCTTTATCTAATTTCAGCTTATTATATAACCGCATAGGTTGCAATAACCAAAATTTTATTGTTTTACAATAATATATTTTCATTATGTCTTAAACGCATTCCCATCTATTAACAAACTGTGTGTGTTTTACCCTACTTTAGTTTTGTAATACAGACCAAAAACCTGCGTCATTGATCATATCAAAAACTTATTAAAGTTTAACATTTAAACGTTTAAAAACTATTGTGAGGAAAGGAAGTTTCCGTGGGTGGTTTTTTTCTGCCATTGTTTTTTTTATGTAAACAAATCTCGTCATCCCGTAACAAAGACTGAACCTTGGAACATAATTTTTTAGACCAAAAGTAAATATATATCTCGCAGGTGAACACCCCCTTAGTATGTTTGCAAATTATCAGGACTTTAATTTCCTTGGAGCTATGCTTCTGACACCGGGCACACACTCTGGATCTTTTATTTGTTTATATATATATATTATGAGCTTGGAATTTTATGAAAGTCGCTTTCCATCATCAGCGTTTTCGGTCGGGGGTACGTCCAAAGTTATATAGGCGCGCGCGAATGTTAAATACTATAATTTTTCACTTACCTTCAGCTCACAAGGATGATTTCAGAATCGAATATTAAGACTACGAATAACCAAATAAATGGCAAGCACGATTCTCCTGACGAGAAGGGATACTGATATAAAATAATTACAGCATTTTCTCCTATGTGCTGGAAGCAGCCTAATTAACGATAATTGGCTAATTTATGGAAAGGCATTTTGGCAAATATAATAAAAATAAATGTATGACAATCCTATGGCTAGTTTACATCTATGTACAATACTTATCTATTTAAATAGAAAATCTCTTAATTTCTTCGTCATTTTATAACATACCGAACCATTTTAAAATTGCTCAAAAGGGAAATTGGTAAAATAATATATATAATATAATACTCTTTTGAGCTTCGAAAATGTTCGCCTTATAACATTTTCATAGTCGTGATAGACCAAGCAATGAATACCAAAAGAATATCGACAGTTTCCACCACCCAACGATAGATGTCGCCATATTTCTTATCGGGAGGTGCCTGTTGCCCTGGGACTCGATGCAGTGTTACGCGGTCGGTCAGCCGGTTCATATCGTACTCCGTCCTAAAGGACAGAGTGCGAATGTGGATTACGGATTGGTAACGAGTAATTACGGTTTGCATTTTTAATTTTATATTGTGTCTACACTTCGTTTCTATATTATACATATTACATTATATATTATATTAATAGTATTTTAAGGTTGTATACATATACATAATTGTAATCTACGTCTGTCTTTCCACCCCATCTAACGCACGACATGGCAGGTGGGTCGACCCCTTGCCACCCTCCCTCCCTCCCTCCCGGGGCCCCGACCTTGGCCAAGGTTCCCACCCTGTGTGCACACAAAATCCCAAACCACGATACGATTTCCACACGATCGATGTTTTACGCAATTGACACATGTACTATTATCCTATGTCATATTATTGTTTATTTTCCACGATAAATGCTAAATCGAATTTCGAAACGTTTGTACCGCTAATATCTTTTCCCCTGAACGAAAACAGGTGATGCTGGAGACGTGCATTTCTTTTCCGAATGCACGAAGAGTGAAGAACGAAGACGCCCAGACACCATTCATCATGCAGGAGTAAGTATGTTTAGATGTAATTGTACTGTTTTTATTAATTTCTCCTTTTTAATAGTGATTTGTTTTTACAGAGCTCCTCTCCAACACAGGGTGTATCATCGCAGTGTGGCGCGGTTATCTCCTAGTGGAGGTAATTAATGGTTTCACTGGAGGGATGACACAGTGGTATGGTAGTCTTATTTTGATCTCAGGCATATAAAATGCCTCACAAGAATAATCATAATTAATTAGCAATTTTTCTAAATTCTATAATTTCTCTGACGTCGTTAACGGCGACTGTAGTTTTGCTGTCGTATATTGGATTTAGCCAATATGAGTTTATATGTCTATGGTTTATTCGTCTGCTTTATCATCAGTTGAAGCGGAAGAAATTGTTGTGTTATTGCCATAATTAAAGTGAAAATTAAGTATATCAATTCTTTAAACAGTATATCCTGATCTATTACATTTATTTGCTTTTTGAATATAGTGATTAAGTTTTAATGTCCATGCATAAGAAACAAATAAGTAGTAGACATATTGAACCAAATTTTGTGTTGCATTGAGTTGCAAAATGCAACGGTAATGTTTATTTATAATCAATTCTTAATTTAATATTTTTTTAAGTATATCAGTCATTTTACTTGAGCAATTCAGTGTTTTATTACTTAACGTTGAATTGGTAATTAAAAATTATTTGTAATAGTTTTGTATGAGGCCTTAGTTCTCCTCATAAAGACAAACGCTTACGGATAAAATACCTATAATCGTGCGTTAGAATAATAGACCGTTTTAGGAAATGTCTAAAATATTTTTGCTAATATAGTGATTGCTCTTAATTGCAGATAACCATCAACGCCACACTGGACAGACACGGACGCTCGCGGTAAGCTCAATTTCCCTTATTTATAATGCACACGTCATTTCGTGTAAGATATCACGAACATCATTCGAGAAATACGTTCGAACCGAATTGAATTAAGTCGGTATCATTTTGAGATGTAGTGTTTATTGTTGTTGGTAGGCTTGCCACCTCTAGGACTTTGAACGGGAATATTTGTGTTTTTCCATAAAATATTCAGGTCTTGATTAATTTTACTGAATTTTCTCAAATTAACCGATTATAAGTACGAGTATGTTTTTTGGCGATACGAACTTCCCGACGTTTTCACGTACTAAAATATCGAATGATCAATAGCTCCTTAATATATATGAATTTACGTCATCCCTTCAAGTTGGAAGTATTTTTTTCATTAATCTTGAGTGAAATTCAATTTTGGTTCTGCTAATGTCTGGACGATGCAGGTACTCAAATGTCCCTTAGATATAACGACAAATAATATATTTCTTCCGAATGTGGCAACTTCATCAGTTTACACGTTGAAAAAACTTTCGTAACTGTTGGATATTATTTATTATTAATATATATTTAGAATTCTTTTGCCTGTTATTTCAACCCGTTCATTTTCAAATAAATGCATCACCTGTACTTATTCTGCAGTCAGTAAGTTGAATAGAATATATCGCACTGTGTTTGTGATACTTAGCTGTTGTTCAATTTCAGCATGATCACTCCATTGGGAAATTTCAGATTAAGTATATATTTGCCACTTAGGAATAGTACTGCAGTCAGGTTCTTCTGTAGCGTGTGGGGAAAATTCGGCGCGCTTTAACGTCACGAACAGAGACTTGGTGATGCGTTTATTCGGAAATGAAATATAAAAATATTTCTTCAGAAGATGATTTTTTAATTGTATTTTAATTTAAAGACTTCAAAGATGAAAATTGTTGGTAATGTTTCTGTTTTCAATTTTGCTTCGGGATTTAAAACCTCAAAAGATGTAAATCAACTAGGCTTCACAATTTTCTCATACATATAAAACCTGTAGCAATGTTAATTTTAAATTTGGTATAGGTAAAACTGGCACTATATGCAATACCTGAAGTGTATGTGGCCATGTGGTAATTTCTTTTTGTAAGCATTTACTCGGTTCTGTTATTTTAGAATTACGTATCATAACGAAAGCTTAACCTCACGGATACATAATTTTAGAATATAGTATAAATGATCATGTGCTAAATATTCTTGAAACTACCATGCTGATTTTTTTGCAGGGAAGCGAGGACTACGCGAGTGGGTGGGAGCTGTGGACTTAGGAGCGTAGGTGCCGATTACTTAGGAGGGAAGGGGCTGCTTAGTTAGGAGGGGGGGTGCTGCTTAGTTAGGAGAGTGGGGGCTGCAAACTCTGCTTAGTAGGTTCGTCAACCTTAGTTTAGTAGGTGCGACAAACTTAGCAGGTGCGACATAGTTAGATTTGTAGGTAGAAGTAGTATTTAGGTGTGTGAATGTGTGTATGATGGTAGTGCATGGATGTGCGCGCGCACATCTTTGGGTAGTGGTGGTGGTGTGTGTGTGTGATGGGTGATGGTTGTATGTATGAATCATTTTGTCATCGATTACATTGTTTAGCTAGACAGATGAGAGTACTTAAGTTTAGCAAGCGTTAGCATGGTGTAGGGCTGGTGTAAACCAGCGAGCTCGCCATGTTAAATAATGAGCAACGATGGCCTAAGCATTACCTCCTGGGTGCCAATGGAAATATGCTTAACTTGAAGGGTATAGAAATCATTCCATTCATATTTTTAAAAACGCCTCCAGTTATCAGATGCAAAACAAGTTCTAAAGGTTTCCCAATTTAGGATTTATTACGTTATGACTGAGTCTTCATTAATTATGTTGAATTCTACTGTTGAAATGTTATTTACAGTTGTGTATCTTAAACTGTGATTTCTATTTCATAAAGAAATCTTGTATTGTTAGTTTCTACATCACTGTTTAATATCTGAAGATAATACCTTAGGCTAATAAATGTATGATGCAACTCTCTCTAAATAAAATGTTTTAATTTTACCATGAGTATTTATTTAAATTATAAATTAAGTAAACGTTCGATGACTTTAAATGATTCTTTGATTTTCTATATCAATTAATTTAATTTATACATCAAACTGTAGTGAGCTTAAATGTGACATAAGTTTTACAATTCGTTTATAAGATATTTCTATTGCCAGGAGTGTAATTATCGAATAGCATAATTGGCCATCAAAAAACAAATGAAGTTGCAATAGTGTCCCAGATAAGGATATGTAAACTTCTTCCATTAAGTCTTTGAGGTAAAATGTCCTCCGTCCTACTCTAATGATAATTAGGATGCAAAATGTCCTACTTTGTGATGCATTTCTGTTTGGGAGAAGATCTACCGGCAGCAATGCCCCTAATCAATCGCATGGCTACTGGGACCTAATGGGTGAGTTTTGCTTTGCTGTTTATAACCTCTTCCCCCTACGTCTCCTCCACTCATACTTCGCATTTAAGAGATCGCAATAATATAGGATAGCAAGAATAGCAGCTTGTCACTGTTAGTTCTGCTTCATCTATCATCAAAGATTGGTCATGTTCAGTGAAGTGAGACTGCATCACATTTTAGTTCCGTTATATGTATTAATTAAATATAACAAATTTTCTGTCTTTTCTCAACAAGTTATATCAACATTTCTTGTAAATTTTGTTTTTCTAATAAGGAAAGCAAGTTTTACTTTCTGAAACTTGGGGAGATATCAAATCTGCATTTCCAATCAAAAGAGCATAGTTTGAATTGTTCTTCGGTATTTTCATTCATATTCATAGAATTATGTAACATATTAAATTTTGAAGTATTATTCAAATCATATTGCTGCCATGAGAGTGATTTTTGAAGGTTATTTTCAAATCTTGGCTTTATGGGTCCTTTTACAGCATAACTATATTTTCCGTTTAAATTGGCTTCGATCAGGAGGAGATCCTGTGTAGAATTAGTGTCTCTTTGATGCCAAATTAGCCTTGAATTCTGAGTTATTATGACTTGAAAACTGACACGCTGCTGTGTCTACATTGTAAGTACTTTTATGACCAGCCATCATGGATAATGGATTTATCACCTCTAAGAGCAATCAATATTATTTTGTGGAATTATATTATAACTAAATATCAGCTGTGGGTTCATCCTACAAATGTAAAACTAGCTAATATCAGAACATATGATGTAACAATAGCCCAAGAGGCCGAGTCACCAGAAAACACACATGTAATCAGAACATTTAGTCATTAGTATGTACCATGAAATAGATGATTATGAAAATTTCCAATTTTTTTCCTTGTATGAGTACATAGTCATTTAAAAAGTTAGTATCACTAATTTAAAGAGGTATTATTGAATTCATCATTGGCCTAGAAGAATATTAGCTATCCACACAGGGTAGAACAAATAATATTTTAAATTAATATCCTTTTCCACACAATAATCACAATTTTTAGCTCATTTTCTTAAAAGCCAGAACTTTGTCCATCTGTCATTGGACAATCAACATTTTTAAAGAGGTATTTAGAAAATTCTTTTTGAATTAGAAGGTGCTTATCCATCCTTGAAGTTCACTGCAATTGTACTTTTCATGTAATTCATAGTTTTCCCTCTAGGTGACTTTTGAAATGGTATTTACCCAAACTACTGAAGCTAGAGGAGCGAAGTTTTCATGAATGGGAAGGTCTACGTTCCAACATTGCGGGTTTCCCCCTCTGCAACTAGGGAGGCAAAACAGAATTTTGAAAATTTTTAATAAAATGTGCTTCCACCTGTTGTTTTAGTAAGTGTATCTTACTTGTTTGAATTTAAAAAGTTGTGAATTGCTTTTGGAGTAGACAAGCGTCTAAACTTAGGACACAGAACTTGTCATGGTTTGTGGCAATGTGATATACTGTTCGACAAAAATAAGGAAATTAAATATTATTATATCATGATAGCTGGTAAAGTTTACTAATAAGTTTTAATTCTTTGTTTATGTTAGCCATATAACCAAGATTAGTTAATGTATTATAGTATGAAAGTAGTGGATAGCTAGACAATTTGGCTCAACCAAGGCAAACTTAAGGAAATTTCAAAATTGTAAAAGATGTTAAGTTGTCATCAGCATTCACAGAAACATATTGTGGGAGCAAGGGGAATAAAAACCAGGGTCAGCTTGAAGCTATTCCAATGATAAGACTGCATTCAGCCCCTGAGTTCCTATGTAAACTGTTCAACTTCAATAATATTTATTTTATTTTATAAAATATATTCTGAAAGATATGTCTCTTATTTTTCAACCAGTAATTCTAGGGGGAGGGGCAAATGTGCAAGGTCATGTATATAGTATTAACCCCTTAAGCTGATAGCCCAATTACATACTCGCCAAATGCAGATATTGCTTAAATTGCGATTCTATCAGCATAAAGTAGCCTTTCATGGGACTATATGTGTCACAGCAGACCATCGATATGTGATCTTTCAATGGATCACCAATTTCCTGTCCCTTTGTTAGTTTTTATACTTCGGTAGAGGAAAAACATAGCGTAAGCTACGCTATTTAGTAATTTAAATACATGCTTGAGGGGTTAAGGCAATATTGAAGATGTGATAACAATAATTTATTGATAGACTCGTAGATATAGAATTTATTTCATTTTTAATTTATATATTTTGCTGTAGAGGATTTTTATTTACATAGAAGAAATAAATATTATAGCGCTAAAACCATTATTAGTGCACACCTTACTAGTAAAATCCAAGTGTCTGTTTGTTAAAATATATATATATGTGTGTGTGTATATATGAACAAATTTTGAACTCTTTATTTCAATTTCAATAAAACCTTTAGCTTTTAATTGGCTTTCCCTAAAATTTTAAATAACACAGAGCATGATAACAACTGTGTTCTTAAAGTACTATTGAGTGTGGTGAAGTAAGAAATATGTAACAGAAATTAATAATGAAGAAATGATAAAGTTTCAATAACACACACAATGTGATTTACTGTCAAAATTGTTGATTCTATGCTATTCTAGGAGAGAATTCAAACTATTTGTCATGTTCTAATACTCTAATTATCATATCAGAACATAAAAATAATTAACTTCAAGTTGCTGCAATTTTAGAGTTAAAGAACTGAAGTGTGTTTAAGATTATGAAATGAAATATAAATCTAAAAAGATTTAAGGAGTGTTTTTATTTCGCTTAAACAATGATTTAGTTCTGACAAAGTTTAAATTATGGATTGCCGGAGGTCCTTCCTCAATTTTTATGAGATGTCGAGGACTGAAATTAGGGTTAGCAGATATCCCGTTTCTTTTATAAATATCTCAGGTTTTTAAAGCTTTTCTTTCAGTATTCGAATGAAATGGAAATTTTGAACTCATTCTTCGTGAAGAGAACTGCCACTTACAATGCGATATAATCAATCAGCTAATTGCATCTCATTAAGCCTCGGATGAGTAATTTTATAAGTACTTTCATGAGTTTATATAAACATAGCCCCTTGATCACAACAGTTTTTCCTAATAAGAATCAATTTAGCTCGTATAAATATTATAAAAAGGAATATAAACGCCTTTCATGAAAAGAAAATATCAAGAATACAAGTATTAGATGTACAGACGTAAACGAACCCGATACTCCTGTTTAAGATACTTTCATTTTAAATAATGTGTAGAAATTCCGCAAGATGTCGTGGGTGAGTTGTTACGGTGGTAGCAGTTGTGCTTTGCTTATGTTTGAAACCCACGGTGTTCGTCGTCGTTTTGAAATAACTTTGAAGTGAGACTATGGGGTTTAAGTGTGATTTGCAAAATGTCGATATAACCCAACAACCATAAACTTAACGATCAGTGATTTGAGTGACACCGCGGGAAACGAAGAGAAAGGGAAACATCAACTAATGGAGCTTAAAACGAGGTAAGAATTACTTTAGTTTCCGTTTTACCATAGAGCTTCTCAGTTTTGCTGTACTATCTTTGTTAAATGAATAATATTGGGAAAAGTAAATAATTTATTGGGTAAATATAATTGATAATCTTTTAAAACATTCATTATAGATAATTTGTTCATAACAACATGAATCTCCGTTGCTCTGTATTGTTTACATGGTGCAAGTTTTATGTAGCTATAATAGATATGATAGCTACTACCTACTACAATCTTTAAAACTTTCAGTGGTACTATATTGTTCCATTGATTTCTACGTGTTTGTTTGTTGGCATTCCGCAAACTTGTCGGAATGAATCAGCATCATTTGTTGAAGCCGGTAATTCTTTCTTCTGCACATTTCTCTTCAGTGTGGATGCGCAAATGCAAAAGGAATTATTAGTAATAAATTTGGCACCATTAAAATTGTAATAGATAATGTTTTCTTTGGAAATTCTCAAGGCCACCGCCAATTGTGAAATGTTTTTCCGAAGTTGTAAGGAAGGTAGGTAGGTAGGTAGGTCCCCTATATTTCCCGTATTGTGTTTGGAATAATAATACGCGAAGGGTTACTCTTCCTTTAATGTGGAGATTCTCGGCTTGGATATTTGATAATTCGCAAGAAGGTTTATTAATTTTTTTACTCTTCTGGGTTTAAGATGAAATGTTTACCAGTTGTTGTCAGGATTGTGATGAAACGTGCAAATTGAATTTTACAGAAATATAGCGGTGTGATATTTAGTGCGTTTACTTTTATTTAATCTACGGAGGATTCTGCTCGGAAAAAGAAATATTTATTTCAGTAGTCGCGTTCTTCTCGCATATTATTTCGATTTTTGAGATTGAATTCTAAGCGCTCAACCTTGGAGGCATATTCCCCACCACTTCGTGCTTTCGGTAACAAAGCAGGGCGAAGCTGAGCAACGCCACCTAGAAACAAGGCCTCCTCACGTTAGATGTGATGTCATCACTAGGGGTCCTATCACCGCCAACTAGAAACAGGTTTCTACGTGGTGTTGGTCCTATACGTCCTATGTTAGCCATCAGCGAAGTTTTAATAATTATTATTATTGACGTATTTTATTTGGTCTCCGCAGACGCCAAGGAAGGAATGGAAATTTAACCTGGATATTACCAGGATTCTTAAACGTACCGCGAAAATATAAATGACGAGAGCGCTCGTATTTTACCGTATTTGTTCATATCTCAAAGGAAATAAAAAAAGCTGTTTGAAGGTTTTAATGGATGTTGTTCTTCAGAAATGAGGCTACACATTTTCCTATTCATAAAGATAAACATGCTATGAACCAAAGATCATAAAAATAAAATTGTCAAAATTTGCTTGGATTTTTAATGTGATTCCATATTTTGAAAATACGTGTATTTATTAGGCACGAGTGAGTGCCTATTCTTTTCGCTCCAAGGTCATTCAAATCGACTTTTCGTAGATCGCTCATATCTCAGAGCTCGTTTATCGGATCAAAACGATATTCATGTCAATCGATAGCTAAAAGAATGTAGTTTCATTGGGTATAAATTTCAATATCAACAAAATAATTTTTGATTGTGAAACAGCGAGTTGAAAAAAAAGTGCCATTTTGTAACGCTATGTTTTCGCGAGATTATTCGAGAACCACGAATCGCACACACACGGTATGCACACCGTTTGATAGCTCATGTCGGGGCACGTATGGTGATAACAATAGCGGACCCAAAAAAATATTGGGTGTGTCCCAAAAAACCCCAAAAATATATCATATTCGGTGTACATGGTCGAGAGATATATCAATCGATCGGGCTCGGTGAGACGAATCAAAATGTATATAGGTGTTACATATGAAAAATGAATATTTTGGAAGTTATTCGATTTCGAAGAGTTTCAACACCTGCGCGCGCTGCTACGCGGCAGTACCAGTCGGTGCCAGGCACGGCCCTCCCTTCCCCCGCCTACACAGCAATCCCCGCCGTCATGACGGCGGCGGCGATGGTGGTACTGACGCGTCAGTACCATGCCAGCCACGCGTGCGAGAGGAATTCCTTCAGATAATCACAGTCGTGATCGCCGTGAAAACAAAATACAAAGACGTGAGCGAAATCGTGAGTTGACTCGTGCGAGAGTCCGCCGTCATCGCGCCAGACAGCAACAAAATGCATACGAAACAAAATGTTGAAATCGTTACAAAAGAAGTCTGTCACGGATACCAAGGGATTACCGCACTCGATCTACATCAAGATCAACACAGCGTACATGTTAACAAAGAACATAGATCAACCCGACGGTTTGGTCAACGGAGCGGTGTGTATACTGAAACACGTTGAGAAGCGTGAAGACGGAACCATCAAACGTCTCTGGGTTCAATTCGATGATCCACGCATCGGACGATTGTTGCGTGTTAGGAGCGCCGATTACATTCAACAGCACAACATCGATATTTCCCTGGTTCCCATATGTCCTCGCGGCCGATACCGCGTCGAGGGCAGCGAGCAAGCGCATATAGCACGGCGTCAGTTTCCACTGATCAACGCGTCTGCTATCACGATCCACAAATGGCAGGGAGCATCGTTTGATCGAGTGTGCGTACAGTACGAAGATCTCATAACACGGCAGTTGGTTTACGTGGGATTGTCAAGAGCCCGTACGCTCGACGGTCTCTATCTATTAGTCAACGATAGGGAACCAAAGAGATTCAAACACTCGACTGACATCGGAAAAGATTTGAGATACACACGGGAGAAAGAGAGCGGACTCAGCGCACCATCCGAGTTGTACGTCCATAGCATTCTCGGTGATCCGGTACACGATCTTCGTACACAATATTCAGGGTCTCGACGCTCAGTTTGCCGATATCTCACAGGATCGTATCGCCCTATCGAGCGACGTGATCTTTCTGTCGGAGGTCAAAAGAAAATATGCAGTAACAGAATTGGAAATCCCGGGATACAGACTATTCACCCAAAACGAACATGCAACCGGAGGCGTAGCATCGTATATTAATAGAGAAACAACAACCGCTACGACAATCTTTTCCATTCTTCGCAACTTCGTCGATATATTTGTACCACCAGCCATCGACTATCACATACAGACGTATTTCCTCGCTCGACCTTCAGTGAAAGATAGTAAACGACGGCTAGCTGTTAACATTGCCAACTGCTATTTAAATTTTGTAGAAGGCGAAGGTTTAACAGACCGTGTGAACCATTTCAAAGAGTTCATAAATTCATTCGCCAACAGTGCTTCGTTGAACAACAGCCCACTGATTATAGCTGGTGACTTCAATATAAATTTTAGGACCGCCGCGGGGAGAGAAACTATCGCTTATGCTAATCAGAAGATTGGATTAAAAATGTTAAACCAAGTAGAGTGTTCAACTACCTACGAGAGAATCATTGATGCTAGTTTGCCAAGGGACTACCTCTACTTAAATTCTCATTGTATCCTGCGTATTAGTTTCATCATTTGGCTCTGATAATATAAATTGCTGCCAGCGAACACTTCGAGATTAGTGATAGTTAGCAGTAAGCTGACAACATGTGTTTGCTTTGTTTAAAAATATGTATCGCAAAACTTTTGTTTTCTTCACTTGTCCCTGACATCAGCCAACATTCCACGCTCCCCACACATTGGAAACGCACTCGTGCCCCGCGTAGTGTTGCAAACTTGCAACTCTCTCGTGAATTTTATTTATTCGTCATCTTCAGAACTGGTCTTTAACTATTCATATTTAATATATTCAGTTACTATAAGTTTATTTAACATTATTTTTTTTAATTATAACAAAATTAAATATTAATTTTCACTTTGACACGATTTCTCTCAAAACTTAAGATTATTCAACATTTGCTCCATTTTCTCTGAAATTAATAGAGATAGAAGCGCAAATGCACACAGTTTATTAAGGCAAATGTTGTTCTAGAATTAGTTATATGACACAATGCGATTTTCAGTAATGCTTATATATTATGCGAAAAAATTTAAATATCATTATATTTTGAACAGAAAGATACTTTCATACTTATAATTCTAATACTGATTAGTAATATTTTTTTGGATTGGTTAATTTGGTCATAGAATATTCTACAACCGTGGTTAATTCACTGAAAATATTTCATGCAAGTACATACCTTAGCTTATGATATAACGGGTCAAATGAGTGGAAAATTTATAATTGGTATTATATGGTAGTCTATATCACCTGAAAATATTACATAACATACAGTTTTAAGGAGTTCTGTATGTAGTGGATGAAATAATTAAGCCAATCTGTAGTTGTATGACATTTAATTAATACATTCATGGATAACATTGTTTTGTTTGGAATCACTTTTAACCATTACATGCTCTTTAATCTTTTATAATTATTTACATTCTTTTTTTTCAAAATGTCATTCACTCTCTTTGTGTAATTATTTAATAAGATGTTCACGGCACAATGTACAATCTGCTTTAATATCAAACCTACATCATGACCATTCATACAGTTATGCCCTTCACATAAATTACCTCTCATATTATTCAGACTTAGCTGAACTAATAATTTCCTTTGGTTCTTTTGTTGAAGGAACAAATGCTCCTTTTCCTTAAGTATTTTTTGCATGACAACAAAAGTATAGGCTACACACATCACAATATCTTCACTTGGATAGCATAAACCACCTCTGTCACTTGCAATTATTAAGCTATTATTTTCCTTTTCTTTAAATTCTACCTCATCAGCAGTTAGAAATATTTTGCAATACTCACATTTTGTTTTTTAATAACATTATATGCACAATAACCACTTATATAGTATAAGATGGGCCATGTGAACTCACTTAATTCCTCTATATCATCCTCCACGACAATATTTAATACCTCAGGGAATGTTACACTATCAACGTCAGTAATTACGTTTGCATCGTCTATATACATGTCATCTTTTGTAATCATAACATCACCAACCTTTTCTGATTTTAATACAAGAGACAGAACACTTTGTACTCTTAATTTGCTTTCCGTTTAAAAAATTTGACGAACAGAAACGTGATAATTCCCGCCATTCATCTGGCGGTACTTTCCAAACCTGTCTTCCAAATGATCAGTCTGGACCTTCCCTGGCAGAAAATATTTCCTTTTCTTTTCATTAATCCAGTAGTTACCCAGATCCATGAGGGCCTCTGTAGTATGACTTAAAGCGAAGTGTGTTTCCTTACTGAGTCCTCTTGAACAATATTCATTACCCCAATGGCTTAACCATTGCAAAAATTCAGTCATGAAGTTCATGATATGGTGAGAATTTTCAGTTAGTGGTTCTTGAAACCTATTTCTTAATCTTTGACCTTTGAGCAAAGTTTTCACATTTACCACACACCACCACTTCCATATTAACTCAATGTATGTGGCAGTAGCTTCCCAATTCTCAATACCTTTCTTTGAGCCTAATTCCCTCAGAGCAACAGCTGTATTATCATTGAAAATTTGTAATGCAAGTTTAACATTCTGCCTTTCTATTGATGTAGGATACAAAGATTTCAATGTTAAATTATTGCCGAATTTTAACAAATTTCCTTTCTCAATCATATGAAGCATCTTCAAAGACTTTATGGCAGCATGACCTCCCCTCGTCTCACTATTGAATTCTGGGAAATCCATAATCTGTTCTTTCTGGTTCAACCAATTGTTGCGTATGCATTTTAAAATGTGGACGCTATCGACAACATAGTACAATGGTCGGTTTCTGGCTTCGGGATTTGGATGATCATATTTTATTTTGACTTCTGGAGGATTACTGAAATTTGACACAGCCTTCTTGTTTATAGCATTATTGTCAGCTACAATTCCTATAACTTCAAAGCCTATTGCCTCTAATTTTAATATTAAATTTCTAACAAATTTAAAAAGAGTATCTGCTTGTATGCTTTTAATTGGAAGAATATGAGCTACATCCATGTACTGTGTCTCCAAACTGTGTATCATAAATACATATGCACTAGATGCACATTGTATGCTTGGCCTACAATGTTTCCACCTTTATAATCTAATTGAGATTTTAAATGAATCTCATCCATTAACAGAATAACATTTCTGTCCTGTTCACATAGACTTTCAACCATTTTAGACAGGTATCCTAAAAATTGTCCAGAATCTTGCTCCTTTACAGGATTAGTGGCAAGGTTACTGCAAAGTCTAGAGAGAGTATTGGGGCTAGGCAATGTACATATATCTCTACTTCTTAAAAACTTATAAGCATGTGGACTAATGGAATGAACAAGTGACCATAGAACTATTGTTTCCCATGAGTATCTGGCCTGTAATTTACTACGGTTTAGTAAAGAAACTTGTTCTTTTAAAAATTTTATTGCGTCTTTTTTTTCTATTAACTTTTCAGATAATGTTCCTAAAATATCATCAATGAGACAAATACTTTCTTCAATGCTTTGGTCTTTTACACTGCTGAATTTGACATTGGCTTCACTAAGCAATGAACTTAATTCATTTAAATTACAGACATTCTTTGGAAGTCTTGTATTCCCAACACATTTCACAGGCACATCATTCACATAAACTGAAACTATTAAGTCTTTATCAATTATGGCATAGCAAACAACTTTAGGGAATGGAATGTCCTTCACTAAAGTAATACAGATGTTATCATCTTTTTTTACCAAAAACCACTCACTATGCATTTCACAGTCCTGGATCTTGTTTTTCAACTCTTCCAATGAATGGAATGAGATTCTATTCATTAGTTCCTCATGTGTTTGTATGCTCTTTGCTATGGTGTTGTGGAGATATGAATTTTCCAAACGTTGTCTGCGATCTTCAGGATGCTGTCTCTTTGAAGCTGGTGGTGCAGAAAGATATCTAGGACATCCTGGCAACTGAGAGGGAACTGCATCTGTGAAAAATAAAATATGGTAGTAATCAATAAATATGCTAAAATCTTCAGAGATTAATGATTAGTACTTTCCGTTTATTTTTTACTTGTACTCAATACATTTTGAGGATTGTAATTTTATTTATAATTGCAAGATAAAGTAATCGTTAAATTTGAGTAATTGTTATATTTAGGATTATTCACAACTTATTTCTCAACTTAACTGGAAAAGTATAGGAAAATGGTGTTATTCTGTAAATCAAATGCAAAATATTCTGTATAAGTTAAATTTTTGTGTAAATCATTGTTTGAAGTTAACCTGATTAAAATTCCTTAGTTCATATATACTATGTTCATATGAATCAACTGAATATAACAGGTGGTGAATGAATTGTAAAACATCAAACCAGTTAGAAGCAGGAGTGATAGTTAAAACTAGAAATGTATATATTTAATGTAACTATTTCGAAGTATTCCGCAACTTAAGATTCAATTGTAATTTACTTTTAATACAATCAATTACTTTCTGAAATGTAATTTTACTTCTAATCATATACTATTCCATTAAGGTAATTGTAATCGAGACAAATTATATTTCTACACGAGCGTGAAGTTAGCACTAATCCAGCACATGAAGGACGACCGCTAACTTCACGTTTGTCATTTTTACAGTATTTTAACCATCACTGGAAATGTCACAATATTAATTATATGTTAGAAAAATAACCTTTCTTTAAGCGTGGATGGTCCAAAGGTGCGGTAACTAGTTTTCCAGTTTTTGTATCGTACATGCTGGTGCTTCTTTCAATATCATGTGGTTGAAAGTGTAACTCACATACCTGTAAAAAAGCAAAATGCAAGTTACAGTGTTTACATAATAAGAGTATCATAATATCTATAACATAATTCAGACACAATATAGCTGCATTTTGCACCTTTGATCACAAAATGGAAAATACTTAAAGTAGGATAAGTTTAATAGTTCAATGAAATTGAAGATAACGTTATTGTAGCTCCAAACCTTTTTTTTAAAACTACAATAATATCAAGCAAAATCCTCAGAATGTTCTACACTAAATAGTACTTACCACGGATTGATTTGTAGGAGAGTAATTCTCTCTGTGAATTGCAGTAATCCATTTTTCTCTTAATTTCCTTTCAGAAGGGAAAGAGAAAACGCTGACTTTTGGCCCAGTTGAATAATTGCCTTTACAGGCTGGCACACAACATTTTCGTGGCATATTATGCTATAATTAACATTAAGCACAATATACAATATTGATAGTAGCACAGTTGATAGCACAATTACTTCTTTATAGCGAGAAGCATGTATAAAGCACACGTGCGCGGCTCACGATAAACACATCCAATCACACCGAATAGCACGGTAGGCCGCTTGGTGCTGACGTCACGACCAGTGAACTCGAAAGCGTTGAGGCCTTGTTTCTAGGTGGCGTTGACCTGAGGTCATAGGATGGCGCAGGGAAAAGTAGACGAGGGAAGGTCTCGCACAGCACCTGGCAACATAGGGATTTTTAGAGGTTTAAGTTACGCATTGCTGCATTGCTAGATGTCACTGGAAGCGCTTCAAAATGAAAGTGGAGGAGGGGATGGGTCTCGTGGTTAAAGCCGTTAACAGTCGATGTCTGATCATGGCGGAACGTGGTGGTATGTTGAGACGCAGAAAGAATGTGTGCGCCGTTAATGGCTGTGATGGGTGCGGTAGACGCCGTGATGGGCCAACAAAATTTTTTAATTTCCCGAGGACTGATAAAGTGTAAGTTAATTTATAGTAATGAATATTTTACCTGTGAATGCTGAAGTGTTTCTGCAAGTTGTGTAGTTTATGAGTACATACCTACATCGGTTGTTTTCCGAGCGAATATCTTCATTTATAAGCGAAATTTAGAATTTTATTTATTCACACCGCTTTGAGGAATTACGTTTAACTAAATGAAGGGATTTGTAAGGCGAACATATATGTGTCATTGGTCTCTGCATTGATTGAATATGTATTGGTGGTTTGTTCGAAATATACATAAGTTTCGTCAATTAAATCGAGTGGGAAAGTTACTGCATAAATTATTACGTTCTGTAAATTATAAATTTCATGGTTTCAGCTTCATTGTGAATTATTGTATGCTCTTGGAGATTCGTTCCTTACTCTTTAGGACGTAGGAATGAAATCATTCGTTTCGTATTTATTTTAAAATAACTATGTCGATTCTTCTAGTCTTTTTGCACTTAATATTAACCCCTCGAACTGTGAGAAACTATCTTTAATTTAACCCTCCGTCGGGCGCAATATATCTGAGATATGGAGGGTGCAACATTGTTGATCTCTCAGCAGTGGGGCAGGCGACATCTGTCTCCTCATGAGTTATTATTATTTGAATGTGATCGTTTATTAGCCTCAAAAGAAACAAAAAGTAATAATTATCTGTGAGATACATTGCGCCCGATCGTGTTCCAGCAGCTATTGCGCCCGACGGAGGGTTAATAGAAACTTTCACAGCATATGATAGAATACAAAGGGCAGGTAATATGTATATTGACATTTGCAACATCCTTATATGAGATAACAAGAAACAACATTCCATGTACAAACAAATGTGATATGTTTCAATGCATTAATTTAACTCCAAATATGACAGCAGTTCCTAAAATGCATTTATTCCTGCTAATTGTCATAATGTGTTTAATTAGCATTTATAATTTTGTGGGGTAAACTAACTTAATTCAGATATTGTGCAACCTTCTATATTGCTGTATGTACACATATTTTCACTTCTTGTGATTTAAAATTATCTAATATCAATGCCCTTATTAGCTTTGGGAACAAGTATTACGTCATGCCTCTTAGAGTTCATATTTCCATGGTTCTGATGTGTTGTATGTACTGCTTTGTGCATATATGTTCATTTTTTATACTCTTTGGTTATCTTGGTATGATATTATGAACTTGTGTATATGTCATGTGAAGGGTGTCACTGTTTATATGGTTGTATGTACTAACACATTTGAGATGTTGCAGTATGTACATACTTTTACACTTCTTGTGATTTCAAATTATCTGCCTAATATCAATGCTCTCATTAGCTTTGAGAGAAGGTATGATTCTGTATGCATTTTGTGGCATGAACTGACAATTCAGATAATGTGCGACCTTTTATGTTTTAGTATGTACATACATGCATACGTACCTGCATACATCTTTCTTGTTAATTCATTGTTCCTTATGTTCATATACATAAATTTTATGTCTGTTCAATTTCATATTTTCATGGTTTACAGTATTGACTATGCTACTTAGTATATGTTAAAAATTTTTATACTTAGTCTCACTTTTTCTGTTTGTGTAATATCAGTTGATTCATTTCCACATTTTTATTTACTTTTCCATGTGTTATCTCTGTTGAATTGCTAATGTTGGAATTGAGATTTGGCAACTGTTTGTTTTGTAATTTAACTGTAATGTAACTGTGCTTTCTTTCTAAGTGAATATCGGCAAATAATTTGTGATGTTTGCAAAAACCTTTTCGCAATCTCTGCTGAAATGCTACTGTTATAATTGTTTTTACTTAAAAATACGGCATTTACTTGTTGTGTGTACATCCAACGAAACTTAAATAAATATCAATAACGTACAATAATTTTGTTTTTTTTTCTAATTTAATATTTAAAATTTTGCGATCATTTATATTAAGCATTTTACGAGGAATAAAAAAACGACATTTTAAACGCGCGCGCTTGGTGCGACGGTGGTGCCGTCTATGAATGCAGCAGGTCGTAACCTGAACCTTTTTCCCACAAGGATAAGTTGCACAGGGCTGGTCTCGCATGGACACCAACGCAACCCCCCCCCCCACCAGGACTGTGTTCGACGCTGGCTACCGCCGGTCGGGCCAGACAACGGATCGCACCGCGAGTTGTCTGCCAGTTCAACTCCGATGGCCTAAGGTCACGCTACAGTGTGATCTTAGCCAAAGAGTCTAATAATGTGCGGGCGAGTCGCTGGGTTGGACACGCTCCGCTAAACCCACATGCGCGATGAAAGTGAAGGCCACCCTCGAGTGAGGGTGGGGTGAGTTTTTGCGGAGACGGCTCCAGCCACCTCTCTGAAACTTCGGTCAAAAATTGTGACGGAAAAGTTCGGTAGTCTAATCGTAAGCCTGCTGGCACTAGTGTCGAGTAAAAAGGTGAAAGGAAAGGAACGGAACTTTGTATCACTGTATACTCCGTGTCATCTTTTTCACCTTTTAAAGCGGACATCTTGTGAGAATTTGTGGACTGGTTCTGTTTTAGCTGTGGTTTAAATTTTTACGGAAAAATGCCGATTATTATAAGGTGTTCAGTCGTTGGTTGTAGAATGCACGGGAAAGTCTTGGCATCAAGTTTTTTACTTTCCCGATTGACAGGAAGTTGTAAGTAATTTCTATTTTGACGATTACGATAAACCTCGTAGTCAAACTCCCTTCTTTGGTATCTAAAATATTTCAATTTGCTATTTTTATGAAGATAGGTAGTAATTACACGTTATGTATGTGATTTAGAGGCCATCGTTATAGAAGCTTCTAACAAATTTTGCTCATCTACGAAAAAATTGTTGCATTAAAATTTTTCAAGGGGTTAGAAAATTGTCTGAAATGCTTTAACCAGCCTAGACATACTCCAATGCATATTTGTCTTACCTGCAATTATCATTTCCTTTGTTGGTAACTTGGTGCGCAGAATTATTTCTATAGGGCAGCGTTTCCCAATATAATTTTGCTACGGAACCCTTGCAACTCGAAAGAGAAGTTGCGGAACCCCAAACAGTTATTTTGTTTATAAGGTGAAAATCAAAGCACAAGTAAGTACTGATAATAATAAAGATAGGTCATGTGATCAACATTTCGTCTATTTTCATATATTTAAAGATAAAAATCGTTTATATGAACGGCATCTAGTCGATTTCTGTATTTTGTTTTTGTTGTTTTGTATTTCGAGAATCCAGTTTCGCGTAAGTACGTGCTCGTGAATAGTAATAACTCTATAATTGCCCGTCTTGATAAGTCTGAATATTCATGATATAAGCTGCCCCAAAATGTAATCAGAGAAACTTCTTTAAATGTTTGTATTAAATGGACATCTGAAGTGATTTCGATTAAATTTTCATAATCTAGTGCAGATAATCCTTCTGGTTTCCCGGTTATACAGAATGGATTTCGAATCCAGTTATTGTTGTCATTGATGTTTGGAAAATACTTCCTGATGTTGGTGTATAAATTGCGAATATGATCTACAATGTTGCTCTGAATTTCTTCTTCAAGTTTGCATTTGTTTTCTTCAAGGAAATCATTGAATGTTACGATGCTTTATTTGATGAGTAAGGTAAGCAAAATTTATATTTTTCTTATGTAACTTTACATTTCTAATGTGTTATGATCGGAATACAGTGAAGTAGTTGTCAAGCATCTTCCTATCAAGGTGGCAGTTGGAGAAGATGTCGCCTATGCTGCTCCAGGAAAGCAGAAAAAAGAACAAAATATACTTGTTCTTCAAGTGTAGTACCACTTTGTCCCCACCCATGATTTCTTAAATTTCATGGAAAGTAAACTGCATTTTGTAAATGTAAAATTTTGTCTGTTTTTGTATGTTTTGTATTGTGCACTGCATGCACAAAATGTGCTGCTGTATCTTCGTGCATAAATTAAGAGGACTCTTCCTGGTACCATGTTTGTTAAAATATTTTATGTAAATGTGTAATTTAGATGTGTTTTCCAAGTTTAGGTAACTTTTAGATAAAATAATTACTTTTTCAATTTCATTACTTTTGTAAAATATGTGCGGGATAGAGTTTTAGTATCATTGTGTGAAAAAATAAGAGGAACTCTCTTCCTGGTACCATGTTTGTACCCCTATTTAGCTATGTAAATAAGGTGTGTTTCCAAGTTTAGGGAAACTTTAGATGAAATAAGTTTTTTCAATTATATTACTTTTGTAAAAAGGCGTGTGTGTGTTTATTGGGTTATATATAGTTCCTGCATATTTTTCTTTTAAGTTAGGCAAATAAAAAATATTTTTGATGTAAATATCCCTTCCTTCATCAGTGTTACAGACAAAAATCACCACTTTATTAAAAAAATTTTAAGTTTCTAGAATTTAAACTGGAAAGTGTTCAAGCTCGCAAAGTAAATTTTTATTAAAGTTTTTGAAAACTAATGAATGTAATCTAATAATGAGTTGTATATTAAAAGTTATAAAATTTTTGCTTGGTATTAATAAAAATTCTAGATTATGTAAATGTTATGAGTTTTACCTTCTGTGAACCTAAAAGCGTGTGTAAGATATTTGTATATGTGATTTGATCGAACGTTTAAATAAATATATTCATATTTCCATTGAATGCATTGTATATTAAAAGTTATAAAATTTTTGCTTGGTATTGATAAAATTTCTACATTATGTGAATGTTATGATTTTTACCTCCTGTGAACCTAAAAGCGTGTGCAAGATATTTGTATATGTGATTTCACGAAAATTTTAAATAAATAAATTTATTCATATTTCCATTGTATTATATTCATTGTTTATAATGAATTCCCTCGGATTTATTTTTGTGTCTATTTCATTGACTCTAATGATCGTCTCTGGAGAATTATTACAAAACTAAAAAATAAAATTTCCCATTATAAATTCCAAAACTTCTCGTTCTTATGCAGTTAAAATATTTAAGCAAATTCAGCATGAATTCGTATTGTTTTCAAAAATAATTATTTTCACTCATTTTTCCGTTTAATACTTCAAGTCCGGACTTCGTATAATAATTTTAAGTAATTTTAAAAAGAAATTAAAAATGCCTTGCGCCGATTCCAATGCTTATGGGGTAATAAATGGTTACTTGGTAACGGTAATCAACAAAGCATACATACCTAAGCGTTATATATATATATATAGATTCTGTTTCAATGCTTCATCCCATATATCGTATAAGTTTAAATTCATGAAATTCCTGTAATAGTGATTTTGATACAAAATGCACCTTCAATGTTCAAATCTGAAGCTTAGATTTGAGAAAGCCGCTGTATGACGTCACGTTAAGAGCGACGCTATTGCCATCTGGTTACACACTACCGCTAAACTTCGGGACAGTCTTTTCTAAGGGAGTTTCAGAGGCCTGGTCGGAATTATCTGTTTTTAGAAATTTTGGCGCTAGTATCGCAGGTTAACCTCTTAGGTACCGCATGTCTCCCGTCTCTAAAACTCGTACCCAAGAGGTTAACCTGCGATACTAGCGCCAAAATTTCTAAAAACGGATAATTCCGACACTATATACCGTATTCACCTGAATCTAAGACGACCTTTTTTCCCAAATTTTCAGCTGTAAATATCAAGAGTCGTCTTACATTCGAATACGAAGTATATTTAAGCATTTAATCAATGGTTTTTACAACAAATGGTATATTACAGTAAACAATTCACAATTGCAAATTCAAGTACGTACATAAAGAAGTGAAATAAACAAATAGTAATAACAATAAGAAAAACATGACGGGAATAATAATCATCGTCGACGACCATTACACAGACGATGTACTTTCATTTTGCACGTAATGGCAACCGCAATGTCAAAACAAATGAGAGCGGAAATCATTGGGATTCCCCTTTCAAACGACGCACCACGATTCACTAAGTGTGACAGTAATTTTGAGTTGTGCATTCTTGATTTAATGCACAACCCTTAAGTTAAAATGACAGATCATGTTGAAGTACGTGGCACGAGTGCAAAGGGAAAGTTAACAAAGGAATTAGACGGAGCTAAGATACAAATTTTAAGCTGATTGTGATAAATTACGCCGAAAAAACTAACAACTGTGATGCGAGTAGAAAGTTCGGTGTATCTGAGGCAAATGTGCGTCGATGGAAACTCTCAAAACAGGAACTAGAAAAAGCCAAAGCCACAAGGAAGTCGCTCAGTGGTCCAAAATTAGGCCGATTTCATGGCATTGAAGAAGAAGTAGTCAAGTTTGTGCGCACCATGAGGAAGAACGGTATGCCTGTTTCGACTGAAAGTATTATACTTAAAGCTAATGAAATTACTAGAGGACTTAATATATCATTACAGGAATTCAAGGCCAGCCAGCAGAAGTTGGTGCGTGAGAATGATGCGACGAAATAATTTTTCTTTACGGCGACGAACTTCGCTGTGTCAGAAATTGTCAGAAGACTATGTTGAAAAACGTCTCGCTTACCAGAAATACGTATTTGGACTTAGAAATACCAATAATTACCTTTTGAACCAAATAGGAAATGCCAATGAAACTCCTGTTTTCTTCTACATGCCATCTAATTATACTGTGAACGAAAAAGGTGCGAAGTCCGTCCTAATTAAAACTACAGGCAACGAAAAAATGCGAGTCACGGTAATGTTGGCGGTTTTAGCAGATGGGACTAAATTACCACCATATGTGATTCTAAAGCGGAAAACAATACCTAAGAAACATTTGCCAAGTGGAATAATAAGTGTCAAGAAAAGGGATGGATGACTAAAGAACTAATGAGAGATTGGTTACATGTGGTGTGGAATAGATGGCCAGGAGCTTTACTGAAACAAAGAGCAATGCTTTCACTGGATGCATTCAAGGACACATCTCCTGAAATTAAAAACATAATGAGTGCGATGAATATTGATCTTATTGTAATACCTGGAGGAATGACATCGCAACTTCAAGTTTTAGATGTTGCTGTCAATAAGTGTTTTAAAAATAATTTAAAGGTTTTGTATTCTGAGTGGTTACAGAGTGGAACTCACACTTTAACACCAAAAGGAAATCTTAAGAAACCTGAAGTTGCAATGCTCTGCCAATGGATCAAGGCATCGTGGCAACAAATAAATGCAAAAGTAATAGTGAAAGGATTTAAGAAATGCTGCTTATCTAATGCCATGGATGGGAGTGAGGATGATGTTTTGTGGGAGACTGATGATGAAGTTGAGAGTGATAAAGATAGTGAGCGTGAGGAAAATAGTGAAGGTTGCATAGACAGTGATGATGACTAACACAATAAAATGATTTTATGCAGCACTTGGATTGAAATGTTTTTTTGTTGTCCTGAAATGAGTGTATTCTTTCAATGTATTTACTTTATTTTTAATGTTATCTTAAAATGAATGCTACCATTTAATTTGTTTGAAAACCTGAATGGTTCTATTTGTGATGTGATCTTATGATTTTAAAATGTTAAAAGACAATGACATTCAAGAAAAGTATAAGAGAAAATAAATATTTCACAAGATTTATAATTTTTGTAGTCATGAAGGTCAATTTGAGCTTTTTTCTCTTTTGGAATCATCAAAATGGGGGGTCGTCTTAGATTCAGGGTCGTCTTGGATTCGGGTGAATACGGTACGTTGCTAGGTTTGCTAGCTAGCGTTTCCGGTCGAATCGCTTGCGTTTCCGTTTCCGGTGCTTCACGCTTTCTTTGATTGTCGTGTGGTGTTGACGTGAATTGCTGTTTACTGATTCACAATCATCTAATTTGGCCCTTGTTTTACAGATTACTTTGCATTAAGCGTTTCTGTCCTTCCCATTTTCATTGATTGTCGTGTGTTGCCGGGAGTTGCTGGTTAGGTAAGATAATTCTTTATATTTAGCTTACTTAACCTCATTAAAAACAATATTTTTGGATGTTACTTAAAGAACTGGTTCAATGGGAGATTATAATGTCTGTTAGACACGTGGTTTATTAATAACTTTGTTTCCAGTGCATTGTACTGATTCACAATGACCTAATGTGACCCTTGTTTTACAGATTACTTTGCTCCTTTTTCCTGTCGATCGTTTTCAAATATTTCTTAGGTAACTTTTTATTATTAACAATAATGTAATTGACGTGGATGCTACTTATAAGTTGCCGCTAAATCCATGGTTTTGCATCTTAGTTTAATTCTAGGCTTTTCGATTTTACTTTGATTTTAACGATATCCCTTTGCACAAGGTAGTTTTTTTTAGATGTTAATCTTAAATATTTTCAGACATTGTTTGGATTGGATTTAATTCATTTGATTAACTGTGGTGTTAGTGTTAGCTAGTACTTTGTAATTGAAATTGCAAGTTCCTGGAGTTTTCATGGAAACACACATGAGGGTGAAAAGTTTTATATAACCATAAGAGTGAATGCTAATCTAATCTTGATCATGCTTTACAAATTCTGAAAGTATGTGCTTTGTCGGGAATAAAGGACATACTCCATTCAGTTCTAATGATGTACATGTCTGCAGATGAAATAATTATAAATATGACACTTTATGTCAATAATTTCATTTTTAATATTATAATATTGTATTCTGTGATCTTATGGATGTGTGCTTTATGTGATTCTACCTTTATATTGAGAATTAAGTTTTAGTGCTATTATTCAACTACTGCTGTGTTAAAAGTTATCATTTCACTGTGATCAGATGTAAATCCTAAACAAACGTTGGTAGCTATAGGAGAGCAAGATTTTTCCACTAAGACTTATTATAAATATTTTTTCACTGAATGTAAACGGTGGATAGAGTTAGCTGATCCATTATTATGCGAAAAATTATATTCTTATGTTGAGTGGGATTGTACAACTCAGCAGAATTGAGAGTCAGCTAGTAGTAAAAATTAGCAAGCAGGTTATAACAACTCTTCATGAGAGAGATAGTGATGGTTGAATCATTTTCCAGGCATTGAGATGGCTGCTCCTGGAGTGCTGATTATTGGGGACTCCCAGTTCTATCGCTGACAAGGCCACAAAATATTGTGGCCGCCTTTTTATTTCCCTTGCCTGCCAGGATAATTGACTACTAGCAGAAACAGAAATGAAAAGGAGGCAAAAATCGGAGGTGGCTAGAAGATAAGAGAAGACATGACCGATGGGGAGCCGAAGCTGAAATAACTCAAAGATATTTCAAATTGTTTTATGTATATACTTAGAGGTATACTGTGATTTTGAGAATTTAGTCCAAGTAATTACATAAAAAAGTTGTGAACGGCATGTGTTTTAAACTGAATAAAAAGTGGTGTAAAATTTTATCTGCAATAAAATGGGATTATATATTTTTATAATGCATTTGTGCCAAATTTCACTTCAAAACCACCTCTGCCTAAGATTGTCTCAGAGTCGAACCTGGTTGACTGACTCAGAAATGCAGTCTGTGAAATTCAGTGGTTATTCAGGCTTGTCTTATTATTGTTGAAAAATCATGATCCTCGGGAAGTATTATGATCAAATACTTTAGAAATCCACTATCATATCCAAAGCATAATGTATTAAATATTATTTTATGTAATATGCTTTATTTAAATGTAGAGAAATGCACAAGTATTACTTTTAACAAAATAAAATGTCCGTTAAATTCTGTTTATATTTTAGATGGTGAGAGGTTACCCAAAGTTGAATCGATAAAAGATTTGGTAGTAGTTTTTGATTCAACTTTATCATTTTCTTATCACTTGGAATTTGTGACATTGAAATCGCTGAAATTATTAGGATTTATAATAATATCTACAAAGTTATTTACTTCTATTCATGCCTTGAAAATTTTGTATATATCTTTAGTACATTCGCATCTTGATTATTCAAGTATTATTTGGTCACCTTATAAAAAAAAATAATTTATTTAAAGGGTACAGCACAAATTTTCAAGGCATGTATATTGGAAAATGGGTAATCGCGATAATAATGTATGCTCACTTTTATATCAATTAGGATTATCTCCCTTAACTTCTAATAGAACTAAATTTGATTTAATCTTTATTTATAAGTTAATGAATAATTTGATAGATGTCTCTGAACTACTACAGTTAATATAAAGAGTACCAAGTCATTCTGTACGTGATTCTTTTCCATTTTTTTTTGTCAATATCACAAACAGAATTATGCATTTCATAGCCCAATAAATAATAGTACAATGAACTGCTAACCATTTTAGAAGTGAGATAGACATTTAATAGTACCATTCCTGTAATAAAACACTTAAATGCTGACTCCTATATCTATGAGTTTCTTTAAATATTTTTTTCCAAGGTTATTCTTTTGGTTTTAATGTTCGTATTGAATGTTTATTTTAAAGTTTGTATAGTGATGTTTGTAATTTATAGTTTATGTATATGTATTGCCATCAAACAATGACTTAGATGACATAATTGGATGGGCTAAACTTTTGTAATTATATTATGATGTTCAAAAGGTATTATGCTTTATACTTTTCTAGTTTAAGAATTTCTTTGTAACCTTTGTTAAATTGTAATTGGGTTATTACCCGTGTCTAACTAAATAAAAAATAAAGATATGTTAGTGGATTTTATTAAAGGTTCCTCGAACATAAATTCCAACTCTACATGCAAGTGCTTCTCTTGAATGAAATGACTTTCACGGACCTTACAAACGCCGAAATTAATTATGCGTAGCTAAATTATTAACATGGTGATTTGTTAAAGGTTGACCGAAAAGGTTCCCCATGTCAGATTTAAGTTTTAGAAGTTTGACAAATGCCGAAATTAATTATGCGTAGCTAAATTATTAAGATGGTGATTTGTTAAACTATATAGCGTCGGAATTACTTGTTTCATAGTGCATTTCATGAGAATCTGATGTCTATACATATACATGTGAAAGGTTGACCGAAAAGGTTCCCCATGTCAGATTTAAGTTTTAGAAGTTTTACAAACGCCAAAATCAATTTATGCGTAGCTAATTTATTAAGATGGTGATTTGTTAAAATATATGGTGTCGGAATTACTTCTTTTATAGTGCATTACTATACATATACATGACAAAGGTTGAACGAAACGGTTCTGCATGTCCGATTTGTTTTGCTTTTTCATTCGCCAAAATCAACTGAAATCAACTTTTACAAGTTTTATAAACGGCTAATTCACTTAATAATAAAGATATGGGTAATAATTGCGGATAATATTTATTCAAGTGGTTATTTTTGAAGTATGTTGTGCCGATGTTTAGGTGTCCACAGTGAATTATTCACCATCTTTCATTTATAATATTGCCGCAATGGCGCTAGTCTCGCAGGTAACCTCTGAGGGAATTATTTACGTTTAATTTGTAATATGGCCGCATTTGGTGCTAGTATCGCAGGTTAACCTTTTGGGTACGAGTTTTGCTCCCTGTAGAAAGTGATAACCGTGATAACATACCTGGCAAACCTCGGCGTTGCCAAGTTTATGCACGCTGCCGTTGAAACATTTGAATAACGACAGTCGTGGTTAACCGTTTTATTGCAATTCTTTGGTAAGTAAAACGGCATTTGAAGGACTTCTATTCACCGTTAAAGGAAATATCAGTTGAGGTTTGTATGAAGATATCGCATTTGTATGAAAATATCTATCTAAAATGTCTCCACTCAGCATTAGCGGTTTGAAAACATCATTTCAACGTCAGGATATTTGTGTTGATCATCGATATTGTAGCATTTCAAAATTTTTTTAACGTTTTTAATGAAGTTTTTTGCCCTCAAATGAACGAGTTTAGCATTTAGTTTCGGTCTCCATCTTCTGTGATTGATTCTTCACAAGTCTCCATCTTCTGCTTAGTCTCACTTCTGAGATTTTGAGGTACGTGCTAATTCTCAATTATGAATATAAATTTTTAGGAGTTATCGGTTTATGAGTTGAAGTATGAACCCGGTTATTTTTTGCAGGTGTTTGGATTTGGTGGTTTTCTTTGGATTTTTGCCGTTTTTGTGCTTAGTGGTAAGTAAAGTTACAGCTGTATGTGGTTTGGTGGTCGGGATTATAGCTTTACAAAATGTTTGTAATATATGTCTAATGTAGTTTTTTCTTCTTCACATGTACAAAACGTAGCCTGGTTTTATTCTCCTGGTGTTTCTGAGAAGCTTTTTCTATTTCTGGTTCTTTTTGCTGTGGTAAGTGTAATAATATCGCTACATGTTGATGCTTTCTGGTCTGTATCTGAGTAAGGGTAATATATAATATTATTTTGTAGAGGAAATGCACCAAATATTAAATACCATTTGTATTTTGATTGATAACTTTATTTTTCATCTCACATAATTATTTAAAGCATCATTGTATAGTTTGTTTCCAATATATATATTTAATAATATATAAATAATGTGATATATAATAATATATAAATAGTATGTTATATATAATAATATATAAATAATATGTTACATTTAATAATATATAATGTTATTTTCCACCTTTCACTCTAAATTGTACTCAGGTCTTCTCTATAACTCTAAATTTCTCTGTGGCATCTGGATCTTGGTGTAATTTTCTGGTAAGTCTATTGATATATTAAGATGCTGGGATGTACTCTCATGAAGATTGCTACATATTGATGCATTCTGGTCTGTCTTTGAGTAAGAGATATCCTTATAACTGCACTTTATTTACAGATCTCATCTCCATTTTCTGGCTTTTCTTGCTATACCTGATTCTTCATTTGTTTGGTGGTAAGTTTCATAAGTGCAAGTTAAGGAAGATTTATTGTTGCAATTAGTATCCCATTTTCTCAATGAAACATTTCTGTGAGTAATGTGCTGACTTACCTCCCACACACATGAATAGTATTGCAGTTGGTGTATAATTCTTTATTTCATGTAGAAATGGCTCCTGGGCTGCTGTTGATTGGCGATTCCCAGTTGAAGTATGTCCATGAATATTCCCACCTCTTCCCAGCATTTGAAATAACGGCGATTTCCAGGTCAGGGATGAGAGTGGAAGAGGTTGACGATTCTATGCTGCTGGCTACCACTTTCTTCAATGATATCATTATTCACCTTGGGACCAACAACCTAATTTGTGGTGAGTTTTAGTATATTTTGTAGTAACCAGGTGGGAATATTTCATTTGTTTCCTTTTACCTCTGCATTAGTTATCTTCATTGGTATTTTATGAATTTTTACAGGTGAAACACCAGAGGAAGCTTGCCAGCAGTATCGAAGACTTATTGATCAAATTTTGGTTATGAATCCTGGAGTGCGGCTGTTCATCTCAAGTGTGCTTGAAAGGAGTCCAAGCCTTTTTAAGCCGTATTCTCCACATGAAGTCAGGAGAATCAAGGGGATGAATGAGAATATCCAGAGGATGAATAAACTTCTTAAGGAATTGGCTGAAAGGTAATATTATTACTTATTTTATTTACATTTTTTCATTAAAGATTTTCATTGTCAAACCTTAAAATTTATGTTCATATTTCAGCTGTGACAACGTGACATTTGTCAACAACTGGTTGAAGTTCCAGGCTGAGTGTACGGATCCATATAAGGAGTTGCTGTCATGAGATGGCCTTCACCTTTCTCCCAGAGGAGTGAAATTCCTTATAGGTAATGTGGTCAATTCATGCTTTAGGTTAAGACAACAACTGCATGTGTCTGTGCTTCATCATGTAGTTGGCATGCCTTCTCTGCATCCTTTAACTATCATGCCTGTGACGCATCCTACGACTAACGTGCTTGCGTTGCAACCCGTAACAAGCATGCCTTCTCTGCATCGCAATATTAATACACCTGCTCTCAACCCTGTAACTAACCTGCCTGCCTCACAGTCCTTCACTAGTTTGCCAGTCCAGCCATTGCCATCCCCTTCTCAAACTTGGAAATTGGTGTCAAAGAGGAAATGTTTTAGTAGTTATGTCAAGCCAAACACAGCAACAAGTAAAATTGATTTCTTTCCCTCTCATCCGATTCCTTTGTCCAATCGCTGGGCGTTATTGACAGATTTCTGTGATCAATTACATGACACTTCAATGCCAAAATTTTCGTCCAATAAAATCGTAAGGTCTCCTACAATCAAGGCAATCAAGTCTCAAAAAACAATCCTTTCTCCTTTAGGTAGTAAGAGATCTGATTCTGGTAAGGAATTCATTCATAATGTGGTAAGTTTGCAGTCAATTGATGAAAATCCTAATGTTCTGTGTCCAACATCAAGTGTCAAGCTCTTGTCACGTAAAAATTATTATTCTTGCAACAAAAAATGTGTAAATGGAGGTTCCACAGAGGGTGTCACATCAATATCAATTTATCCTGGTCGGTGTGAGGTATGTCAGAAAATATATTCATGTAAATCATCGTTTTGTAAGCATAAAAAGAACTGTGGCAGTGTTAACAATTCCACCGCAATTAAATATCCAAGAGTTTGTCCGGTATGCAATGTGTCATACGCAAATAGGTTTAATTACAGTAGGCACAAGAAAATGTGTGATATGGCTAGTAAATATATTAATTGCCCATGTCCTGGTTGTAATGTGAAATTTCAGAGCCATTCTGATGTGGTTAACCATTTGATTGTGTTTCATGAGAAGGATATCTCTGTAGAAAACCATCAGTTTACAGACATGGTTGAATTTAACTCTTGGAAAAGAGATCTATGTAGAAAGTTCAATATTTCGATGATTAAGCAATCTGGAGTCGTTTGTAGAGACAAAATCTCGATACAGTATTTTGTGTGTAAATTTAATAATAGTCACAAGCATGATTTGATTTTGAACAAGACAAGCAGGAAAAGGAAATTTGGTTGCATGCCCAACACTGACTGCATTTCCAGAATGATTGTGAAAGAAGCAAATGGTGGCATTCATGTTAAGTATTTCAATACTCACAATCATGAGCTCAAGTTCAGAAATGTGAAATTCTATTGTTGGGATGAATCCACTAAAGCAAAAATTAATGCATTGCTGGAACAGGGTGTCCCTGCCCATACCATTCAGGAATCTTTTCAGCCTACAGATGTAAAGGATGAAATTCCACTGAAGGAGCATTTCATATCCACAACAGATATAAACAAAATGAAGTATGGACTGCACATGAAAAAACGATTAAACAAAGATGATGCTTTAGCAGTTCATTTGTTTGTTCATTCCATGAAAAAAGATGACTCAGTTTTAATATACAAACCATTGGGTAAATGCACAGAAATTGGAAGAACAGATCTCGATCATTTACCCCATTCTTCTCAGCTTTTTTTTCTTGGAATTCAGCAGAAGCAGCAATTAAAAGAAATGGTTGAAGGCTCTACTCGAGTCTTGTGCATTGATTCCACACATGGTACTAATCATTACAAATACCATCTCTTGAACTTAGTAGTTCCTGATGAGTATGGGGTAGGATATCCTGTTACACACTTTATAACTAATTATATAGATGAGGGTACACTAGTTTGTCTCTTGAGTTCCATTACAGATAAATGTCCTGACCTAGTAGTAAATGCAGTCATGACAGATGGGGATGAAGCTTTAGGAAATGCTGTTAGAAAAGTTTTTGGTGAGGATGTCAGACATCTATTCTGTTCTTGGCACGTGAAAAGAAATTGGCAGAAGAATCTGCACAAAAACATCGAGACAATGACACATTAATATGGGAAGTCAATGAAATTTTGGAGACATTGATGGAGGAAAAAAATGAACAGCAGTTTAACTCTATGCTTGAAGCATTTTTGTCTCGCTATAGTGTATCTGCCAGTTCCTTCATTAAATATTTTAAGGATAATTATTGTCACAACAGGGAAAAGTGGGCATTCTGTTATCGAAATTTTCCCCATGCCAGAACAGATACTAACATGTTTGTGGAAACTTTCCACAACAAGTTAAAAACTCATTATCTTAGTCGAAAAGTGAATCGTAGGCTAGATGATCTAATTATAGTGCTTTTGAGAATGCACAAAACTAATCATTTGGCTTTATCATACAAAAGAATGATGGAAGAACCTCCATTGGGATTTGGGGGATCAGTTTGTGAACGACATGTTAAAGGTATGCAAATATCAGATGACAATGTAGTGGTGAATGGTGATGGCATATCATGGAAAGTAAAATCTCAATCAAATTCAAAGTTAACATACACTGTTATAGCTCGCGCGTTTTGTCGTGGCAGCCGGCGGTTAAGAGTGGGACGAGTCCATCCTCCAGTTGGGATCGCTCATAGGGGAGGCTGTGGGCAGTAGATGCTACTGCGCATGTCTATGACTATGGGAAGGGAAAGCCAACGTCATAGACATGCGCAGTAGCATCTATTGCCCACGGCCTCCCCTATGAGCGATCCCAACTCGAGGATGGACTCGTCCCACTCTTAACCGCCGGCTGCCATGACAAAACGCGTGAGCTATACCTGTTACAATAACAGATGCAATCTTTCAGATGCATGCTTTATAAAATGCTGTGAAATGTCATGTTCTAATCTTTGTTGTCATATGTACAATTGTTCTTGTCCTGATTGTCATTCTTTGTGCAAACACATCCACAAAGTCCATTCCGTTAGAGCTCGTTCCCTTTGTGATGTAGGTGAGAGTCCCTGTCCTCAACAATCTGGAAATGTTTCTATTGCTACTCCTCATCAACGTGATGGTAAAGACAAAAGAAAAGAAATTATACAGTCTATTGCTAATCTATGTGATAAAGTGAAGACCTTAAGTGAAAACAGAAAAACTGAGGAATTACAGCAGTACATTTATAATACTTTAAAGTTAGTTGTTGAAAGGTGTGAAGGTTTAATTAATAGTGAGCTGTCAGAGGACAAATCAGATTTTATGGAACCTGTGTCTATACCTCCTAACACCAAGATTACTCCTCAATGCAAGCTTTATCAGACGATGAAGGAGAGGCGTCCAACTGTACATCGTTTTCAGAAACCTAATGCTGCAAGAAAGACTGAAATTAAAGAGTCTCTGCTGTCAAGTAGTCATAATCACAGCTTTACTTTGCCATTTGTAGACACTGTTACTCTTACTAGTAGTTTATTCAAAGTTGGTCCCTTCGCAGTCAGTCAGCTGTATTTAAAGTCATTGGATTATTATATCTCGGAAGAAGAACTGAACAGGCTTGAAGAGGTTGCTCAAGACTTTCATCGAGGTTGGTTGTATGACACTATTATTGCTGCATTTCTTTGGAAGGTCGTGTATGATAATGCTTGTATCACCTTTATAGATCCTGCTCTGTCTGAGTTAGTATTAAGAACAAGTCCATTACAGAGACTCATTTCAATGTTCAAGGAATTAGAGTTGTCAGGTATTTCCAAATTACTAATCCCCTTTAACATCAGCAATAGTCATTGGGAGCTTTCAGTGGCTGTGGTAGGAAAGAAGGAGATACATTTCTATGATGCAGCTGGTGGGGATTTGAAATGAAACTAGTGAATGGAATATTGTCGTACCTGAGCATTCAATCCAAGAAGATGGCCACAATTGTGGGGTGTTTGTTGCTTGGTATGCAGAAAGGATTGTGAAAGAAGTGTACAAAATGAAAATTTAATCCTTATGAATACAGGAAATACATGTACGATGTCATCACCGGAGTATGCACCACTTGAAAAACTCTGATATATAATTTTTCCAGTGCTTAATGTAGTTATATGTTCTTCCATTTCTTCTTTCTAGCTTCTCTTTATTTGTTTAAACATTTCATTTCTTCCTCTTCTGTATTGTGTCATTTCGTTCCATTAATTTGTTGTCTTTACATTTTTGTTATGTTTTCTTAAAGAGTTTATTTTATAGTCCCTTTATATATTACTAATTAATGTGTGCCTGCATTCTGCAAGCATTTCTTGATTTTAGTATTTTAACAAATTCAAATTATTTCCAATTGATTTTGTAAATAATCATATAACCATGTCAAATTTGAAGTTTGTAGCTCATTTAGAAGTGCCTTATAATTTGAATACTCGTATGGGGCAATAATGGGCAAAACAGCCCCGAAGATTTTGAATTTTTACATTATCAGATTTCTTCCTACTGTTGTAACTAAAAACCCACGATTCTGCCAAATTTCAAGTATGTATCTCATTAAGAAGTGCCTTATAATTTTAAAACTCGTATGAGGTGGAAATGGGGCGAAACCGCCCCTAAAAATTGGAATTTTTGCAATATTTTATTTTCAGTTGCAACAAAATTTCTATAATCCTGCCAAATTTCAAGTCTCTAGGTCATATGGAGCCGCCTCAACTTTTTTGCACTCACATAGAGCAGTACTGGGTCGAAACAGCCCCAAAAATGGGGATTATATCAATATCGGAGTTCCTTCATTAGTTGTATTTAACATTAATGGCATTAAAATGTAAACCTCTTGATTCCCATTAAAACATTACCCATATGAAAGCTTTGAACTTGTTGCTTAGGCAACCTATTGTTGCCTCCCAGAAAAATTACCACATTTTTCCGATAAAAACTATAAATTTACGTTAATTCTACTAGTATTTGAAGTCTGTCTTTAAAAATAAGAAACTACAATTTATATTCTATCCGATAGTTAAAGTCCTGAGTTTGTATCTTGACAGTAAATAATTTTAAAATGCAAATATAAAAACCTCTACACCAATTTACGCATTATCTTATGGGGCAAAAAGGGGCCGAAATAGCCCCTCAAAATTGGAATTTCAACAGTTTTGGATTTTTTCCATCGGTTGTGACCAAAAACCTATAATCCCACCAAATTTCAACTTTCTTGTACATCTGGAAGTGCCTCATTATTTTGTATCCTCCTATATGTATATATATATATATGATATATCATGTGTAAGAAGAGTCTATATATTATAGATATTCAAATGCTAATCTAGTGATATGTTTTTCATTTGCTTTGTTATGGCTATTTCCCTTCATCTTTTTTTTTGTTTTTATGGTGTCAGCATGAAGTTTTAATAAAATACTGCATGATATGTCTGCAATATGAGAAAAAATAACTCCTTATTAAAGATTCTGTTGTCAAAGTCTCAGTGGTTTGTGACCTATAGCTAACTCTTGTGTTTACTCCTTTCCGAGCTACTCTGTTCCTGGGATGACCTTTGCTGGACTTCCTGACGACTCCGAGAAAGATGTATCATCACAATCCAGGAGGAATAATGAAATGTCTATATTATTATTGTCTGTTATTTGTTTTATATTGTAAGAATGTGAATTATCTCATATTTTGGTATTTATTGTATTACTTTTGTACATAATGTATTATTATACGTAATGTGTTGTTGAATTCAATGTATTTTCATTATGTAACATTATTGTATGTAATGATATTCTGTAATATTATGTCCTCATGAAATGTTTATGTATGAATTATTTAACAAGGAGTACCCATAACACAAATCCAAACCAATTTTTAATACATGTTGTTTAATTTGAATAATCACTTTAACCAAAATTGTTCAGTTTTTTGTAATTATAACTAGCGTAACTGCCCATCAATATGACTGGATATCTTTAGTTAACTTTAAATAGTTGCCTCCCTCCCCTCTTTTTCTATCCCTCTCCCTCCTTCCCTTCCACTCTCTCCTCTTCTCCAAATAAACAACACGACGCTTCATATAAACATGTAAGCCAGGTTTGCCGCTATGTTATCTTCCTATAAGAACGAATATGATGCTAAATTCTAAGATATGCAAGGTATGCCGCTAAGTTATCTTCCTATAAGGAAGAATATGATGCTTAGTTCTAAGATATGCAAGGTTTGCCGCGATGTTATCTTCTCCAAATAAACAACACGACGCTTCATATAAACGTAAGCCAGGTTTGCCGCTAAGTTATCTTCCTATAAGAACGAATATGATGCTAAGTTCTAATATATGGAAGGTTTACTGCGATGTTATCTTCCCCAAATAAACAACACGACGCTTCATATAAACGTAAGCCAGGTTTGCCGCTATGTTATCTTCCTATAAGGAAGAATATGATGCTAAGTTCTAAGATATGCAAGGTTTGCCGCGATGTTATCCTGGTCTGGTAGCTGCTCTGCGCTGTTGCCAGTTCGAGGTTTGCCAGCATGTTATCACTTTCTACATGTTGGCAATTTAAGCCTTGGCATAAAAGTTTTTCCCCTTCACCAAATTCAAAGGGACTGCCCCTATCAAGTAGGAAATTATGCAAGGCACAAACTGCTAAGACTATAATTTCCACCTTCCTCACTCCTAAATTTACAGGTGTAAGGAGGATCCTAAACCTGTTACTTAGGATACCAAAAGTATTTTCCACACACCTGCGTGCCCTACTCAAACGATAATTAAAAATTCTTTGGGTGTAGGTTAACCCTCTATTTTTAAACGGTTTGACCAAATTTCTCATAACAGGAAATGCATCATCAGCAACTACCACATAAGGCACCAGCTCTTCCAATCCTGGCAATGATCTTGCTGGAGGCAAGTTGATGTTGTTATCCACTAGAGCTCTATAAATAGAACTCTGTCGAAAAACACCACCATCACTAATTCGCCCATTGCATCCAACATCGATATATATAAATTTGTAATTGGCATCAACCATAGCTAACAGGACAATACTGTGTGTTCCTTTATAATTATAAAACTCAGAGCCAGAGCTCCTTGGTGGCCGGAACGAAATATGCTTCCCATCTAGTGAACCCACACAGTTCGGAAAGTTCCATCTTTCTTCGTACCCTTTCCATATCAAAAGCCATTCCTTGGCTGTAGTAGGCATCTGAAATTAAAATTTTAGAAAAAATTACATCCGTGACTTTACTGAAAGCTATAAAGTGAAAGGACACTTGAAATTGAAATAGTATTGATACAATCTTAAAAAAATGATTCATCTATTTGGCAGAGAAAATATGCAGTACTATATCTGATTATAAATCAACTTTCAAATACCTTAATGTGATCTTCCTTCAAAACCTCATATATTGCAGAGCAAACCTCTGGCACAAACTTTGATATTGTACTCTCATGTATCCTTGTAGAATACATTAGACTACGGAAGGTTTCCCCAGTGGCCAAAAACCTTAGTGTAGTCGCCAATCTGTAATGCGAAATATAAAAACATAGGAATTGAAAACCACTATCATCATATTATAGATTATTTCTCAATATCGAGTCACTTAACTTGCAAAATACTACCTTTTGTATGGAGAGATACTTTCTCTCATAACCGTATCTCTTCGGTATATTTTTGGCGTTACTCTGCTCAGGAGTTCCTGGAAGGTTCCATCGTCCATTCTCAAATAATTTTTGTATGCTGCAGGATCTTCATCTAGTAATTCTTTTTGAAGCATGGATAAAGCACCCTTTTCCTGTTGCCGTCTGAGAAGCCAGCTTCTTGTCCACTTGCGTTTCTTTTTCTTAGTTTCCACTGCTGCTGCTATAGCAACAACGGCACATATTGATACAACTGCATCTCGATATGTGCGTTCCATTTTGTAACCAAACACCGTCCCCCAAATAAATCCGATCGCACAATAATATTACTGTTTACCACCAAAGAGTGAATGCGCTAGTCGATTTTATTTTGTTTCTCTCTCTCTCTCTCGCATTCATGCTATGAAATTCGACCGTGTAAAATGGTCGATTCGACAGAAAATTCGATAGTAGATGCGACGAGATATGCGTGAGAATATGCTAGCATTTATGCTAGCAAAAATGCGACCGTGTCAAACGGGCGTAAGAATGACTCCTAATAAAGTGGCCGGTGTTAGAACGTACGAGGTTTTGAAGTTTATAGATGAAATAGATTATGATGAAAACTTCAATTTTAGTCAAAGTGGATATTATAGTGAAATATCAGAATGTGATAGTGAAAAGGAAAATCTGCCAAAACAGAAGAAAATGAAAATTTCGGATACTTTTTCATGGTCTGACCAATTCCGTGCCATGCTGTCTCGTGCATCTTTGGAGGAAAATTGCATGCTCATCTTTTGAGAGGACCACAGGTGAGTAGGTTTTATATAGACACACTATTAGGTACATGAAGAGTATTAACCAGTGGTTCCCAACATTTTCATAGGCGTGGCAAACTTTAAAAGACGAAAAATTTCGCAGCACTCTGCTGCAAAACAAAGCTATTTCAGTGTTCACATTAATGATAGTGAAATTTCAGTGAATGACTTTATTCTGAATAGGTGAGAATGATTGATCAGAAGATCCTTATGCGACAGGCATAAGTTTCCACATTTCCCGACTTTATTCTGGTTAGACTTGATAGTGCTAGTCGGCACACGGGGTGTTATGTTTTATGTAAGGAGTGACGTGCCATTTCAGATTATAATTCTGTTTGAATGGAATTATTGGGTGGTTGAAGTTTTTCTAATGGGTAAACCTTACTATTTAACTGGAGTTTGTCATTCCCCAAATAGCTCACATAAGGTATTTATGGAATTTTTTAGTGAATTCATGGGTAGTATGGATAGTGATGCTGATTCCTGCTGAGGAGATGGACCTGCCTTTGTCTCTTGCGGTTGCTGGTTTAAAGTTTGACATTGACTTTTTTCCAATAAGAAAATAGTAAAATGTTATATTAACCTACTTCCCATTTCAATACGAAAAAGAGAAGTTTCTTAAGATCTCAGAACTGGCTACTTCGAGATAAAGAGTCAGACCAACTCATTCTCATGGTTATTAATGGATTTAGGTCGAGTATATAGTAACATTCTAATTTAGTAGCTGTAATTTTGTGAACATATGATACTATGTTAGCGAAGCTTCGAAATGTAAGTAGCTCCAGTATCGATTCTGTCTCGTCCATCTGAGCAGTATAACACGCGAACACTTAATTCGCAACATTTTTGAATTTTCACTGCGGAATTCCGACTTAGTTATAAAGGAGCTTCGTTAAGCGAGGTATACCTGTATACTATATAGGAGTGGGGCAGTTATTTTGAAATGTTTATATAACTACCTGGAAAACAAGAGAAGTCCAACTCAGTCTCGAAAACAGTGACTGGTTTGTGTACACAATTTTCTTATAATACGGTCTCATTTCAGGGGATTTAAGTGGCCGAACGCACACACAACACACTGTTGTCAAAGAACTACACTGTAGAACCTAGAATGTTAACGTTGACATTTAAAAATTTATTTCTATACATTTTATTTTTTCAAAATCGGGAGGCGTGCCACTGACAAGAGCTTCGCCTGCTGCAGGTTGGGCACCCCTGCCCTAATAGATCTAATCATTACAAATCTCAGGGAAAGTGTCTGTGAAGTGTTAAAGGTTCCTATGATCTCTGACCATAGTAATCTTTCAACTTAAGGCTCTTAGACTTAGTACCAGTATAAATATTCTGAGGTGTGTTTATTTTTCAAATTTTCATTCATGTCTGTCTTATGGTATCATCTTTTGGGGGGCGCTTCTAATAGTATTTTAATTTTCAGATTGCAAAAAAGAGCAATCCGAATTATTTTGAAATTGAACTCCCGTGAATCTTGCAGGGATCATTTTCAGGACCTTGGTATCTTGCCACTACCAGCGTTACATATTTATGAAATAATTTTGTATGTAAAAAAGAATATTAGCTTATTTGACTTAAATTCTAGTTTGCATAACCACAACACAAGGTCAAAGGATGATATTCATGTTTTACAAAGACATTCTGCTCTTTGCAGCAATGGTCCTCATCATCAAGGCATTAAGTATTATATTAGTTTGCCACCAGCACTAAAAAATATTGAATCGATTGCATCATTTAAAATGCAACTCAAGACCTTTATGTTAAAGCACTCTATTTATAGTGTTGATGAGTTTCTCCTGTTATGTAGTAAACCTGGCATATTATTGCATTACTGAATATTTACAGGAAATTATAGTGTTTTTTTATGTTCTTGTATTATGTGTACGTCTTTTTTCTGACGGGTGCTATGTCTTATTGACCAGCAGCATTAAATGAATTGAATTGAATTGAATTGTAAAGATATTCATTCCAAGTAAAATGGTTTTAAAATCTTCTCTAATAAGACCCAAAGTTAAAAGTGTTAACGATAAAGACAAGCTTAGAAATGTAGATTATGACTACAGGGAATTGAATTTGGATATAAGATATCACATTTTTTACTCTGGTGTTTTTCGTGTTATGAATGAATTTATGCCTAAAGTTGAAAGTAGGTACAGACAGGGTAAATATTGGTTTAATGATTTGATTTTAAGTGCAATTAAAGAAAGGAGTAACAGGTACAAGACATATAGGGAAACCAAAGACGAAAATGATTGGGAGGAGTATAAAAGGAGTAGGAATATGGTGACAAGTATAATAAGAGAGGAAAAAATTAAGTATTATGAGCAAAAAATTGATTGTTGCAGTAATGACCCTAAATTAATGTGGACGTCGTTGAAATCTTTAATAGGAACTCACAGTGCTGAAGTTTATAATGAAATATATGTTGGGAACAGAAAAATGACAAATAAATTGGAGATAGCAGAAGAATTAAATCGATATTTTATAGAAAGTATTTGTGATTTAATTAAATCCATACCTAGCTGTGATAAGGTTTTTCAGGTAGAGGTGATAAATGGTCAACTTAATGATTTTAAACTGATAGATAAAGAGTCTTTAAGTTTAGTGTTAACAGATTTGGCTAATAAATCTTGTCCCAATGAATTAATTGTAGCTTTTTTAAAATTATATTTTGATGAAATAGCAAACTTTTTGATTAATTTGATAAATAGTTCTTTAGAAACTGGGGTTGTGCCAAGGCTACTGAAAATAGCCACTATTGTTCCCTGTAGAAAGTTTAAAGGAACTAAAAATGCAGAAGAGTTTTGACCAATTAATATGCTATGTGCAATAGAAAAGATATTAGAAAAGATAGTTTATAAACAGCTAGTTGAATATATTACCGCTAATGATATAATTGATTTGTATCAGTCATGTTTCAGAAGTGGACACAATTGTGAAACTGCTATACAGTATACTCTGCATGATTGGAAAGGATGTATTGATAATGATAAAATATGTGCTGTATTCTTAGACTTGAAGAGAGCCTTTGAAACAGTGAATTGAGAAAGACTGTTATTTAAATTAAGGAGTTATGGTTTTGGGGGGGTAGTCTTTAAATGGTTTCAAAATTATTTAAATGATAGATATCAGGTGGTTAAATGTGAGAATAGTATTTCCAGTAAAAGGAAGGTGGAGATTGGTATACCGCAAGGTTCCTTTCGTATAACAACAATTTGGGAAAGTATGTGAATCAATGCCGATATCATCTGTTTGCGGTTGACACTTTAATTTATCTGTCTGGGAAAAGTGTAAGTGAAGTAATTAATGTTATGAGTTAAGAGTTGCTAGTGCTAAGTGACTGGTTTAAAGTTAATAAATTAAAACAATGTTGAGAAATCAGATATGATGCTAATTGGTTCTAGTTTGCGGTATCAAAGTTTCATAAATGGTAATGTAAGGATTGTAATGGATAATTGCGAATTGGAAGTTGTTGACTCTTTTAAGTATCTGGCGGTTGTGATAGATAAAGGTTAAAATTTGATGAACAAATAAATTTTGTTTGTAAAAAAAATGCCAAGAAATTAAATTTTATCTCAAGAATAAATAAATATTTAAGTTTACATTGCATTAAACGTATAACTGGATAGTATTACCTCATTTTTAGGTGCATTTTGCTTCCAGCGTGAGCGCCTATTTTTGTCCATCCATCCGCATGTTTTTTCTTGGCTTCTACCTAACGGATTTTCCTGAAATTTGATATTAAGGACTTACAATTAAAGGTAATAAGAAAATTGCAAAAATGAATCATGTAAGCCAATCAGGGGTACCACTTGACTGGTGACAAAATTTGAACTTTCCGTCATATCTCATAAAGTATTAGTCATATAAAAATATTTTTCGAATAAAACTTGTGGAACTAGTAAAGAGGAGTATTTCTTTTCCTATACATTTTTATCATAGGAGTAGCTGTTGTCGAGAAAATCAAACATAAATGTCATAATTCGAGTTGAACTTAGAAATTTTCTTGCATGGTTACTTCTTCATTGTTGCTAACATAAACAATCTCACAAACATACGTTTAATTTCCTTACGTGTGCATGTAATATTTTTAAATAGGGAGAAAATGGATTATTTATGATGAAGAAAAGAACTTTAAAATGCTATTTCCCTTACGTACAGGTATATAAATTCTTTCTAATACTCCATTGCATGAAACGTGCTCATTTGTGATACGTTGTACACTTTCCTAACTTGTTATTATTGCGGTACAGTAATATACCTAGGAAATAATACAAATAAGGTCAGACTACAGGTATTGCAGAATAGAGGTATGAGACTCATTTTGAAATGTGATAGATATACTAAAATAGATGATATGTTGAATGAGAGCATTAGGGTGGATGACTTTAGAAAAGTTAATTGAATATCAGGTGCTAGTCACAAAATAAAGAGTATGATAGCTAAATATTTTGAAAACATCGTAATACCTAATAGGGAAATACATGAATACAATACTAAGGCAAAGGATAATTTGTTCTCTTACAGTAATACTCCATGGTTAGGGGAATGGATATAATTTGAAATTAAAATAAAACAAATTTTACTATTAAAAACTTTATACTATTTCCATAAATTTAAGTTACATAACTGGTTTAGATGAATGGTTGTCATCTTAAAATTACATCCACTCCCCTATTGACCTCCATCAAAATAACAGCCTTTTCAATGAATTATATTCCATGAATAATTTCTGTTCCTATGTTGTAAGCAAATGAAATTTAGTAGATAGGAGAGACCAAGACAAGTTATTTTGAGGGTGATTTCACCATGAAAATGTACAAAGTCTATCACAATTCTTGGGGATTTAGCCATGGACATGGGTTTCTGCAGAATTTTTGAAATTTTCAGGGAAAGAAAATTTTTTGAAAATTTTGTCATTTTCAGAATTTATGAAATTGAAATTTTCAATGCTTTGATATTTTTGGAATTTTAAGAATTGTTAAAATTTTTGAAAATGGTTGAAATTGGTGGGATTTTAAGGGTTTTAAGAATTCAGTAATTATTTTAAATTTAAAAAATGTCAAAAATTTATAAAATTCCGAAAGTATAAAAAATTTAAAAATGTCCAATGTTTTAATGTCAAAAATTACAATTTTTTTAATTTCAAAATTTCCAAAAAATAATAAAATTCCGAAAATAAAAATTTTTAATTCCAAAAATTTATAAAATTCCGAAAATGTCAACTATGCTTTTCATAAATTAATTTGTGTTGCTCTGGATAATAAAAATGTTAACACGTATCAAAGTAACACAAAAACTTTAAAGCGTGAATATTTTTAACTCTGATATTATGCCTGGCGTATGCCACCGACAGAAGAATAGTACCCCAGGGGTTTTTTTTAATTGGAGGACCTTAAAAATATTTTTTAATTTCCATTCCCAAACACTGCCAACCACTACGAGTCGCATGTCGGGACCATCTATGTAATGTATAAAGCCAATAAGGGCCAAGGTTATTTTAACCAAGATGGGAGAAATTGTCTGAATCCAGGAGTCTGGAAAATTCTGGAGATGTAGACCTATCCCAGAGGACTTTGCGAACTGTGAGAGTTGACAAGCCTAACTGTAAATAAAGTAAAACATGAAATGTGAAGGTGTATAGTGGTTACATCTCAATGACAGTGAAACAACTGTGGAAAAATGTGTTAAAAGCAGAATGCATCATAAGGGGAAAAGGTAGGATCAAGAAATGTTAGGTATATATTGGAGAAAAGGGTATTAAGAAAACAAATGCAAATACAAAAATAATTTATTAATCAATTGGAATAATTTTTAGTTCATTCACTAGGAATCCTTAAGTGTAATAATTTTGTTAGAAGTCGATTTTTAAGGTAAATTAAATGTTCCAATTCAATTTTTCCAATTAAAATGGAGGATGGCATAATTTATGTGGATCAAAAGGGGAGCCCAGCCTGAAAAGTTTGCACACCACTGTGCTAAAGAACCGATTTTTCAGTGACGTAACACCCTAGAATTTCGGGGTATAACATAGTTAAGAGTATAGAATGTTTTTCACTTCTTCATTCTAACTAAATATTTATAAAACTAGTTTCAAAAATAATGATTTAGGTTTTATCTTGAATGGTGGAAGTTGAAGTTCCCATTGTATTAAATTATTAATTCCAATATCTCTTTCTCTTACAACCACTAAGGAGAGTCCACTATAGAATGATCACTCCAGACTGCTGTCTCATCTTTCTCTCCATGTACACCATCTCGTCCCCAAGCATGAAGACCAGCAGAGAGCAGCAGTTGTCGCAGACTATCATCCAGATTCTGCATAAATGAATATGTCCAGATTATATGTAAAAATCAGATTAGTTTTATCCTGTGAAAGTGGCAATGGAATCTTGTGCAACATTTCTACTCAAAAGTGTGTGGTGAGCACGACCACCAAAACTACCTATTTCTGTAACCTGTGAAACTTGCTATGTCAAATAGAAATGTATTTTTAAAATTCATCCTCAAAATACGAAGGACTGATGGACTAAGAGATTGAAAACAAAGTGGTAGTGGCAATTATATTATTTAAGAAAGTGACTTTCACCATTTGTGAAGTTTTTATCGAAAGTTATTTAATATTTGAATCTTTTCCTGTTTGTAATCACCAGCGTGGCTATTGGACATTAAGTAACTATTCTCTTAATACCATTGTTCATTCTTGTTCTGTAATATAATGAGATATGAATTTGTATATGTAATTATTCACTTTCCTCTTTTGCTAATGTAATGTATGACTGATGTTTTTATGTATTATTGTTTTTCTTGTGACATATTTTCGTTTGTGATTGTGTTTGTCTTGTTGACAATTTCCCATGTAACTTTGATCTTATGGAAAAATAAAGGTATTGTTATTATTTTGTGATGCAGCCGCCGTGAAGGAGCATTTACTGCACAGTGACATCTCACCACTCAAGGATTTATCTCTTCAAAGGTAAGAAAATCTTAAATAACTTCTCTTTTTGACATTGATTCATAGTTGACATGTTTGAAATTCATGTGATTGATACCTGTGCTGATTATTGATTCTGTTTATAACCTTCTTATTCCTATTAAAAGTGATCAAATTCTTTACTATTTCCAAATTTTAATTATAAATTAGTTTTCTCATTATTGGTTAGACAAATAAAAATCTAGTTCAAGTTTCATCCTATATTACCTTCTTATTCCTATTAAAAGTGATCAAATTCTCTACTATTTCCAAATTTTAACTATAAATTAATTTTCTCATTATTGGTTAGACAAAAATCTAGTTCGAGTTTCATCCTATAGTTTTATGTAGCAATAAAGGAGGTATATTATTATATATATTTGATAAAATGTGCTTGAATTGAAATTTCCTTACAGTCTGTATAATAAGTGTAATATTTTTCATATTTTATGTATAATCAAATAATTATTCTAAATTTGTTTTTAAGTACAACTTTTTGCTACTTCATAACATGTTTAATGAATGATTTTATCATTGTAAAGTATTATTTTCTTTGAAGAGTTGCTAAACCTTTTAGGAATAAAGGATTTGTTTAACAGCAAATATTGAATCCAAAATATATAGTAATGGAGCTATACTCCACTTAATATTAATTAAGATTAATTTAAAACTATGCAATGTTGTATGTCAGATATCTCAATTTTTATCTCACGGATTTTATTCCAATGAGCTGTAAATGGCATTTTTGTAGGATTCAGAGCAATTCTTAGATTATAGCTTGTAATTATCAACGGAAAAAATTAGTAAATAGGAATCAGGTTTAGTTACATTGACTTCAGGGTTTGTTATCAATATATATTCAGTGTTTTAAGTGTAAAAATAATAGTTTACCTCAGCAAATGAGGATGTGTTTTTAAAAATGTATGAATAATAAATTTAGATTTTGTGTAGAATTTTTATCCTGGGGTGCAAGATTTCTGATTTGGTTCTGTCATTGTTTCAGATGTGTGTCTCCAAGAAATGAAGTCTAAAACAGCTGACATCCTGTCTGCCTCAGACCAGTTCTACTTTGCTATATCAAGAAAGAAGATGGGTGAGTAATCAGTTTTGTGTTTTCAATTAGAATGAATGAGCTTCCCACTTTAAATATTATATGTTTGATGTCCTGGTACAGTCCTGGACAAAAGAACTGCACCACCTTACAACCGCTCGACTGGAATTTTGGTGAACTACTAATCTTGAACGAGCTGTCAAGCAATATGGCAACAGTGATAGTGGAGGAGGGGGTGAAGGCTCTTTTTCCTCTCCCTCCTTTCCCTCAGAGAAGGGTTTACGGCTCTCTCCCAGCTCTAAGGGATTGGATATTTTCCCTCAAGATAATGGTTTTGAATTCAGTAGCACTTTCCCCGTTGCAGTAACACGTGAATGAGTGTCAGGTATAATTCTTTGCATTTCAAAATTAGTTACAATCGAGACACGAACTCCGGAGTTTAACATGTTCATTGCAGAAAAAAATTATTGCGAATTACCGGATTACGGAAAAAATTTTTATCGAAGAAATTCAATATGACTTCACATTTATGACCTAAATATGATGTTAAACAGGGAAAATGTCAAAATTTCTAAAAATATTTATTTTTTGAGGAGTACTGCATATGCAGTGGTCAGTAACGTGCGTTGGCAGAAAAGGTATGCAACCCGCCGAGCAAATTTTGGTAAAATGTTAATAATTTAACCTCAGATGGTGCATTCATCCTGGATGTGTAAAATTTTGGAGGATCATCCTAGAAGCCTCTTCTCAAGATTTGTTGAGGAAACACGCCGTAGGTTCCAATACTTGGGGTGAGGAGACCTTACACCAAGAGTAAGGGAGAGAGACTTAGCCCAGCTGCTCTCTAACTGTAACCCACTTCACACTCCACGTGTGGGCAATAAAAATGTCCTTGCATAGGAGAAGTTTCTTGAAACCCTTACCATTATTTTCTTCCTCCCTTTTTTCTTCTGCATCTTTAGAACACATATATTCATTCGTTAGCAGACTTTCGAACAGGGCGTTAGTTGGGACGAGAATTTTTTTCTTGATAGAAATGTGAAAATCTCGATTCTTTCCTTGGTAAGTTGATTTTTTTTATATTCATACTCCCTTTGCCCTTATATATTGTCTTTATACTTACACCATTATTCACGATCCACCGGGAGAAGGAAATTTCAGTGATGAGTGGGGAAATGCTCAGAGGCCGGAAATTATCGAAGACTACAATCGCCACATAGGTTACGTAGACAAAGAGGACTAGTGAAATTATCGAAGACTACAATACATAGACAAGGGGGACTAGCGTAGGTGTGCTTGCATTCTGCAAGCATTTTCTCTCACCCTAAAGAGTATGAGCTGACAAATAATGATAATATCTCAGGATCCTCGTACTTTTCTGAAGCTGAATTGAACATCCCCCTAGCATTTCTTTAGCCTTTTTCTCTAGCCTTATATTAAGAATCCTCGTGATGATCTTTGAAGTGTGTGACAGTAGGCTTATCGTTCGGTAGTCTTTACAGTGCATTGCCTCTGGCTTCTTCATTAGAGGGATCATTGTTACTTCTAAGAAATCCTGAGGCCTCTCTCCCGAGTCATAATTCTTGTTAATTAATTTCATAATCACTTTTAGTCCTTCTGATCCCATGCCCTTGAGTACCTCTGCCAGTATTCCATTGCTGCCTGTAGCTTTTTCATTCTTCAGTACCAGTATTGCCTTTTATACTTTGCTTTTCATAATACTTGGTTCCAAGTTATCTTCTTCAATGTTATCCTCTTCTTCCAGTTTTATTTGTTCCGATCCTGCCTGCTTGTTGTATAGTTCCTTAATGTATTCTTTCCATACCTGTTGGTTCTGCGGCTATTTTTCATCCGTAGTCGTAATTCCTTTATCATGAATTCCATTAGGCTTCTTATCTTCTAACTCTAGTGCCCTGGCGTACATCATATCGTCCTATCTTCTCCATCTGTTGTATATCCTACATTTTTATTTTATCCAAACTTCCATAGCTTTATCTGTTACCCTTCTCAACTCAATTTTTATGCATCTATAATTGGCTCTACCTTCTTCACTGTTAACATTTTTTGATTTTCTTCTCGTTTCCCAATCTCTTTATTCAAGGTATCTTTGATACTATTTTTAATTTCCTCCCATTCTGTATCCACAGTCTTCGGTTTGTTTTCCAAATTTCTAAGGCGATCTTCCAACTTTATGCTGAATGCTTCATTCTTTTCTTTCAGTTTTTCTAGGTCCCAAGTCTGTCTTTCTCTTCTCGTTTTCCTTATTTGTTTAAGCTTTGTAGTTACGTCGACTATTAGAAGGATGTGATCTCATTAAATGTCTGCTCCTGGTAATGTCTTAGCATTTTTTATGCTGTTCCTGAATCTTTGTTTTAATAGGATGCAATCTATTTGGCATCTCATTCTACAAGGGGTGTTCAAATTTGATCTGGACTTTATTTATGATTAAATCGTAAAGTATCCAGCACCATAATAATAGTCACTTTTTTATGTGCTCTCTCTCCTTCAGAATACACTTGATCCAGCGTTATAGTAGTTTTTGTATTCCAGTTTCAAAGGAATCTTTCGGTTGATGTCAACACCAGTTGACTGCATTTTTCACCTCGCCATTCAAACTGAATTTATTGCCTACTAAGTGCTCTTTTAGCAGCATAAACGGATAAAAGTCACACGGTGACAAATCAGGACTATAAGAAGTATGGGGAAGAATGTCCCACCCCAATTCAGCCAGTATATTCACAGCCAAGTTATTCTTATGTGGTTGGGTGCTGCCGTGGAGAAAAGAAATTCCTTTGGACAGAAGACCTGTTCGTTTCTTCCTTAGAACTGGTTTCAGACTGTTTTTTAGGAGCGCTGAGTAATAAGCAGCATTAACCCTTCAGCGACGGAGTAGATTTAAATACCACCCTATTGGACGGCCGGTTGGTATTTAATCACTCTACGCCGGCATGGACCTCAATTTCTTACCTTATCACCGGCCTGTGTGTGGTACGGATGCATGCCGCACTGGTTTTAATTTGCTATATTATAATTAGTTTTTTTCGATTGCCTCTCACATTTTTATAGTAAAACATTTGTTTCTTAAGTGACCATTGAGCAAAATATTTTTCCCTAATATTTTATTTAGTAAAAATTAAATTTCGTCTGCTGTGATGGTGCCTGCTTTCCTGGTTGATGCAAGTAAAAATCATGTTTTATTCCGTCACCCTCAATATCTGTAAATTCCTAACAGTTAATTTATATCTCTAAATCACTTTAAGATATAATCTCTTTCTTTATGTAAGACTTCCAGCTATTTCTTCTAAGAAACTTATAAAAAAATTCGACAATTTCGATAAGAAAATATCGACTTTCGATATAATAGGCTCAATGATAATACATGTTCAACATTGCCAAGTCAAATGCTAATACCATTCCAAAAGTTCATTTAATCTTTCAGTTAGTTATCAAGAAAGATATGCAGACAGCTAAAGCTTATATTCTGAGCCCCTTGAGACTGTTACTTGTTTATCCCACTGTGACTCATTAACGTGAGCATGAGAAGATATGGAGTTGGTTTTGAAAGAGATTATAAACAACCCAAGAAAAATTTTTCAGATGCACTTAGTGACGTCAACCAATAGGAATTATTAGTGGTAGAAATCAAATCTAAACACTTTTCTTTTTTGTTGGGAGTTTACATTGCTGGAAAGTAATAGAATCGCTCTGACCCTTTGGTTTTCATTCGGTTTTTTGCCTCTGCATGGTACTGACTATAAATGGTGGAGTTGTTTTCTAAGGAAGTATACTTATTTGTTAAGTGACTTAATATTCGTTCCTTCAGTTCAAAGGAAATTACTCCTAATTAAATTTGAGGAATCGTTACTCCATATTGCGCAGACATTTAAAAATCAGCTGATGATAAGACGAGCTTTATTTCAGCAGTAAGCTATCATGAAAGTAAGGAGAACGGGCCAGCTAGAGGTGATTCACTCTCGTTCTCATCTGTACCATTCATGCGATGTTATTTGTAAACATTTCTCGAGAGCCACTGCATCTGTGTTTGGAAGAGATAAAGATAGTGGGAAGAGATTCTCAACAGCTGCGTCTTAGGAGAACGGAGTGACTAGTTTATGTATGCAAAGAACTTGAGCACATCATTTGAATGGAGTTGAAGTGCATGGGAACAAATCTAGCACTAAAAGCAGTGATTAAGTGTTAAACATTTGTGTGGAAAAACTTTTATTATTTCCTCGTGTGATAATGCATAATCTTATTGTAATAGAGTTATATAAAACATATGGTATAATAAACATAGTATAACGTATATATTCCAAAAATTTCACGTAAATCCGATTATTAATAAAAACTTATAAAGGATTATATCAAAGTACTTTCAAATCGGTCATTTGGGTTAAATACCCACTGGCTGTAAGGAAGAAGAGTATTTAAATCCAGCCCATCCCTAACACCGGGGCCTGGGTCCCTAGCATGCATAAAGGCCAGTGATAAGGAAAGAAAATGAAGCCAGTACCATGCACAGAGGCCGGCTCTGAAGGGTTAATTGTATGGCCTTGTTCCAGGAAATCCACATGAATAATGCCTTGAGCATCCCAAAACAGGAGCCATCACATTGTTTACTGATGCCACCATTTTGAATTTTTTCTGTGTAGGAGGATTTGTGTTGCCACTCCATATTGGAACAGTTGTTTTCTGAAGTTAAGTGATGGACTCATGTCTCGTCCGTGGTTATGATACGATTAAAAAAAATCAGCACCTTCCCTCAGAAATTGTTTACTCAGAACCCCTGAAATTTGAACCCATATCGCCTTTTGTTCTGGTTACAACTGAAGTAAAGTCTCAGCACTACCAGTACTTATGTTAACTTGCAACGCTAATTCACGCAGTGACATTCGCATGCCCCTCCGAACGAGCTCATCAACCTGCGTAATTGACTGCAGTTGCTGGTCCTGCTTTGTGTTCTTGTTCTCCACACATTTGTGGCCCTCTTTGAATGATACTGTACTCGAAGTCACCGATGAATTCCTGTCCCTTTTACACCTTGCTTACAGAGAAATTTAACAATAATGCGTTGTTCCACTGAAGCAGAAACATGTTCAGGTGCCATCTTTGTTAGCTCTGACATGAATTGCTATGGCAACAAAACAGTTTTTTGTATTGCTAACATTATAACGATAATGTACACACCTCATCAGCTCATTGTGTTATATATAAGATTTTCATAAAAAATAAAGTTCAAGTCAAATTTGAACATCCCTTGTATCTCCTGGGCTTTTCCATGTGTACAGCCTTTGTTTATGGTTTTTGAACCATGTATTAGTCACTACTAGGTTGTTATTAATGTGGAATTCTACCAGTTTTACTCCTCCTCGGTTTATATATAGATATATATATATATATATATTGTGGGAAGCTCATTCAATTTTGTAGTTATTTTTTTATTCTTAAGATGGTCTCTAATATAAATGTTAATATCTCTCGTTGGTCAAGTTGTATTTGAGATTAATTAACCATTTATGGCTATTAATTTTAAATATTTTTCATTAAACTATTACCATCAAATCATAATGATGAATTTGCCAAACTTTATGAGATTTTGACATATTCTAAGCTTTACTGAGAAGATATTCTTTAAATTTATCATAACTTAATTTCATCCAAATATTTAATGAAATATGTACTTAAGTTTTATTACCTATTCAGTCATTTCATAAATTACAATCTGCAAATTCTTCAAATATCAGTTTTTTAATAAATATAATATTTTGTAATGTTAATGTATTGCTACATATATTTGCACATTTTTAACTTTAAAAAAATATAATTATTGATAAATTTTTAATGATAAAAATGATTTGATTTGCTGATTTTACTTGTAAATTAACAAATTGGCCATGAGTGTTAAGCTATCAATAAGGAACAATGTAATTTGTTAACAATAATCAGAGTTGAGTCATGCAGTGCAATTACTACTTAAATTTTACACCTCCAATTGGTCAGTTATATACACTTACTATGTTTACTTGGATATATAAAATTGAAACTTGAGAATATGCCAAATTTATTCATAAATAATGCATTTGCTTTGATCAACTCAGTTATATTTTGTGTAATAGCTTTGAATGTGAACTTTACATAAGAGCAAATATGTTTTGGATGTTGTAAATATAATCTCACCTCAGTTAAGTTCAGTTATATTTTTAATACCAAGCAAGACAAAATTAAACTGTTACCAGAAGTAAATGTAGTCTCTGGTTTTACATTATGCAATAAATCTTTAAAAAAACAGTGAAACATCTAATTGAAGTACAGTCGCGAGCATAGATAATCGAAGTCCGACTTTGCAGTGGTGTTTGTTGACTCGGTGATTCCGTACGAGTAGTACATACAGTAGTCCAGTTGGAGGGTGAGAAGGGATGCGAGGGTCAGGTCATAGTATACTAGGAGGGAGGGAAGTGGTGTGAGTAATACCAGGTTAAGCTCACACTCACTAGAAGGGAGGGAAGGTTGCTGAGGAACGTCCCTATCCTATGGGACGTCATACAGTAGAATGTAGAATATATTAAGCTTAGAGTGAAACGAAGATCTCTCACGTTTACCTGGAGAAGTTCAAAATGCAATAGGGAGGGGGAAGAGGGAGGGAAAGGGAAGAAAAAAGAAATGTTTAAATAGGTGATACTCTTGTAGTTGCTGTATTTTCTTGGATTAAAATTACGTGTTTAAATGAGGCTTTCGTCCCATTTTCAACAAATAGTTATGTATAATACACATGTGAGATACTGAGTTCCACCCTTCTAATTCCTGGCTAGAAACTCTTCTTGTTGTAATTAAAGCAAAAATAACTCGTCCCTCCAAATCTTAGAAAAAAATTTCCTTATATGTTTTGATGAAATTAGCTTTCTCCCTGCTTTCTTCATTCTAGTGTATGATGTCATGTGTGTGTAGATAAAGCTTAGCCTGGCCTTACACTGCTTCCCTCCCTCCTAGTATGCTATGCCCTGACCCTCGCACTCCTTCCCACCTTCCAACTGGACTGCTGTATGTTTACATTCAATTCTTACGGATTAGTCAAGTCAACAGATACCATCGCAAAGTCAGACTTATGTTAGATTATCTATGCTCGCGACTGTAGTGTAATTTTAATGCATTTATACAATGAAATTTAATTTGGCAAATAAATTTCTTTAAATATTGCATTTAAAAGTTTGTTTCTTGCATTGAATAATTTATTAGAATGTTATTTAAGTAATTTTAATTAAGCATTGCTTTGCATGATTCAATAATGCGTTATTTTTTCGTCATTTATGGGAACATTGCTCCTATTTAGAATCAATTGAATGCACTCATTTTTACTTAATGTATTTCTTGACCAACAAGAGAGATTATTAATTAGTGTTAGGCCATTGATTATGTGAAATGTTTGTTTTTTGTAGTGATTCTAGAATAAGTGCTTAAAAAATTACTTGTCCCTCATAAAAATAGCTGCGAGTGGATTGTGAAAAAATTGATACATGCATTCCAGCTACTGAGCAGTTGTCCTCAGTGGCATTTTGCCACTGATGGCATCTGTTCTGTAGTTGAAATGTGTATTAATTTTTTACAACCCAGTCGCAGCTATTTTTATTAGAGGCAAGTAATATTTTAAGCACTTGTCCAATTTATTTCAGCTGCAAATTGTGTTTGATGTTTCATGTTCTTATTTGTCTTCTTGTAATATGCAGTTAAGTCAGCCGTAGATAAATTGTCTTGTGATATTTGCAGTTCTATCAGCTGTTCAATAATAATTTGATCAACAAACAGCAAAAATTAGAAAAATCAGTGATAAAAATGGCATTTTTAAGCCAAAAATATGGGTTAAATGGCATTTTTAGGCTAAAAATATGGATTTTTGGGTCAAAATATACCTAAAAAAACCCCTTAAGTCTTAAGATACCTAAAACAGGCTCCGAGAAAAAAAAATTAGTTTTAGCTAAAAGGAGTACACAGGTTTTGTTTATAATATATTGTCTTTATTACAATTAAAAAAGGTACATGTATGCATACAACAAGTTCAATAAAAATTCTGCACTCTGAAATATATTATTTTCCTCTTCTTATTTTATCCTGCACTTCAAAGTGAATTCCTCTTCTGGACTTGAAAAAATGTCTGGACTCTGGACCTTAAAAAGAAATGGTTTGTTTACATTTTGGACAATAATTTTTGAGTCTGGACTTTGGACTCTGGACTTAGTATAATTTTGATGAACTGGGACAGAAAAATTCTGAACTTGTATCTGACTTATGGCCTTTAAAAATAGCATAAAACAAAATTACAATTTTAAAATTTTCTTGAAATGCAAAAAAAAAATAAAATATAGCAAACATTAAATAAAAGCATTAGAAAAATTGTGAACTTACTTCTATTAGACTTACGGCCTTTGAACATAGCACAAAACAAAATTATAATTTTAAAATTTTCTTGAAATGCAGAAAAAATTTAAAATATAGCAAACATTAAATAAAAGCAATAGAAAAATTCTGAACTTACTTGTATCAGACTAATGGCCTTTGAACGTAGCACAAAACAAAATTACAATTTTAAAATTTTCTTGAAGTGCAGAAAAAGTTCAAAATATAGCAAACATTAAATGAAAGCATTAGAAAAATTCTGAACTTGTATCAGACTTATGGCCTTTGAACATAGCACAAAAAATTACAATTTTAAAATTTTGATGGACTGGGACAGAAAAATTCTGAACTTACTTGTATCAGACTTATCGCCTTTGAACATAGCACAAAACAAAATTACAATTTTAAAATTTGCTTGACTTAAGAATTTTGTCTCTCGACTAACTTAGAATTTTTTCTAAATGTCACCTCGAATTAAGAACAAATTACTATTTCCAACGCATGAATTAATAATCTTTTAACAATTAAACTATTTTCCTTTACATAAATATTCAGTCCCGATTTACAATCAAAGCTCTCAAAACTTACTGAAATTACATTTGCATTAATCTCTGATTTTGATAACTTGAATACAATAGAATTTTTATTGACTCAGAATTTTTCCTGCCTTGAATAAACAAAAATCCAATTTCTTTTCTGAATTAAGTCAAGCATATTGCACATTTATCTCCAACCATCTTCAAATTATTAAACAAAATCTGGAATTATTTAACCATGACAAACCCTCTTGGTAAAAATTTTTATGTAGAACGCTGAAAATCCTGATAGAAAAAATCTTTTTTAACAACTGCACCTAAGATCAAATTTAATTACTTTCCAACAACCAATTTGCTGAACGATATTCATGATAGAAACACATGATAAGTCTGCAAACGTGAGCAAATCCAGTGCTGTCCCAAAAGTCGATCTAAATACGAAAACTTGTTTTCTAAATTTCATAAATTCAAAATATATTTTTATATACAGTCTTCTGTAATTCATAAATAACTTGTTAATATATTAGATTCTTTATTAACAGAAGTCAAATTTTTTATGAAAATTAACAATTTATAGGAGTATGCTAATAAACTTTTACAAACAAAATGGAATATTCTTTATAAAATTTAATTAAAGTTTTTCAAGCTCAAACTGAAAATTAACCTCATACGCATAAATTTATAAGCGAAATTAAATATATTTTATAAAAGTTGAGTTATCAGAAAGTTTTTCAAGTTCAAACAAAATTGCCACCTTATATTCTCAGAAATAAAATATTCTTGCAGGCAATACCTGTTAAAAGTTTTTAAGAGGTAGCACTATATTTTTTATTTATTTACTTTAAGTATAAATTGATTAAACAATATTTTAAAGAGCAAGTTTTTGGGAATTGGTTTAATCTTGGCTTATTCTGAAACAAAATAAGTCCCTAAAAATTTGAATTCTGATAATATTGTATTTTTCCATCAATTGTAACCAAAAATCTATAACCATGCCAAATTTCAGTCTAGCTCATCTGGAAATGCCTTATAATTTATATTCTCCTCCTATATTCTATGTAAGAGACAGCTATATATTATAGAAGATATTTGTCATCTGTTATAGTGAACAAACCAGAATTAGCAACATACAGATAAAAAACCTCTCATCCCATATATAGCCTCCAGCTCATAATCCTCTTGACTCTCACAGCCAGGTGCATCAATTATCATCACAGCAAAGCAGTACTCTTCGATTCCTGGCTCAAACCAGTGCATTTTGGCTCAGCATCAACTGCGAGTACCTAAAATAAAGAGGAAAAATGGTTATGGTGAATTCAATAAGAAATATAATATAAAAAATCTGAATATATGTAAGATTAACTTGCTTACAATATGAAAGAGCACATGTTATTTACTGAGGCCTATTTAGAATTGTAACATTTAAAATTCTTCAAGAGTTTATTCAAATAATTATGATATGTAACAGATTTATTTGAAGATTAGTTTTAAAATTTTAACGTTCCATATTGACTGAACTGACAAACCAATAGGCAATCATTTTTTTAAGATAATAAAGCGTTAGTTATTAGCAGAAACAGAGCAATCACATTATATTACAAAATAATCAACTGAAATTAAAAATTAACCAAATCAAATGAAAAATTGGGCACAATAAAAATATTTTATTTACCGAGATTTATTTATAATTCAAACCTTAAACTCTATAAGTTTAGCAATAAAAGTGTATGGCAAAGTAAATATACTCAATAGTCAATGAAGAAATATCAACTTTTTATCTGTCAACTCAAACCTTAAGTTGATAATTTAAAAGGCACCTCCTGCTACCACCAAATTTTTGAAACAGTTTTGTAGTTCTTCATAACTGCAAATTATTGATGAATTACAGCATCTAATATAATGGCTATACAGGTGAGCCCCGCTTAACGGGGCCCCGGCCAACGCGATTCGTTATAACGATTTTATTTCAAATGAAAATTTGTTTAAAATATAGATATCTTATGCACAGTGCGATCCCAGTCTAATATCTTATGATCTTTTAAATTTCGCACATCAAATTTCATAAAGTATCCTAAATATTGTGATATTTCAGCAGTGTTGCATAATATTGCATCATCTGGTGGCCAATTTCACTCTTTTCCCTGTAAATTTCATGGGTCTAACACAAAAAATATATCTCCTAAGGTAGAAAACATTGAAAATGAGAAATAGAAATATGATTCATGCTTCACGTTTCTTTGGCATCATTGGATCGTGAAGAATGTTTTTGATGATTTATATTTTTAAAATTATAATTTTTGACAATTACTTTATCACAATTTTAATTTAGCATATTAAAATATTATAAAAAATAATAAAACAATAATGCTACATATCAAAAAATTAATAATTTTGATCTACATATGAAAAAATGTGGTACACGCAGAGGAATCTTAATGTTTGAATGCATATATGAATAATAATATATAATCAGTGATGAGCTAGAAAAAATTAAGAACCGGCTCACTAAAAAAAAGGGTGGGTAGGAAATTCGGTTAACGGTGGCAGGAGGCCTATATGCTAGGGCAGTGCTCTCCAACCTTTTTTGCTCCATGGCACACCATGCATGCTTAAATACATCGTGGCACACCAAACCACCCCTAATTAATTTCACTGCGTAAATACACATTTTTAAATAAAAAACAAAAGTCGCAATTATTTTAGATTGTTATGACTGGTAAAGTAATATTCAAATAATTGTAAAATTTTATTGTAAATTAAGTACACACAATTCAACGTTTAAAAATGTTATGCTCTTCGACAGAAAATTTGGGTTTGCCTTTTTGGTACAAAGACGCTTTATATTTGTCGCAATAATAGAAAGAGCTACAAGAACTTCTTCATCTAGGTTCTTTAAACATGCCCTTTTAATATGGGTTGAAGAACAACTAAATTCGCATAAATACATTGTTGAATTTGGAATGTCATATAGATGGGATATTCAGATAATAAGGTCTACCAATTCCTCTCGTAGTTTCAGAATAAATTCTTTGGATGATAAAATGTATGCGAATTTGTTTGTTCCAAATGCTTTTGGGAAAATTAAATATCCTCAGACCACCATATGCATGGAAATCAATTTAGAATTAATTTTTTAATGGTAACATTACAATATTAAAAATCATGATGGAATTCAATCTTAGAAATATCTTTGATAAATAATAACAGCATTAAAAAGAACTTACTTGAATTGAGAAATATTTACAAAGATGTTGCAATTCAACGTTATATAGGCATCTTAACAGATTTTGCTACATGGAAAATAATATTTGGTAGTTAATTAAAATAAATGAAGTTTTAAAAACTATGAAACACTGGTGGTGGGCCGCATATGGCCTACAGATTGGGCACCCCTGACATAATAGATCACATATACCCTGCAATTATCGTTTATTTGCTATGTTGATTTAATTGACTGAACATTTATAAAATAAAATGCACTAAAATTGTATTGGATAAATACATCGTGTACAGTTTTTGCATGCTCAAATGATGATTAGGCAACCACAACAGAACAAAAGCGAATTATCACAATAAACGGTACTTGTATATTAACGGGGAGCCCAGCGGAAATGAACCATATTGTTGGATTTACAATATTTTATTTTCAAAACAACATTAACAGAAACTAATTGGCCGGTCTCGACATTTACAAACCCAATCACCGGACAACGCGGAGGGATAGTTTGGTTCCGGGCCAGGCGAAGGGCGTGGTAGCGCCCGGAGACGACTACCCATTAAAACAAAGCGAGCCGAAGGCTCGTCAATATATCCTTCGGGTACTTGTGTATTAACCAGAAAGTCAAATGTGATTGTTACATTTTCATTGTTATTTAGTTTACTAACTGTTGTTATTTAAAAAATAAAACAATTTAAATAAAATTTGCTTCTTATTTTCATTTTTTAAGTAGCGTTACCGCTGGGCTCCCCGTTAATACACAAGTACCCAATAAACTTTCATTAGCATAAGGTTATACACACTAAAAAAATTTGCATGTATTCCAAAAGTATTTCTACAATTGCTTCAGCAATTTTAATACAGATTACCTTTTCCAAGCAAAATATTTTAATCACTTTGGGATCTGTCTCAAAATGTTTCCATAATTTCAATTAATTATTTGACTTTCTCGATGAAATACCCATTTCAAGAAGTTGAGATTTATCACTTTCCAGTATAAGCTTAAGTTACTACACTTGCAACATTAATTGGAAAAGCTTGTACAGTGGGTTCCGCTTTATAGAATCACTGGTTAATTGAATCAGCTGCTTTATTGAATCAAAATAGGAAAACCAAAACCATTTTGTATCCAAAGTACTCAGAATTCTCCTCTTATTGGAATCACTTATTTCGGTTAATTGAATCACATGCTGTAGGGTTTTAGGGCCTTCTTGGGATTAACCTGAAGAATAATTCCTTCCTTTTCCTAAGAATATGGAAATTTCCATTAGCTGTTGGCAAAATAGGACAGGAACAACATTGTTCATAAAATATTGCATGGAGAGAAGCAAGATGCTAACCAACCAGCAGCTGAAGAGTGAAATAGGTCAGTTCTCCCCGACCTTTTGAAACAGTACGAACTGGATGAAATCTATAACACACATGAAACGGGCCTTTGTTACAGAGTGTTGCCAGATTCCTCCTTAGCATTTCAAAACACTTTCAATTCTGGAGGAAACAGAAAGACCATGTAACAGTTCTCGTTACCTGTAATATGAGTGGAACTGATAAAAGGAATCTCCTGGCCATAGGAAAATCAAAAAACCCATGGTGTTTTTGAGGTGTATCACTACCAGCTGTATACAAAAACAATCGAAATGCTTGTATGACAAACCAGATTTTCTCTGAGTTTTTACTACAGTGGGATAAGGAACTTGGTGGCTCAAAGAAGGAAGATTGCATTGCTTTTGGACAATTGTACTGCTCACCCAAGAGTGCCAATGGACAACATCCAACTGGTTTTTCTTCCAGCAAATACATCGATCATTACCTTTAGATTAACCCGTCAGCGTCGTCATGCGTACTGGGAACGTCGGACGGAAACTCCACATGCGGTCGTCATGCGTACTGGGAACGTCGCGGAGGTCGCTAGCTTTCTTTATTTTTTTGACACAGTAAATTTTCTTAGATATGGATAACCTTTATATATTTTAAAAGAGGAACCTTTGGCCTTCCTATTGTGCTTAATTCTGTAATTTTTACTCTCCTTCTTTTTACTTTTATTATACGTTAAGTTTTGTGATTAAATTTTCACGTAGATAGGAGAATTGGGGAATTTTGGCTTCTAAAAAAGCTCCTATTTAACGAAATCTTTGCACGAAAGCAACTGTGAGGTGTAAGAAGAGGATATAGGCCCCATTTGTCTGCTATCAGACATCTCCAAGTTCGGAATCAAGACCTTCGAGCTCTGTGATTTGACTGGCTACTTATGGTCATTTCTTGTATACACGGGGAAGGATACTGTGTTTCATTCGCCCCTTGTCTCAGCTAATGTAAACAAGACCATGGCAATAGTTTTGAATAGGTAGGCCAAAGGTTCCTCTTTTAAAATTATGAAGGTTACCCATATTTAAGAAAATTTACTGTGTCAAAAAAATAAAGAAAGCTAGCAATCTCCGCGGCGTACCCAGTACACAGGACGGCGCTGAGGGGTAAGAATCCTTATTTGAAGGTTTTTTTTCTGAAAAACTTACGGGGAAGAAATTGAAATCCAAGATAAACAGTAGATGTGAAGTACTCCGTAAACTTTGAATAAAGAAAAACTGAGTAAATGGCTTCCATGATTGAGTGAAAGAATTCATAGGCGTATTTCACGCGAATAATAATAACTAAGACGGTGTGAAAAACATAGGTAAATATGCATAGTTTTACGTAAAACCTCAAAAAATTTCAGTCAAATTCCATAAATATCTAATAAGTTACGAATTTTTATATGGTTTCGCGAAAAAACTGCGAATTTCCCTAAATCTCTTCCGACCTGTATTATAGTTAAATGTCCTCCGCGCTTGAGGGGTTAAGGGATAATAAAAACAAGACCATTGATCGACGAGATGAGAAAAATGATCATTGAAATTACTGACGAGAAAAATAGTGAAAAAAGTGCTTCTGAAATTTCCAAAAAGATTAATGTGTTAGATGACATTCACATGTTGAAGAAGGCTTGGGAGCAAGTATCATCCACAACTATTGCTAACTGCTTCAGAAAAGCTTGTTTTCTTTTGGTTGAAGAAAACAATGAAGCAGAAAATGATGTGGAGGAAATTGATGAAGAGCTGAATAGGTGGAATTTAATCGATGATGACATTGTTGTAGCTCCTGTATTAACAGTAGATGACATTGTTGCTGAAATATTAAGTAACAAATCGAGTGTTGCTGAAGATATAGAGAAAGAAGACCAAGAAGTGCAGTCACTACCAGCCCCTTCCTCTCAAGAAATCATACATGCTGAGCTGAGAGGAGCATGGCCAGAGTAGTTCAGCCACTTGTACAAGGTGACTCAGTGTCTCATATTAATGACAATTTGATTCAAAAGACGGAAAATTATTTTAAAACAACATAATATGTATATTGGATAAAGTAAGTGTTTAAAATTAATTAAAGTACATATGTATAAATTCTATTTTAACATTTTCTTATTTAACATGCCTAAAGTACTCATCCTCCGCATAATCGAATCAGCCGGTTAATTGAATCAAATAATGGTTTCCCAACGTGATTCTAATAAGCAGAACCCACTGTACAAGTATTGAACGTATATAGACGCCATTAAAAAAACTTAACTGATCCTAGTTATTCATTAAAATGAGTCGATCACTCTCACTGGAAGCTTCTTGAGATAACAGCCAAAAAAAGTATCACTTAGCCAACATGATAAATGCAATATGCTAACTACTTAAAATATTCCTGATAACATGAGTACATTATGTAATGTCTCTCATACTCTTACCAAATAACTCGGCTAATATTCAAAACTATTGTACATATTGTAAATCAAATGAATCTTTAATTCAAAGATTTTAAAAGAAATACAGAACTTATATCCCTTAAGCTGCTTAGCTAAACTTAATACGAATTGCAAAGCCATCTGGCAAGTATATATTAATTACGGAACTTAATAATTAAATAAACTAAATACATCATTGCTTTAAATGAATTATTCGATAAAGGGTTGCCAACATTAAACATGGCATAACCTGGAGAATTTTATCCGAAAATCTGAGACCTTGGAGGAAACCTTATATTTTCATTTTATTCATTAAAATATTTATTAATTGAAATATTTATTCAGTTAAGCGTATGCTTTAGCAGATTAAAATATACGAACAATTAAATGGGCTGCCCCATAATCTCAAGTCAAATTGGCACTGTTGGCAGCAGATCATAGGCTATCATTTATAAAATGATGGAACATCTTTATTAGTATAGAGTGACAAGAAAAATGTCAGAGGCAACTATAGAAATTTCACCACTTGAACAATGCGATAGAATACTAACTTTTACCTTCAAACATCATGCTTACACATCCATTCGACTAATTAATAACCATTTTCATGTCTAAACTTTTTCCTCAGTCCACATAAAATACACGTGGTTAACTTCTAACAAATTTCAACATGGAGTCAAGAGATCAACTCTGCTTCAGTAAGGTTTGTAATTAAACCAAAAGCTACAAATTATGCACTGGAAGAAATAATTAGAACTTAATATACAAAACTGAAAGATGTCCACACATCCACATTAATGCATTAGTCCAAATCCAATGCAGTGCACCATTTACTAGAAATACATTTAAGCTTTCGCTTAATTCTAACTCTAATGAAATTAAAACCGACAATTGATCAAAAAAAGATGAATGAACACGAGGTCTTTTCTTATAAGTATGAAGAGTTACCTGATCAAGACACGATTCTTCCTCAGCCATACAATCAAAGTAAACTAAATGAATTTCATCTCAAACTTCTTTTCTGTTCAAACAATGATACATACACGTCAACTACTCTTTAAGTTTGAAATATGAAAAGCTACCAAATAGCCAAGCAATTGTATGGTAACTCAGATATTTGAAATCTGCTATGATTCAAGTACTATGTAGTACATTTTCTTGCCAGTTATGGCACTAGTGACACCTCACCTATTCTAAATCAGCTCCAACAGCTTTCCTCAAAATATTTCCACAATTGCTCCAGAAATTTTAATATAGATTACCTTTTCCAAGCTAAATATTTAAATCAATTTGGGATGTCTCAAATATTTCAATATTGTCAACATTAAATCATTTAATAAATCAATACACATCAAGGAGAAAATTCAATAAACATTTCACGGTACACTGTCACCACAAAAGTAATATTTTTGATTCTATAAATTTGCAATATGCAAACTACTTAAAAGAAACACATTGAAATACTTACCGTATTTCTTGACATCACAAAAGAGAACACGACAGACCAGCTGTGTGGAAAACTGCAAACATGCCTCTGAAACAAGAGAATCAAATCTGAAAATTTGTACTTAATTTCATGGTGAATGATAGTCCTGTTAACTTAAGTGCATTATGTAATATCTCTCGTACTCTTACTAAATCACTCCGCTATTATTTGAAACTATTATATTGCAACTCAAATTAAACTTTAATTCAATGATTTGTAAAAAAAATATAGAACTTATATGCCTTAAGTTGCTTAGCTAAGCTTAATACGAATTTCAAAACCATCCCACTAGTATGTAGGCATTGATTACCTAATTTAATATCAACTAAATAAACTAAATGCATCATTGCTTTGAATGAATCATTCGACAAAGAGTTGCCAGTATAAAATATGGCATAACCCGGAGAATTTTGTCTGAAAATCGGACTTTGGAGGAAACATTATATTTTCATTTATTCATTAAAATAGTATTCAGGTTAGCGTGCACGTTAGCAAGATTAAAATATACTAACAATTAGGTGGACTGCCCTGGAATCTCTAGTCAAATTAGCACTATTGGCAGTTCTGATCATCGGCTATCATTTATAAAATGATGTAAGAATAACATTTTTATTAGTATGGAGTGACAAGAAAATGTCAACAGGCAAAGATAGAAATTTCACCACTTGAACAATTCGATAGCATACTAACTTTTACCTTCAAACATCACGCTTACACATCCATTCGACTAATTAATAACCATTTTCATTGTCTACACTTTTTCCTCAGTCCACATAAAATACACGTGGTTAACTTCTAACAAATTTCAAATCGGTGAAAGAACTGCATAGGTTTCTCCTAATTAATGCAAATCTTAAGATTATGACGCCATTAAATCAGCCAAGAGATCAACAACTTTGCTTAATTAAGTCTTCTGATTACTCAAAAAGCTACGAAGTATGCACCGGAAGAAATAATTAAACTTAATACACAAAAAATGTACGAAATGGAATGATGTCCATACGTCGACATTGTTTTAGTACAAATCAAATGCAGCGTGCCATTTACTAGCAATAAACTTTTTTTCGCTTAATTCTACCCAACGAAATTAAAACCGGCAATCGATCACAAAAAGATGAATGAACACGAGGTCGTCGTTAATCTCTTATAAGTATGAAGTTACCTGATCAAGACGAGATTCTTCCTCAGCCATATAACACCATAAAATCAAAGTGAACGAAATGAATTTTAAACTCAAACACCCAGCTCAAAGATGCGCACGATGCGCACTCTCGTATTTCTTTTGTTTTCTTGGCTGTTCCGGCTGTTCCCTTTTCTGTGCTAGGCTGTACTGTTTCTTTTCAATTCTATTAAAACCCTAAAAATAAAATTGAGGACTATTTTTATTTAGTAATATTAAAATGTATTAATTAATTATTAATCGGCTCTTTTTTAATAATACGTTGTAAATCAAGATTTTTAATACCACCAATTATTTATACTAAATTTAAGATATATATATCGAGTGAGGTTAATATAAAAGTTATTAATAAAAAGTTCAAAAAATAGTTAAGATCCAGGGCATACATACCTATTGGTGTTGGCATTCATGAAGGCTGAGGAAAGGTTAGAGTGCATTTAACACACCGCATAAAAAGAATGATTAGGTTTCCAGAATATTTTTGAAAATTATTAGTAATGCTAAAAATATTTCAATAGAAAAAGTAAACAAAAGTTTTAAAAAAATTTACTGAAGAATTTTTATGCAAGTATTTATTTCAAACCAAAAATTCCAACTGACATCTTCATCCGAACTTTCAACATCCTGAAATCTTGATCTTCGAAAACAATTAACACAAAGAGTAGAACAATGCTCTTGGCAAATATATTTACTATAATTTTGACAAATTACTTTGGTTTTGCTGTCCTTTTCCCTCTCACACAGTTGGCACACTTATCTTATCCTGATAGTGTGGAAGAGAGAGAAATTGCTTTTTCGGGAACCCTTAGGGTACTTTCTGGAGACCACCAATTACTCCCCTTATTTCTTCAGATCGCCTTGCCAGTCAGTATACCATCAGTCAAAGGAAATATAACAAATATTCCCCTTCCATTCCCATTCACCTCTGAATTCCTTTGTTGCCGACGCTACAGCAAGATTTTATCCTTGAACACAGGGCACCATAAACGTTTATGATGGGTTATGACCGCACAGGAAGCAGAGTTGGGAAAACCAAGCAGAGACAGAAAAGAAAGTGGGAAAAAGACCCATCGCAATCCATTACTCTTGTCTAAAATTTTCTTGCTGTCATCCCACGTGGATTGCAGCGAGGGTGCAATGCACCTCGGGCTGGCATGTCCTCGTGCACAGACTACATACTTATAAATGACCACTCCAATATGAGATAATTTAGCGAGTTTGCTACCCGTGGAGATTATAACTAACTGTCAGTCAAAATTATATGGTAAAAATGCCTTATTTTCTCTTCAAAACTGAAAAAAATGGTTCATATATGAGAAATGCTACAAATAAAGCCATGACTCACACATATGACCATAACAAGTCATCAATAGTATTAAAAAATATAACAGAAGATGAAAACATTTTCTTAAAGTTTTCTATTGAGTAAAGCGCAAAATAAATCAAGGGTGCAACATTTTATTTATAGTTTCTAGCAACACCTATCAGTTATTTGCTGTTATTCATCATTAAATTTTCAGTGCCAATCCCGCAGACACATTTGACATGTTTAAAACATTGTAAAACTCAGCTAATATGTGAATGAAGTTAGTTGCATTTAAAAATAAAAAGATATGGATGTTTAAAGTTGGTCTGGGTCGATTCGACCCAGACACGAGTACTCGAGGATAAAAGGAGTGGGTATCCAAGTGATCTTTCTCATTGGTAACCTAGGTGAAGCACTAGCTAGCCCTAGCTCTCCTTGAAATTTGACTCTGATTAGATACTCAAAACTCCAATCGTTCTTAAGCCACCCTCAAGTATAGGCAAGGAGCCTTGTGTGCAATCTTATCCATGGAATTTCTTCTCCTTAACATTCACATAATATTTGGTGCAGTACCTATTATTGAACATTCCTGAATCATCTTCAGGCATCAAAATTGATTTTAAATAAGAATAAAGTGATTTAAAATTGTAGTTACAATTTTTATACCATAATTGGATTTTGTGAAACTTAACCTTTAGCTCTTCGCCAACAATGTTTACATGAAGCAACAAAACTAACAAAAATCTATTCTTTAATCTTGTCTAATATATATAAAAAATTTCAATCTCTATAATAAAATCAGCCTACGATACAATTAAAAACATAACCACTGAATATGGGACTACTTGGGCTAAAAATTATCTACACCATAAACTGATACAGTTTCAAGTATGTGATAGTCTCACCAACTGTGGCACAGGCTAGATAGGGAAGTAAATGTTAGATCAGGGTTGGCAAATATGTGGCACGCATGTCGAAAGTAGCATGCGCACGATCTTACTTGACACGCGTAAGCCTGTATTGTCTGTATAGTATATGAAGTTTCTTAAAGAAGGAGTTAACTAGTGGCATGGGAAAAAAATTCTGATGATTCAATTTTACTTTCTTGGAACGCGACAAAAATCATTTGTCATCACTCTATTAGACCATCCTATAAGGTGCTACTATATTTTGTAACCATAATAAATAAACTGCTACCAAATGTTAAAGATACTGGTACAATATAGTTTTATACAATTAGTCATAAATCATAAAAAATAACTAAAATGTTTTGTTACTATCAGACAATAAAACAAATGATTAGAAAAAATGAATTTATTCAGCCTATTTGAATACATTTTTATACAAATGGGTGTGAAACTGAGGATAGGAAAAATGAATTTTCGTCAAACTCTTGAGGAGTAGCTGATATGTAATGGAATTTGAATGTGAATGCAAAAGATGAATAAAATGAAAAAATTAGGTTGGACTGTAAGAACTCCTGAATTTGCAGGTTTATGGATGTGGTCTTTGGATGCATTTCTTTGTTTGGCTCCAAAATGAAGGGCATCTGAGAGATGAATATGAACAGGATTTGTTAGATCAATTGAGGAAGGGCGAACTTCTGCTATGACAGTGCTACTAGGATTGTTACTACTACCTGCACCTATTTAAAAGAAATAAGAATATCTATTAGGCAAAAGAACAAAATAAGAGGGGACATTACCAAGGTTTAATATGTTAATTCTAATATGATTCATTTATCTGCTATTTATTTTATCACTTACAGAAGGTTAATTTGCTTTAAAAATGCTATGGTAATACTTAGTGGTGGCCCCAGAGTTCCAGAGTTCTTGGATCTCTGAACAAGAGAGTCATTCAGTCATTTGCAAGTTGGGCATTTCAGGCTTAAATTGAACTTTGTTCTACTCATGAAACTGCTATGAATGCATGTGAATTATGACTTCTATTTACCATAAAAGAGATGTGGAATGCGAGTTACTTCCTTGCTAATTTAGCCCAAAATTATTTTTGAAAAATTTTGGAGTCCCCTAGCATGTGGGGCCCCAGTTGGTCATCCCGTTTGTGCTAAGACTATCACTTGTAATACTCTTATTTAGCTTTATGACTCACCGTGAAAATCTAAGCGTTTTATGAGTGCTGAGAGAGAATCTCTGTCTATGCTTGCATTTACTTGGATTGGGCTTGGTAATAAGCTGCGTTCTGTCCTTCTATGCAGTAATCCACGGAGGCTAGTTTGCCATTCAGAATGCTCCAACAATACCCCATCTTCATCAAAATCCTGGCAAAGAAGAAATTAGAGAAATAAAGAAAAGCATACTCATTTTAATGAATTAGGGCTGAGATATAATTCTATCAAAATACATTAATAGATGTTTCAAACATTGCTCTTCTCTACAGGTGATTAGAATGAATGTTTAAAATTATTTATACCAATTACAGTTGACCTCTGCCATCAGGGAGAGTAGGCAAGCTTATGCTTTATTATTTATAATGTTATTTTAGCTAACTGTTTCAGACGTAACTTGATGGAATTTCTTCATATTGTCGAAATAAAAAAGACTTACTTGGTAATTCCACATAAACATTTATTTGTATAAGACCTAAGTTTCATTGTTGTGCAACATCATCAAGTGAAGTAAACATATAGCCAATAGAAATTTATAATTATAGGCAGTGATGGAAATGAGGAGGGCTGTGGGGGAATAGCATACCCCTAGTTCTGATGTTCAAAAAACTATATAAACTGATAAAATCAGGGATTTTTAATGTTTACTAAAAATTGTAGCGATGTAGCGAGTTCGACCACTAGGGATTATTTTCATTTCTCGTAAGATAAATTCCGCATTTTTAGCCATGCCAATTGTTGTATCAATTCACATGTGTGTAATGCAAAAGTGTCAATGCAGTGCCTATATGTGCTTGAAAGAAATATTGAGGGAGGAAGGCGAGAGGGTTGTAGAGGAATGGGGTAAAAATTGGTATTCAACCGGAAATACGGGAGGTTTTTCCAGGATATGCAGAAGATTCATTTTCATAATCTTTACGATTAGATGCAGTTAATACTAATCTAGTCGACCAAAATTAGTTCTAATCATTTAAAGATTTTCTGTGGATTTGTTCGTATTATGTGATCATACCAGTGGATATGCACATCTTCAAAGTTTTCGAAGGGGTACGCTGATCAAAAAGGTTGAATACCACTGAGATGTAGATGGGAAGAGGAAAGTGAGGGGAAGAAAGACTGAGTGGAGGAAGATAGGCTCTCTGTGTCAAAGTATTTAGCAGGTCGGAGTGGATTTTAACCAGTGCTCGAAATGGAAAATGTTACGAAATGGAACAAGCGTATTGGTAGTGGAACAGAAATTTTTATGAAATGGGACGCTTGTTATAAGGGACGGTATTTCTAAATGTCTGACGAAACGGAATGGTATCATCAGCGAGTGTGATGAGCCGGAGCGACGTTCCAGTGCGTTCCAGCTCATTCCGAGAACTGATTTTAACCTGCTTCAAGGGAAAAGCCAAGTATCACGTGCGAAATAAATTAGTTATTTAAAATATACTTTAAGTTAATTTCAAGAGGATATTCAGTACAATGATAATATAATTCATAGTGATTCATTGGTGCGGATTTGTGGACAGTTGGGGGCCGTTTAAGTAAAATTTTCCCGGGTTGGGAAAAATTGCGTCTGACCCTGGGTAATAGGCATTTTTGTGTTTACCTCCCCTGCAAAATTTTCTGCCAACGCCTATGAGCATTAAGATCATTAAGATCATAAAGATGATCGGCCTACTGAAGATGGAATCATTGACTCAGAAAGAAATCAAGCAAGTGAATTTTAAGTAAAATGTAGAAAATAGTCTTATGAAGGAGTGGAGAAAGTAGACATGATCATTAACTAACACTCAATTGGACTTTTGGTTGTGGTGTAGGATTTCCATTTTTCCAACAGATTTAATCAGATGCCTTTATCTGGAAAATGTAGATTTTCTGGAGTGAAGGATGAAGAAAGGTTGGATAGGATGAGGTGATATACAAAATTAGGTCAGAAGATCTGGATTTAAAATGTTTAAGGTGTTCCTTTAGCCTGGTTAAGGAACTCCTGCTAGTTTGGCCTACATAAACAGCATTTTAATCAATGCAAGATAATTTATAAATGCCGGATTTCCTCAATTTTTCTATATTATCTTTCCTATTGCAGTTTAGAATTGAATTTATTACAGAAGTCTGGTCTAATTTGTTCTTTGGAGAAGAGGCTAGCGATATAATAACTTAAGCTGCCCAGGAAATTTAATCTGCACCACTGATGTGTGTTACTGATTGGATGGGATGGGAAGAAGAATAGAAGGATTGAATGGGGATATTTCTTTGTTTTTGGTGCAGCAATTTCATTTCTAATTGTGAGGAATGTCCATTTTGTCTGCAATGTAGGAAATAATGTTCAAATCCTAAGTAAAGTTATCGTGTGAAAAGGGATATTAAGGAGTTTACAGAGTACTCCTGATTGTGCTATACATCAGACGAACTTAAACATCAAAATAAATAACTATCTTAAACAGAATAATGAGATACTTACCAAACACTTGCCAGCAACACAGAAAGCCCTTTTCCCTGCCACTCCCCTTCCACACTCAGTACCAAAGGGGAACCAGCCATCAATTCCATTTACAAGATAGAAACGGTGACGGACCATGTCATCCTGACAGGCTACACGGCACGGGCGGTCAGGATCAACTTTTAATAGAAAAGGAATTGTTTTACTCAAATTTTAATTTCACTATTATTTAATGTTTGCATATAAAAATTGAAAAAGAGATAACAAGAATATTGCTACAAATAGAAGTAATAATAATAATAATAAAAATAATAACCCGTGTGGGGTTTTCTGTCCCCAGGTGGCGGATAGGGGAATGCCCAGCAGATATGCAGGGTAGGTGGGAAATAAAATACCACCCGTGGACCAAAACAGAAATAAATCCAGGCATGTCTGTTCCCATAGTGGGCGGTGACCTGGTCAGCATCTGTTCCTCATGTTAGAGGCAGCTGCTCATTAAACCTGGCAGTAGGTATAAAATGCAAAAACTCATCAATGATGGAGAAAACTGGAAGAAAGCCTCGGAAAAGGACGCTGCCTGGGGATTGCCAAGACACCTCTGGAGCCACCACTGGGGGTGACAGCATGCAAACCGGTGGTGGCTGATGGCCGACCAGGTGGGCCATGGTCAGGACACCCGAAGGGACCACAACCGACAATGAAGTACCACCCAACCTTCCACCATTCAATACAGCCGCTGAAAGTGTTTCTCAGGGGTTTCTGCCCAAGACCACTCAAGCAAGCTGACGTAGAGTACGCTTGAGATGGGCAACTGAAGTGAATATGTTTTTAATGCGTACCTACTACAGAATCACCAAACTGGAAACAGACATGACAGGCTACAGGGACCAACTTTATCAGCAGTTTACACTACGATATCCATCTGTACAAGTTACCGCTCAACGAATATCTGACCAACGGCATGTTATTGTTAGGAATAATTTGATCTCAACTGAAATTTTAAAACAAATCAAAGCAGAAGTTACCAGAGAGTTGCAGGTTGAAAATGAATCAGAATCAGAATTACCAAACATTTCCTTCACGCCCAATCCACCTTCGCCTCTACAACTAAATAGTGAACCCTTGCTCGCTAATAATAATGGAAGCAGCATTATGATCTCCAACAGCCCACAAATAGCCATCGACAGTAGACCTAGTGCAAAGACCGAAGTCGCAAAACACATAGGATGATGGGAATGACAATGATCTTATAGATAGGATAACTTTAATGTTTAATTCCATACTTATACAATACAGAGGCACCGACCCTACCAAAAGGCCTTATTTGCCCAAACAAAACACGTCTTCAAAGCTAGCTAAAATAGTTCAAGTGCTTAATGAAACAGTCCTACCCCAGCACTCAGAGAGTATAGAAACATTTGAAGATCTACATGTAACAGTATATTGTGCCGCACTGGTAGCAGTGCAGTGCAACAGCTCCAAAATAAGTGTAAATAGCGAAAACCCGAAACCGACCAAGGACGTACAGTTACCCAAGTGGCATAAGAGGATAAAAAACAAAATTGAAACTTTAAGAGCAGACATAGCCCGCCTAATAGAGTACACAAAGGATAATCCCACCAAGAAAGTAAAAAACAGAGCAAAACTAATCCAACAAAAATACAAAGTTCATACAAGATACGATGCACCTAATAGGAATATATTGGAATTTATAGATACATTGAAACAAAAACTGGCTGCCTACAAGACTAGACTGAACAGATATACAAAATGTAGCAGACGAAGGAAACAAAATTATCAGTTTAACACAGATGAGAGAAGGTTCTATAGGACACTTAAAATGAACTCACCCAATTGTAACTCTGACTCAAATACAGGCTCACCAACTGTGGGAGAGATAACGAGCTTTTGGTCATCCATCTGGTCAAATAGTGTGTCTCACTAACACAATACAAGCTGGATATCTAGGGAAATAGCGAGCACATCAGCCATGCAGAATATGCAAGCACCTGAAGTTACAATGGAGCTAGTTAAGTCAGTTATTAGCGCCACACACAATTGGAAAAGCACAGGTAGCGACAATAACCGCAACTATTGGTATAAAAAATTCACTTGCCTTCACCCATATTTAACCCGCAATATCAACACATTCTTTCAATGCCCTGAAAGGATGCCCAGATTCCTGACAGAAGGTAAAACCTACCTGCTGCCTAAAGCGAAAGGCTTGAGCGATCCTTCTAAATATCGGCCAATCACGTCTACAAACTATCTATAAAATAGTAACACCATGCATCACTCAGTTAATCACCTTCCATTGAGAAAGCCAAAACATACTAACAGAAGAACAGAAGGGATGCAGGAAGGGCATGAAAGGATGCAAAGAACAATTAATAATAGATGCTGTCATTTTGAAAGAGGTACAACGAAAAAATAGAAATCTCTCGTGTTGCTACATAGACTACCAGAAAGCCTTTGACTCCATCCTCCACATATGGTTATTAGAGGTCCTTAACATTTATAAAATCCACCCAGTCCTTGTAAATTTTCTGCAGCATACAATGAAACAGTGGAGGACAGTTATCAATGTGTCTGATGTGAATAGGGTCCCAACCTCTACTGAAATTAAAATAAATCGCGGCATTTTCCAGGGTGACTCTCTGAGCCTGCTCTAGTTCTGCTTAGCATTAAACCCTCTATCGAATCTGCTGAATCGAGCTACGTTGAGATATCGGATAAGCAACAGTCAGACAGGCCACCAGATATCCCACCTATTATATATGGACGATTTAAAATTTTATGCATCATCACCAGCCAAACTACAGCAGCTAGTACAATTAGTAGAACAATTCTCAATAGATATAGATATGAGATTTGGACTAGACAAATGTAGGACCATTAATATAAAGAGAAATTCAATAGAACTGATTGGATTTGAGACGGCACAGCAAAGTGAGATACAACCAATGGATGAATATGAAACTTACAAATATCTAGGATTTGAACAGTCTAAGAAAATAGATCACGCAGCCATAAAGAAATCACTTACATCAGAATTTACCTCCCGGCTTAAAAGAATCTGTCAAACTGAGCTCAATAGTAAAAACCTGACGAAGGCAATAAATAGTCTAGCAATACCTGTACTAACATATTCATTTGGAGTAATATCATGGTCTAACACAGAGTTAGAGAATTTGCAGAGGAAACTAAGGGTAGAATTAACGAATCACAGGAAGCACCACCCACTCTCTAGCGCTCTTAGGATGAGATTACCTACAGTGGAAGGGGGACGGGGAATAGTGGACATCAAAAACCTTCATAATAAGCAAATCAGTCTTTTACGGTCATATTTCCACCAAAGGAAAGAAGATTTGGCACTGCATGCAAGCATCTGCAGTTCAGATAATAAATATACCTCTCTTAATTTATTAGACACTATAGTTCACGACAGTGAGGCAATCATTATTACAGCAGATAAGATGACCCGATGGAAGAGCATGGCCCTTCATGGAAGACACCCCCATGATCTGAGCAGCCCTGAGGTCGACAAGGAAGCGTCGAACGCCTGGCTCAGACGAGGTGAACTCTTCCCTGAAACTGAGGGATTCATCACTGCCATCCAGAACCAGGTCATAAATACAAGAAATTACCAGAAATATATTGTTAAGAACCCCCAAGTGCAGGACGATAGGTGTAGAAAATGCAAAGATAAACCTGAAACAATTCAACGTATAACAGGTGCTTGCAGCTGTCTGACTCAGTCCGATTACCTCCACCGACATAACCAGGCTGCGAATATTATACACCAAAGTCTGGCATTAAAATGTAAATTAATAGAAGGTAAATCACCCTATTATAAGTATAAACCAGCCTTAGTATTAGAATCAAACGAGTTCAAGTTATACTACAACCGCTCCATAATAACAGACAGAACCATACACAGCAATAGGTCAGATATAGTGCTGCGGGACAAACGGTTGAGGATTGCCTACCTCATAGACATAGCCATACCTAACACCCATAATATACAGAAGACCATACAGGAGAAATATCAAAAATATACAGAACTAAAATCCGAAATAGAAAGAATGTGGAACATGACCAAAGTCTTTATCGTCCCAATAGTACTATCAACCACTGGCGTTGTCCCTGTATCTCTCTACAATAGCATGTATATGTATATATGTATAACTTATTTTTTGCACTAAAAAGGAAAAAATAAATTTTTGTTTCAAACGTCAAAGATGGATGTATGCAATATATCATGCAGACAGCCGTTTTTTAACAAACGACTCGCGCGAGCTGAACAACATATCTGCATACATCAATCTATACATACAACTATTTATCGCAGCGAAATTAATATAAAAGTTATTAAAAAGCACAAAATAACTTAAGAATACAGAAACAATAAAATTAAAAATATTTTCATAACTTAAATCTTTTTCAACTGTGCTTACTGGACTTGGTTTATTAATTGAGAAGTTGGAAGATTTTAGTTGGAAGAAGAGGAGCTATTGGGTGTGGAACTGTTTATTGTTGTTATCAAATTACTTGAATTTCTCACGTTCTATAATTTTCTCCTTCTGTTTCACATAAGTGCTAATAGTTGAACGACACATTCCCAATGATCGTGCGATTTCAGTATGGCTTTCATCTTTCTTAACACACTTTAAAATTTCTAATTTCAATTCATAACTATGAGTCTTATGCACTCTTTTCTTTGATTCACTTGCATTATCACTATTACATTTCCTTTTAGATATCATGTCAAGTGATTTTATAAATAAATCAATAAAATAAATAAATTTAAATAAAAGATTAACAGAAAAAAGAATGAAATCAGCACAAATTCAAACAATTAGTGCAGAAATAACTATGTCTACACTGAAACTAAACCTCGCGTGGTTTGTCGTGATGAAAATTATTTCGTGTAAACTAGTTCCAAATTCAATGGGTCGAATAAGCTGGTTTCGACGGGTCGAAATCTTGAATTTGTCAAATCTCAAACTGTCAAATCTCGGGAGTCGCCTGTACACCAAATACTTCTTTACACAATCAAATGTGTAAGGCATGTTTTAGAAGGATTTTTCTATACACACATTAACAAGACATACCTGCAGATGGTGAAATCTGCATCCCAAGTCCAGAGAGTCTTCTCACCTTTTCTCTGTATCCAGAACACACTTGTGATGCATGCTCAAAAGGTGTTTTCAGTCTTGTACATTCCTTTTACAGTAAAAGAGCAAACATACAACCAAAGGCAAAACTTAAAATATTTACTGATTCATACATAATAACAGCTAAACAAATAACAATTATATTATATTTAATTACCATGCATGAATTCAATGTACTATTTTTGGAATAAATTATTAAATATTGCTAAATGCTTAATTTTATTTAAGAAATTGTCTTTGCTTTCTATCTCACAACTGCACTATTTTGTATGCATTTTATCAATGGAGAAATATGCCTTTCTGATATATATGTGAAGCAAGAGTATGTGAAAATTTTATTTAAACCTTCTAGAGGCAGAATATGTTTAGCAGGAGTATTACCTATCCAACTGGCTAAGTTAGCTCATCCATTGCAAAGTGATGTCAATGTCAAAACAATCTGATCATCCTGCAGGACACTAAAAATTCCACAGTTTAAAAGTTAATTGGCATGAAAATAATACTAAAAATATTCCAAATATTCTATATCACTTAGTAATCATATGTTATTCAGACTATTTGTAATACTAAAATTAAAATCAAGTTGCAGTGAAAATGTGAAGAGAAAACACTGTCATTTATAGCATAACTAAGCAATGCAAAAACAAAGGGGATTTTCCTAATATCATGCGCGTATTTATTTTGTAAGTAATAAATTAACTAGCATAAAGGTTTTTTGTGCATTACTCAATAGGGAAATAACCACATGGTTCATCAGTAAGTTAATGAAAGGTCTCCTTTACTGTGTATTTCTAAAAGCTATAAGAATAAACACTGACTGCAGTCTCTGGTATGCACAACTGAATGCTGGCATGTGGACCATCACAGCTTCCTTCCACACCACGACAGTCTCGTTCCACCAAGCGCAAACCTCTGCCAGGAGCCATGCAAGCAAACCGACAGGAACTTCCGCATGTTGTTGATTGGGTTGAATGAGTTGGTTGTGGAGATGGTAGAAGGGGAGATCCGGCACATGTAAGAGATGTGGCAGCCCTCCATGGCCCCCATACTCCTTCATTTTGTGTTATTGCCTGTGCCTGCGGCAACTTATTTGCATGCAAAAGCAACACATTATTGTTGTCAAATATGGAGTCACCTGCTTCACTTCTAATGAACTCCTAAAATATGAGAGTGAGAAAAGGCATTATTCATTGAGTTTTTAATTTTTAAAGCATGGATTTTAATGCTATATTATAAAGATATTGTTTTAAATGAGCTGCTTAGAACTTAAGTGGTATAAGTCAAGTTTAATATGTTTTGAGATATGCAAGGTTTCGCATTAATCAAAAGTTAAAAATTTGATTGAAAGACACTAACTTAAACACTGCTTCTACCTATTTAGAAAAGTCCAAATTTTTATTTCCTAATGGTTGTTGGAGATTTTACAACAGCAAACATGTTTTTCAAACCCCTGTTTTTACTTATACCATTTAGCCTCCATGAGCAATTATAGATATAACATGAATGTTATACTTAAGTAACAACATTTTTACCTGTAATAAGTGATTAGTTACAAGAAAACTCAGATATAAAGGTTTATTTTATTAACATATAAAATGATAAAATTTTATATGTTAACTAGCCAGTTCTGAAATTTTTAGAAAATAAGAAAATTTATTGATTTTGTCCTTTCAAGTACATTTTGCCATATCTGACATTCAATTACCAACAGTGTATGAAATGGAATATATTACAAAACGAACACTTGTTAAGCTAGCAAAACAGTATAACTAAACTAGAGCTCATCACTGACTGTATATTTATGTACATATATGAAATAGTGAATGAAATGTTACTATACAGTAAAATCTTGATACAATGTACCTCTACAGAGCATGAATTTTTATACATTATACTGAAAGTACAGTATACTGAAATACCCATCCATAAGGACTACATCATTTTCTCTGGAAGCATCTCACTGGGGGGTCAGCATTCTCACAGGTCCAGCGAGAATAGGAGTCTAACAAGCAGGTCCGTCCCTAGGGTATGGCAAATCGGGGCATTCGCCCCAGGCCCCACCTCATAAGGATGCCCTGCACTAAGCAGCAAGACAAAGATATCTGCTTAGCATGGACAACACTCATGGTGACCTGAAATCTGCCTTTATCTCATGATTCAATCCCACCCACTCAATTATAAGTATTCAATGTCTATCCTTCCAAAGCTTCTAGTAAACAACTTTTGCTTACAGTGCAAACGTAAACAGACTTCCTTTATTTAATACCCAGCCTATGATGAGTGTTTATTGGTTCTTTCTAAAAGGTGGGAGACTAGGACATGTTTGTGTAGAGTATTTTGCTTGTGGTTTTCCTCAAACTTCTTACTTCCAAGTTCAGTCTTCAGCCGTTAGTCGGCCATGTGACTGTGATCTGTGTGTTCGTTTTTATGCCATTCTGTGTAGGGAGGATCACTCCTTGTTTCTAGCCAAGACTATTTTTCAATATTCATCACCACTTGTTACTGAACAGGTTAGTACATTTTATTTCAAATATTAATGAATGCGTCTGATTGTATTTTGTAACCACGACTTGGTCATTTTTTTTAATAGTTACCAATTTGTAAGCAGGGAAAGCAAATTGGCTAATAAAGTATACTTTTTGAATTATTTCAAAAAATTTTGTAAGGTTAGATTTAAATTAGCATTACTGTGCATCTCAGAAGAGATTTTCATTAATTTCTTGCACGTACAATTTTTCTTTCATTTTCAGTAACCCATGGCTAGTACAATCAGGGAAGGAGATAAATTCAGAAAATACAACGTGGGCGTGGAGAAATAGCAAAAGAAAAGGAAGAGTTAAAAGCAAAAAGACAATGAAAGGTTCCCTAGAGAAAATATGGAGTTCTGCAGATCTTTTCATACTAAAGACAAAAGATGCCTTCAAAGTTGGGCTAAAATGTTATGTATGAGCAATAATTGGTTATACTTGAGTCATTTACAGATGAAAGCATATGTTAAAACCACAAAAATCTTTTTCCGGGACATCTGAAGTTCATACGTTGTATTAAAAAGTACGTTAAGTTGAAGTACATTCAAACAAGTATGTTAATTTGAAACATATGTAATTGTGAAGTATGTTGTAATGAGATTTCACTGTATTTTCCTGTTTAAATTTTTAAACATTTCTAAAAATATTGACTATAAAGTTGAAGAATAAACTCATTTTCAGATAAAATATTTAAAATTCTTACTTGACAAGCTCCATCAATGCAGTAAGATGGTCTAGTTCGATTATAGCTCTTGGTTAAGCATGCTGTCCCATCTGGAAATTTCCATCCACGGCTCTTATAACTACCACTTTTTTGGAAGCACCAAACTGTACATGCCTCGATAGCTACAAAGAAAAAATTATTAAACTTTCCCTTGATTAATATTACTTAAATGGTCATTTTTATGAGTAATAGATGAATTTAAAAAATGTGATGGAAATATATAAATATAAAGTAAACTCCCAGTTATCCAGCACTCATGCAACCAGAACTCTCAATCAACTGGCATCTCCTGTCTCTCGATTTTTTTATTACATATAGTTTGGAATGTTACCACTAAAATTAGCGCTTTTGGCAATTTTTTGTTTACATCTAATTTGGAATGTTACTGCTAAAATTGGTGATCTCAGCAGTCACAATACATAATTGTGGATGTTTCTTGGACTCTCTGTTTGTGTTAAATAAAATATTTCCCACATCCTTTTTAAATGCCTCCTAATACTCCAATATGCACTAAATGTAATAAAAGGAAACGGGTTTTGCTAACCTTAACCCAGAAACTTGATATAATAAAACTTTTGGAGGAAAGTGAGAACTGCAATGTTTTAATGAAAGAGTTCAACGTCAGTTCTTCCACTATTTATGACATTAAGGCACAGAAATCACAGTTAATGAAATTCTTATGTCTTCTGAGATAACTGGAAGAATTGAATATCCACGCACTCTTCATAAGTCAAAACTTGAACCATTGGATATTGATATTTATGAATGGTTTTCTAAAATCATTTTGAGGGACCAATGCTGATTGAAAAGGCCATAGATTTTTTATGAACAAATGAAGGTTAGTGAACCATGTGTATTTTCAGATGGATGGCTAACACATTTTAATGTTAGGCATGGGATCAGATGTCTACATTTTTCAGGTGATAAAAAATCAGCTAACCAAGGAGCAGGCCCTTTCAGAGATTCAGAGAAGCCTGGGCCACTACCATATTTTGAGGCCCCTGGTCACAATAAAATTTTTAAATAAGCCCCATTTTAAAATGTATTTTTATCATCACATGAAAATTAATCCTGATCCAAACAAGGGGGTCTGACTAAACCCATCTTGTTCCATTTATTGAGATGTGATACCTGCCAAAACATAAACAAATCCCTGAACTTGGCCCTTGTTGAGCTCGAGGCCTAGACCAAATTGCCTTCCTGGCCCCCTCTCTGTTTAACCCTACCAAGAAGCTGCTGATAACTTTGTGACTTTTTTTGAAGTATTAGTTAAAGAATATATAACTATCAACAGGTTTAATTGCATTTGCTAACTACACTGTACATAATGGTGTCATGATTGCATGTCACTACTCGCTTCTCTTTTGTTTAATATCAATTTGTCCCAAGAATCTGTGCTAATACATAGCATTTGGTGTGGATAATTTCCCTACTTTTCTCGGACAAGGAAACAATTTTTTTGTTGGAAAATCCTAAAGGTTGGACTAAATTAACCCTTATCTCCAGTTGTTACTGGAACAAAAGAGAAGCTAAAAGCAATAGGCATACGAGAATGTGGTTTGACTGCACAGGCCTGTGCAGACATATGACATTTTTACGTTGTGTATTATGTGACGAGATGCTTATATATTTACTTGTTTTGATAATTTACATTTTTGACTTATTTATAGACAAATTTATTTATGGTGGTTTGTATTCATATGGGTGCCTGTTATGTTTTTATGACTGCTATTTTACTATATCATATCATATTTTAGTTTAATAGTGACTTGTTTTCATATTTTTTGTTTTTATGTTTGTTAATGTATTGCATTGGAATTGGTGTGTTCATTTTTGGTAAATTTATTTTATTTGGAGTACTCATTGAGGGTTTACATGCATTTTGTGACTGTGCCTAATGAATGATTTATTTTTTATTTCTACGAATCTTTTTACTGAGTTGATAATTTATTTTTGAGTGATTTAGGATGAAAATGCTTGATTTGTGTATCATATAATACAATGACTATGTCATTTAATGGTTTTTCGATTATCATCTTGCAGGGGCTGCATAAATAGAATAGGCCTCGATTATATCGGGGGAAATGCCATTATAAAGAAAGGTCAATGAATGGAGTGCTCTACCCCTTGGGTCATTTGGAAATGGGCACGAATGTCAAATCCTCCAGAGACTTACATTTTCAAATAAGAGATATGGTGAAATTCATATTCCTTGAAGACTGGGAAGCAGCTCTTATTTCTGGGAAGTGACTCTTTTCCATAATGGATATCAAGTGTTTAGTGAACTTCTTTGAAATCATTGAAGTAATGCATTTCCAATTGCTCGCTATCATTCGTGAAAAACTAAATTTTATCTTTATCATGTTATATGCTTAATAAAGAATAAAAATGTGATCCTGAATAAATTCATTATTTCAGAATATAGAAATGTAATTTCACTGACTTAGGTTAAAGGTAAAAATACTACATTAATTTTTGCTCCATTCATTCGTGTTTAATTGGAAATTCTCTAAAAACATTAAGTAGTTTTCATGGTTGGTTTGTATATTGCTTGCAAATGAAAATGACAATGCAGTAGTTAAGTAATAAGTGTTATATTTTACTGAGAATGGTTTCTGCCTTGGTTTCATATTAATTTTTATTTAGAAAATTACATTTTAGTTTGGCAATTTTTTATCCAAAATAATACATAGAAACAGATGTATTCTGTAGTTTTCATAGAGCATGGCATGTTTCTCTTTTACTAACATTTATACAGTTTACATCTGATTCTATGTTTATGATTAAGGTAGTGTTAGGCAAACAGTTAATCAGGGAAATTCTGGTTAATACTATTATTAAAAGGCTAACTAACATACCAGAATATACCTGATTCCAATTTTGCCTTATGAGTTTATGTAATCATGTATTACATGAAACCAATGTAGTCCTTTCCCAGAAAGGGTGTCTGTTTGAAAAAATGAAAGAATTGCTTAATACAGTGATGCGTGAGAGAACATAGAAAATGTCATCATCAATACAGTTAACTCTAAAAGCCTACTTTGAAACATGATTATTCATACCAATGTACTTTTTAAATTTGGAAATAAGAAAGTATATGGATTGGGATTAAAGGATCATTTGTACTGTAAGTATTGAGCATTTGTTAATTAACTGGATTTATATATCCTTTGTGTTGTTGTCATTCACATGCCAAATCTGTCAAAGATGTACCTAAATCTTGAAATACAGCATTAACTATCACTCATACAGATATATATTTTCAAGTTTAATATATATTCCAGCTGCACCAGAGAAATGTTGCAGGTAAACTGAATGACTCTCTGATAAGTAGTAAACTCCATTCTAATACAGTAGTATATTTCATAACCAATGTAATAATTCCTTATATTGTTTTCAAAGTGTGTATGCTATCCAATGAAATGTTACATCCATTAAAAATGATATTATTACAAATACTAGCATAATGCCCGTTGAATTTCAACGGGTTTATGAATCTAAATTTTCGTCAATGCAACGTAAAATCACAAGAATAAAATTGTGCACTGTTTTAACCATTGAATATTTCTATATTATAAGTTTTTTAATTAATGAACTAAAATCTCACAGAAATTCCTTGTGAATAACATAGTACCTTTCTTTCTACTAAAATAGCCATTGTTATTAGTTTTAAATTGATTATAGCATTAGGATTTCAATATCATTAAATAAGCAGAATTCCGGTTCCAAAAAATTGGTTCAACCTTCAATTGTCTCTGATAATACTTTAAATAGATTTAGGAATATAATGTACCTCAATATCGTTTATCGTCTGCTCAGCACTCTTGCCTTCTCATTTTCCGAAACAACCACTTTCACCAGTTTTAAATGGATTTCAAACTTGGAAGAGAACTTGATTCAATTCAGTTAAAATAACCACATAACAAACTTCTTATTCCAAAGAAAATCCTTTTATAATATGCAATGTTAACCTAGAATTCATTCATTCTGAAAAGTGAATAAAAGTACCATATACATATATTTCTTTCAACTAAAATAGCCACTCTTAACAGATTTTAATGGATTAATGCATTAGCATTTCAGTTTCATGAAATAAGCAGAATTCCTGTAACAAAAAAATTTGTTCAATCTTCAATTGCCTCTGATAATACTTTAAATAGATTTTGGAATAAAATGTACCTTAATATCGTTTAGCGTCCGCTCACCACTCTGGACTTCTCAGTTTCCGAAACAACAACTTTCAATAGTTTTAAATTGATTTTTGCTTTGAAATATACTTGAGTCAATTCAGTACAACTTCCACTTTACATACTGTAAATTCCAAAGTAACTCCTTTTATAATAGGCAATGCTAGCCTAAAATTAATTCATTCTGTAAAGTGAATAAATAAAGTTCTTTCTTTAAACTATAATAGCCACTGTTATTAGATTTAAATGGATTATAAGCTTTAGAACTTACTCTGTATTAAATAAGCACCAAAATTCCTTTTATAAAAACAAATCAATTCATTAAAAGACCCACTGTTGTTTCTTCAAAAATTGCCTGTTAATAGTTTTAAATGTCCTTTTAATTTTAATTGAATTTTAATTTATATTCGTTTCCAAACTTCGGCCATTGTTACAAAATTAATTCGAGGAATAACAATAAAATTCGAAAGCACGTATGGTTTACAAAGAATTTAATTTAAGAATGCTTTTTATTTCCAATTTTTCTAAAATGACACTGTTGATACTTAAAATTTTTTATTTTTACGTTAATATACTTATTTTCCACAAAACATGCCAATCTCTCCCCTTCCTTCCTCTCTCTCGTATTGAAGCACTCAAGGCACGCTTATTCCCAGAAGGATGTATACAATAATAGTAATTTGAGGTGTAACAATGATAATGGTTGACATAGCAATATCACGTGAAAATGGCGAGATTTCCACAGAATATGCAAATAAAACGTTTAACATGGAATATTTCAGCTGTGGGCGAAAAAAGACAAACGGAATAAGAAACTTCATAACTTTTTCTTCAAAATGGTTCAAATCCGAAGACTGTCTGTTAATTTCTTCTAATATCTGGCAAGAGTGTACTACTTTCCCGCACCTCTCGAAAACTTCAAATGGTGGTGGAAGGTGAAAATGCTCTGATTGGCTATTTCCTTCATAAGAGTAGAAAATGGGTATAGTAGTAGTAGTAAAGTTAGATAACACTCTTAAATTGATTTTCATTTAAGTGACTCAAAATGGCCACCCTGATTGTCGATGCACAGTTAAGCCCTTCATGTAGGTGAAGTAACAGCCCTCATCACACAATCATCATTTTTTATGTGAGCATCGCAGTCCATTATTCGATTCAGCAGCTCAGCCCTACTGTTTGATTTAACGACAGCATACACCAGGGATTTCATGTGACCCCAGAGATAGTAGTCCATAGGTGAAAGATCTAGTGATCTCGCTGGCCAAGCAACTGGACCACCTTGGCCAATCCAACGGTCTGGAAAGTGTTGATTCAGAAATGCAGTCACCTCTCTACCAAAATGAGGAGGTGTGCCATCTTGTTGCAGCCACACCTCTTGCCTGGTTAGCAAAGGAACATCTTCCAACAACAATGGCAGATCTTCATGGAGGAAATGCAAGTAGTGCTAAGATGTCAAGTGGTCTTCAAACACAACTGGTCCAATGAGTATGTTTCCGATAATACCACACCAAATGTTTACCGAGAAACGGGTTTGGAAATGTGTTTCCTTGGACGCATGAGGATTATCGTCAGACCACACATGTGAATTTCTTGTGTTTGTGATGCCATCTCTGCTGAAGATAGCTTCATCCGTGAATGAAGTTTTCGTGCACAGCTCTTGGTTTTGAAGCAGCCAATTGCTGAAGTTTACACGTGCAAAGTAATCATTTGGTTGCAGAGCCTGGACATTTTGTACGTGAAACAGGTACTTACCAAATTCATGCAAGTTTCTCCAAACTGTCATCTGGCTGGTTCCAACTCGATTGGAAACTCTTCGGACATTAGTAGTTGGACTGCACTGTACCATTTCCAGTATGTCATCTTCCACATTGGCACTGCGTCGTCGTGGTCTTTCACACTTTGCTTGTGGGACTGTACCAGTTTCGCTGATACACCGGTGCACATTACCGAAGACTCGATTATCTGAGACTCTACAATCAGGAAACCACCAATGATATTCCTGGACTGCTGCTCTTGCGTTACCATTACAGTAACCATACACAAAATGAATATCGGCATACTCTTCGTTAGAAAATGTAGCCATTGTTACGTAGTTGTTGCCTTTAACACTCAGCGACACAGTGAACGAAAGGAAGAGTAAACAAACTACACTCACTCGTCAGTGCACAGCTGGCAATCACTGACTGCCATCTTGTCTACGTGCGTCATGTGCGGGCATTCTTGTGGCATTCTCATGGAAATAATGTTAGATTATTAATTAATTAATTAAAATCAAATGGAAATAATGTACAAATTATAAATGCAATAAAATGCTAATTCTCATTTTCTTGACAAACCGTTAGCAGATCGGACCCATGTTTATTTGAACTTTTCGAGTCAAAATGATTCCAAGAGCACGTAATCAGGCTATGTACATCCTGTTGCGGGACACTCATATATATGTATATAAAATAAGAGAAATATCAAATACAGGCGACTCCCGAGTTTCGAACGTTCGAGATTCGATTAATTCGAGATTTTGACCCAGCCGATCGAATTGGGAACTACTTTACATGGAATTTTCGCAGAGTAATTGGTTCCGACCAACTACACGAGGTTTAGTTTTGGTGCAGAAGTTATATCTGCTCTAATTGTTTGAATTTGTGCTGATTTCACTCTTTTTTCTGTTAATCTTTTATTTAAATTTATTTATTTTATTGATTTATTTATAAATTTATCACTTGGAATCTAAAATAAAGTGACCGGATCTCCAAAAGCTCAATGCTGTACAAAATGAAAAAAACATACAAAATACAATACGTATTTTTGAATCCGTTTAACAAAATAAAAACATTTTGATAATACATCAATATTGAATTATTAAAAACAATTTTAACAAAGATAATAAAATCCAATTTTTTATTAATCATATACTAATTCTCCACAGTCATACCCTCATTGTGGTGCGTTTGATGTTATTTTTCTTAAAACAAACAAATACAAAATAAAACTGGGACAAATCATGTAATTAACTGTAACATAAATTAATTCAATTTTCAAATTACTTCACTTACTTTTCGAAACTTGTGACGATGACTTGAGAAAACTGTAAAACTTTGCAGGTGCTTTGCGGACTGTGACAGGTGACATATGCTAAAACCGCAGAAACCTGCTACAACCATAGATTTTTCTAAAGTGGTATGAGTGATACATTCATTTTGACTGAAAACCATGGATGTAGTAGTAAAACAAAACCATGAAGTATAGAGCTACAACCACACCACGGAAAACAAATTATTATTCTGCATTTAAGTACTTTTTTATATTGCTGACATAAATAATAAAAAGAAATTATTGCAATTATTATCAATTTTGGCGGGCAAATTTTTAAAATGCTGTATGTTTTGCTGTACACTTTCCAATGCTGTACAATACAGCATAATGCTGTACATCTGGTCACTTTAATCTAAAAGGAAATGTAATAGTGATAATGTAAGTGAATCAAATAAAAGAGTGCATATGGCTCATAGTTATGAATTGAAATTAGAAATTTTAAAGCGTGTTGAGAAATGTGAAAGCCATACTGAAATCGCACGATCGTTGGGAATGTGTCATTCAACTATTAGCATTTATGTGAAACAGAAGGAGAAAATTCTAGAACGTGATAAATTCAGGTAATTTGATAACAAAAATAAACAGTCCTAGGCGCGGTGTTGTGATTCCTAAAATGGAAAATCTTTTAAAACTTTGGGTAGATGATCAGTGTCAGAAACACATTCCTATTAGTGAGACCATGATGAAATATTTTTAATTTTATTGTTTCTTTATTCTTAAGTTATTTTGTGCTTTTTTAATAACTCTTATATTAATTTTGCTGCGATAAATAGTTGTATGTATAGATAGATGTATGCAGGTATGTTGTCCAGCTCGCATGAGTCGTTTGTTACAAACGACTCGTGTGAACCAGACCGGGCTGTCTGCATGACATATTGCATACATCCATCTTTGAAGTTTGAAACCAAAATTTACTTTTTCCTTTTTAGTGCAAAAAATAAGTTATACATTTAAAATATTTATTATATAATTTATTCATAATTTAATATTGTTGTATTAACATATTAGTAATGTTATTTTATCTTTATAGAACGTGAGGGGATACTTTTTCCTGAGATGCTGGAATGTATCCCCCGATTATAACATGCAAGTACATATATGGAAAAATGGCATTCGACATTCGACTATTCGAGATTTGAACACGTTTTCAGGAATGCATCCCCGACGAAACTCGGGAGTCGCCTGTATGTCAATTAAAAATCAAAGGAACCTCTTAACATTCTGTGGAAAAAATGATTTTCTAGAGACCTCACATTAGAGAAAGGTCGTTAGGAAAGATTTCACTCCATATTTAGATTGCAGGTCCATCAACAGTCCACTGCTAGTAGACCAGAAAGTATAAATCTGCATTTTATCGTTTTTGAATTGTATAAGATTAAATTTTAAATAAAAATTATAAGTTTTCTCCAGCCATTTTGGTGCTCCTCATCCTCATATTCTAATGTGAAAGTCAAAAGGTTCAAATCCCAATGGATGTTAAATATCCTTTATCCAATTTTACAAGTGTCTGTCTGTCCCCATTTGTATATTGAGAACCATTCGTCATAGAGATATTCAATAAAGAGCATTTTGTTTCTACTAGCTAGGAGGTCCCTGGAAATGTATTTTGATTTTCATAAAGTACATGGTTCGAATCTTAAATGAATCATTTATATTTTCCATAATATAACACATAAAATCAACTTTTTGGTATACAGGCTTTCATTCATTGGCTCATATAAATTGGAAATGTTGGCATGCGAGCTTTGGACCTGGATTGTTTTAAAGAAAAATGATCGAGGTTTTTTATTCTTATCATCTTTTTCTTGTGTACAATTAGAAATCACCTGCATTTGAAGTTTAATGCACACTAGCTGAGCCCGCGCAAAATTTGCGCGTTTAATTTTAAATTGATTCATAAAAAAATAATAAGTTTGTAAAATAAGTTGATGTTAATAATTCATATTTTACTCTAGCAATGAATTTACACAGTATAGGATACTTAGATATTTGACTCCCAATGTTAGGTTTGCATGTTAGAATCTCACTGAGGGAAAGGCAGTGTGCGCATATTAAAAAAAATGTTATCCGTAGGTAATCAGAAATCTGTATTTTATAAGTTATGGTAGAGAGTAAATTGATGCGGCACAGTAATTAAATTGAAATGATTAGTGATCGGAAGATTCTTACGTGACAGGCATAAACTGTAGTGATGTGAAATGAAGAAATAGAAGAATAGAACTGCTAAGACCGGGAGTCAAACTGGGTCTTAACACCTCAAAGAAAGCAAATATTGGGAAAATAAAGATGTGAACTTTCTGTAATTTACAGGAAATGTCATCCACTTAATCAATCATAAAACATAACTCTTGTAAAAGCGATGCCACAAAAAATAATTATTTATCCACTGAAGCCAAGCGAAAGTATTAAAAAAGTAAGCGCTGAAACAATTGATTGTAGAATAATGTGGAGTATAAACTTACCGGGGTTTAGGAAGATTCCTCCTAACCAAAGCCTTCGTAATGAAATGGCAGGGTCTTACACGTATTTCCACTGACAGGGATTCTTGGTCGCTTCAGTCACGAAAACAAAAACATTTGGTATTTCCAAAAGGTTGAATACTCAGATACAGTATTTAAAAAATATAAATATGCTTTTCTACCACAATCTACGATAAACGCGTCCTAGTCACAGAAAATAATCTTACTGAATGTTCTCGAGTTAAATCATCATCTTAATGAATTCATCCATTGTTATATTTATAACAATAAAACTTTAATTAAAGCAAAAATGTAGCATATAATGATCTTACTAACTTAAGGATTCCATTTTTACGTCAATATGAATGTTTAATCGATGGTAATTGAATCAGAGGCAACAATTAAGGTTGACTTGGCAACGTCCCGAAGGAGAACAAAAAATCGGCAAAATTTCGAAAACAATTGTGTATTTCCAAAAATTTAAACCGCGTAGGGTGTAAACATTGAAAGAATAAGATAATTTAGAGTTTTAGCCGTCGAATAAATCAAAAACGGAGAAAATCGGTCAATATTTACGTATTTTAACGTATGAAGGAAAAAAATCTTGCACTCTGAAAACTCGAAAATCCCGTGTAAACTTATGTAAACATATAATTATCTCCTGGAATCGAACCCAGGACTAGGAAATTGAGAATAGTTTTCTAGGGACCTCCTGGCCTGTAGAAACAAAACACAGTTTACTGCAAATCTCTACGGCAAATGGTTTTTGAGATAGAGGGGGGGACCGACGGACGGACAGACGGACACTTCAGAAATTATATATAAGATAATTTGCACTAAATTTGCCATTTTAACACTAAATACCTTGACGACGGACATTGTCATGCTCGAAGTCTTATTGTTGTAAAATCATATATAGCTTATGAGTGTAAAATTAACGTGTTTTATAAGCCGGGTCCAAAATTGAAGTAGCTGCATCCACCATTGTGAGTGATTATAATGAAATCTGTTATGCTACGGTCACTCCACGAAATAGATGGTAGATCAAAAAAATGGTGGATGAGGTTGTATTATGGACTGAAATTACCCTGGTCAATTCTTATATTACATTCTGTGAATTCGAAGAATGTGGTCCATTTTTAACATATAAATGCCATGTTACCATGGGATTACTAACAAGAGCTTCAGCAGCTCCTAAAAAGAGAATGACCATGTGAGAAGAATGATATGACACATACCAGCCCATCACAACCCAGAAAAAGAAAATTTAAATTTTACGTCTCATCAGATATAAGACTAGAGAGTAGAGGTGCACACTGGCCAGAATTTGTGGAGGCAAGAGGGCGACGTGAAGTCTGTTCTTCAAAAAAAAAAACAGATCAAGAACATTCAAAATGTAAAAAATGTGATATTTTTCTGTCTCAATGAAAGAAAAAACTGTTTTTATGAATATCATCAAGGGTAATTCTATAATAATTGTACCATTTTTTTGTTAATATATGCTATTGTAATATTTAATTATTAGGATAAGATGTTAATTTTCATAAGAATATGTGGTTTAAGACCATCGTGAACTGATGGGACTTATGTCGCCCCATCTGCCCTGCCCTTGCTATGCCCCTGTGTACCAGATACATGGGTAAAATTATTGCGAGTTAGTTGATCATGAATAATGATGTAAATACGAGTTCAAAGGATTACATTTTCAATCAAAAACATGGTGGGGCATGATGGTTTAATGAAAACCAAAAGGGAAATGAACAGATTAAGGATGGTGACACAGACAGTAATAATGATGTTGATGTTATTTACCAGAGAGTGAGTGCTTAAAAACTAGGAGTGCTTGAAAATTAAATCCTATAGACTACGAGATATAAATTTATTTAATTCATCAATACTCACGATCCCTACTGACCCGCTGCAATCCAACACCTGTCATTGAGTCGTCAACTTCTTGAGCACGGGAGCAAACATCTAGAGCATAGTCAAGCACACTCATAGGAGGTACATTGGCACACTGAAGAAACAAATAATGTTTCACTTGAGAAAATTTTGTATTCAAGTACACATAATACCATGAAGTTCAATATTTTTCAAAGAGAGATGTCATCAAATTAATTTTTGTTAAAACTGAAAGCAGAAAAATCGCATACGCTGAGTGTTTTTTCTTATTATTCAGATATTATAAATATATTGAATTTCTTTCACAAATGAGCTGAATTCAGAGTTTTAATAATATGGATGAAATACATTATTATAATGCCAAAATTAGACAATATCATAAGTAATTCATATTCACACCACAATTTAGCAATTTTTCTAATAAAAACCAAACTTACTTGATTTGCACGGCAAGTCCGATACCTTCTTCTGCTACCCTGGCAAAGGTGAGATCTCCTTTTCCCTCTGTCATCCAAGATTATAAGAAAAGAAAGTTCATTTGTGATTTAAAACATTTTAATGGTATGTAAGTTTAAACTGAATTTGTTTTATTTTTATAGTAAAATATTCATTAATCTTTGATTTATTACCACCACACCTCTTCCTTTCACATCCGATAGCCACAAGCAACAAGAATATCTTTACCAAGAAAAAATGTGATTATTCAGTCAAAGGTAGAGTTGCAAATAAAGCAAGTTAAAAATTGTGAATGAATTTTAAAAACTATGTATAATAAGTTTCAAATGATTTTTAAAAAAGCATTTTCTAATTTCAAGAGTTGAGTGACAGATTTTAAAAATATAAGAAGATCATTTCTGGATTTACCTTAAGGAAATTTAGGCAATTGCCTAAGGTGCAAAATCTGCAAAAGCGTATTAAAAAAGGTGCATTTTAACATACTGTATATTCCAGCATATAAGCTGACCTGGCGTATAAGTTGTCTACTGTTTTTTATGATTAGGCATATGTTTGCCATATAAGTCAACCCCCACTTTTTCACTTTAAAATACTTCTCATGAAACCATTTTCAGACAAAATCACAGTCATGCACAATCCAAGTTTTAACAAAACAGAAATAAACATAATAATAAAATATATATATATATATATATATATTGTTTATAGTCCGTGACATTCTTCTTGAGCATTCCATGTGACAGCTGTTTTAATTTCAACCAATAAGAAACTGTTATTCTTGGAGAGCGTGAACCACCAGATAAAGTTTCCTATAATTCGATTGATGTCAGGTGCTAATGATACTATCAAAATGAACTATACCTATTGATCGCGATCAATCTCTACGGTGATGAAATTCAATAAAATATCGCCTTTTTTCTGAAAATGTGAGTAAAAAAAGAGAGCTCGTCCTACATGAAGATTTCTGAACAAGTTTTAAAAATTGCGAGTCTCAATAGTAAATTTACTGCAACATGCTTGCGTCTACATTTATACTCGCAAAAGATGAAGAATTCTACGAAGTTTACGCGTATGTATCTATACGACCAATCAAATGTTTAGGGTTTAAATGCATGGTTTATACTGCTGTTGATGCATTTTCAAGATTGAGATGACATAATATTTTTATAATATTAAAGCTGTACCTTTTAATTGAGTTTTAAGTTTATTATTGTTACTCAAAATAAGCAGTTCTGTCATTAAAAATTTACTATCAGTTTCTACCTATACTTTTTGCTGCAATAAGTTGGCATCTGGTATCTGTGATCGCCGAATTCATCCTGAGCCACTGACGCTCCTTTAACCTGGGTGAGAACCATAGTTCCCTCTAATTTTTTTCATCCATGGACGGAATGAATATCACTATGCGCGCTAGTGCCCGGATGGCCCTGTTTCGATGTATTATAAGATATACACAATTGTGCGCACTTGAAAAATTTAGTGCGCAGCACTTCAAAAACTGCTGTGCAGCCAGAATAAGTTGGCATCTGTTATCTGTGTTCACCAAATTCATCGTGAGTTACTGATGCTCTTTTAACCCAGGAGAGAGGACACCTATGTGGAATCATCACACTTTTTGATTTTTTCCAATTTTCTGCTGCTGTAGACATCAACTTATTCCAGCATTAATTTATTTTTCTCCCAAAGGAGTGCACATGGTATGCGAGAATTCAGATTATGTGGGTAAATACAGTATTAAAATTAATTATTTTAAATCTTCTAAAATAAATGTCATAGAATGTAAACACTGGAGCAGCTGATTCAAAATGGCAATCACCTAAACCGAAACACCAACTGTCTTTGTAAATATTGATGTCAATCATCCATAATTTAAGGTTCACATTTTATATTCTGCGTATAAGTCGACTTTAAGTTTTAGGAAATTATTTTTAAGCTTCAAAGATCGACTTATACGCCGTGATATATGGTAATTTTATTTAAAAAATGGTTCTACCTCTGGCTATTGCATTTCTGGGTAGAATATGATATTCCAACACTTCCAGAGTGAGGACGTCCTGGAGAAGGCCGTAAACAAGCAGAAGCACACTCAGTCCAAGATGACCAACCATCTTCAACTGTTATGTCATTCACTTCTCCTTTGAAGGTTTGTCCATAATGGTCAATGCATTGGCCACCTCGACACCACTATTATGGAAGATTGTAGATAAAAAAGAGAAAATATTTTTATATAGTTAAAAGGAGTGAAATATTGTTTTGGAAAGTAAACATGTCTGTTACTTGGGTAGAAAAATTTTCTGATCTCACATAGAGAAAATTTTTGTCAGAAATGTGATCTCAAGTTTTTTATTTTGCTACACATTGTGCAAATTGATAAAAAAATCCAATGCTACAATGCTATTAAAATTCATTAAAATAATACAATTAAATTATTTTATACCAAGCTATGATTGTATTAAGTCATTTTATACATAGATATTTACAATAAATAAATTTGAAAAATTTAACACAATCTTTGGTTATCATCCTTTAACTCTTTATTTGATATATCCTTGCATTTTATACCCAAGAATATTTCCATCAGCTTTTATATAAAAAACTGAAACTGCAATTAAAACTATGATTTACCTTTGATATGCCACATTCTGTTCCCTCAAGGGCAGGGTGTGATGAAGCCCAGGTAAAGCGATCTCTCCGACACTGAAGGTCTCTGCAGATTCCTTCCCCAGGAGAAACAGCCCGACCACTCCCTCTGCCATACTTAAGCATACCTATGTATCAATTATAAGCAATATCATGCATTTCACTTGTGTTTTGGACAAAATGAAAATAACGATGGCCATTCGTTTGGTAAGTATTATTATTCACTACAGTCACTGTAAATATAATTTATTAAGTAGGATAAAAATATTTCGTATCTTTAATAACCTATAGATGCATGTAGTTTTCTTAACAAATAACTCAGTAGTTTCAATTTAAAACTCACTCTTGCTTTTTAAGTCACAATGATTTTTGGATTCTAAAAATTAATGACAATAAATAAAAAGTGTTAAAACTCAATTATAAAGGTAGATTTACCATCATTCCATTTCAAGATTCCAGATACATGGATCATAAAAAATCAATAACAGAACAATAATCTGTAACTGAATAGCTAACAATTTCAACTTCATTTCTTCCAAAATAACCTTTTTATCTATCTTACTTTTATCATAGAGAAATACACTATTAAATTTATTTATTTTGTCAGTCATCAAATAAATATTCCATATGTATGTCTTATCTGTACTTCATATAGATAGAGAACTCTGAGTTTATTAGATAAATATGCAAGTTACTCCAGAATAAGCACTTTAAAATAAAAAAATGAAAAATCAAGTACTTATCTTGAATTTGTTTTCAGCAATAAGAAGAAGCTGATAATTCTCTAATGAATTAATGCATTACTAACAATGAATTTTCAAATATGTAGCATGAATGAAGCAGACAAGTTTTTATCACGAGAAAATGAAAGAATATCTCTTAAAATATATAAAATTTAAATTTATGCGCTTACATTGCTGGTCTGCATTGAATCTTTCACCAGGTAGAAGTGTTCCTGCATTGTGGTCAAGTTGTCGTGGAGGAAGTTTTGGTTTATTGAAGAGGCATACAGACTGAGATGTGCTTCATATGCAGTTTCAATGATAAAAAAATGAGGAATTATGCATCAATGTATCAACTATTGACTTATCAAGGAATTATAGAGAATAACTGTTCTTCTTTTAATCCAGATGTGTCAACTATTTGCAAAGTGTCAGATTGTCCAAATTACTAGGGTCTGAATTGTCACAAATATAAAAGTACAGTTCACATTCTGGGATTCTTGTAATACCTTACTGGACAAATAATTTCCAAAAGCATTAGGGTAATTTTAAGGGATGACATCCGCATAATTTACTACAATTACTCCTAATACATTAAGAAAATAACTATTCATGGGATAAGCATTTATCTCCATAATAATTAAAGGAAATACTACCAGGAAATTTTCTCAAAGCTCATAAATGAGTTAAACCAGCTTTTATGGAGTGGTAATTGTGATCTTTTGCAATGATTTATATGCCATATTACATGACATTTTAAAAAACATAGGCGAACCACAAAATATAACTCCTCTATTTTAGGGGAAAGATGTATATTTTTCAATATTTAAAAAATCATTGCCAATAATTAAATACCTAATTATCAATTACGAAAAAATATACCATATTTTTCAGTATACAGATGCACTTTTTCATCACAAAATTGTGCCCTAAAATCATCCTGCATCTTATACAATGAAGATTTAAATGTTGATATGATATTTCAATTAAATTACACTTTTCGAATTATTGTGACACTCTCATGAATTATCGGCATAGAGGGAGATTTTATATGCAGTACACACAACTTCAAACATTTATTCTGTAGAATTTTTGTTATAATTTATAATAATAAAGTGTTATGGTGAATTATTTGTAATCGAACAGAAATATAGTCATTTTGTGGGATACAGACAGTATTACCAGTATTACCAGAAATCGTGGAATGTGCAGCTTTTTACCCAAACATGCTGCATGTGGAAAGTGATGAAAAATAGCAAGAACTTTCTAAACAAAAGAAACAACCAAAATGTTACTCATGATAGAATTATCAGAATATGATACTAAACTGTAATGATATACATCAGACTATGGCATTTTTCTCGTGGGCCTCTGATGTTACTTTAGTAATCATCTGCAAAATCTGACGTTTGTAACCCCATCAATAGTAGTAACATTTTTTCAACTTTTTAATTGCTACAGTTATTATGGACTGTTGTGCGCTTTGAGATTGAAGACATTCTAACATAAAAACCCAAATCACATTTAAGTAGATGCACTATTTAGCATGTTCTCACCCAAGGAACCTCTCCAAGAATTTTTGGCTACAGTGCGACCAAGTAATCTTCCCACTCCCCAACGTAGGAGACATTATGTGAGAGGATGGGTCACAAGAATTTCCAGCATTGGGACCATCATGTATCATTCCAAGACTATAAAGAAAGAGGGATAAGAGTTAATGGAGAGATCTTTATCATTTGAAATAAATAAAAAAGCACTCTAAGTCAAAGTACAGCTTACTCACATAGCTACAAAAATCATGACTTATACAGTGCCGGATTTAGACATAAGCCAAGGCTTGGAGCTTCTCTATCCAAGGGGCCTTGCCACCTCCAAAATTATTTTTAAATGCTTTCAATATACCAAACTTTATTGAAAAACGCTTATTCTAATATTTTCTTTGCAAAATGATCATTGTGCTTATAATCAATAATAATTTAGCTTCCATTATTACATTACATTTTCTGTTTCCTTTTGTGAGGATAAAAATCTTTTATCCATTAACAAGTCAAATTAAATTTGATATTTATTCTGACAATAAGAAAGCAAAACTTCAATTATTTATGCATTCCTATGCCTAAGTCCCGACTTTGTATTTTCGTTTTAAGATACTTAAAATCCAATAAAGAAGTAGATGTCAATAATTCTCTCATTATTTGGAGAAATTTTTTCGATATTTGAATTTGGTACTATTTAGAAATGAATATTAACGTTAACGTAGGTGGGAGAACGTGAAGGAGTAAGGAAAGCTAGTAAGAGTTAAAATGGTGGAAGTTATATGCGTGAGTGCATATTACTGATCACAAATGAAAAGATTGAGAAGGAGAAAAGTTCTGAACTTGACCGGGTCTCGAACCCCGGTCTCGAACTCCGGTCTCGAACCCCGGTCTCCCACTTCGCCGGGTAGCTGCTCTAACCACTGAGCTACCAAGCCACACTAATCCTCCGTGCTCGAATTGGGGTATTTACGGTGAAGAAAGAGCTAACTCGGTAACATACATTGTACATACTTTCTCATATGCTAAGCGTCGTATAGTTATCTTTAGAAAATGAAAATCGTATCAGCCAGTTTTTAGAAAATCCAATTGTTGTTAAAGTTGCTCAAGAATAAACTATCCTTATATTCATTCATTGAGAAAAATGAAATATGTAGTATTATTACAGAAGTATACTCAAGTAACTGTACGAAATTTTATCAAAATCGTTACAGCCGTTTTTGAGAAAATCAAATTATTGTTAAAGTTGTCTAGAATAAACTAGCCTTATATTCATTTTTTTGAGAAATATGAACTATTTGGTATTTTTGAAGGTGTAAACTCAAGTAACTGCATGGGATTCGATCAAAATCGTTAGAGCCATTTTTGAGAGAATCAAATTATTGTTAAAGTTGCCTAGAATAAACTAGCCTTATATTCATTTTTTGAGAAATACGAACTATAGAGTATTATTGAAGACTTAAACTCAAGTAACTGTACGAAATTTGATCAAAATCGTTTGAGCCGTTTTTGAGAAAATCGAATTGTTGTTAAAAATGCGTAGAATGAACTACTCTTAATTATTGAGCAATGTCAACCATTTCTACATATAGGTACTCTGCTCAGTATGATAAAATGCCTAAGTACAAGATTTCATTCATTTTCGCTTTACCGTTTAGGCTCCAGAGCCAGTAACAGACAGACAGACGAACTGAATTATTGTTAAAGTTGCCTAGAATACTACTATAAAGGAATGAATTTCAGCACTGAAGGTATGATAATTAAAACCTACATGTCTGACCATTATATAACTGTTACCATTATATTAGATTGGATGGAAAACTTAGATAAAAGCTACACAAAATTCGTGCCTATGGTAAAGATAATATGTAATAAGATTAAAGATTTCATATCCAGATATGACTGGGATGCTGTGACAAACTTAGTTAAACCTGAGGAACAGTACAAGAAGATTCATGAGATTTTAAAAGAAATATATAACAAGTCTATGGTTAATGTTAAGAAGAGAGATTTAAATATTAAGAAAGAATGGGTTTCTCAAGAAATTCTGAGTAAAATGAAATACAGGGATACATTGTATAGAAGATGGAAAAGTTGTCCAACTAATGCTATCTATCAAATGCAGTACAAAAAGACTAGGAATGTTAACAAGTTGATTAAGAAAACCAAAGTTAACTACTACAGAAATATATTTTATGAAGCAAGAAATAATTCTAAAAAATATGGGATATACCGTATTCACCAGAATCCAAGACGACCCCGAATCTAAGACGACCCCCCATTTTGATGATTCCAACACAGAAAAAAGCTCAAATTGACCTTCATTACTACAAAAATTATAAATCTTGTGAAATATTTATTTTCTCTTATACTTTTCTTGAATGTCATTTTCTTTTAACATTTTAAAATCATAAGATCACATCACAAATAGAACCATTCAGGTTTTCAAACAAATTAAATGGTAGCATTCATTTTAAGATAACATTAAAAATAAAGTAAATACATTGAAAGAATATACTCATTTCAGGACAACAAAAAAAACATTTCAATCCAAGTGCTGCATAAAATCATTTTATTGTGTTAGTCATCATCACTGTCTATGCAACCTTCACTATTTTCCTCATGCTCACTATCTTTATCACTCTCAACTTCATCATCAGTCTCCCACAAAACATCATCCTCACTCCCATCCATGGCATTAGATAAGCAGCATTTCTTAAATCCTTTCACTATTCCTTTTGCATTTATTTGTTGCCACGATGCCTTGATCCATTGGCAGAGCATTGCAACTTCAGGTTTCTTAAGATTTCCTTTTGGTGTTAAAGTGTGAGTTCCACTCTGTAACCACTCAGAATACAAAACCTTTAAATTATTTTTAAAACACTTATTGACAGCAACATCTAAAACTTGAAGTTGCGATGTCATTCCTCCAGGTATTACAATAAGATCAATATTCATCGCACTCATTATGTTTTTAATTTCAGGAGATAAGTGTCCTTGAATGCATCCAGTGAAAGCATTGCTCTTTGTTTCAGTAAAGCTCCTGGCCGTCTATTCCACACCACATGTAACCAATCTCTCATTAGTTCTTTAGTCATCCACCCCTTTTCTTGACACCTATTACTCCACTTGGCAAATGTTTCTTAGGCATTGTTTTCCGCTTTAGAATAACATATGGTGGTAATTTAGTCCCATCTGCTAAAACTGCCAACATTACTGTGACTCGCATTTTTTCGTTGCCTGTAGTTTTAATTAGGACGGACTTCGCACCTTTTTCATTCACAGTATAATTAGATGGCATGTAGAAGAAAACTGGAGTTTCATCGGCATTTCCTATTTGGCTCAAAAGGTAATTATTGGTTTTTCTAAGTCCAATTACGTATTTCTGGTAAGCGAGAAGTGTTTCAACATAGTCTTCTGACAATTTCTGACACAGCGAAGTTCGTCGCCGTAAAGAAAAATTATTTCGTCGCATCATTCTCACGCACCAACTTCTGCTGGCCTTGAATTCTTGCAATGATATATTAAGTCCTCTAGTAATTTCATTAGCTTTAAGTATAATACTTTCAGTCGAAACAGGCATACCGTTCTTCCTCATGGTGCGCACAAACTTGACTACTTCTTCTTCAGTGCCATGAAATCGGCCTAATTTTGGACCACTGAGCGACTTCCTTGTGGCTTTGGCTTTTTCTAGTTCCTGTTTTGAGAGTTTCCATCGACGCACATTTGCCTCAGATACACCGAACTTTCTACTCGCATCACAGTTATTAGTTTTTTCGGCGTAATTTATCACGATCAGCTTAAAATTTGTATCTTAGCTCCGTCTAATTCCTTTGTTAACTTTCCCTTTGCACTCGTGCCACGTACTTCAACATGATCTGTCATTTTAACTTAAGGGTTGTGCATTTAAATCAAGAATGCACAACTCAAAATTACTGTCACACTTAGTGAATCGCGGCGCGTCGTTTGAAAGGGGAATCCCAATGATTTCCGCTCTCATTTGTTTTGACATTGCGGTTGCCATTACGTGCAAGATGAAAGTACGTCGTCTGTGTTATGAACGTCGACGATGATTATTAGTCTAAATAATTATTATTCCCATCATGTTTTTCTTATTGTTATTACTATTTGTTTATTTCACTTCTTTATGTACGTACTTGAATTTGCTGTTGTGAATTGTTTACTCTAGTATACCATTTGTTGTAAAAACCATTGATTAAATGCTTAAATATACTTCGTATTCGAATGTAAGACGACTCTTGATATTTACAGCTGAAAATTTGGAAAAAAAGGTCGTCTTAGATTCAGGTGAATACGGTAGTTAATAGTGTTATTGGTCGAAACAGGTCTAAAAATGAAGAGGATGATATAATCAAACATTTTAAATGTAATAATGATAAAGAAGAAATCACTGAATTGTTTGTTAATCAATTTAGTAATGAAATAGTTAAATTAATTCCTAAATGAGATAAGCAATGCTTGCAAACTAATAAAAGTACAACTACAAGTAGTATTTTCTTGCCATTATATTGGAGCATGAAGTTAAAAAACTTATAAATGATAGTAAAAATAAAGCACCTGGTTGGGATGAAATTAGAATGTCTGATTTAAAAAATAATTATAAGTTAATATCTGTGATGACTGCTTTAACTAATAATAGTATTAAAAATTGTGTTGTACCTGATGGTCTTAAAATCACAATGGTAAAGCCTATACATAAGGAGGGCTCACATAGGGACCCAAATAAGTATTGCCCAATATCTATTCTACCATCAATTGATAAAATCTTAGAGAGACATGTTGCAAATGTTCTAAATAGCTACCTCAGTAAAAACAACATAATATACCAACACCAATATGGTTTTCAAAAGAACAGAGGTACAAAGCTAGCAATAGAACAATTCTCACAGCTTATTTACTACAACCTCGATAAAAGTAATAATATATTAGTTTCTTTTATTGACTTTAAAAAAGCCTTTGATAGAGTTGATTCAGAGTTATTGTTAAGCAAACTAAACTCTATTGGTATTAGAGGAAATGTTTTGGAGTGGTTTACTAGCTATTTAAAAAATCGTTGTATGAGAATTAAGATAAGCAAGGATATTACAAGTGATTGTGTTCCTATCAGACTGGTGTTCCACAGGGATAAAATATTGGGACCAATTCTTTTCCTGGTGTACATCAATGATATGAGATCAGTAGTTAACAATTGTGAATTGATCCTATATGCTGATGATGCCATCTTAGTTTCATCACATAAAGATTTTAATACTGCAAATATGATGTTGCAGTCTGATATAACTAATATTATAAAATGGACCCATGATAATAAGTTAGTGATTAATTTTAAGAAGTCAAAGGTTACGCATATTGTATCAAAAACTAGTTATAAAAAGCATATTATTGTTAAGGCTCATAATCATGAATGTATACATGAAATCGCTACATCATGTAGTTGTGGTATTTTAGAACAGGTACAAAATTACAACTACCTTGGTATAGAAATAAATGAAATATTTAATTTTGCTTCACACATAAAAAAATTGAATAGTAAACTTAGAAAGATAATTTACAAATTCACTTATCTAAAGGATTTTGTACCCTCCTCTGTGTTAAAAATTGTTTATTTCAGTTTAGTTGAAAGTTTTTGCTAAGATACGGCATAACACTATGGGGAAACTCTGGAAGTACATACATTAGTAGATTAAGCAAAAATCAGGATAGAGTGGTAAAAATAATTTATAATACAACAGTTAAAAAGTGTAATAATACCAGTATTGATGATATGTATGAGATTTTAAATTTATTACCAGTTATCAAACTTCACAAGTTCATACTCATCCTGGACAATTATTTTGATAATAGATACAAAACTCCTATTGCACTGCAAACGTCAATGTCCCTGAGATTAAGAAGCAAATATCATGTGCCTTTAAGCATTATGGAAAAGGGTGATAAACAATTTCATGTTATCATGCCCAAGTTATTTAATTCATTACCTATGGAAATTATAAATCTTAATGGGGTTGCCCAGGTAAAAAAGACAGTAAAACATTGGTTATTGCACACATGATTGAAACAAGAAAGATTTATATGCTAGGCAAAGGTTTCTCAATTTGAATTTATAAGATGTTTTGTCATTGCTATTGGTTAGCACTACTCTAAATAATAAAGCAGGAACCTGCTGACAGACCTTATGTTAGGCCTAGCAGGACCAGACTAATTCAATATATCGATTATATACGTATATGTTTGGTACTGTAAAAGTGAACTTTTTTTCTTTCAACTGTTGTATAAGCAAAACTTTCTTTTCTGTATTTCTCTTAACTGGCGGAATTACAAATTGTATTAAAAAATGTGTTCCAAATACATCTACTCTACCATAGATTATAGTTAGCATGAATCATTAATTTAATTTATATAGGGTTGTTATCTATTTTTATTGTTCATATGTCACCACCTGTAATGTATTTTCCTATTTGTATTTGTTGTTGTCTCACTCTGGCATGCATTTTTGCGATTGTGATTTGTGACTGAATAAATAAACAATCATTTCAATCAACTAGCCTTATATTAATTTTTTGAGAAATATGAACTACACAGTATCATTGAAGATGTAAACTCAAGTAACTGTATGAAATTTGATCAAAATCGTTAGAGCCGTTTTTGAGAAAATCTGATTGTTGTTAAAAATGCGTAAAATACACTACTCTTAATTATTGAGCAATGTCAACCATTTATATGTATACTCTGCTCAGTATGATAAAATACGAGATTTCATTCATTTTCGCTCTACCGTCTAGGCTCCAGAGCCAGTAACAGACAGACAAACGGCATTACGAAAACTTTTTCGGATTCAGCGACACCTAAAACGTATATTTCCGTAAAAATCTCGAGGTCGAATTTTTTCGCGATAACAATACTTTCTCGATACTTCGTATGAGAAAGTAAAAGATTATTACCTCCTATTTAGAGAGCTGGCTTGATGGCGGTGTGAATGGTGCAGCTGCACTGGGCCCCGCGCTCTCTAAAAAATATTTACATATAAAGTACACCTTTTTTTAATCTGAAAAAATATAGAAGTACCATCATGAGAGAGATTGTTTTAGTTATTAAAATTTAATATTAAAAGTGTTTGACGCGTAAGAGACCCCGCGCACACGCTTTGCACTGGGCCCCACGATTTTCCTAGCCAGCTCTGGATATTTATATAATATGTGAATAATGTGTACTAATAGCAATATTAATATAACAGTAATAAATAATAATAATAATTATTTATTATGAATATTAATCACAGTGAATAATACTGACGTCTGAAATAAATGTTAGTGAGTTGTATGTTGTGTTTCCAATGGTTAATCTGAATAATTAACAAGTGAATAACATTCGTTTGGATTTTTGCCCTTCACCTTTATGGGGCCCTTTGCTGTTTCCCACGCCTACTCGTTCCTAATTACGCTAGTTTCTTGGTAATTAAATTTCCAAAAGAAAAGTACTTACTTGTGTCCAATCTCGTGGGCGACTACGTAAACGCTTTCGAAATGGCGCCCCTCGTTCAGAGTGCAGCTGTTAGTTCCGGTGCACATCCCTCCCACTGGCGCCAAACCTTTGAAAAATAAATAATCGTGTAGTCCTTTGTTGATAATTTGTCAGAGACCACAAGGAAAGGACCCGAATAACCTTCGGCCGATTTTCGTGAAAAAATTAACCTAGGAAAATTTTTCACAAAAATCGGTCGACGGTTATTCGGGTCCTTGCCTTGTCAGTCGGTACAGCATGAGACTCTTATATCTCAGGGTCGTGCATTCGAGCCCCACTTTGGGCACAGATTTTTTTCAAACGTGAAACACAACCTAACTTCGTCCGACATAAATTCGGATCAGTTAACAAAAATTTATTTTCGTTAAAAATTTAAGGGTACACACAGTATAATATAAAACGAGCCCTTTATTTTCTGAGCTTTTGAACCACGCGGTAGAGCAGGACGAGACAATAGTACGAGTTCAATTAAAATGATGTGTAATATGAGGGAGTAGCAAGCATAATTTTGACAGGGTGAGAAAATTTTCCCAAGTATCGCTGTTCCGAGTTCAGTCGGCAGTGACAGCATTTTTCGTTATTTTTACTGATCGACGAAAAGGAGCGCAGGAACTTGAACAAACCTCGGCGGATCCTGCGTAAGTAAACTCCGTTTTTGAGGATACCAGTTTCTCTAATAAACCATGTAAAATCCTGAGGAAGGCTGTGCAGTATGAGTGACGAAAATTATTTCGACTTTTAAGAACTGAAACATCATGAGAATTACGGTGCGCTCCTAAATGAAAATCCCGAAAATTCAACGCGACTCAAACTTAAAAATTAAAAATTAATCCAGCTTCATCTCCGACAGCATGTCAATGCCCTGCGATAGTACGCGAATCTGGTTTGCAGTAAAAGAGATCATATCCCTCCAATGAAGCAGACGACTCACCAACGACTTGGTCGTTAATCTTTCCGTTCTTTCCGACGACGTAGAGATCGAGGCCCGTGAGGAGCAGGGCGTGGTCCCACTTCTCGCTCTCCGAGACGTTGAGTTTGCTTTGCCACGTGCAGAAACTGGCCAAGTAGCGGTCTATGTCGTGGGACCTCACGAGCGTTGGAGGTTCGTGGCGGAGGATCTCCAGCCGCTTGATGACGAACGAGAGCTGTCGTCCTAGAGACGGGTCCTGGTACAACAACTCCACCTAATAAGAAAAAAATATATAACACCAGAAGAGTGAGAATGAATACGGCCAAATTTTGAAAACTGGAAAGATTTCCAGTTTGAAAATATTAATATATAATATTAATAATTTACATTATAAAAATCAATTTCTTAATTCCAATGGAGCTTATAATTGACTGATGTATTTGAAGTCAGGGTCGACATAGCTTTTTTTTTCGAAATGAAGTTCCGTAAATTATTAAACTACCAAATTAATCATCAAACCACTTTTTACATTAATCCTTATAATTCATCTAACTCTAATTAAACTAAAAAAAAGACCATGAAAAATCTGGTTAGCTGCCTTTTACTTTCTCATATACGAAGTATATTGAGAAAGTATTGTAATCGCGAAAAAATTTGATCTCGAGATTTTGATGAAATAAACGTTTTAGATGTACATACCTGAGTCCGAAAATGTTGTTTTCGCCACGCCGTCTGTTTGCCTGTTCGCGGCTATGGTAGAACGAAAATGAATGAAATCTCGTACTTATTGTTAGGCCTTTTTATCATACAGAATAGAAACTATGAAGAAATGGTTGACATTGCACAATAATCAACGGCAGTTTATTCTAGGCAACTTTAACAACAATGATTTTCTCACAAACGGCTCGAACCATTTCGATCAAATTACGTACAGTTACTTGAGTTTACTACATAGGTAGTTCATATTTCTCAAAAAATGAATATATGGATAGTTTATTCTAGGCAACTTAAATAACAATTGGATTTTCTAAAAAACGGCTACAACGATTCTCATCAAATTTAGTATAGTTATTTAAGTTGATGTTTATAATGATTCTACACAGTTCATATTTTTTCAAACAATAACTAAACGACGCATTAATATATGAGAAAGTTTGTACAGTGTACGATATTTTACTGATTAAAAAAAATCAGTCGATTTCTTATCCTTTATAAAATCTATCTATATAAATAAAATTGTAACCTCTGTCTGTACATTTGCTTTTTTGTCGGGGTTTTACTTTTTCTGTGTGTTTTGCATCACAAGAAGACATTTGAACCGGTTTGCACAATTGTTTTCTGTCTGTCTGTCTGTTTGGTTGTTACCGCATCACGCAAAAACGGCTGGTCGAATTTTTATGAAACTTGCAGCGTATCTTTAGACTGGTCGAGCTTAAAATATAGGCTATGCGGTGTATCTCAAAAAAAATTTTAAGTGGGGGTTTGGGAATGTCATCGATTTGGATTTTCGAAGATAATTCTCGAGTGAATCAACTTAGGAAGTTCAAATTTGATATTCGCCACTTTCAATACAAGTATAAGATCAAGTTAGTAGATGAGCAAAATCAGACCAAGGGGAGGGGGGTTATGGAGGAGGGGCATCTGTAAGAGAAATCGCTGATTTCAAGCTAACGGTTGATTAATTTCCTGATTTACCTGATTTCCCTGAATTTCCTAATCATACTGATTTTGGCGATTTTCCTGATTTTCCCAATTTTTCTGATTTTCCCGAATTTCCTGATTTTCTTGACTATCCTGATTTTCCTGATGTTCCTGAAATTCCAGAATTTCCTTATTTACCTGATTTACATGATTATTATGATTTTCCTGACTTACCGAAATTTCTCAATTTCCTGATTTTCCTGATCCTCCTTATAAAATAGTTTGAAATAAATGATGTAGGAAAATCAGGAAATTAAAAAATACAGGAAAATCAGGTAAATCAGGAAAATCAGGAACATCAGGTAAATCAGGAAAATCAGGAAATTCTGAAAAATCAGGAAAATCAGCAAATTCAGGAAAATCAGGAAATTCAGGAAAATCAGGAAATTCAGGTAAATCAGGAAATTCAGGAAAATCAGGAAATTCAGGAAAATCAGGAAATTCAGGAAAGTCAGGAAAGTCAGGAAATTCAGGAAAATCAGGAAATTCAGGAAAGTCAGGAAAGTCAGGAAAGTCAGGATATTCAGGAAAATCAGGAAATTCAGGAAATTCAGGAAATTCAGGAAAATCAGGAAATTCAGGAAAGTCAGGAAAATCAGCAAATTCAGGAAAATCAGCAAATTCTGGAAAATCAGGAAATTCAGGAAAATCAGGAAATCCACGAAAATAGGAAATTCAGGAAAATCGGGAAATTCAGGAAACTCAGGAAATTCTGAAAAATCAGGAAAATCAGCAAATTCAGGATAATCAGGAAATTCAGGAAAATCAGGAAAATCAGGAAATTCAGGTAAATCAGGAAAAGCAGTAAATTCAGGAAAATCAGCAAATTCAGGGAAATCAGGAAAATCAGGAACATCAAGAAATTCAGAAAAATCAGGAAATTCAGGAAAATCAGGAAAATCAGGAAATTCAGATAAATCGTGAAAATGAGGAAATTCGGGAAAATCAGGAAAATCAGCAAAATCAGGAAAATCAGGTAAATCAGGAAATTCAGGAAAATCAGGAAATTCAGATAAATCGGGAAAATGAGGAAATTCACGAAAATCAGGTAAATCAGGAAAATCAGGAACATCAGTAAATCAGGAAAAGCAGAAAATTCAGGAAAATCATGGAAATCAGGAAATTCAGGAAAATCAGGAAATTCAGATAAATGGGGAAAATGAGGAAATTCAGGAAAATCAGCAAATTCAGGAAAATCAGGTAAATCAGGAAAATCAGGAACATCAGGTAAATCAGGAAAATCAGGAAATTCAGGAAAATCAGGAAATTCAGGAAAATCAGGAAATTCAGGAAATTCTGAAAAATCAGGAAAATTAGCAAATTCAGGAAAATCAGGAAATTCAGGTAAATCAGGAAATTCAGGAAAATCAGAAAATTCAGGAAAGTCAGAAAAGTCAGGAAATTCAGGAAATTCAGGAAAATCAGGAAATTCAGGAAAGTCAGGAAAGTCAGGAAATTCAGGAAATTCAGGAAAATCAGGAAATTCAGCAAAGTCAGGAAAGTCTGGAAATTCAGGAAATTCAGGAAAATCAGGAAATTCAGGAAAATCAGGAAATTCAGGAAAGTCAGGAAATTCAGGAAAATCAGGAAATTCAGGAAAATCAGGAAAATCAGGAAAATCAGGAATTTCAAGAAATTTAGGAAAATCAGGAAAATCAGCAAATTCAGGAAATTCAGGAAAGTCAGGAAATTTAGGAAAATCAGAAAAATAAGGAATTTCATGAAAATCAGGGAAATTATTTTCCTATATTTTTCCTGATTTTCCTAAATTTCCTGCCTTTCCTGAATTTCCTGATTTTCCAGAATTTCCTGATTTTCCTGAATTTCCTGACTTTCCTGAATTTCCTGATTTTCCTGAATTTCCTGATTTTCCTGAATTTCCTGATTTTCCTGACTTTCCTGACTTTCCTGAATTTCCTGATTTTCCTGAATTTCCTGACTTTCCTGACTTTCCTGAATTTCCTGATTTTCCTGAATTTCCTGATTTTCCTGAATTTCCTTACTTTCCTGAATTTACTAATTTTCCTGAATTTCCTGATTTTCCTGATTTTCCTGAATTTGCTGATTTTCCTGAATTTTCTGATTTTCCTGATTTACCTGAATTTCCTGATTTTCCTGAATTTGCTGATTTTCCTGATTTTCCTGAATTTCCTGATTTTCCTGAATTTCCTGAATTTCCTGACTTTCCTGAACTTCCTGATTTTCCTGAATTTCCTGATTTTCCTGAATTTCCTGATTTTCCTGATTTTCCTGACTTTCCTGACTTTCCTGAATTTCCTGATTTTCCTGACTTTCCTGACTTTCCTGACTTTCCTGATTTTCCTGAATTTCCTGATTTTCCTGAATTTCCTGACTTTCCTGAATTTTCTGATTTTCCTGATTTTCCTGATTTTCCTGAATTTGCTGATTTTCTTGAATTTGCTGATTTTCCTGAATTTTCTGATTTCCCTGATTTTCCTGATTTTTCTGATTTACCTGAATTTCCTGATTTTCCTGAATTTGCTGATTTTCCTGATTTACCTGAATTTCCTGAATTTCCTGATTTTCCTGATTTTCTTGAATTTCCTGATTTTGCTGAATTTCCTGATTTTCCTGAATTTCCAGATTTTCCTGAATTTCCTGATTGACATGAATTTCCAGATTTTCCAGAATTTCCTGATTTTCTTTATTATCTGCATCTTAAACACAGTGAGAAAGTTGGGAAAGGACTACTTCCTTATTGGACGGCGGGTACTGATTAAACTACGCGTATTTTCCCAAGTAGACTTGAATCTAATGTGGGACGATTGTTGAGGGCTCCCCGAAATAATTCATACGTGGTTTTTGTTTCTCCTCCCGTTGTATTCAACATGGCGGCCGAGTGAATTCTTAAATACCATGTATGATCTAGAATTCCGATCGGATATGAAACAAATTTTACCGACCAACGCCGGGAATTTCTGCAAGTTGGAAATAAAATTAAAGACAAATCGCTTCACTGTTTGTTCATTTATTCATTATGAAAGCAACACCGTCATCGCTCATGGGTCATTGCAGCTAGGCTTCTCGGTTATTCACTTTTTGCGATTTTCCTGATTTTCCCGAATTTCATGATTTTCTTGACTATCCTGATTTTCCTGATGTTCCTGAACTTCCAGAATTTCCTTATTTACCTGATTTACATGATTATTATGATTTTCCTGACTTACCGAAATTTCTCAATTTCCTGATTTTCCTGATCCTCCTTATAAAATTGCTTGAAATAAATGATGTAGGAAAATCAGGAAATACAGGAAATTAAAAAATACAGGTAAATCAGGAAAATCAGGAACATCAGGTAAATCAGGAAAATCAGGAAATTCAGGAAAATCAGGAAATTCAGGAAATTCTGAAAAATCAGGAAAATCAGCAAATTCAGGAAAATCAGGAAATTCAGGAAAATCAGGAAATTCAGGTAAATCAGGAAATTCAGGAAAATCAGGAAATTCAGGAAAGTCAGGAAATTCAGGAAAATCAAGAAATTCAGGAAAATCAGGAAATTCAGGAAAATCAGGAAAATCAGGAAATTCAGGAAAGTCAGGAAAGTCAGGAAATTCAGGAAAATCAGGAAATTCAGGAAAATCAGGTAAATCAGGAAATTCAGGAAATTTAGGAAAATCAGCAAATTCAGGAATTTTCATGATTTTCCTGAATTTCCTGACTTTCCTGAATTTCCTGACTTTCCTGAATTTCCTGATTTTCCTGAATTTCCTGATTTTCCTGAATTTCCTGATTTTCCTGAATTTCCTGACTTTCCTGACTTTCCTGAATTTCCTGAATTTCCTGATTTTCCTGAATTTGCTGAATTTCCTGACTTTCTTGACTTTCCTGAATTTCCTGATTTTCCTGATTTTCCTGAATTTCCTGAATTTCCTGATTTTCCTGAATTTCCTGACTTTCCTGATTCTCCTGAATTTCCTGACTTTCCTGAATTTCCTTATTTTCAGGAAAGTCAGGAAATTCAGGAAAATCAGGAAATTCAGGAAAATCAAGAAATTCAGGAAAATCAGGAAATTCAGGAAAATCAGGAAATTCAGGTAAATCAGGAAATTCAGGAAAATCAGGAAATTCAGGAAAATCAGGAAATTCAGGAAATTCAGGATATTCAGGAAAATCAGTAAAATCAGGAAATTCAGGAAAATCAGGATATTCAGGAAAATCAGGAAATTCAGGAAAGTCAGGAAAGTCAGGAAATTCAGGAAAATCAGGAAATTCAGGAAAGTCAGGAAAGTCAGGAAATTCAGGAAAATCAGGAAATTCAGGAAATTCAGGAAATTTAGGAAAATCAGCAAATTCAGGAAATTTCCTGATTTTTCTGAATTTCCTGATTTTCCTGAATTTTCTGACTTTCCTGATTTTCCTGAATTTCCTGATTTTCCTGAATTTCCTGATTTTCCTGACTTTACTGAATTTCCTGATTTTCCTGACTTTCCTGACTTTCCTGAATTTCCTGATTTTCCTGAATTTCCTGACTTTCCTGATTTTCCTGACTTTCCTGAATTTCCTGACTTTCCTGAATTTCCTGATTTTCCTGAATTTCCTGATTTTCCTGAATTTCCTGATTTTCCTGAATTTCCTGACTTTCCTGATTTTCCTGAATTTCCTGATTTTCCTGAATTTCCTGATTTTCCTGATTTTCCTGACTTTCCTGAATTTCCTGATTTTCCAGACTTTCCTGACTTTCCTGAATTTCCTGATTTTCCTGAATTTCCTGACTTTCCTGATTATCCTGAATTTCCTGATTTTCCTGATTTTCCTGACTTTCCTGTCTTTCCTGAATTTCCTGACTTTCTTGAATTTCCTGACTTTCCTGACTTTCCTGTCTTTCCTGAATTTCCTGACTTTCTTGAATTTCCTGACTTTCCTGAATTTCCTGATTTTCCTGAATTTCCTGATTTTCCTGAATTTCCTGATTTTCCTGATTTTCCTGACTTTCCTGACTTTCCTGATTTTCCTGATTTTCCTGAATTTCCTGAATTTCCTGATTTTCCTGAATTTCCTGAATTTCCTGACTTTCCTGACTTTCCTGAATTTCCTGATTTTCCTGAATATCCTGATTTTCCTGAATTTCCTGATTTTACTGATTTTCCTGAATATCCTGAATTTCCTGAATTTCCTGATTTTCCTGAATTTCCTGATTTTCCTGAATTTCCTGATTTACCTGAATTTCCTGATTTTCCTGAATTTCATGATTTTCCTGAATTTCCTGACTTTCCTGAATTTCCTGATTCTCCTGAATTTCCTGACTTTCCTGAATTTCCTTATTTTCAGGAAAGTCAGGAAATTCAGGAAAATCAGGAAATTCAGGAAAATCAAGAAATTCAGGAAAGTCAGGAAATTCAGGAAAATCAGGAAATTCAGGTAAATCAGGAAATTCAGGAAAATCAGGAAATTCAGGAAAATCAGGAAATTCAGGATATTCAGGAAAATCAGTAAAATCAGGAAATTCAGGAAAATCAGGAAATTCAGGAAAATCAGGAAATTCAGGAAAGTCAGGAAAGTCAGGAAATTCAGGAAATTCAGGAAAATCAGGAAAATCAGGAAATTCTGGAAAGTCAGGAAAGTCAGGAAATTCAGGAAAATCAAGAAATTCAGGAAATTCAGGAAATTTAGGAAAATTAGCAAATTCAGGAAATTTCCTGATTTTCCTGAATTTCCTGATTTTCCTGAATTTTCTGACATTCCTGACTTTCCTGATTTTCCTGAATTTCCTGATTTTCCTGAATTTCCTGATTTTCCTGATTTTCCTGACTTTACTGAATTTCCTGATTTTCCAGATTTTCCTGACTTTCCTGACTTTCCTGAATTTCCTGATTTTCCTGAATTTCCTGACTTTCCTGATTTTCCTGAATTTCCTGATTTTCCTGATTTTCCTGACTTTCCTGAATTTCCTGACTTTCCTGAATTTCCTGATTTTCCTGAATTTCCTGATTTTCCTGAATTTCCTGATTTTCCTGAATTTCCTGAATTTCCTGACTTTCCTGATTTTCCTGAATTTCCTGATTTTCCTGAATTTCCTGATTTTCCTGATTTTCCTGACTTTCCTGAATTTCCTGATTTTCCTGACTTTCCTGACTTTCCTGAATTTCCTGATTTTCCTGATTTTCCTGAATTTCCTGAATTTCATGATTTTCCTGAATTTCCTGACTTTCCTGAATTTCCTGATTCTCCTGAATTTCCTGACTTTCCTGAATTTCCTTATTTTCAGGAAAGTCAGGAAATTCAGGAAAATCAGGAAATTCAGGAAAATCAAGAAATTCAGGAAAGTCAGGAAATTCAGGAAAATCAGGAAATTCAGGTAAATCAGGAAATTCAGGAAAATCAGGAAATTCAGGAAAATCAGGAAATTCAGGAAATTCAGGATATTCAGGAAAATCAGTAAAATCAGGAAATTCAGGAAAATCAGGAAAATCAGGAAATTCAGGAAAGTCAGGAAAGTCAGGAAATTCAGGAAATTCAGGAAAATCAGGAAATTCTGGAAAGTCAGGAAAGTCAGGAAATTCAGGAAAATCAGGAAATTCAGGAAATTCAGGAAATTTAGGAAAATTAGCAAATTCAGGAAATTTCCTGATTTTCCTGAATTTCCTGATTTTCCTGAATTTTCTGACATTCCTGACTTTCCTGATTTTCCTGAATTTCCTGATTTTCCTGAATTTCCTGATTTTCCTGATTTTCCTGACTTTACTGAATTTCCTGATTTTCCTGATTTTCCTGACTTTCCTGAATTTCCTGATTTTCCTGAATTTCCTGACTTTCCTGATTTTCCTGAATTTCCTGATTTTCCTGACTTTCCTGAATTTCCTGACTTTCCTGAATTTCCTGATTTTCCTGAATTTCCTGAATTTCCTGATTTTCCTGATTTTCCTGATTTTCCTGAATTTCCTGACTTTCCTGATTTTCCTGAATTTCCTGATTTTCCTGAATTTCCTGATTTTCCTGATTTTCCTGACTTTCCTGAATTTCCTGACTTTCCTGACTTTCCTGAATTTCCTGATTTTCCTGAATTTCCTGACTTTCCTGATTTTCCTGAATTTCCTGATTTTCCTGATTTTCCTGACTTTCCTGACTTTCCTGACTTTCCTGAATTTCCTGATTTTCCTGATTTTCCTGATTTTCCTGACTTTCCTGAATTTCCTGATTCTCCTGAATTTCCTGACTTTCCTGAATTTCCTTATTTTCTGGAAAGTCAGGAAAATTAGGAAATTCAGGAAAATTAGGAAATTCAGGAAAATCAAGAAATTCAGGAAAATCAGGAAATTCAGGTAAATCAGGAAATTCAGGAAAATCAGGAAATTCAGGAAAATCAGGAAAATCAGGAAATTCAGGAAATTCAGGAAATTCAGGAAAATCAGTAAAATCAGGAAATTCAGGAAAATCAGGAAATTCAGGAAAATCAGGAAATTCAGGAAAGTCAGGAAAGTCAGGAAATTCAGGAAATTCAGGAAAATCAGGAAAGTCAGGAAAGTCAGGAAATTCAGGAAAATCAGGAAATTCAGGAAAATCAGGAAATTCAGGAAAATCAGGAAATTCAGGAAAGTCAGGAAATTCAGGTAAATCAGGAAAATCAGGAAATTCAGGAAATTTAGGAAAATCAGGAAAATCAGCAAATTCAGGAAATTTCCTGATTTTCCTGAATTTCCTGAATTTCCTGACTTTCCTGACTTTCCTGATTTTCCTGAATTTCCTGATTTTCCGGAATTTCCTGATTTTCCTGATTTTCCTGACTTTCCTGAATTTCCTGATTTTCCTGATTTTCCTGACTTTCCTGAATTTCCTGATTTTCCTGAATTTCCTGACTTTCCTGATTTTCCTGAATTTCCTGATTTTCCTGATTTTCCTGATTTTTCTGAATTTCCTGATTTTTCCTGAATTTCCTGACTTTCCTGAATTTTCTGATTTTCCTGAATATCCTGATTTTCCTGAATTTCCTGATTTTCCTGAATTTGCTGATTTTCTTGAATTTGCTGATTTTCCTGAAGTTTCTGATTTTCCTGATTTTCCTGATTTACCTGAATTTCCTGATTTTCCTGAATTTGCTGATTTTCCTGATTTACCTGAATTTCCTGATTTTCCTGAATTTCCTGATTTTCCTGATTTTCTTGAATTTCCTGAGTTGCTGAATTTCCTGATTTTCCTGAATTTCCAGAATTTCCTGATTTTCTTTATTATCTGCATCTTAAATACAGTGAGAAAGTTGGGAAAGGACTACTTCCTTATTGGACGGCGGGTACTGATTAAACTACGCGTATTTTCCCAAGTAGATTTGAATCTAATTTGGGACGATTGTTGAGGGCTCCCCGAAATAATTCATACGTGGTTTTTGTTTCTCCTCCCGTTGTATTCAACATGGCGGCCGAGTGAATTCTTAAATACCATGTATGATTTAGAATTCCGATCGGATATGAAACAAATTTTACCGACCAACGCCGGGAATTTCTGCAAGTTGGAAATAAAATTAAAGACAAATCGCTTCACTGTTTGTTCATTTATTCATTATGAAAGCAACACCGTCATCGCTCATGGGTCATTGCAGCTAGGCTTCTCGGTTATTCACTTTTTGCGATTTTCCTGATTTTCCCAATTTTTCTGATTTTCCCGAATTTCCTGATTTTCTTGACTATCCTGATTTTCCTGATGTTCCTGAACTTCCAGAATTTCCTTATTTACCTGATTTACATGATTATTATGATTTTCCTGACTTACCGAAATTTCTCAATTTCCAGATTTTCCTGATCCTCCTTATAAAATTGTTTGAAATAAATGATGTAGGAAAATCAGGAAATACAGGAAATTAAAAAATACAGGAAAATCAGGTAAATCAGGAACATCAGGTAAATCAGGAAAATCAGGAAATTCAGGAAAATCAGGAAATTCAGGAAATTCTGAAAAATCAGGAAAATCAGCAAATTCAGGAAAATTAGGAAATTCAGGAAAATCAGGAAATTCAGGTAAATCAGGAAATTCAGGAAAATCAGGAAATTCAGGAAAATCAGGAAATTCAGGAAAGTCAGGAAATTCAGGAAAATCAGGAAATTCAGGAAATTCAGGAAAATCAGGAAATTCAGGAAAGTTAGGAAAGTCAGGAAATTCAGGAAAATCAGGAAATTCAGGAAAGTCAGGAAAGTCAGGAAATTCAGGAAAATCAGGAAATTCAGAAAAATCAGGAAAATCAGGAGATTCAGGAAAGTCAGGAAAGTCAGGAAATTCAGGAAAATCAGGAAATTCAGGAAAATCAGGTAAATCTGGAAAATCAGGAAATTCAGGAAATTTAGGAAAATCAGGAAAATCAGCAAATTCAGGAAATTCATGAAAGTCAGGAAATTCAGGAAAATCAGAAAAATAACGAATTTAATGAAAATCAGGGAAATTATTTTCCTGAATTTCCTGATTTTCCTAAATTTCCTGAATTTCCTGACTTTACTGAATTTCCTGATTTTCCTGGTTTTCCTGATTTTCCTGAATTTCCTGATTTTCCTGAATTTCCTGACTTTCCTGAATTTCCTGATTTTCCTGAATTTCCAGATTTTCCTGAATTTCCTAATTTTCCTGACTTTCCTGACTTTCCTGAATTTCCTGACTTTCCTGAATTTCCTGATTTTCCTGATTTTCCTGAATTTCCTGACTTTCCTGAATTTTCTGATTTTCCTGATTTTCCTGATTTTCCTGAATTTGCTGATTTTCTTGAATTTGCTGATTTTCCTGAATTTTCTGATTTTCCTGATTTTCCTGATTTACCTGAATTTCCTGATTTTCCTGAATTTGCTGATTTTCCTGATTTACCTGAATTTCCTGAATTTCCTGATTTTCCTGATTTTCTTGAATTTCCTGATTTTGCTGAATTTCCTGATTTTCCTGAATTTCCAGATTTTCCTGAATTTCCTGATTTACATGAATTTCCAGATTTTCCAGAATTTCCTGATTTTCTTTATTATCTGCATCTTAAACACAGTGAGAAAGTTGGGAAAGGACTACTTCCTTATTGGACGGCGGGTACTGATTAAACTACGCGTATTTTCCCAAGTAGACTTGAATCTAATGTGGGACGATTGTTGAGGGCTCCCCGAAATAATTCATACGTGGTTTTTGTTTCTCCTCCCGTTGTATTCAACATGGCGGCCGAGTGAATTCTTAAATACCATGTATGATCTAGAATTCCGATCGGATATGAAACAAATTTTACCGGCCAACGCCGGGAATTTCTGCAAGTTGGAAATAAAATTAAAGAGAAATCGCTTCACTGTTTGTTCATTTATTCATTATGAAAGCAACACCGTCATCGCTCATGGGTCATTGCAGCTAGGCTTCTCGGTTATTCAGTTTTTGCGATTTTCCTGATTTTCCCAATTTTTCTGATTTTCCCGAATTTCCTGATTTTCTTGACTATCCTGATTTTCCTGATGTTCATGAACTTCCAGAATTTCCTTATTTACCTGATTTACATGATTATTATGATTTTCCTGACTTACCGAAATTTCTCAATTTCCTGATTTGCCTGATCCTCCTTATAAAAATGTTTGAAATAAATGATGTAGGAAAATCAGGAAATACAGTAAATTAAAAAATACAGGTAAATCAGGAAAATCAGGAACATCAGGTAAATCAGGAAAATCAGGAAATTCAGGAAATTCTGAAAAATCAGGAAAATCAGCAAATTCAGGAAAATCAGGAAATTCAGGAAAATCAGGAAATTCATGAAAATCAGGAAATTCAGGAAAATCAGGAAATTCAGGAAAGTCAGGAAATTCAGGAAAATCAGGAAATTCAGGAAAATCAGGAAATTCAGGAAAATCAGGAAATTCAGGAAAGTCAGGAAAGTCAGGAAATTCAGGAAATTCAGGAAAATCAGGAAATTCAGGAAAGTCAGGAAAATCAGGAAATTCAGGAAAATCAGGAAAATCAGGAAAATCAGGAAAATCAGGAAATTCAGGAAATTCAGGAAAGTCAGGAAATTCAGGAAAATCAGGAAATTCAGGAAAATCAGGAAATTCAGGAAAATCAGGAAATTCAGGAAAGTCAGGAAAGTCAGGAAATTCAGGAAAATCAGGAAATTCAGGAAATTCAGGAAAATCAGGATATTCAAGAAATTCAGGAAAATCAGGAAATTCAGGAAATTCAGGAAATTCAGGAAAATCAGGAAATTCAGGAAAATCAGGAAATTCAGGAATGTCAGGAAAGTCAGGAAATTCAGGAAAATCAGGAAATTCAGGAAAATCAGGAAATTCAGGAAAATCAGGAAATTCAGGAATGTCAGGAAAGTCAGGAAATTCAGGAAATTCAGGAAAATCAGGTAAATCAGGAAAATCAGGAAATTCAGGAAATTTAGGAAATTCAGGAAAATCAAGAAATTCAGGAAAATCAGGAAAATCAGGAAATTCAGGTAAATCAGGAAATTCAGGAAAATCAGGAAATTCAGGAAAATCAGGAAAATCAGGAAATTCAGGAAATTCAGGAAATTCAGGAAAATCAGTAAAATCAGGAAATTCAGGAAAATCAGGAAATTCAGGAAAATCAGGAAATTCAGGAAAGTCAGGAAAGTCAGGAAATTCAGGAAATTCAGGAAAATCAGGAAAGTCAGGAAATTCAGGAAAATCAAGAAATTCAGGAAAATCAGGAAATTCAGGAAAATCAGGAAATTCAGGAAAGTCAGGAAAGTCAGGAAAGTCAGGAAATTCAGGTAAATCAGGAAAATCAGGAAATTCAGGAAATTTAGGAAAATCAGGAAAATCAGCAAATTCAGGAAATTTCCTGATTTTCCTGAATTTCCTGAATTTCCTGACTTTCCTGACTTTCCTGATTTTCCTGATTTTCCTGAATTTCCTGATTTTCCGGAATTTCCTGATTTTCCTGATTTTCCTGACTTTCCTGAATTTCCTGATTTTCCTGATTTTCCTGACTTTGTTGAATTTCCTGATTTTCCTGAATTTCCTGACTTTCCTGATTTTCCTGAATTTCCTGATTTTCCTGATTTTCCTGATTTTTCTGAATTTCCTGATTTTTCCTGAATTTCCTGACTTTCCTGAATTTTCTGATTTTCCTGAATATCCTGATTTTCCTGAATTTCCTGATTTTCCTGAATTTCCTGATTTTCTTGAATTTGCTGATTTTCCTGAATTTTCTGATTTTCCTGATTTTACTGATTTTCCTGAATATCCTGAATTTCCTGAATTTCCTGATTTTCCTGAATTTCCTGATTTTCCTGAATTTCCTGATTTACCTGAATTTCCTGATTTTCCTGAATTTCATGATTTTCCTGAATTTCCTGACTTTCCTGAATTTCCTGATTCTCCTGAATTTCCTGACTTTCCTGAATTTCCTTATTTTCAGGAAAGTCAGGAAATTCAGGAAAATCAGGAAATTCAGGAAAATCAAGAAATTCAGGAAAGTCAGGAAATTCAGGAAATTCAGGAAATTTAGGAAAATCAGGAAAATCAGCAAATTCAGGAAATTTCCTGATTTTCCTGATTTTCCTGAATTTCCTGACTTTCCTGACTTTCCTGATTTTCCTGAATTTCCTGATTTTCCTGAATTTCCTGATTTTCCTGATTTTCCTGACTTTCCTGAATTTCCTGATTTTCCTGCCTTTCCTGACTTTCCTGAATTTCCTGATTTTCCTGAATTTCCTGACTTTCCTGATTTTCCTGAATTTCCTGATTTTCCTGATTTTCCTGACTTTCCTGAATTTCCTGACATTCCTGAATTTCCTGTCTTTCCTGACTTTCCTGAATTTCCTGACTTTCCTGAATTTCCTGATTTTCCTGATTTTCCTGACTTTCCTGAATTTCCTGATTTTCCCGATTTTCCTGACTTTCCTGACTTTCCTGATTTTCCTGACTTGCCTGATTTTCCTGAATTTCCTGATTTTCCTGAATTTCCTGATTTTCCTGATTTTCCTGACTTTCCTGAATTTCCTGATTTTCCCGATTTTCCTGACTTTCCTGACATTCCTGAATTTCCTGATTTTCCTGAATTTCCTGATTTTCCTGAATTTCCTGATTTTCCTGATTTTCCTGACTTTCCTGAATTTCCTGACTTTCCTGAATTTCCTGATTTTCCTGATTTTCCTGAATTTCCTGACTTTCCTGAATTTTCTGATTTTCCTGATTTTCCTGAATTTGCTGATTTTCTTGAATTTGCTGATTTTCCTGATGTTCCTGAACTTCCAGAATTTCCTTATTTACCTGATTTACATGATTATTATGATTTTCCTGACTTACCGAAATTTCTCAATTTCCTGATTTTCCTGATCCTCCTTATAAAATTGTTTGAAATAAATGTTGTAGGAAAATCAGGAAATACAGGAAATTAAAAAATACAGGTAAATCAGGAAAATCGGGAACATCAGGTAAATCAGGAAAATCAGAAAATTCAGGAAAATCAGGAAATTCACGAAATTCTGAAAAATCAGGAAAATCAGCAAATTCAGGAAATTCAGGAAAATCAGGAAATTCATGAAAATCAGGAAATTCAGGAAAGTCAGGAAATTCAGGAAAATCAGGAAATTCAGGAAAATCAGGAAATTCAGGAAAATCAGGAAATTCAGGAAAGTCAGGAAAGTTAGGAAAATCAGGAAATTCAGGAAAATCAGGTAAAGCAGGAAATTCAGGAAATTTAGGAAAATCAGGAAAATCAGCAAATTCAGGAAATTTCCTGATTTTCCTGAATTTCCTGATTTTCCTGAATTTCCTGACTTTCCTGAATTTCCTGATTTTCCTGAATTTCCTGATTTTCCTGAATTTCCTGATTTTCCTGATTTTCCTGACTTTCCTGACTTTCCTGAATTTCCTGATTTTCCTGATTTTCCTGACTTTCCTGACTTTCCTGAATTTCCTGATTCTCCTGAATTTCCTGACTTTCCTGAATTTCCTTATTTTCAGGAAAGTCAGGAAATTCAGGAAAATCAGGAAATTCAGGAAAATCAAGAAATTCAGGAAAATCAGGAAATTCAGGAAAATCAGGAAATTCAGGTACATCAGGAAATTCAGGAAAATCAGGAAATTCAGGAAATTCAGGAAATTCAGGAAAATCAGTAAAATCAGGAAATTCAGAAAAATCAGGAAATTCAGGAAAGTCAGGAAATTCAGGAAATTCAGGAAAATCAGGAAAGTCAGCAAAGTCAGGAAATTCAGGAAAATCAGGAAATTCAGGAAAATCAGGAAATTCAGGAAAATCAGGAAATTCAGGAAAGTCAGGAAAGTCAGGAAATTCAGGAAAATCAGGAAATTCAGGAAATTCAGGAAAATCAGGTAAATCAGGAAAATCAGGAAATTCAGGAAATTCAGGAAAATCAGGAAATTCAGGAAAATCAGTAAAATCTGGAAATTCAGGAAAATCAGGAAATTCAGGAAAATCAGGAAATTCAGGAAAGTCAGGAAAGTCAGGAAATTCAGGAAAATCAGGAAATTCAGGAAAGTCAGGAAAGTCAGGAAATTCAGGAAAATCAGGAAATGCAGGAAAATCAGGAAATTCAGGAAAATCAGGAAATTCAGGAAAGTCAGGAAATTCAGGAAAATCAGGAAATTCAGGAAATTCAGGAAAATCAGGTAAATCAGGAAAATCAGGAAATTTAGGAAAATCAGGAAAATCAGCAAATTCAGGAAATTTCCTGATTTTCCTGAATTTCCTGATTTTCCTGAATTTCCTGACTTTCCTGATTTTCCTGAATTTCCTGATTTTCCTGAATTTCCTGATTTTCCTGATTTTCCTGACTTTCCTGAATTTCCTGATTTTCCTGCCTTTCCTGACTTTCCTGAATTTCCTGATTTTCCTCATTCCTGAATTTCCTGTCTTTCCTGAATTTCCTGATTTTCCTGAATTTCCTGATTTTCCTGAATTTCCTGATTTTCCTGATTTTCCTGAATTTCCTGATTTTCCTGAATTTCCTGATTTTTCTGAATTTCCTGATTTTCCTGATTTTCCTGACTTTCCTGAATTTCCCGATTTTCCTGACTTTCCTGACTTTCCTGAATTTCCTGATTTTCCTGAATTTCCTGACTTTCCTGATTTTCCTGATTTTCCTGATTTTCCTGATTTTCCTGACTTTCCTGACTTTCCTGAATTTCCTGACTTTCCTGAATTTCCTGACTTACCTGAATTTCCTGAATTTCCTGATTTTCCTGAATTTCGTGATTTTCCTGATTTTCCTGACTTTCCTGAATTTCCTGACTTTCCTGACTTTCCTGAATTTCCTGATTCTCCTGAATTTCCTGACTTTCCTGAATTTCCTTATTTTCAGGAAAGTCAGGAAATTCAGGAAAATCAGGAAATTCAGGAAAATCAAGAAATTCAGGAAAATCAGGAAAATCAGGAAAATCAGGAAATTCAGGTAAATCAGGAAATTCAGGAAAATCAGGAAATTCAGGAAAATCAGGAAATTCAGGAAATTCAGGAAATTCAGGAAAATCAGTAAAATCAGGAAATTCAGGAAAATCAGGAAATTCAGGAAAATCAGGAAATTCAGGAAAGTCAGGAAAGTCAGGAAATTCAGGAAATTCAAGAAATTCAGGAAAGTCAGGAAAATCAGCAAATTCAGTAAAATCAGGAAATTCAGGAAAGTCAGGAAAGTCAGGAAATTCAGGAAAATCAGGAAATTCAGGAAATTCAGGAAAACCAGGTAAATCAGGAAAATCAGGAAATTCAGGAAATTTAGGAAAATCAGGAAAATCAGCAAATTCAGGAAATTTGCTGATTTTCCTGAATTTCCTGATTTTCCTGAATTTCCTGACTTTCCTGATTTTCCTGAACTTCCTGATTTTCCTGACTTTCCTGATTTTCCTGACTTTCCTGACTTTCCTGAATTTCCTGATTTTCCTGAATTTCCTGACTTTCCTGATTTTCCTGAATTTCCTGATTTTCCTGATTTTGCTGACTTTCCTGACTTTCCTGAATTTCCTGACTTTCCTGAATTTCCTGACTTTCCTGAATTTCCTGATTTTTTGATTTTTCTGATTTTCCTGATTTTCCTGAATTTCCTGATTTTCCTGAATTTCCTCACTTTCCTGAATTTTCTGATTTTCCTGAATTTCCTGAATTTGCTGATTTTCTTGAATTTGCTGATTTTCCTGAATTTTCTGATTTTCCTGATTTACCTGAATTTCCTGATTTTCTTGAATTTCCTGATTTTGCTGAATTTCCTGATTTTCCTGAATTTCCAGATTTTCCTGAATTTCCTGATTTACATGAATTTCCAGATTTTCCAGAATTTCCTGATTTTCTGTATTATCTGCATCTTAAACACAGTGAGAAAGTTGGGAAAGGACTACTTCCTTATTGGACGGCGGGTACTGATTAAACTACGCGTATTTTCCAAAGTAGACTTGAATCTAATGTGGGACGATTGTTGAGGGCTCCCCGAAATAATTCATACGTGGTTTTTGTTTCTCCTCCCGTTGTATTCAACATGGCGGCCGAGTGAATTCTTAAATACCATGTATGATCTAGAATTCCCATCGGATATAAACAAATTTTACCGGCCAACGCCGGGAATTTCTGCAAGTTGGAAGTAAAATTAAAGACAAATCGCTTCACTGTTTGTTCATTTATTCATTATGAAAGCAACACCGTCATCGCTCATGGGTCATTGCAGCTAGGCTTCTCGGTTATTCACTTTTTGCGATTTTCCTGATTTTCCCAATTTTTCTGATTATCCCGAATTTCCTGATTTTCTTGACTATCCTGATTTTTCTGATGTTCATGAACTTCCAGAATTTCCTTATTTACCTGATTTACGTGATTATTATGATTTTCCAGACTTACCGAAATTTCTCAATTTCCTGATTTGCCTGATCCTCCTTATAAAATTGTTTGAAATAAATGATGTAGGATAATCAGGAAATACAGGAAATTAAAAAATACAGGTAAATCAGGAAAATCAGGAACATCAGGTAAATCAGGAAAATCAGGAAATTCAGGAAAATCAGGAAATTCAGGAAATTCTGAAAAATCAGGAAAATCAGCAAATTCAGGAAAATCAGGAAATTCAGGTAAATCAGGAAATTCATGAAAATCAGGAAATTCAAGAAAATCTGGAAATTCAGGAAAGTCAGTAAATACAGGAAATTCAGGAAAATCAGGAAATTCAGGAAAATCAGTAAATTCAGGAAAATCAGGAAATTCAGGAAAGTCAGAAAAGTCAGGAAATTCAGGAAAATCAAGAAATTCAGGAAAATCAGGTAAATCAGGAAATTCAGGAAATTTAGGAAAATCAGCAAATTCAGGAAATTTCCTGATTTTCCTGAATTTCCTGATTTTCCTGAATTTCCTGACTTTCCTGAATTTCCTGAATTTCCTGGTTTCCTGATTTTCCTGATTTTCCTGACTCCTGACTTTCCTGAATTTCCTGATTTTCCTGACTTTCCTGAATTTCCTGATTCTCCTGAATTGCCTGACTTTCCTTATTTTCAGGCAAGTCAGGAAATTCAGGAAAATCAGGAAATTCAGGAAAATCAAGAAATTCAGGAAAATCAGGAAATTCAGGAAAATCAGGAAATTCAGGTAAATCAGGAAATTCAGGAAAATCAGGAAATTCAGGAAAATCAGGAAATTCAGGAAAATCAGTAAAATCAGGAAAATCAGGAAATTCAGGAAAATCAGGAAATTCAGGAAAGTCAAGAAAGTCAGGAAATTCAGGAAATTCAGGAAAATCAGGAAAATCAGGAAAGTCAGCAAAGTCAGGAAATTCAGGAAAATCAGGAAATTCAGGAAAATCAGGAAATTCAGGAAAATCAGGAAATTCAGGAAAGTCAGGAAAGTCAGGAAATTCAGGAAAATCAGGAAATTCAGGAAATTCAGGAAAATCAGGTAAATCAAAAAAATCAGGAAATTCAGGAAATTCAGGAAAATCAGGAAATTCAGGAAAATCAGTAAAATCAGGAAATTCAGGAAAATTAGGAAATTCAGGAAAGTCAGGAAAGTCAGGAAATTCAGGAAAATCAGGAAATTCAGGAAATTCAGGAAAATCACGTAAATCAGGAAAATCAGGAAATTCAGGAAATTTAGGAAAATCAGGAAAATCAGCAAATTCAGGAAATTTCCTGATTTTCCTGAATTTCCTAATTTTCCTGAATTTCCTGACTTTCCTGACTTTCCTGATTTTCCTGAATTTCCTGATTTCCTGAATTTCCTGATTTTCCTGACTTTCCTGAATTTCCTGATTTTCCTGACTTTCCTGAATTTCCTGACTTTCCTGAATTTCCTGATTTTCCTGAATTTCCTGATTTTCCTGAATTTCCCGATTTTCCTGATTTTCCTGAATTTCCTGACTTTCCTGAATTTCCTGATTTTCCTGAATTTCCTGATTTTCCTGATTTTCCTGACTTTCCTGAATTTCCTGATTTTCCTGACTTTCCTGAATTTCCTGATTTTCCTGAATTTCCTGATTTTCCTGATTTTCCTGAATTTCCTGATTTTCCTGACTTTCCTGAATTTCCTGACTTTCCTGAATTTCCTGACTTTCCTGAATTTCCTGATTTTCCTGAATTTCCTGATTTTCCTGAATTTCCTGATTTTCCTGATTTTCCTGACTTTCCTGAATTTCCTGATTTTCCTGACTTTCCTGAATTTCCTGATTCTCCTGAATTTCCTGACTTTCCTGAATTTCCTTATTTTCAGGAAAGTCAGGAAATTCAGGAAAATCAGGAAATTCAGGAAAATCAAGAAATTCAGGAAAATCAGGAAAATCAGGTAAATCAGGAAATTCAGGAAAATCAGGAAATTCAGGAAAATCAGGAAATTCAGGAAATTCAGGAAATTCAGGAAAATCAGTAAAATCAGGAAATTTCCTGAATTTGCTGATTTTCCTGATTTTCCTGAATTTCCTGATTTTCCTGAATTTCCTGAATTTCCTGAATTTCCTGATTTTCCTGAATTTCCTGATTTTCCTGATTTTCCTGAATTTCCTGACTTTCCTGATTTTCCTGATTTTCCTGAATTTCCTGATTTTCCTGATTTTCCTGACTTTCCTGATTTTCCTGATTTACCTGATTTTCCTGAATTTCCTGAATTTCCTGAATTTCCTGATTTTCCTGAATTTCCTGATTTTCCTGAATTTCCTGACTTTCCTGATTTTCCTGAATTTCCTGATTTTCCTGATTTTCCTGACTTTCCTGACTTTCCTGAATTTCCTGACTTTCCTGAATTTCCTGACTTTCCTGAATTTCCTGATTTTCCTGATTTTTCTGAATTTCCTGATTTTTCCTGAATTTCCTGAATTTTCTTATTTTCCTGAATTTCCTGATTTTCCTGAATTTCCTGATGTTCCTGAATTTGCTGATTTTCCTGAATTTGCTGATTTTCCTGAATTTTCTGATTTTCCTGAATTACCTGAATTTCCTGATTTTCCTAAATTTCCTGATTTTCCTGATTTTCTTGAATTTCCTGATTTTGCAGAATTTCCTGATTTTCCTGAATTTCCAGATTTTCCTGAATCTCCTGATTTACATGAATTTCCAGATTTTCCAGAATTTCCTGATTTTCTTTATTATCTGCATCTTAAACACAGTGAGAAAGTTGGGAAAGGACTACTTCCTTATTGGACGGCGGGTACTGATTAAACTACGCGTATTTTCCCAAGTAGACTTGAATCTAATGTGGGACGATTGTTGAGGGCTCCCCGAAATAATTCATACGTGGTTTTTGTTTCTCCTCCCGTTGTATTCAACATGGCGACCGAGTGAATTCTTAAATACCATGTATGATCTAGAATTCCGATCGGATATGAAACAAATTTTACCGGCCAACGCCGGGAATTTCTGCAAGTTGGAAATAAAATTAAAGACAAATCGCTTCACTGTTTGTTCATTTATTCATTATGAAAGCAACACCGTCATCGCTCATGGGTCATTGCAGCTAGGCTTCTCGGTTATTCACTTTTTGCGATTTTCCTGATTTTCCCAATTTTTCTGATTTTCCCGAATTTCCTGATTTTCTTGACTATCCTGATTTTCCTGATGTTCCTGAACTTCCAGAATTTCCTTATTTACCTGATTTACATGATTATTATGATTTTCCTGACTTACCGAAATTTCTCAATTTCCTGATTTTCCTGATCCTCCTTATAAAATTGTTTGAAATAAATGATGTAGGAAAATCAGGAAATTAAAAAATACAGGAAAATCAGGTAAATCAGGAAAATCAGGAACATCAGGTAAATCAGGAAATTCAGGAAAATCAGGAAATTCAGGAAAATCAGGAATTCAGGGAAGTCAAGAAAGTCAGGAAATTCAGGAAATACAGGAAAATCAGGAAATTCAGGAAAGTCAGGAAAGTCAGGAAATTCAGGAAAATCAGGAAATTCAGGAAAATCAGGAAATTCAGGAAAATCAGGAAATTCAGGAAAGTCAGGAAATTCAGGAAAGTCAGGAAAATCAGGAAAATCAGGAAATTCAGGAAATTTAGGAAAATCAGCAAATTCAGGAAATTTCCTGATTTTCCTGAATTTCCTGATTTTCCTGACTTTCCTGAATTTCCTGACTTTCCTGACTTTCCTGATTTTCCTGAATTTCCTGATTTTCCTGACTTTCCTGATTTTCCTGATTTTCCTGACTTTCCTGACTTTCCTGAATTTCCTGATTTTCCTGAATTTCCTGACTTTCCTGAATTTCCTTATTTTCCTGAATTTCCTGATTTTCCTGAATTTCCTGACTTTCCTGAATTTCCTGATTTTCCTGAATTTCCTGATTTTCCTGAATTTCCTGATTTTCCTGAATTTCCTGATTTTTCTGAATTTGCTGATTTTCCTGAATTTTCTGATTTTCCTGATTTTCCTGAATTTGCTGATTTTCCTGATTTTCCTGATTTACCCGAATTTCCTGATTTTCCTGAATTTCCTGATTTTCTTGAATTTCCTGATTTTGCTGAATTTCCTGATTTTCCTGAATTTCCAGATTTTCCTGAATTTCCTGATTTACATGAATTTCCAGATTTTCCAGAATATCCTGATTTTCTTTATTATCTGCATCTTAAACACAGTGAGAAAGTTGGGAAAGGACTACTTCCTTATTGGACGGCGGGTACTGATTAAACTACGCGTATTTTCCCAAGTAGATTTGAATCTAATTTGGGACGATTGTTGAGGGCTCCCCGAAATAATTCATACGTGGTTTTTGTTTCTCCTCCCTTTGTATTCAACATGGCGGCCGAGTGAATTCTTAAATACCATGTATGATCTAGAATTCCGATCGGATATGAAACAAATTTTACCGGCCAACGCCGGGAATTTCTGCAAGTTGGAAATAAAATTAAAGACAAATCGCTTCACTGTTTGTTCATTTATTCATTATGAAAGCAACACCGTCATCGCTCATGGGTCATTGCAGCTTGGCTTCTCGGTTATTCACTTCGGAAATTCAGAAAAAAACGAACCCGTCCAAATAATTTTTTTAACCTGTGTTGTTATTTTATGCACGGACGGTTAGATAGGTTGGTTACATAGTTAAGCGGGAAATTGGATTAGTTATGCTGCCGTGAAGTAGTGGTCATCTAAATGGCTGGCCTTGAGCTTTCTTCTCATAAAAGAAGCGGACCGAATTGCAACCCAAGGTCAGAGTGTGTTACCCGCAGTTTTTTTGTACTGGGGCAATTGGTATCTGGGCGGAAAAGCAGGCGAACGAATTATCAATGGTGTCATGGAAATGAGGGCGAAGAGGAAAAAAACTGTTGGTTTCTGCGATAACCACCTTTACGCGATGAGATATTTAAAACATTTAAAAGGATGCCGCTAAGTAGAGGTCATTGCCACAGGAAAAGTTACTTCTTTAGAGTTGAAATACTTCCTATTTAATCGGAAACTCTCTCTGGCACTTATATTTTATTTTGCAAGGAAGAACTCTGAAGAGATGGGAAAAACTACACCACGTTTTCTTTTAGACGACAAAGTAAAAATATAGGATTCTTAAAATTTCTCCTAACAAATAATGTCAACAATTTTCTCATATCGAAGAATTACAGTAAATAAGGCATTAATTTATTAAAGATTACTTGGTACGATTAATTGAGAATTTAAAAATGAAAAATCAAATAAAATAACATTCAAATAAATAAATTTTAGAATGCATAAATTAGCGTTTGATCGAGTTGAATCGCATTTTAATTTTAATTATACATAAGACAAATTTGAAGAATAATACGTTAGTGATAGTGATGGAAAGGCCTAACCCAAGAAAATGCTTTGTGATTAGATGGAAATAATGCGAGGATTCCTCGCGCGTTGCTCCGCAATGACAAGGCACACTTTTGCTATGGGATTTTAAACTTCAACAGAATGTGTATACAACCCTCCCATTACACTAAATGGATAAATAGACGCTTTCATTTACATTCTCGATACAACTTTCCTTATACAACACATCCTTATATCACACATTATACAATAAAAACAACCGATCTACGAATTATCAACAACGACGGATATTTTTGTAGTTGGTGTATTCATTCAGGTTTTAATCAACTCACGACTAAAGGAACAATGTTGCCACTCACCGCATTGATCATGGCCAACACAACCCTTTTGACTTCTCTCTCGGTATCAACGGGGAAGAAGTTTTCCTCCATGTAAGTGAACAGGTCAGAGTCCACGAACACTGCAGTTTCCACGTAGAGCGGAGCAGGAGACCGTCGCTTCGATTGGGGCGCGAGGAGAGAAGACGAGCCGATGGAAACGGAGGATACCTGAGGACCGGGTTCGCACCCCGGCTGATGCCCGTTGTGCGACCTCGAATCGCACCCTTCCTTGGAATCCCTGGAGGTGATGCCCTGGCCCCGCACCCACGAAGGCTCCGAAGAGTTCCATCGAGAGAGGCCCCCTCTCTCTCGTCGAAACACGTGAGGAACGGATTCCGACCTCCTGGATATCCTACGTCCATTTTCAGGATCGCAATCCAGATTGGGGTTGAGAGGACGGAGAACGAAGTGGTATTCTTCTCCAGGGGTGAATATTTCTCCAGTCTGGAAGGGATTTGCAAAGCGGGGCCATGGAGGATTTAGGACTTGCCGGGACTTCTATGAAGCTCCGTTAATTAATTGATGTAGGGCTAGCGGATCCCAGAATATGTTTAGTTTATGTTTTCGATATTTTGACCGTATTTTCAGATATCGTCGGCTATTTTTCAAGTTTTCACCGGGGAGGGGGGAGCGGAGGTCCTTGGCGGGGGGACCGAGAATGGTTCCGCTACGCCACTGAAAATAGTTATATTAAAATGAATTTTTTGTAATTATTATGATTATGTTTAATAATATTAATATGTAATAGAAAATCTCAATACATTAGAATTGAGCCTTGTGCGGGGCCCCTAATAAAACGCGGGGCTCTGTTCGGGGGAACCGATTGCACAAGCCTCACGCCGGCCCTGTTTGTGTCTACTTTTTCAACACTATAAGAATGTTTTTAAGGGTCCCGTCAATACATTTGAAGCCCAAAAGGATTCTGTAACGCTCAATTTGTACGATTTCCTTCAACCGTTTTTATCTTTTGCGCTATAAGAAATGTTTCATTTTTATCTTGCTGTAATCTGGTCACCCTAACTAAGCGCGAACTTTACGGTAGGAAAGTAACTACTTGGGCGATTCGTGAAAATTAGTTTTAAAAACTCTAATACAGCCGTGATACAATAATAATTTGTAGTTTAATGTAAATGTAGAAGAATTTTATTTAAAAATTGAACGATAAAAACCAAAATTTGTTGTGATGGTGTGAATAAAAATTAATTAATTGTAGCGTTGAATGGATAATAAAAGAAAATTATTTATGATACAAAAGAGTTTACTAATAGGAGATTGTTTTAATTAAACGGATATGCTATCAACAAGAGGAAAAAAACATTTCGTTTCAGCAACGTCATACAAAGTTTCAATGTTTTTATGTCACTGTTTTTCCAGACAAAATAACTGGGTGAAAGAGGCAGAGAGAGGTAAGATTCGAAAAAAAATTCGCTCCTCATTTTGAGTATCCTTGACCCTCCTCGACTGTAATTGTTATGCAAAGGAAACGTAGAGAAAACGAATAAGCTCGTTCTTTGGACTCGAGCCTCCCCCTCCCCCATTCATAACCGGGACGCCATGTTGCAATCCACGTTCATTGTCACGGTGTGGGAATTTAAACAAAATGTTTGGAATACGTGCAGAAAATATTTTATATAGAAATTAAAAATTGGTTTGCACTCCATTAAATTGTCAATTTTAATAAGGGGTTGGCATAAATTTCATTTGGATAGTTATACAGGCTTATTTAGTTAAACTGCTTAGGTAAGTTCTTTTAATTTGTAGGACATACTAAAACAGAGTAGTTCCCGAACAAGCACTTAAAATATACTGCTTTACTCCCATCTTATTTATTATTAGGTGTCAATTCTGGATTAATAGATTTATGTAACCATTGCTCATTCCGTTGTCTTTATCTCGATTTTAAGCGCAGCCACACGTGGTCCCGTTGAAGGATATAAAAACTTCTCACAAATAAATACTACCGGTTTCGTTTGATGTATAGCCGGCATTCATTAGGCTCCAATTCACGGAATAGGGTGCATCCATAAATTAAAGTCTGATTAAACGGATGAAGATTATTTATATAGTCTGCAAAATACCATTCTCCCCCCCCCCCCCCCTCCATTACATCTCATTATGAAATCCACTCGCTTCAGTGATCCTCCGAAGCATTTACACCAGGGATTAACTCCTGGTCCTAAGGTTCCACAGATCCAAGCATTTTTACTTTCTTCATATACGTAGTCCATATAGAGAAAGTATTGTTTTCATGAAAAAAAATCTGATGTGGCCAACACGACTTTCTCCATATTTGGGGTATAGATATTTAAATTATTATGAATAGCATTATAAGGAAAAATTATTATTTCGTATCGTAAAAGAATACAGTCCTCTTTATTGCCGTAAATTAGGTATATTTTGAATATGTTTACAGAATTCACCGCTACATGGTGGTGGCGCTGTATACTGGAAATTTAGAAAAATCAAAATATCTCCGAAAAGGATGGTTCTACGAAAATTTGTTTCAAACGAAACTTGGAAGAAATATTATTCTCTACAACTTTGGTCCTCACGAAGATTACCAATAACGACGTTTTTAAGGAGATATTTGACGGAAACCGAAAAAACCGATTTTTTATAAATAATTCCTAAACAATAACTGCTATGGAAAATTCTTTCAAATGAAAGTTGTAGGAAATTACATTCTCTATAACGTTTGTATACAATTGTATATACAATAATGATGTTTTCACGAAGATATTTCGTCAAAACCCAATTGGATTTCGAATAAACCTTGACTTCCGGTTAACCGTTATTGTCCAAAAACTAATTAGCTCTTCGTACTCATACCAAAGTGTTATATATGTAATTTGGTGTTAATATGACAAGTACTTTTTGAGTTAGAGCGCCCACAACCACATACATCCACACACACACATACATCATTCCGAAAATAGTCTAAACGTGTTCTAGGGACCTTAAAACGTGTATTTCCGTTGAAATCTCGAAGTTGATTTTTTTCATGAACACAATACTTTCCCATTACTACGTATGGAGAAAGTAATAATGAGAAGAAAAGTCCGTATTTTTCACCTGCTATCACCTAATATCGCTACTTTACTACACAGTTAAAAGTCATTACATTGTTAATATTAAATTTGAAAATGGATTCCATAAATAAATGCTATAAATATAAAATGCTTTTCTATTACTTGATGCACACGAACGATTGACCATTTAGATAAATTCCACTGAAACAATTATTAAACACTTAACGTAAATCTGAATAAAATAAGTATAATAAATATATTTTTGCATGGTTGACCAATTTTTTTCATGATATCTGTGAGAATTTTAAACCATCTATCATTGCATTTGCGGGCTGCAATATAACGTGGAAAACATACCACCAAAAATACAGAAAATTCCACTTATGAAGGCCAGATATACATTCGTTAAATTGTCATTTTGAGAAAATTTGAATCATAGATCGAAGAAAAGATATTGATTATGAGCACTATGGTTAATCAATGAAGATGAATGCAGGAACCTCCTAATAACCATACAAATATTTGTTAAAAAAGGAAAATACCTTTAGGGGAATTTACTCTACGCCAGTGACCAAACACACGCAATCTCACACAATCCAGGTTTAGGGGGAATTATTCCAACGCCAGGTACCCTTTTGTCCTTATATTTTTCTTTTTAAAAAATATTTGTATGGTTATTAGGAGGTTCCTCCATTCATCTTCATTGAAGCATAGACTTACCATGGATCCACTAAATATAACAAAATTATACACGGTCAAATCAATAAAATTAAAATTCCCTGAAATACAAAGTCCTGACTTTTGTAGAAATATTGACTTTTCTCCCATTTTGAACTTAACATAAACAAACATAAATATAAAAGAATGAAACACTGTAAGAAATTAGTGTGTATGTTACGTTCAATCCATATTTATGGATGCGTAAACTAACTATAAATTAATTTCACTATTAATTTCGCGCATTTTATGGATGATTTTATTGGTTAAAATATGGCGTAATTACAGTCCCAGTAACCGTTTTCTGGATTTCGAGACTTGTCGTTTAGTCATCCTTCGTTTCGTTTGTAACAAAAAGTCCATCTTTATAATGGACCGATTTATACCCAGAGAATCAAACAATGTTTTCCTAACATAACATCTTCCCATATGTACATTAATTAGGCACTCCTATTATTGTTAATGAGTACCTAAGCCACATGCATACTGAAACTGCTTCCAATTTTAAATATGCACATAGTTTACCAAGCCTAAGTGTAGCTATACTAGCATACGCCCTGTGTAATCCACTTGATACAAGGCATACACTCTGTTTTATAACTCAACTTCGAATCGCTTTCCCTTCCAAAAAAGAGAGCACCATATTAGAAGGGAGACAAATCAAACAAATTCTCTCCCTCTAAATTAAATAATACATATCCTCGGAAAAACATAAAATCCTTTTAGTTTTTCTCGCATTGCTCGATAAACATTTTTTCTAATTTGCAAATTTTAATAGTTCAAGCTTCGGCTAGTTAGTTTTACTGTAACAAAGATGAAATGTTTTAAATATCATATATCCTGAGATTACATTTATGTTTACAGATTTAAAAAAATCATCAAGTCAGAAACAGTGAACGATACAACATACGATGACAAACAGAATGACGTATAGACATGGATGGTCCTTTTGCTCGTCCTGTCGTTAACATGAATGTCTCCAGCAAAGCGTTACATTTTTGTTCCGATCTATCGCGTCCGCTAACTGCCCGCACTCACCACTCCATTGCCGCACACCTCCACCGCAGCTACAGACCCTCTGCCGGCGCCTCTATACAACCTGGCGCCCCCAACGCCCACATTATCAGGAGCGGACACCCTGCGCAGACGCAATCGGAACTTCCTCCCGAATCCTTTAACTTCCAATGTGGCGCCGCCTCCACTGCGCCACGCCAAGCGAGGAAATGTTATCTGTCCCGTCGCCTCTGAAACGAGGAGTTAAGTGTTATATTCCAAGATCTCTAAAAAAATCTGATGTGGCCAACACATGACTTTCTCCATATTTGGGGTATAAATATTTAAATTATTATGAATAGCATTATAAGGAAAAATTATTATTTCGTATCGTAAAAGAATACAGTCCTCTTTATTGCCGTAAATTAGGTATATTTTGAATATGTTTACAGAATTCACCGCTACATGGTGGTGGCGCTGTATACTGGAAATTAAGAAAAAGCAAAATATCTCTGAAATGGATGGTTCTACGAAAATTTGTTTCAAACAAAACTCGGAAGAAATATTATTCTCACAACTTTGGTCCTCACGAAGATGACCAATTATGACTTTTTTAAGGAGATACAGTAAAACTCGTTTATTACGTATTTGAGTGTACCGACTCAGTGCTTCATTATAAGTGTGACTTCGTTATATACGAGAAACATGGTTTTTGGCCTATATATCCCATAGAACACGTAGACACATACAGTAAAAGCTGTGATATCCGGCTATTTAGAACCGGCCACCGTTAGAGGCCTGTAATTATACAAATAAAATTCATTTTGTATTTATTTTTTTATGAATTTTTGTGTGAATTGTATTTGTGTAATACCACAACTTCCACTTTAAAATTTCTTAAAATATAAGGTGTATATATCACGTATTTACTCCGTATACTTCTGGGGCTGCCGAGTAAGCATTACGTTTTTGTTTACGTAAGCCATTTGCATTGTCTAGATGTTTTGGTGTACTTATACAATTTCCAGTTTTATCGCTTTTTATTGTTTAAAAATTACCCATCCATTAAATATGGCATCAAAATAAATACCTAAAAGCGAGGGACAGAAGAGAAAAAGTTGTTTTAACGCTAACACAAAAGCTGGAGCAGATCAAACGAATGGAAAAGGAGAAAGTAGAGCAGTCATAGCAAAAGAATTCTACATCGGATCTTCCACGCTCTACGATATCAAGGCTCATAAGGCCAAATTAATGAGATTTGTGTCACCTTCTGAGACGAGTAAATCAATTAATAAACATCATACGCTTCATAATCCAAAAATGGAGGAACTGGATAAAATATTATATGACCGGTTTTCACAGAAACGTTCAGAAGAATTAAATAATTTCGTCCATTTCTAATAGTGTAAATGAAGATAAATAAGAAAGATATAATCCAATAAATTCAATTTTGGGAACAGGTGCATTGTCGTACTCCCCAAACTTCCCGGACGCCCGAAACTATTCAATAGTCTTTTGTTTTGCAGGTAAGCGTAGCAACGTATGGAATAAGAATGGGTATATAGTATCTAGATCTACCTAGGTTTAGAAGAATTAAAATGGAAAATACAAACCCCATGCAGAGTTATGTTTGGGGAGTACGATAGTGAACCTAAGCCCAATTTTGTTTGGTTATTGCTAAATTTACGATGTCGAAATCGAAAAAAGCTCCCCTATCCGGCTATTTCTCCTAATCGGCCATCCACAATCCCCAAGATAGCCGGATAACACAGCTTTTACTGTATTTGCAGAAAGTCGACTTCAATGCCGTACTTGCATATGCAAAGAGATGCTTATCAACTTCGCGGCATGTAAAATGTCCGATTGCTATAACATACAATTTTTTAAATTGCCAATTAATATTATTATTATGGTCATTAATCTACATAAAAATCTGACATTATTAATATCGATTTCAAAACAAAGGGAGCGTGGAAATTCGTATGGAAGGGGTAGAGGGAGGAAGGGGAGGTGGTCGGCATGGTATCCGGACCTCTCTACCAACAAGTGCGCGGTAAACGGGCGAAAACTATTCATTACTTATCGCTCTGCTCGCCAGCATTCGTTATATATGGGGCATTTTTTGTCACGGGATCAAACATTTGTTCGTTACAGCCGAGAATTCGTTAAATGTGTGTTCGTTACATCCGAGATATTTAACCAATGCCAATGGAGAAGTCCAAGGGACTGAGACATTTCTTCGTTATAGCCGAGATTTCGTTTTAGGCGTGATCGTTATAAACGAGTTTTACTGTATTTGACGGAAACCGGAAAAACGATTATTTATAAATAATTCCTAAACAATAACTGCTTTGGAAAATTGTTTCAAATTGAAGTAGGAAATTACATTCTCTATAATCTTTGTATAGAATTGTATATACAATAATGATGTTTTAACGGAGAAATATTGCAAAAACCGAATCGTGTTTCGAATAAACCTCGACTTCCGGTTAACCGTTATTGTCCAAAAACTAATCAGTTCTTTGTGCCCATACTAAAGTGTTATATATGAAATTTGGTAACGATATGGCAAGTACCTTTTAAGTTAGGGCGCCCACAATCACATACACACACAGAGATATCATTCCGAAAATAGTCTAAACGTGTTCCAGGGACCTCAAAACGTGTATTTCCGTTGAAATCTCGAAGTCGATTTTTTTCGTGATCACAATACTTTCCCATACTACGTTTGGAGAAAGTAAAAACGAGTTAGGTTTATAGCAAAAAAAGGCCGAAGTTTCGATCTTCAAAGATGGAAGAATTGTAATCCAACATGCACAACGATAAGGAAAGAGAAAACTGTGTAACTTCAGGTGAAAGAATGCTCATGTATTACAGATACTCTTCGAAACATCGAAAATACTCGTTAAAAGCATTCAAAATTTACTTTCTTGATTTTATGATCTTGGATAAATTTCGAAAATTTCTCTTGAGATAATCGTCATATTCTCTTATCTTACAAAAATTGTTAAAATGATTGATTGTATGGTAAAATTCAAAGAACTGTGGGATGGGTGTTGATTAACAAGCGCTATACTAAGGAAATATTTTCTGCAAGATTACTTTTAAAAGGTCTTGGGGACTCTTAAGGTTCGGTGACCTATGCACGCGTGCTTAGATAGGGCACGCGACGATTTGCTAGTCGTCACGCTAACATCCTCTCTTCATCCTTTGCGTTTTCTAACTGTTAACCTGACAGGATGACAGACTCGTCTACTTTCTTCTGCCACTCTACCCCTTCATCATTTGTCTGCTTCTCCGCTACTCATGAACCAAAAAGGGTTTCGTATTAACATTGCGTCGGCCTCAGAGTACGAATGGAAACATGTCACAAATTATCCTCAGAATATGGCGTGTCTTACGATTTCCGCCTATTAACACGCTTCGTAAAGATGGCAAGGAGTGTAAAATTACGCATCTCATAATGTAATTAGCTTGAATTATACAGTTAGTGTGACGTAAACTTGCGGAGACTTCAACGCGCGGTGAAAGTATATGCTTGCCCATCATAAGGGTAGGAATAGTTATGATCAATATTATGGTACAATTCAAGGAGTAATTCACCATACAAGCAGACGAAAACAATACATATATAAAACAGATTAAATTTGGTAATTCAATTACTAAAAAATTAGATATTTCCGATAAAAGTTGAAACTGATAAAAATTAGAATTCCTCCTGTTAATTTAAGAATAAGTTTAAAAAGTACTCAATGAAAACCTTCTCCAACTTCTATTCAGGTATAACTCAACGTTGACGGCATTCAAATACTGTCTTAGATAAAAAATATTCCGATTTCAAATAGGAAACTAGATTATACAGTAGCGAAACCAAATAATAGTGGATAATTTGCATGATTAATTGATTTGAGCATTTAGAGTACTCAACTCTTCAAACTTTCAAAAGCAATGACCAACCGACTCTCTCCAAGTAAACATGCAACATTAAGTGCGCGACCTCCAAATCTAAAGCGAAGGTTATGCGGATTGTGTTACGTGTCCGAATCGAATGGCTTACTTTCGTCACGCTGTCGGTGCGTTTCCGGTCCGAAATGAATTTTCAACGCACGCACTGGAATGGGAAGAGTTCTAACACAGGATGCTTTGAAAAACGACCTGTTTTTACCTAGCATCTTTTGTAATTCTTGTAATTTGCTATGAGTTGAGAATTACGGCGATGGAAATTTTTCGCAACTGTAATTTTTATGTTCTTTCGCATGAAAACATTTTGGTATTTTATTTAGTAGATCAGTCTTTAAGCCGTCTAAATCATTTTTTAAATTCACTTTAGTTAATTTTTATTTTCTCTAATAATTTACTTCTGTTAAATTTCGAGACCGCTTGTAATGAACTTGATAATTTTCATTAAGTAGTATTTTTCAGCCTCCTTTCTAGAATTAAATACAGCTAGAATCTTAGTAGTTAACGAACTGAATAATACTCGTTACCTGTTTATAAATATTTTAGGTTTATTTAGATTGGATTTTGATGCCATTTAGTGGTGCTTATGTCCATTTTGAGTTCATTTTCTTTCCCGGTACTATCCTTTCAACAATTCTGCTTTTAAATATCTTACTTTAACTCTCCTCTACGACAATGGAGCGCAACTATTAGGTTTCAAGCGTTTTCAACGCATTACTTACGGAAGTCCTCATAAAAAGTAATCGGCTGATTGTAGCTTAGATCATTATCAAATAGAGGATAATCATCGCTCACATACTCGGGTTCAGAGAGCTATATGAACACCGATTACATCAGACAAACGGACCGTGGCCTTTACAGCCGTATAAACTGCTAATGCATTTAAGAATAAGATGAAAACTATCAGATCCCGTAGTTTACTCAAAGATTTTCAGATGATATGAATACAATCCTTTCCATAAAAAATTTTGATCCTTCAAATAAGCAATATCTATTTTCATAAGCTTTTCCAGACGAAGAACTCATTTTTCTGTATATTTTATAACTGTGCTTTTCATTACGAGCGAATATTGCTCAGGATTTTGTATTATTGCAGGCAGTTTTGTTGTACGTGATTAATTTCAATAAAGTGTAGTTCTGTATCCGTATTTCAGCCTGGCAAAACATATAAATATGGTTTCGAAATCTCTGCAAAGTACAAGGAAAATTAACACTTCTTCTAGTCCGCTATATCCTTAAAATTAATTAGCTCGCCCCGTAACATCCGAACTTTCTTCAGGCCTTTGTTTGAACCCTTCTCCACGTTCCTCTTTCCCACGTCGCTCTACGCTGCTCCTTTTTTCTTTGACCCACAATACTTTCGCGAGAGGACTTTCACGCACCAATTACTCCTACGCTTTTGTCTTGTCAGTTTCGGAGGCCGTGCCCATCCGCCCCAAAGCAGGCTCGGAGAGAAACACTGAATGTAACCGTTCCCGCTATACTTGCGCTGCAACACGTGCGTCAGCGAAACACCATTTTCCATCGTTAAAAAATCTGATGTGGCCAACACATGACTTTCGAAGTCAATTTTATATATTAGATTCACCTCAGGTCACCCTCGTTACCACCTGCTGCTTTTGATTTGATTCAAGGGATTGCGTTTCCTTCCACCCTTCACGAGATTGCTAACGCGAGAAAGCATTCTCAGTTGCTGGGGAATAGCCAAAAAACCAGTAAGTTCCCTTGAAAGTCATAATACACTTATGGACCGTGAAAGTATGCGTTAGCATCATATACCAGAAACTAAGCAAATCCTTTTGACTGTACATTATCCAAAACTCAAATTCCTGCCTCAATTCCTACTAAAAATAAAATATTCGATTAGCTGAAATATAGTGCTGAAAATATAGAAACACAAAACTAAAAATTTAAACATCCAAGACGATATTTTACGGTCAAACTTGCCTTCTGAGAACAATCCACAAAGTCTAGGAGGATAAATTTGTACAACAAGACGATTTGTCTGAGAATCTCTATTTGCATTGGGTAAATTCGAAGGACGAAGACGCATCGTTAACTTGAAGGTTAATTGCGAGCATAGAAGGTCGATCGAAAGATTTTTCTCTTTCAAGCGAGGCCTTTTTGCTCTGTAAAGTATGTATAAGAAGAATCTCTGAGAACGAGATAATTACTTGGGACCGACATATTCGCGCTATTTGTTCATGTTAACCGATAGCTATCGTCAATGAAAGTACATTACATCTTTCTCTTTACTGAAACCTTGTTAATTTTGTACTTTTTGCAAAAACGAACCGGAAAAAAGAATAACATTAAAAAATCTTATGTATAAACATTAATGTTAATCACTACTCATATATCCATTTAATATCTGAGACCAAATTTCTTTTGGGTTAAGAAAAATGTGTATTTTTTATCTAGAGAAGCTGGCCGGAAGCATCTCATCATTTTGCATTCTTTCTCGGACGTCCACTGTAATGGACATCAAATCTAAAATTCAATTTTTATATTAGTAACTTATACAAATTTATTTATTATTTGATTGGCAACATTTTTTACTTGGTTCACAAAAATTCCTCAATTCTTTCATCCTTATTATAAAAGGTAAAAAAAGCTCATAAATAACTTCTGAATTATGAAGTGATCTTCCCTGATCGAACAAAATAAGATTAAATAATATCAAAGTGAGTGCAAATAAAGCGAACAATAAGAAGAAAAAGAAAAACTCACTGGTCATAATTATGCAAAAAGGGTCACAGGTTTATATGTTTATATGGGAAACGTATATCCAAAATATTGGAAACGGGTTCTAGAAGGATTAAATAAATAAATAAACTGATAATGAGCACTTAAATGCTCGCCTATAGTATAGGAGAATAACTTCTGATGAAGAAGAAAAGATTTTCAAGAATACGCGTTGAGCAAAATGTTTATACTTAAATTGGAATTACGAAGAAGACGTTTTTAATTCACCTAGCTTTTGTTAAATTCATTTTCTACCGGGTACTTTTAGTACACCGTAATCTCACGCTATTCTACTTTTAATGCAGGCAAAAATCTGTTAAAATTACCATAAAAAGTTGACGCAGCGCTTAAAATGGGATTCCGTTTGGAGGAAGGACCGTAAAATTGAACATCGTAATGACGGTGCCACTTTTCCTTCAGAAGCCCAGTCTGCCGAAAAATGAAAAGGGAAAGTTGGAAGGAACAATTGGCAGTTACATCCTGTGTCAAAGAAGTGAAGGGAAAATGCGAATGCTTCCCCGAGTAAGCATACGTAATTGCGTAGATTTAGCAGCAATAAAATGTAACTTTTATCTTCTTTAACTGACCATTTTGAATTTTTATTTTCTTGAATTATTGAAAAAAATTGAACCCTTCCTGTCTTTGGACATTGAAATATATTCTAATCACATGGTTAAATACGCGAGGAGCGACATTTTGAAGATCCCTATTTAAGCAAATTAGAATTAGCATGCATCTGAGAGAATGAATGTTAGTACCCAAAAGCTTTAGGTAGCCGATTCGTTTATAATAAGAGACGCTCCTCTTTTCCGGTCTTAAGTCACAGTAATTCATATTCAAATAATTTCACTATAGCAACCAATAAGAAAGAAATCTTATAGTTATTTAAACAAGAACTTAATTTTTGGACGCATTGATATTTCGCATACTGAATATCGCTTAAAGATCCAAATACTTGTCACGACTGATTAAAAGCATTGGGTTCTTCCCATCAATTGAAAACTGTCAAAAAAACATTACCCTCAGAAACTTAAATATTATTGCCAATGGAATATATCCTTTACTGTAGATGGGGAAATCCGCCATAATGCAAGATTTATTGAGGCAGATCTGAATTTTCGTTATCATTAAATCTGGGAAAATAAACGAAGCAATGACTGCAGCAAAAAGTTTTACCCCCGACCTAATGGAAAAATGTCCGTTAAACGGAGAATTTGCCGAACAAGTAAAATTACTTATTTTATACTTTGATTCCGTTAGAAACCCTTCCATAAATCTTTCATTAGTGTTATTTGCGTGTATTTGACATGATCAGAACAAGTTTGGAAAAGTCAACTAAGTTTGCTGAAAATAACTCTTTTTATTTTAATAGACATATTTTCCGTCGCGACACACACGACTGTCGATGCTCACGTGCGTGACACATTGCGCACCACAATCCGCCGGAATAAAGCAGGAGTAGTAGTGTGTAATAATTAAGAGTTTATGTCCAAACACTGTTTTATTGCTGCTAAAAATGACGTAAGAGAAACATGAATACTCTGCTTAACAAAATTAACTTTACTTTCCACAAGCGGTCATTATTATTTTCGGTCGCACGCCTCCCAGATCTTCGCGACAAATCGGTTGAGAACCGCTGCATTACGTTGAGCTAAATAATCACATTTTTCACGAGGTAAAAAAAATAGAATTTCATTTCTACTAATACGGATGCGTATATTTACGGGTATGCCCTTGAAAGCGTTAATTTGACTAATATTTCAGTTTATCTCTCCAAATTGTCTCATTAAGACGTCAGCAGCGTAGTAGACGTTAAGCGAGTGTAGTTGTACCTTTTGAAAGGCAACGATAAAAATAATATTATGAATTCCGAGATATTTTTTTAATTTCTATAACGCATTAAGAAATACACCCGCTGACATTTCACACGATAAACCTTGAACTATTTCTCATATATGTGTAGGGGGCGAGCTTCGCAACTGTTTGGCCCAGATTTCGACGTGTTCTAGCGACAGATGGATGCCGAGATAGCTTCATCATAGGGTTCTTATTTTATAGCCGACCTAATTAACTGGAACGTATAACATTAACGAAAAAACAAGTTTTAAAATTAAGAACCTTTCCCCTTGAAAAATCTTGCTTAGCGCCTTGAGACTGCTTTTTTCGAAGAATGTCACTCATGTAGGTTATGTTGGCGTTGGTCATGGTCCGCAAACGATTTTTTTTTATTTTTTCCTATAAAGGAGGCTTTCAGTGCTCATTATTCTGCCCTAGAATTAAACATGTATATGAAGTGCTTTTTTTCTAAAAAAATAGATGGCGATACTCCCACGCCCCCTCCACTCTTCCTGCACCCTCTCCTCCTTCTCTATTGAATATGTGATGAACTTTTAATAACAAAGTTGATAATAAAAGTCAAAATGTTTAACATTTATAGAAGCCGTTTATTACTTTAAGTTTTAATGAATTAAAAAAAAGAAAATGTACCGAAATTAGACGTGAGTCAACATAGCTCTGAAAAAAGGTGCCGGCATGCCGCGGCGTACCGTCACAAAAAAGCAGTGTATATTTAAACATCTTTTTCTGTAAAAACGTGTTAGCATATTGCAACCCATAATTGATAATGCAGGAGTTTCAAAATTGCATTTACATTTCCATTTCATCTTTGAAGCAGTTAATTTTTAACTTTATGTAGTTTAAAAAAATAAGAAACTACGTAATACTGTATAAACGCCATTTCATTAAACAGAAATTATACAAAGCTGTGTTGTTCCTCGTTTTATTATAATGCAGTCCCACTACATTTTCGGTAGTGAATTATTTCTGTAGTTTATTTTAATATTGATATTATCTTAGCCTTCGCAGCCATTTCTAAAAAATTCATCCCTTTATTCTATAGCAATATCTTCGTGCCTTAACCAATTTATTAATTTATCCACCGTTGGTTCACAACTAGTGCTCAGGGATAATTACAGGGAGTTCAATAAAGCTAACAAACGACGTACAAGCGTCCATGCTCGTCATATGTTTTAAACTCGTGGCGCTAGTTTCATTAAGGAGGTACGCTACGTGCTCTCCTGCCAATCTCGGTAAAGTATTTTGATCAAACTTTAATAAAGCCAGAAAGTATACTTACAGGTCGAAAAAACGAAAACACTTTGCGGCTAACAAAGAGATAATTTCAAATTCAAGGAGCTTATGATATAAATTAAATTTCTCTTCAAAGGGCTGAGATTAAATTTAAGAATCCGCTAAAATATTTATCACTGAACTACTGAATTCACTATTATTTCCTAAATTTGCTTAAATGTTGCACCAATAATAGCATTTTCATCAGCAGTCGCGGTAACTGACCATGTTATCAAGTGAAATTGGCAGTGGGATACAATAGAATAAAAACCCACGTGCCTCGAGCTATTTCGACCGGTTTGCTCCGAGAGTACCCATCATGCGCTGAAACTATCCGCGGCGTTTCGCCCTTGATTATTTTGATTGGCATGAAAATGTGCCATTTAAATTAGATAAATCTATGGCAGGGATGGCGAATACGTGGCACGCGTGCGATTTTACTTGGCATGCGTAAGCTTGTATTTTATGTATAAATAGGAAGTTTCTAAGAGAAAGAGTAAAGCAATGGCACGCGGAAAAATTCCGATGGTTCACGCTACTTTCTTGGCACGCGACTCAAAAATCATTTGCCATCCCTGATCTAATCGTTAAATTTTCATATAGTGCGCGGTCCGCTTCATCAAGAAAGGTTTAAAAAATTTCCAAGTTCCTAAAAAAAAGATACAAACAGTTACATTTAAAACAATTAGAAAATCTTTCTGATGGAAAAACGATTTAGATTGACTAGTAATTTCTCTTTAAAGATGAAAATATCGTGAAGTAATCGCCCATCGTCGCATACAATGTAATAACATATTCTATTTTTCGATAAATAAGTGGAAAAATAATATATCAGATCGTGTGATCCTGAAATTTATGTTGAAAAGCGACTTTTAACACCATAGAATAAACGGGGAGAAGCAACAGATTGAATTACCTTCGAAATACGTGTCATTGTGTGGCGTGGACACAGGCCTCAAGGAATGGGAGCGGAAGTCAGAACTCGAGTCCATCTGGGTCCAGGATGTCCGAGGCATTTCATCCCTAAAGGGCGGGTTGTGAAAGTCCTTTTGGAAGAAATAAAGGAATAAAAAAAACATGATTGATATACTGAAAAGGAGGTGGGACTAACGTGCTAAATTATCAGAGTAAATAAACATCATTTGGCTAGATTTAGTCTCCACTAAATTGCGTATAATTATATAAATTACAAATTAATGCATTCAAAATACAGCGCCATTAACTTTGTGTATATCGTTTTTTAGGTTAGTAATTATAATTCAGTAATTTACCTAGGTCTTCATATTCAAACTGAATTAGTATAATAAATGTTCAGAATAACTTACTTAAAGGGTACTTACTGTCTTTCCATGACTATATTAGTTACTTGTATAATAAAATAAATCCTTTAAAATAAAAAATACAGGCATGCTACAAACTTAAAGACATCGTTCACCTTCCCAGTTTGAAAGAAAAACAAAGATAGGAAATAAAATCTTACTCAGAATAAAAAAAGCAAGGGAATGGGCGCAGATTCTTAAAAACCCTGCGATAAATTAAGTTTTAAAAGCCTTTAAAATATTGCCTGTAATGAGAATTTTATGCTCATATTTTTTTGTGGCAAAAGATTACTTTTTTAAAGCAAATCTGGGTATTTGGAACAAATCTCTGTATCCAAAAATATTACAAAACAATGTAATGGTTTGCATCTAACTGTAAGATTCATCAAGAATTTCTTGAATTTGGAAAGGATAAAATCTTTGCCCTTGAATAGGAGGAAAACGTTTATAAACCGTAACCAAACGGGTTATTATATTCTAATGAGCCAAACCTCAATTAAAAATATGGCTTTTCTGATAGACAGTGCCCTGTAAAATGAAATAATGACCATGGTAAGAATTGGGTCAATGACAAAACAAAACAATTGAATGCATTCAACCGCAGAATCATAAGATGCGTAATAAAATTACCATACAATGTACTTGCTCTTGGACAAGATAGAATTCCTATCCTAAAGAGGGCGAAGGATCCATAACCTTCGCACGCTTTCGCCGCGAACTGAAATTGACCGCATTCGCTATGCATAATGAAAATGAATCTATAACGTTCAATTTTTCAGCGTACCTGAAAAGAAAAGTTATGGCATCATCAAAGAATTCGAAATCTTACGTTTGCTCTCCATATTCAAACACTATTTAATTTTTACATTTACTCCAATAAATTTATTCCTAAGAAAATGTAAACGCGGACATAAAATTTAAAACGCATGGCAGGGTGCAAATATTTTAGGTCAAGTATGGCCTCTTGGATGACATTCACTATTTTAGAATTTAATCGATTAGGCCCTTTACATGCTTCAACTAAATCATTGTCCGCGGTAAAAGCAATGGTTCGTTTCCAAGAGATTATTTTCATAATTTGGCTTGAATAAAAAAAAAATATGTATCGTGATAAGAACTCGGAACAAAAAATTTTACAAAAATTGCTTCGGAATCCAAAAAGCATTCATACTCTTTAGCCTGGGCCGATATATTTGCTTTGGCATATATGAATTTTCCAACTAAACACGATTTTCTAGTAATGGCGGCGAGTAGAGAAAAATATTTTTACTCTTAACATAAGTCTGTGTCTACGAGAAACTAGTTAAATATGACCTATTGTGAATGTGAATAGGAGATCAATCTTTCAGCATCCATGGAGTTGGAGAGTTCGCGATGCGAATGATTTGGCCAAACATAGCGTAGTAGTGGGTCAGTACGCGAAGCGCGCAGGGGCGGATTATAATACTCCTAGTAGGATAATATAAGACGAATAAGCGCTTCGTATAAAAAAGCATGACGTAAAGTCGGAACTAGTAGAGATTTACAAACTGAGCAAAATAAAAACTATAAAATACAAGTCCAACGGCCACAAAAGCTTATCTAGCTGTCCGTTTTCCTTTCTAACATAATAAACTCTCAATGCTTTTACTAAATGGGCGGAGAAGCATTTACTCATTCGCAGCCATCAATCCCATGCACACTTCATTCCGCTCGGTGAATCACCGCCCCCTTCCTCCTCCCCGCCACTCTCCCCCACCCACCCGCACCCCTCCCATTGTTGTGCAGGACGCAATCTCTCATCGCTCGTTATGAATTTTGCGGTGCACGCGTCGCGTAACACGTGCGCAGGTGGACATTCCGTGATCCAGCAAGCGGATGAATGATACGCTATGCTCCCAGCGCCGTGTCCATCTTTCGCTGGAGATAATAACAAAACACTCTTTACCTGACTATTTATCCCTCCGAAGGATGAAGAGGAGTAAGAGTAGTGGGTGGAAGCGTTCGAGAATGGTGCGAGGAGGTGGAGGAGAAGAGGCGTGCAGAGGGAGCGTAGGAAGTTCGCCCTCCCGCACATCCTCACCACGCTCCGCCTGCAGACCGTGGTGGCGACCACGACCGCGTGGCGGCGCTGCTGGGTGCGGCGGCCCCTGCAAAAGGAAACGAATAAGCTCGGTTTTCTGTTTTGTTTTGTCGCGCAAAAAATAAATAAATGGAAGGGTTCTTGAAAGGGTGCATCGCGACAAAACATTACGGTTTTGTCCCGGAGGTGAATCTGCTCGCGGAATATTTGCGCTCTGAATGGCGGACGGAATACGCGAGGGGGAGGAGAGGGAGAAAGGAGGGAGAAAGGAGGGAGAAAGGAGGGGAAAGGGGCAGAGGAGTAGGTTGACCAAATTGGCCCAAAGTAACACATTTTTCCTATTATCTTTTTGGAGGAAGTTTCAAAATTTTTCAAGGGATAAACAAGTAATAGCATGCTCCCTGCATAATACATGAATTTTATAAATATAAGGAAAGATATTTTTTTGTTTTACGCAGCAAAATAATGTGAAGTGAAATGTTTTTAATTAGAATGAAATGCATTATTTTAGGTAAAATGCACCCAAAATAAAAATGTTAGCTTATCGTTCAAGTAAAGTATGAGACCTTAAATTGTTAATCGATGAACAGGATAACTATTAATCATTAATCTATTGAGAAATGAAGTCGTGCATTTCGGATACAAGACAGCCATCCTCTATGGCAATATATCGGTTTTTGATTCTTAGAAAAACTTTCTTTCTTTCTTTTATATCTTTCTTTCGTTTATGAAATCAACGATCGGAATATTCCCTCCGAGGATGGTTACTTCATACAAGAAAATAACTTAATTTTTTTTGCTAACTACTCGTATTTGGCCACTGGAGTCATTCTGAACATAAATTGGATATAACAATGTTTTTGCTTTGCTTGCGTGTTTTTGAAATAAATAAATAATAAACTATACTCAGTCTTCGGGGAATGCAGATTGGCCTTTTAAGACTGCAGTAGAGGGGAGAAACGATGCCGTTTGAAACCGTACTGAAGCTTTAAGATGGAACGCTCTATAGTTATTAAAATATGGACGGAAAATGTCAACTAGTTCCTAATCTCCGCGAATCTTTTAACAAAGCAAAATTAGTCAAGCAGTCAATATTTTTCACTATTTATTCACATCATAATTTCAAATCATTGATATTATACAATGAAGAGTAAAATTAAATTAAAAACTGTTAATTAATTAAGGCACCGTACCAAATCAGCGGGTCATATCCTAAGTTCCTTTTCCAACCTTCAAACCGTTTCATATTCTCTCTACATTAATTATATCCTAGCACTAGTGACGTATATCGTCCCCAACCTTCAATGCGCTCTTCATTACGAAAACACTAGATTCGACGTCATGGGATTGGTTCCTCGGACACACAAGAAACACACTAGCTGGAGAACCAATAAGGCGCAAGTATTGTGAAAGTGCTGATTTAAAACTCTCCTTAAATTGTTTATGTTATTCAAAAAATATTTACGTGAAATACCGTCGAAGAATTATAGTTGGGCTTGGACCGTATCGTAGTGTCAAGTAAATTAATGAAGTTTCGAGAGAAAGTTTGGGATATATATATTTATAGGATAAATAATAAAATCAAAGCGAAACGTACGGAGTGGGTGGAACATATAATTTCATAAAGAAAACCTACTCAGACGATGGAGAGATTTTCAAACGTGGTCGTCTGGAGCAGGTTTTTTCAAAATTCTTTTTCAGCGGCCCAATATTGATATAAAATATGCTATACGGCCCATGAAAATTATACCTTATGAAATATTGCTAAGTAAGAATTTCTAAGGATGTCTTTAAAATATAAACGATACAATTTAAAAACCTTTACATCCCATTAGTTGATTTTGGTTATCTTGGCAACAATTTAGCCTAAATTTAGGGTCAAAATATCTTGGATCGACCCTTCGTTGAGGTCCTTATCGAATATTTTGCGATCCATCTTTGGGCCGCGGCCCATACTTTTAAAAACCCTGACCTCGTGATTCAAAATGACAGACCTTTTCCCTGCAATTAAACTATTTCCGTATGCATTCGTATTTTTTAATTTCGTCGAAGAGGATAACGGCCGATAGAAATCTCGCACCCGCGTCTCTATGGGGAGAAAGAGAAAGGTCGTGGAAGGGAAGCGGCGAAAGAATAAATCGAATAGAGCAAACGAAGGAGAGAACAATCCTGAGGCGCATAGTTAAAAAAAAAGAACCCTCCCAATCGTATCGTGGGAAACGGAGAGAGCAAAGAGGCCGCTGAGACAAAAAGGAAGTTTACTATATGCTTAAATTAATTAAAAAGGCTCGAAAGCATTTCGGTAGACGAAAGTGTTTTGTTTCTTTCAATTTTAATGTCTTATCGCGGTGGGAGAGGCAAAGGAAGGTTCACAGGGCTTAATCTGCCGATGGCGAATGTAGGTCACTTGTGAAAAAGCGAAATTTTGCGAAACACTTAATTCGGAGCGATTAAGTGGATGATGGCGGGGATCTTCACGGGAGAAGGAATCCGACGAAGATGGTTGTGCTGAAAGGGAGAACGCTGAAATAATACGAAGAAGTTGAAGGCGAAGACTTCGTGAATTCTCGGATACTTCTCTTATCATCTACAATAATAAAAGACAGTGTCACAATGTCACTTTGTCATATAATGCTTTTTGAAGCTTAATATCTCGCAAACGACTGAACCGAATTTGATGAAATTTTCAGGATAGCATTATGATATAATAACAAAACGTTTTAATGTATCGAACTCGAGATCAAAGACCCGGGTTCGACTCCAGGGGGTAATTTCCATTTCCAATAAGTTAACGCGTAAAATCGGCTTTACGACGTGCAGGCTTTCATTCTTTTTTAGATTAAAATTAGAAAGAATTGACCTACAATCTTCGAATATAAAACATTTGAAGAAAACATTATAAAGTTTCTTATTCTGTTCATCCTTTTCCGCCTACAGTTCGAAATTTCTCAATGTAAACGTTACTTCACAATGTTTGAGGAAATCTAGCCATTTTAACGGGATGTTGCCTTGCCTACCAATTCCATTGTTAGACCTTTATATCATATTGTTAATTCAATCCTTATGGGTATAAACGTCTTTTGAAAGCTTTTAATACGAGAGAGAGAGAGGGGGGAGAGATAGAGGTAGAGGGGGGAGCGAGAGGGAGGGGAGAGAACGGGTAGGGAGAGAGAGGGTGTGAGAAGGAGAGAGGGTGTGAGAGGGGGGGAGGGAGGGAAAGAGAGGTAATTATTTAAGTTTAAGTAAAGATAGCCCGTCAACAACAGAATATTTACTAGAAATGTCGTATATGACAAAATATTTCATATGTAAAAGTGTGATATTAATTATTTTAAATGAAAATAATAATAATCTATCTATAATTCTTCCGTTGATATTTCAACGGGCACTGCCTAGTTCTTTTATAATCGGTACCTTAATAGGGGGAGATTTTCTATAAATCGAACTTCATATTCAACACGCAGTAATAGCGGTAAAATGTAACTTCTGCAAATCGTTGAAAATTCACATTATATAGGTACTACTACCAACAGAAAGGGACAGTTCGGCACGACCGGTTCGACGAAGGAACCATTCGGCGATGGGATTATTCGACACCGGACAGTTCGGCGCCAGACGTGTTCCGCATGGCACAATTCCAATATATTTAGGAGAGAATATCGTTATGATAATATTAATATTGCAACTATTAAGTTACCGAATCTATTACGTAGAAATAAAAATGACTATATTTAAAGGAAAATAGATTTAAATTAACTTTCGTGAGAAAAAGTACACGATAAAAATTATACGACGAAAAATCACCGGTTGGTATGCGTAATGATTTTGCACAATTAATTAATTATATTAATGTTAATTTAATACAAATGTTACTGTTAAGTTAAATTAGCTGACTTGATTTCATCGAACCAATGCTGTTTAAATAAAAATGATTATATTTTTAAAGAATTAACTTTCGTGAGAAAACGTTCACAGTATATAACAATGAAGTTAACGCGGCTGATTTGACTTTACCGAACCAATAACGTTTGAATACACATGGCTAAATTTAAAACAGCTTAACTTCTCAATCAATTTACGTGAGGAGCTTTGTAATGTATCACGTTAAACCATAGTATTTCTATAAAGAACAACATTTTAAAGTAATTTTCTATATATAACAATAATAAAATACAATCATAAACGATACAACTATTTAAATAGTATACAGCCAACGTTAACTTTAAATATAGCCATTTTTATTTCTACGTAAAATATTCGGTAACTTAATAGTTGGAATACTAATATTATCATGACGCCATTCCCTCCTAAATATATTGGAATTGTGCCGTGCGGAACACGGCTGGCGCCGAACTGTCCGGTGCCGAATAGTCCCAACGCCAAATAGTCCATCGCAGAATCGGTCGTGCCAAGAGAGGATCCATTCAAGCCCCACTTTCACTTCAGAAAATTTTATGAAAATATTTTTAAACATACCTTTACATTTATTTATTTTTAAAATACCTTTAAAAAACTTTTTTTAAATGCCTTTCGGCGATTGTCAGTCAACGTTCGCCTATCTTCAAGTAGGTCATGGATTTAGGAAATGGTCAAAATTAAATTTAACCAAAACCACCGCCGAACACGGTAATGAAACGATTGAATAAACAAACCAATTTCATCCAGACAACTCCCTACTAAATGGCAATTCACCGGCAACAGATTCCTAATGACGGCTACTTGAAAAAACTAAGTTCATCAATTCGTCCCCGCATTAGAGTAGGTGCCACTTGTTATTATCACTGGTTGTTGTTATCAGCCGGTTGTTATAACGATATTCCGACTTACAAAAATAAATCTAGTTTAAAAATATACATACTGCCGTTTATTGTGATCGGTATCTTTATGTTATCGATTTAACAGAATCCCATGTGATCGTATTAAGCGGCACCTACTGTACCTGCAGTAAAGCTCATTCAGATGTAAGACATACTTTGATGCATCCTTTTTAATATAATCCTTTGCTTATCTAAATTCTAAATAACCTCTGATAATAATTCCATTGTTTCGCAATTGTGTCGCTACACTCCACATTGGAACTAATAAAATTCGACTAAACGAAATACAGACACGCATGTAAAACTTCTTGCGCTGCGAAAGAGTTACTGCTATGAAGCATAGTGCGATGTCTTTGCAAGACAATGCGGCTCGGACCGCCTCCATACAATTATGGACTATTACTGGACCAGGACAATGAAAACGTGGCGTGTTTTACCTAAGGAAGGAAAGTGAGTGCTCCTGAGAGGAAATTGTGGACTTGGGCACCGTGAAAGAAAGAGAAAAGGGAGGGAATTTAAACTGTTCCGCGTTGTACGGCGTGGCGTCGGTATTATTGCGGTTGTTGCGGTCTACTTGCACATCTCTAACAATAAGAAGGCCAGCGCGTAATCCTGACGTAAAAACTTAAGAGGCGGCACGCTAAAAATCGTCAGGATGAGGGTGTAAAATAACAGGATGACGCTGCTGAGACAATGCCACGCCCCCCCCCCCCCCTCCTTCCGTTGCTACACTGAACACTGCACTACCAACTCCTGGAATTGCTTTAAAAAGTAGCTGAGAACTACTAATTCCGATGAATCTCCTTAATTATAAGGCTATATGGGAGATTCAGGACAAAATATATAATGATGAAGTTTACACATTCTTCCATCAGGCATAATATAAGCATCCAAGAAACATAAGCAGCCGTAAATTAAATGAGCCCTGTAAATAATTTAATTTACATGGACATAATTTTGCGTAAACAAAAAAGCGGCATTATGTCTCACTTTTTTTAAATCCGGGAAGTTTTCGATGAGAGTTTGCTTCGATATTGCGTTAATGGGAGGGAAAGATTAATAACGAGAAATGTAATAAGCTTAAACCATAAGATTATCGGCTTCACAGTTGACGTCAGATCTCTGAGTTTGTATCAGCAATGTCTCGAAGATCGCTGTAACGTTTGAGGCGACCTTTCGACACGGTTTCACGAGCGAAAACACAGCAAAGGCAACGCCCATACGTTTAAAATGACAGGAAGTGGAATCACCCAAAGCATTCTTTTGAGAGAGAGACTAAATTTGAGGAGGATGGGGAATTAGTGCTTCGGGCACAACAGATAGGACGAGATAAAAAAGCGGACCTCTTTATTGCAGGTTGAAGCCCTTCCGCGGGCGTCAGATGAACGAGAATTCAAGATAAATAAATAAATAAATAAATAAATAAATAAATATATATATATATATATATATATATATATATATATATGTATTTTTTAATGGTCAATTGAAGGATTCTCCATTCATTTTACATACATATAATATATCCATTTCGAAATCCAGTTTGTTGGCCGAATCAAGATCGTTTTGAAGGCGCATAGCAAGTATGTTCGTGAATATTTTGTAGACCGGTGGGAGTTGGATGATTGCCCAGCAGTTATTTAAATCTTTGCAATCTTTTTTTGAGCAAAAGGATGATACTTGCGTGGTTCCACAACTCTGGTATGTTCTTTTTTCTTAGGTAAGATATAAAAATCTTGAAGAGGATCTTGTCCATACAGTTACCTATTATCTTGAATATTTCTGCCGTGATGCCATCATTTCCAGTTGCTTTTCCGTTCTTCATGCTTTTGATTGCGTGTCTCACCTCCTATGGAAGAATATCTGGACCCTTTTCGGTGGGCATATTTCTTTCATTTAATTCCTCATTGACATCCTCATAAGGTTTGACGTAGAATTCTTGTACTAGTTTAAAAATTAATTTATTGCTATGTGTAATCGAACCGTCTTTCAGCAGTAATGCCACAAACTTTCTCTGAGCGAGAGATATTACTCCATCTTTAGAGCTTCGATTATTGTCTACAGTTTTCTTGATATTAATACATGATTATATTTTTCAGCACCATCTTTGACAGATTTTCTTAGTTGTTTTCACTTCTTCAAAACGGTTCATTTCTTTAGGGTCGTTAGTTATTTTCATTTCTTTTCTTCGTCAGAAGTCTTGTTTTTCTGTTAACTTTTTGTCCGACTTGACTTTCACAGTTTCCCCTGTTTCTTTAAGTACCTTTACTAATATAGAATACACAGACATGCTTTCTCTGATGGCTTAACCATGAGAGCGATTTGCAATTGTAAAAATCAAAGTAGATGGGATTTTTCTCAGTCAAAGATAATGTCTCGAGTTTGATTCTCGTACAATGGGTATTACTATCTATGGTCTTTTTGTCCAACTTTCTCTACTCTTCAAATTTGACTAATGTGATTCACGCTTTGAATTTATCGCGGATATTGGAGATAAAAAGGAATGGGAAAACCGCCTTTATATAAAATTATCTAACGTAGATGTCTATATTTCGAAGTTTTGGGCGAAGACTTGGGAGGGGAGGTTACAGAATTCTACTGTGATGATGAGTTACGACTTCATCCCCACTTTCGAAAGAAAGTCTTTTTGGTTAATGTTAGAAAATTTATGTTATTCAGCGATAGTAAAATTTTCGATTATTCAGATCCTGCTTTACACATAGGCTTTAGGTTGCTTCTCGAATGTAAGGTTTCCTAACCTCAAAGTGGTAATATTTCAAATTCCTTACTAAAAAATACTACCTGATAATATGTATTTAAGAGTTACATCATGTATACACAGGTACACAGGTATATTCGCAATGTTTTGGAAATAATAATAATATAAGGGAGTGGGAGAACTAAATTCTGAAACCTGTGTATACTTGAAGTCAATCGGCACTAGAACTACCAAACGATAAAGCAATGGGAACCTATTAAATTTCAAGACGCCAGACGTAAACTCATCTATCACGCAAGGCTTTATATAATCATATCATCTTATAGTAATGTATAGCTTAGTGAAATCACTGTTATTAGTGGATACTAAATGAAACTACGTGGAACCAGGTTTCGTTTCTGTAATGGCTAAATTCTACTAAAACACGCCATAAATGTAATTTAAGATTTAAGATTTTCATACAGCTGCGAACATAGAAGCACAAAATCTATCGGCGCCGCTATCAATTTTCTTCAGACCAGCTGATCGAGAAGCTGGAATAAATTTCATAGGAGACTCCTACGCCCGTGATGCAAGTGAAAAAAACCATAAGCGTACATCTGCTATAAATTATTCATCCTAAATGGTATCTCACTCATCGATGATTCACAATCAGATATAACCTAAACTAGGAGTAATTTTTACATGAAATGCGCATATAGCTTTCTCAACAGGTAAGACCTGAGGTGTTACCTAAGTAATTTTTCTGGTGCAGAAAGGTTGATATCTGTAATGCTTTTTATAGAATCCGATTGCTCATTTAAGGTTCGCTGAGAAAGGCCAATCTTTCAATGACTCAATTGGTCCATCCTATAATGTACAGGATGTCCGAAAAGTCAGGAACAAAAGGATAAATTGCTTATATTTAATTATCTGTATTGTTTCTTTGTTTCAAATGCTAAGAAACAATCAAAACAACATGAAGTTTCGTGTGCAAACATTTTGAACACATTTTATAAATAAAGTTTTCCCTGTGGTTCCAGACTTTTCGGACACCCTGTATGATGGCCCCCAAAAGTAATGGATGGGATATATTCTCCTAACTAAAGCAATAGCTGTTCGGATTTTTTTTAACCAATTCTACCAATGCTACTACTCTTACTTTCAAGTGGAAATAAGAGGGGCGGGAAGGCAAGATAATCAAAGAAAAAATATCGTTAAAAAAGAACACGAATAATCGAATGAATATGCAACAATCCGGTTTTCTGGCGTTCACTCCGGAGACAGCGTTCGCATCCCGCAGACCGTGGAGCCCTCTATCGCATGTGCGATAATCTGCCCTCCAATCATCACCAGCATAGCTGCGTTTCAGGGACGATGCACCAGGACACAGGAATGTACGAGGGTCAGTAACCTCCACGATCAAAACAGACCCCGCCCGAATCATCCGCACAACCCTCGCATTCTTCTCCCTTCGACCTGTGATCTGACTTATCTACAAATCTTCAAGCTTCGATTGGTGCAGAAAATGACCTTTCTTTTCCCACGCACGGACTTCTGTGACTGCCTATCCTAAAACACCAAGCAAGTTCGAAATACGCGCGGTTTTCCTGCGCAACTGAAAATAACACCGAAATTCCGCAAGGTATGAATACAGTCGTAATCCCGACTAGCCCTTAATATGAGTTGGACAGGATGCTGAATTACTTTAAAACCCGATATCCAATACCTCGTCGCGTTTTAATAAAAAATAAATCGCTTATCGCTACAAATCCGCCTCCGTCCGTCCGTCGTGCTCTTCCCAAAAACATAAATTGTTAAAATACAAAACTAAACAAATAACTTTCGCTCCTTTCATATCTGGTTTACTAAATCTGATGTATGTTTAAGAACGACCCAAATACAGAAAATTATAAATTAGCAATAAAAAATTCAACACTCTCTCAAGACCGATGACATTTGTATTTCAGAATAAAATTATAGCTAAAATGATGGAAAATACTAAACACTCTCTAAATTGAATGAATGTTCATTATTAGAGTACATTTTTTATTAAATGATTAAACACTAACAATGAACACAAAATAAAATCTATTAATTTCTTCCACATACTTCCGTAGAGGATTTACGTGAGAGAAGACAAATTTGTTTGGTTTGCTGAAAAGCGATCCGTGCTGTAAGTTACAACCTGTAACAATTCCATTTTACGTACATACGTACATAAAATATGGACAAAATCCCTCTTATGTTAGGGCGCTACATGCTGGCATGCATTTCACAATACAACAGAATCTAATACAGTAATACCCCGATATTCGTCGGAGATGCGTTCTTGAAAACTGCGACTCATAACGAAACAACGTATAGTGAAACAAAGATTCCCATAATAACTATGATAAAAGTAGGGGTTACGTTCCTGACGGATATTTTCTGACAAATTTTTGTCCCAAATAATACGTACGTATCAATGCAGTACATTAGACATACTATGTTACCACTACGTCTTTACAACTCATTGCTACTAGAGCTTAATATACATTTAATCGTAACAACGAGTAACCGATTGCAATAATAAATTCAGAAATCACCGAAAATAATTGTCTATAGTGTGATGTAGCACATAAATTGTTTCTTTACTTACACGTACATTGATACGCACTTGAGATTACTTTTCAAGCAGATTTCGCAATCCAAAGTCTATCCAATATCTCATGAGATATCAACGCAAGCGTAAACCGGGATGAAAGGACACACAAAATGTTAGACACAACTGTTCACAAACCTCTCTTACAGCTGACTGTCGCTCAGAAATAGGCTTTTACTCATAGACATTAAAACTGGGACAGTTCCTTGTATCCCCTGTGTATCTTGTGAACCACCTAACCCATCGTGATCTCTCAAACACATGGCCAGCAAATTTTTATTCTGAGTATGATTTTACACGAATTGATAAACACGAAATTAAATTAATTTATACAGACAATAATAAACACGAAATTAAAAGCCGAATAGAGGGTTTTTATTGTTATAGTTATAATTTATGCACCGCAATTGGAATTTCTGAAATTTTGCTTTTAGTATTTCAAAAACGACGTATATGCGAAGCGACACAACTTATAACGAAACATGTTCCTTAATTGATAGCGGGGTTTTACTGTACTACTAATTTCCTTTGTGACTGATTTAACAATTTTGTTAACATTTTGTTCCATAGAAACAAACAAAATAAACACAAAATAAAGTTTACATTTAAATATTAAATATTGTTGTATTATAGTACTAAATTAATTTCCTGAAAGTTTACATTTAAATAGTTTACATTTAACCCATTAATCTAATACTACTAATTTCCTTTGTGATTGATTGATTGATTTAACAATGTTGTTAACATTTCGTTCCATAGAAACAAACAAAATAAAGTTTACATTTAAATATTGGGTACTATCTTGTTATCTCCCCCCAAAGGATATTTCAATGTTATAATGACTTGGTTGACATTGTTATAATGTATTGTTATAATTTGCCAAATAATGAAGAAGATGCGGTAGCTTTCCTCACCCATGACTGATTGGCCGGTCTCGACATTTACAAATCCAATTACCGGACAACGGGGAGGGATACTTTGGTTCCGGGCGAGGCGAAGGGCGCGGTAGCGCCCGGAGACGACTACACATTAAAACAACGTGAGCCGAAGGCTCGTCAATATATCCTTCTATTTGCGGCGCAACAGTCAAGAGGTTATAACATTGAAAGGATATATTGACGAGCCTTCGGCTCGCTTTGTTTTAATGGGTAGTCGACTCCGGGCGCTACCGCCCCCTTCGCCTCGCCCGGAACCAAAGTATCCCTCCCCGTTGTCCGATGATTGGGTTTGTAAATGTCGAGACCGGCCAATCAGTCATGGGAAGGATATTTAACGTTTCCTTAGCGGCCTTAAAAATTAATAATTTTTTGGGGGAGATAACAGGATAGTACCAAATATTGTTGTATTCTAATACTAAATTAATTTCGCAATGTCCATCGGGTATGCCGCAACATCATCTTCGTCTCAAAGTTGGAGCATTCATCATGTTACTTAGGAATATAGATTTTAAAACTTCTTAATGGTACCAGATTGGTTGTAAAAAAAATTGCAAAATAGCTTTATCGACGCAGAAATTATTACGGGAAGTAACAAAGGAGAACGAATGTTTATTCCACGCATTAATCTGATAGCAAGTGACAGTAGTTTACCTTTCACCAAGGGCGGCCTGAGGTATTTTGGCGCCCCGGGCGAGAAACCGCTCAGCGCCCCCCTCTGTAATTGTTCGGTAAGATATTTTAAAAAGAGCTCGTTAATTTATTCATTGCCCCGTAAAATGATTGATAATGAAAAGTAAAAGGAATTTTATATAGATTCCCGCCTATCACGCGATATAAATTTGTATCCACTATTTATCCACTTGCAAGTAATGCAGAGATAGTTGGCAAGATTAGCGCCCCCAATACTTCGGCGCCCCGGGCAGCCGCCCGGCTCGCCGGTACCTCGGGCCGGCCCTGCCTTTCACCATGCGAAGACGCCAATTTCCAGCCATTTTGGCTTTTGCAATGACAATTAATAAAGTTCAGGGTCAAAAATTTGATCATGTTGGTGTTTGCTTGCCACGTGACCCTCACAAGAGCGAGAAATTATAAAAATGTGAAAGTCTTTATAAAAGACACCAATTATCAAGGAAAGATTTAAATTAGACTCACCTTCCGTTTGCGATAGAATTGTGAATAAATAAGTGAACAAATAGGTAAATTGCTGTTGGTATACATACGCATGCAGAGAACACGTACCTAATGCTGCCCGCGGATGATGATAAAAAATATTGAAAGAGAATTTTAAGTTATCCTTTCTTCTTCGGCTATATAAAAAATTCTGAGGATTCAAGAGAATTCGGTATTGAAATAAAGGCATAGCATCTCCCGAGGACTTCTGAGAAAATGAGGGTCTCCGGAGTTCACGCCGCTGTTTATGTGTAATTTGGCTCGGACGGATGATTTTCGCGCCTCTCAGCACATTCTCACGGGAACACTATCGAGTTGGCTAGGACCATTACGTTTTCACGCGTTTTTACCGGATTTTTCGCCACTAAGATTGCCCCTCTATCCCCCTCCCTCACCTCACAAGATCCATTTTTCCCACGCGTTACATGGAAGGGTAAGAATTGAATTGTGTGAGTCGAGTTTCGCCCTATACGACCTCCACGAGATGCGAACAGGATACGTCAAGGTCGAGAGAGAGAGAAAGGGAGGGGGGGAGAGGGGAAGGCAGAGAGAGAGAGAGTCACGCCAACCATGGCGATTCGAACGCACGTCTCTCGCTTTGTTTCGCCTCTTTTAACGTTCACATCTTCTTCCCACACAAACTCTTGCTTCAATTATTACTCGAGAAAAGACGCGGATCGGTTTTTTTTCTCTGCCCTTGCGTGTTGCTTGGGAACCCTCCCCCTTTCACTCTCCCCCTCATGGCAACTCCCAGAGAAGATTCCATTTTTATTTCTCTTCGTACTCTGTTCCGAGCTAAGTTTGTTTCTTAACAGAAAGAATCATCTGATCGATACATGTCCATCGACATCTATATATCAATCTATACATATCTATAAAGAAAGGTGTTTGTATGCATGTTTTTTATAGCGCAGCAACTACAGCACGTAGAAACAAGAGGAACCCGAATAAAGTGTTAAGTGGTGTAGTCAGGTTTTTATACCGATTTGATTGACCTGTCTCATTTTAAAGAATATTTCCTTTTTTCATTTTCTCCATTTGAATAACATAGGGATGAGTGCAGCTTATTTTTCATTTAAATTTTAAAATTACTTAGAAACATGGTACGAACTTGAGACTTCAATGGTTCTATGAAGAAAAGAACAAAGTTTATCTTTATTGAAGACAGAATCCGAATCTGATCGAATTAGCGTCAAAATGCGTTTAGAATCAGAAAAAATACGTGATTTTATCAGTTCTATGGCAATGCCAATTATAAGCTACCATGACAACTCCTATTGTCGCCGAAGTTGAGAGTCAATGCATTTACATTGGAAAAATTTTAACGTGATATCGTTTTTCAATTTCTGTGTGCGATTTTGCTTTGTTTACATGGCAACCTAATATCTGTTGATTTAAATTGAAATATTACTAATAAATAGTTTTTAATGATGTTTTCTTGTGGCGTAGAGTTCTCCAAAGCAAGCTGTTTTTTAAAATTACGTAAGTAGCTTAAATAATTAGACGTAGATCATCCACAAATTGTGGTTGGATAAATAGTTTAATTGTTTCCAAAATATTGTTGACATAAACAATTTTCTCGTAAACTCATGGATGAGAGAATCAAGCTAATAGTCGGAAGATAATATTCACTCTGTGATTCTTCAACGTTCTCTATTTCCTTTTTTGTCTTTCGTTAAATTAATTAATTTCGTTTGTTACTTTGTTCATCCATTTTCTGTAGATTATTGTGTTCTTGCTGCTTTTACTGTTTTTTCGTTTTGAAGATATCGTCCCGAAACTTCGCATAGGCATATAATTTTACCCTGCAGGTAACATAGGGTATATGACGATAAAATATTTTGGGGGAGGGAGAGCTAAATTCAATAAATATTTTCCCAAAAGTTTACACGTAATTTTCGATTTTTCACAGTGCAAGCTTTTCTTCCTTCATCCATCTAAATATGTAAATGCAGAGCGATTTTCTTCAGTTTTACTTTATTCGACGGTTAAAACTATGAACTATCTTATTCTTGCGATGTTTACAAGTTACACGGTCTAAGTTTTAGATTCACTAAATCCGTTAAAATTCAACGGGTACTTCTGCTAGTATACATTAATTCACTCCATAAAATTTTTAAAAACTGGTCCATGATTCGAACATAAATTGGAGGAATTTAATTATAAAGCGTATCCTTTTCTAAAAAAACTGGAATTAGAGATTATCAGAGCACTGTTTATCCAGATGTCCAACTATCCAGATCAAACTCCCTCCATGCCACTTAAGGACCCGTGCTCCAAATATATACTGATTGTACCTTTTATTTTATGAATATATATTTTTGATGGCTAATGTATTCGTTATATTTGAACGTCTATCAAACCTAGACAATACAAGGTGACTACAATGTTACAACAATATTGTTTTAATTACGTCCAATTATCTAACTCACAATAAAATCCAAGGAATATGGCTGGACGTTGTGGTAAATGATATTCATATTAACGAAAAACACTGGTGGAATTTAACCAAGTGCTTTTCGTTAATATAATATATCTAGATCACCATTGGTCCTAATTGTTCCGGATAACCTTGTTGTGGCTATTGAAGATACCTGAGATATGTACTTCTTTAATCTTTTGATTTTTAAGGGCTTGTTCTTGAAAAAAAAACTAGGAAAATCAAGCAAACGAAATAAAGGTATTTTAAGAATTAAAAAAAGTTTTATTCTCGATATTCTCCCCAAATCATATGACTACAATTCCCAAAAAGGCTTCGGTGAAAACATCACTTGCCCAATTTCCCGAGTGCAAGATAAGGGGGGAATATAGAAAAACTACTGCAGCTGGAGAAGTTACCTGTAACGCGCGCTCGCACTGCGAGTCCACAAAAAAAAACTCCGACGAAACCCACGGATGAAATTTTTTTCTCTGTGCCTATTACCTCTTTCAATAGATTGGCTACGATTATGTAGTTGAAAGTGATAGGTGGAGTGAATCTGAAATTGAAAACTTTTTTGTTAAATCTCATAGATGACTTATAAGAAACATCCTCTCTGTCATGTATATTTCTTTTACGTTTTGAAAAACGCGCGTGGCTTTGAGGAACTGAATTTTTAAGAAAGTATGAATATAATATGTTATTAACACGCACAATAAACATATATAAAAGCCAACGTCCGATTAGTGCTGTTGTTGACGGGCTATATTTAGTTAAACTTAAAATAGTTGCCTCTCTTTCCCTCCCTCTCCCCTCCCCCTCTTTTCCCCTACCCCCTCTACTTCTCTCTCTCCCCCTCCCTCGCGCTACCCCTCTACCTCTCTCTCCCCACCCCTCTCTCTCTCGTATTAAAAGCATTCAAAGCACGTTTATACCCATAAGGATTGAATTAACAATATGATATAAAGGCCTAACAATGGAATTGGTGGGCAAGGCAACATCCTCTTAAAATGCACGTCGAAATGTCCATTTTTACGTGTTTCCTAATGGGAAATGGAAATTATCTCCTGGAATCGAACCCGGGTCTTTGATCTCGAGTTCGATATAAAAAACGTTTTGTTATTATATCATAATGCTATCCTGAAAATTTCACCAAATACGGTTCAGTCGGTTGCGAGATATTAAGCTTCAAAAAGCATTACACGAGAGTGACACTCTTTTATATGTGCTTTATTATGATTATGATTTTTATGGCCATTGAAGCTGTCTAAGTTACCAGTTTAATCCAATCGCCATTTTTAGGAGCGTTCCGCTACCAGCGCGATCGCCTATTAACTTCGGTCTGTCCGTCCGTCCGTACGCATTTTCGTTCTCGGCTTCTACTGAACGAATTTTCATGAACTTTGATATTGAGGACTTTTGGGCCAGAACAATACGAAAATGATATTAATGGTTTACATAACCCAACCAGAGTAGCCACTTTACTACTTTCCGACATATATCGTAAGATATTAATCATACCGAAAAAGTTTGCAGATAAAATGTATAGATTTACATAATATATTATTTTGTCTGACACATTTTACCTTAGGAGCAGCCGTTATCATGAAAATCTAACAATCCCAATTCTCTTTGAACTTAGAAATAAAAATATCGTAAATACGCTTATTTTCTTACGTGCACAGAGCATTTGTAAGTGCAAAGAAATGGATAATTTACGACGAAGGAATGAAAGTAAAAGGAAAGATAACATTACAACTCTTTAACTCAAGTGAGGTATGTTTTAAATTATTTTCTACTGTTTGATTAATTACAACTGATTAGAAAATAAATCGAAAAATAAAAAGTTCAATCTTTCTCTGACATCATTTATGATACATCGTTTTGCAGTTTTTTTTTATCATTATACTAAAATAACGTAAATTCGTTAATCAATGCCCCAACTTAGGAGAGGTAAGATATTTTTATTAGACAATGAGACATAATCGGGTCGGGGTGTTTCGCTTTTTTATTATTTGCGTTCGTTCGAAGTATGTCGCTTAGTTTCATATACTCCATCGAACGAAACGCGCCTATTTGTAATACGCTGTTCACATTCCTAACTTGTTTCTTAAGAACAGTTCGCAACGCTGAGATTCTGAAAAAATGTGTATCCCAGAAACGTAACTCTATCGAAACCGCATAAAGATAGCTTCTCTAAGCAACAAATTTCTTTTTTGTTCACCTGCTTGGTTAACTGTTACGCCTTATTTATGATAGCGGAGCAAATGCATATGTACATGATCCATATTTTCTACTATAAAAACTTATAATTTAGATAAATAAATCTCAAGTGTGACACGTTTGGACCATGCCACATCAACTCTGTCCTCTTTTTTTGCAATTTCAGCGAAATGAAGTCAACAGCGCCTCGGGTGTCTTTAAACGCTGAAAACCCTCATGTACATAATGAAAATTTAAATAAAAACAGAGAAGATTCCTGAGATAAAATGGAAAATAACGTATGCATAACCGCGTAACCGATAGGCCTTGACACAGGTTTCAGCGGAGTAACGTCCGTGAATCTAAAACCACACGACGCGAATATTATGCAAGGCAGCGACGTTTCGCCTCTCATTCCCGTAACACGAACAGTTGACTCTCGTAATTAATTATTCCACGAATTAAACGTCAATATATGCGTAAGATAGTTTTCAAGACATTTTCTTCTGTGAAGATTCCCGATTCCCGGCCTTGGTAGACGGATGGTCAGAGTATATGTCGACGGACACTTAGATCGCGGGTTCGAAAACGGCCTAAGGAATGGATGTTTTTGTTCGTAAAAATCTGGCATATATGTAAGTAGGGACTATATATGTAGTCTAAATATCGCCCTTATAATAAAATCGAATTATTATTACCATATGACCAAGAAACGCTCGTTTTTTCTCTCGCGCAATAAGATATGATTAATTTTAATAGATTCACGCATTCCTATTTCCTGTGAAATATTTTTTTAAATAACGCATGATTCCACTATAGTCGATTTATCGGTTTACGGCAGTGTCTACTTCAAGAAAGGTTCTAGTTGACGAAATGAGGTTACGTACCAAAGTAAATATTCTCTCGCGTAAAAATCGTACACAACACATCGCCGAAAAATATTTACTATATCAATTTATCCCAAGAACAAAATCAAAAGTATTCCGAAATTCCAACCGAAAATGGCACTTTTGTTTTGCGGTAGGAAACTCCAAACTTTCAATCTTCTCGCAGCATGCACTTTTATTTTCACTTCCTATTCGTCATTTTCTCTCTGTATTTTCTCACTCGTGTTTATCTCTCCTATTTCCCTCCCTTCCAAGGGCAATCGTACACGACTGTTTTTGCACGCTAAAGAAACTGACTCTACCTATAAAGATTGAATGAGGTGTGAGTACGACCATTATATTGAAGCTCATCGGGTCGGAATGAGTATTCCTTCGAGAACACTTTTTTTAAAAACTGATTTAAATTTTCTCACAAACTTATATCTTATCTTCCAGGTCAAAAGGTTTATTAAACGGGCCACTCCTTTCTAGCACAAAGCACTTTCACCGAAAACAAATTTCTTCGGCTGTTATTCAAATAAACCGATGTTTTCCGCTCAGCTGTAGTCCTCTGAATCGCTCTCTTCGGGTAAGCTCTTTTGATGGAGCCCGCTAAATTCGTATACATGCAACTGATAGCCTGATATTTCTAAGTGAAGAGATCGCTGGAATGAACCGTCAAATATATTCATGATTAATTTCTCGTCACATCTTTAGCGTGTTAGCTACGCGCGCCTGCTGCAAAAAAAGAAACTGCAATCGTCACTATGCATTAGGTCGAGAGTTGATTTACGAGAGTCATTTAAACTCACGCATGGGGCTACGGTTTAATAAAAATTCGGATCCTATCGTCCGCAAGACTTCGTTACTACTGTCACGTACCGCACTGATTTTGGATAAGTAAATATTTTAAAAATTCTCCGCTGTGTTAGATACAAGGAAAATTATTCCGACGGCACAAATCTTAATTTAGATCCGAGTAACAATAATTGAGTCGTCGTTGGCCTCCGATGGTGACATGGTATATGGGGAGGGCACTTCGACTTAATTATTCAATTTGGAAAGTTTCGAAAATGGATTCTGGTTAACACAATTCTCGCTATTAGAACTATCAAACGCCGGAGTTCTCGTTTACGGCGACCATGACCTCATCAACAATTCGCTCCCCACGAACTACGGCCATAGTAAAATCACTTATCGGTTGGAACCAAGCACTACCTATTCATCACAACATTCATCACGCACTTTCAAAAAGGAGAATTCCGTGCGCTTTGCCGGCGCAGACGCTTAGATAAGATCGACGCGATGCTACCTAGGTGACGTTCGAAAGGATTTGAACAAATTAAATTAAGCAGTAAAATGCACCCACCTCTTGGAGATCCGATGGCGCCCGCTTTGCGTGTACCACGGGTGAACGGGTTGCTGGCTGTCCGTTGTTGGGCCTTCGCAAGCGAAGAGCGAACCACAGCAGTTGGGCCGCGAATGTCGGGATTCTCCATCTCTCGCTTCCCGCACTCTGCGTTTAGACACAATGGGAGGAGAGGAACGGTGGGGTGGGGATGGGGGGGTTGAGGGAAGAGGGAATGAAGGAGGGGGCGCGGGAAAGGGCCGAGAGAAGTGCACGGGGGGAGGGGAGAGGGTTTAAATGGCGTGGGTGGGAAGCGGAGTATACGTCGCTGTTGCGAGGGAAAACGGACAAAAAAACGATCCAAATTGACCCGGAATAACGTGAAACACACTAACGGAATTTTTCGTGTGACAAAAGGTATCTATCTAGTGCTTCCGCCACGAATGTTTTCATTACTTGGCTCGGTCATATGTTTTTTTCGTGTAATAGAAGGAACGCCCTTGTTGTTTTTCCCGTGCGTTTTAGTTGGGTGCCATTTTATTTTATTTTTATCTTGGCGAAACTCGGTCGAAGCGTGTACCTTGGTCTAGATATGGTAGGGAACCCTTGGAGATAGGTCAACGCTGGGTGGTGGGTCCTCATCGAAATTATCTTTGAGAATGGAAAAAGGAAATCGCGAATGTCGGAATGTGAGGTTGGAGATCATTGTTTTAGGGATGCGATCCTAGAAAAAATGCAAAAATAAAAAAGAAAATTATTAAAATGAATCCATATAACTAGCATCACAATAAATAAAAATAGATTATCAATTTTGTAATTTAGTTCGAAACATTATTATCAATGTATAACTCCTTCTCCAAAATTGCCACGCAAACGAAGACTGCAGGACTTATTGATCCCCCGGTATCAAAATTAAATACAGAAAGTTGCATATAATATAGTACCTTTCAAGAATATCCTGTCTACATTGCAATGATGTCTTTCAGATCATATTTTAAAAGACGGCTTTGTTTGAGAAATCATTGGCGCTCGTTAAGATCAAAGCATTTTAACGGAGCACATAATTGCTTATGAGAAAATTTAGATTTTTAATTGTCCGCTGGCAATTTGATGGCAATGGATGAACCCTCTCATTTATTCACTCCACGCTACTCCAGCTGCAATGCCACCGCAAATTGAAATTACAAGAAAGATTTTTGGGCGTTTATTCAGACCACGCGGGAAAACTTTCATTCTGCCGCGGAGCCTCCAAAAGATTCCGCAAAATACCCTTCAATTTCTCCAAGTCTAGCAACGGTCCAGATATCATCACTTATGACAATTAAAATGAGACGGCGATACTTACGATTTCGGCAATTATAAAAATTATATAGTGAGACAAGAATTTTTATTTTGTCGTGGAAGAGGGAAAAATTAAATTTACGCGAGATTTAGTGTGAAACTTGGTGAAAGGAAAAGGAACATTAGATGGAAATAGGGAAACGGGAGAGCGTGGAGAGGGTGAAAGGCTTCAAGCCGGTTAATGACAAAGATGCAGACTAAAAAAAAGACCCATTGAAAAAGACGAGTTTCTCCAAGTCGACCTGAGGTAAGAGGAAACGGTGGAAATGGAAGGATAGGAGCTGAATTTCCGGGTTCGGACTCATTTGCAATAATATTATTTAATTTATTCCATGATTCTTATACGAAGATTCACACGAGGAGAGTCGAAGTGGCCCCCAATCTACGTATCGCGTACGGTTTAAAAAAGTCAAGTACTTCTTTTATTGTTACCACTTGCTTCGAAATGCATCGAAAGAATTATTAGTCGAATAACAGTTTATCTAATTACAGAAAATTATATTGATCAAGATATCAGTTACTAGTAAAGTTTGGTTGTTAAAGCACTAGGGTTTTGTGGCTAATGCGAAATACAAATAATTGAAAGTTTGGGATGATTAAATGTTTCTGTCGGCACCTTACATTGTTAAGTTGGAAAGTTCCGTCTTATTTCCTTACTGAAATAATAACCCGTCTTATGACGGGTAATATTAAAAATTATAACATACTGAAAACGCTAAAATTAATGTTTATATAATATTTATGTTAATATCGTAATAACAGATGACACTTTTTGCACTTTACCTTTCGCTAAATGCTTTAATTAGGTTATTCTAATTGATAACACTGAATACACTTCTTATTACTTGCTTCTTTCAAGAAAAATAAGCTTTTCAAGATTTTAGTGACTTGATTAATTAATTACGAAACAATGCAGGTTGCATAGCAACTCATGCTACATTAAACGTTAAAATCACAAAAAATACTCACTTTTACGTATTTGTTAAATTTTACAGGGCAAGTTACAATAAAAGACCGCCACAATAAAATAATTTAGAATTTCGCTCGTCTTTTAGTTTTTGTTTGAAGATTCTAAGTTAATATTTAAGTATTTTAATGAGCAAAAGAAAAAATGTCTGCTCGGTCAAAATCGTTTTTTCCCGTGCTTTTAAATGGCAATACGAAAGGATATCTGGAGTCGAACCTAGGACACTTTCTGTAAAAGTAATAACATTTTCTAGTAGTTAATGTGGTCATCTAAGAACACACCAAATTTCATATCTCTAGCTGCTTCCAGTGCTGTGATATTGAAAGATTCTAAGAGTGTTATACACAGAAAGACACAGAAAGAAAGACAGAATTAGAAAACTATATGAAAGAAGAAGAAGATGCTAACCCGGATGTGGTATGGGTTATGTGAAAGGACAACGGAATTAACGGCATTCAGATCCCTCATCCTTTATGCTCTGTCATCTTATTCTCGGTCAGAAATTCCTGCAGCGGGAATTTTTTTTTTCATTTTTTTATTTGTATGTTGCAGAAGTAAGTTTAACTCAAGCAGAATATGCAAAGCTGGAAACTCTTAATCTCGATGGAAGTATTTATTTTCGAAATTAATCATAAACCGTGTTTACGGTAAGCCGTAAAAAACACAAGATTGATAGCTTCAATTTTGAGCTTAACTAATATGTATTAAAATGGCTGATCCAAGTGGGAGAGGCGATGAATTTTATACATTTTCAAATTCAATTCACGGATTAGGGCTAACAGTACCTACCGGCAGCGCCGGTCTTAGGGGTGGGCGAGCCGGGGCCGTCACTTATAGGGGCCGCCGAATTGTACATTATACACTGTATCGCAAAATTCTTGGACAGATATTTTTATATTTCTCCCCGATACGATTAGAAGATTAAGTAGAAATACAAATTATATCGTTTAGTAATAGTTAACGTCTCCTGGTGGCAGAAAAAAAGAGCGATGGGAGGAAGGATGTGACGAGGGAGAGACGGAATGCACATAGTTTTTCGAAAAAAAGGGAAGGAACTTTTCGGCTTTCAGTACGGTATTTCGACAATGAAAAACATGTCTGATGGTGATTTCCTTAAACAGTGCAAAGACAGAATTATTGCTTTCTCAGCAACGGGGTGAATTTGAAAGTGACATTGATGGATTAAGCCTGTTTACTGAACTCAAGACTGTCACGAATTATGCCGGACCATTGTGAAATGGCACTGGATACCTTGCGATATATTTTTAACAACCGTTTTATTGAAATTATGCCAAATTATTATACTGCGCTTAGAATTTTATTCACTATACCGGTCACTGTTGCTAGTGGTGAACGTAGTTTCTCAAAGCTAAAATTAATTAAAACATACTTGCGTTCAACGATGACACATGGAAGGCTTGTTGATCTTGCTATGATTTCAACTGAAAATTCATTAGCATCATCGGTTGATTATTCCACTTTAATTGCTGATTTCGCAATTCGTAAAGGAAAAAAAATAAACCTCTGATTGATAGAAGTTGATTATAAAATACGTTAAACTTAAATGATTTTTTTGTTTTGAAATAAAAATGTTCATCTATACTACGTACCAAACTTAATGATCGCTAAGATGGCGTCGAAATATGAGGGCGTACCCTTCGTCAACTAATCAGAGGCATCCGGCGTTGCCGCCTCTTTGGTTTCTGCTCAGGGACCCTTTCTAGTTGCGTAGCAGATTTTGGTGGAGGCGGTAGGGTTTATTGCGTGAGAGATGTCTGAGCGAAAATCTGTGAGACGTGTTCTTCAGAGTTCCGCGCGGAATTTAGTTTTAAGTGTACGAAATTACTTCGAGAGGGAGAAAAGTAATGGTGGATCGTTACTTGCTATTTCGAAGGCTGTAAAAAGATCAGCTGCTGCCCTTAACTTGGGAACGGCTACAGTCAGAATAATAACCAACGAGAAGTATTCTCAGGAAAACCGTAGTAGAACACACAAAGAAAGTTATCGAGGAGGCTTGGATTAAAGAAGGAATATTGGAAGAGGGAATTCAAGAAATTATAATAGCATTGACCTCAAGTTCGGATTCGAATACTAGCAGTGATGTCAATATTAGCGAAGATAACGTTGAACTGGAAGAATTAGGAGTTTCACCTTTGTAGAGGTAACTATAAAAATAATAAAAATTATAGAAATTATTTATATTTGTTTCATTCTGTTTAAATACTAAGGAAGGTAGGTATTGATTGAATAATTACTCTTTGTTTAAAAAATTAAGTGTAAAATTAGATAATTACTAATATGCTGTATTGTTTTGCCATTTACTCATACAAATATCTCTTTTTTTGAACAGCTTCAATTGAACACTGTCAATCAGTCAACAATTTGTCTCCTGATTTAAATATATCTTAATGTTTTAATAGGTAAGAAGGTAAGGTGAATGATGAGTTATAATTTCCTCTTGACTTCTTATTAATAAGTTAAATTTTCAGTCTATGCCAAGTTGATCAGTTCCTCCATGGTGCCTTTGCCCAAATTTCCAGCTGCTAATTAATTTCCACAATGTAAGTATTTTGGAGTATTAAATTACCACACTATTAAATGAGTGTTTTGAAATTCATTATGCTATTCCTCTCTTTTTTGCAGAACCAGTTAATTCCAACCAATGTTCATACTTAAGTTTGATTATAAGTATTAATTCATAAGTTATGTTAAGGCAATGCTAATAATAAAAATAATCTGTAATGATGTAACTAAAACTTTCATCAATTAATTAAGACATATTAATTAATTTTATATGGTGAAAAGTCTTTCATTTAAAAACAATTTCATTCTTTTCTGCAAGAAAAGTATATGATTCTGTTACATGCCTTAGTTATCTCTTATGTGCAGTTTTGAATACTTCCATGGCTTGCTGTAATCCCTACGCTTCAAATGTGCATACATTTATTTGCATGTGTCAATGCCTACTGAAAATCCCTGTAGTGTGTGTTCATCCATCTATCCCACAGTGCTTTTACTCCCAATTTTAGTGATAGTCTGGCCATTTCATACTCAAATCATGTGTGTGCTTCAGCTTATAATGGTTTACTTATTCAGTGCCTTTTCTACCAAATGTGGTTCTCCCTATTATCCTTATTAATGTGTAAATTGTAATTTATTTGTATAGGGTCAGTGTCTACTTGAAATCCCTGAAGTGTGAATGTTTCTCCCTCTATCCCACAGTGCTTTTCCCTTTTTAGTGCTATAGTTTTTATATTTCATGCTCAAAGCATGTAAGTGCTTCTTCTTCTTTATAAGGACTTAGCTTATTAAAGTTTAAATTGCAATATATTTGTATAGTGGCAGGTTAGTGCCTGTGTGTACATGAAAGTGATGGATTTAAATAACTTTAAGGCAAGTGAAGATAAGTGATTATTTCAAAGGTATTTTTGTCTTAACTTTTCTCATTATTATGCATTTCCACTTTATTTTATTACTTACTGTTCATGCTTAGTATATAATTCCATTTCTGTTTATTTTATATCCTAAAATTGCTTCTCTTATTTTTACTTCATCTATTTACAAATAACCTAAATTTTATATGTAGCTACTCTATTTTTAATTCACTCTGTCTCTCTACCTATCATTATATTTCAATAGTGACATTGATGTGGCTATGATTAATCTAATGTCATATGTTTTTCAGGCAGTTATATTACTTTCTTCTTTTTATGAAATTCAGCAATAATAATATGCTGACAAAACCGGTTATTTTATTCTAGTGTTGATCTTACTATTTATGTGCACAATTTAATCGTGTTTATTGTTATGTTTTCTAACCACTGCTTCTTTTGCAGCTCTCTATATCTTAGTTTACCTCAGGTTTCGCAGTTTTTTCACATCCCTCTTCTTGCGGCCGTTTTTCTGCAAATGGGGTTTTTGCCTTACTGGTTTTTCCCTGTAAAAATGTTCAAATTGTTTGCAGTTTTAAATATATTAAGTAATTTTACTACTTTGAATTTCTTTAATATTCCCATATTCATGCAAACGTTTACTCTGAATCACAGTGTATATAATATGTAATGGTTTATTGTCTTTGGAATAAGTAAAAGTACCTACTCAATGAGAAGCGTTATTTTTATTCCTTTATCCAATCATGATTTCCTAATAATATGATAATTATTAACTTATGTGTTTGCTTTAATTTGTGTAATGTATTTGTTATATTATAATATTAGTAACAACAGAAGTAAGAAAATACTCTAAATGTTATTCTTCTGTAATCCAACTGCTACCTTTAAGAATATTTTTCTCTTCTTCTTGATGTGGTCTATTAACTATTTGCAATTATATAGAGTTGATTGTTAATAATAAAAATAAATAGATGAAATTAAATATTGCGTATTTATTCCTACTCCACACCCTCTTCCCTTTCATGATGCATATTGTACTACTTGGTTTTTTTAAATTAATAGTTCAATAAGACCTAAACTTTTAGAATGCTGCGTCTTTACAACCTATGGCTAAAATTTCTGTATTTTCGGCAATACGAGATAGGATACGGAAAATATGGCAGTATTTTCATCTGGCTGAAATGTTACGAGATGGTTCTACGCAGTTCTACCGTTATATACTTAACAGCTGCTTGAAAGCAGAAGCAAATAACTGTGAGAACGGAACATATGTTGTGGTTATACATGTGGTCCCTTAGAAATCCCACACCATTCTTTTCCCTCGTCCTTCCCTCCTTGTGTTTATTATACTACCTGCTCCGACATTTGCCATTCGCATACCAAATAGTCTCATCTTCCTGCTAACTTTTTTTCTACGTATTCTCAAAAATGTAAAATATAACATCCTTTTCTCTTATCTGTCATTTAAGCAGAGAATATTCGATATTGTTTAAATGACAATCATATAAAATAGGTACACTATAACGTGGAAAATATTTTATATCTACTTATGAAAGATAACGTAGGAAGTAATATATTCGTAGTTACTAAGATAATATTACCAAACGTAAATACTCGTAATTTCATTTTATGTAGCTTTAAATGTTAAAGTTTTCAACATTTTCATAATTCCCGTATCTGATCCCACTCTTACAAAGTCTTATCCATCCAGCGACTCTGTCCACTTGCGAAGCACTATAATTGGTCCACGTTTGTGGACTGATTCGGCAACAAGGTTCCCTTTCCACACATTTTAACCCCGCCTCCCAGCGATCATTAAGTTTGGTACAGACCATAGCTATTACCTTTTTTGTTTGGATCAGTATGCGGCTGTTTCTCACAATATCGTGCAATTAATAATGATAAATGGAGCCGCTAAAAATAAGTTTGCACGGGGCCGCCAATTGCCTAGGACCGGCCCTGCCTATCGGCCATTTACAATTAATTTTTATGTTAACGGGATACTAACCCATTGCACAACTCGCTACCCAAAGGAACACTTTTTACCCTCGCAAACCCACTGAAAGGGGGAAGGAAAACCGCTGCCGGCATTAGCCTACTCTTTCTAAAGCACCAAGTGGGCACACTGCTTAACGTCCCTTCAGAAGGACTAACATAAGTGATATTCTTGCAAATCCTCCTCACAACACAAATCCCAAGTTGAAAAAAGCGGGAGGGATGGCGAGAGAGAGAGGGATAGACAGACAGACAGACAAACGACTTTATTTCGGGCGAAATTGAGACTACATAGTCCCTTCTTACATACATTCAGGGGGAGAGGGAGGGTAGGAGGGAGGGAGAGAGGGTGGGAGGGAGACAGGGCGGGAGGGAGAGAGGGCGGGAGGGAGAGAGGGCGGGAGGGAGAGAGGGTGGGATGGAGAGAGGGTGGGAGGGAGAGAGGGTGGGAGGGAGAGAGGGAGTGAGGGGGAGAGGGAGGGAGGGAGAGAGGGTGGGTGGGAGAGTGGGAGCGAGAGAAATAGAGAGGGAGAGAAGATGGAGATAGGAGGGAGAGGAGAGGGAGGGAGAGAGGGAGGGAGAGTGATGGGGATGGTGGGATAAAGGTAAAGAGCTTGGGAGAGTGCTTCAGAGAGGGAGGTGAGGGAAAGGGAGAGAAGGGGGAGAAGGAGAGAGATAGGAAGGAAAGGCAACAGCATTATGGTTATTTAACTTATTTTTCATTTTAATAAAACTTTTATTTTACCTAAACGTTTAATATTATAAGTCTAGATATAAGAACTACACTATGCACACGAACAATCCGTTAGGTATAATAATAAACATCTAAAATTTCTCCTCTTTTCTTCGGCGGCACAGTTTTCATGCTGTGTCGCATAATGGTTCTCAATAGGGCTCTCTCATTGCAATTGGAGTGGCAATCGCGTATACGTCGCTGCCCGATTGCGGTTTTGGGGGGTAACGCGCCAATTCACAGTACGCCATTGCGTGGTGAGGAAACCTGTGAAACTTCTCTCATTTAAACTTAATAATTTTTACCAGTGATCCTATTCTCTTTTGCTGTAGTAATTGCTTGGTCTCTAACTCCTGCTTCGATTGTTTTTTAATAGGAGAGTACTTTTTCAATAATTACAATTCTTACTATACCAATTTCTTCTGCCGTTCGCGTTCCGTACCATCAACAGCCGTCGCTCCTGTTTAAGTGCGGAAAGTCGGCAAGAATTTGTTTTATCCTTTCTCTCTTTACAGGAAAGCACTGCAACTGGGCAACAACTCGAATGATCAGTTGTAAAAAAAATTGTGTTGCATGGAAATTTATTTTAACAGATCAGACATGGCGCAGCAAGAAACCTGATCCCTGCATCATGATGAATCTTTAACCTAAGATGTCTAACGACAGAATGGTGGTGTCCACGGAAGCGCGTGATCAATTGAGAAATCTAGCTAAATCTACCGTTTTTCGTTTCACATTACTTTTTTCTATGTAACTTACACCAGAGTTTCATCGAATAAAATGAAAAATGTCAAGAAGCCCGGATTAATTTTAACGTCCTTGCAACCTTTCAAATTAATTTCGTGAATATTCCTCTTTTAATGTTCTGATTCTAGATTTTTTTTTAAAAACCTGTTGTGCCACATCCTCGTTCTTGGAGATGAAACGGACAACCGCCTACCAAGTAAATGCTGGTTCTTGGTTCCGGTATTATTCATGTAGATTTATTATTTCTTTTTGTAACCATATGGCACTGTAAGTTAAAATTATTCGCATTCTCCATGTTCCTTGATGAATACAAAAAAATGGTACCTTTCAATAAAAAAATTTTAATTGGTTTGTTAGTGAATTTATTGTTTGTGCTACTTGCTTCATTTGCAACTCTTCTACCTTCTTTCCATTCGTACTAGCCATTTTATTGCGACACCCATCATGCAGAGAGCTTTTTTATACGCAATTTCGTTATATGCAACAAGCCATTATGAAGGATTCGAAATCAAGTCCTCTTTATTTTAAAAAACAACTTTCCGCGACTTTTCCAGGTCTCGATAAAATGCAATTAAACATCCGGCTCTCGTTCATAATAAAATCCATTTTATCGAAGGCTTTTAAAAATGTGTTAATAAAGCAGTACATGATCGATAAATGTTATTCCGTGTTTAAATTTTACGAGCAAATGATTTTTAAAATCTTTCCGAAGTCGCGGAAGGAAAATGTAGTTTATATTTGTTATGAAACTTTTGCAATCACAGTAAAAATATAACTATCGTAGGCAGTCGTAGTACATGCATGTGCATTCCATCCAGTTCCTTCAAGGCAATGGCTGCCAGTGAGGCACGGCACAAAATTTGTGAACTTATATGTGAACAAACCGTAATACTTTTAATAAACCGCATGAAAGTTCCTTGATTCTTACATTTTTGTTGGGAATTTTTTTCCTTATACCAGCTTAAACGAAGAGAATTTGAAGTTACATTAGGCGCGAGAAGCGCGGAAGGGGCTCATTTAAAAAACTATTCATATCTCATTTTCACGATAGACTCCATGAAGAATCAAAATCGAACCACCAGGTCCGTGCTAGTCCGAGACCGCTGCAGCTTAATGCCGTTCATTTGGCGATGCAGTTTATATATTATCCCGTCATCTTGTTTCAGCATAGTATATAAACATCAGTGCATACTAAATAAATTAACATTTAATAAAGCAATATGAAATGCAAGTCATTTTCTGTTGTTAGCGCACTGCAAAAAAATACTGCGGGAATATTACCAGAGAAATGAATCGCTACTTTGCTATGCTTAATAAAATCGAGTTTTCATAATTTTGTACATAATTGCGCATTCTGGTTGTCATGTTTCTGTATCATTTCAGTTCAGTCTGCTATTTAGAAATGCATTGTTACGAAATTGAGTATTGCATAAAATTCATCGTGAAGGAAGATTGCAGAAGAACTAAAAAAACTTTTAAAAATTCTAGATATTTATGAAAACCCTGTTTTAGTAAATAGGCTCCAGCAAAATGTGGATATTTGGTTATGGGTCCCTCATATGGAAAGCAGACTTTCCATACGAGAAAAAATTGCTTGGCTATATTACTGGCTACATACGCAGGTTCTGGCAGTCGAGTGAAGATCATAGAGGGATTCCTGGAAGGGTTAAGTTCGTAAACATGTTCGTGATATTTTCTTTTTGTTTGTACTTGAAAATATTTTCTAAAATAATTACACTTTTAGCCAGGTCGCGTGGTTACTCTAATTCCAACGGAGGATCCCGAGGTAAATAATAGTTTTTTATTTTTCATGAACTTTCGATTGCTGTTTTTAGTATTTTAGGAATTGTTACGCAAGGAAAACTTTCGATTTCAGCTGATACATTTTCTACAAGAATTACCACCAGAAAAATGCGAATATTATTATTTTTGAAAATGGTTAATAAAAATGCTAGCTGGTTATACAAATTGAACGATTCACTATGTCTGTTGTAATAATGTATTTTACACATTTTTTAGAATTATGGTTCAGCATGTACGAGGAATGTTATTAGTATTTGCAAATGACTAAAATAGGAAATTTATTAACAATTATCTATTTAAACCATTTAATCTTTTGGTTGATAGAACTTGCAACTAAAAAAGTCCATAAAACTAGATGGTAGTACAAGTAAACTTTAAATACTAAATGTTTGAAGGTCATTAACTTTTAATATCAAACACTTTTACTGCTCCATTTGTATTCTCGCCTTGATTGCAAACTATTATTCTGATGAGCATTTCACCATCCTCTTCAGTAGCAGGGCATTTGCTGAATTTAATTAGCAATAAAACTCTGAAGACTACTGGGTCTTCAACAAAGTGGAATCGTTTTCTTTACTTTATTCAACTGTAAAAGGTTATCATTTACCATTCTATTTCTAGTGTTTTTTATTCCAAGCATATTCAGCTCAAATGATTTTATATTACCGGTGATGTATAAAAATGTTTTTAAAAGTCCTATCTGATATTATTTAAAATGTAATTTTTACTTGTACTAGTTTATTAAAGAATTTCTGTAGCAATTTTATTTTACATGGGATCTTTATTTTCCATTTATTCCTTTAACTAGGCCAAAGTTTGGGGAACTGCCTATAAAATCAATGATAATGTAGCTGCAAGTGTTGCCAGTCATTTGGATTTTAGAGAAAAGGATGGTTACGAGAAGAAAATAGTTACATTTTATCCAGTGCCAGGTCCAACTCAAGCTGATGCCACCCATGGTGCCATAATATCACAAGATGATCTTCCTAAACCATTCACTCTGTGTGTGTATATTGCAACAAGAGATAACAGTTTCTATGCAGGAGAAGCAGATATTCAAGCCATAGCAAGTCAAATATATGGTGCAGTTGGTCCCAGTGGTACCAATAAGGAGTACTTATTCCGCTTAGCAGAGTCGACTCGTACTTTCTATCCACAATGTGAAGACCCTCATCTATTTAATTTGGAATCAGCAGTATTAGAAATGGAGAAAAAACAGCAGCATTAACCCCATACTTTATTACTAGGAATAGGCTTTCCTTGATAAAATACCTTAAATGTGCTGGTTTTTTCGTCCTTATTGTATTTAATGTTAATTTGGTATTAATGTAAATCTTTAATTTATATTATTATGTACTCCTTTTGCATATGAATCCCCAACTGCTTGGTGATTTCAGAGTTATAATTCTTTTACAACTTTTATTTCATAACATATGCAAGGACCAAATGAATCCAAGAAAACATTCTTTTAAGTTGGCAAGTGATGTTACTCCCATATTTTAACGATTGTCACCACTAAATTAAACTATGTTGAAAGTGAAATATTTTTATAAGTGCAATCTTCTTTCATTACCTCTCTTTTTTTGGTTACCCATTGGCTCCATTTTCAAGTCACATTAACATTAATATCCAAGATGTAACTGTATTATGGTTTATAATCTTACTTGATCCTGAACAAAAGAAAGGCCAACTTTAATGTGTATTTGCAATTCTTTGTAAACTTGACTAACACACATTTTATTCCTGTGTGGCAGATTTCCCACACTGTTAATTTAACCATGTGGATTTGTTTCATGACCACTTTCAAATCTGAAACATTTAAAACAAGGCAATTTTTACAAATGGTTCCACAGCAAACCATCCACTGAAATAGATCATGGCTAAAGTAGTTTCTCTAATTAAGAGAAATTTTAAATTCAGTTCAAATTTGAATTATTCAGCTGAAAATATAAGAAGAAAAACGTAAAAATACTATTGTAATTCCACAAATGTACGTTACATAAAACTGTGTATGAAAATGACTTGAACATTGTGAAATACCCACAACACAGCAGTTGTAGAATTAGAAACACATTACCCAATTTCTTAGCACAAAACCTAAAGTACTTCTTTCTCCAGATTATTTGGTAGGTAGGGGATGTAATGTAATCTAAAATAACTTTCTTTGGTACTTTCCTGTTAACAGGAATACCTTAAAAAATGAATGTATTGTTATGACTGTTTGAGAGGATATAACATTGAAAGGATATATTGACGTATTGTTGGATTTACGATATTTTATTTTAAATACATTAACAGAAACTGATTGGCCGGTCTCGACATTCACAAACTCAATCTCCAGACAACGTGGAGGATATCTTTGGTTTCGGGCAAGGCGAAGGGCCCGGAGACGACTACCCATTAAAGTGAGCCAAAGGCTCGTCAATATATCCTCTCAATTTGCAGCTCAACAGTCAAGAGAATATAACATTGAAAGGATATATTGATGAGCCTTCGGCTACCGTGCCCTTCGCCTTGCCCAGAACCAAAGAAACCCTCCACGTTGTCCGGAGATTGGGTTTGTAAATGTTGAGACAGGCCAATCAGTTTCTGTTAATGTTGTACGTAAGTATGGCATGGGGATAATACGTAAGTACCAGGTCCTGGAGGTATTCCCTTTCACAGGAAAGTGGTAGTCCTGTTAACAGGGAAGTACCATTTTTCTTTACATAAATGTCTCAACAACAAAGATTTCTTGGTTTTTTTAACATTCAACATATATAAATATTACCAAAAAATAAGTTATACTGGATTTAATTGGTCAATTTCCCTCCCTTCAAGGGAAAGAGGTACTCCTTGAAATGCAGTCAACTTGCAAAAGCTTTGCAAACAAAACAATGTTGACCAGCACAATTGAGTAATAACTTGGAAGACAACTACAGAAAGTAAACAGGACGGTCAACAGCTGTCCAGCTAACATTTAATTAGGGAAAGGATGTCATTTGCCATTTAATTATAGGACATCTGAATGATAAACTGAATATTTCATATAACACATCCATTTTGTAAGAATTTATACTCATAAAAGGGGATGAGGTCAATGTTATGGCTAAATTCTCATAATGAACTCTGCTGATAATCATTTTAAATTATATTCCTCAAATGAGCAATGATATTAATTTAAGGAACGTTTTTAAGCATTACAAATTGGTTACAATAATGCATTTAATAATGAAAATGTCTCACAGGTGGGGTAATATATTAATATACTTAATTTAAGAATTAATCTACAATTCATGATTAAATCTTGTCCAAATACACTCCATGCCAATGAAACAACTTACAAATATTTGAAATTATATATGATTGAATTTAGACCAGAGTTTTTCTAAGTATAAACCGTGGCCTAACAGTGTGCTGCAAAACCTTCAATAAGGTCCTCATCTGAGATAGTTTGACATAAAATTTAGGCTAACTTGTTGCCAAGATAATCAAAATCAACTAATACGTAATTAAATTGTGGTTTAGATTTTAAATATATTCTTACATAACAATAATTAATAAGGGCAAATAACATTTTCTATTATTATTGGGTCACTGAGAAAGAAGTTTGAAAAACCCTGATTTAGACTACTGATTGACTGGAATAAATTTCAAGATAATTTCATAATAACTTATGACCAGAGCCGACTTTAGGACAAATGCAACACTGGGTGAAGTAGGTTTTTGGCACCCCCTTGAAGGTTTTACCTATAACTCTAAGGCCGACTCTGTTTATGACCGAAGCTAGTACTCGTATTATTACTACTAGCTGCCCATGCAGCTCCAAAATCAGAGCTCTGTTGGAGTGATATGTTTCGAAGGCACTTACTGCCCAATCCGCGTGCCCCTGACACCCGCTGCCCTGCATTGCCACCCCACACACTAAGGCTCAAATCCCTATTCCAGCGTCCCGCTTGCCCTCCTCGCGCCCTGCACATCTCCTTCCCCTCAAACGTGGCCGAGTGAAAGCGGAGGGGAAGTTTCGCTTTGGGTTTTGATGGACATGACCTTCCCTTAATTAATATATACATTGACCCTAAGAGCTGCTTGCATTGAGCTGTAGTTCCAAATTACTTTTCAATGAAATTATAAATGCAATTTTGCCAATATGTCATATCAACTTGACATTGCACTAGGACATAATTAACCCAAATAATTATGACTAAAGGACTATATTAAGATTATTGGATAAAAGAATTACCAACTCATAGCTGTAGCTAAGATCAAACAAATCAGGATTCTCCAAAAGCTGTAAAATGTGCATCCTGGCTAAGAGGTAGCTATCATCAGTGGTAATTCTCCAATAGTAGATTCTAGAATCATGTTCGTCATCTTCTTGGGTAGAGAAATGAAGTTCAACTTTTAACTCAGCAGATTTGTCAAGACAACAATTTGATCATAAATATGGACCCTCTCTGATAAGTGCATCTAGTATGTACATTTGAGCATTCTAGAACCCTGCAAAGTCAATCCAGGTGTAACCTCTGAAAGACCATCCTTTAATTCACAACATATTCTACTGAAAAACTACCTGTTAGTATTAATTACAAAATGTTTAGTTACTGAAAACTCGACAAATAATATGCTACACGTTTCATTTGGACTACATGGTCTATTGACAACAAAGCCTCACTACTAAGCTCATTTACTACTAATTTTCAAAGTTAGAATTAATGATGGTAATGAAATTGCTTACTTAACTACAACAGTATTTTAACTCTTAAATACTGCAAAATAGCAAATTCAGTGGCTCACTATTGTGATGCTAAACTCAATGAATTTTACCAAATAATAATCTTCAAGCTCACTGCTGTTCCTCCTTTTTTCTGAATGTCGTATTTGGTATCCAACCATCAGTAAGGAATTTCAATAACTTGAATTTTTCCAGGCATTTAAAGCATATATCAGATCAAGATATTGTGCACATTGTACTTTTAAATATTTTAATGTATTCCATTATTTCTGCAAAATAAATTGTATAAACTTGGTAGAATGAGATTCCTCATTTTACAGCCCAGAAGCTGTAGTTCTGCATATTCATATTCTTAGTTTTTGATAATTTACTAACCAACTTCTTATTTTTAAAAGGTCATAAGCAAATAAAAAATAGTTACATAGCCAAAAATTTATTGAACTGTGATAACAAAGAATGTCTTATGTTGAATCAGCTCAATAGTTCCTGCAAATAACAAGAGAAAAAATTAATGGAACAATTTTGGAACAAAATAAACAAGTAATTGAGCATTGTGACACCAAGATTTTAAAAATTCAAGCTCGCATTGCCACAAAAATTCATATAGTATGAAAAACCCTCCCCAAGATTTGGATACTATAAAACTCCTGAAGCCTTGAAATGCTTGCTACTCTACAAGCATTACTTAAGTCTTTATTAATGTAATTCCCTGGGCAGACAACGAGAAAAATGAGGCATATCAGATACCAATAATCTTTCAAGCTATTGAAATGCATGACAAAAAATTCACGCATCATCATTCGACTATTGTTAACAAGCTTAATACAATTTGCCAAAGTAATAAAACAGATGCAAACAAAAGCACTGTTTAAAACTTCAAACTGTTATTCGCTATGTATGTAGACAATACTGATTCTTCATCATAATACTCACTTGGCGAGTACACCGTCCTTTTTCGCTAGCCTTACTATGCAGTCATCAGATTCACCCTAAAATAAATAAATGTAGTAAATCTTGAGTTGACTATAACGAACGTCTTAAAAATTCTCCACTTTTGCAAAAAAAAAAGCTATCATAAATACACAAATATGGCAATTTTTCAAAATTTTGGGAATAGCTCCACCACAGATGAGTTAGGAAGCCTTATTACAAACATCCAAAACTACTTGTGAATTTTTAAAAAGGTTGAGTTTTAGATGGCAAAATTTGGTGTTACTTATAAAATATAATCGATATTACAATCACGTACCATTCTTCTAATGGCACCACAAATAGCGTACATCTTGTAAGTTTCGGCCATCCTTCCCGTTATTGGATCGACATCAGCGATGTTGATTTGGATAGAGGCATGGTCTTTGGCATGTATAATTCTATTACTAGCAGAGCTGAAAACCAATATTATTTTTGTAAATACGGCAATAGTCAGCTACGTATAAAAACAAAATACACATAACATCAATGACAAAACTGCAAAACCACGTGTAGAAAACTAACCATTTTCTGGGGCAATACAAGTCAACAAACTCGCCAGCGTCGTTCTCCATTGTAACCTAATCTATGGTAAAAAAATTTCATAAATAGCATAACATCAAGATTCACATTTCAACACGTTTACAAATTAAAATTACTTACATACGCTCACACCAACAAAGTTCGTAACAAAAGAACACCGATGATGTGGATTATGGGATACGTGAAATTACAGAGCCTCTTGCGACCACAAGGGGAACAAAAGAAAACTGAATAACGTTATACAGGGCGTGATATTTGAAATAACGCGATCGTGAGAACCAGTGTTCTTACCCCCATTAATTTAATATTTGGTTCCTTTCTTTCTGAAAGTATTTAAAAAAAAGCATTAATATTGATTTTATTTACGATCATTACTAGTTTTGCAGAAGTATAGTGTTGTTCGCTTGATATTATAGGACGCAATTTGGTTACCGCCACGTTTAAAAGGTTAGGAACCACTGCGTTAGAGCCTTGGCTGTGTAACTACAGTAAATAGAGGGCAGGATCATTGTATTTGTGTTTTACAAGCAGCACTTTTCTAGAGGGAGTATTATAAGTATCTATGCTGATATGCTATGCGATATGAACCAGGCCAACATTTTGTTTTTTTGCTTCAGGAGAGATGTTCACCCAATGGCACTGTGGGAATGCTTAGTAATATCAACATTAATGTCAACTAATAGGAGTTATGTAGCAAATTCAAGTATTAATTTCAGTTGTGCCCTAGATTCCTTATTTAACAGGATACATAACATTGTCTTTCAATTAAAAATAGCATGGCAATGTAGCAAAGCTACATCTCTGCATAATCTTGTATGTACCAGAATGGATGAGGGGAAAATGTTTAAAGACAGGAAATAGAACCAGTAATCTCCTTATAGTCATTAACATGAGCAGCCTTCTAAATGTAATGTAACTGATTGTCACTACCCTAACTAAAATTTGGCACTGTATAAGCAATGTGTATATATTATTGCAATAATTTATTTTCAGAATGAATACTGATAAAATGGAATGCATCTCCATCAGATACCACCAATTGAATATTGAAAGAAACAAAAGCAGTGTTCCATGTTTCTATGATTACAAATCCTAAGCATTTATTAAGATGCTTAGAAAGGCAAAAATTTTCTTTATTACTTAAACAATAATATCAGTCTTTCAATGTAAAATTTTTAGGGAAAATATTGCTATTAGTATCATACTCTTCCAAAAGAATGTTGCACTACCAATAAATCATATCAATATCTATGTACAGGTATACCTCACAATATGCTCGGGATGCATTCCTAAAAACTAGAACGTATCACGAATCAGCATATTGCAAAACACATTTATACATAAGAAAAATGCTATAAAAAGAGATGCGTTCCTGGATGGATAAAAATCAAAGGTGTCAAAAAATGCATGCACAATAAAGCCTCAGTTATTCATACAAATAAAAAGTGGTTAAAAACAATATTTTAACAAAATATAAGACAAAATAACATGCAATTATATTACAAATTAATAACATGATACATGCCATATTCAACTAAGTGTAAACAATATCTATGGATTAATATTAATGCAAGCATACAGACAAATTTTGTACAAAGATTTACAAAATGTCCAGAAATTTTGCATATATGGTAGAAATTGTTTCACTTCCAGTGAACAGAAAACAAAAATCTGTGAACTTTTTTAAAAGAATGCTTATAAATTCACTACAAGGTTATTCCTCACGAGTTTTACTTATTAGGAAAATTTCTATTAACACATTCGCGGCATTGGTGATTTTCATAGTTATAACACTCGGGCGTCATTGTGCACTTTGCATAATCATCAAGAAAATGCATTAAATTTAGTCCTGGAGATGTTTGAGGGATACTGCAACTGTAATTCCGTCTTTCTTTCTTATATGTGTGATTTATCACCAATGGTGCATGATTTCAGGAATTAACCCTTTGGTTACCATAAGAAAAATTGTCCTAAAACATGTTCATAAGTAGAAACCCAAATTTAAAAATATATAAAAATTTACAAAAAGGTTAAAATACGAACATGAATTGGGTCAGTGATGAGAAGAAAGGGTAAATATTTGCTGGATCGAAAGGATTTAAAAAACTGATTTCAGATGCTGTGTAATACACATGGTTCTCAATGTACAACTTGCTGACCAGCATAAATAGAGAATTATGAAACTTATCGAAAAATTACCATTTTTTCCTCAATGATATTTCTTTTTCGTAAAAATAATATATGGATATATGTGAATGCAAAATTGTGGGTAGTTAGCATACGAAGTATAAACCGTGCAAACCAGCAAATAGCCAGAGTTAGAGTGGATTGAGGTTTATTGTGTTATGTTTTGTTGACTGTTTTTCGCACTGGTTCAGATCAGGCTATGTATCGCAGGCCTACGGGATAATTGCCCCTTTTGGGTTGGGTCCAAGAACGTCCCTTAGACTTAGAGGATATTTGCCCCACGTGGCTCATTTGTTTATTGCAGTATACAACTTAGACTTTTCTCCTTTCTTTCTCTCTGTTTAGTTTTCTCTGGGATTCTGAATGTGACACAATAAACAAAAAAAACTGTTCCGTATCATTTCTGTGTGCATACATTTATTCGTTCATGGATTCCAGAAGCAAAGTTTCATTTACCGATTTCTCGGATTCAAATGATTCATACAAACCCTCTGATTCAAAAGAGGATAGTGAGTCTGTGTCTTTAGAGGATGAACCTCGTGAAGAAATTTTATCCTCGATATCAGTAGAGTTGCTACTAGCAGATCAGAATTGTGGGGACCATTTTCTAAAATTAAATGTCACTTTCTCTACAGAGGTTGCAGTGGCGTGCAGTGCCATTTGGATTTTTCAGATACCTTATCTTTATACAAACAGTTGGAGAATAATAAAGTGTTAGACCTAATAGTGCAGAAAACTAATTGCTGGTCTACGTTTATTGGAAAGGATGTGCCTTTTAGAATGGCTTAGGATTCTGCCGGCTCCTTTTTCCATTGGGTCGAGGCATGTGTTGGGCATGCGCTGTAGTTGTTTGGGACAATTAGGGTCGACTGGTGCCTTCACCCCCTCCCACTACATGCAAAATTCTGCCCTGGGTATAAGAATCGCAAGGTGGCTTCTCTTGTTTACTGCTATATACTACTGTTTACCAGACACTTCTTTAAAGTCAGGAGAACTGTAGATCCTTGCTTTCCAATAATATTCTCGCATATGCTCAGGTCATATTATGTGACATTTATTTCTTCTTGTTATTCAATGTCTTTGGCAAGTTGTCTTTACTTTCTGATATTTCTTGCAAAACCATGAAATCAAGAGAGGATAATGAAGATGGAGGGCTGCCTCTTTTCTGGTGAAAAGATATAGGACAAAAGCAAAAAGTTTGCAGATTTAGCAAAGAGTGCAACAGACAAGTAACTATGTTTATGGAATGTATCAAGGAAAACATAACTAAATAAATTTGTATGAATTATTAAAAACTAATGGAAACAACTGCTTCTAATTATATTTTACAACTCATGCCATCCCATGTTCCACCAGTAGTATACGTATTGAAAATGCATTTCTCATGGCCGTCTGTGTAATACGTAATATTAATATGTATTATATTATTTTCTAGGTAAAACATATCAAATAACAAGTTTGGTTATAGGTTATCAAATAAAGAATCTCTTCATACAATATATTTCATATGTGCTGACTTGAAAAGTGAAACAAAAATTAAAAAATCACACTCGTGTTCCACCGGTGGTACACCCATCCGAAAATGTATTTCTCATGGCCGTCTGCATAAAACGAAAGACTTCCAGCTTTCCATTTAGGTTAGGGAAGGATATAAAAGGAAAAGGTGGCATGTACCGCTGGTGGTACACGACGGCCACAAGAAAAGACGCGCGTGTACCACCAGTGGTACACAATGTTACAAACATGTTAAGGGTCACCATTTATCATACAGTGTCTGTGGGGAGGGGCAGAAAATTCAAATTCTTTTCAGAACGTCAATCTTCCATTTAATCCACTTCTTGGGTAGCCCAAGCATGGATGGTCTGAGGTTTAGTACAAAAAGAATAAATTATTAATAGACAATGGTGAGTTATAAAAAGCAACCGCATAGAAGGAGTCTCAATGTGTGTGAATGATGATCAACACATCACGTAAAACTGTGTAAGAGCTAAATAGAGAGACAGAGTTTTAACAAATAAATGTTCTTATTCAACATGAGATAATTAATACCAATAATAGCCTACATCTGTCCATCCGTTGGTTGGTCACATGTCTGGTGGCGAATCATGGTTTAATGCGAATAACTCAAGAAAGAATAGAGATCGAAAGTCTAAATTTGGCAGGAATGCTCGATTCACATATTTAAATGTGATGGCAAAAATAAATCTCGAAAAAAGTCCTGAGCTTGACTCCAAGGAAGACATTTCCATTTCCCATAAAATAAAATGTAAAAATCGACTTTTCGACATGCAGGCTTTCATTCCTTTTGAGATGAAAATTAGAAAGAATTAACCTACCATCTTTGGATCCGAAACATTTTGAAGAAAAAATTATAATTTCTTATTCTGTTTATCCTTTTCCACCTACAGTTCAAAATCGCTCATGTTAAATGTTTAATTCACACATTTTGGAAAAATCTTGCCATTTTAACGGGATGTTGTCTTGTCTACCAATTACATTGCTAGACCTCGAAATCCTACTGTTATTTCAGTCCTTATGGATGTTAGCATGCTTTGAATGCTTTTAATACAAAAGGGGGACAGACAGACAAACGACTTTATTAGGACAAAATTTAAACTAATTAATCCCTTCTTACATTTAACCCTGTGTCAACAATTGCAAAGGAGAATGAAAATAGTAATAATAATTTTACAGAAAAGAACCAGACAATAAAAAAATAGAAAACATACAAGCAAAATAGTAAATTACAAATTCGGAACACTTCTAAAAACGACGTAATTGTGGTAAAAACCTAGGAAAGACCAGAGATGGCCATCCTAGTAAAAGACCATGCAGGAAAACACCCACGAAGGGAAGGGGGAAGGGGGGGGGGTGGAAAAAACCCGTGAAAGCCCTAAATACATAAAAGAACAATAGTGGAATTATATTATACATACAAGTTTAAAAGGATAAGATTAACAAAATATATTTTAAAGTTATAAAAAATGAACAAGATATTTAATAAAATAAAATGAAATTGAATGAAAATATACATATTTAGCAGAAGAGGGAGAGGAAGAGGAGGAGGAAGAGAGAGAGTGAGGACAGACAGGCAGACAAACGATATTATTGAGGGCGAAATTGAGATTATATAGTCCCCTCTTACATTTAACCTTATGTTAGTAATTACAAATGAGAATTTAAAAAAATAACATATAAACACATTGGCAGAAAAAAAACCTGAAACTAAACCAAAGAAAAAAGCAAAAAAATTAAGAGATCCAATTACAGGTTTGGAAACTTCTAAAAAAAGATGAAGTATTTGTGGTAAAAACCTAGGAAAGACCTGACGTGGCCAACCTAGTAAAAAAACAAACAGGAAAACACCCATAAAGGGAAGGGGGGGTGGAAAAAACCTGCGAAAACCCTACATATATAAAAGAGCAATTGCGGAATTACAATATTACGTGCAAGTTTTAAAATGTACGAATCACAAAATATATTTTAAAGTATTGAAGAATGAACATGAAAATTAATAAAATTAAGTGAAATTAAATGACGGCATAAACATTTAAAATAACTACAAATATGTAAATAATAATAATAAATATACACATACATACATATATACAAAAGGAAAAAAAGCTTATTTACATTAAGTCTTTTCATCTTAGCGGCGAGTTTCTGTAGGAATAACAATCCATTTTGGCAAGTGCGAGTTGTTCTGTGCTTTCTTGTGTGTCAGTGTCCTCCGACGGTTTGGGAGAAAAGCTGAAAATTAACAGGCCATTCTTTCAGTGTTTTTATTCCTTTGTAATGAAAGTAGGTGTTTATGAAAGGCTCGTTTAAATGAATTTAAAGATAGTGAGTTTATAAGAAAATCTGGAAGTTCGTTCTCCATAAACTGCAAGCTGTTACCCTGAACAAATTATTATATATTTCGGTTCTGTAATGAGGAATGAGAAGTTTGTGGTTCCCTCTTGTATGTAGACTGTGAACTGTGTCGATACAATTGAAGTGCGAATAGAGGTAAGGAGGCTTGTTACTTTTATGAATTTGAAATAAGAAGAGGGAGAGGGAAGGGGGAGAGAGGGTGGGAGGAGGAGAGAGGAAGGAAAGGATAGGAAGGGAGAGAGGCAACTATTTTAAGTTTAACTAAAGACAGCCTGTCATATTGACAGGCTTTTATACTAGTTTATAATAACTGCAATTATGAGTCACAGTTGAAATCCAAGTCTTGACTGGGAACAGGGGTGTCTGGGATTTCTCTTGATTGTTGGCTTTCCTTATTTCTATGCTGTCATTTTAAAGTTTAAAAGTAGTTACGCTCTTTGTTTTCCATGTAAGAGAGTATGACCGAATCAAGCGAGTGAATCAAGAGGTAGAGCCATAAAGTGTAATGAGTGTAAAACCAAAAAAGGCATATTGTGAAACAGCGTATCACGAGGAATATCTGTACTCTCAAAACAAAAGTGTGCTCAAATATCTGAGGACTCCAGATAGTTTCTAAATCTACTACAGAAAACTGTATAACAAATATTCCAAATTTTTTACTGTGAAAAACTACTGATTGTTTGCATATTTTTATTAAATTTTTAATAATTAATTTTACATAAAATAATCAGCATCTTTGAGCAACTTCAGAGGAAATTTGTTTGAATTCTTATTTCAACATCTTATGGAGAGTATTTTCATAAGAGATATATTTGATATATTAAAGATAAAATTTCACAAAAGTGGGTGGACATCATAAATTTATCATAACATTGTCAAAACTATAAAAGAAAAAATTCTTCACACTTCAAATTAAATAATATTCTATTTACAACTATTAAAAATATTACAAAAATTTACATCAGTAAATGTTAATTTCAGAGCAACTTTAAAACAAAAATAAAAATTAGAAATTAAGTAGCTTAATCAAAACCAATAATATAAACAAACCCTGCATCAATGTAGGTTATCCATGGAAACAGAAGTCCTTGATTCTGATGCTTGATCTTCAGTTGAATCACATGATAACAATCCCATCATGTTTTGTAACATTTCTTGTTGATTTTCCTCATCTCCTTCCTCTTCACACAGATCGCCAAGAACATAGAGAAGGGCATCATTTTCATGTGTTGGAAAGAAATACCTAAAAAATAAATTCAGAGACTTATATACCCATCGAATGAAGCAAAAACGAAGAAAATCGGTCCATATTTAGGCATTTTAATGAATGAAGGAAAAGACCTTGCAATCTGAAAAATCGAACATCCTGTGTAAACTTTTGTGAAAATATAGGTAATTGTTTCCTGTATTCCAACCCAGGACTTTATGAAAATAGTTTCCTGGGACCTCCTAGCCAGTAGTAACAAAATGTTGTTTACCACATATCTCTACAACGAACGATTCTCGAGATACAAATGGGGACAGAGAAATGGACACTTGTAAAATTATATAAAGGATGATATGAAATTTTCTAACAGACAAAAATATGCTGTATTTAGATAATGCTTTTTCTTGTAAATACTGCTTGATATAAGAATTGCAATATACAAGCAATTTTAATCCTTTGCAATTGTATTTAGGGCTAATGCTTGCTTGAGGCTTTAATCCAGGTAATCCATCTTTAGTACCAATTAAGAAACACCACCTCTAAAATACACCTCTCCTAGATTGAATTCCCATTTTGTGTTGATGTATTTTAATGAATTTGGATTTCATAGTATGAAAATTATTGAAACAAATTATAGATCTATTCTGATGGAGAACGATTTGAATGACGGCATAGTTTTCAGCAAATGTTTTTTATACAACAAGCTAACTGATAAAATTAAATGTCCTATTTCATTTAAGGATTATAAAAAAATAAAATAACCTTTGCATTTCTAAGTTTCTATACATCTTCTTTTAATAATACAGTAAACTCTTTTAAATCCAGCATCCTTGGGGATTGAGAGTTGCCGGATTTTAAAATTTTCCGAATTTTAGAATGTTTTACCTAGTGGTTGAGCAGATTTGTCGAAGAACATTTAAATGAATATTATGCACTAACAATTGATCTTGTTTACATCTGTAAACATTTATGGAAACTTCAAAGTATTTTTCAGCACCCTCTTTATCTGCAGGCTTGAGCCTTCTGATTCCATGACGTGTTTTAAAGCACGTTAAGCAGCCTTCAGAGAAATTACATTTATCAGTCAAGTTCATTTCAGCATAAAAGTATTTTGTCTTTTTGATCAGTAATGGCCCAGTTATGCTAATTCCCTCAGACCTCCGCATTGTAAACCACTCATATAGCACTTTATCAAGTTGTTCCAGTTTAGGTTTATGTAAACTACGCCTTTTTTCAACTGATTTGGCTGTTTCAGAGTCTCCAATATTATATTCCTGCATAAGCTTAATCCTTCCTTCTCCACTTTCCAGCCTTTTTATTATTTCCAACTTTTTAGCTAAATTAAGTGTAACATGCTTTCTCTTCCGTCTACTCTGTCCATCTTGACTTTTACTCACCATAGTTAAATGATGGGGAGAAATTATTGATAAAATAGCATAATTACATTGAATACTTCATTAGTAACGACAATACTTGTTTACATCCGACAGCACCAAAGCTTAGTAGTGATCAAAGTGGAAAATTCTGAAAGACAAATGTGATCGTAGATGCGAGTGCCGGATTGCATTCGTAATATTTCCGAATTGTAAAATGATGATTTTTTTGTAAAACATGCCAGATTTTTAAGAATTTCCAGTTGTAAAGCACAGGATTTTACAGAGTTTACTGTATTAATATTTTGTTAGTGCAAAATATGTTATTTTTATTATTATTATTTTAACTTCTTCAAAGCATTCATTAACATTAAAAATCATCTCATGAGTTAACTTGCACCTTAAATCTTCTCCACCAGATTCTTTGCATGCTCTTTCACTCATTCTATTACGAAGAAATATGATAACTTAATACTAAACTAACTAACCAACTTAACTTCTAAAAACTGATATTAAATAAGACAAAATCTTTTATGGTAAATTAAATACTATCTAATGAAGAAATTAAAATGCAAAATACACTAAATGTATCGAATTAAATGTCTAATACAGTGGTTCTCAAACTTTTAACTGTCAAGGCTCCCTTGAATGTCATGCGGCCTCCTTTGAATTGAAACAATAAACTTTAATACAAATTCCTTTATTTTACATAACTGTTAATAATTTTATCATATCATATTTCCTAAAATTTCCTGACAAAAATTTATTATTCGTGAATTTTATATTTTGGAATTTCACCACAGTTTGAGAAACACTGATCTAATGGATAGTTGCAGAGATCAATCTATAATATAATGGGAATGATTAGGCAATGCAGCACCTCTTATTGATTGACATCACCCTTCCATTCAACTGGCTTGGAGGTGGGGCTTTGTTCAATTTATGCTGGCTGGACCTTAGCAATGTTCAATTTATTTGGTTTATTTTGATTAACTAATTGTACTCACTCTGGCCAGTCCCAGAGCTTAGAGCTGGGGCAAGCAAAATGGCTGGCCTCAGTCATATGCTTGAGCAAGGCCTTCCTTTGGCTAGCCTCCGTCTTGCTCCCTTCTCCTTTTTCCTTTGACCTCTGGTCATCTGCATCACCTTCTCTTCTTTTATGGCTCTTCATATTCCCACTTTCTTTATATTCCTGGACTTCTACATTGGGCCAATCACAAACAATACAACGCCCTTCTTGAACCCTATGACGGATGAAATTTACAAGCTTCACCTGTGTGGGAAGAAAGAAATGAATAGTATCAGGCAAGATATATATCCACGAAATTAAGAAAAAATTTCAATGCTTAAATGCAATGATATAAGTTGGAAACAATTCAAATTCTGTTAATAACAGTGTAATGTTAACTATTGCTTTGTGAGAAATAAAATGATTACATGGGAGTGAAAATATAGCATTGAGGGATAGCGTTACAGTTAAAGTTACAGTTTTCCTGCTTTTGAATCAGTTTAATCCATACTGTTAATACAAACAATTGAGTGAAAGTATATTTTACCAATGAGTAGAAACGCCTGTCTTCCAAGTTAAGAAGGTCAAACCCACAATGCCCTTCTCTCATGTGAGCGATCACAGACACCAAGTCAGCACCCTTCCATGTACAAAAGAGACACTGAACATCAAACCCATCTCCAGTGCCAGCTTCCTCTTGCCAATCAGACCAATCACCACAAGGATCAATGCTCGTCTCTTCGCCTTCAGATAATGCATATCTGTGGTAATCATCCTCAAAATCTTTCTCTCCCTGTTGATGTAAGAGATAGTTACGCTAAATTTATAGTAATCTCAGTCAACATACCTGTATTCTACTACCGGAAACACTTACCCCAATTACATTGAAGGTGGATGATAAACAAACAGTTTTAGTTCAATTATAGAGCAACCTTTAATTCCACAAATTGAAAAAATGAAAAAATATTTTGGGTATTTTAAGCCAAATTAGTTTCCAAAGTTTGCAGAAGATGCAAAACTGAATGTGTGAGGAGATATATTTGGCTACAATTATGAATAATCATAGACTTTCTTTTTTACATTAAAGAAAAACACCGTTATTTAGTGAATACAGTAAAACCTCACATAGCACAAATTCACAAGACGCAATTTCGCTAACAAGATGTAAGATGCGGTATGCATTTCCCTACTAAACCTCAGAAGACGACGCGGTTTGACAAGCCCAAACCAAAGTTAACCTTTAAATTTCTTGCAAACTATAAATGATAAAAACTTCAAATTAAAAGATTTTAAAGAGAAATACAGACAAATTGATTCATGCAATTTTAACCTTATAAAAATGTTGCACCGAGAGATTCATATGTGTGCTTCTCATATTGTGCTGATACGACAGAGCTCCGCAACCGGTCTGCCGCGATAAAGCCCTTAATGTGCTGCAGTATATTTTGTTATAAGTGCCCATTTACACGTTTCTTTTAGCGCGCAACAAAGCATGCGCTAAAACGCATAGATAAAGTACCGTCTGTTTTGACGCACCACAAAGTGCACTCCAGTGTTGCGTGCGATCCAAAAGGCTGAAGTTGTCATGGCACCGTGTGCTAAAAAGAAAGCGGAAATTCTAGCCTCCTCTGCGGTAGCTGCAATATATGCGGTTGCAGTGAACGAGACGAAAAGGAGAAAACAGTCGTTTTGGGTGAAAAAACGGATAAGTAGACGAGATGAGAGGGGAAACATGACATTTCTATAGATTTATATATATTGATGTTGGTTGTAATGGTAGAATTAGTGATGGAGGTGTTTTTAGGAGGAGTGATTTGGCACGTTGTGAATAACGCTGAAAGGTCTTTTCCACCAAATAAAACCATCGGAAACAATCGAAAACTTCCTCATGTAATAACTGGAGATGACGCTTTTCCTCTTATGGAAAACTTGATGAAGCCTTATCCACACCATAGCCAAGATATGACGAAAAATTATAGATTAACCTGCGCTCGTCTGTGTATTGAACATGCTTTCGGAATTCTGGCAAACAGATTTCGAGTATTACTAACAACAATAAATTTAAGAGTTAGAAATGTTGAAAAGGTAGCAACATGTGCTTTGCATTATTTTCTTGTCAAAATTTCTATTCAATATCGTAATGTAGCTGAAAACTGTAACACCAATTCATTTACAGAATGTGAACACCCTACTATAAATAGGTATAGTACGAATGCTGGCAATGTAAGGGAAATATTTGCGGCATATTTTAGTGAAGAAGGTAGAGTAAGCTGGCAAGATGATGCTATTTCATAAAAAGAAAGAGTGCTTACATTTTCTCTTCGCACATTATGCTCTGAAATGGATACCTCTTCTTCAAGGTGATGGTCAGAAGTATCTTCATTGGGAGAATCATTCAGCTGTTGTAATAAAATTTCCAAGTTGTGTTTAATGCAAATAAAATGTTATTTTTCCACTACAAACAATGAACTATATTTCTTAAGAAATCCCATATTACCTGTACATTAGACAAGCTGCTTCTTTCCGTCAAGCACGTGTCCAAAAAACGAAGTTTCTCGAAAAACCATATTTTAGGTGCGTAAACTTCATCCGCACCAATACCACTTTTCTTTGACTGCTCAATCAGGTTTCTTTCTCGGCAGTATTGCAAGCGCAGAGTTTTTATTTTCTTTTTAATTTCATCTACTGTTGTTTCTGCCCGCCCCATCTTTAAAATACTGCATATTTCTGATAATGCAGTATCCCATTTACCCCTATTGTGGTAATCCTTGCTTCTTATGTCATAAAAACACTGCTTCTGCTCATATCATTATATTAAAGTAGACACGTGGTTTCTGCACCAAGTTGCCATTGTGTACCGATGCTTGCTGCTCCGCACTCGGTGGATGCACCTGTCAGACTGAAAGCTTCGATTAACTTCGGCCACATTTGTGTATCATCGGATGCACTTTCACACACGAAAATAGATCGGCCTGCAATTCCGTGCAAAATTGAGTAGGGAGGTGGGGGTAGTCATGTAAACGCAGTCTGCGCAACTCCGAGGACTTTTGTTGCGCGCTAAAAGGAACGCGTAAATGGACACTAAGCATAGGAAGGATATTACTGCATTTTATTACCCTCCAGCTATGACTACAGAAAATACATTACAGCGATACTTTATGACCATTGCCATGTTTACTCGAATAATACCCGCACGCGGGTAATGCTTGCAACCCCGTTTTTAAAGCTAAATATTCGGGAGAAATGGAATTCGTGTAATTTCGATTTTGATATTTTATGGGAACATCGGCTGAATAATCTATCTGAAGCCAAGTTTGATGATACAATTATGACAACAAGTAAATATTTAAGAAGTGACTTTCAAAAATGACTTTTAATACTTTTCTAATCCACGTAATCATGAAAAATTAACATCCAATCTATCTACATATCTATAGATATCTATAAAGAAATGTGTTTGTATGTGTGTGTGTTTTTTATAGCTCAGCAACTACAGCAAGTAGAAACAAGAGGAATGTGTCATTTTAATCGGAATAAATAATTCAGTGGTGTAGTCAGGTTTTTATACCGATTTGATTGACCTTTCTAATTAAAAAAAATTTTTTTTCTCCATTTGAATAACATAGGGATGAGTGCAGCTTATTTTTCATTTGAATTTTAAAATTACTTAAAATCATGGTACAAACTTGAGACATGATTGGTTCTATGAAGGATCCTGATCGAATTAGCGTAAAAATGTGTTTAAAATCAGAAAAATATGTGATATTATCACTTTTATGACGACACAAATTATAAGCTGCCATGACAACTAGGGCTGCCACCTTTTGAGTATTCCAAAACCAGAGATATGATCAAAAAAATTACATTAACTATTTACATGAAAAAAATACTCATGTGACAATGTATGGTTCTTTAATGATGTTACAACAATGTATAACATTGCATTGCATATCTGTTCTCGGTGGCTTGTGAAATCCAACGCGGAGTCCAAGTTGATCAAATTGTCTTCAAGACAAAAAGATTCATTGGAATGACTTATAGATGAGAGAAATTTAGAAGTCATAATGTAATAATACGGGACGCACTTTGTCACAAAGTCCGTCCCATATTGATTTTACATAGGATAAGGGACATTTGAGGAAAATTGGCCGAAAAACGTCCCGTAACCAGAGACTGATTATTAAAACCGGAAACCGGAGATGAACTGTGAAACCCGGAGTCTCCAGACAAAAACCGGAGAGGTGGCAGCCCTAATGACAACTACTATTGTCGCCAAAGTTGAGAATCCAATGCATTTATATGGGAAAAGTTTTAACATAATATCGTTTTTCAATTTCTGTGTGCTTTGTTTACATGGCAACAAAATATTTGTTGATTTTAATTGAAATATTGCTAATGAATGGTTTTTAATGATATTTTAGTGTGGCATAGAGTTCTCCTAAGCAAACTGTTTTTAAAACTACATAAGTAACTTAAGTAATTAGACGTAGATTTTCCACAAATTGTGATTGGATAAATCGTTTCATTGTTTCCAAGATATTGTTGATATAAACCAGTGTTTCTCAACTGGGGTGATGTGGAAGTTGTGTAGGGTGGTGTAGGGGAATGTAGGGGTGAAGCAAAACTCCCACCTGGTGCATACTCTTCCCTCGACACCGTTGGCCTCATTTCTCCTTTCCCTCGGTTTTTCTCATTCTCGTTTCTAAAGGTACGAACACATAAAAAGCAGGATCTTCGAAGATCATCACGAGGATTCTTAATAAAAGACTAGAGAAAAAGGCCAAAGAATTCTAAGGGAAGATCTATTAGGCTTCAGAAAAGGACGAGGAACCAGAGATGCTATTGGTGTAGTGAGAATCATATGAGAAAGGGCAATAGAGTACAGCCAAGATTGCTGCATATGTTTCGTCGACTGGCAGAAGGCCTTTGATAGAGTAAATTGGGTACTGCTGATGAGGATATTAAAGGATATAGGTGTAGACTGGAAAGACAGGAGACTGATCAGCAATCTTTATGTGAATCAAGTTGTAAAGGTCAGGTTGGAGAATGCAGACACCAGCGGAGTACATATCGTTAGAGTAAGACAGGGCTGCTGTCTATCGCCGATTCTATTCAATATATATGGAGAGAGGCTAATGCAGGAAGCGTTAGAAGGCACGGGAGATTTCAAAATCGGAGGAAGGATTACAAGAACAGTGAAATACGCGGATGACCAAGTATTTCTAGCAAGAAAGGAAAGGGAACTCCAGAAAATGATAAATAGACTAGTGATAACAGGTAGAGAATATGGTATGGAAATTAATACAGAAAAATCCAAGGTTATGCGAATATGAAGTAAAGAAGAAGAAAATTTGAACATAAGTATTGGAGGAAAGCCATTAGAACAAGTTTAAGATTATAAATACCTTGGAAGTATCATAACGAGAGAAGCAAAATGTACCAATGAAATCAGGACTAGAATAACAAAAGCAAAAGCCGCTTTCAGAAGAAAGAAACTCCTATCAATGGGAAATATAAAGCAGGAAATCCGCAAGAGGTTGATAAAATGCTATGTATGGAGTATAGCTTTGTATGGGGCAGAAACATGGACGCTAAGGAAAAATGATATTAAATACTTGGAAAGCTTCGAAATGTGGACATGGAGAAGAATGCTGAAGATAAAATGGACAGATAGGGTGAAAAATGAGGAAGTACTACGAAGAATAGGAGAAAAGCGAACGATTATACAGACTATCAGAAAGAGGAAGGTCAACTGGATTGGGCATTACCTGAGGAGAGAGTGCATGATTAAAGAAGTGTTAGAAGGAAAACTGGATGGAAAAAGAGAAAGAGGTAGGAAAAGGTTTCAGCTGGTAGACGACTTGAAAGGGAAAGAGAGCTATCAAGACATGAAGAAAACTGCGGAAAATAGGAGTATATGGAGAACCAAGTTTAACAATGAATAATCACGGACCTGTCAACGGACAGACTACCTATTATGATGATGATGATATATATATATATATATACACACATACATATATACATATAGGTGAACCTCTACTTACGAACATTCAGGAAACGAACATTCCACATACCAATGAAATGTGCTTTGCACTTCATTTACGAACATACCTTCACGCACTTACGAACATCAGTCACAGTAAGAACACGAAAACTTGTCATCACTTGTCACTTGCTGTTTGTATTTGAAAGCATATGGGTGTGTGTTTATATACCTACTTATTGTTTTTTATTACCCTTGAAATATAGAAAGCAATCGTAAACCTAGTGATTGTGTAAGTGCTAAGAATGGTAAAAAACGTCGAGTGCTTTTGATGGAAACTAAAATGGACATCATTATAATAAAAAGCAATTCTCCATCTATAACGCTAACTTAAACGCTAATAACTCGAGAAGTAATGAAGATAGAAACTCGGAATTTGGTTAACACTTTTTCAGGTGATGACGAATTTAAATCACGAAAAAATTCCTTGGTTCAACTCCAATGGAGACATTTCCATTTCCTATTACTTAACATGTAAAACACGATTTTTCGACATGCAGGCTTTTATTCAATTGGAAATTAAAATTAGAAGGAATTAACCTACGACCTTTGGATTTGAACCATTTAAGAAAAAATTATAAAGTTTCTTATTCTGTTAATCTTTTTTCGCCCACAGTTCGAAATATCCCATATTAAACGTTTAATTTACATATTTTATGGAAATCTTGCCATTTTAATGGAATGTTGTCATGGTGACTAATTATATTGTTAGACCTCAAAATCCTATTGTTAAATCAATCCTTATGGGTGTAAGCATGCTTTGAATGTTTTTAATATGAGATAAGGAGGGAGAGAGAGGGATTGTAACGGAGGAGGAGAGAGGGAGGGAGGGAGGGAGAGAGGGAGGGAGAGAGAGGGAGGGAGAGAGAGGGAGGGAGAGAGAGGGAGGGAGGGAGAGGGAGGTAGGGAGAGGGAGGGAGGGAGAGAGAGGGAGGGAGGGAGAGAGAGGGAGGGAGGGAGAGAGAGGGAGGGAGGGAGAGAGAGGGAGGGAGGGAGAGAGAGGGAGGGAGGGAGAGAGGGAGAGAGAGAGGGAGGTAAGGTTAACTAAAGATATCCCGTCATATTGAGGGGCAATTACACTATATGGGTATAAACGTGCTTTGAATGCTTTTAATACGAGAGAGGGGGCGAGAAGTAGAGGGGGGAACGAGAGAGAGGGGGAGAAAGGGAAGTAGAAAGGGAGGGGGAAAGAGGGGAAGGGGAGAGAGGGGGAGGAATGAGGAGAGGGAGGGAGAAGGTGTGAGAGGGGGAGGAGAGGGAGGGAAAGAGAGGCAGCTATTTTAAGTTTAACTGATGAGATAGAGGAAAATAATAGTGAGATAATGGAAAATAGTAGTGAGTTGGAGGAAAATAGTGAAATTTTATCTGTGCAGAACGAACTTTTACAACTTGATAAACAAACTAATTTAGATGCTGACATCAGTTTTGATGAAAACATTGAAATATGATGGTGATTGTAAAAATTGGGAGAAAGAGTTAATTGTAATATAAGAAAATCGTGACGATGATACCAATGGAAATAAACAAAATGAAGATGAACATACCGAAGATGAAACTCCTATTAATGAAACTTTGAAAACAGTATCAGAACTAAAAAATGTGTTCCGTGAATTAGGCAATAACAAAATTGTACATTTGTTACATGAATTCGAAAAAGTCATAGAAAAGGAAATTATAAATACAAACTCAAAAAAGAGCAGACAGACTGTTTTGCAGGATTATTTTCAATTTTAACTTTTTGTATTTTTCATTTAATTTATAATAATATTAATTTTCATAATGTGTACTGGCATTCTTTTGAATCTATCTGAAGAAAAACTTTTTTTGCTCAAATTTCAGTTTTTTTTTAAGTAGAATAATGAGGATTTAATGGTAAACTATTAAATAAATAAAAGTAAAGATTTCTACAATAACCATTTTGTATTTTTTAGTACTTCCATTTAAAAATACCAATCACCACTCTTCAATAACATTCTTCCCTAAGGCGACCACCTCCCAAGGTGACCGAATTCTCTGGGTACTGTAGGTGGTCGTCTTAGGGAGTAATGGACATTTTTGGTAAGTGATTATATAATTCAAATGATGAATAGCAATTAAAAGGGAACCCAATATCAATAAAGACTATTGCTTATATATGCACTAAAACGAGGAATTATAAAAGAACCATTAAAAAGTAAATAATGAACATGAAATAAAGCATATATCTAATACGTATTTGCAACATTATTTTCATCACACATTATTCTGAGAATTTTTTTTAAACAGATCGGGTAAACTAGCTTGCTTCATGTATTTTGATTTTTCCTTCATAAGTTTATCATGTATTGGATACAAACACGTTATCTCTGGAAAATCAATGCAGGAGCATTGTTCTAAAACAAATATTGTATTTGTGACCAACTGTATACAGTGATCTATTGAGGGTTTGTCCTTGATCATAGTCACTTTCATTTTCTTCATCTTTTTCATGCTCAGATTTCAAAACCATCTCCACTATTTCGACTATTTCACACATTTCACATCAGTTAACTGAAGTACGACAGGCGCATCATTGCCGATATCAACCCAGATTTCAATGTCATCTTCTACCACTCTTTTTGCTATTGTGAAAAATTTTCGCTTGCTGTATCAGCATTAGGCCTGAAATAGGTACACCTTCACTTCTGACGAAACCACTCAAACAATACCTTATCAACAATATTTACCCAGGACGTGTAGTGTTTTACGGCTACACATAGCTTTAGGTGTATCACTCTCTGCATAAAATTTCAATATTTTCGTTTTTTCTTCTTTAAGTCATACGCAGTGGAACCACCAATGCTATATTCTTCGCAAAGTCTCTTCACTGAAGTACCTTTTTCAAGTTTTCTTAGTAATTTCACTTCTTTTCAATCATGAGATTTTCCTGTTTACGTTTCGTAACACCACTTATGGGTTGTCTTCTTTTTTTGAAATCATATCAAAATAAAATTTAACAAAAGTACTAATTGCATTAACAAAAAACAATTGCTATCGCCATGAATCTAAACATGTGGTTCTAATGAGATAAACGAAACAATGAAAATAGATAAGCATACATCATTTAAAGTAATTTCTAGAGTATTAAGATTTTTTATATATAACTTTCAAAAAAGTGCAGAGTTTTTAAGAATGCCGGGTTTATGAGGTTCTACTGTATTATGTATTTTGTCATAATATAATATAATGTTTAATGTACTTATTAGATCATAATATAAAATTCAGAATTTGGAAACTTATCTATGTTCCCATGCATCTCAGTTAGAACGACACTCGGTTGTAATGACAATAAATTTCCAGTCCCTTAAATGCAGTTCTAAGCGAGTTCTACCGTATATACTAAGGAGAAAAGGCAAAAAGATAATGATGTGTATAAAAAAGAGTAAGGTGAACTGGATAAGATATTACCTGAGAAGAGAAATTAAAGATATTAAAAGGAAAGCTGAAAGAAAAAGGATGTTTCAGCTGATAGATGACTTGAAGGAGAAAGATAGCTACCAAGAAATGAAGAGGATTGGGAAAAGGTTCAACCAGTAATAGTCATGGACCTGTCTACAGACATTACCTATATGATATAATATACACATATATTAAAATGAAAACTTTATACTGATTTTGTTGTAAAAAGATTTCACAGTATTTCAGCACAAGGGAAATAATAAGCTAATCTGAATACATAAAAAATTCTATGACCAATATATGTCATTTTCATACTTAGGCAAGGAATGCTGCAAATATACAGCAGAACGTTTTGTTTAGTTAAATAAAAAATTCTATCAGATGAATTTTTTCTCAAGTTAGCAAAAGTAAAATTACTGCAGAAGTGACATTAAATGAAAATGTTAAAGCAGCAACTAAAAGAGGGAGAACGAATGTGAATTTAAAAAATACAGGCACTAATGTGAGAAAATCCAATGTTCAACAGGATGATTTAATAGTATTGTTCACCAGAATTGACTTTGTGAAAAACAGCAAATAGCTTTAATAATCATCAGAAAAGTATAGCTTTCAATACCATTTTCCAACAAATCATAACAACAGAATTAATAAAGTCAACATAATTTAGTTATTTAAAATTAAGGCTGAACATATTACCTGAATTTCTTGCCAACGTTTGCCCCTTTCAAGGTAGTTGACTATATAGTAGCGATCAAAAGTTGGATCCTTAGGATTCACTCTTTTGTGTTGCTTCTTGCGCATGTGTTCTTTAAGAACAAACCAATCAGTGAATTTCTTGTCACAGTAAATGCATAACATCCTGTAAGATGTAGAAAAAGTATTAGTCTGATTCATAAGACCTCCATAAAAATTATACGAGTAATCCCTCTTAACAGCAAAATGTATAATAAGTTACAATAATGACAGTTTTTGCAAAAGTTTTGACAAATATTAACTACTATTCATACTCAAAGAGAATAAGTTGCCAATTATAACAATGATAAAGCAAAAATGCTGATGAAAATCATTTTCTTCCAATTTCTTATACTTACTGATTTAACTTATTCTGTAGTTTATCTAACATAGCATCTACAAACACTAAGTTATGGGGATGACCCAACTGGAGGTTATGGCTAGAACTAAGGTGCCCCAGAAGACCAGATCGACCTCCTTTACCTTTAAAAAAAATGGCAGAGAATAACAGGGAACATCAATTTGAGTTCATTTCATTCAGATAAAGAAAGAAGTGATAAAAGAAAAATGTAAATTTTTATAATTTACTACATCATAAGATTTACCCACTTTAAAAAATAGTTTTAAATTAACATCTTTAACACAAAGAATGCCATGAAGGTCAGATTTGTCCCTCACCCTACCGTTCCCAGGGGTCCATGAGGGTCATATATATCCCTCAACTGATATTCGTATTTGAGCCGCCGTGACTCATTGGGGAGCCTTGGGACTGCATGTATGCTTAAAAAAGCGAAACTAACTTGAAATATTTTACCTTGGCCTCTGATATTTCATTTTTGAATTGTCCGAATGCTAAAGACAACTTTTTCCTTCAATTTTTTTATTTACAAAATGTCAATCCATGAAACATGCATATAAAAAATTATGCAAGTAATAAATACCATATAAATAATTCTAATTAATATGTTAAGAAATTATAAATGCAAAAATTGTATCAAATGTTCAAAGGTATATAAAAAAATGCAAAACTAAAAAAAATATATTTTTTGTCCCTATAAAAAAATTGGATAAATAAATTTTATATGTAAATTCCTTCTTTATTTTTACCGCATAATATGCTAAATTATTTTATCTTTTTTCTTAACTTCAACACAATTTTGTTGCACAGGAGAGGGGGAGGAGGGGGGGGGGGGAGGTGGGGGAAAGGCGTGGCATTCTTCCAAAAAAGCTCTGCATATACATAGTGTGACACAGTTTATGCAGATGCAGTATGAGAGTTTTTACTGAGACGCAGTTTCTGTGCATTCAAACATTCCGAACCTTTTTCAACTACACTTTAAATAGAAAATATAGTAGGTCTACTCCCGGTCATTGTATTTCCAATGAATGGATGAATGACCCGCTCTTCTTCCTTTTGGTTTGCCACACTTCTATTCTTTGTAAATATTTGAAGGGATAGTAGCCTTACACCCACTCATGAAAAACCCAATTCTTTATGAATAGGAGTATAACTCCTCACTCCCACTACCTCCGTTGGCTTGACCAGAAAAAAAAATTTTTTTTCAAAACATGCTATCTATAAGTGCTGAGGTTCTGCGTAGCTACAGATACAAGGGAAGAGGAATCTATATATTTTTCCAACTCAACCGATTGCATCTTTTCTTCATTTGAATTTGTATAATTTATATTTCAAATATTATCCAAGTCTAGGTTTATTCATAGGGAAAAGTAACTTTTTTAATGAATTTATTTGAAAAGATACCAAATGATCAATCTATATCAACAGTACAAGTAACTTATGAATTTTACACAAATTTTAACATAATTTTAATAAAATCTGATTTGTACTGGGTCCATGAAGGTCATATTTGTCCCACGCTGCAAAAAATGTATTAATTCCATAAAGAAATAAAATAACACAAAAATAATTGTTGTAGTGTTATTCTACAAGGAAATGACTTACTAAAATGCCTTTGGCTCCAGGGACATATTTTTAAAATATTGGTCTGGCAGTCTACGTGTTAAATGATATCCCTATAAAAATAAGACCATAACTGTGTTTTTAAAAATTGGAAATAAAATATGCAATTTTCTTTAATCTACAAGCAGAATGGAACTGAACAAGTTCATTATTAATCTCCCTTCAGTAATTTGAAAACTTAATCTTACTAATACAGTAAAATCGTGTTCATCCAGCTCTTATTTATTTGGAAAACTCATAATCGCTATCTAACAATAAGATAGTTCCTCTGATAGATTCATGCATGTAAAGCCACTTCTGATATTACACATTATTTTCATATCCAAAAAAATTAAAAAATATAATTTCAAAATACCCTAAAAATCACAAAGTCAACAGAAGCTAAAGGGAAAAAACATGAGTGATTCTTATCCTACAATAAAACATTGATGAACTACTGTTTAATTTTGTTGCCAAGAGAAATGAAATCCATTCCAAAAAGCTCAGGAATTATTTTTTAATTAAATATTTCCACTTAGCAAGTAAGAAAAGTAAATAATGTTCGCCAAAAAATGTGTTTTGATAACTAAAAACTATCGAAAGCAGTCAAGAAATATCCTAAACAATTACCAATTAAAAAGTAATGTATTACCAGAAAAATTATCTTTGCAAAAAAGACATGTCCTGTCAAAGGTGTCATCTATTCTCTCCCACTCTTGCCACTGGAGCACCCATTGCTGAAAATAATAGTAGACCTCTTAAGACCTTTGTTTGCATTCGTGGAAAATAATTTCCACTTTTTCTATTATTCATATCCTTGTAAAACTCTTGAGCAAATTTTATTAAATAGCCTAACATGACTTATAACATCATTTATTATATATCTTAATTTGCTGCAAATGGTGAAGATATCTGTATTGAATTCTGTAGCACAAATATACCAATAACTTTTAAAAACATTTTTAAATTCTTTCATCGTTTACATACAATCCCAGAATTAGTATTAAGGTTTCTTTTTAAGTTTAATAGTGCTAATGGTATATTGTGATAAATCCTGTAACTTTTTGATGAAGTGGCTTTCTATTAAATGTTAAGTTTTTGGTGTGTGAATACAATGCATAAATTGACATGCGAGGGCAAAATTTTTAAATGCAAAAAAGGTTGGGCAGATTTACACAAAATTCAAGCAAGATATATTAGACATCTTTAAATGATGGAATCATTCTGAAAACAACTTCCTCAATACAAGAAGTTGAACTTTAGAATGATGACACTCGCATTTGTTCACATGCAATGGAATAGATGCGAGAATATTTCATATAGTGCTCAAACAAAATAAACATTTACCAGTCGTTTTTTCTGCAAGCCTTCACGAAGCAACCTGTCCTCAGAAAGTTGGTCTGAAAGAAGATAGTAAGAACCAGTCTGATTTGGTACTGATGCACCTGGAGTGGTGTCAACATTGATTCCAAAGAAGAATTCTGATGGAGGGTTGGATGCAAGCCTTGCCTTCCAATATGTGCAATAGCTAAGGAAAAATAAAATAAGAAAATAATTCTAAGTTCTGTCGAAATTTAACTATTCTATGAAGCACTAAAATTAAGTTGTTACAGAATTGAACTCCAATCATTAGAAGATAAAATAATGATTCAAAACGCGAAACTAACTTGAAATATTTTACCTAATGAGACTAGGGATATGTTGCGAGTCTGCTATCACTAATCTGTGCTGAAAAAACATGTGCTGCAGGAGTGCAATTTCCTTTCCATCCTCTTCTAATCCAAAATGTTCATCGCAGAAGATGCACGGTGCAATAAAAGATAGTGAAGGGGTGAGAACTGGATCGTAGTTAATAGAAGGAGAAGGAAGAGGTCCGGATGATTTCTGCCGTGGAGGTGCATTTGTATCGTTGCTATCATTCTGTGGCTCTTCATTAAATAAAACAAAAAATTACGAATGAAGCACCTTACACAAATGCTCATCGGTTATACATTGATTTAAAACACTTTTTCGCACGAGTGTGATATCAATATTGCCAGCACAACAAATATATGAAATAAAAGTATTTACATGCAATCCATTCGAACATTCGTAGATATTTCAATACTCTGATTACTGTAACAATTCTATACGTCATGGCGCAGTGCTTCTGTAATTTTACAATCTAATTTCGTATAATAAATAGGAATAAAAAGTACTCTTGTGGGCAACTGGAACTGATTGCCAAGATATGTGCAGAGAACAGTTCCCTCATAAGAATGAAAAAGCTTACTTAATGAATCAGCCTCCTTGCTATCCATTTCTGCTCAAGAATTTTTGGTATTTTTTACTTCAAGTTTTAAATGGTTAAATTCTAATCTGCAGCAATTCGCCAACGCCAACAGAATTGTTGTCATATAAATAAAAGTTAACGGAAATTAAACTTAATGCGCTTTCAATTGAATAGCGAAACTGTTACCGCGAAATGCAAACTGTGTGGTATCACCAATAAGAACTTTTAAAATATCTCTGCGGATCGTTAATTACACTCGTGAATACATTTTAAACATTTTAAATACGTTAATTCACTTATCACATTCAGAAAACTATAAGTAAAAAGTTGTAAGCTTTTGCTATGGTTAAGAAAATATCGGTGTACAATTAAAATTACCCGTAGAAGAGTATACACCACTACAATCAGTTCTGAAATTCTCAGAATTAAGTGAGCAAGTAAACTACAATAAGTACATACTAAAAACGTTCATGTACGGCCGTAGCACGACGGTGAAGTCTGTTCCCGTCTTATCACCAAGGTGTTATCACCAAGGTGAAGCATCGCATGGCCTGGATGATACTTGGTTGGGGGACCATCTGGGAATATAAACGGGATGGATGACGAGGTAATTGGCATCCTTAAGAGGATCATAGCCACTGGCGCCGGATGACGAGGTAATTGGCATCCTTAAGAGGATCATAGCCACTGGCGCCGGATGACGAGGTAATTGGCAACCTTAATAGAATCATAACCACTGGCGCCGGATGACGAGGTAGTTGGCCAACTTAAGAGAATCATAGGTTCTGCTGCCTTAAACGATCTCTTAACGACATATCTATATTATACGTAAAAGTCGTAGGATTCTTTCTTTCTTGTTTTCCCTTTTTCTAGTCCACACGCCTTTGAAGCCACTCTTTAGACTCGATTTAAGATAATTTCCGAGTATGTACGAGTTTGAAATTTGGCAGGAATGCACGAATCATTTAAAGGCAATGACGAACAAATCCCGAACAAAGACCCGAATTCTACTCCAGGAGAACATTTCTTTTTCACGCAAGAATGCTCGTAAAATGCGACATTTAGACGTGCAGGCTTTCACTCTTTAGCAAATTAAAATTAGAAAAAATTGACCTACAATCTCCGTACATAGACTGCTTTAAAGAAGAATGTACAAGTTTTCTTATTCTTATCGTTGATTTACGCCTACCGTTCGAAATTACTCACATTTAACGAATATGTGACAGATTTTGGCCAAATATCGCGCTTTTATCGATAAGTTTCCTGGACATCGAATGTCATTGTTGAAACTAGAGTATCCTATTATTGACTCAGCTAGTGTATAGTCCGTCAAAAATGACGGGAGTAAAGATTCGATCGTTCAAGCTATTTATGGAGATAAATTGGCATCAGAAACATAAACTGTATTGAAAGTCATTTCTCTCTCCTTCATTCCCCCTCTCCTACTCTCTTCCCCTCTCTCCTTTCTCTCTCCCTTCCTCTACCTCCCTCTCCTCCCCTCTCTCACCCCCCTCCCTTTGTCCCTTCCCTCCCTCTCTCACGTAATAAAAGCAACCAAAGCACATTTACACCCATAATGATTGAAATAACCATATGATATCCAGGTCTAATAATGGAATTGGTAGGCAACATCCCTTTAAAATTGCTAGATTTCCTCAAACTGTGTGAATTGAACGTTAAATTGAGCGATTTCGAACTGTATGCGAAAAAGACGAACAGAATAAGAAACTTTATAATGTTTTCTTCAAAATGGTTCACATCCGAAGATTGTAGGACAATTCTTTCTAATTTTAATCTAAAAAAGAATGAAAGCCTGCGCGTCGAAAAGTTCATTTTTACGTGAAAATACGTGTTATCTTATTGGAAATAAAAATTATCCCCTGGAGTCGAACCCGGCTCTTTGATCTCGAGTTCGATACAATAAAACGTTTTGTTATTATATCATAATTCTATCATGAAAATTTCATCAAATTCAGTTCAATCGTTTGCGAGATATTAAGCTTCAAAAAGCATTGCTGTCAAAGTGACAGTCTTTTATTACTTTCTCCATACGTAGTAATGGGAAAGTATTGTATTCATGAAAAAAATCGACTTCGAGATTTCAACGGAAATACACGTTTTGAGGTCCCTAGAACACGTTTAGACTGTTTTCGGAGTGATGCCTGTGTGGATGTATGTGATTGTGGGCGCTCTAACTCAAAAAGTACGTGCCATATCGTTACCAAACTTCATATCTAACACTCTTACATGAGCACAAAGAACTGATTAGTTTTTGGATAATAACGGATAACCGGAAGTCGAGGTTTATTCGAAACCCGATTCGGTTTTTGCGATATTTCTTCGTTAAAACATCATTATTGTATATACAATTCTATAAAAAAGTTATAGAGAATGTAATTTCCTACAGTTTTCATTTGAAACAATTTTCTATAGGAGTTATTGTTTAGGAGTTATTTATAAATAACAGGTTTTTCGGTTTCCGTTAAATATCTCCTTAAAAACATCGTTATTGGTAATCTTCGTAAGGACCAAAGTTGTAGAGAATAATATTTCTTCCAAGTTTTGTTTGAAACTAATTTTCGTAGAACCATCCATTTTGGATATATTTCGCTTTATCTTAATACCTGTATACAGCGCCAACACCATGTAGCGGTGAATTCTGTAAACATTCAAAATATACGTAATTTACGGCAAGGACGTGTCTTCTTCTGCGATACGAAATAATAATTTTGCCTCGTAATATTATTCATAATAATTTAAATATCTATGCCCCAAATATGGAGAAAGTCATGTGTTGGCCACATCAGATTTTATAGTTTGGATATTCATACGTTATGAAGTAGAAATACGAAGCATTTACGTAATGTATCGAGCGAGAGGGAGGAAGGAAGGAAGGCAGAGGGAGTGAGGGGGAGTGAGAGGGAGCAAGATGGAGGGAAAGGGAGGGGAGGGGATGTGGGTAGGACGGAGGAGGGAGGGAGGAGGGAGGGAGTAGGGAGGGAGTAGGGAGGGGAGGGAGGAAGGAAGGGAGGGGTATACGGCAATATAATTTTCTTTCCCGTCATATTGAAAGGCATTTACGCTAAGTACTTAAGTATTGTAGATATAAAATTTAAAAAAATAATATTCAATAAACTTTCAAGCTTCTTTGTGTTTATTATTTAAAATGCTGGCAACATTTCAAATTTGAAATGCAGACTTCTCTAGTATTAACATAAACTAACAATAAGAAGAAAAATCAAAATATCTCCCAAACTGTTTTATGAAAGAATATTTCAAACAAAACTTGCAGAAAATTATATTCTATATAACTTTCATAAAAGCACATTTAAGCAAATTGAGTTTTAAATGAGTAATTTGAAAGAAATGGAAAAACGACAAGAATAAATCTCGCTTTCGTTTTATTAGTTTCAGCCAAAACCTTTTCAGATGTTCATTTGCTAATAAAAAATCTTAAGTATAAAGTTTTGCGCTCATCTGATTACTATTAGCTTTTGATTTAGAGCGCCCACAAAATTCTGTCACATACACACATACAAACCCACAGACAACGCGAAAATAGTCAAAACGTACTCAGAGGACCTCAAAACGTGTATCTCCGTTGATATCTCGAATTCGATTTTTTTCACGAATACAGTACTTTCTGCTATATGCCATACTACCTACACAGAAAGCAACAATGCAGCAATAAGAATTTCATATGCGTAAATCAAACACAGACAGCATTAATCGAGATTTTTAGTAAGTTCGCATTGGAAAAATTGCTACATAAGGGGCGCCACATTTTGATTTTCATAGGGCGCTAACTTGGGCCCTGAATATGGACTTTGCAACGGAGACTTTCCCTAATCAACAAATTAATTATATTCAAGGAAATAATAAATAATAGCTATTTTTACGGAGTCTCGTAGAGTAAAGCCGGATCAACTTTACTATACTACCAACACAATAGCAAAATTTTATTTATGTTTGTAGTGATGGGATCGCTATGTAAATATTGCAAGTAACCGAGGATATTGGCGAGCCTTGGGCTCGCTTCTTTTTAGATTATAATGCCTTTTATATCGGGTGTAGCCGTCTCCAGGCGCTATCGTGCCCTTCGCCTCTCTGGAACGAAACTATCCCTCCCCATTGGCCGGTGATCGGGTGGATAAATATCTCCACAGGCAGATGTCATGGGTTTGCAAGCTTTCGTTTTGCATGAAAGGGTTATCTCAAAAAATTATTTTTCGAAAGGGGTCCGGGATAACATAGACCGCATACGAAATTGAAAATTAAGATGTGGTACACGGTCTATCGTTATCACTAATTTTATTTTGCATTTTTTGTTGTTTAAAAAAATAAAATTCCAATCAATGCTTTAATACGACATTTATGAAATGTTTATTATAAACAGTTACCGTTTGCATAACAACAAATTACTATTTATATCTTAAATAGTATCTGTATACCGTATATACCTACTGTTGGTAGTATAGTAAAGTTGTCGTGTTGGTAGTATAGTACAGTAGAACCGCAAAGCCGAACGATGAGTAGTTCTTAACGCGAAGAAGGACCAATTTGAAGAAGAACCATTTTGGACGTCATTTATGCCAAATGTTTGTCGTAGAAAATTGGGCCAGTCCGCTTTTTACAGTCAAGCTTTAATTAGGACGATAGTTGTGATTTTATGATTTCGACCTTAATCTCTCGTAAAAATTAATTTTCACTGTAAAATACACATGACCGCTTATCGTGGAGGTCAACGGTCCAAATTATGTTATTCAAATAGAGAAAATAAAAAAAGAAAATGTTTTTTAAAATTAGACAGGTCAATCAAATCGATATAAAAACTTTACTATACCACCGTATTCATTATTCCGGTTAAAATAATACCTTTCTCTTGCTTCTACGATCTGTAGTTTTTGAGTTTTAAAATTATGATACACACATACATACACACACACACACACATACATACATACATACACACATTCATTTTTATATATTTATTATTTATAAATTTACTTAGTAACGACTCAATATATATACTTTCAAATGTTTGTCAGCCAAAATTACATTACGCAATGAATAATTGATAGCTGACGTTAGCAGGTATATGTTTGTCAGTAAGGTATGAGCGGAAACAAAATTAAAAGAACTTTTAGGTATTTTACGAACGCATTTTCATAAAAAACAAGCAAGGAATATCCTAGTTATTTTCTGAAGTATAAACTATTGAGAGGATATGAGAAATATTTAATATTTTGTAATCCAATCGTCAATCCATTAAGCATTTCCAGCTAAATGTACTTTCAGTATAACGTAGGGAAGTCGGTGCACCGCAGACACAAGTTAAATGACATTAAATACCTTATGGTAATTACTTTATTTAAATTGCGATTACAATTATTATTACATCTTTTCTAAGATGACAAAGTAGACCTTCAGGAGATGTGAAATGAAAAAAGTCTCATATGCGCAAAATATGAGAGTTTTGGACCAGACACAATTCAAGTGACTCAATAAAGGCACAGATACACGCTATAAATATTAATGCAGTTTTCTGTGGATCACCATATCGCTTTTTCCTAAATCCGTTGATATATATCGTAGAATTTCGTTTTAAAAAACGCCAATAATCATCATTTTCACCGCAATGCAATGATGTCAATTTCAATCGTCTTATTTGCAAAAAGTATTGCAATTGCAATGATAGATCGGTAATTTCACCACCCGCTGTGAGGGTAGTCTACACTGAGCTAGGGTCCGGGACTCAGGTCCGAGTGAGGGATGCTAATCCTCACTAATAAGGGTCGAACGCAAAGAGCAGGTAGTCTTCCGAAACATTGCCCCGGATCTGCTACATAAACCAAATCCGAAAACAAAATCAGTTTTTATAGGTCAAAAAGTATAAGAACAGAAAGATGCATAATAATGGATGAAAGTTCTTTTGAGTTTTGAGAGAGGCGAATGTTTTGTACATAATCGTGGATAGTTGCCCTCTCGAAAAGAACAACTGACTCCCGCCGAAATACTAGTATTTACTCATGGCATAAGGACGCACTTTAATAATTTATTTTTAAAAACTTTTTATTCAACGGAATAAAATAGCTTCTTCCCTCGTTTAATTTTCCTGGAAAGTATTTCGTTAGCTATTTCATGATGACTGAATACTATGCTCTCGCATGAAATTCAGAAGTGATAATGTAAATCTTGTAAAAAAATCTACTTGTTCTAATGTTTTACGAGCGCTATTTTTAATCTAATCAACGCGCAACAGAATTTCAAATGCCAGATCATGCCGAGTAGAAATTAATTATAACCTCGACCCCAACCGCCTTCTAGGTTCTTATAAAGGTAAAAGCGAGTCTATCGAACATTCGAAGAGAAAATAATTGGCACATACACGGTGAATACTTCCCGCGTCTGAACAACCGAGAAGAAGGCTTTATGGCTTGAAGGCGTGCATTGTTAGTAACCGTTACCTTAGGGACGTGCTAATTTGTTTGCACAATATCCCGCGAGTTCTCTTGAAGCTGGAGCTATGGAGGTAAATAAATACATTCAACTCATCTCGTCCATTATTCAACCTGTTGGAACGTTCATAAATAACTTCTTCGCATGGCACCTTATGCTGCTCAATTAATCACGTCCACGAAACCAAGAAATCTACACTCTATACTTAATAGGGTTAGGCAGAGACAATCGTAGTGTTAGACTCATTCTGTTTGTAACTTCATGAATCGGCGTAACAAATAAATGGAATGGAAAAAGTCAATTACCATAGGACGATTTCGGTCATTCCCATAAGATCTTTATAAGGGATTTTTAGTTTCTGAAATGCAATACCTATTTTTCTCGACCGTTTTCAGACTTTGTGTATTACATGTACCATATTAATAGTGGAATGGAAAGTAATTCTGACACTGTTCATTAACGAGTTTTACTATATCCTTAATAGGTTTAGGAAACAATCCTAATAGGTAGTTGGTGCATTAATCCTTCACTTAACGCTTAAAGTTGAATTTTGAAGAATTACAACGATGCAGCTAAGCAAGTGCCTACCTACAGTTCTGTAGTTTTAGGCAAAAATAAAAAACGTAAACGCTTTGATACCTCCGAACCATATCCCAAAAATAAACTTTGTTGGGCTAAAAGTTAAAAATACAAAGCGGAATTTGCCTCGGCGAAGCAAAAAGGTGTTAACTAGTTTTGTATGAAATACCCGAAATATTCTTACAATTGGAACCTAAGGATTAAAAAAAAAAATGATCCGTTATGCAAAGGACTTTAAGAGCATTGCCTGAAACTTAGGAATTTTTCTCTTACTACATTCAGAAGGAAGGGGAGAACTAATCAACCATAAGATAGCAAAGGATTTTTTTATTTGAAAACTGAAAGGCTTATAGAATTAAATGCATTTTAAAACATTTTTTTAAGTTTTGAATTTTTCGGAAGGAAGATTTAAAAGCATATAAAGGCGAGGGTACTTGGACAGGTGCCACAAGCACGTTCTTACAGCGAAAACCTTGCAAAAATAGGATTCAAAATGCATTAAATCTTATATAACTCGAATTTTCGGGCATTCGAAGTATTACAATACGTCTACGAGTAACAGTCCTGCGATTCGGATAATTTTTACCCTATTGGCTTGTGTCTAAAAACAAAAAAGTTTCACTTTATCTCAAAAACTCATTCACTATCTTTCAGCGCGGGCGAATCGGATGGCTGCCAGTCATTTCATGCCATTCACATCTGCTGTGTCGTTCCAATTACTTTTACGTTCCTTTACGATTGGAATAGATTTTCTAGGAGGCCTCGCTCAGCGCCGTCGACACGCGTTATGCGAAAGGGCAAACAGGGATCCCTTGAACCGAGATGGCTCGCCGGGTGAGTACACGGTCGATTAGCGGATTCCATACAGACCTCTCGTTTGAAGAGGGAAAGCGGAAACTTTTTATCCTCGACCTTGCTTGGGATTGGGAGGTGCTAAAAATAGCGACGCTTATCTAGTCGTGGCGCTATTCCTCGGAAATCCTGAGAGGAAAACATAAAGACAGCTGCGTCGGATACGACAGTTGCGAAAGTTTTCTAGAACCTTGAATACTAATTCCACAAAGTTAACATTTTTCTACGGGGAAATGGATGGCTCTTCTTTAATTCCCCGCTGTAACGTTACCCGAACGTCGAATTCAAATTAAAAATTGTTGGGGCAGAGTCATCAAAGCTGTTTATAAATTGATTAATATCGTTCAATATTTTTAAAAAAATATTGAGCGCTTTACGAGCAAAAGTCACGAAAAAAACTGCGAAGCTTGTATAAGCGTTTACGATTACCATTTGCTGGAGCTCGCATGGATCCCTGCGAATATGAGAAACGGGTTTTGAAAAACTGCTTCATTATATTTCGTTATTTTCCGTGTTTGCTCGCGCGATTGCTCAACTCGAATAATGAAGAAGAAATGAAATTTTTTTTGCACGGCATAATTTCCTCTTTTACTTTCGCAAGATGTTTCTTTTTGCCGCACATGCATCAAAATGCCGAGTTTCGATAAAATATAATTAATAGTGTTCTTATAGGCCAATTTGTGACGGGACGAAATACCTGTAAATGTTTTAAATTTGATCACCGGTATATTTCATTCCAAGAAAGACTACTTTCTTACCCTAAGGGAAAAACCGCGTATTTGCTCCACCCTTGATTTAGTTATTACAAAACTAAATTTTGGACGATTATGCGAGTAAGTAAGTAAGTAACTTGACTGCCCGATACAATATCTAAAACACGGTTGCTACGTCCGTACGCTATCGTGTCTTCATCTCTGAATTAAGTTGGTATTATATCGGCTATCTACTTTTTCAGTGGAGATTATCAAAGTTAGCTCTTAGATTTGGAGATTTGTTTTCCTAATGTTTAAATACATATTCACAAGTTATAATAATGTGTGGCAGCATATGCTAAAAAGAGACGAACAACAAATTCAAAGGACTTCTCAGAGTGATTCCATGGTGCGGGGTAGAGACCCCAGTGCTTAAGCACAGCAAAATATCTTATCAAGTTCCGTTATACAAATGAACAATTTACGTACGTTGTTATAAATGCATGAATTTAAATTTTTGTGGAGTTTAAAAAATATATATAACGCCTGTTTTGATATATTCTTGTATGGATATATTTTATTTCCATGACTATAATAGTGATCACCTCGTACAGCACTCCTGATGGAAATGCTTTGCAGTGTTAAGTTTCTTGGGGCATCGAAAATGCCAGTGGCAGTCATGGAAAGAGGTCTCCGAGAATGGAAGCATCGCCAACTTTTCATTGCTTTCATCTGAAAGTAGAAGATGCTTCCAAAATGTATCACGTGATAATAATTCCTTGATCGTAGACACTCATCTGGAACCTGCGAATTCTTTAGCCGATCGATGTGTAATTCATTCGATTCCTTCTCGTTACACAACCCGTGGTTGGCAGCCAAGGCGCTTAATCTCCATGTCTTTCAGATAGAGCTTTACGCCATTGTTTTTCTAAGATACGGGACATTAAGTCAGGTGAGTAACAAGCGGTGAATACGTGATCGATCGAAGGTCTGACGTCATTTTTTCCAAATAATAATGGACAGCTCTAATGTGTACGAAACTAACTGTAAGACTCTTTTAAGTGCTTCTCTAACCGAAGTGCAATTTAAAAACCGCGACTCGTAAACTTTAAAAAACGCGAATTAAAAAAGAGCTATCGATCTTGCCTTATTTTGCCTTCATATCGCGTAAGTGGTAGAGACAATCCCTTTTATGACTTTTTGGCACACAATTCGCGATCTTAAACGCGAGACTCCCCTTATAAGCGCTCTTAACCACCATAACCTACACGGCCATTTACGTCTTCATGAGTGAAGACAAATACTTTTCTTTAACACTTTCAATTCCCTCCTTAATGGTACGTCTCCTTCAATTTCCAATTTCCTCGATAGCTTCGTGGTGAAGAAGAGATAACATTTATCTCTCCCTCTCTCCCTGTCTCGTTACGACTCGTATTGCGTCATTCGTTTCGGTTGAAATGTGACCGTCTATCTTTTTTTTCCTTTGCGTCCGTCGCAGTCGCAAATCGCTCCTCCCCTTTGCCAATTTATATTAGATTGAGGATGTGGATCTTCCGAAAAGATGGCAGCCAGACTTGCGTTAGGCGTCGGACCGTAATTCACTGTCTATCAAAGAGAAACGAATTGCTATCTGGAGCGCGTGCAACGTCAAACCATGTTAACGATTATAAGAGCATTTCTCCGCGACTCCTTCGCTTTCAAGAAAGATGCTTTGTTGTCGAATTAAATGCGAATGCTATATTAAAAAAGAGAGATTCGGTTTACGTTGAGTCGGCACACGAAGCGGCATTGTTCGTAAAATTTAAATTCAATGACGTAATGAAATAATTATAAATGCGCACGCACGCGTGCGTGAAATTTATATTGCAAGATAAAAGTGGGAACAAGTTAATTAAAAATATATTATCGAATTTATAGAACTACATATTGAAAAAAGAAAACTTTTGATCAAATGTTGCACAGTTTTTATTGTAACTTTGAAGTTTTTTTCTCGGAAATATATAAAACTATCATTTTTCGACATGTCCTCGCAATGCTAAAACTTGTTGAATTTTTTTCCTTTTAAATGTTTAACATGAAGATTTTTAAAAACTTATTTTTTTTACATTTTCAACTTATCATTCGACCGAGTGTTACTTTATTCAAGGACTACTTCTTTCTCATTGTCTGGAGCCCAACTTCTTCCACACGTCTATGTCTTCTATTCTAATGCGACCGCTTTAATCGAAGCCTCTTCTTTGCCCGATTCCTCCCACCAAGCCTGTTGAATCGATGCATTAGCTACCTCTTTTCATTTTCTTTTTAAAAAAACCCTCTTTTTCCCCAATCAATCTTCTCTTCATACTCTTAGTGGGACCGTTCAATCTGTTCCTTTTCATCCGCTTCTATGACCTTTCATTCATATAACTACGCCCCCTTTCTGCTCTCCGTATAATTTTTTGAAAATATTTTTTAAAACACGTTTATGTATCTATTTTGCGGTTTTAGACAGCATCTGTCAATATACTGAAACCAAAACAGTCCAAGTTTCGACATATTAACCTGAAATTGGAAAGTAAAGTAGAACTAAAAATGTAGTAACTGATCAAAACGAAATGAATGTACTCAGTTTCGAAAAGGTGCCTTAGGTATGCCAGTTTAACTCTCTCCTGTCGTGTTGTGGTCGCCTTTCGATAAAAAATCGTCTTTTATTTTATTTCCACTATGCAGAAGAAAACATCCGCCATAGCTATCGGGAAGCTGGATATAGTATAAGAGGTGTAACAATGTCAACATCATGTATGGTAACTAGGATACGTTTATCAGTCAGATAAGCAATGCAAACACGAGGAAGAATACATATGGAATGGACGGTTTATTCAGAGATCATTTCGGGCTAAAAGTAATATGTACATCCAGAATCTCTTCCGAGTAACGATCACTTTAAGAGCTGGTGTTTTTTTATCATTTTGCTTTCGTTAACTCGAAAGATCTTTAAAATCGAATCGTAGGTTGATTCATATTATCCATTATTCTCTTAATGCGTCGGAATATTTCACGTTTCATACCATTTTCCCTCCTTTTGAGCTTCTATTTAAATTGATACCATTAGCAAACGTCGATTGTGTTATCTCGTTTTCTAAAAGGCAAATACTTGCTTAGAACGCCGGTTTTCTTGTTTGTTTGAATATCCCTTCATCCTTCATTGCTCATAATCTTTTTTTATGGTTTTTTTATTGCGACGGATTAATTTTGGGAATTTATTGGCTGATACGGTTAGAGAAGAAAACAGGAATGAATGAGTGGAGTTATTAGTCTGTTTCAAAGAGAAAATGTTCAGAACTTTCTTATCATTTTTCAATAAATAACCTCTTTTCCGCAATGAACAGAATTTTATATTTTATTTCTTTATGCTCTGGTTTTATTTCACTTTATGACTTCCTTAATTACTAATTATGTAATTTTTATTTGTTTTTTATTACGTACAACTGGAATTTCGCGAATCAGAACGAAACACAAACCGTCTACTGTTCGTTTACTGCGTGCAAGCAAAAAGACGTATGTACATACCTACTACTAACTGCGTCGTCGATCTACCTTATCAGGAAATTCAAAATTTTTAATCTTATCGAAAATCTTCTTTCATTTAATTCGACCGTTTAAAGTATCCAGGACTTAACCCTTCTTAGGCGACAAAGCTTACTCGCTTGCAACAAACATCGTGAGACCTACTTTGATTCTTTTTATTGTACTCTTTTATAAAGGAATGAAATAATACGCATTCCTCATTTTCATTTGTTCCGAGATTTCCACTAACAAACTTTCCATAACATTTTTATTGTGGTGCTTCTTCATCTTCGGGATGTAAATAGCCTCACTTTTCTGTGCTAGCAGCACGGATTTATAATCAAAATTTTAATTTTCTTCGTAAAAAACAATGAACCCCACAACTTCCGACCCATCTAATATACATATTTGGCTGTGACTGACAAGCGGAAATAGAGCATGCTTTAAATCTTAAAGACAGTATCAGACACGGTTAGTCAGGTATTTTTGTTTTGTTCGATGTGAGTGAAATCCCTGACACCCGGCTATTGGTTCTACTCTGTAAAACGCTGCCTCATCTTGACTAAATGCGTTCTGTTTTGCCTTGAGTAACCAGCATGAAAGTAGCCTCAGAATTTTCCAGACATTTTAAAAATGAAAAACATCTTCTTCTCTCTACCACTTTCAAGCCTTTCAACAAATTAAATAAACCTATTAGGCCTTAAAATCCTTTAAAATGTGTTTGCTTCGAAAATAAAAGGTTAGCTAGAATATAATTTCAATTATTTATTTTCCAACAAAAAGCGGATAAGTATGACATTCTGATAATTTGTATGACAGCCAATAAATTTTAGAAAAATTTCAAAAAAAGATAAATATGACACGATCGTTCTTTTTCCAAAGAAAACACGCTAAAAATAGAAATCGGGAATCTTTGTACGCTGGAGGATCACGCTGGTCGCCCTTTAGTTTTTCGTCGTAGATAGCAACAGTACACACGCGAGCAACTTAATCTCCGACGTCATTAACACGAAAAATGAAAATTCTAAATGAAGCAAAAGGAGTTTGGCCGATATGTATGTGTCAGAGCTTGGAAGATAATCAAGGACACATCAAATGGGGTCGAGGAGTTCGCCTCTTCGATTTGCTGGCGGGAAGATAAATAAAATAGAAGGAAGGACGAGCCGTGGGAGCGGTAACATATGCACTTTGTACAGATTATCGGTTCAAGCTTCCTCGAGTGAATCATTCGCACCAGACGGTGTAATTCACGGCTTCAGCGTGACGGTTAGATAATGAGAGTAGTTCGCCGGAGAGAAAGAGATAAGAATTATTATGCATCATACGATATAATGATCATCGATATAAGTCGAATAATTGCGGGATCGAAAAGAAAAAGGAATAAAGCTATCGTATATACATTTTCTTCGCCAGCATTTAAAAAAATATCGGTTGTAATTTTTATGTTGTATACTTATAGGGCATTCGATAATGCATGCGAATGTTGATAATTTTCGGTAAATAACCGAAAATCTCTCAAATATTATTTTTAATATAGCAATAAAAAAAATAAAACGCGTTATCTTTTCCGTTATTGAGAGGGCAAGGCAAAGGAATCGCTTTAAAATTCATCCTTGTGTGTCGCATTTACGCATACATTTAGGGCGACGATTAAAAATTTTACGTATCGAAAGTTGCCCTCGAATTTGCAGTTAATACAATTAAGAAACGTTAGAATTTTTTATGCCTAAAGAATTAAAAAATATTTTTTAATTTTAAATGCCTCTCATAGAGCTACCCAAGCATGATAGCTAAATTATCTGAAAATAGCATTGTCTAGATTGACATATATTTAATAAATTATGACAAACGGAGAATAATTTTGTCAGCTTGTCACAGGAAAATGCATAAGGAAAATTTACAATATGAGGGCGGCGTCCGCTTAACGTACGTCCGGTTAACTTATGTACATCCGCCGATACGTACGTTGCATAATGATACCGAAGTCCTTAGGTTCGTACATACTGTCCACTGATACGTCATCTTACTCTGGCAAACTATATTGTCTGGCGTGATGCCACATGCATGCTGTTGCTGCGCGATGCACACTCAGCATCTTAACTTATTGGATTTTGCTTATGCTTTTATAATTTAAAGAGTTTGAGTGATATTTTTAATGATATTCAGTGTTAAAATATCCGTAAACGGTAAATCCTCCAGCAACTTCCAAATCACCACTAAAATCAAGTCTCCTCCAGTATCTCTAGCTCTAACCTTTTAAAATCCCTCCTCCTTTCCTCCTGCCGATAACTTTTCTTCTCCCTATATGGGCTATAGTCTATAGGAGGGGTTCCCAACCTTTTCGATGTGGCGAGCACCAAGTCGTATCCTACAATATTAAAAGAGCACCACTACACTTCCTCTAGAGCAGTGGTCTTCAACCTTTTTCGTGTCACCGCCCACTTTTACCATATGTTGTCCTTTGAAATAAGTTCACCGCCCACCCAGTGGCTTAGTGAGGGTTTCTGGCGCCCGGGGCAAAGAATAATTTTGCGCTCCCAGTAGCAAAGCGATTTACGGAGGTAAGGTAACCCTAATGCTAGCGGGATTGTCATTAGATGAGATTACCGAATACGGTCTCAGTGGTAATAACAGTGTTTAAAAATTTATGATTTTATATATTTGATGAAATTAAACTTAAACGCTTCGCTGCTTCTGCGATAGACTCCGACCACCCTCATGGGCCTTTCGATTTTACCGCAGCATGGATACATTTTCGCTAGTATGATATGACACTATAGTTAAGGACAAACGAACTGTAATAGTTGTACATAAAATAGTAGTACAGAATGTGTACTTTTTTATAGAATTTTATTTTTCAGTGTAAAAATTAGAATAGCATTTGGTGAGTTCTTTAACGCCCACCAAAAATCCAAAAACGCCCACCTTGAAGACCACTGCTCTAGAGTAATAATGATAATAAATAAAATCTAATTAACATTAAAGTTATTCTTAATTATCTTGAATACGTATGGAAATAAATCAACCGAGCAAATTAAATTATTGGTCCTAAGAAATGGGATACTAAGCATCATAGAACAGTCAGGCGGTCAAAGAGCACCATCAAGCTTCGAAAAAGCACAGCGGTGCTCGCGAGCACCAGGTTGGGAACTTCTGGTTTATAGCAAGCAAGTGGAAAATACGACTTCATATAAGAAATTATTTTTAAAATATTTATTCATATTCACTATGCATCTGTTTTCCTTTATTTTTTGCATGCTTAAATTTAATTTTTGTTACTTTATATATGCGGTGGTACACTATTAAAGCTAAATTTTCAGTTAAAAAATTCGTGGACTTGTACTGGAACGCATAACATGTGTTTATATGGTTTATACACACACACACAATATAAATGTTAGCTCTGCTTTCTGGACTAGGAGTATGAGTTTTAGTAATTATTTTTTACAGCTAGATTTTATAAATGTATGTGACTCAGATACGTAAGTTAAGTAAGATTTTTTTAATGTCAAAGAAAAAGTATTTTTATAATTTATTAACGGTCAATTTCAATGCGCTATCGTTAAAGAATGTCTGAGAGGTCCGACTTAAATATTTGTGTGTAAATCAGAAAACCAAACGGTAATTACTAACATAAATAGGCAGAATATTTCTAAAATAAAATAAAGCCAAATGATATAAAACGGGCATTTAAAATATTGAAAGCAAACGGTCTATTAAGACGGCGCGGAGCCGGATGCAGTCGTTTATGGCTTAAGCTGACCCTGATATCGGCTAAAATAAGCAAATCAAAAACAACGCTGCATTTAAAATGGAGCCTATTTTGGTTTGAAACATCACATTACACAAAAAATTACTTCGGTAAGTTATTTTGAGAATAGCGAAAATACTTTGTTATATTTTTCTTTTATCTATTACTTGCTGATAGAAAATGGTCTTGTTGACTCGCAGTTTAATCGTTACACTCAGTCCGATGTGCACAATCGTCTACAATTACTCCATATATTTCCTTTAAATTTTAAATAGAGAAATTTATGACTATTCGATATAATTTTTTTGATCATATACTCCACATTGATTGCACCACTTCTCTTGCCTAGAGGTCTCTGGCGGAAATCAGCGAACTAAAACTCCAACAATGACTGCTGCGTTGCGCTGTTTGGAGATGCGCAGAACATGATTGGTAGCGTTACTGTTCGATAGGTATAAGTAGGCCAACATACGATTTGCACCCATCAGTCCAAATTTTAGTTTTTGATCATGTTTAAATTGGGTGTAAGATCTACTTTTGCAAACGTTCGAAGGTTAGTTATATATTTCTAATGAAAATTATCAGTAAGACTTTGTAATCCTCAAGGTCGTGCTATGACTATCTCGTCTATGTCTTATCTATTTGACTTTTCGAAGATAATGTTTGTTTATGAACTTGCCCGTACTATTTACTTGTTATCAACCGTAGTATGTGATGTTTTCAAATGAGTTTACGTAATATGGTTACGCCTATCAGTAGCAAGTTTCTTGTGATATAACAACTAGGACGTTGTTTTATATTTCAAAACAGCTGGGGAAGGAATTTATTTTATCTTTGGTATCATTTTAGGTTTACATTTCGTCATTCAAGCTCTGTCGTACCAAGACCAAAAGTAAATGATTTCAAAATTAAAAATGAACCTGTGTTAAGTAAGTACGGTGAAATTTATAGATTACAATATTATTAAATAGAATATATTGATAACGTTTTATTTTCTAAACAATATAGCATATTTGAAGGGAAGTAAAGAGAGAAAAGAGTTGGAAGCAGCCCTGAAAAGTATCGCCTCGAATTGTGAGGATGTACCTATTGTTATTGGCGATGAAGAAATTAGAACGAAGGAAGTTAGATACCAAGTCATGGTTAGTCATAATACGTCGTCTGTGGAAATTTATTTCAATCTTATACTCAAGTATTCGTATTCATTCTCGTACTATTATTTTTATTAACTATTGTATTGTGCTTGTTTTCAGCCTCATGACCATAAGCATAAGATAGCCAAGTTTTACTATGCAACTCCGGTAAGTTTTTAATCTGTTACGATCACTTTTCTAATATTACTATCATGCATTCAATTATCTTTTATGGCTGTTGGAGTATGTATCCATCAAAATGGATTATACGTACAGTATAAGGTTTGCAATATTTGAATCTTCAATAAATTTTTGTCCTTTAAAATGTTTTGTTTTTAAAATCGAATTTGTACAGAGATAATTTATTTAATTTGTTCTATCATATAAGTTATTAATATGAAAAGGAAGGTGATGTGTAGCCAAAGCAATGAAACTACAGTGACTCATTTAATATTATTATACATGAAGTATACAAATGATGGTAGATGTACCATGACGATAACGCGAATTAGTGAAGATTTTTTGAAGTGGAAAACCATCCTCGTCTATTCATTTCTATGTAAATGAATCCCTGAACTAGCAATTCATTCTCATTGTGGAATATTTTTTCTAATTTTGTCTCCAACAATTCTTGATTCAAAACTGCGTTACTGTCATTATCAAAGGAGTTAATTATGTTTCTGTATGTCAATGATTATAAATTTATTTTTGGATTGCCTCACAATTTGAGAAATAAATAACTTGATTGTTTTTTGTGCTGTATTTATATGGACAAAAGGAATTATTCAATAATAAAGATCTGACAATCTTTTTAAGGCAAATGAATTTCAGTATTTACTGTGAAAACATGCTTCTTTCGATTTGTAAGGCAGAGTACAGATTTTTACTTGATCAACTATGTTAAGTTATTTATATGAATTTTTCTCATAAATGTCATTGTCATAATTAGAAATATTGTCTATCTATCAATACTTGGTTATTATACACTTTTTTGAAATTTGGTCAAAATCACTTGGCAGATTTACCTTTCTTCTACAAGCTATTTCCGTTTCACATTTATTATATTTTTTAAATGTTCAATCCATCTTAAGAGTTTTTTGAAAAGTTAAAAAAAAATAGTTAATGCACAAAGAATTTCAAGACATCTTTTGTATGGAAAAGCATTTCCTGTCAAAATTGCTCGTACCATCATAATATTTCACTATCTATTTTATTGACTGTATTCCATGGGACATAATCCCACCATGATAGAAGGGTTGTTTTGCTAGATGTATATAATTTTGAGTTTATAAATGCAAGATCAGATTACTAAGTGTAGTCAAAGTGATTTTCATCTTACATTAGACATTTTAGAACTTGAGATTTCAATTTAAATGTGTCATATGAGGCTGAAGCTTGGTGATGAGTAACAATATTGGTTTGAAGCACCAAGTTTTCCTGTTTTATTGTATCACATAAATATTCAATATCAATTTTTTATCACTTGTGGAGTATATAGGAGTGGTACCAAAACATCAACGACAGGCGTTATTCATTGAGCATGTAAAGAAGAGTTTTAGTTTTTCAGTAGAATTGTTACTGAGCAGAAAGTGTGCAGACAGCACTGCTGTGTGATGTAGGCTTTCTTAAAGATTGAAAATCTGATGCTTTTGGATGGAAATTGAAGTGTGTAATGCTGCCTTTTTTGTTGCTTTGTGTTTTCAAGGATGTAGTAAAGAAAGCTATCAAGGTAGCGAGTGAAGCTAGAGTGCAGTGGGACCGAGTTCCTTTGGAGGAGAGAGTGGAGATGTGGCTTCGAGCTGCAGATCTCATGGCGACCAAGTATCGAATGGCTTTAAATGCCGCTACCATGCTGGGGCAATCGAAGACTATTGTGCAAGCTGAGATTGATTCTGCAGCAGAACTGATTGATTTCTTCAGGTAGGGTTTATACTTCTAAGGTGATTTATTGAATTTATATTAACTTGGATGAAGAATTGTATCCGAGATTTGCTTCAAAATTTATGTTTACCCTTCATATTAACTGATTGAATTACTGTATTTACCAGCATATAAGCCACACATTTTCCCCAAAATTTCACAGTGTTAAAATGAGCATGCTGCATATATTGCAAGGAAGGAAATCATATGTCTAAAAATGTGATATGATTGTACAGCAGTACTTTTCTAAATGGATCTTATGAGTCAGTATTCTGTAAACGATGAAAATGTCATATTTTTGTTGCAACAAAAATATAAGTGAACAAAATATTGTTGATGACAGTTATAAAAGTTACAGACAGATGCAGGTTTATTGTGATTTTCTTAAAGCTAATGTAATTTGAACCCCTGAATATTTTTATAACCTCTTCGAGATTAAAAGCAAAGATTCTAATATTGATTTTAATAATACAGATTCAGTAATATATTTTTAATACCTCTGCTATTCAGAAGTTTTTATGCTAATGAAAGTCATTGTTAATGTAACATTTTTTTAAATGATGAATTAAATATAAGTTTATCCTTCAAAAGTTTTCTACCTGCTTTATATCTACTTAAAGGTTCAATGCTTACTTTGCAAAAGAGCTCCTGAAGTATGATCCTATCAGCGAGGATCCAAAGGTGACAAGGAATTCCCTGAGGTACCGTGGGCTGGAGGGATTTGTAGCTGCTGTGGCACCCTTCAATTTTACTGCCATCGGAGGGAACTTGTCATACACACCTGCACTGATGGTTGGTTCAAGTGAATGAGCACCATTTACTCAGTTTGAATAGATACTACTTATAAGTCTTAGATTCTAAATTTATAATATGGTATTATTTTACTTGATAATTATCATTAGTGATTAATTAGTACAATTTATTTTTAATTCCTCTTTCTCAGGCTTGAATTGTTTTACACCTTCCACTTAAATCAATATACTATTTTCAATCTCATGTATTGTAATTTTAGTGTGTGCACACTTTCATCATGTAATTTACTTAAGGGTCAGTTGCTATGTTATATTCTGTTATGGGTTTATTTTTTTGACAAACTACTGCAGAAATTAAATTTCTCATTGTACCTCATACTTATATGTCCTTGTTTTTCTCCTCTCCTTACAGGGAAATGGAGTGCTTTGGAAGCCCTCTGATACAGCAGTTTTGTCTTGTTATACCATCTTCAAGGTCATGAAGGAAGTGGGAGTCCCTCCAGGTGTAGTTAATTTCATACCTGCAGATGGGCCGGTCTTTGGAGATAACGTAACTGATTCTCCTCTACTTGCTGGTATCAACTTCACTGGATCAGTACCGTGAGTCAGGGTTGTTAGGGTGGTATCTAGTTTAAATTTGGAAAAACACAACAATTTATTTATAGTGAAATTGTTAAAATTATGGATACAATGGCATGTGCCTGCTGCTAGGTGTTTTATTTCTGGTGACCATTTTATTCGTGGCTTTCCTTTGCCAGGACCTTCTTGAGACTTTGGACTCAGGTGGGACAGAAGATAGCAAAATATAAGAATTTCCCTCGTCTAATAGGGGAATGTGGAGGAAAGAACTTTCATTTCATCCACCCTTCAGCAGACATAGAGAGTGTGGCAAATGGCACAATACGATCATCATTTGAGTATTGTGGCCAGAAATGCTCTGCCTGTTCTAGAATGTATGTTCCACGTTCACTTTGGCCATCGGTATGTATAAATCTCATTTTTCAGCAGAGAATTGAAAAAAATGAAACGCTAAACGTAATGACCTTTATGATGCACTATTATGCATGGAATATTTCGTCCTTGTAAGGTGCTGTATGATGATTACTTTGGTGAGACAATTTATTTGGTTTTAGTGTTTTGCCTTGAAAATTATTATTCTCTGTTGTATTGTTTATGGAAAAGAAGTTTTTTCGTGTTGTTGTTATTTACCCTTTCAAAATTATAGAAACTTTTAGGGTAATTTAGCTACTTTTTGCCAAAAATAATTTAGATTATTCCTACAATATAATACAAGTTATAGCTGACTCGAGCCAATTTTCTAACAGCAAAAGTTCGTCTTACACTTCATTATGCCCTCAATTACTCTAATATTTCAGAAAGAATTATATTACTTCAAGGCAATATACTAAAACATCCTAGTTTGTAGTTTGTTTCTATTTCATATTGAAAGACTTAGGTCATTAGGTTATGGTCTCATAGTACAGGGCAATTTCTCCACAGGTGAAGGAGAAATTGTTGGATCTACGTAACAAGCTGAAGGTGGGACCGCCGACTGAGTTCGACTCCTTCATGAGTGCAGTGATCGACGACAAGGCGTTCGAGCGCATCCGAGGATACATAGACCATGCCAATAGCTCGAGCGGGAATAAAGTAATCGGGGGAGGGCAGTATGACAACAGGTGAGTGTGCAGTGTGTGGCCCCAACTGTGCTTCTGAAATGGTCGTCGTACAAGGAGATGAGCCAGCACGGCCGCCCCCACTCCCCCCAGGCAGGGGTATTTCGTGCAGCCCACGATCGTGGAGGTTAGCAACCCAAGGGACCGGCTGATGGTGGAGGAGATCTTCGGGCCTGTCCTGAGCGTTTACGTGTACGAAGATGGTGCCGTGGAAGAGACGCTGTCTTTGGTGGAGGAGACCACTCCGTTTGGCTTGACGGGAGCTGTGTTTGCTCAAGACAGGTGAGTTTCTGTGTTTTATAAATGCTGTAATTACATATATTTAGTTGCTACATATTCTTATATGTACCATTTAAATTCTATAATTTAAGTTTTAAGCTTAAATTTCTTGAATTACCTATATGAATTTTACTTATAAAAATAACTGATGCATATGCTTAAATGAAACATCGTTTAAGGAGTCTTATAAAATGCTTCATCATTACCATTGTGAAATATTAACTTTGGAACAAAGAATATGAGTGTTTAACATAGGATTTATTGTTTTTGTTTAGTCTAATAATTTATAAAACATCTAGTTTTTATCAAATGAAAATATTCAACTGCAACAAGTGAAGATTTGGGGCTAAAAGGTAGATGAAATGATGCTGTGAAAGCAGTGGAAATATAATTTATATTAAATGCATGCCTAAAGTTAAACATTTTCTTTTATTATATCTGAGAAAGATAATTTTGTAGAAGTTGTAGCCTTGTTTATATATAGTTGAAAAAGTTACCTGCTTAATTTGTATCTGCTGAAATTCCCTTTGTTTTTTATACTCAAAACATCAATTAATGACTTTACATATGTTTTACACTTAAATGAAGGGATGCTTTATTGCACACTTACTGCCAACTCATTTTTCTCACCTTCATTCAATATATTTTATATTTGTTGTACTTTATTTAGGTTACTTGGATATATTTTGATTTCTTAGGCCTACATCTCAAGCCCCTTTTAGTTTTTTAATGGTACAGACATCCCAGATTTATAAGGGGTACTTTTAAATATTACTTTTCATGTTTGCCACAGTACATGTTATAGGTGGCGACGTTGATCTCTTTCCTGAAAAAGTAGAATTTCATAGATTATTTCAAGATAAACTTGTCCATTAATGTTACCTTTCCTTACAATCATACATAAGGTTATATTTAATTTGCAGAATTAGTTTTCTGTTTTAATGGAAAAATTTGCATGTGGTGTTTTAATGATTTTATTGGGCCTAGGATTTTTTTTTACTATTTCATGCATCTTCTTAACATATCAAAATACCATTGTATATTGCATTATAAGGCGCTTGTGATCCATTTTCTTTTTGTTGAGATTTTCTTTTCTTTCATTGTTAATGAAGTTATAATTCACATTAATATTAGATATTGTGTAGATCCCTTAAATGGAAAAACTTGGTAGTCGAGTTTAAAACTGATTTTTTGTTGTTGTTATTATCCTCTGTTAACATTTGTCTTAAATTATATTCTAAATATATATGTTAGTAAAAATAATTTCAGTGCATAAGTATACAGGCATAATTTTAAGCAATAAAATTCCTTCTTAATTTGTTGATCAGAAAATTCCAAGTGTATGCCATGGAGAGACTAAAAATGGCTGCTGGGAACTTTTACTTGAATGACAAATCAACCGGGTCTGTTGTTGGGCAACAACCATTTGGTGGAGGCAGGCACTCTGGCAAGTATTGATTCTTTGAGGAAATATACTAAATGAACTATTTCACAATCATGTCTAGAGAAAAGAAAAAATAGTAATTATGAGCCCTATGGTTAATCAATGAAGATGAATGAAGAAACCTCCTAATCACCATAAAAATTTCAGTAGGCCAATCAAAAAAGACGATCATATGTATTTTTCTTTTTAAAAATATTTTTATGGTGATTAAGTTTCTCCATTCATCTTCATGTCTAGAGATGTTACATGACATCAAAGTTGTTATTGAAGGAAATTCTTTTTGACATTTATTATACCATTTTATACTAATTTCTTGTCAATTTAGTTAAAAATTTGTAACTTGTGGGAAGTATGGTTTTATATTTTGTTTTTATCAGGTCCAAAAATATCTTATTAACTAAAAAGTAAAATTTTCAAAATAACCTTGTAATATTTAACTGTCAAAGGCTCATGTCTACTTAAATTATAACTTTTTGGCGACAAAAAATATTCCTTTCAATAAATTTAAAATATTTTTTTAAAAATTGTGCGTGTATATGCTTCTGACTTATAAATATTAATCATGCCTATTATTTGCATTTTGTTTATGGAATGTTAGATTTGAAGCGCGCACATTCATTATGGTAAGATTAGTTTGCACATGTTTTTAACATTCTTGATTTTGCCGGTTTTCTTACCAACCTCGTTTGAATTTGGAAGTGATAACTTTCCTCATTGTCCTCATTTCAAATTGAAACAAAAAATATTCTTTTTATAGGCACAAATGATAAGGCTGGAGGTCCCCATTATGTACTTCGTTGGGCTTCACCGCAGTCCATCAAAGAAACCTTTGTACCACTGAAAAACTGGAAGTACCCTTACATGGAAAATTGAATCTTGTGAAAAATTTATATGAGGACGGTGGCAGTGATATTTGTGATATACAGTAATGTGACTGTATATGATGTATGTGAAATGGTGCCTTAAGCAGAAGCTGATGGCTGACTTTCAGTTAGGGAGGAAGGCAATAAAAAAATTTGTTTGGTAGAACCTTTGGATTTATGGCTGGAGTTGTTAATTTCTTCATTGGAAATATCGTTCATTGCTGATAATTAAACACCTACTTCTATTCCAAAGGTTTCAGGAGAGGCAGAGTTGATATTTGATGTAAATTACAGAATTGTGAATAGTAATCATTAATCCTTGTACAAAATCTCCAGAAAGTATTACACTCTGGTTTATTAAGAAAATAAACCTTTGAAAATCATAGTTTCTGTAAAAGTGGAAAGAAATCATCCATGGCACAATGTGTTTCTGCTTCAGTATTTTTACTTTAAGTAACGAATTTTGAAAAATTGTTCTACTAATTAATAAAAAATTAGGGTTTTGGTGACAATAATGTATTTTTGACTTTAATAATGATTTTAATTTAATGATTTGAAAGATGATGTAGGGATGAATCTCTATTTTTATTTTATTATATTAAGTTCAAATCATAAAAAAGGGTAGTTGTGTATAGATTAAATTAGCCAATGTATACCCGAGTAACTTTATCTCCAATTTATGTACAGATTCGGTATTTTATTTTGACAGTTGTTGCATTTCAATCTGCTGGAGTCACATAGCAGATGTTACCAACTATTATGTAGTACCACTTGTACCATCAATAATACTAGATAATTGTTCCTCTTCTGCAAATAAACTTGTTAATGGTAAGGTGCTTGTTCTCCCTGCCTGGAATAAAAATTTTTAATACCTAATTTATTTAATTATTGAAATTCAAATATGGCATGCAAGGTTGAAAATCATTTAAATTATAAAAATACAAAGAAACGACTGAATTGATCCCAAATAAGGATTAAAACTATCTTGGGATTTTAATAGTGAAAAATTGTATTGATTTCTTATCATTGTGAGATTTTTCATTTACGGGAAATTTCTGGCAGGAGGTAAATATTAAGCAGAAATTAAATTATTTTCACTTTCATTATTTTTATTTACATTATTTAACATTTTATAATTTTTTTATAGTGGACCTTTTAGCAAATATAAAGCGAGAACTTTTTTTAGAAAGAACAGCATTTCATCAACTATCCATTCAAGTCAGATGGAATCCCAGTGCAGTTTCTTCTTCAGTTACTCGGGAAAATTACTACAGTATAGAACCTTTCATCCGGAAATCCAGGTAACTGGATATTTTAAAAAAGTGCATTTTTCCAAAATTCGATATTATCGATACATGCGACAGACCTGAACACCATTCCTGTGGGTTCTAGCTCTTTCCGAGCATTGTTTATGAGTATATTCCAGATAAGCAGCTATCCTTATATCCCAAGCTTACCAGATAAATGGTTCTATACCGTATATAAATTCTCTTAACCCTATTCACTATTCATGAAATGCTCTGTGCAGTGACGTGTCTTTTGTTTCGCTTCACAAATGTCTATTCTTGGGTAACTTAGATTTTAAGGAAGAAAATTAATATCTAAGCCATTTATAGTATACTTTTTTGTTTACGTCCGACTGTAAATTTTACACAATATTATTTCACGAAATATAGTAGAAAGTATTACAATTTCTCAAAAACTGAATTTAACATTCTGCCAAAACCCTGGATAACCCGAGTCTAGCCAAGGCATTGTTATCCTACAATACCATCCAACAGAATTTACAGCTTCAGCTATTTGTTGAAATATTACTGACCTTTTTCTAATTGTTTTGCCTTGATTACAAAAAATCGTGTTGGAATTTGAGATAAATTTTGGTCTTTTTTTAAATGGCTAAGATGTTAATCACAATTAGCTAATTCTGAATTTGTAGACCTTCAAAGCTAACAGAAACATTTAGAATCAACAATGAAGAACCATTCATAATGGGATTAGAACTTCTTTAACATTTTTGGTAAACAAAAGGCTGATTTTACTACACAATGGTTTGCAAAAGTTTTATAGGGACCGCACCATTTCTAAGATGAGCAGAATTTCATGACATCCCAGCCTCAAAGCAAGCTTTTATAAATACGGATATTATAACTTTTGAGATATATATATATATATACACACACATGCACGTATATATATTTGTTGATACTACAGCACAATTAATTAGAGGAAAAATTATTGCTCTACCTATCAACACCATTTATTTACTCATTAAACAAAGTTCTTCACAGCACCCCCGAAACAGCTGCAGCATCCAGTTTGAGAACGACTGTTATGCTATTTAGAATGACTGACTTGCAAATGTACAAAATTAAAAAATAACAATAATGAATAATATTTTCATGAGTAAACTTTGATGCAAACATAAGTAAAAAATGTTTAAAAATTAAATTTTTAAAATACAGAAGTTTTCTCATTAAGCAATCATTAAATAATGTTATTTCAAGACATTATTATTTAGTTAACTGCAAATATTAAAAAAAATCATTTTGGATTAAGAGCAAAGTATGACCAGATCCCACTACAAAATGTAAGTTGCAAGATTCTCCAGAATAGAGCACATTGAACTTAGCATTTCAATTCTAATTGTAATACATGAAACTTTCTTAGCTCTTAGTATAACACCTCAAAGCATAAATAAAATATGAAGACCTTTGATATCAAAGCAGCATCAACTGGTTTCACCTTCAGCAAAAAACTATTTTTAATTTTTGTGTCCTCTGCTGATCAATGAGCTTAGTTACTCCTACATCTTACAATGATTTACATCCTCTTACCCATTCTACTCTTTGTTCATTTCTGAGTTTAATAACTGTTAAGAAAGCTTGATTATTTGGGCATTCCATAATAAACATAATGATACAAAATACTGATTATGGTGCCAAGCATCGAATCCCATATCATTAGTTTGCAACAAAAACTGTGGCACATAACTGTATTTTATCTTGTTTCAGTTGTCATAAAAACATCAATTAAATACTCAGTTTTACTTTGTGCTTTAATTTAAAAGGATTTGATTTTCAAAGGTTGAAATTTGGATAAAAATCTTGTCTTGGATTTAAGTAAATATGGCATTAAGGAAAATCAAATGACATGACACAAGAAAATGTCAAGTCTTTCTTAGGAAGCACCCAGTTAAAGACTGCCATAAATCCCAACACTATTGATATTATCCTGGAAAGTCACATTCCAATGGTAATGCCAACATCAGTGGCATAACAAGAGAGTAGCATGAGGGCCAGAAGCCTCAGGTCCAGGGGCTCTCGCATTTCTTTGGATACTTATAGAAAAAATAAAGATATTTTTAGTGATTTCTCTTTCCTATCTTAATTTCTGAATGGCTTTCCAGTTAATCATTATTTTTGGAGCGAGTAATTTAAAACATCCAACCTTTTCAGCATATTTCCCATAATAGATGTGCAATTTGGTAGGTTTTACAATGGGTTTCAATTTTAATTGAATGTATTTGTTGGCCATCATATTTTGTCATGGGCCTTTCTGTTCCTAGTTATGCCATGGGCCAACACATACTGTCTAGTTTTGAGGTTGGACGGACATTAAGTGCCATAATTTACAATGGTGCCATGTGATAAAAAAATTATAATCACATGTACAATTTAATTATTTTTCCTGTCATTAACCATGTTATTATCCTATACTTATTGTCCATTGTGAGTTCCAAGGAATGACAATGGCAGAGCCAAACTAGGACATAATGGTATATTTACACTAGCAAGGAAGCAACACCTTTTCTTACACATATCTGATGCACCATCAATGTTAATCCTTCATAAAAACATAATGAAGTGTATACATTTTTGGGAAATGAGTTTGTACATAATATTTGGAAGTGCTCCTATGCCTGGGTAACCTACCCATCTTGAGCAATGCATTATTTACATACATACAAACATACAGTATATAAATATATACATTATTTTACATTTAAGCACCAGAGAATGGTAAGCCCTAATTACCTAATTTACCCAACAATGTTCATAAAGAAAAAACATATCAAGTAGATAAATGAAAAAAACTAAAAAATACTGAGTGATCTTCTTGTATGAGGACCATGAAAAACAGCATCTCAAAACACGAATTTGATACACAAAAAGTTTATTTGGAGCAATTTCAAATACTGGTCTATGATGGAAAACATGAATGGGAGAGAATGTTTACATATCCATCATGATGATGGTCACTTTCAGCATTTAAGTTCACATTCTTTAATTAAACATTTTTGCTTAACATCAAACTTTAACTATTAAAGTTTTTTCACGTTTTTCTCTGGTTTACGTCTTGAGATTTAACTATTTTACATGGTTCTACAATAAAAATCATCCTGTAGTGCTAATATTTTAAAACAGGTGAGATGATCTGACCTAAGGTCCCCTAATTACATTACACAACTTAATTTTTTGGATCTTTTGAGAATGTTAATGCCTGAAAAACAACACAAAAGAATTGCTTTCATTTAATGTGATAATGTTTTTAAGTATTGTACACTTTATCTTAAAACAAATAAGATGTAGCAATTAATATACCCGAATATAAGATGACTCTGATTATAAGACGACCTCCCATTTTGAACTCCTAATAAAAGGAAAAAATTTATTATGCACACAATGACAGAGGTTTATTATACCATTGACTAATAAACATTGAATCAATTGAAATAAGCAATTTTATAGTGTTAGTTGGCATATACAGTTGCTTTCCTTCAAGTGTCTATCAATGACTGATTTTAACTTCTTGCAGGACTTACTATACAGGCGACGTCAATGCAAGCGTTTATTTAGATTATCAATGAAGAGAAGATAACAATTACGCTTTTCTTTCGTCTATTTGAAGGTTTAATTGGCCTTAAATGAATCGGAGACAACAATGAGTCTCCTTGGTAACGCCCAGAATGGTTATGAAAAATCCGCAAAATTTCGAAAAAGAATGCGTATTTCTGAAAAATTCGACCGTGTAACGTGTAAACATCGCAAGAATAAGATAATATAGAGCTTTAGCCGTCAAATAAAGCAAAAAAGAAGAAAATCGGTCCATATTTACGTATTTTAATGAATGAAGAAAAAAAACCTTGCACTGAAAAATCGAAAACCCCATGTAAACTTATGGGAAAATATAATTGTCTCCTGGATTCGAACCCGGGACACTTTAGCAAACGAAAATATTTTTCCATAGCCAGTAGAAACAAAACGCCGTTTACCGCATATCTTTTACGACGAACGGTTCTCGAGAAATACGCCGATATAATTACGCGAGACTTCATACTCACGGATGCACGCAGCTTCACTACGCGCATAATATATAGGATAAAATTCAAAAGAGTATTTGTATTCGAATACATTTGAATCGATTCATTTTCTACTGCTACTTTTAATAATCGAATATTCCGATTATACTCTGCATTTGGTTCCTCTGTCAGTCAAACTATTACGTACCGTGCGATTATAAGACGACTAGCGATTTTTCGGTCATAAAAATTGGAACAAAACCTCGTCTTATATTCAGGTATATACGGTATTCCCTGCCATAAATGGCAATATTTGTCTTGAATTCCTAAATAACCAATTATAATTTTATTCCAAGTAAGCTTCCCAGTAACGAATCTAATGCTGCAACTTTGTTATGCTTTTAGCATACTGTAATATACTTTCCCACCTTGTATTGAGGGAGAAAGTAGATCAGCAGAAGTCTGCCAGTGGGTTTTAACTAAGGATTCTTTCTATATCTAAAAAAAATTGGTTTAAATAAATAACTTAAATTTAACTTTTATAGATCATTTCCTTTAATATAAAGGGACAATAAGTATTAATACATAAAATACAGTTATTTACAGGACACATTGTAGGATTTAAATTGAAGTTACAAATGCCCATTGTGCCCATCAAAATTTTAAGTTTCAGATCATTCTTTATCGAAGCACTCTTCTTTCATTGGCCATGATCTTTATAAAAGAGTGCATTCCTGTACTGGTGGCAATATGATCAAAGCTGACTCTGCAATCAGTTAATGTCTAAGTAGAAAAGCTACTCTTTTTAACAATATACAATTCATTGTAAAGTTATAAAAGTTTAATGAGTGCTTCTGCTTCTCTGAGACTCAGATACATTTTTTACAAGATAGTTTAATTGCACCATGAGTCAGTTCTATAAGAACACAGTTTTAGGATATTATGTTAAAACTGCCCTTTTGCCACAAATAAAATTTTCTTTTGTTTCAAGAATGTCATGCAATAGCATTAAATAAGTACTCGCATAACTTATAATACCACAACCTCAGATCTTAATCTTAGCAGTTTCTAATCAGATTCTTATCTTTGATTGTTAGTTGATCAATCAGCAGCAAATGCATAATGACATGCCAACCACAAAGAAACCTATAAAAAAATCGTTTACTCTTTATCACCCTGTTAGACGTATAGCTTTTTCCCTCCCATTTACCTGCGCTTTGCATTTCATTGCTCTAAAAGGTAAAATTAATACAACACATCACATTAAAACACCAAGGGAAATGCACACAGGTAGGAAGCAAGCTTGGGAAAAGGTCTTGCATCAAGAGCAAGACGTCACACACTAAGATGATGAGATTTAATGGAAAGCAAGTTTTAAAAATTAAACCCATGACATACTTTTCAAAATTCTCACCTCACAGTCAAAGTCTTCTACCTATAAATAAACAATGTGATTCAACCATTGACTCAACTTAGCAAACATTCTGCTGGAATGCTTTCAATTATTGTCCATATTCTTTCAGAGGAGGTGAAACCAATTCCACGTAACGAGAAGTTTTCATCTCCATTTTGTGTGGAGCAGACTTTGCAATTTGCAGCACAGCATAATCATCGTTGATGAAGACTCTACGGAAAGGGAATGGGTCGGGGAGATTCCGGAAGAGCGCAGGGCATATTGGTGGCCTATCCTTTGAATCTGGGTCTTCGACATCCCATAAATCAGTCATGCTACACCCACTCCTGCAGTTATCCAGAGTGAAAAAAAGAATGGCTTAGAATTGGATAATGTCCATGTATTCATGCCTGTTGATGTACATATGTATTTATATATACATATAAGTGCAAACCAAATTTAGGCATGTTTTGGCCATTTTTCCACCTTCTTTTTTGCCAAATACCTCAGTTGCATAAATAAAACAAATATTTTTCAAAATGCTCTCTTTTACACAAAAGGTCACCAATGACTTTTTCTGATAGTTTTTTCTTTGTCAAGTAATGCGGATGATAGATTTCTAATGCTTCTTAATATTATTTTAAGAATATTTAATTTATTTCCAAAGATTTAAAAAAGAATGAATTATTTACACAATTTTTGCCACAATAACTTCTGCAATATGTTTCTATGTACAGGCGACCCCCGAGTTTCATCGGGGAAGCGTTCCTGAAAACATGTTCGAATATCGAATAGTCGAATGCTGTTTTTTCATATACTGCATGTTATAATCGGGGGATATGTTCCCGCATCTCGGGAAAAAGTCTCCCCTCACATTCTATAAAGATAAAATAACATTACTACAGTCTGGACGAAATTACTTTGGGATTGATAATTTGGGGCAGAGTAGGTGTGGGAGCTTGGTGGGAAAGACTCCCTTCCCTCACAGCCAATCACAGGCGGAGGGGAGGGAAGTGTTGCTAAGAGCAACCACGCTGCGTTACGCAATGTCACCTGCAAACAAAATACTGGGACTGCTCCTGTCTCTCCGCTGCTAGGAGGTGGGGGGACGTCTTCTGGGGAGAAAACTCAAACTCTGCATTGCCGTATCTACCACACTGGAATGCACATTTCGGTGAGAACGTGAAGCAAAAGGCAACACAGCAAAGAGAGACTTGAAGTTGATCCCAGTGATGCTCCACCTCCTTCATTCCTATTGGTTCTCGCATGGTCACGTTTTGGGATGCTTTCTCTTCTCTCTCTCAGTCGCAAAGATATTTGAAACGCTGGCAACAATGCAAGTGAGCCACCTCAACCGTCAATCTCAAAGTAATTTCGTCCAGACTATAATATGTTAATACAACAATATTAAATTATGAATAAATTATATAATAAATATTTTAAATGTATAACTTATTTTTTGCACTAAAAAGGAAAAAATAAATTTTTGTTTCGAACTTCAAAGATAGATGTATGCAATATGCTGTGCAGACAGCCTGGTCCGGATCCTACGAGTCGTTTGCTACAAACGACTCGTGCGAGCTGGATAACATATCTGCATACATCTATCTATACATACAACTATTTATCGCAGCAAATTAATATAAAAGTTATTGAAAAAGCACAAAATAACTTAAGAATAAAGAAACAATAAAATTAAAAATATTTTCATATCTTAAATCTTTTTCAACTGTGCTTACTGGACTTGGTTTATTAATTGAGAATTTGGAAGATTTTAGTTGGAAGGAGAGGAGCTATTGGGTGGGGAACTGTTTCTCGTTGATATCAAATTACCTGAATTTATCACGTTCTAGAATTTTTTCCTTCTGTTTCACATAAGTGCTAATAGTTGAACGACACATTCCCAACAATCGTGCAATTTCAGTATGGCTTTCACCTCTCTCAACACGCTTTAAAATTTCTAATTTCAATTCATAACTATGAGTCTAATGCACTCTTTTATTTGATTCACTTACATTATCACTATTACATTTCCTTTTAGATGCCATGTCAAGTGATAAATTTATGAATAAATCAATAAAATAAATAAATTTAAATAAAAGATTAACAGAAAAAATAGTGAAATCAGCACAAATTCAAACAATTAGAGCAGATATAACTATGTCTACACCAAAACTAAACCTCGCGTGGTTGGTCGGAACCAATTACTCCGCAAAAATTACTCCACGTAAAGTAGTTCCCAATTCGATCGGCTGGGTCAAAATTTCGAATTAATCGAATCTCGAACGTTCGAAACTTGGGAGTCGCCTGTATTACTTTTATCATGCAATTATAAGTTTTAATATCACTGCAATAACCATCATTTATATTCATATGTCAGAACTTACTTGCTTGCACCAAAGCACCAAGACTCTTCTAGCACCACATAGTCGACTTTCATTAATAAAAGAGTTTTGTACACAACTGGGATAGTCTTGCGACTAAACACAGAATAAACTTTCTTGGTCCTCTCTCTGAAATTACAACAGAAGGATGAAATTAGCACTAGTTGACAATGATACTAGCTAGTCAAATGGCAAATGGAATAAATAGTATTGATAAACATTTAAGTAAGCTAGATAGGATCAAATATAGCATAGATATGACTTTTTCCTTTTTAATAGTTCAGCCACTCCAATGTATTTTAAATGGTTTAAGTTTACATGAACCTAAACAAATAATTGTTGAATGGTAACTAGCAGCAGCCAAAAAGGCATTCTTTACTAAGTTATACACAACAAAAATAAGCTATTCGAAGTGTTAAAATTAAATATTTTGAAAATAAGATACAGATATTCAAAATTCCATCATATAGATAACAAATAAAAGTTGAAGTTAAAATATTCTGACTGATAAAAAGGAATGGGAAACCAACCTAAGTCCAGCATCTTCATAATGTGGGTGGTTCACAATAGGTCGACCGGTTGAAAGGAGGAGGTTGGCCATGACTGGCATTGGGCCAGCAAAAGATGCTTGCGGACTTGTCTCAGTACGAACCCATTCAATTAGTTCTTCAAGAGGAACATTACTGTACTCTCCTACAGTCAAAGAAAGAAGAGATGCTTAGTACTTCTTAATTACATTAAATGTGCAATAGTCTAATGAGAAATGAAGAAACAAGAACTAAAAAATTTTAAAATAAAAATATAGGCGACTCCCAATTAAATGTAGTAATGAGGGGGTGCTGAAATGCAGAAAATAGAAAACCACAGATTATCCAAAAATCATTTAAACTGCTTGGATTTTCCATGTAGGTCATGGACTTTGCACTATATGGTTTCAAAGTCAGAAAATTCAAAACTTTGAAATTGTTATAGCTAAACTACTGAAGCTAGAGGTGTGAAATTTTCACAGATGGGAAGGTCTAATGAGGCTCTGCATTCCAAAGTGCAGGTTGTTTCCTCTACAAAGGGAGAGGCAAAAAATTCATTTTTTTATTTGATGAGTTTTTTCAAAAAATTCTTCTCAAGTGGATTTGTTTTAATAAAATACATCTTTTAAGACATATAAATTCCCAAAGCATTCTACGTTTTGAAAACTTCTAAAAATAAGAAAAAATTGAGAATCACCTGTTACAAATTTAACTCTTAAGAGGCAGCACCTTACTCTTTTCGTTTTCTTAATTTTATAACCTTATATTGAACTTTAATCCCGGGCCTTCTCACAATCAGTACCTTTCACTATCTATTGACTTATGGGTCTGGGGCACCCTTTGTGCGTGTTTCTATTTTTTAGGGATTTTTCTCTACCGCGCATTGGATTCTGTTCACTGGTTACACACTGTTTAAAAGACCTAATGCTTTTGTTTACCTTTTGTTATGAAGTCAGTTGTTATCCACACTAGAAAATTCGTGGCTGTGTTTATTTATCATACCCACAGTAAAAACTGTATCACCCCTAGGAGCCTAAAGGTAAAAATTAGACAATTCACAAAGATTTCTGAGGAAGAAATCCTGCACAGGGAAAAGATGGACCAGGAAAATGTTTTTTACAGGAAAGAAACCAGGAAGACCCGCACCTGTTGTGTTGTGCTGAAAATATATTTGCAGAGAGCATGCTGTTCCAAAATTCAAGATGAAAAAGAGAAAGATGATAAAGATTAATTCCAATAAAATTTAAGAGATCTTTATTTAAATCTGAACTTCTGTAGTTGATGTTCAATTTTTATTTAAAACTAAATTAATTTAGCATACAACAAAGTATTTTGTTCCTTGTAAAACTTTCTCAAAAATGTAAATTTATCCACAGATTAAATGTAGCTATATTAATAAAAATGTTGTATGAATGATTTTTTTTTAAATTACAGAAAAATTAAATAACAATAACAACAATAATTTCGATATATTTCCTAGTTTACATAACAAAATACTGCATGATCTCTTAAGGGTTAAAGAAGCAGCTTTACAGTTTTGCATGTCATGTGAATAATATGAAAGTTTCTACTTTTTTCATAAAAATGTTGGATTACTTTTCACAAACAATTGCTCAGTATATAAGTGAAAGCAATCAAAGAGCTGTCCAACACCACAGTGTCTTGTGAATAAAATGCTTGTGCATCCAAAAAATTGCTTACCTATAATATTCCTTTGTTCAACAATGTTTCTGATTCCTTGTGCACTCATACCACTCACTAGCACAGCTAACAAAGCCCAATGCACCTCTATATTTCGAATGATAGGCCAATACTGCAATTAGACCATAAATTACACTGAATTAATTATAAGTTTAGCAACTGTGAATTTTATAGCAAGACAAGCATGTATGGCCATATGAAAAGTGGCACAAAAGTCAAGTCAAGAATTTTAACATGAAAATTAAATAATATATAAAAATAATTCGTAGATGTTTGAAATAGGGTACAATAAATATCAAACATATTCTTTTAATACTTGTCTACTGATTTTCTGTCACCATGTATAAAAAACACAGTACAGGTGAACCCCTACTTACAAACATAATGCGTACCTGGAAATGCATTCGTAAACTGAATGTTCGTAAGCTGAATTTATTTTTTCCATTAGAAACAATGTTAAATTCATTAATGTGTTCCTGAATACATATTTATAAAATATCAGTTTTCCACTTATAAAGAGAATAAAAATTGAACAAAATAAATTCGTATATTTTCAATGAAAAGTTTAATTTCCTTACACAAAGTTAGTCGTGTACAGTACAGTGGTTTTCCAGACAACTATTGATGGGAGACAACCATAATTACTGTTCCGAAGAATTGGGGAAGGAATTATTTGGTTCGGCAGGGATATTTGTATGTAGGGTATTTTTCTGATGCCTGAGAAATTGATGTTGGAGAGATGTGCTGTTATCTACTTTTTTGAAGAATCTGTTCAACAAAAGCTGATGTTTTTTTCTTCTATTCATAAAGGAGTTTGTAGCTGGCTAGCTCTCTATGAACACCTTTATAAACTGTAGAACTTTTTTCAACATTTGGGTCATTATCTTCTAATACCTTTAAAGCCTCTATCAATTTCTTTAATGAATTGCTGAGAACTTTTGCAGACAAAACCTTTGTGGGAGGACATGGAGTTTTGTCATCATTACTATCATCATATTCCTGTTCTTTGAGTTCCTTCTGCATTACTATCAGCTCAACATTTGTAAGTTCAATTGAATGTGAGTCCACTAACTCCTGAGGCATCCATTTCTAAATTAATCCTTTTTCCCATTTCTACAACTTCATAGGTGATTTGTTCTTTGATTTGTTCAGAATCCTCCAACAGAGAGTAGTTTGTTTGATTTCCTTCCAACAATGATCAATGTTTTTAACTGCTTTTATAGGATGCTGTAACCTTTCCAAAAGTCTTTCAAAATTTAAGGTTACTTCTGCATCGGTAGCTGCAATAGCTTGGTGATAGTGCGACGTAAGTAAAACCTTTTGAAGGTCACGATTACAGTCTGGTCCATTGGTTGCAATAAGAAAGTGGTGTTGGGGGGCAAGAAGACAACTTGGAAGTTTGAGTGATAGTTAGCTAATGTTACATGATGATTTGGGGAGTTCAGCATGACCGATTCGGCACGACTGGTTCAGCGACCGACTATTCGGCACTGGACAGTTCCGCACGGCACAATTCCAAAAGATTTTGGAGGGAATGGCATTATGATAATAATAATATTGCAACTATGGTTTCTTTCGATCACTTTCTTATGAAATTTTGTCAAAGAAGCTTCATATAAGCTGCAATATTCTTAATTCTGGTTGCAAAAAAATAAGGAAGATTTTTCCGTGTTGCATTTTGTTCTTTGATATCAGAAGTGAGAAACGTCAACTCCTCTCATATCTAAGAACCATCGGCTCTTTCATTTCTGCTATTTTTCTATAAAATATTTCCTTTCAACCTTAGTCGGAGTTGCTCTGCATATCTCAGCATCTATTTCTGTATGGAGATTTTTATGCCTTATAAAAAGGGGGAGTTCATATTTAGTTTTATATAAAATTATAAATATCTACAGAGGACATTAAATTTAAAGTTAGATTTCATAGCTGCAAGTTTAACTTTGGCTGTACAGGCGACTCCTGAGTTTCGACCATTCGAGATTCGATAAATTCGAGATTTTGACCCAGCCGATCGAATTGGGAACTACTTTACGTGGAGTAATTGGTTCCGACCAACCACACAAGGTTGAGTTTTGGTGTAGTGCTCTAATTGTTTGAATTTGTGCTGATTTCACTATTTTTCCTGTTAATCTTTTATTTAAATTTATTTATTTTATTGACTTATTTATAAATTTATCACTTGACATGGCATCTAAAGGGAAATGTAATAGTGATAATGTAAGTGAATCAAATAAAAGAGTGCATTAGACTCATAGTTATGAATTGAAATTAGAAATTTTAAAGCGTGCTGAGAAAGGTGAAAGCCAAACTGAAATTGCACGATCGTTGGGAATGTGTCGTTCAACTATTAGCACTTATGTGAAACAGAAGGAAAAAATTCTAGAACGTGATAAATTCAGGTAATTTGATATCAACGAGAAACAGTTCCCCACCCAATAGCTCCTCTCCTTCCAACTAAAATCTTCCAAATTCTCAATTAATAAACCAAGTCCAGTAAGCGCAGTTGAAAAAGATTTAAGATATGAAAATATTTTTAATTTTACTGTTTCTTTATTCTTAAGTTATTTTGTGCTTTTTCAATAACTTTTATATTAATTTGCTGCGATAAATAGTTGTATGTATAGATAGATGTATGCAGGTATGTTATCCAGCTCGCACGAGTCGTTTGTAGCAAACGACTCGTAGGATCCGGACCAGGCTGTCTGCACAGCATATTGCATACGTCTATCTTTGAAGTTGAAAACAAAAATTTATTTTTTCCTTTGTAGTGCAAAAAATAAGTTATACATTTAAAATATAATATGTAATTATTCATACAATTTATTCATAATTTAATAATGTTGTATTAACATATTAGTAATGTTATTTTATCTTTATAGAACGTGAGCGGAGACTTTTTCCCGAGATGCTAGAACGTATCCCCCGATTATAACATGCAAGTATATGAAAAAACGGCGTTTGACATTTGACTATTCGAGATTCGAACACGTTTTCAGGAACATATCCATGTCAAAACTCGGGAGTCGCCTGTATACTGTGTTTAAATAGTTTTATCACTTATGATTACATTTTATTATTATTATATATAGAAAATTACTTTAAAATGTTGTCATTTATAGAAATACTATTGTTTAACTTAATACATTACAAAGTTTCTCACGTAAATTGATTTAAAAGTTAAGCTGTTGTAAATATAGCCATGTTTATTCAAAAATTATTGGTTCGGTAAAGTCAAATCAGCCGCGTTAACTTCATTGTTGTATAGTGAGAACGTTTTCTCACGAAAGTAAATTTGAAAGTTAATTCTTTAAAAATATTGTCACTTTTATTTAAACAGTATTTGTTCGATGAAATCAAATCAGCTAATTTAATTTAACAGTAACATTTGTATTAAATTAACACTAATATAATTAATTAATTGTGCAAAATTATTATGTATATCATCCGGTGATTTTTCGCTGTATAATTTTTATCATGTACTTTTTCTCACGAAAGTTAATTTAAATCTATTTTCTTTTAAATATAGTCATTTTTATTTCTACGTAATAAATTGGTAACTTAATAGTTGCAATATTAATATTATCATGTTGCCATTCCCTCCTAAATATATTGGAATTGTGCCGTGCGGAATACGGCTGGCGCCGAACTGTCCGGTGCCGAATAATCCCATCACCGAATAGTCCGTCGCCGAACTGGTTGTGCCAAACTGTCCCTTTCCAATTATCGAGGACCAATAAAATTTTAAAGGCAAAATTAGTCACTCTACAATAATTTTTGACAGCTTGAACAAAATGATCAACAAACCACTGCTGAAATAGCAAGGATGTTACCCATGCTTTCTTATTCGAGTCTCAATCACAGGCAATTTGCCTTGATTATGCCCTTGAAAGCCCTAGGATTTTCTGAGTGATAAACAAGAAGTGGTTTCAATTTAAAATCTCCTGCGGCATTCCCACCCAGCAGCAGGGTTAGATGATCTTTAGAAACTTTGAATCCAGGAACTTCCTTCTCTTCAATTGCAATAAAAGTCCTTTAAGTCATCTTTTTCCAGAAAAGACCTGTCTCGTCAACACTGAAAACTTGACGAGAACAGTAACCCCATCTTCAATCGTTTTTGTCATTGCCTCAGGAAATTCATTTGCTGCCTCGTGATCAGCACTTGCAGATTCACCAAATGATGAAAGGTTTTTCATATTGATCCTACGCTTGAATTTTGCAAACCATCCAGCACTAGCCATAAATTCAGCAGTATCACCTGCCGTTTCCCCCATACGCGATTTAATATCCTGAAAAAGGCTTCTAGCCTTGTCTTGAATCAATTCAGTACTAAATCATTGCTTTTTTCTATTCTGATTCTGAATCGAAATTGTTAAACACCGTTCCATTTCTTCAACGATGACTCTTCGTTTTTTACTGACAATCACGGACTGAACTGAGCCTGCATTTCTAATGTAATCAACAATTTTTTGTTTGTCTTTTAAAATGACTCCAACTGTTGAACGATTGACATCATAAACAAGCAACTCACCTATTTCTGATCACTTTATTATGTTCATTTTAATTTCCATCGATAGCACTTGACGTTTTTTTATCACTCTTAGATGAAGCACCATCAATATCACTACTTTTACACTTGTTTTCCATATTTTTAAGGGTATTAAAAATAGAAATGAATATATAATGTCAGCACACACCATTATGGTTTCAAATGCACAGAGCAACTCAAGAGTCATAAGCAGGGGCGTAATTACTCTCTGAGTGCCCGAGCACGTCCTAGTAAGAAGGTCTCTGTGCACACATGCTGCTCAGTAAATCTAGCTGCACAACTCCACTTGCAGTGGAAAACAGGCCTTATAAATGACATTTTTTAAACTTTACTTATCGAACTCTAGAAGAAGTCTATCGATAATAGTTAACTTTTACATTAAAGCATATCATCACCAACACAACAAGCCTCGAAGCTCTAGAGCAGGGGTCGGCAACCTATGGCACGCATGCCACTGGGTGGCACGCAAAGATGTTTTAGTTGGCACCATCATCTAGTGACGAACGTACACAAAATATATTTTTAAAGAAATATACAACAAAAAAGAGTACACCATATACTTTTTTAAAAATTAAAGAAACAGGTATCCCTAACTTAACGTCATAGTTATATTTAAAAAATAGCTTAAATTGAAAAATAGCTAGTTTCCTGCAAGGAATAGCTAAAAAATAAGGTGTGTATGCAGCCGTAAAGCCACGGACATAAATTACGTTGCCCATTTGACATTGTTTGCATGATTTTATTCAGCAAAGCGTTACTGTGATAGAAGAAGTGTGTGCTGTTTCTCTGATGCTCGGAACTGCAAAAGGGGAAGATTTCTATATTCATATAATTTGATTTAAAAAATAAACTGTTTTCTGTGCAGAGGTGTAACTATCCTTTCATGGGCCCGGGTGAAAAATTGAGAAAGTGGGCTCCTAGCATATTAGTTTCTAACTGAATTAATAAAAAAACAATTTAATAAAAATGAATCAAAATTTGCCTTTATAAATGTTTTATAACGTTAAATTTATAAAATTACATCAAAATATACAATTTTTTGTGAATATGAAATTTAACACACAATTTCTAATATTTACATATTAACAAAAATCTCATTATTAGAAATTTAAAACAAAACCTTTCCATAAAGATGACAAATTTTGCTTAGCATAAATATTGTATGATTTTTTTAGAAACACAGCATTAAATTAAAATGTTTTACTTAAATCCTTTAAATATTTTTTCTCCTGACCTTTTCATTAGCAAAAACCTCTATAATTTTGGAAGTATCCAATTTTCTTGCTGTTTCATTCTCGATTGAAAGAACTGCTAAGCCATTTAGTCATTCTTCAAATATGGTACTTCGTAAATAACTTTTTATTATTTTCAGTTTCGAAAAACTTTGTTCATTGGTATTCGTTGTTACTGGCAATGTTAGGAAAAGCATGAATATAGTGCATACATCTGGAAAACTAGGATCTAGTTCACTGTTATCAATCAGAAGAATGTCTACCATTTCTTTAATACTTGTAATAGTTTTTAACTCCTTTTCAAAAATTGTTTTAAAAGACACAAGTTGAGACCCTAAATCTTGTGATAAGTCACTTCTATATTTTTCTTTTTTGATTCTGTATGGAACTCTTCTGTAGTGCTTGTTGATAAGCGCTTTGGTATTATTATTGAAGAATATTCCATGATTGTTCTCATACCTTCAAATCTCTTTTTTATTTGCTCTGAAAATTTCTAATGTTCCAAAGTATACTTTGTATTTAAATTTGTTGTTTTAACATAGGATTTTCCAAAAGACCCCTATTACAAACTGTTTTAAATTTTGGCGTAATTCCCCAAGACACATATAGTTCACTAGCTTCTTTTTTCTTTTTAACCAACCCATCATCTGCTTTCATTTCAGTTAAATGTTCTTGCAAAGTCTGACGAAAATTGCAAGCTTTTTGTAAATCGCAAGATTTGCCTTGTAAAAATTTTGTCAAGGCATCCATTTCCTCAAATATGTATACAGGTGAGTCCCGCTTAATGCGGGAGATGCGTTCCTGAGGTCTCTGCATTAAGCGTTCGCCGGGGAGCCATAACCTTTAGGTACCCAGAGGGAAATAACTTCCCAAATGGTATTTTTGGACCCACATTCAATGTAAAACATATTTCTACCGGACTTTTAGAACATAATTTATTAAACAAACTATAAAATTACCTAGTAAACAGTAAGACAAAAAAGCTTTTTTGCAGTAAACGTACATAATTTCAAAATATTTCTCAGAACACTTACAAAGTTTTATTTAAAAAAGAGTCCAGGGTCGACTGCTTAGCTTTTTTTCACTTATTACGTAAAAATTGTCGGTAGCATTCAAATAGTCCATTGCAGTCCTGCTCTGCTAATAGATCAAACCCATAGTAGTGGGTGTTGGGTTTTCTGCAATTTATATATCATTATATACAGTGATGAGCTGAAGCCGGCTCCCGCCGGCTCGCTCGAGCCTGTTGTTAATTTTTCTCAGAATTTGCGAGCCGGTAGTACATTTTGCCATATCTGATAGTCAATTACCGACAGTGTATGAAATGGAATATATTATGAACCGAACACTTGTTAAGCTAGTGGAACGGTATTACTAAACTAGAGTGATATGGAGCTCCTGGCATATAGGCCTCCTGCCACCAATATCCAACTTTTCTAACCCCCCTTTTTTTTAGAGAGCCGGTTCTTAAATTTTTTCCAGATCATCACTGATTATATATTATTATACATTATATGAATTCAAACATTAAGATCCCTTCGCGAGTACCACATGTTTTTTAATAGTTGATCAAAATTATATAATTTGTGTAGCGTTATTGTTTTATTATTATTTATAATGACAAGATAATACAGTAAATTAACATTGTAATAAAGTAACTGTCGAAAATTATAGATTTAAAAAATATAAATCATCAAAAACATTCTTTGCCAAAGAAACATTAAGCATGAATCATATTTCTATTTCCGTTTTTCAAATGTTTTCCGCCTTAGGAGATATATTTTTTGTGTTAGACCCATGAAATTTACAGGGAAAAGAGTGAAATTGACTACCAGACGCAATATTATGCAGCACTGCTGAAATATCACAATATTTAGGATACTTTATGAAATTTGATTAGTGTGAAATTTAAAAAATCATAAGATATTAGACTGCGATCACACTGTGCATAAGATATCTATATTTTATAAAAAAATTTTAATTTGAAATAAAATCTGTGTTATAATGAATCTGCATTGAGCGGGGCCGTGTTAAGCGGAGCTCACCTGTACTTGTAAATACCGTATTTGACCGAATATAGCCCACCATTTTTGGCCAAAAGTGAAGTGCAAAAGTTGAGGGATGAGGCTGTTTTCGGGCACTAAAAATTAGGTGGGTATGAACAAGTGTGCAAAGCTTCAATAGTGATGAATTTCATTCGAGTCAGTAACTGTTTCTATCCATTGTAAGACTAAACTACTCGAGTTGCGAATATTTATTTGCAAGGCTGATTGACGTCGCCATATAGGAAGGATTTTTCAATTACCTGATCGCTCTCATTATCATCAAATTTCAAGTTTTAATACCAATAAAATTACCCTTACCCGAGAATGGACTAATTGCCTGGCTAAGCTCGAATTGTTAATTACACAAACAAAAGATAGATTAGCATTGCACATCGAAATATGAGCAAAGTGCAAATTTATATTGCTGCATAAATTGGTATGTTATTTCGACTTGCTAATATTGCTGCATTAATTAGTATGTTATTTCGACTTTATAAAGTTTATTTTTACTCCCTGAAAATGTATTTTTGTTCATTTCCTTGTCAAATATCTCTTTCGTTAGTATACTCTCTGAATTCTGATGTACAAATCTGAAAATCCTAAAATTCCTAATTAGCATGACGTTTTATCACTCACTAATCGGTACTTTTCTATTAAATGCATGCAAGTTTGGTATTTCTTCAAATTATACAGCAAGTTTCATGACATGGAAATCATATGCAACAATGTCTGTTTCGATAAATACATAATAGAGCTCCGTAGTTTTTTCGTGTTGATGACGAAATGTTCTTAGTGCAGCATTGTGATTATTCGAATTTCTGGAAAGTGTACTTACTGATGTAGAGAGGTTTTCCAATCCCTTTTCTTTGCTACTTGAATGGGTATGTGATATATCCCTTATGATATGATATTATTATTGATATTATTATTTTACTAAAGAACCAGAATTCACTATTGTCTGCTGCCATACAAGTGAATGTTTTGCCAATGACTGCATACGACTGACCAAAGGAAGTCCTAAGCTTGAGTGCAGATGCCCAAGGATTGGAAACTTAATAAAAAGGATCTGTTTATGTTATGAGTGACAGAATTACGATACAGAGCAGAGAACGATAAGCATTCTCATATACGGGGGTTATGTTTGCTCTCCACTTGAAGACAAAAAAAATCAGTACAACATACATTGTACAAACTTTCTCATATATAGGTACTTATGCGTCGTTTAGTTATCTTTAGAAAATGAAAATCGTATGAGCCTGTTTTTAGAAAATCCAATTTTTGTTAAAGTTGCCTGAGAATAAACTAGCCTTATATTCATTCATTGAGAAAAATTAAATATGTAGTATTATTTTAGATGTATAGTCATGTAACTGTACGAAATTTGATCAAAATCATTAGAGCCATTTATGAGAAAATGGAATTATTGTTAAAGTTGCCTAGAATAAACTAGTCTTATATTCATTTTTTGAGAAATAGGAACTATACAGTATTATTGAAGACGTAAACTCAAGTAACTGTACAAAATTTGATCAAAATCGTTAGAGCCGTTTTCGAGAAAATCGGATTGTTGTTAAAAATGCGTAGAATAAACTACTCTTAATTATTGATCAATGTCAACCATTTCTATGTATACTCTGCTCAGTATGATAAAATGCCTATGTACGAGATTTCATTCATTTTCGTTCTTCCGTCTAGGCTCCAGAACCAGTAACAGACGGCATTGAGAAAACCACTTTTTCGGATTCAGCGACACCTAAAACGTGTATTTCCATAAAAATCTCGAGGTCGAATTTTTTCGCGAAAACAATACTTTCTCGATACTTTGTTTGAGAAAGTAAAAACAGAGCTCCTACGGGTCCAGACGTTCGTATGTGCGAGGGCTATGTTCGTTAACTGAATAGGGAGTCACAATTCATCAGTACGTGGAATGTTCGTAACTTAAATGTTCGTAAGTAGTGGTTCACCTGTATTAATAAACTAAACCTTTGACACCAATATTACTCTTAAATTACCAGACATTATTATTATTACACAGATATACCATATGTATGAAATATTAAATGAATTATTAAAAAAATACAGATTAAAGACCAAAATTACACACCTTTCTTGAAGCAAGTAGTGAAGTTATCAAGCAGAGATGAGGAGTGAAAAACAGTTTAAGTCGCATCACCATTACTGCCAATAATGCAAAAACACCCAGTTGAAATATGTTGTACATGACATCAGGCTGCCAAATGTCACTCCATTTGCGCCTAAAAAATAAACGAATAAAATTACTCAGAGAACAAAATCATACATTCCACATCCTATGCAAATACAGTCAAGCATTGATAATTCAAAAAGCTTGGGATCTGGGATGTTCCGGACCACAGGTATTTCGGATTAAAAACAAAGGGGTATTCTGGGGGTGGGATATATGGTAAGAGTACCATTGGCTACACATTTCATATAAATAAAACTGTTTGTAGGAAATACAGCATAATAAAAAGTAAAATGATATGAATTGGCAGCTTTTAAAATCAATTATATGTACACTTAATTCTTTTTATTATTTTCTGTGCATGACAACCATCACAAACGAAACAAAACAATGTGAAAAAGTGATAACAAAAAATTACATACTACCATATCAGCAACTAATATGTGTATATTGTTAATGTACATGTAATAATTCTTAATGTCATATATGTACTGTTGTTGTTCCAATACGGTATATGCCGTACCGATGAACTTTAGTCAAGTTTCTTTAATAATTGCACTTGTTCCTGAATTGATAGCTTTTTCTGCTTTCGCTTACAATTAGATGAATTTCCAGCATTATTACCTTCATTTGATCTCTTACAAGACATGGTTAGGGTAAATTAAATTAACTCTAAATTGTATTTCCTTTAAAAATGCACTAGATACTGCGCTACCGCATGAGTGTGCGCTTTTGTTTGCATTTGTAATGTTCAAATACACGGTCTAGGTTTGGAATAAACTGTAGCGTCACAATGTCACGGCAGCCGGCCGGGAAAGTAGTTGGGAATCAGTCATTTCGAAATACAGGTGGTTTCGGAATAACAAATTACGAATTAGCGATGCTTGACTGTACTGTACTTCGAGATAGGTGCAATTAGGAAAAAATAACTTTTGTGAATCTAAATAACAAGCAAAAAAATAAGTTGGAAAATAAGTAAAAATAAAATTCAGAATTTTCAGGACACAATTTGTGCTTTTTTTTATTAAGAAAGGAACAATGTATAAGGCTACTTCATGATGTTTGTATGAACTTGATAGATTTATTGAAAATACAGAAAATGCAAACTTTATCACCAAAATACATAATGTAAACTTAGAATGTGTAATGAAAGGTTTCAATAGAAAGTATTATCATAGTAAAAGTCAAACCTGACAAGATATTTAAAAAATGTTAATGGTTCTAGAGCAGGACTCTCCAACCTTTCGGCACCCAAGATCTACTATTCATCTGTAAATTTACCGAGGATCGATCTAGCGGAGTGAGCCTTAATATGAGAAATACTGTTGAGCAGGGAGGGGAGGGAGGGAGGAGGAGGTGTAGGGGGGGTTCCCGGCAATTTCTCCCAAACTGTAAGACACAGCAAAACCAGCATCATAACATGAAATGCCCTGCTTAACACATTCAGTGTGGAGGCTGCACCGGTGCATCCTCTATTGGCTAGCACTGGGCGGGGGACGTACCGGTGTGTCCCATTACTGTTTCTATTCAAATGCTTAGTGAAATCAGCCACCTACAACTAAGGCGCTGCAAACTCCTCCCTGTCCTCAGTTACGTTTTGACCTTTCTAGGAGTAGCAGCCGCTTTTCAGTGCGCTTTTTCTCAATAGTAATATTCTGCATTGTAAATATAATTAGTTTATATACATGTGTGTATATTATATGGTATCATCAATAGTAATTTTTTATTCTGTAAATATATTTGGGTTATATTCTTGTATTTTAAAATGGTACAATCATTAATAATTTGAAAATGGTATTGTAAAAAATATTAGTTTCGAAAATAAAATTGTGCTTTCAATTTTTAAAATTTTAATCTCATTTATTATGAAAAAATTTCATAGTTAAATTCATTTTAGAAAAGATTTCGGACCTGGAGAACTTCACAAGCAAAATAAGGTGTATTGCATGGCTACAAACAAAAATGCTATGCAGTGCGGACACAACGGTGCATCCCTTCTTTTTAGGCACATTTCGCTTCCAGCACGAGCGCCTATTATCGTCGGTCAGTCTGTCCGTCCGCATGTTTGTTCTTGGCTTCTACAGAAAGGATTTTCATGAAATTTTATATTAAGGACTTTCAATCAAATATAACAAGAAAATCGCATAAATGAATCACGTATGCCAATCAGGGGTACCACTTTAATGGTGACAAAAAATTAAAATTTCAACATATCTCGTAAAGTATTACTCATATCAAAATATTTTTCAAATAAAAGTTGTAGAACTGGTAAAGAAGAGTATTTCCTTTCCTATACATTTTTATTGTAGGAGTAGCCATTATCGAGAAAATCAAACAAAAATGTCTTAATTCGAGTTTTTTTCTTGCATGGTTACTTATTCATTGTTGCTAACATAAACAATCTCACAAACAAACATTTAATTTACTTACTTGTGCATGCACTATTTTTAAAAAGAAAGAAAATGGATTATTTATGATGAAGAAAACTTTAAAATGCTATTTCTCTTACGTACAGGTATATAATTTCTTTCTAATACAGTGGACCCTCGTGTTACGATGCTAATTCGTTCCGATAAATGCATCGTATGTCGGAAAAAATGTATGTCGAACCCTAAATCCATATAATATCAATGATTTTGATTTTTTTGCACCTAAATAAGGCTTATCACACAAATAAAAATTATTTTATGTAAGATTAAATATTAGTTTACATATACGTATGTGTATAATTAATAAAACAATAGAAATAAAAAACAGAAAAATTAGCATTTGCCTTAGGCTGGAGGCACTTTTGCCTGAGTGGAATTGAATGTTAGCCTATCTTTCATGGGCTTATGTCCAGGCAAACTGGCCTCATCTTTGGTGATGTAGGTTCTCCTGGGCATTCTTTTCCAAAAGAGGTCAGTTTCGTTCACACTGAAAATTTGCTGTGGAAGATAATCCTCTTCTCTCTAAGCTCTTCAAACTCCTCTGTGAACTTATCGGCTGTTTCCTTAATGACACTAGAAGCCTCACCATGCCGAATCACACTTTTAAATTTGGCCCTCTTTCTGAACCGCTCAAACCAACCTTTGCTGTCTTTAGTCTTCATAAGGGGACTCTGGGTCAAGTGGTGAATTGGCCTTAAGGTCTTCATAAATTATTTTTGCACGCTCGCAAATAAATCGCGCACTCACTGAATCACCCTTGATCTGCCTCTATCTTATCCATAATAAAGAGCCTTTCCATTTTAACAATTAAATCTCTTCCCTTTCACACTGAGGTAGATGCATCACTCACTTTAATTTCCTTTAACAAACTTTTTTGTTTTATTACGGAAGAAATCGTCGATTGAGGGAATCCATATTTCTTAACAAGAGCAATGACCTTAGCGCCTTCTTCATGTTTCTTTATTATTTATTTCTTGGTTTGGATGGTTATCAGTCTTTTAGCCTTTGCACGCACTTTGGGAGCCATTGGGGTTAATTTTATTTTATTAATTAATAATAAAATTTCACAAAAGCACTAAAAAACGTTCAAAAAATGGCGCACTAACTCAAAGGACCCAACCACTTAAAAGAGAAGGAGTAAACAATAACTCTTTTTGATTTCAGTAGATTGGCACCGTAAAAGATATCTTTTAACTGCTGTGGCAATCAGATATGGGGTTTTGCTACTTTTCTATGCTTCTGGTTTTTTACTTTGTGTCTGTGCTGAGAAGCCTTGGGACTTAAAAATGACTTTTCATCATTGTAGCCTCAGATACAATGTCTTTTGTCGCAGGGTTTCCTTGCAACTTTGTTTCTTTTCACTGTATGTATTTGTATATGCGGCAGCAAACGTGTTAAGACAAAAACAAAGTATGCAATTCGGTAGAAAAATTTTAAAGACAAACGTGATTGGCGGATAAAGAACCAATAATGTATACTGATTGTCCATCATATGTCGCAGTTTCATCATATATCAATACTACATGGAAGCATGTGAGGCTCATCGTTAAGTCGAAAAATCGTATCACGAGGCCATCGTAACATGGGGGTCTACTGTACTCCATTGCATTGTGATACGTTGTACACTTTCCTAACTTGTTTTAGTCTATAATTGTACCATAAACATTTAAAACATTATTCCTAATATTCCTAGAGACATATCCAACTATCAATGCAAAAAAACGGGTGCCGCTCAAGGAAAAATATTTCCGGTACCGGGATCCACAGTGAACATGTTAACACGTCAATCCAATTTAATCATGAACAACTTTTTATTCGAGTTAAACAAGCTCGAATAAAGTTTTATTTGAGTTTTCATTTTGTACAAGAAATTATTTTAGTTTAAATAAAATTGATTAAAATTTTATCCACCAGGATAATCCAACATATTACTAAGTTTTATGCTATTAGAAGTTGAAGAAAAAGGTTATTAAATAAATATACGGATGGAAGAAATCAACCAAAACATAACTTGAATTAGTTAATCAAGTTACATGTAAAGTCGTAGTTAGCCTCAAACTTTTGCCTTTTGTGATAATTTGCGATTGGATTGAGCTACACTTAAGCATACTCAGGATCAATAAATTTCGATACACTCCTGTCTCGCTGCAAGAAATGATATCGAGAGATATCTATATTATTTGATTTATGCATTCCAATTGCTCTTAATTTTTGAACGATTATAAAATCACCTGCATAGCTCGATAAAAAAGTTCCAACTGTAAGCTCAAAATCTATATCAGCTCAACATTTCTCACTTGATTCAATAAAAAGTAATGGTGCTGAGGCAAGATTCAGCGATTGACTTTAAAAGGGCCAATGATCGACCGGTTGATTACAGTCGACTGGTTGGAGACCTCTGTTCTAGAGCATTAGTTTCAACGTGAGAATTAGAAATTTTCCTAGCAAATGCTCACAAAAGAACCTGAGGCAAAACAGGCAATCCTACCACTTTTCTGATATATTAAACAACATAAATTCCTCTCTTTCTCCCAACATAGTAAGCTCAGAATATGATAAGAAATACATATATTTATTCTAGTAGTGTGGGTAATACTGAATTCAAGATTTAAAATTGCAAATCTTGGATCTTGGAGACATTAGGCTCACAAAAATCACTTTTTTGAAACAAATAAATTGATTATTAGACACAAGATGTGTAAATTTTAGCTAATTAAATATTTAATATAATATTAGCTGTCGTCTGTTGGTTGGTTGGTTGGTCACGCTATGCAAACGCTAATAACTCGAGAAATAATAATGATAGAAACTCGAAATTTGGTAGGGATGCTTGATTAACACTTATTCAGAGAATGACAAATTTAAATCGCGAAAAAATTCCTTGATTCGTCTCCAAGAGAGGCATTTCCATTTCCCATTACTTTGCATGTAAAACGCAGTTTTTCGACATGCAGGCTTTTATTCTTTGGAAATTAAAATTAGAAGAAAATAACAGACGACCTTTGAATTTGAACCATTTTGAAGAAAAATTTATAAAGTTTCTTATTCCGTTCGTCTTTTTTCGCCCACAGTTCGAAATATTCCATGTTAAACGTTTAATTTGCATATTTTGTGGAAATCTTGCCATTTTAACATGATGTTGCTATGTCGACCATTATCATTGTTACACCTCAAATTACTATTATAATAAGCGTGCCTAGAGTGCTTCAATACGAGAGAGAGAGAGAGGAAGGAAGGGGAGAGATTGGCGTGTTTTGTGGAAAATAAGTATATTAACGTAAATATAAAAAATTTTAAGTATCAACAGTGTCATTTTAGAAAAATTGGAAATAAAAAGCATTCTTAAATTAAATTCTTTGTAAACCATATGTGCTTACAAATTTATATTGTTATTCCTCGAATTAATTTCGTAACAATGGCCGAAGTTTGGAAACGAATATAAATTAAAATTCAATTAAAATTAAAAGGACATTTAAAACTGTTAACTGGCAATTTTTGAAGAAACAACAGTGGATCTTTTAATGAATTGATTTGTTTTTATAAAGGGAATTTTGGTGCTTATTTAATACAGAGTAAGTTCTAAGGTTTATAATCTATTTAAATCTAATAACAGTGGCTATTATAGTTTAAAGAAGAACTTTATTTATTCCCTTTACAGAATGAATTAATTTTAGGCTAGCATTGCTTATTATAAAAGGAATTACTTTGGAATTTACAGTATGTAAAGTGGAAGTTGTACTGAATTGACTCAAGTATATTTCAAAGCAAAAATCAATTTAAAACTATTGAAAGTTGTTGTTTCAGAAACTGAGAAGTCCATAGTGGTGAGCGGACGCTAAACGATATTAAGGTACATTTTTTTCCAAAATCTATTTAAAGTATTATCAGAGGCAATTGAAGATTGAACAAATTTTTTTGTTACTGGAATTCTGCTTATTTCATGAAACTGAAATGCTAATGCATGAATCCATTAAAATCTGTTAAGAGTGGCTATTTTAGTTGAAAGAAATATATGTACATGGTACTTTTATTCACTTTTCAGAATGAATGAATTCTAGGTTAACATTGCATATTATAAAAGGATTTTCTTTGGAATAAGAAGTTTGTTATGTGGTTATTTTAACTGAATTGGATCAAGTTCTCTTCTAAGTTTGAAATCCATTTAAAACTGGTGAAAGTGGTTGTTTCGGAAAATGAGAAGGCAAGAGAGCTGAGCAGACGATAAACGATATTGAGGTACATTATATTCCAAAATCTATTTAAAGTATTATCAGAGGTAATTGAAGATTGAACCAATTTTTTGGAACCGGAATTCTGCTTATTTAATGAAATGTAAATCCTAATGCTATAATCAATTTAAAACTAATAACAATGGCTATTTTGGTAAAAAGAAAGGTACTATTTTATTCACAAGGAATTTCTGTGAGATTTTAGTTAATTAATTAAAACAGACTTATAGAAATATTCGATGGTTAAAACAGTGCACAACTTTATTCTTGCGATTTTTACATGTTGCATTGACAAAAATTTAGATTTATTAAACCCGTTGAAATTCAATGGGCACTTATGCTAGTAATTACATAAAAACTGTTTCCATGATAGCTTTTTAACCATCCTGCTAAATAATAACATCAATAAGCCCTTGTTACATAATATAAAAACTAAGATGTTATAGTACAGCAAAAATGTTTAATTAAGAAATTCCAGTTAGCTCTCCATTATATTAAAAAATAAAATAATCTTATAAAAGAAAACATGGCAACATGCGAGAAGTTACTAATGCATCTTTTATAATTCAGCTTAAAGTTTCTCCAGTTATGCAAAATAAAACTGTCCATTTACATGAGATATATTTGTTAAATTTATAGCCAATGCTTTAAAAAATATTTTGACAATAAAATTACAATTCTTTAATCATGCACAAAATATTTTCCTTCATTAACCCTTGGGAATTAATCATGACAAATTTCATTCTCTGTGGGTATTGAAAGTAATATTATATCTTTACTTGTACAAACAATAATGCTACCCCAATAGGAATGATAAGTCAATAAGTGGGCGATGAGATAGCAGGGGTTATATAGAAAATAAATATGCAAGAGTATGATATTTAGTTTTTAATAATTCTTGTTGATGAGTTAATTTAATGAAAACAAGGAAAGCAATGTATTTCTGTGATAAAGATACTTTCATTTCATTTTAAAAATTAGTTATTTTAGTTGAAAAACTACAGCAGCAATGACTCACCTTTTAGTATCACTTTCCTCTTTCTTCGTAGACATATCAACTCCTCTCACAAAAACTCTTAGAATGGTAATCAAAGCAGCAGGAAGTAACAGGGTCCAAGAAATTTTCTCTAGAGTTTCAAATCTTATGAAGTCAAACTCGGGTGAACAAGTGTACAGCATTGTGTGAAAATTTCTGAAGGATGTGAACTTGGAGCGAAGCAGATCTAGTATGTGTGCCTATCAGACAAAAGAAATTTGTTTCTTATTTATAGTTCATGAAAAAAATGAAGAATATTGTAATATTTTCAAGTTTTAGTCATTAATTTTAAGAAGCAACTATTTTTGCATCAACTTAACTAACAAGCTCTATTCTGAAGGATTTAGCACTATTTGAATTACTGGCAGCTTGGATAGGCAGACAAAAGCATAAAATGAAGGATTATAATTCATTCATTGAGACTTCAATTTTTATTTGCAATATTTATCAAATTACGTAATTCATCCAATCTATCAATCAAATATTTTAGGAGGGGTTTATGCACAAAACAACCGTAGGTATTTTACATAGATAGATAATGTAATCAAAATGCAACTTACATCATCCTCTGTGCCCATGACTTGTGACAGCTTGTTTTTTATCAAAAGGGCACTTATGACTGCCAGAGGAAGACCAAAAGCTACACGAGCAACAAACCAAAGTATTGGGACTCTGTTTGGCTTGTCTTGAGATGCAGATGGTGAAATTGGTGCAGCTGAAGCTTCAGCTCCCTCAGAGTTTGCAGGCTGTGGTTTCTTTGCAGGCCACCAATATCCTTGCAGGCGTTCCACGACCACAGAGAATATGAGAATGGGTGCCAAGAGGCAAACAAGAAAGGAGCATGCCAGAAGTTCATTCCCACAGAGAAGCGCTATGGAATGCTGAATACCAACCTGATGAAGAGAAACAGGCAGACGAGAGCATTGCATGAGTAGAATTGCAAAAATAAGAATGTTTTCATGTAATAATGAATGAAACATTTAGAGCATTAACATTATCATTTCATGCTATAAATCTCTTTTACAAAAAAAAAATCTCTCAAAACTGCCAATAAATAAAACTATACAGCAGCACATATTAAAACATCAACATTCATTATTTTGATGTTTGAAAATTAATTTACTGATTAAGTGTATAACTGTCAAGATATCACATAGCTTTACGTAAACTAGAAATTTTGCTTCTAAATCTTTGACTTTTTATTATGTAATTATTTGATTGATGTACATATTTCTTTTAGAAAAATATATTCAAAATAACAAAGTGATCAAATTCCCAAACACTAAGATGCAGTTACCTATTTTCGTAAGTCTAGCATGACACTATAAAACGAATACATAAGTAATTCACCATGAAATTAGTGTTTTGATTCATAAAAATTAAGGCAATATGACTCACCGCCATTCCAACAGTGTAAACCAAAATAGGATGATGGTTTATAATACCAGCAAGGTAAAGAGCAAACAGAATGACAGCCTGTGTTGCCAAAACAAACTGAGCAAACTGCCATGTTATCAAGCACAGGTTTGAAGAAATCATTATGGTTACAATCTGAAAATATAATAAAGTTACCCCACATTAACAAATAATACAAACATTAAAAATTTCATCACTCTTCACTTAATCTCTATCACGATAATTTAATCGGTAAGACTGATCAATGCACAAGTTCACAAATAATCAGTAGTTCAGGAAAAAGAACATCAATTAAATTGACAAATAAAAAGGTGGCTTCTTTGTAACGATCTTTACTAGAACTGAAGAAAAACGTGAATCTCCCAAAAATAATGGATAAGCAGAGAAATTATGGTGGTTAAAAAATCGTAATTACATAAACTGCAGCAATGCTGGATTCAACCGAAATTTCCTCAAGGCTGTAAACCAAGGATTACCAAAGCTGGTGCTCACAAGCACTACTATGCTCTTTGCAAGCCTGAAGGTGCTCTTTGACAGACTGTGTTCTTATATAGTGCTTGATATTTCTTAGGACAAATAATTTAATATGCTCAACTGATTTCTTTCCAAACATAATATCATTAAGAATAACTTTGATGCTGGTTTGATTTTATTCATTATCGTTACTGCTCTTGCGGAATTGTAGTCGTGCTCTTTTGATATTCTAGGATACAACTTGGTGCTCGCCACATCGAAAAGGTTAGGAACCTCTGCTTTAAACCCTAATTTGATGCTTTTAATCTGATACTATATTTTATGTCTGCCACACTCACATGCTTCAGAGATGGTTCCCCATTGTTTCTGAGACATATGGTCACTTGTAGCATCTGCACCAGGAGCAATGGATAGCAAAAGCTCTCCCTCAAGGGTGGAGTCCACTGTACTCGTGTGCACTGAAAATAGATTCACTTTAAATCCAATTGGAACATTTGGTAACACCACATCGCATTATATTTTTTGAAACAGAGAATTATTGAAAAGCAACACAAAATAACTTTTCACCAGATTTCCAAAGCTGTTAAATTTCAACATACTTTTATACAATCATTACATTTTTTACTAACTGGATTTACACAAAATACTAGTAAACCTGACATTCAATGCATTCAGTTTAATTAAAGTGAATACGGATTTCTATAGATGGGTCAAGAGTCTAAAAAATATGGCTCTTAAAACAGAATATCCATGGCCTTAGCATTAGTAGACAGATATGCTAGTCATCCCTATACCAAGGCTGGCTTATGGTTACTAAGTTCAAATTTTTAATCAATATGTTGAAAATTAATTTTTAAAATATTGACCATATATGTTTACGTACTTCACCATGATTATAGAAGTAACAGGCAACAGCAATAAGACCACCACCTATAGAATCACTGAAACAATTAAAAAGAATATGTTAAAGTTTGCTCGCATATGATAAAGAATAATGTACTGATATGCAATTTATCTAAGATTCCAACAAAATTTGGCAAAAAATAATTACATGTCAGAGTTAACCATATAATGCAGAATATGAATATATTCTCTGGGTGGACCAAATAAAGATGAACAGATTAAAAGGTAAATCTTACTCAATTTTTCTGTATACATTTGAGGATTTTAATGGATCTCTTTTACTTTAATATGCTCAGCTGAATAACATTAAATATGTGTGTGTGCTAACATAATATAACAAAGCAATATTTAAAATAATGTACATTAGAATTTTGCTTCAATCCTCTGGATAATAAAAACAACAGCAAATAGGATGATAAATTAGGTTGGTGAATAAAATATCATACCTTAATTGAACGCCAAAAATGAACAGGGTGGCAACCGATAGTCCAGCCATAAACCAAACTCCAGTAAGATAAAAGTATGCTGGGTCACCCAAACCTTCACAGCTGAGGACTGGAGGAAGACCTCCACCACGCTCTACCTGCCAGCACCATTTGTTTTCTAATCCAAGTGTATTGCATGTCCAATCAAAGGCTCGATAAAAGATTCCCAGAAACAGCTGTTTGGAGAATCCACCTTATAAGTGAGTACTTGAAATCTCCTTGCCATAATTAACTAGTAATTCATTCATTTCTTAAGCTTAAAAATCAAATTAAAAAGGAATGCAAAAACATAAGCTATAGATAGTGAGAAAAAAGATCCAATAACAAGTTGAAAATTTTCAACTTACCTCGGGATACAAATTGAACCTTTTAAGAGTATTAATTACCAATGGATATTCTGTGACATTATTATTCATAATTAAATGTATTCCATCAAGTAAAGTAGGAGCCTCAACAATCGTCTTGTAATAGAAATAATATAAACCCTAGAATGAAAAATATATATTTAAAAAATCTTAATATGCGATAATGCTAATTTGTAAAGAAATTGTTCAAAACATACCATTTCCGTCCGAAAAGTCATTTCTCTTTCCAGGGTTGATAGATGTGAAAAATGCCGGTCATTTTCAAACATTGTTGAAACATGATAAATGCTTAAACAAGAGAACCCAAACGCTGTAAAATCCGTAGAATCAATGAGTTAAAACTATCACAAGTTATGCGAAGAAGACTGATATATTCTATATTTAAATATGCACACTGCATTTGAAAACGGCATTGACAAAACATATATCTACAGAAGTGAGAATTACGAAAGACAATTCCATCAATTTGTTTTTAATTTAAAAATAAAATTCAGATAGGAAAATTAATTAAATCGTATTTTAAATTTACCAAGAAAAGCTACTGAGAGGACATAATATACACTTCGTTTAGGGTACTCCATTGACGGTTTTTCATTATGCTCCTGTTTCTTCTTAGGGTTTACTACGTTTCTTGGGTTTTTATCTCTTTTCGGTAGAACACCCGAAATTTTCTTTTTATCGGCATTGTTTGTACTTCTCACAGCCATCTTACATTCCACACTTGAACCTTCATCGTAATTGAATAGAAAACGTGAAGCGGAATAAATATTCTATGTAAGAATAAATTCAATATGAAAGTATACAGTGGCGCCATTACTCTATTTCTAGAATTCTTACAGACAAACCTTGTTACTAAGAAAATGAATGCCTATGCCTAAGAAATTACGGGATATATTTCAATTTTAAATATATTTCAATTTTTTAAAAGGTTAACAACTATATAAATATATTTGTATACACTTTATAAAAGCTTTCAGTGAGTGTCTAATATTAAAATTACTGATACTGTTAAACAAATGAACAATGATATTGTATGATACATAACCGCCAACTTCCTACACAAAATAGCGGGTTCCTGAGAAATTTTATATTAATTTTCATCTTATCATTAGTTTTTAATTGGTTTTGACTCATTCAAATACATCTAAAGGTTTAATATTGTATTACTGATCTATAGCTATTGTTCGGAATTTCATTAACCCGTTTTCTATTACGTATTTGTTTTTAATAAATCCACAGGTAGCAAACATTTAGCTTACAGAAAAAAATTCAGAAAATTTTACTATTTTTCTTCTAAATTTCGGAATATTTTTATTTGTTTAGAAATGTAATGTACAGTTGTTTCAACCAAGTTATCTGGAAACATTAATTCTACAACAACTTATTTTATTGTAGAATTTTTAATTCATTGAGTAACAAAATAAAAATTTCTCTGAAAAATATTTTTCAACTTAGTCTTCTTAGTTGCTTAACAATGTTTAATATTTCAATGGAGAAATAATAATATAAAAATTAACATTTTAAAAGTTTCTATATTTAGCAAATGTATACTGAGACAATCACTTCATAAAAAAACATCCTTTTGAATTTATAACCATGATTAACTATAAGCATTATTGAAACGCCTATCTGCTTGTTTTATTTGTTGCAGAAGAATAATTATATTGTTACTTCATAGTAACTTTATAATTATAAAATGAAAATATTTGATCACTTCTTACATAATAGTAGGTTTACCTATCCATGCTTATATATCAACCTTTTTTATAGGTTAAGTCAGGAGGTAGAAAGCAATTACAACCCACTTCCATAAGATTACCTAAATGGGCAAAGAATTCATGGAGGCTTCAACTTTCTTATTAATTTCTAGCAAGAGTGAGTAAAGAGCATTTAGAATTCATCCTTATTGTTAAAATGTTTTAATTGAATATAATTAATATCTAGAATGTTTTATGAAAATAGATCTGGTGTCCTCCTTTTTCTATGTAAATATTTTATAGATATTCTGGGTTTTTCATATTGAAAATTTTTATGGTTTACTAATGTTGATATGCACAAAACTCAGTACTTATTACTTCAAGCTGTGTTAACTAGAATTATGACTTGCTAGAGACTTCGTGGTTCAACCCCGGAGGTTTGGCAGCGAAGCTACCAAATATAGGCAGCTGCACTATCTTGTTATTAATAAAAAAACCTAAGAGTAATAAATGTACCTTAAATGCAGCAAAAACAAAACTTTATTTTAATTCTTTCCTTCTGCTATAGACTTCTTTAACTATTACAGCTTTGCAAACAGAAGCAGAAGGCAGTATCATCAATAAGATATATTTATTTTAGTTTATTTTATTGTTGTTTAAAATGAACGCGTGGTATGCTGCTTACTGTTTTAATTACATAAGACCATGAAAACATTGCTGTGAAATTTTTCAGTTTTAGGAAGCAAAAGGAAGTGAAATTATATTGTTCTGCTTATGTTTCTACATGGACTCCCTTAACTACGACTTATTTATTGATAACTAAGGAAAACCAAATTAGATAAATGCATTAAAAAATTAGTTTATCATACTGAGTTACAATACAACGATTAGTACGAAACTTATGCAGATTCATCATAATCTAAGGTAAAGTTTAATATTGAAATCTGGTTAAAACTATTATCACTGTAAATTTAATTAAATTACAGCAGAAAATATTGTGATGATCATTTCGAATAATCAAATTTTATAATATTCAAGCGATTAAAATTCCCGATGAATTGAGCGTTTGCAATTCTACTTTTGCATTAAAACGGTAAAACCACTAAAGAAATAATTCATTGAAAAATTCTGATAACCTGACAATTATAAAACAGGCTCTCCAGTCATAATAAGATGTTAAATTCCTTGCTGTCAGAGGCAGGGTTGCTGCTTTTCGACAACCAATATAATATAGATTTTAGAATTAATTAGAATAGCCATACTTAAAATTGCATTCTTTATTAAAACACTTTATTAAACATAACACATTATGTATAGTCCTATCCTATCCAAAAATGGCAACAATGCAAATCACCTTGATGACTATTAACGGTAGCAGAAGCAGCGTTAGGGTAATATTATAAGGATGTTGCCATTGACATGCTCTTATATGCAAAACATATAATGTGTCCAAAGGTTTTAAATATTATGTCTGGGCAAAATCAATCAGATGCACTAAAACATTTTGCCCATGGCAGCATTTATTTACCACTGCTTACATCAGCATTGTTACCAAAGCATATTGATTATAGCTGACAGAAACGACTGTAGGAGGCATCAGGGTTATTTTCGGTTATATTCCCCCCTCTTATTATTTACTAATTATGTCATAGTTGCCAATGAGATTAGTAAATAAACAATCAAATAATATTTATAATGATAGACCATGCACGACTTCTTAATTTTCAATTTTGTATGTGGTTTATGTTATCCCGGACCCCTTTCAAAAAATAATTTTTTGAGATAACCCTTTCACGCAAAATGAAAGTTTGCATACCTTATTAATGTTGTAAAAATACATTACCAACTGTTTTCGTTGTTTAATTAGTAATGTTCTAACTTTCAAAACATTATCTTCCAAAAAATAAACACAAACAAGTGAACATGTTATTCATGCACATAGTATATTTGTGGAAAAAAATACTGAAGCTTGTTTTGAAATTATGATGCCTGAGGCTAGAGCATCACGAGGCGAGAACTAGTCTGAGTTGAACACTGTTTGCACAGGAAACTGTAACTACGTTTAAGTGGCACAGTTCCCATCTAGGTATGTTATGATGAGGCTTATTTTAGTTATATGTGTGATAAATTAAATGTATTCATTTGATTTGGTCACTACCTAAATTAAAATGAAAAATTATTGTTCAAATTCTATACCCCTTTATGCACCTATATGCTTTAATTTTCTTTTAAAACATAGTGCAGCATAATGATATTTGTACAATGAGGTTAAGAGACCCACTTCAAGATTATTTAACCATTTTCCAATATTATGAATAAATACTCATTAGAATGAGTGTTTTTCTGAATTTTATAAATTCTTGCTATTTATCAAAGTTGCACTGTAGTTTCAATCAATTTTTAATATGTTATCATATAAAAAGGTAATAGTCAGTATTTCATACGTTGCATAACCCTGGATATTTCACAATAATATCTGTACCACAGTCACAGTATAAAGTGAATATGGAATTGAGTAATAGGTGGCAAGGGCGCAACCAGAAATTCACCTTGGGGGGTGCAAAGGATTAATTTTGTTACAAAATACATACCCAGAGGCGAACTTAGAGAGTGCGAGGACCCTAGGTGAATAGAATTTGTGAGGACAACGACTTAAAATTTCTAAATATTTTTTATTTTAATTAGGAAAACGTGCAAATAAATTTTGTATTGTTTATTTATGTTAGATGTATACTTACAGTGTAGAGGTTGAGCTTCTGATGTCGGGGTAGCGGTGGCGTTGTGGTTAGAGTGCTGATCTACCACGCATCAGTCTCGGGTTCGAAACCAGGGAAAGACGAAAGCAATCATTTTCTCTTAAGATGCGAATCGGAGTTTTCTGAACAATATCGTTCAATTGATAATGAGTCAAAGGAAAAATCCACTCACCAGGATCACTATAATTTATTGGCACATGGGCTAGGTTCTTCATCAACAGCAACCAATTCTGCAGATGTTGATGCAACACTAGTATCAAACTCATCACACCTTTTTGGGTTATTATGGATAGTTACATCTGTTTCAGCTTCAGTATGCACAATTATATCGAGGTCTTCAAAATTTTCATTTTTACTTTCACAGCTAATATCAATAGGATTTTCATTTTTCTCACCTGGAATCACTTTTTTCACTGCTCTCCTTGAAAAAAAATCGTCAAAAATCCTTGCAACCTTAGTTTCGATTATTCCAAAAGAATATGATTTTTTTTAAACCTCCTGATTCAAACTTTCTATCTTTATCCCGATCTATTCCTGACATTGTAATATTTTAATGGGTTTTAATTATTATTTTTAAAGTAATAACTTTACTAAATATTTTAGTCAGATTAAAAGAAAGATGTCAGTTATTCTAATGATTAATGAATACAATAAAATACACTGCGTTCGGGTCATTTACAGCTATTTTTTGATACACGGGAATTACGAACCAAGTATGAGGACCAGCGAAGTGGACTGATCAAGTCCTTGAAAACTCCCCTTGAAAAAATCTATTTTACAACAATTGTCTTCATTATGGGGCTAGTTGAGTTTTGTTTTTTTCATCGTTCGACTCAATCTCTAACACAACCGCAAAACCTTTTAACCTTTGACACAAAAGGCTTTAATTTTTTTTCCTCTCTTCACGATGGAATTGTGTGCGTGACTGCTCACGCTCTCTATTCTCCAAGTAAACACCTATGAAAGTTTTTTAAACGATGTTTCGAGCACGATTGCTTATACCTCACCCTCAAAGCGTTTCTTTCCTTGTGTGTCGTTAAGCGCCAGTCGCAAGGCCCTATGCGGCCGCCTAGATCGCCTAGCCCTGTATCTGCATCTGTACATACCTATACATAAATGCATTTATCAACATGCATACATAACAAATATCCAGTTATTTAATATTACAGAACAAGGTCTATTTTCCTTTTAGTTTTAGAAAGCATTTCTAAAACTTCATCTTCGTCTACTTTTATGTTTATATATGTATATGTATATATATATAATAATGCCAGTTCGTTTAATCTCTCCTGTCCGGTGAAATTTCTCAAATAATTTTTTAAGTATTTTAATGTTGAGAATGATCTCTCGGCAGTGCAGGTTGTCACCGGTAATGTTGCCAAGATCTGTGGAAGTATGTATATGTTGGGAAATATGTTGGTGTTACAAACTTGCAAACTGTCTATAGCAGATTTTGGTATTAAATCCATCGCCAAATCATCAAATTTTCATTGCCACAAGTTGTATTCTGCAACTAAAGTATTTGCACTGCAGTTTTGTAAGTCAAATGCATATTTTGACAGTAAAATATTAAGTTTTGTTTCATAATCGGTATTATTTCTGCCGGGAATTAAAATATTCAACGACTGAAGTATTTCCTTATGTTTGACAAATCTTTCCTGCAAATGCATTATCACTGAATCTAACATAGGGGTGAATACTGAGACTCGATAAAATGTTTCTATTGACTCAGTACTGTGATTTTAACCATGAATGTGTCGACTTGCTGATCAGGGCATTGAAATTTTCATCAGCTATATCCTGAAGAATTGATATCGATTTTTTAAAAATATATGTGTTGCGGATTTTTGCATTTTTTTCAATTCTTCAGTGGTGTATTCAGATAATTCTATAGCTTCAACTAAACCGAGTGACACCGATTGAAGCACTTTACTTAGTGGCAGTGTATAGGAAAAACATTTCTCAATAGTTAACATTGCGGTTACAAAAGTTGAGGTTCTAATTGAATTCAAAAGCATGTATGCTCCCGAAGAAGAATCTTTGTCGTCCCAGGTTTCAATGACTTCTAATGCGGCAACCAAAGGCTTGAACATTTCTGTCATTAACATTATAGACTCATGACGCTGAATCCAACGTGTAGGACACATCTTTTTTTAGATGTTCTCTTCTGGATGTTGGACATATTTTAATGATATGTTCCTGAAGTACTGCATTTCTTTTCGGAGTGTTCATGAAAGAATAACATTTCCCAACAATCCCCATGCAGTTTCTAATCTCTTTAACCTGGCAGGCGTCTGAGATTGCCAGGTTAAGGCAATGAGAAGCACAGTGTACGTATAACGCATTTGGAACCTTTTCCAGGATTTTGGCTTGCATGCCGTTGAATTTACCGGACATTGTGCCTGCTCCATCATAACCTTGGCCTCTCAAATAGTTAAGATCCAAACCTTTTTCACTTAGAAAATCAATAAGAGTATTAGCTAAATCTTCACCATGAGTAGATGTTACAGGAACGAATTGCAAAAAATATTCCACTAACTTTCTGCTGTCACCCTCTTCGTCCACAAATCTGACGCATATCGAAAGTTGTTCCTTCGTGTTTAAGTCAGTAGTTTCATTGGCCAACACAGCAAAACATCTACTTTTATTAACCTTTTCAATGATCTTTCTGAAAATTATTTCATTGCAACTATTTATAATTTCGTTCTGAACTTTCCAGGAAATGTACATAGCATTAGACGCAGCACCTTCCAAATGCGTTTTTAGAATGTTGTCCCCAGAATCCATTCGAAATCTTAACAGCTGCCGAAAATTCCCTTCCTGTTGTTGCTCTTCCACTGAATCAACTACATTTATGCGACCCGAATCTCGATGACCTCTAAGTGGTAAATCCACAAACCATAACAGTTTTTATTATCAGAATTAATTTAATTCTATTTTCCCGGGTCTGGCTTTGGCAAGCAGTATCTATCAAATCAATTACTGATAGGCTTTTACCACAATAAATATTTCTCAAGTTATCTGCACGCATTAATGCAAATTCGTGATAATTTGTGTCTTGATGCGTGTTGAATTTTTCCTTTGTTTTCCGCCAATTGCAGAAAGACTCGTTTACAAACTGTCCAAGAGGTTGGCTAGTTGATTGTCCGACAAATTGGCTAGCAAATAAAATGCAATTAATTAATTAGTGATTGAAACATATAATACACACGAACTGATAAACACTGAAGTAATTTAATTTACATTTTAGAGCTCCACTTAGGCATCGTAAAAATAAGGGTCACCAAAATTTATATTCTTCCTGAAAATGGAAGACATTTCACTCAACATACAAGTCACTGCAAATTCACTTGGAAGCGAAAATAGAAATATCGCCAATTACTAATATATACAAGAAGTCTTATCTTTTGACACCAATCTAACGATCGATTTCCTATAAATTCAAATGAAATGAACAGGGAAAGCCATAACAAGCAAAGATTAACATTATTAAGAAAACATTGATATATTTCTAAGTAATTGAGAAAAGATCGAACAAATCAGTCAATGCACTTTCTCAGCTATTTCTTTCCCACCACTTATTCACGCATTCTCTCCCTCCATCTTACTTATCACTCATTCCTTAGCTTCTACCTAACGTCAAGAAAAACATATTATAAATTATTTTATTATTTACTCACTAAAATAAATAGAGTTCCTTCCTGCAGCCAACAACTTGTAGTTCTACAGCATGGTATTTTCCAGAAACAATATTATCTCAGCTGTTGCTCCCTGAACAGGATCGTCGCTCACTCAAATTCTATATTCTCACTATAATTCTACAATTTCTTTCGCAACTTGCGATTCCACTTATACATTTATACACCAAATAATAAAACTAAGAAATAGTCTCGTCAAACTTTCTCTATACACCTCCATAGAGAGCGATGTTCCTTCCTGGACTGGGGATCAGATCATGAGAGACTGTTCCTTCCAAGCTCTCTGTATTTGACGTTATGTTTTTATGCTTTGATTTACTAGCCTGACAGCAGATGCCTAATGAGCTCACATCTTTCGCTTAGGTTAAGTGATTACGTGATGCTTATGGCATATCCATCTCGAATCATCCAAACTCTCGTACATGAGAAGACAAGCGCTTCAACCATTTCTTTTCTCGAGTATTTCTCCCTTGCCCACATTGCCTTTCTTTCTCTCCTAAGCCTTTATGTCGAGCCAGATGAAGAGCTAAAAGAAACAATAAGCAGAACTGAGGCGTTTACGATCAGCACAAAATAACATGGGTCCGAAATGAAGTTCGAATAGAATCTCAAGTGTATCTGGCTACAGAAAGTAATGGTACAGCATTTATCCACTCTGATATTTCAAGCGTGTTCCATTTCCCTTGTTTTTTGGGGGGTGCAAATGCACTCTTTCATCCCCCCTGGTTGCAACCTTGATGGGTGATCACTTCAAACACTTGCTATCACTTGGATAATGTCTAATAATAGGTTATGTACAGCTGATGTATAATGAACATCAGATGTGTAGATACTGCAGTGAAATATAAAACTTTTTAAACCCCCTGTATTATAGAATCTATCTGGTAAAACTAGTTATAAAATAAAAAAATATACAGAAGGTTTAGAAATTATTTTAATTTCTTTTGGTTAAGCTCAATTTTCTGCCCATTAACTTAGGACTTTGATTTTGTGAAGCATTAGATTTACTCCCTCCACACATTCCAACTTGGCAATTATTTTTTATACCTATGATCTATCTATCTGCTACTGATTCCTATATTTATTTTATAAAGCTGCTAGTGGGTTTTTCAGCAAGCTACTACTATGAGTTTGAAAGGCAGCACTTTTGTAAGGGTGGCGTTACAGCAGTGTCACTGCCAATCTGCACCATTGTGTCCTTAATTGCCTTTTATGCTCAGGTGCCATATTTCCATTCAACTTCCCTGAGCTTAGGTTAAAGGGCAAGGCACAGCTGTGTTCTCAGGCACAGCTTTGTTCTCGGGCATATCTGTGTTCTCAGGCATATGCAGGTTCAACCACACTGTGTAGTCTTTCTGCAATATTGCTGGCCAAAGTGAAAGAGGAACTCACAAAACTGCCCTGGACCACTGTGGTGTTTCATGGCCTGAAACCCTTTATAATAAATCCACGATGATGTGTAACCTTAAAAAATGGCCCTGGATTGACCTTGATCGTGACAGTAATCAGGAACAAGGCATGACGGCAGATGGTGCTAAGATTGCTCAGAGGTTAAATACCCACTGCCAGTCTTTTCCATTCTCACTCTATTGCTTTAACCTTAACCTAACAACCTTTAATTGCCAGACTCTGTCCAGTAAAGGTAAACTTCAAGACCTCCAAGAACTGGAGAAGATCAAGTGGGATTTGTAGGGCTTAGTAAGGTAAGAAGAGAAGGAGAAGGTCTGTTGGAACTGAAGAGTGGACATAATTTATATTACAATGAAACATACATTGAATGAACAGAGGAGTTGGATTTATTGCCGACAAAAATTTGAAAAGCAACATCGTGGAGGTAGAAAGTTCTTCTGAGTGACTTGTGCTTCATATAAATAAGAGATAGCAACTGTAAATAGTCCAAGTCTATGCACTAACTTCAAAAGACTTGGATAAGGAAATGGAAAATTTCTATCAAGGGATTGGAGGATTAAAAGTGGTCATGGGTGATTTCATGGAAGGAAAGGAAGGTGATATTTGAAAAATGGCGTTAAGGGGATAGGAAGGAATAAGGAGACTGACATGTATACTTTGCGGAATGTACCAGCCTCTATATAATGAACACCTTAAAAAAGAGACCCAACAGGAAATGTACCTGGAAGGGACCTGATAGCATCCAAAATGAAATTGTCAATAAAAGGTATTTGGTTGAAGGCTGTTCTGCCTTCATCTATTTTAAAATAGTAAGTGATCGACGATTGGTAAGTTGCAGAATAAAATTCAATTCAAAGTTGGAAAGACAGAAGCTTACAAAAAAGTATAACTCTATTACCAACACTCGAGTGCTAAAAGAACAAAAACAAGAATTTCAGCTTAGACTCCATAATTGATTCAGTGCTCTGTAAGATCAAGAAGTTGAATCACAATTAACCCATCAGGACACACGCTACCTTTTATAACACCATGGAATGCACGTTAGGGAAAAGACCAATTACTAAAAACTTGCTTTTTTAAATTTATTAATGCAAAAATTGTATTTGTGCAAACATGTTATTTTAAAAAAGCACATAATTACATATTTTATAAAGAATGAAGATGACTGAAAATTACTATGGTTAAAAAACAGGAGTATAAATAGAAATATTGAAATACAAAACTTTTCATTTACTTATTCAGATTCTTCTACAAACTTCGTTTGTTGATAGCATGAAGAACAAGTGTATATTATATGCTCTGTATTGTTCATCTTTTTACAATGATTAGATCTTGTCTTGGTTTTGGAGTTCTTTCTTTTAGAGCAATAAGCGCCAAAATGCGCTGTATTTCGGTTTCGTCCATATTGATTTTAAAGGGCAATAGCATAAAATAAATTTAAAGGGTAATAAACTTGTAAACCACATCATAATCGAACAAATAAAACTGAAAAATTCGTAGAAATCCACCAAAATTCAGTTACTTGGTAACATGCACGACAGGGAATCGACCGAAAAGATAACAAAAAGACCACTTACGCACAAACACATGCGAATTCGTCATTGGCGCGACTTCGAATAATTTTATGGAGATAAACAAGAAGGTAGATGGAGTCTCTAGCTTACCCTACTGCTGGATGGCGAAATATACGAATAAATTAAAAAAGTGCAGGGATTCCCCGTACGCACGTGCTCTCACAGGTTAAGAGAGATACTCAAGGACACTGCTCAAGAAATAGAGCAGTTAAAACAAAGTTATCTGAAAAACTACACTGCTGAGGAAGAAAACAAGTTAGGAAGGTGTACAGCGTATCACAAATGGGCATGTTCCATGCAATGGAGTATTAGAAAGAAATGATATACCTGTACATAAGAGAAATAGCGTTTTAAAGTTCCTTTCTTCATCATAAATAATCCATTTTCTTCCTATTTAATAATACTGCATGCACACGTAAGTAAATTAAACGTTTGTTTGTGAGATTGTTTAGGTTATCAACAATGAAGAAGTAACCATGCAAGAAAATTTCTAAGTTTAATTAATTAAGACATTCTTGTTTGATTCTTTTGATAACGGCTACTCCAATGATAAAAATATATAGGAGAAGAAATACTCTACTAGTTGTAAAAGTTTCATTTGAAAAATATTTTGATATGAGCAATACTTAATGAGATATGACGGGAAGTTCATTTTTTGTCACCAGTAAAGTGGTACTCCTGATTGACTTACATGATTCATTTTTGCGATTTTCTTATTATCTTTGATCGTAAGCCCTTAATATCAAATATCATGAAAATCTGTTTGGTAGAAGCCAAGAATGAACCTGCAGACAGACATGGATGGACAGACCAACAACAATAGGCACTCATGCCGGAAGCGAAACGTGCCTAAAAAGGGAATTGGAAATGACTAATGATCCTAAGGAAACTATACACTTCAAAAATAAATAAAACTAGTATAAAAAAGTCCATTAAACAAGTCATGAGGAAATATAATTATGAGCTAATGGAGAAAACAATAGAATTCCTAAAAAATGAAGCAGCATCTCTCGATTGGTAAGAGACAGCTGGTGGCTTTGATGCTAGAATTTAATCCTAAGAATTCCACACCAAGTTGTATGAGGATCCACTAGCAAATGATGAAGTAAATGAAGAAGGAAATTCACCCGCTGAAGAGGTTCCAGATATTCTTCCAGAAGAGGTGAGACACACGATCAGAAGAATGAATAATGGGAAAGCATTTAAAGTGGATGATATCACAGTGGAAGTGTTTAAAGCAATGGGTAACTATATGGGAAAGATTCTTGCCAAGATTTTTACATTATGTCTGAAGAAGAAGAAGATACCAGAAACTTGGAACCACACAAGCATCATCCTTTTGCATGAGAAATGTACCAAAGTAGATTTTTGAAGCAATAGACCGATAAGTCTACTCCTGACAGTACAAAATATTCACTAAAATGCTCATCATGCACCTTCAAAACCATCTTGATTTCTCCCAACCCAGAGAGCATGCTGGATTTCACATTGGATATAATACGATGGGCCACATCCAAGTCGTGAGAGAGGTAATCAGTCAGACTAATGAGTATGAATTACTTCTATGCATGTGCTTCATCAAGTAGTAGAAAGCATTCAACTCTATCCGAATTTCATCGGTGTTATGTACATTGAAGAAACAAGGAGTAGAAGAAACGTGCATAACCTTGATCAAGAATATATACGAAAATGCAACATTGTTTGTCCAGCTGCATGAGAAAAAACTGCCTTTAAGACCAAAAAGGGAGTAAGGCAAGGAGATACTATGTCTCCTAAATTATTCACAGCAGCTCTAGAGGAAGTATTCAAAACACTAGACTTGGAAGAAAAAGGAATAAAAGTAAATGGAGAACATGTGAATCATCTGCATTTTGCTGAAGACATCATATTGTTCACAGTAAGTCTGGAAGAGCTCCATAGAAGAACTGAAGAGCTAGAGCAAGCAAAGCAGAGAAGCTGGACTTAAAATGAATCTTAACAAAACAAAAGTCATGTACAACTCCTTCACAAATCCTGAGAAGATTTATATTAGTAGAGCAGAACTTGGAGAAGTAACCAGCTTTGTGTATTTGAGTCAGTCCATCACTACATACGGACCGCTTCTTGGAGAAATCGACAGGGAAGTGTTGATGCTTTTGGCAAGAATGTAAAAATCTTCAAATCAAATATGTCAGTCTTTCTAAAAAGAAGAATTTATGACAAATGCCTGTTCTGACGTATGGATGTGAAACATGGACCATGAATACCAGAATAATCCAGAGGAGAATGAAGAGATGCATGTTAGGGATCACCTGAAGAGAATGGAAAAGGAAAGACTGAGTAAGAAAGAGTTAAGGTGATATATTGGCAGTGAGCAGGTCATATTGCTAGAAGAAATGGTCAGCATTAGACATCTAGATTCATTGAACGGATCTCATGAAACATCAATAGACAGAAAAGAAGACTGAAAGACAGATGGGACAGAGAGATTGTGAACTTCTTAGGGCCAACTTGGATGGGGTCAGCTGATATGGAAAACTGGAGAAGTCTGGGAGAGGCATCAATTGATTGAAAATGATTGTTGATGATGCATTTTTTACTTAATTAAATAAAGTAGCACCTCGATAAACGTCATTTGCCGCCAAGTAACCTACCGCTTATAGGTGTCGCCTAAGAAGGGCGGCAAGATGAACATTTTAAAGTTTTACTTTGTCTAAAACACGCCGATACACTGTGCACTTTCCTTAACCTCTTTAGCGGAATATAAACTTTGATTACTCGGAGTTTGTCTCTTTGTGCAACTACCTATTTAATATTTGGGATCTTTACCTTTTCCATGTGGCTTCCCTCTCTGATCCCTGACTTTGCAAAGAAAAAAGCACGAAAAAACTTCAACTCGTCCTTTTCAAAAAGTGGGTTCGTAAAGTTGCAATATAAAAATATTCTATAATATAATCATTACATAGTAATTTTGTTATAAGGTCAGTGAATGTTTTATTTCTATTTTCTGATATTATTTAACTGAATATTTTTTTGAAAAAATAAAACAGCAAAATAAGTTTATTTTCTTTTTTTAGTATATCATTTTTATTATTTCGTGTATTTGATATCCAGAGGGGTGGCAAATTTTTACCTCGCTTATACATATTTTTAAACTAAAACTGGCCCTGTGGGCATTGTTACAATAACCAACCAAAGACTCCGATAAATCATGAAATTATTGAAAATGTTTACATTTCTGATAATATTTCTTTAAATGTGAAGTTTTACATTAAAGGACTCTGGATCTTTTTGGTACATAGGAAAATCTGCCTCTGATAATATGTAAACATGTAAGTTTAATGTAGCATTAAATGCCTGCATTGGTCAAAATGACCGAAATGGCCCTTATAGTGTTAAGAAATGTGCCATAACTTTCAAAATAAAATTAGCACTTATTAATAGCTTTCTCTAAACTAAAAGAATTTGACATATTGACATTTCTGGACCATTCATTAGTCTGCAGCTGCAGATTTTTGGCAGGTGTGAATTGCATTGGGCACTTTACCCACACGAGAAAGGGGTTTTCCACATATTTCAATTTCCCATTTTTATGTAATCTCAGTGGTATGAAGTCTAAAAATGCATCAAGTGGATGTAACATGCCGATTGAATTTTAAAAGCATTCTGAAAAGAGAAGAAAGGGGATGTTTTATGAAATAAGTTGAAAATTTTACAGATAGAATGTGAACAATAAATTATACTAGCTAGACAAGTGTCGCCAGATGTATTTTATATTTATGCAGGAGAAATAGTAAAAATGCATAATAAAGTATAGTTACAGGAGAAAAATAATTGGGTAATTTAATAAAGTCATTTACAATTGTGGATTTAATATTTCTGAGATTAAATATGAAAACATTTTTTCAGACCCCTTGCTTCATGGAGCCCCTGGCACATGGCAAGTGCGACACCCTTTAAATCTACCAAAGAAACATTGGCCTTCTCCAATCTCATATCTGCATTCATCAGGTCCATTGCAAGAGTTGAAAAGACAAAATGCCACACCTTAAATACAGATCTCCAGAAACAATTGTATAATGTCTCTCTTTGAAAAGTGCTGCTTGAGGCAGTCACCTCACCAGACACAATGGCTCTGTTTTTCATTATTTGGTCATAAAAAAATGCACTTTTCCTCATAAAATTAGGCTTGTTTGCAGATTTTGGATTTAGTTACAGAATTGTTATATCAGTTGGTTGTACAATTTTACAAAGGAATTAGCCACAGAAGTATGACATGTTCAGCAACTCTTGAATGCAGATGATGCTGATTTTTTCTGATCCTGTAAAGCCTAAGGATAATTTAATTTTCTCCCTCTCTTTTGTTTGTGACAGCAATAAAGAGCTTAACATTTGTAAGAATGTACTATTTAGGCCAAAAATTCAAAGAATCAGACACAAGTGAAATACTAAGACTATTAATTATGAAATCTCTGTCAACTGAAAGGAAGTGAATTTTTAGTACAAGAATGATAATTTAAAACGGTATATTATATTCTATTTTAATGTGGTTTCTGTTTTCTTATGCAAATACTAAAAACTTGGCAAATGAAAATGTTTGAAAAATTTTTATTTTAAAGCTTTTTCAATAAAATTTATATACACAGATAGCTATTATTTATTCGCTGCTATTGGTGCTAATTTAAACAATATCTTATTAAAAATTTTCCTTTTTTAGAGCAAAATAGAGAAGTATTTATTGAAATATACAGTCTTCCCATTCTTCATGCAGGTTAGGTTTGTGAGAATTTGCTGTTGTGTGGCAAACTTATTCCTAAACGAATTTCTTTAATTCGCTCTTATGTGATATTGGGTCAGACCAAGATGACTCTCTGGCACTTAAAATCTCCACCACCACCCCACCCACCATAACCACCATTTACGCTCTTCTGCCTCTCTCTATTGGTGAGTAATCCTAAGATGCTGGTATATCATTATCAACATCATTTTGTCTTTCAATCTTTCTATCTCTCATTCTCACTCCCTCTATCATAATTTGCTAGCCTCATATGAACTCTGCATTGTTTTAATTATTGTATTTTATGTTATTTTTACTGCTTTCTATGTTTCACTGTGTTAATTTTCCAAAATTTACATTTACCTCACAAGAATATAGTTATAGAGTGAAAAAATTGCATCTTGGAGGGAGCTTAGGAGATTTTGTGGAACATATCTCAAAGTTTTACATATAAATATGGGTTAATGTTTATACGAATTATCTCTATGCATCACTTTCCTCGAATGTTTCCCTTGAACAAAGTCTGCTGCAGTGGCACACACAGGATTCTCTCAAGGGAGGAGTCCAAAATATTTGGCAAGCACAAAAGTTGTATGCAAGTTACATCAATACCTACACGTCGCGTACTGCATTGTTAATTATATTTATGTTAAAAAACAAAGGGGGTAAACCGTTTCCTATTCCTCCCTGATGGTGTCCATGAACGCAAATTTAAAATAACTATGCATGTTTCCACAGTTTAGAAATAGTCACAATTTTTCAAGGGGAGGTTCGGACCCGGTGGACCCCCCCCCCCTCCCCCAATGTGCGCCACTGGTCAGCTGTATATAAATATTTTTATTTGAAATATTCTAGACATAGGTCTTCAAACTGTGTTCCACGGAACCCAAGGGTTCCACAGAAGCTAAATGGGGTTTCGCGATAGACAGAGGAAGATACCCGACACGTTCTTCCTTCTCTTATTTACAGCAGGAAACTTGAGCTTCACTTGTAAACTATATAATGTAAGATTCATAAATTATGTAAATAACAATTACAGTGATTATAAAATAAATTTTATATGCTATTTGGCTTACAACCTCTTGGGGTTCCACAAGAAAAAATATTTGAAAATAAGGATTCCGGGGCTTCAAAAAGTTTGGGAACCCCTGTTCTAGCATATCTTCGGTCTTATATATTATTCTGATTAGATTAATTCAATTCACTTTCAAAACTTTAAAACTATAGTTTTTAAAATAAAATGTACTGTTTTAATTATCGCATTGAAAAATATTTCGGTTTAGTTTACGTTTTTGCCGCACTAAATTTGAAATTTATAAAAACTCGAGGAAGGATCAGGGCCGCTTTAGGATTACAGTTGTTTAATGAAGACCAGACTTGGGAAAATAGACTACCTAGAAGATTGTTTACCCGTTTTGCTATTAAAAACAAATATTTAGAAAGCGCGCTCTATTACATGCCAATAACTAAGAAAAAAATATTTTGTCCTTTTCACAAAAATAAAATATTTAATACAAAATATAGAGCGATTTAGTTGAGAGAAAAATAATCATTCGGGACGCAGTAAGGCAGAGAAAGGGCCGCCAGTTTCGCATGCCTGCTTTAAAATGTATAAATCCTCGGAAAGCATTACTTCTTAAAAATACAGACAACTCAGCAGGACTGTATTCGTGAGAGAAACTTGAATGCGAGCGGAACTTGTTTTTTAGTAATTGAGATGGTCCGCTTTTTGAAATACCTACTCCACATGCGCTAAAATATTGAAATCCGCGCATTACCGCCTTTATTAAGAAATCCACTTAAGATCAGAACGCATAATTTCGCAATGAAAACTATCTTCGCCCCTCGGCAGGGAGCCATTAAACCAATTAAATCGATTCTTGAAGGCGTTCTTTAGAGAGTTTTCACCACGGAGTCCAGAAAACACCCAGATTGGCAAGCGCTGATTACTGATTTTTCACGGAACCATGTCCAACACATCTTTGGATAATCGCATTTCACTGGACCTGCCCATCGCCGAGATCGTTTAATTTATCCTAATTTTCAAGATTTGTTAAGGGTGCGATGAACGATCTACTCAATAAAGTGCTTATCATTGATGTGTTTGGTGATATTATCACATCGTGTTCGAAATACGTCCAGTATAATTAATTTCAAAGTAGTCCATATTTTTGAGTACAGAAATGGTGCGGAGTTTTTGCCGCCACCTATCATAATTAAAAAATCCTGGTATAGAGATACGAAGGAAAAATATAAAGCTGAACTTTAACGGGAAAAATAATTGAGAATTTTGAGAAAACGCCTATAAATTCTTCTAATGTAGCTAAATGATTACCATATCGTTGATATTTTGAAGTTTTCCTCGTGAAGTAAAAAAAATGAAACCGAATTTTTCTCTACGACTGTTATCTATGCCGTCAATAGAAAGCCATTTTTGAAGGAAGGCCCGAATTATTTTGTATATTAGGATATATATTGGAGACACTCTGTTTTTATTGCGTCATTTTCCATAAAATATTGCATATCCTTAACAAAAAGTAGAATTTGACTAAAAATATAGTGATCTCTCGGCAGAGAATGTAAAACTTAAAACGAACATTTTTCAAGAATTACAAAAGAAAAACAATGCGGAAGAGTAATCGTCGACACGTTTTTATCGAATAGAAGGGAAGCAACGCCTTTATCGGGTAAAAAATCTTCGATAAATTCTTCGAGGTGACTTTTATTTCAAAAAGAACAACGAAAATAACTCTACTTTAAGGTCGGCACCCCTCCGGTTTTGATTTATACCCCTGGAATTTATTTGTAATCCATACGAATTAGAGGAGTTAATGAAAGCTAAAACCCCCCTGCCTTAATTGAAACACATTGAATCTTTAAGAATTCTTACGTAATCTCATGCTAATTTATTCGGAGCGTCAAAAGGCTCTTGTTTATTAATTTTTTTTGTTCAAGAAAGAACGGCGACTGTGAAGAAATTAAATGAACACAAAGCCCAGTCAAGGGGCAATGTATTCAGAAAAACACGGAAACATTTAAGAAAAAAAGAACACAATTCTTTACGATGCCCTTAACCCCCCTCTCTCCCCCACAGGCCAACGTATCGTTATAATACCGTGTCTAAAGGGTGCAATCAAAGGAATCCTCGAGAGGTCAGATCCCCGCCTCTGAAGCTTTTAAAAACATAATTCCACATCCGGCGTTTTTTCAATAGCAGGCCTTTTCCTTTTGATTGGTCGTCCTCCGGATACAGCCTTATCGCTACATACCCCTTCGCCCTCATACTCCATCCAGATATAAATATGCGCAAACGCATATTTTATTTATATCAATCAATTGGGGGGACCTTGTGACTTCAAACGACTCCAGCGCTAGAAGGCTTCTCAGTCTAAATCACAAAGCAAGGGAGGAGAGAAACCCGGTGCCGGCATTAGCCTACTCTTAACGAGAAACACCAAGGGGACCAACGTCTTTACGTCCCTTCCGAAGGACGGGGCGCTGATTTCCGTGTTCTCCACATAACCACGCAAATGGGGAGTCGGGCAACCCGGTTCGCACCGAGTTTGCTAAGCGTAGCAGGCCAGCGCCCGCACCACTACGCCACGGCTCCCCGGAATATTATTTATATAAATGTACACAAACACACACGCGCACAAGAATGTTCCGCTTCAGAGACTCGAATATAATATTTTTTCTGCTTTTTTTATCGGTTCGAGTGAGCGTAGGGTTTTGGGGGGGGGGGGGGGGGGCGAGGGAAGAGGCGGGGAGGATGTAGGTGGCGGTAATTTTACGGGATTACGTAGGACACGCGTCTCCAGCCCATAATATTTTGGGGGTTATTTTCTATCTAAGGAATATAAGCGGCCTCACGCGACGAAGCCTTTTTCGCTTGATACGGGTTAATACCCATGGCTCGATGCGTCACGTCTTAAGTGACTCTACCTGCGGCGGCAAGGATCGCTTGCGTTCGCTCCTGCCCGACGCGCGTGATTCATGCATGAATTATCCCGCATGGCCGAAGGAAACTCGGTTCGCATATGAAACACATAACGCATACATAGCTGTTTTGTCACGATTTTCTTTTTTAGGGAATCCGTCTCACTCTCACAATCAGTTAATAGGAAACGTTCATTTCATCTAAGAGCACCATCATCATGTTCAGTAGCTGATCCGGGAAGCTGGTTTGCGCTCGGGGATGAAACCCTAAATTCGGAAAGGAACGTTAAATTTCGAAATATGAACGTAAGAAGTTTGCTGCGGTTTCAACGAACGTGAAGAAAATAGTTGCTATGGCAAATAAGCAAATTTTATTGTGTTATGTTGTCGATACAGCTTAAGAAAATGGTGTTTTGATAGTTGCACACTAAGGATCAAATTCGATGAAAACTATTTATTCCGGTCACTTACTGCTTTTTTATTTTTTTATGGAAAGCGTACATCGTGCATCACGCTCATAAAATAGCTTTCTCGAGAATTTCACTGAGTGAGATTGTTGAGAATTATGAACATTTTATCCGCTAACTTATTATAATTTTTGCTTGCGTATACCTCTTTATATATTCGCTGACTCCTATGAAATCCAGCCTACAAACCAGTGACGATATTTATTTTACCATCGAAGATGCTGTACCTTCATTTATAGTTCTACGAGCCAGAATTTCTATAACACTTTTCTCGTGTTTATTTAAGGCATTCGTTGTGTTGATCAGACTGGATTTGTTTTCTTTTCACTTTCTTTGGATGCTTTACGATTCGCATCGCATGATTCGAAATGTAGTTTGCTCTTATGAGTCATCTACAATAACACTTTTCAAATATTTTTCATGTCGTAGCCTTCAAAGAAATCTTGTTTCCCCTCGTTTCTTCAGGTAACATGGTATCCGTATTACCAATTGGCACGCATCTAGACTTTTTCCACAGGAACGATAATTATTGATGCTGTCACCACAATCAAATATGGTGCCATCCACTGTGCAATTACGTCACCGATGTATAAACGAGCGCGAAATTAATTCAGTAAAAATATAACATAAATGGAAGGACTGCATCCGCCCACCATCAGACACGCTATGGCGTGCGTAACTGCCTGAATATCTATGATGTAAAGCTCATTAAACACATTATATGTTTACAAAATTCTATAGCGGTAGTAAAAACGGTTTCTGTTTTCGTTACGATTTAATTCTTATGGGTATTTTAACTAACGAACGAGACTCTGAATTCGTTTAAAATATTGATATGGCGATATTGATGAAAGTTTTTGAAATATCCATCGATAAATGATTGAAAAAAGGCGCCGGACGCCATCTTTAATCTCGTGCGGATGCACGCCGCGGAGAACACACGCACGCAGCATGCCGTGAGAATTTTTTTTTCAATCTTCCTAGGGCGCGCGCGATGCTGCAGGCTTTATCCTGCCCGTAAGGGTCGTTTTTTTTTTGAAAAGGCGGTCGCCTCACAACGAGAATAAAGAACGCCACTTCCCCCCTATATAAAGGGGGCACCTGTCCGGATTGCTCGGACGATTTAGTTCGTGGGAAGAGGCAGCACTTGTTGTTTGCTCCTCTCTGCTCCTCTCCTGCGGGGCAAGCAAGGCGGCATACGGCGTGGGTGGGGAGTATAGTGGGGTGGGTGGTTGATTTCCCCTCCGTTAACTCCTTTCCCCCTCCCACTTTAATATCTCTTTCCCCTTCCCCTTAACCGCCTCGAGTCTTTCCTCCGCTTTGCAACCTGTTGGTTCAGACGAGTCGCCTTTCCCGCTCCGGTGACGTCGCTTTTACAGAATCACATGAAGTCATTATGATCGGAATCCTCTTGGGAGAAGGCTCTCGCTCCCGGGACATCATCGCCGACGTTCGGTTCGTTATAACTGTGGCCGGGACGCCCGCGACCTTCGCGCCATAGATGCAACGGCGAAGTCAAGAGCGGAGCACCAGCCTCCTTCCTCCACCTCTCTCGAGGGAGGGAGTCGTGTGACGTGTGAAAGTGCGTACTGTACACGGATCTCTCATTCGTCCCAGCATCTCCACAGTGTTCGGTGCTCTCTCTCTCTGGTCCGTCTTCGGTCCATTCGTGTAGTGCTCAAACCCCGTGTGCGTCTCTTACTTTTTGTTACGCGTGTGTTCTTTTTTTCTTGTGGTGCACGAATACCTATACTCCGGAGAAAAAAATTTGGTTTTTAAGCCGATTCATCCTCCATTTGGATTCGCCGACTTTATCCCGCATCACCGGTCGGATTTGATAAATGTGCCGTGCGGGGAGGATGTGAGCACCCCTTTCCTTCCTCCTCGCCGCCAAAGGGTTTTTTTTTGGTGCTTCTCCGTGTTTTTTTACGGCTCACCTCTGAGGCGTCGGTGGGATTTTTCGAGAGGAAAGGGATCGAGCGAGGGAGCGGACTGCGGCAGCATCCCGAGCCAAGTGGACGGACAGTCGGATGGTGAGTGGCGTCGTCCCTTAGTACGTATCGGTATGCGCGCGGGCGGGCGTTGTCCGCATACAATTTTTGCCCGGCCCTTCCCTCTTCTCGAACGGGAGTCGAGACTCCCGGCCGAGCGGGGGAAGAGCGGAATAAAAGAGAGGCCCTTTAGTGATCGGGCCCACACACGAATGCGTCATAGCGAATGCCCAATCGGCTCCTTGACCAGTCACGGATCACGCTGTTTCGCCACGGCGAAGGACGCTAATTAATCCAGGTGCGGATTTTTCGATCCCGCGTTATGAACGAGCGATTTTTATGCATTCGAGGAACGCGATAGATAAAAAGGAAAAGGTTCAAAGATGAATCATCGATCTCACCTTACGGTTTTCGTCCAAAGATGACACACAGAAAAAAATCCTGCATTCCTAAAACAATTGAAGGATTTTCGTCTACAAAGTAACCGTCCATAGAGGTAATTAGCCGATCGTTTAGTTGAATAGTTTTGGAAAGTCTTTGCTCTGAGATGTACCGGTGTGAATGGCTACATTGTAGGCGAAAAGCGCTTCTGGTTGACCTGACCATTTTATGGCTACAACATTCCTAATGCCATGTTACCTCGACACGAGCAATTTTATCAAAACTGCGTGTTTTGAGAGACCCCGCGATCTCGAGGATAAAATCGTGGAAGTTTCAGCGCGGAACACGTAGTTATCAAGATTCCCTATTTTCCAGAATGTTTTTGCGAACGCTGGGGAAAGATCTAAAGTCTGCATGGTGACCATTATCCTCTGCCCCACGTACCAACCTTGATGGCTTGCAAAGAACCATGTTCTGGAAGTACCTGGAAACCGATCGTGGAATTTTCCTTTTTTTCGTTTATTTGGTGAGGAAGGTAAATGGCTAGTCTTTTCTAATTCTATTAGTTGTAATGGTTTTAATGTTTCTCAAGGTGTATCTTTTAAATTAAAATTTCTTCCTACGACTTTAAGAGGCAACCATAGGCACTAATTAGTTCGTATACATTTTCGAATGCAAACAAACTCGCTCACATATGTACACACTTGTTTTTGCAAACATCCATTTAATATGTTGTCGCAAATTGATACGAAAGGCATTCCGCAGTGGCTATAAAGCATACAAGTACGCTCGGTAAAATATACGTGCATATGTAAATTTTCAGGAGTATACATAAACGTAATTTGTTACTGAAAATATGTTAAGGAATATCATTCTGGTGGACTATTGAGGAAATCAATACAATCGTTACGTGGAATGAAATGGTTTCGATGGCGACCGCGCGGTGATTCCATGTTCCGGGAAACCCGGAGGGGATGATGTCACTTATCGAATTCCTTCTTTTCGTTTGTGTCCAACTCAAATGAGAATCGTTCAATAAAAAAAAAACTCTTCTGTAACTCTTCAGAAGAAACATCGCGGTCCATTAAGTCCGAATAAATCTCCGATTTCGACAGAGATAAATGCCTCCAGCCATTTATAAAGCGCCGTGATTTGAAGGGTGAGAGTGAAATGGTTTTTGGGTTGCATTGGGGGAAAGTGATTCGTTTCCGCCCAGTCGAATCGTGTATACGAGATTGGAACAAATAAGGGAACTTAATAATCCCAAGAATCGAAAGAGTTTAGTTTTGTTTATGCACACGTGAGTCTTCGACTTGAAAAGGTTAGCCCGGCGCGTAGATTTCATCATATGTTACTGCTATAGCCATTAAAATGGTCGGATAAACAAAATGCATATTAGTGATGCAACGAATTAGTGTACAATCAACATTCAACGAATTGACGCTAAAATTATTGCATTGGATTTATAGTTCAATCAACTGTTTCGTCGCTAAGAGAAAGGGAAAACACTCCAAATTTGTAGATTTTAATCTCTTGAAAATATTACAAAACTATAATGCTTTCACGTTATTATCATATTTTATAACACCGAAAATGTCAGAGTTAGTTCCAGTTAAGTATAGTATTTAATGAATATCACTCCAACATTCACAGAGCGGTTGGAAAAATCATACTTATGCCCATTTCGGCTACAAAGCAGAAATACGCAATGGTGATGCACTGACGGATGATTCCAAGAAAGAGTTCACAATCAGCCATCGATGGATAACTATTGAGGATATCTTCTTTGTAGTCGGCTTTTATCATCAATTGGTTTTCACAATCAACCATCGATGGATAACTATTGAGGCTTTTATCATCAATTGGTTTCCATCCATTAGGTGAGCTGAATACCGTAGGGAGTGTGCTAATAAATCTTATTTCTGTTGACCGAAGTCAAAAATTAACAGAATCATCCTTTAATCATGGCTGCAGAAGATGTCTTTATCATACTTTGGTTGAGAAATGAAAAGTGTTATATCAAAGTTTAGTTCGATTCGTCATCCAGAAATACCGCAAATGGTGTTTGTAAATTTAAAATGTTCAAAATGGTCGACATACAAAATTCCAGTATCAGAATTTATTAGGGTTCTCTTTGTTTGGTTCCTAAATTATGTCAGGTAAAAATGAAGATTTTAGTGTCCCATAAAAGAAACACTAAAGCAGTAGTTTTAAATCCTTGTCCCGCGGAACTACAGGCTTTGTTAATGGTAGGCATGGCCTCTCTACAAAATACTGAAATTTTCCCATCAATTCAGGCTTTAAAGTGAAATTCATGGATGTGGTTTCATGTCAGAAGAAATACGACGGCCTCATGGCTAAATTATAATTGGAAACCACAAATCTGAATTGAGCCATTCCGTGTTATTTCCTACTCTCTTGGTTCACCCTAATTCTGAAATAAGCTGGAAGCGGCATAACCGTAGATCGAAATTCATGGTCTGGCTTGAAAATGTCGGCTGCCACCAATTTTGTCATTCTCCACTTTGATGAGAGACTGAAGTACTATGTATGTTACGTTCAATTGCTCGAGGCAAGATTACTTTGCAGGGAATCCGAAGCTCTTTGGTTTATTTGAAAACTTTTCGTGGTGTAAGATTAATTCGAACGTAACTATTTTAATTGAGGTTTTGCTTGAAATAGTTTAGTAATTTGTTCTCTCTTAAACAACCACAAAAGTAGTCACTCCAATTACATAAATACCTTAGGCAACTGATAGTTTTGTAGAGGCTAATACAGGATGTCCAAAAAGTCTACGTGCACTTTGCACCAAAAATGTTTCAAATTATTTAAGTTTTTGTTTCAGTGATTGTTGACATCATTATTTGCTGTTTCCACTCTCAGTTTTCAAAATGGTATTATCATGCTTCTTAATTATTTTTAAATTTTTTACTGCAGTGAGTGTTGACAACATTACAATAAACAGTTTAATAATCTAGTGCACGGTGATTTTTTGGACACCCTCTATAAGGCTATACCTAACTTATTTTATCATAGAAAATAATATAATATATGGGCAGTAGCCCACCACTGATAAATTCTATTTGTATTTTGTTAAATTTTGTTTTTTCCCTTCCACAGTTATTGCATAAACTTAGCACCCCGTCAAAATATCTCCTTAATGCATTTTCATTGAAGATTTACGCGAGCTATCAAAACTAGAAAATTTATTTCCAAAAGGAAAAGGTAACTGCGTGGCAAATTTAAAATTCTTTCAAGTCACCATTTGCCTTTAGGATAATGTTCTAGCGCCAATTGGTAGTTTATGTGCGTGCGAGGTAGTAAATTCTATTTTTATACTACTTCTAATTAAACACTGACCTATTCGTCTTCGTTAGGTGGCCATTTCGATTATTCCCTATTGGAGAACACATTTTATGCTTGATTTTTTTTGCTGCGAACCATTTCATAAGCTGTTCCATAATTCTTTTTAAAGCTACATTTTTTTATTGCGAAAAAATATATATAACTTCTAAGTTAGGTTTATTTTCAGCTTAGAGAGTCCCGGTTTATTTCCCGACATTTAAAGTGAGAAAATCCTTCATTACATAATTAACAATAACCCTCGTTATTTGAAGTAACGAATATCCGTTTTGAAGACCCTTGTTTGGCGAACGATACACCTGGCCCTCCTATAATACTGGTACTTATAACACGGATTCACTACAACACGATTTGTTTTTCTATCGACAAGTCAGACAAGGCGGATTACGGTTCGCTTTAACGCGCTTTGGTGGGATTTGGAATGAGAAATTCCAGATTGCTCAAGGCGGAAGAGATGTGTTGGAGGGTCCTAGTGTTTTTGTTTATAAGGTTATATAACCGACAACAACACTCTATTTGTAGTTATATGCGTTTTTGTGCATCAAAGAGAAGTTTGGGAGTTTTGGGTCTGGAGGAATGCGCCTGAAGGAGTTTAGAACGCAACACCCCATTTTACCATATAAATTTACGTTCACACAACACATCCATGTTACGCTGAACTTTTTCAAAACGCATCTCCCTTGTAATATAAGTGCCGGTTGTAATTAATATAAGGAGTTCCCAACGTCAGCAATATTTCTCATTCATTTGCTCAGAAATTCATTACCAGATTTGGTATTCGAGTTGGAAAATTGGTGTTAAACATATTTGCGATTTGCCACACACACGTAACTGTTCTCTCTAACCATAGCTTTTACAATAGTTTTAAGGAATTACACCTGCTCTAAGAATAATATTCACGTTTTAATAGGCAGCCTACCGTATTCCCCGTCACTAAATATCTTTCATTTTAATTACTGCGTACGGAATAACCGAAAATAAAAGAAGCACTAAACGATACACTCTGCATACCTGCCCCGGCATATATTTAATACCCGGTGATACAAATTGTCGTCTTACAAAATAAAAGAGCGTCGCTCGTGCTGAGCAAAAGAATGAAACCGAACGCACAAGATTCTATGCAACTGGTGCATTAAAAATAAATTAAAATAAAACCCGGCTACCTTCGTTGAGCAATGGAGGTGTCGAGTTTCCAGCGGTCAGCACAGGAATCACGAAAGACCGGAGGCGAGCGGGCAAATGAGAGCGTTACTTTGAATTCCGTGATAGTCGGCATTACCGCAAATCGTATCCCTCTCGCGTCAATTAAATTTTCCCTTATTTCGCCTCCTCGCGCAATTCTTATAATTAGTATTCCTGGCATCCCTCCTGGGATTTATTTGATATGGGTTTATAGCACCGAGAGTCTTTTAATGCCCACCTGAATACCGTGAAAATGTCGACCTTTCGACGGTCGGGGAAAATATATAGTATCTCCGCTCCACGCGCATTAAAAGCTATAAAATTAATGAAAAACTCAAGGGGAAAGACCTTGAAGTGTTTACGGCGATACATTTTCCTCGGGGCTCATCTGTTTGTCTATTTGTTTAGCGAACTGGATGGGAGAGAAAATATTTATCCGTTTTGAGTTCGGAAAGGTCGACATTTTCCACTCGCGTTTCATTACTTCTACCGGCGCTGCTGTCATCAAAGGCTGTATCGAATGTTATGGCTCCCGTGGTGACGCCTGTAAGTTAATTAAATCTGCAACTCATAATACGATTAAATCATTAACTCTTGGTACGATATATAACCGTCTTTATAAAAATTTTTATCGGCGACAACTCGATCTTTTTATCACGCCGATGCTCGAACAAGTCGGAATTATTATCATTTACATCTATTACGCCGAGGAAAATTCGTCCAAGGTTGGTGCGAATTGATTTAAGAAGTTGTCAATTGAATTAACTACGGAAATATCGAGTTTGCATTAAACTCTAAATAAACGACTCTTTTTGCATTTAAACATAAATCTTTAAGGAGGGAAATTTTTTCCTCCCGAGGTTAGGATCAACATGAATAGAAATAAATGTATTGGTAATGTGTTTTCGGAAGATAACTTCTAATTGGAAATGGAATCTGAAAAATAATATTTTTAAAAAATCTCATTCGTGTAGTTTAGTGCATTGCAGGGTAGTATATATCTCTATATTATAAAATCGTAATGGTCATGATGCGTAACGCTCTAATTTTGTGAATAACTCAATTATAAATAAACTTAGAAGCCTGAAATTTCTCAGGATTTCAGTGTTGATGAATCTTTACGTTATGACTAATACAATTTCGAAAAAGGTCAAGGGTTCGACTCCAGAGGATGAATGTCTTTTCCTACAAGTTAACACGTAAAAATCACCTTTTTGGTTTGAAGGCTTTCATTCTTTTACTTTTTAAAATACCTTAAAATTAAGTTATCGACACGAAATTTGCGCTAAAACACGCCTAAATGAATGAGGATTTTTATTCTTACCGTCGAATTCTCATTCGAATTCGCTCATGTTTTGAATTTATACTCGAGTTTTGGTTAATTTTATAACATTTCAATAATAAGATTCCATGGTTACCGGTATTGTTGTCCCGGTAATTTCCGTGCATATGCACTTAAATAAAGGCTTAAAGATCGAAAATAAGATTAAAACATGCTCGAAATGACCGAAGATATGAATTTAATGCAAATGAATCGAACGCAGTATTCATATTATTTATATTTTTTATCTGTATTACTAAAATCCTATTTCTGGTTGTCTCTCTCTCTCTTTAACGTTCTACAGCTCAGTCATTTTTAATTTCCGGGAATTTCAGCCTTCTTAAGTTTATTTTTTATCGAGTTATTTAAATAATTTTCTTAATTTGCTATTAAAAACCAAACGTACATCCCTTATAAATATATTCATTAAACTCATATTCAAAATATATTCCCGTTAAAGTAATCTAAATCCAATAGGTACATGGTAGGAACGAAGAAACAGCGAGCAGGGGGCTTGCCCCCTAGTATACTTCATATTCATCTATAATCGGGAATAAAATATAATTCTTGAAGTTACTTAAGTCGATGCTATTTGTAGTGGAACTTAATGGGTATAGATTGAGAATTTTTTCATGGATTGAATAAAGTTTTTATCCTTCTTATGTTATGTGCTATTTATTGATAGAATAGGAATTGAGTCCTGGGTCACTGTCCTCTGTTAAGTTTTTTCACCCTTCATAATCATATATCCCAGTGCTCTGCAGCTTTTTTTGTTTCACGGATCATTTTCGAGTTGGTTCCATCCACATGGCACGCCTGATAAAATTTCATAAGATTTCGTAGAACATTTCACTCAGTTGTCTATCACAGTAAGAGAAAGCACTCACCTTTTTCAGTATAATCGGAAAAATTATAGAGAAAATAATACTACACTCTTAAATCTTTCAAATATATTGCTGTTTGAGTAGGGAATAATTATAAAAATTGAGGTTTTTAATTTTCCAATCAATAAGTATTTTATTTCAGTTATAAGTCATCGATATAGCGTAACAAATCCTAAGAAATTATCTTTTTCATAAAACATTTATTTTCTGAAGTCATAGCTTCTTCCCAATAACTCCAAATTCAACGGGGGACCTCAAATTAATTTGCCGCATAAGTAGTAGATACTCGAATATTTAATACATTTCACACGGATATGAATAAATATAACATTAGCATTATCCATTATTTCTTGCTGTACACATCCTCACAATTATCAGGCAATTGGCCTTCGAAAACAAAGCTCTATGTCCACGGTAACCATTGTTCTTGGTCTTCTTTCTCCGTATAAGATAGGTTTTCAGTCCCACCCCTATCTCATCCTTCGCGGAAAAATTCTTTTAGACAGGAAGAGCTGTCTCTCTGGACTTTCCAAACAAAGGCATGGCCCTGACCAATGAGATCCAACAGAAAAAAAACAGTACCGAGTCTAATAACCGGAATTACATATACGAAAAACGGGCGTTTTAAAAGTTCAACGGAACATTATGTATGTTCATAAAATTCAAGGAAAACCTATTTCGAAAAATCTGAAGTACACAAAACAACTGAAATTGCGTAAAATTAAAAAAATTCAATGAATGTAAGGCGAAAATCTAATCGCTTGCAGCTCAACCTCCGACGACATGTGAATTATCATAATCTTTGCCTGCAAGTACGTATATAGTACTTTGCAAGCAAAGAAAAATCAAGTTTTTATAAAAAAATTACGCAATCTCATTCTGTTTTTTTATACTTTTCGTTTTCCTAACTCCGTGCGAACTCTATTTGACAAAAACCGGAAAAATCGAAAAACCTTCAAATTCCAAAGGCTTTTGACTTTGTACTACCATATGAATTAAAATAAGGAGGAAATATCGCGATAAAAGCCTAATAATTAAAGTAATTGCGATTCCAACATTTTAATCTGTTTATATTTCATTAAAAAAGTTATGCGCTCATTAACTCTAATATCGACGGCGAATAACTTAATCGAATTCCTTAATAACGAACATCTTTTGCCATTTTATCTATACTTATCTGACATCATGTTATAAACAACTCTTGCAACTGATTACAACGAGCTTATAAAAATTACGAAGGTTGGGCAGAGACCTCAGCGACCACAGACAGCATTGAAATCTGAGATATTAGTTTTGGAATTACCTAACTATTCCTTTCCTTCACTGCTAATTCAAACTCCTCAATACCACTCAATGAGATCCTTGTCCCGCTCTACCCGCTCTAATCTCAAAATACCTTAAGAATATAAATTTGTTTGAAAGTGTCGCTCACAAAGTGATTCAGACAAACTTATACGTTATTGCGTTCTTAAGTAGACTTTTCCGTCGAAGTTTTTAAAGAAAAGCTATTCTAAATATACCGATTCTGTACAAAGAGATCGATCTTTAAATGGAGGCGTGTTGATCTTTAAAAAAGAAAAAAACATTTCCTTGAATAGAGTTAGCATAGGTTATGTCGCCCCAATTTCGATAAGAAAGGCGTTGGCCTAAGGGCGGACAATCTTGTATACGTAAACGCTTGCCGCAACATGGAAAGGGAGAAGCGAAAGGAATTAATTCCAGGATTTATGGCATTATTTAATGGCCCAACCGAGGAAATCAATCTTAATTCTCGTACAATTACACGATTTCGTATCAAGGAGGGGGAGACGCTCGCTGCATCATCCCTAGACTCGAGATTTAAAAAAAATTAAACTCGCCCTTCCGCATCGCTTTCATCAAGACGTCTCCCCGAAAGAGATGCAATTATTCTTTAAGCGATTAAAGTATGAGTTTGAAAAGAGACGAGGATAAAAAAATTCGCACCGTAATAATTGAGATTTCTTTGATTTAAATATGTACAAAAAGCGCCATGTAATATTTGGCCGGTTTTCCGTTGCTTATTAATTGCGTCGTTAAAGTTACCTACGAAATCATGTGAACAAACCGCATAAAAAAGATGACTGATTTACAAAAATTAACGTTTCGTTTTGAGCATAAACGGTTTTTGGATAATGAAATAATTTATTATTCTATATAGCTGCTACTTGTTGAAATTATGATAAAGGAACTTAGCAACGAGAAATAAAATGGCGATTGAACCTTTTTTGTTTGGGTTCATTAATAATATGTAATAAAACGAAAAAAATCGAGACGAGAAAGATTCGAATAGTAGAGCCTTAAATTACGCAGTAAGGGTGTTAGGGAGAACAAGAATATCTCCTCCGAATAGCCAGAAATCCGAATCACATAATGTATAAATCGATAATATAATTTATCGATCGATATTTTTAAAAAATCTCGCGATCGAGTCCACCAACAGGAAACGATCGGAATTCTTTCTGTCACGATTGTCATTCCCATCATACATTTCAAAATTCGTCCCGTTACATTTCATATCGAATTCCAATCGATACTCGATCAACCGTCAAACGCGTCTCGACTCGATTATTAATCCGGTTTTATCGTAACTACGGTGACACCGCGTGACATGGCGGAGATCGTCTTTTGCGAGCCTTCCAGACAAATTACGATCGACGAAAAAATAATCGCGTTACCGGTTTTTTCTTCCGATAACCCCGTTGGCGCGTATTTAGCCCAGGCATAACAGGATTGAAAGGCATTTTTTTTGTCTCGAAGAATCGTTCGAAAATTCAAGTCGACACTCGTCCCAATCTCCCGTTTATTTTTGTCCTCGTCTCGTTTAAATATTAGAAGGCACCATTAAAATTCAGCTTAATTTATTTATATAAAAAATATCTCCGGGCGGAGGTTATCCATTCAATCTAGAAAGTTAATGTATATATTTTTTTTTTTGAGGATTAGAACGAAACGTTACTAGGTTAATTGCGCGCCGTTTGCAACGCTGCTGAAAATGAATTTCATCCATTACGGTTGCTCTGCCATTTCACGTTTCGCTTCGATCGTTGCGATCTCCAGAGAGCTTGCGAAACTTATGTGATATGAAAATAAACGCGGTGCACTGGCTGACCTACACGCACACACGGTACGGGGGTTGTAGATCATACCGTACAACAAACTCCCTATCTGAAACGGCTCTTACGTAGAGCACAGTCTTTTCAATTAATCCCGTGGAAGGAAAGTGGACGGTTGCTGCTTCGATTAGCTGCAACAACAAGGATGAACCAGTTTCCGACCGATCAGTCTCTTAGCGTTCGCTTTAGGTTCCCCCCCCCCCCCCTCCCCCCCCGGCCCTGCCCTTTAAGATGGATGGTGCCATCTTGTTCGGCCTTGGAGAGAGAGAAGCCGAGAGTTTTTATTATGTTTTAATGACTCTTTAAGCCCATAAGTAATAGATGGAGGATGATAGCATCGCGGAGACGATGAGAAATTACCTCGCGTCGGATCCATCGGGGTGGTGGACATGGCCATCCGAACCCGATTCAATTTTTCGTGGGGACGTGCATGTCCGAGCAGGGCGTATAACATCTTCACGCCGTTTTTAACCTTTTACGCGTCAAATTAATAATGCGACGGAATTAAGGCTATCTTTCTACGAACGGTGTCCGAGGAAAATTTCGGAGTCCGGTCATCAACGCGATTTACTTCAGAAAATCGTCGAGTTATCGAATTGAGAGCGATTGTAACATACGATATATCATAAATCATATAGCCATTATAAGGTCGAGTGAATCATGGCTGGATTTCGTCCATGGATATCACTTAAGGCAGAAGCCGGCTTAATGTAGTTTTTAGACGACTACACCTAGTTCTCGTAGTTTCGCGATAGGTGGTAAATAAAAAACGCGCATAACATGTATTTCAATGTTAGGCGTAATAATAATTTGAGATAATTTATTTATTTTATTGTAATCGAAAAATACTGAGAAACGTTTATTAAAAAAATATTGATTACAGTACATTTGACATTTAAGCATATGAAGCAAAATTAAAGAGCCTTAGCACTAGAATAATAATATAAATTAAGGATATATTGAGTAGAAAGAACATTTTTTCTGCAGTAAAAAGAGAAAACAAATACAGTACAACAAAGTAAAAGAGTTCAGTATTACAATTAGAACGATCGTGGGCCATTTAATGCGTCTGGAGAAGGAAGACTAGGCGCTGATGCTCGAACGACATCACCTGCCATGTTGCTAGGGGAATCTGAATGTTGGAAGTTCATCCTCGTCATCAAAGGGCAGAACACTGACACTTTCTTTCGGCAATGATTTTAAGGAAAATATGGAGGCAAAAGTTGTTGACGGAGTTGTAGACGAAAAAGAAGTTGACAGACTGGAAGTCTCCATGCTTTCTCCGATCGGTTTTTTCATCAAGAAAGACATTATGGATAACCGTTTGACTGATTTCCTCTTTTCATGCACAGCGAGTGTTTGCACGAGTCCCCTTTTATGCAGTGCAGATCCTTGAAAATGTATGCATCGCGTTCGCGTTTCGCGCTTCTCTGTTTTTAACAGGGACACCGTCAGAATCGAACAATAATTATAGTGACGAAAATTGGGTCGCAATTTAACGCGTTGTGTTTATAGGTAGGTAATTTTTTCCAAGTCGCGTATCTCTGAGAGGTGGGGTGTTTTATTCAAAATCGTATCTCCGGGATAACGTAAATGGAGAGCGCGTAAAAAGAGAACGGGGTGTATATTCAAGGGCGTACCGGAAAATCTGGGGGACCACCCGCAGCAAATAATACGGGACCCTCTATGGACGCCTTCATCAGTACGGTTTGAATGATTGGGGGTCCCATAAATCCTGGGCCTATCAGTACGACCCTGTGTTTATTGTATCTAAAATGCGCGTGTGGTAGACTAAACCATATCATTTATGCCACGCAAGCCGTGAGCTGATCTCGTTACTAATTGTATGCTACCTTGTTGCAATACGGTGTGAGGTGTAGACAATATGGAGGACCGTTATAAATCTAATATATTAATTTTACTCAATTTTATGCATCCAAAACGCGATTTCTGACAGCGTTTTTTAATTTCGCAACTATCCACGACAAAAAATTGATGTTTATACTTAATTTTATCAATTATTAGCGATTTTTTTTGCAAAAATCACTTGTATTCACTTTGTCTGTCTGTACGTCCGTCCGTCTGTGCAGGATATATCTCGGAAACAGTTAAACCTAGATAAACCAAATTTTCAGGATAAGTTACTACATATGAGAGCTACATGTGGAAATCCGAAATTGATAAAATCCCAGTTTTCTGGGGCTAATGTCTCCCCATAAGAAAAACACGTAAATCTGTGATGAGGTTTATATAGTTACTTTTTAAAATTATTTCCATTCAAGATTCGAACTCGGGACTGAAACTATCGGAAAGTTTAAAAATTTTAGTTTATCTTTGAAGACGGAATTCAAATTCCTGTAGCTTTAGCATACATTTTTAGTTTTTATCGGAAGAAGTGCGAGTTTTTCTGGGTTTCAACAAAGGAAACGCTCAACTACCATGGCAACGAGCTCAGTGCTTTTATTTCTACAGTGTACCTTCAAAATAGACAGAAATGTTTGAAGAATTCAAGCATCGTCTACTAGTTTTTTTAAAAAAAATAGCCTTATAATACATCTGCTTTCGCAGTACTTTCCTAACTTGTTCTTCACGGTCTCATTTACAGCACCCATGGCAACCAGAAATGAAACGTTGAATATATACTTAAAATGCGCAAAGTATTCATGGTCAAAAATAGAGTTTGTATTCGTAGCTTCAGGATCTGACTGACTTAAAATTTTACCAAGCCGGCCTACGGAACGAATACGTCTTAAAATGAAAGCGAAATTTTTTAACGTTACAGTAGGGTAAACAGGAGTTTTTTATGGCGGTTCTTTATCGTTTATTATTCCGGCAGTGCAGGTGATAAGTATTCTACGGCGAAACCAAGCTTTCCTTGGAGACATTCAAGTCATGGACTCCATCCTCTTTTCCGTGACAAAATTCTGTTATACTCTCCTGCGCAGCGCCTTAAAAAATCCTGGGTTATTGCGACATCATGCTCGCTGGGTGGAGCAAGATGTTTGGAGAACTATTGTACGCTGTGTGCTTTTCAAAACTCCTAAAAGAATTACATGGAGTCCAAAAAAGCTCACTCGCCGTGAAATTACCCGCCGTAAAATTCTCGTAATACCAGCTTCAAAACGTCTTAAGGTTTTTTGCCTAATAGTCCTTATAATGTGCATTATCTTCCAAATGATACGAATTTTACGTGTGAGACAGTTGATTTTGAACTGCTGTATAAATTATTGCTACATATGAATATTTAATTGCAACAGAATCTCTATAATTCGAAACTTATTCTAAGACGTAAAAATTGATTCCAATTCATGAAATGTTGAAGGTATACAAGTCAGTGCATAGGAATGCCATGAGGAAAACATTGGTTTATCGAGTTGTCATATATTTGAGTTATTGAGTTGCGACTGTTTATTAAAATATTGAAGTGCAGCAACCACGTAAGACGATTCAGCAAGCCTCAAACACGATGACAGTTCAATTAACAAACGTACATACATAAACTTTGATGTTGACACTGACGTTTAATTTCACAACCTGCTTGCTATTTAAAAAAATATATATTGCAGTGTATTTTTTATATAACGGTATTCCTAGGATTGAGTTTCTGTAGTGATTTGAGCAATTGATAAGGCGCTTTAAAAGTTAAGGGTATCCAAAATCAATAATTTTAGAGCATTTTAAAAATTATTTAACTTCAACGGCAAGAACTATCGCTGTAGGTGTTCCGAACTAAGATTAAACTTATCCTCATACACCTTTTAGTGCTCTGAGTAGTTATTTCAGAGGCTCTCTTTTGCAAGTTTTTCAAAAAATAGAATCTTGCGCTATAATTTAATACGTGTTCTCATTTGTCATTATTCTCACATAGTTATTTGCTTAGATATTTCCGCAAAGTACTGATCATGGGAGGAAATTGAGACAATTTTATATTACGGAGAACAGAAGTTGGTGGGTTTGTGGAGGCAATGTATGATTGAAGCGATATTAAGAATGATGCTAGGAAAGATTAAAAAGAGAAAGCTCATGCGAAAGTTTAAAATGTGGAGATAGTTATGAGAAAATGAAGAGAGGGAATTTCGTAACGATAGACTAAGAGGGTTGAACAAAAATCTGAACGTGGGGTGGAAAACTTAATCGATTGATTTCTGTACCATGTATATTGACGTACAGGTTTACAAAAAGTAATTAGATTTCATGAAGTGGAATATTTTGGTAGTTCTTAATTATGCTGCTAGATGCTCAGGTTGTTGGTAAATTCTAAATTTTAAATTTATTCTTCGACGAAGTTTTTAATGATCCAAATTCGCGTGGTGAAGTATTCTTAGGAGCACATAGTGAATAGCGTCTATATCAGTGTTTCCCAACCTGTGTGTCGAGGCACATTAGTGTGTCGCGAACATGTCCTTAGTGTGTCGCCAAAATTTCTAGGAAATTTTAAAACAATATTATATTGACTATAAAGTGCCAACTGATGTATTAATATTAGTTTTGATATCGTTGCGCACGTTTCTTTTTGGTAATAAATCTGTTTTTTTAATTTTACCTGCTATAAATGTGTCGGTCATATTTGATTTAAATTTCATTTGTGTCTCCAAAATCCTGCTCACAAAAAAGTGTGCCGCGAGGCCAAAGAGGTTGGGAAACACTGGTCTATGTGAAGGATGACCCATTCTTCTGGAGAGAAAAACCAAACTTTCGTGTGCATAAATGAAAATTACTTTAAATTAAATTCTTTAAAAACAAACAAATTTTCATCTCCTGTTGCTTCATTGATGGGAAATCCACTCTCTCGCAGTCTTTTTGAGTTTCACGCATGCCCAGCTGCATATTAGTTCAATTTCGATGCACGGCACCCTTGCATGGCGTTGATAACCAATGGGATGGCCGCTGCACTGAGCTTTAGGATTTTCGGCGCCGGAATTTCCGAGCTGGAATGAGCCAACGGTAAACGGAGGTTTTTTTTTAAAAACAGAATTCCTGTCGGAAGGAGTAAGGGGAGGGAGGAGACCCAGTTCCTGGCATTTGACGGGCACGCGGACCGGTTATCGCTTGTCTTTTCCGAATCGCTTTCCTCACAATTTGGGCGGGATACCAGAATCCATCGTCGAGTCGAACGATGAGTTTTTTTTAATTCTTTATTTTTTATGGAAAAGAAAAAACAAATTCCACGTCGGCGATGAAAGAATCTCACTTTTGAGAAGAGGTTCTCAATTAAAAGCTGAGCATTTCGTTTTTTTTTCTTTTTGGCGGTCCAAATTTTTAGCAGGAAATATACGATGGAAACCATAAAGTGATATTTTTTTGTCACCTCAAAGCCGTTTCCGAATTTAAGTTTCCGTGACGAACGAGGCAATTCAGTTTTATTAGTTTCCGACCCGAGTTTCTATCTACGCATTTTTATATTATTGCCTTTTTCCCTTTTTTAAACAAGGTTTTTTTAAGTACGCCTCGTTGAGTAACGCAAAACATTACTAACAAAAATAATTTTTAAAAAGGTCTAATCGTTTGTCTTTTTACCTCGTTCAGCGAGAAATGGTAGTAATACACTTCTAGTGGATAACTGTTAATGTGAGATTATCGGAAAGTTTTGTACTGGTTTTCTCATAATTACAACAAAATTATATATTTATATTTACTTATGTCTTGCGGGCCACTCTGTGTGGGCTTGTATCATTCGTTTTTTCTGTCTCGGTAATCGGCGTTTTTCTTACGTGTCGTCGCCGAAACGAAACCTCGCGTGGAGTGACGTCACGGCAGTTTTCCAGACAAAGACATTATCCTTAAAGATTATCATCAGATAACTGGATAAGTGTTTTAACATCACACTTGTTGCGCTAAAGACGGTTTCTTTTTTTTAAGGGCCTCAATTATCAGCGTGTTTCGCCGAATCCTTTATTTTTCTCCTTCGCCAACGATTAACAATTTCATTCGCTCGAGGAGTCAAAAAATAAATAACTCTGAGAGCGAATGTTTCCCTTGGCCATCGGCCAAATAAAACAAGGATTTGGGCGGCTGCAGCGAGCGCAAGGAGTGGGAGGTGAGAGAGAGAGAGAGAGAGAGAGAGAGAGAGAGAGAGAGAGAGAGAGAGAGAGAGAGAGAGAGAGAGAGAGAGAGAGAGAGAGAGAGAGAGAGAGAGAGAGAGAGAGAGAGAGAGAGAGAGAGAGAGAGAGAGAGAGAGAGAGAGAGACACGGAGGGAATGTCTGCGATATCTGCTATGTCCATTTGCGTATGAAATGCTCTAGTCATCACAGTCGTTGAGAGCGTTTAGTTCGTTTCAAACGTCAGAAAGCACTCATTACTATTTCAGCGGATAAACTTTCCACTCATCTGTCCAGACGCCGGAGTAGAGGAAACACTTTTTTTTTGTAAATCCTTTTCTCTCTCTTTCTCTCTTTCGCTGGCGTTCTCCGACAGCTTCCAAGAATTTTAAAGCGCTGCTTGGATTTTCCTACCCTTTTGTTCCTCCATTTTGAAAGGAAAATGACGGGAAAGGAAGAGAGGAGTAGTAGTGGTCGATCGCGACGCGATGGAGGGAAGAGATAATAGACGCGGCGAAAGCGTTTTTATTTGGGCGATAGGAAAAGTACATTTTGTGAGAAAAAGTCGAGGAAGAAATATCGCAGGTTTTCAACCGAAGAGCGTTAACGTTAAGCTTGAATTAGTGCCCCTTCGATCTCAGGAGGGTCAGATTCATAATCGTGACTGCGTTTATATGGGAGAATAAATCATTACTTTTACGCGGCGGTGTAGATGGACATATTTTGCGGACGCTCCACCGGTTGGAATGTTTTCACGTCCTTCTTTCTGAAGGAATTCGTCGTTTTTTTATGCTGTTTGCTCACTTCCATTCAGAATCGTCGATGTCATTCGAATAATTTATTCACCTAAAAATATTCGAGTTGCTTTAATAGCGTATTTTTGTCAAATGATGATGAACGGAAAGAATTGTTTTTCGAAATAAAAATGCTTTTCGATCGGGGATTTTCATCACTCGTAATGGCGACTTTCCTTTCCTGCCTCAAATTTACGAAAGATCGTTTCGAGAAGGTCGGAAAGTCTCCTGCCCGATCGATCGGAAATTCGAGAAATAGGTTCTACCGGGATCCTTTTCCTTTCTTCTTCTCTGCCACCATCCCGCCGCCGCAATCAAGAGGAATCCGCAAATGCCGTTTAGTCTGGCAAATTAGAACCCGCAAATTTCCGATTTCCTCGGCGAAGCGGTTTGCGCGGTCGGGGGTGTGTGTGTGTGCGCGTGTGTGTGTCAGAGGAAGGAGAAGACGGGAGCGTGGAGGAGAGTGATGGAGACTCCCTCTATCTCTCTCTCTCTCTATCCTCCTCCAACTCCACCTCTTTCTTCGCGTGAGAGAAGAGAGGTGAGGACATATATACTCTTGGGGCCAGCGTCTCCGCCGGATCGGAACGGCAACTCATCTGAGAAGGAGAGCGCGTTCGAGAGAGAGAGAGAGAGAGAAAGGGGGGGCGGGAGTTTGGAATGGCCGGAGCCGAGAGAGAGAGAGAGGAGAGGAGAGGGTGGGTGGATGGATGGGAAGGATTGTATAAGGGAACGAGGGGGCGAGGTTGCCGGTTCTACGGAGGCAGGTGTCAACCGCTGCGGTGAAATCGCCTTCGTTCAGAGAGGTCAAGGCACGGAAAAGTGTTGCATTGCTCCAATGGAGGGATTCGAACGCTCCTTTAAAATGCCCTTATAGGCACACGCGTCCTCTGACGGATCGATTACTCAATTTCAAGGGAAGATTTCCTGAGGAAAAAATTTTTTTTAAAACGATAATCCCGCCGATAAAATATCCATCGGAAGAGGAAAAGGATATTTGGCCCGTGGAGAAGGAGATGTCGGTGGAGAGGGGTTTTGTTGTAGCTCCGCTGCCTCGCAGATGGCCGACCTTTTCCGAGGGCGAAAGGAATGGGGGGGGGGTGAAAGAAGAACGCGACTGGCGCTCGTGTTTCTTTGGTTAATTGCCGCGAAAGGAAGGTCTCTATTTAAGGTCTGGATCTGGCGAAAAAGGCTTTCACACTCGCCTAGGCAGTCGTCTTAAATCAAATTTCAAATTACTCCTTCGATCCTTCCCTGTCGCGATGGTGATGATAGAAGCGATGAGATCTCCGCGGCATCGCCGTAAATTTTTATGGTCTGACTGAGATTGAACGAAAATATCGCGCTACGAAGAAAGAGTAAAATGCCAAGCCTCCCTTTTTATCCTGGCTTGCTATATCCCGCGGGAGAAGGAAACCATTTCTTGCGGTAATTTTCTTGTTTCGTGTAATCCGTACAGATTAGGAGCATTGAGGCTATCACGAGGTTCATTTTTTTATTAAGAAGTTTTTAATTTAATTTCTCTCTTCGTCTTTTTTTGTGGCGTTCTATTCGGGTTCGTTCTAGTATATTAGCGGCTGGGTTTTCTCACAAACCTATTTTTTTCATGTTTCTCTCTCGTTAAATTATGATCACCGTCATTATTATGATCGTTATGATAATCGCGAAGTGATTCTTACGAGTTGCAAAAAATGCTGGAAATTAACTAAGGGAAAAGCGCATCGTAGCCTTCAAACTTGAAGAGAAAATTAAAATGTGCATAATGTTGGAAAAAATTTTGAAATTGGTTCACCAAATGGCATAAAATATATTTAAAACCTTATAATTGTGCTATTAGAATTTGTACGGTGATATTAAAATGGTCATTTATTGCATATACTGAATAATAATACTTTTAAAGCATAGATACGATTACTACATTACAAAATGTATCTTATATTATTTAGTAAAGCCCGAGGTGTACCTGGGTAAAATTTTCGGAAACACCTTAATTGCGTAAAATATCATTTTCCCTCCATTTTAAAAGAGAACAGTAGCATTTTATTAACGATGCCTTTAACATTTGAGTATTAAATTTAAACGTATTTATCAGAAAATACACTTTTGGCATGTTTTGAAGGCAGTGCCACCTTCGCCATACCCTAGTTACGGCACTGGTAAGACCGTTGAGAGCTCTCTCTGTCTTGGCTATTTTAAAGTTTATTTTAGTTCGTTTTCACTTCCATTGATATTCTTTCATATAATTTAGATTGAAAAAAAATTCATAAAGCAGGGTTCAAAGCAGGGGCGGATCCAGAAACTTCTCGGGAGGGGAGGATGGGGGATCGATCGCCTCTCCCCCTATTGAATCCGCCTCTGCTAACGACCCTATATTTTGATAATCCATACCACTCTCAGAATATTTCTTTTCCTTGCCATACAGACCTAATCTGAGTCCTACAAACAAGCAATTTTGCCCGGAATGAACTTAAGAAAGCACCCAGTGGTGAGCAATGGGGTTATTCAAGGAGGGGCGATCGCCCCCCGTGGATCCGCCACTGGTTCAAAGTTATTACTATAGAGACCTGTCGGGACGTCTTCAAAACTTGAGTTGAACAGGAATATACATCTTGATTTTATCACAATTTAGCACGGCAAAGACAGTTTTTAATCATGAATTTCCATTTTAACGTGAATTGTTCGGATATTGACCGTATTACCAAAGATATTGTCTTATGAGGTAAGATAACAAGTTAGGAAAGTGTACAACGTGTCAAAAATGGGCGCGTTTCGTGCAATGGAGTATTAGAAAGAAATTATATACCTGTACGTAAGGGAAATAGCGTTTTAAAGTATTTTCTTCGTCATAAATAATCCATTTTCTTCCTATTTAAAAATATTGCATTATTGCATGCACATGTAAGGAAATTAAACGTTTGTTTGTGAGATTGTTTATGTTAGCAACAATGAAGAAGTAATCATGCAAGACAATTTCTAAGTTCAACTAATTAAGACATTCTTGTTTGATTTTCTTGATAACGGCTACTCCAACGATAAAAATGTATAGGAAAATAAATACTGTACTAGTTTTACAAGTTTTATTTGAAAAATATTTTCATATGAGCAATATTTAATAAGATATGATGGGGAGTTCATTTTTTGTCACCAGTAAAGTGTTACCCCTGATTGACGTACGTGATTTATTTTTGCGATTTTCTTATTATCTTTGATTGTAAGTCCTTAATATAAAATTTCATGAAAATCCGTTCCGTAGAAGCCGAGAACGAGCATGCGGACGGGTGGTCAGACGGACAAAAGGACTGACGAACAGACGGACAGACCGACGATAATAGGCGCTCACGTTGGAAGCGAAACGCGCCTAAAAAGAGCGCTAGTTTTTCCAGTTCGTATCTTCGTCCGAATATATTTTTTGGTTAGATTTCATTTATTTTTTTAGGCGCGTTTCACGTGTAATGAGTCAATCCGAATCCAAAAACAAGCCCCTACACACCTCGCACCAGACAGTAATAACTCTTGACCTGCTCGTATTTCTCCCTCGCCAATAGAGCTCTCATCCTCAAATTTCCACTTCAATGGCGCGTCGGCGTGTTGAATCAACCATTTCTTTCCCTCCGACAAAAGCCTATATACGCAGCCTTCAAAAAAGCGACAACACACTCCACTCCTAAAAAGGGTGTTTGTGACGCATGATTTATGTTCCTTCGGACCAGTTTTTTTCTATACATATATTTTTTTTAAAGAAAAGGGATAATTAATGTCCTTGGGCTTTGCCGGACATGCGCTCTAACACTTTACTTTTCGGGAAGGCGTGATTGATGTTTCATTTAGAGATGCGTGGTGCGGAGTGGACGCGTGGTGGTTGATGGTTTCTCATGGTGCCGTAGTTTACGAAGAGGTGGAGGAAGCGCGTTCTCTCCTTTCAGTCCACTCTGTATCTTCCATAGAAAAGAGAAAAAAAATAAAAAACATCCGCCCCTATTATTTCCTTACCCTCGCATCCCTTCCTCCTCCTCCGTTACTGCTTCTGGCGTCGTAAGAGCGAGGACTCGTTCGTGTCCCGTCTTCCGCTATCGAATTTCCTGCCTCTCGGTCAACTCCAGTTGATGCTGTGATGTTTATGTAACGGGAACGTTTTTAATGCCTTCCTCATTTCGATCGGTTAATGAATTATGTAGGTTAACTGCGACTGCAATAACACGTGCCCGTTTCGGCGACGGGTTGGTCAGAAACAGGGACAGTTCGCCGGTCCTTCGTTTTAATAATGTCATTAGAACCGAGTTACTATCGGAGGTGGCCACGCTGTACAGTTGTAAAGTTTATTTCGGAACCTACGATAGATTAATTAATCACTTGCGACCTGTACTTTGCGACTTTAATTCGCTTATTAAATTGGAGAGGTGGTTATTTACGCACTAATGAGGGCTGATGCCTGTTGAAATGCCAACTTTTTTTTTGTCCAAAGGACTTAATTCACAGTGAATGTGTCATCGACCTATCTAATCCATATTGGTGGGGAATACTTGAATTTCCTTTAGCAATCATATTAGAAATAGGACTTTAAGGTGCTATGGATGGGGATAATGGGTAACTTTAGAATCCACTTTCCGTGAATTGCCACTGAAGACGGCTTCATTGTAGTCGAAACCCGCATCTGGTTTTTCATAACGCTGTTATGGCTATTGGAGATACCTTAGATCAGGGGTCGGCAACCTTTTCTATATGGCGGCCACATTCGTTGTTGTAAATGCTTCGGATGGCCGCATTGGAAATCGTGAGAACTTTGGCGGGCTGGTTGGGCGTTTAGATCAGAAGTTGCCTAGAGACTTTGTGGTCTCATATTAGTGAAAATGAATTGTAATTAGTTTACTAGCGTTAAAACTCCGCCAGAAATGGTTTTGGGGCAATAATTTCACTGAAAAAATATGGAATTGACTGTATTGAATTATACCGATCACTTCCTCAACATGGCTTCGCGGGCCTCATAAAGCGGTCTCGAGGGCCGCATGAAGCCCGCGGGCCGTAAGTTGCCGACCCCTGCCTTAGATAATTCCTTAAATTTTCATTTTTTTATATCGGAGTGCCTATTCTTGAATTCCCGGAAGTGCTGCCTATGAATTTGAACTCGATAATTTATTTTTTGAACTCTCGTGTGATGATAATCTCCCTCCGCTCTTTTTTTTTGGGGCGACTTTTTGCAACTGAGAGGGGGGAGGAGGGAAATTTCCCGCCTAATGCGAAATTCGGGTCTTCCACACGACTTCGTGACGACTGTCGTCGTATCCGGCTGAGGTCAATGCGTTCTTGTGGTTTTCGATCACGCCGGCCTCCGAAACATCTTGCTGAGTTGTGCCATCTGCTCTGCGATAAACCCGGTTCGTTTTGTTATCGTTATGAACGCGGTCAACGGGTTACCCTCCCAACAAAAGCAGCTAAATGAGTGCGTGCCATTTAAACAGTTTTATTCATCAATGAATATTATTTTCTACCCTGTCATCATATTTTCATCACTTCGAAATAGTCGAGTCCGAATAAACAAATCGTTTAAACGCGGCTGTACAAGCTTAGTCTGAAATATGAAATTTGTTGACTATTCTCAGAATAGTTAGCTTTGTATATATATGAAAATTTTCGATTGTTCTTTTAACCAAGGTTGAAAACCATTGCTATTACGATATCTATTGGTTGCACATTTATCTAAAGGATGTTCATGCTAAAAACTACGAAACTTTAGACATTATTTAAATCCTTCAGCAAAAACTAGGTACTTATAATTTGATGAAACTTTATTGTTATATTATATTTTCTCTCAGGGAGATTTGAAAGTTTTCTTAAATCTTGCGGCTGTACCATTAGTTTCTGTCATTGGCTTAGGGCAAAGGAAATAAACTCCAGATAGCGCATTCATGAAAAAGTTTTCTCACTACTCTGTCAGTCATAACTCGAATTTCTCGAGAATTTTAAGATACGGAAAATTTTAATTTATGCTCAGAAAAGGCTACTGATGAGGATGGAATATCCCTCTTCGCGTTTTTCCATCTTAAATCATGTTGCGATCCTATGCAACTCAATTACACGTAATGGTTTTTTCACCCCAGATGGGAATTAATGGAGGTCGCTCGATTAAAATGGCGATTTCTCGTTAACGCTCACATCGAATTAGCGTTGGATTTGAGCTTCACTGCTTCTAATTGGGTACCTTGCTACTTCTAAATTGCCCACTTATCAAATCCCCCGGCTTTCTCAGCTATCCCGTTTTGTCTCCCTCACAAAACCGCGTTCTCTTCATTGAAAATTATTCCTGATTCAAAGACGGGAATAGAGACTTTCTTACATAAAAATTGGCCGCGACGATGACCTTAAAACTTTTTTAAAAATCTGTTTAAAAAACCCCGAGTCATTGGGCGGCGGGTCGTTTTGGAAACGCGCCCATCTCGGGAAAATAACTTTATTACGGAGATAAAATCTAGCAGCTTTGTCTAACTAATTGTAAGTCACATGAGCTTAGATCCATCTGTTGGAGCAACATAACGGAAATTGCCACATCTTGAGCGTCGTTTCGTTGTTTTAAATTCTTCGACAAACTACAGCTTTGAGGTGAAAAAAGGAATGGAGCTTCTTGATCTCACGAAACGCCTGTTATCCGCAGGAGGCATTTTGATGGTTACTTCCTCTCTAGATAATTACAAAAAATTGAAGATTTACCTTTTAGCGTTAATGGCGCCGACGTCCTAAGGAGGAGGAAAAGAAAAGACCGTTAACGTCTTCCACATGTTGAGAATCATCGCCAAGATGGCGGAGGCAAAGTAAAAGTCATCCGAATTGAGTTCTAATCACCGTCATCTGAAGTGTTCTACCTTTCGGCAGGCCCACGATTCGTTATGTTCCGTACGTTATTCATTCACGCTTTCTTCACTTTCTCTCCTCCTAACAATTCCTGTCGTTCTCAGATCTCCTATTCTGTTCTTTCCTCTGTATATCTTACGACCTTCAAAAAATGCCCTGGACCACTTCTTCCCCTTCTGTTTTTATTTATTTATTTTAAAATTTCGCCATTTTATGTTCCTTATTATTTTTTATCATTTCATCGTGGCCAACGGTTTTTCTTTCCTTTTCTTCACGGCTTTGTTCGCGTTTTTACTTTTTTTAACTAGCGCATTCACAGCCGGCGATAATTGTAGAAATTAAAGCAGCAGATTCCTTTATAAATTATCGAGAACTTCAAAGAATTCCCGGTGATTTGATCGCGTTTGTTTTTAATTTCTCTTTTTTTTTAATTGGAATTTTATTCACGTCCCCAACAAGCCTTCTGTTCTTTTTAATGATAATTTCTGTCCTACTTAGATGCGAAAAAAATTCATTGGTTTGAAATACACGTATAAATAATTCGACCGATAACTATTCCAGCGAAATGTGATTTCTTTATATTTAAATTACAATAAATCGCCGTTTCCGTCTCGAGGCGACATCTCAATAAACGATCGACGAAGGACCAAGGGGAGTATAAAATCACCTCTTTAAAAATATTATTTTAAATGTTTGACTATCATTTTCGTTCTTCTCTTGCGCTTTTCTCTCATGTTTTTTCATGAAATTTGTATTAAAAAATTCGTAGGTATACTTTTAGCTGAATTAACTCAATTAAAAAAAATAGAATGAACAAATACATGAAATAAATCCTTATTAAAAAAACATTAAAATGCATGAAGTTTTATGCTTTATTACAGAGGTCGGCAACCTACGGCCCTCGGGCTTCATGCGGCCCTCGAAAGCGCTTTATGCGACCCGCGAAGCCATAATAATAAAGTGATCGGTACAATTTAACTCAGTCAATTCCATATTTTTCAGTGAAATTATGGTCTCAAGACCTTTTCTGGTAGAGTTTTAACACTAATAAACTAATTAGAATTGATTTTCACTTATATGAGATCACAAAATCTTTAGGTAACTTCTGATTTAAACGCCCATCCGGCCCATCGAAACTTCCGTGATTTCCAATGCGGCCCTCATGAGCATTCACAACAACGAATGTAGCCCACCATATATAGGAAAGGTTAATCACCCCTGATTTATAATATTTAGGTTAGCATTACAAAACTGCTAGAAAATGTCACCATTTTCTAAGAAAGTTATTAGCATGTGAAAAATTTCGCCGTGTTCTATTTACGCTTATGACATAATCCTTATATGTACCAAAGACTGATTTTGAAATTCCGTGATTTCTTTGATGTCTGAAATAAGGGTCGCTTGCCTGATATACACGTTTCCGCTAATAAAAGTGAAGGGCTTTTATGCAAGATGCACAATCTTCCCTAACTATAATAATACGATATTCTCGTTAAAAATTAAAAAAATTATTTATGATGCCCAATCCACTCTCAAACATCGGAGGTGTGCCTCAAACTAATGGAATTTTACTAACGAAAGATGCAATCGAAATTATGTTTGCTGCATTTATCTCCCCGCAAAAAACCTTTTAACCGTATTTGTATAGTCGAATCCATGGGACTATCTCAAAGGAATCTAGATACGAGGTATGGTAACACTATTAGAGAGGTATAATCTCGCCTTAACACGTTCAACCCCACCGCGTGTACTTCTTCCGGCCATTCAATGTTCTCCATCGTGTTTGCACCTTGAATTACTTTCCCAAATTGTAGTATTTCAGTCAATTTTAAAAATCGATCTGCCTTTGAATCATTTCGATGTTTAGATGACTGATAATCTAAAAAAAAAATTCCAGCTTCCAAACCCTTCAATCTTGGTAACATAAGGTTTCCACGAGGAAATTCCTCCCGAGATTTGCTCGACTTTAGATGATATATAATACAAGACGTGTCTCTAAGGGAAACCTGCGTTTAATTCCGTTCTCGTTCTCTCCCAAATCACCAGTTAGCGGTCATACTAGAGTTATTTTGGTCTTATAGATTGGGGCATTAGAGGTTTGAATTTCTGGCTCGAGTTTGGTGCGTGTGAGCGTGTAGAACATTTGCAACTGAGAATTTAAAGGTAAAATATGGTAATAATATAAAATTCGAGTCCTTTCGAGTTTCGAGATCCGGAACACTCCGTAGTTCGTGAATTCTCTGCCGATTTTTTGTCCTCGATACATTTTCTTCTGCTCCGCATTGATTTTTCCGCTTATTAAGGATTTTTTCGTGTTAATTTCTGCCTCTTCACCTGCTCACAGCATCGTCTTTGTACATCGGTGTTTCTCAAACTATGGGCCGCGGTCAAAATATAAAATATTCACGAATAATAAAATTTCATCAGGAAATTTTAGGAAATACGATGTGATAAAAATTATTAACAGTTGTATAAAATAAAGGAGTTTGTATTTAAGTTTATTGTTTGTACTATTTTCAATTCAAAGGGGGCCTCATAATATTCAAGGTGGCCACGACAGTTGAAAGTTTGAGAACCACTGGTGTAGTACATGCACGTGTACTTCAACGCTGAACTGCCTTAATTTAATTTATTTTTATATGACATGTAAATGTCATTAATTTACGTTGTTTTACGTTTTTTTGTGCATTTCGTTACTACGAAACAAGTAGAATCAATAAAATTACACGTGCGCGCGTACGTAGTTCAAATCTGACTTCAAGATGTTCAATTTTAGCACAGGTAAATGAAACGTCTGAAAGTTGGAAAATTCTTATTGATTCAACCTTTTTAATGTTATTCTCGAATTTTTAGGTTCGAAATTAAATATCAATTCTCGACGTATTAGAAAAACGACGGGAAGAAGAAACAGAAGCCAAAGTTTTAATTCGCGTTCACCGACCCGAGATACAATAACTCGAGGGAGTTTTTTTTTACGCGTTCCTCATCGAGTTCGAGTTATAGAGGTCCGCCTGTACCAAATTCGAAGGATCTGAACTTCGAGCAATTAGACTTCCGAGTCATGGAGTTACGACTTCGGGTTTTTATTTTTTTATCTCCCCCCCCCCTCCCCCCCCCCTCCGTTGTTGTGGGTAAAATGTGCACGCACGCACGCCCGCCCAGACGACTACACGCTCGGCTGAGCACTGCGGTGGAGTCACAGCCCGTGTGAAACCATTGGTGACGAAAGTGGGAGTGGCGCGGAAATTTGAGAAGGTTCCAAATTGGGAGCAAGTTTATTATTTTTATTTTTCTGCTTTCAGAGCCGAGGAGAGTTTATCGAGGTTGAAAAGTCGGACGTTGTCAAAACATAAAAAAGAGCACGTCATAACCTAGGACTGTATGACTTGAAAGTTAGCTCGCATTCTCGAGTGCGAGAGAGCGTTTGTTTGCCGGCGAACGTTAGGCGTCCGTTGGCATTCCTCCGGTGAAACAATGAGGCAAGTAATTAATCATGCAACGCCTGTCGCGTGGAGACGGCCGGAAAAGGCATGCAAACAATCGTAACTATGTAAACCCCTCGAGATACATAAAATTTCCCCGAGGGTCGTCGGACGGAAAATATAAATTCGAATCGCATTTATAATAAAATGCCTCGCCTTAGGAAAATGGAGGTGTTTACGGCGAGCTTTGGAGATGGATTAGATAGAGAAAATTTTCTTTTTTTTAACACGAAGGACGTCTTAAAATAAAACGAAGGATTTCCAATTAAATCTTTTTGACAAGACCATTTTCCCTTGAAATATTACTTTAGAGTTATGCATCGTGCTTCGTTTTTATAGCGTCGCATATACTGTGGAATTTTCATAGAAAAGTTTTCCGGAATAGGTGCAAGCCAGATGGCGTACGGTTTTTTTTACATCATGACTAGATTCGGCTTTCCTTTTTAATAACCTATAAAGTTAGGTATATACGTATTACACGAAGACGTTTTCACGGAAGTAATCACTTTTTTTACTGTTTTTCCAATTTAAATCTTGCGTTCATGGACCATTTTATTTTGCGACACAGTTTTCATTCAATTTTTCTACGCTTAACTATTGAACAAGGAAAAATGAGCGAAAAAATCCTCGCGATCGTAAAAATTCTGCTTGCACGTTTCTACGCTTATGGTTTTATTTAACGGCTCATGCGCGCAAATATATATTTTTTACCAACGAACACGTACTCGTACGTATCTGCAATATCCTATCATTAAACGCCATGGAGTCTGACGGCATTGTGGCCCCCTGTAAACCACTAAAAATATTTCAATATCACAATTTAAAAAAGAATATTAGAAAAACGTCCAAAGACAAATATGTATTTGAATGTGGAGAACCGACGTGAGCGACAAAATTACAGTAAACTCCCGATTTACGAACACCAAACGTTCCTGAAAAGTAGTAGTTGGTAAGTTGGTAAATCGGGAGAGATTATCCCATTAATGCAATGTTAAAATCACATGCAATAAAAATGAGAACGGAACAAATTATAATAGATTTTTTTTAATGCATCTTAATCGTAACTTATTCATTCGTTGAATTTGGCGTCATTTTCCGCATTAAGCGGAGGTTTGGGGTAAGCCTCTTACGGGTGTGAGGGCAGATTAGCAGGCGTTATGATGTGTAAGAAGGTCCCCACCTTTCAACATTTATATAAAAAGGAACGAAAAACGCATCCAAGGAAGTCTTGACGCGAATTGCAGACACAAAGCAATGAAAACACTTTTAATAATAAAATGAAATAAATGTTACTTTTTCGTGCAATGTTTTTAAAAACTGATGGTAGTGATAGGAGTTGATTGAATTCAAGTTCGTACGATCGAATATTGAGGTCGTAAGTCGAATTTGTGGCGTTAACATTCTTGTTCCTAAGACCGAAAGTTCGTAAACCGAATGTTCGTAAATCGGGAGTTTATTCTGTCTTTTAAAAATAAAAATTGTTGTTGTTGCATCCAATAAATGTTACTTTTTCGTGCAATGTTTTTAAAAACTGATGGTAGTGATAGGAGTTGATTGAATTCAAGTTCGTACGATCGAATATTGAGGTCGTAAGTCGAATTTGTGGCGTTAACATTCTTGTTCCTAAGACCGAAAGTTCGTAAACCGAAAGTTCGTAAATCGGGAGTTTACTCTGACTTTTAAAAATAAAAATTGTTGTTGTTGCATCCACAGTTTTTCGCCGCAAACGAAGCGTTCCTTATTCAAAATATGCGTCGAATCGTATTAGAACCAAACCGTGAATATCCTCTGTGTGTTCTAGCATTTTCATTACGCAATTAGGACGCATAGGTAACTGGATATTACCCTAATCGATCATTTAAAGTGGGTAAACTTGGTTTCATCTTGAATTAATCTTTCAAATTGTTTGTCGAGTAATCGATGCTTCGAGTCCGCTGTCAGCTGCCTACATTTTCAGTGTTCGTTAGCTATACGGCGAGAATTAGAAGTGTCATAGTGAAGTCGCTAATGGCTTGTACCTTGCCCTTGAGTTTAACACGCTTTGCATCCTTACTATTAATTAACATAATCGTCTCCTTAATTATCCAAACTTTTCTCGTCAATAATAACTTCTGATATTAAATACCTTTTCATCGTTGTTTATAATATTATTACTATTATCGTTTCACATGCCTAAATTTAGCTCTTAAAACTTAATGATATGATACGCAAATATTTTAGTCAATTCGGTTTAAATTGACATCCAGTTATAGGTGAATGTTCTTATGATTTTAAAATATTCGAAAATTTTACACACTTGTGAAATCTTATTGAAATTATTTTTTCGCACACTAAATTGAGACAAAAAAGTTGGTGTTAGTTATACAGCAATAAAACGAAACACTCGAAACGACTAATGTTGGAAATTTTCTCGGAATAAAATTAACAGTCTTATTGTATAAAAGCTCAGGAAAGCAATATCTTACCGATGATCTAGATTAGTGATTCTCAACCGAAAATCTGTCGCGAACCGGTACATGTTAGGAACATTCCACCAAGGACCGGTAAAATTAGCAAACTACTTTCAATTGAAACATTTTAAAATTATTTTCTTCAATGAAATTCCATTACAACACAGAAAACTTAAGAATTAAAGACTATAAATTACAATTAAATTTTTGAACTAAAACGTAGCTCTTTCAGGTAATCAGACGCGAAGTAAGTCTTATATTTATGTGTTTTAGTAAAGTTTAGTTCGATGGAATTCATCGTCGTGTCGGCCTTATATGCGATGTTATGTGTATTTAAATACGTATTCTAATCTCAACATTATAAAATATGGTCAATAAAGAAAAGTTACCATAGCGCTTAAAAAATTAGGAGTAAACAATATTGTTCTGCAGAACTAACCGGACGACGACATTCCACGTGCTTGGGGGCCCGGGCCCAAAGACGGTATTTCCCGGAAGGGAGAAAAATGAGAGAGGCGGGGAGAAGTGCTAAGGGGTGAAAGAAAATAAGTGGGTAGAGCTTAGAAATTCCAAATCGAGATCTGAGAAAAGAAAATGGGAAATGGAGAAAACGCCGGCCGTTGGTATCGGTTTTGTACCCGCGTATTACGATAGGAAAACCTTATGACCGATCCTAATACCGGGGCCCTCAGAGGCCCGGGCCCCAGGGACTTTGCCCCGCCCTCTCGGTAGCCCTGCAGATTTCCGTCTTTCCTTCTTACGTTTCGATGGTCGGTCTCCAGTAGGCCTCACAGCAAGCGTTCGTTTTACTTTATCCTACGCAAAAGATTACATGGAACCCATATAGAAATTAAAGTGTCGGAAAATCACATCCAACCGAATTCAGGAATACCATTTAACAATTCGGAGTATGCACGGTTATTGCACTCTAAACATCTGCTGCCACAATTTCACAGATTTTCGCTTTTTAGCAAGTAGAAAACTGTTTTATAGAGCACCGGACCTAAGATTCGTAGCGATATAAAAGACTTTAAAATTTTCTTAAACTTTCCACCAGAGTTTCGCGGACCGGCGGTTGAGAAACACTGATCTAGATAGCTCTTGTAACCATAATACGGCTGGTTTACTCAACGCCAATGATGAACTCAGAGGGTTAATTGGATGGAAACAACAAGGGCGTCAGTCAACTGAAAATTATCTTTATTTCATCTTTTAATTATTTCGCAGAATTAGGAGGTATTCCATGTAGTATATAATTTTTTAAATTTGATCGACTGAAATCTCAAAAAAACGAATGAAACAGGCCACCATGCCCGCATAATTACGTGCTCCACCGATTTCATACAGAAAAAAACAAAAAATAAACGTCTATTTAATAATATCGTATTGGCTCCTTATTTTCAAACAATTAGAGCATTTAAAATATACGAATAGCATACGTTTTTTTATTGCAAAAGTTTTTTATTTAACCTTGGACGAAGCTATTTTGGGTATAGAATTGTCAATAAATTCATTGTCTTGTTAAGAGAAAATTTACTTAAATTAATCAGTCTAGATAAACCACGAGAAATTAACGCAAGAGGTAGAATCGATATCGATTTCGTATAAATTATTGTCCTCCATTTAATTAAACTCACATTTTTTAATTTTTTCAACTTACAATTAGTATTTTGCACGCAAGGGATGACATTTAAAAGTGTTGCTTTTAGTACTACCTAGATTCATAAGAAAACATTATGATTGTGTAAGAATTTCGGTTGGTTCTACTGCGAATTTTCTGTGTCAGCTTTCGAAATGATCTTTGAAAGGTTAAGGAATAAACTTTAAGCGACGAAACAGCGTTAACAGTAACGCGATTCACTTTGTAAACATCTTTCTCTTACGGATTCCTCCTTTTTCCTCCGCCATCATTATCAATTGCCGTCGTTGTTAAGGGAACCGTTAAACATTTCTTAGCGTCAAAAGGTATTAGTTCGGCGCATACTTAATTGATTACGAACTTGGGATTATAACGGCCGTTCGAGGAACGTGAGTGTCCTCTAATGCGATCGTCCATCATCCGAATTGGACACAATGTTGGATGGGATCTTATTTGATCCGCTCACGCAAAAAACGAAGTGGCTTAGCGTAATAAATCAAGTATGTGGACTTAATCACGGCGAAAACATGGAACGCATCAGCTAAATATCGCATCCAACAGGGGATAGACTCTGATGCGTATCGTTCACTCAAGACCATGCGATGTCCACGATAATACCTTGATATCCATACGTAAACTTCGTATCGATGAAACCTTTTTTTATTTTTTTGCTTTTTCGACTCATGGATGTAATTTAATGGTCGGTTGGTTCGTGATTTGGAATATTCATATTTATTTTTAACTAGCTGCAGTACCCGGCGTTGCCCGGGTCAATTTGTTTAAGGATTGGGTAACTTTAAATCAAAATTATGGGTAAGTTTTAAGAGAGTGGGAGGTTGTAGGGGGGAGGTGGAAGGAAGTATAGTTGTCTAAAATCTTTTAAGGGATGATATAAAATCATGTGCAAAGTTTGAAAGTTGTGGAACTTTTGGTTCTTATGTTATAAACGGACATACATACTAACACACTGAATTATATATTAAGAAGATTCCAGAGGTGTTTTTTTCTTGTATTTTTCAATACCGAACGCAGTTATTTTGCTATTTCCGCCGAATTATTCTCACAAGTCAAAAGTCATAACAAAAATTATCCAGTTTCGTAGAGCGACTGACCATATCCCATTCGAATTTGAATTATTACTTCCGCTCGTGATAGGATCATACATCAATTCGAGCGTGCGTGGATGTCGACACGATCCTACATACATACATACATACGTGTGTGTGTATATATATATATACACTATTCGAAATTTTTGCATCTTTCAGCATCCATAACTTGTAAGCTTCTCTCTCATATTCAATCAAAGTGCCACCAATCAGGACGATTACATGCACTCTCGCATCATCTATCTCGCTCTCTAAATCTACTCTTCTCGGACTACAATTAGGTGTATCTGTCTCCTCTCGCATCTTTTTTTTTTACCGTCCTCAAGTGCCGGAACGAGAAAATTTAACGACTCGGCAAGCGTGGAATTTATTCTCACCCGGAAGAAGAAGAAGGGGAAAATAAGAAGCACGGAAAAAATCGTGTCCGTTCGCGTAGCATTAGGTGCCTTCCTCCCCCCCCCCCCTTCTCCCCCTCCCCCCTCCCCCCGTACTCATTCGAGAAAATTTACGGCCCCGTTTCAAAAGTATCTCTCTTTCTTTCTCTCTCTCCTGCAAAAAGAAACATAAAAGAAGTGTGAATTGCGCCATGAAAACCGATATTATTTTCGCATTCCATCAGAGAGAGAATGAGGATTTTTTTTAAGTTTTCCTCACGTAGCGACGTTTTCGCGAGAGAGAGAGAGAGATGAAGGAGGTTACTGCGGCATCATAATCCCGTTGATCCAAATTAGGGAATCAAGAGGGCGAACCCGAGAAATAGGATACGTAATATGTTCCAAATTAGCGGTCTCCATTCTTGTACTCGTAACAGTTTTTTTTCTTTTATTTAAAAAAAGTTTTTTTCATGGCTCGCTATATCGCCTTTGTCGTTTTGTTCTCATGTGCGCATTCTTCACGCGTGTGGTAAAATTGATTTTCACTTGCCTGGCAACGACATGTAGTATAAATCATTGATATGGTTGAATAAACAAAATACACTCGGTATTGACATTTAAAAATTTATTATTGCGTCGATTCTTTTTTTTTGATGAGTTTTTTTGCCATCTTTGTGCGGTAGGCCTTCAGATTAAGCTCAAAGACGTTTCATAAATCTCATCCGTTCACTATATTGTCAAAGCCAATTTTATTGGTGTTGTATTCAAAACTGATGATGATGGACGTAACCTCCATTGTGTGCAGAGTGTGCAGTGAACACGGGCCCACGAGTACAAGGGCTGTCACACGTGCTGATTTTTTTTAAAATTTCTTTCTCCGCGTGGTGCGTATGCACAAAGGACGCCTTGCACCACCATTTGTGTCGTCCTTATTACATACATAATGTATTGTGTTCCGGAAATGTGTAAGGTGAGAGGGAGGAGCTACGATTTGCACTCAGTGCCACTGCATCCAGATACGCCACTGATTCTGATGTGTTTAATTTCATCCATTGTTTACCATTTGAACGTCGGGATTTACCTTAGTGAAATTTGCTAATGTTGATGACGAAATGGGGAGAATAAAATGTCATAGTATCCTTCCATAAGAAATGTTGTGGATGTATGTTAAGGTATTTTTCTCTCTTTCTTAGAGAATTTCAACTATTGTATTTTCCAATTAGTACATATATTTTTCTATTTGTTCAATCACTCAAAGTTTATTACGAGTTTCAGCTTTTTGCTTTCCTACCATATTTCCTCTGTAGTCGGTAAGAAATCGTCGTATTTACCGTTGGTCTGATGTCGCGATCGCGAGTTAACATTCAATGTTCGAGAAAAACGCGGAGAGATTGTTATGCGTTGTTTTTATCAGTGGAAATGATGAAGCGTTACATCTAGTTGATGTCAGAATAATGGCTGCAAAACAGCCGATGGATTTAAAGGACGTTATAAATGTTTTCCTATTCATTGTGGATGGTAAAAAAAGAGAGAAAGAAGTTCCTTTATTTTTCATCCGATTTGTTATGTTTCCTTTTTCACTTTGATATTTTCACGCTATTGTATCGAAATGTTCTTACGAAATCATCGTGATCTCCATGCCTGTTTACGGAAGGCTTAATATGCTCGAGCATATGCCCACACACTGAGGTTAACTTAGGTTTATTGCGTCAACCAGCGCCTAAGGAACAAAAAAAGAAACGCGGAATAGTCATATGCCTGCCTTAGGGATTATGTCGTGGGGTTTCCATCCGCACAACAGACGGTAACTTCTCTCGTGAACAATAATAAATAACGGACATTCGATTCGGACGAAAAGAATATCCAGGACGCACATAAAGAATCGATGTTTTCCTATTTCTTTTTCAAGCAATAATGGAAAACGCAGTTTTAAATTATTTCGTGACGTACTGACGCGGAAAAGTATGCACATTTTTAAGTCTAAAAATAAATTATTGGTACGGCATATAGTTACTACTATAAACGTCTTTACCATATCAAATAAAATATAAAGTCATCATAATTTTTATATAATATTTTTTATATTTATACACATATTACGTAAATCATTTTGCATTGTTTAACATTTAAACATCTTAATAGATGAAAACTAATAATAACCTTCTAATTATTATTAATAAAAAATTGTATCCTCGAAAAATATATAAAAATAAAATATTTGATATTAATACAAGCGGAAATACTAAGCTGTAACAGGAGCATTTTTTTAGAAATCGTTATAACAAAGATGTTGAACGAATCTTCGTAATATCAGTGCTATTTAAGTGTTCCCTAAGACAACCGGAGGAAGAGTTAGTTAAAGGATAACTACCCTCCGTCACGCACTATCCTCGTGGGATCGCGTAGATCTTAACACAGATTAGTGGAATGCATCAGACTTATTATAATAACATAGGTTTTTCCTCATTTATTTTTAATAATACCAGAATGGAAATTTAGCTCTTTAAATTATATGATAAAGTAAATTGAGCGCTTTCCTCATGTTTTTGTATGCCCTCGGCTTACGTCTATATAAATTTTAAAATGTCACGGTAATAATGAATTGGAGAGTAGTGATTATGGATTTTATTAAAAGAAAGAAAGGCAAATTTTGCGAGCATAATACTGCCGAGAAAAGTGTGCATACGCTCATTTAAAAAAAGAAGTAGTTGTCGCCAGTGTTAAGTAAACGATAAATGTTTTATATCGATGCAAATGCCTTGTATATTTCAGTTTACGTATGTGTCAAATATATATAGAAGATGGAAATTCCCTTCAACACCATTCATAGACATGACTTGACGAAACTGAAAAGTAAAAACCTCTAGAAGCAGACTGTTAGTTTGTCCGTCATTTGTTCACGTTGATTACTCATTTGACTCACAGATCTCAACTACTCAACTTGATTATTTATCATACCAAATAAACTTTAATTTCTTTTTAGACGAATTCAAAATAAAGGCTTTCTCGAATTTATCCATGTGACAAACTTTTTCAAGAGAAAATCGAGAGAATATTTTTAAATTGTTTTGTATTGCAATACGAGAAAATGCACGATTGCGCCTCGTAATATATTACGCACTGCTCAGTTAAATCGTTTTATCTAATTTATGACCACAACATTGTTAAAGTTCTAGAATTGCCACGCATGTCAATAAAAAAACATGTTTGAGTAGGAAATGTTTTCGATCATCAAACCTAGCGTGAAAAAATTTACTACTAAATAAGATAAAGCGAGCCCTTAAACGTTCTCTATGAGCTTTGATTGTTTTACTGAGCACGACACTCCTAGCAGCCAAATTATATAAAAACATTTCCTTATATTTTTATCAAGCAGCAGAGGTAATTAAATCTCATGTCATTTTACTCGATCGGCATGCCAACACATAACTGCTAAAACCTTCCATTAATCGAAAGCCATAATCGTTACTAGCGACGCATTAAGGGTGAGAAAGAAACGTTAAACATAGTCAGGATGTTTTTGTAGGCATCGTGGATTTTTTCCGAAAAGGCTATTGATCGAGATTTACGGCGCAGGTTAATGCATAGGTTAGTGGGAAAGAGAGAGAGAGAGAATCGCTTTTGAAACACTAATAAAAATAATGCGGCGAAGCTGCCAACTCTCTGAAGCGCTATTCAGTATTATGCGTAAGAAGTGGAAAAGAGGAAGATGTAAATGCAGGGGCAAAATTAGGTGGTAATTTATTCTCTTCAGATGGAAGCGCCGATGACTGAGCATTAGTATGTGCGCTAGTAAACTCCTTCAATTGCAGGGCAAAGGCGTTTGGTACGAAAGTTAATAGGATAATAATCTCCTCTGAGATTGCGAAAGATGGAAATTCTGTGGTAAATATGAAACTGGACGGAGAAAATGCATAAGTCGTAGAAGATGTTATTCAGGTAGCGTTAAGAACAAGAAAGAGACCGGGTGGAGAACAGAGAAATGGCGGCATGGATGAGAAGGCGGGAATTGAGGACAGGGAGTTTGAATGGAGATATCAAAAAGATATTAGTGGAAGCATTATATCGAGGGTAAGGAAAGTTATGCGTGCCGAGGAGAAAACAATTGAAGATACGTTAAACGAAGTAGGACTTAGAAAGAAAGAAGCTTAATTTGAGTTAGCGTACGGGTTAAGTTTTCTAGCTATGGGACTGTTTAAGGAAATTACAGAAGGGAGAATGGTAAGAAAGAAACAAAGTGTTAGGAGAAGAAAGAGGATTTTGTGTAATTTAAAAGATAGGTAGGGGATGATGAAAAAGAAATACTATATATATATATATGAATAAGATTGGGTAAGTCGACTCAAAAAAAAAACCTTCCTAGAGACAGAAAATTCACGAACGAAACTGTAATAAGATATTCAGTGGAGATCTTTCACAGCTCATCTAGCTGTGACGTTCTCGACGTGATGGAAATGACATCGAATAATCATTTGCAGAGACCTTCGGTACATTAGCGAGACAATGGAGAAAGTAATATATCATTTTTAACTCTTGATAGGTCGGTGGGACGGGACGATTCCAGGGGTACTTACAGTTAGAGTGCGTGGTTTATGTAACGCCTATGAAGTAATTTCGTTATGTTGGTGGGCGTGTTCTCGAATTATTTCGAAACATTATTAGGCGATTTTGCAAGTGCCTGATGGAAAAATCGTTTATCATTGTGAACATTGCCAAACGAACCGTAGTTATTGGGAATATTAATAAAGCGAAATTTATTTATTGGCAAGAATTTAGAGACAACATAGGGCCAATTACACTGAATATTATAACAACAACAAGTAACAACGATAACAAGGACGAACACACACGACACTGGGAGCTAGACACCCCAACCACCCCTCTACCAATAATGGATTTTATAATGCTCATATTTTGTTTTAAATTACGTCTTCATTATATCACATTTTTCGTTATGGAGCTATATTTTTCATCATGTTTTCTCAGATATCAATCGAATAAATGCTTTGTAAAAAGAAGATTGCGAATTCTTAGGAGAGCATTATGTTATGTTTAAATGTAGGCTTTCTTCTTGTGAAGAATGCGAGAAATTCCTACCCCCTAGTTGCCTCTTTTAACGAAGGCACATTTAGCTGGGCAACCAACAGAAATAACGTGTTGGATGATATATGCAAACCTTATAGCTATAAAACGATTGAGTAAAGTTGATCATTGTTTTCTACTTTTCCGCACTGTGGCGTCAAAATCTTAGCCAAAATATCCTTTCAAAACTTTGAAACGTTGAATTCACCTAAAATCATCCTCTTTGGCGAAAAAACATTATCTACACGGTTAATCAATGATGGGCAACATTTTCTGCGTGGCGGACCGCATAGCAATTTGTCAATTGTTCGGCGGGTCAAATTAGTGTTAAAAATCAGATGTTAACTCGGGGTTATGATTTATCATATCAGTGAAAATCAAATCTAAATTTGGTTTTTAGGGTCGACACTTCAAATTCAAGTGTTTTAATGTGTGAGTTAATTATTTTCAATTGTCTTCTTCGCGGATATAGCTAAACGCGAGCTAGAAAAGAGTTGCGTTGCAAGTTACTGGTCATTTCATAAATAACTACACATTCAAATTTTACTCTTAATTTTTAAAAATATGTTCTGATAAATACACTTTTATTCAATAAAATCGATTCACTAATTTTTGACGAAATCTTTAAAGTTTTTACTTCCTAAAATATCTAAAACAATCGAATTTCTCGAGTTTAAATATTTCTCATGAAGTTTCAGTAGTAAAAATTAAATTTATCTTTACATTTTCTCTCGTTACCTTAATAGTGGTTAGAGAATAATATATGTACTGCGAATTTGAGTACAAGGTCGAATGATAAAACCGAAAACAGGCTTTGTTAGAATGGGGAGCGTTAATACAAAAGTAATAAAAGCGCAAAGAAAATCAAACAGGTGAGGTGGCAATGTTAGCTCTCTTTTCTTTCAAAGAAACCTTTCTAAATTGATCCAGTAGAAAAAACAATAACTTTAGGAATTAATCTCCGCATTCCTATTGGCATTATATGGCATATCGACTATTGAAAAACACTGTTTCAGGTATCATCGACAAGTGTTTAGAACGGCGTGTGATTAAAGGCCTCTTACATTTCTCTTCCTGATATCGACACTTAGTGTCATGTCAAACTGCCTCGTCATTCTCCTCAAGTTGCACATTTTTTCTCCCTCATAATTCCCCGATAAAAACTGCCTATTACGCCAATCACCCAACACAATGACATTCACTTTGCTGTTTTCGCGAGTGAGTGAACTACTTACGCGAGACTGATTTAGTAGGGATTTTTAACAAAAGAAATCCTTGGATTTTTAACGGATTTCAATCGCAGCTCTGCCATCCCACGTTTAATTTACGAAAACGCTCATATGGGCGAAAAAAACTAAAACTTATACTTCTTGTATTCGTTTCGAGTACTGAGTTATACGAGTGTCTTCCTGTTCTCTTTCTTTAGCGTAGTTATTTTTTTATTTCACCTAGCCATTTCTTGTCGAAGTTGAGTGAGTTAATTTCTTGAAGAAATCTTTACGTGTGAAACAAAAGGACGTAAAATGTCATACCTTCGCTAGCATTCTTGTTTTTTTCTAACAATACTAAACAGTAAATGTTCATTTTTATAAACACCAAAGCAAATGGCTATCAATGTGTAGTCTTTTGTATAAAAAATTAATAGACTAGGTATTTGGATTTTATTTCATACTAGCCAAATTACCCGTCTTGCACGAGCTGCAGTAATAAAAATCTTATACCTATTTCCCTCTATTAATAAACTGTAGGTGTTTAGATTTTTATCCTATTTTAGTTGTGTGATACAGACCGAGCATTTGATCGTACCAAAAATGTATAAAAGTTGAACATTTAAATTTAAAAAACTTGTGATCTAAGTAAGTTTCCGTGAGTAAATTGTTTTGCTATCAGTGTTGTCTTTTTGCAATGTAAACAGATTCAGTCATCCCGTTTTAAATCGAGGCTCGACCGCACACCGGCCGAACCAAATCTCATTGTCAGACAAAATTTTTTAACCAAATGTAAATTATGTATATAACACCCAGGTGCACATCCCCAGAATTCCCTTACAATTAGTGTGCATGCAAAGTTTCAGGTGTATAGGTTTCATGATATTTTAGCTATGGCGATGACACATAAGCACCGGCTCTTTTATTATTACCGATATCATTACATTTATATAATTTCTAACACTTTATTAAACTTCAACTTTTAAAATCGTTTTAAAGCGATTTCACCGAATTATTAGTTTAACATAAACTTTACCTTTTAGTTTCATTTTAATCTGTTAAAAATTATTTAGACATGATTTTCATGCATGCAAGAGGACCATTAGTTAACTTCTAATGTGAACTCTTTTTTTCCGTTTTGCCGAATCAGTCGTGAATTCCAATGTGGTAACAATGCACCATCATTTATAATAAAATTTTCGAAACTATTGAGACAATGGTATTGGCATTTTCAAAAGCCGCAGTAGGAAAGTTCTTGAAGTCAATACTGAACGCGATGAATTTGTTGCCCAAATTTTATTGTTCATATTTAACGACTAATTGTCTATATTTCACATTCCAGCGATTCCATCTTTCTTTTTCTCCGTCGGTGTCATAATCACTACAGAAGCGCTAATAGAATTTCCGAAAGCACAGGAAGCAAAAAATGTTTAATTTTTTATTGAAATACATATAACTTCTCCGAGCGAGGAGTTCCCAGCTCTTTGAGTCCTTCATTTCCTTTTTTAGTTTCGAGCTTTCTTGCGTGCATTTTTCGGCTAATTTCATTTTTGAAAACTCTCTCTTTCGGATTACTTTATTTTCTCCTTTGCATTTTACAGTAATGCTAATTTAATCTTATAATTAAAAAAAGAACAAATTAAAGCTTAGAAATCACACGTACACTTAAAAAATATATTTTTCAGAGAAACGAAATGAATATGTATGTAATTTACCTTTCATGTCTGTGGAATTGATAGGTTGATTTGTTATAATATAGATTACCTTGATTCTTCTATGATTGATTATTTCTGGGGGAAAAGCTTTATATATATATATATCGGACAAAATTTATAAAACACAAACGAGGAAATTGCGGTCTTATCGGTGAGTATTTTTGGATAAAACTAACGAGGAAGTTTTGGATATCCTCAGAAGAGCATTACGAAGCTAACTAGTTGAGAGGCGAAGAGAACGGTCAGCATAGGATAGCGTGAAAAGAGAATTCGTGGTAATTGGGATTCTGAAAAAAAGCTTTTGGGCGTTTAGGTTACCAGCAGGAAACGAACGCGAGTAAAATCGTGGGAAACCGGATTATATAATCCCGCGGGGCGTTAGGATATGCGCCGCGAATGTCCGCTTTCAAGAGACGAAAATGAGCGGCGACGCAGAGCGCATAATGCTATGGAAGGCATCCTAATAAGGAATGTTGTTTAATCATCGACTTTGCTAGAACACATAAGCGCGCAGTCACCGTTCGGGTATATAAACCGAAAGCGCGTAAGCCCTCGAGGCTATTATTATGTCCGATAATATGCAAATCGCAATTAGAATCGCAGGCAACAACAATCGTCGTCCTCCGGGCGAATGTTCAGGCGTTGCGTGGAAACCAAATAGATTTGTGTAACCGAGTCACGTGATTCGGCATCAGAGCTAATAATCTCTGTTGGAGAACGACGTTCGTTCGAACGCGGGAAAGCCATCCTTCCATGCGAGCGAAGAGAAATGCCATCCAATCGACGGCGGCCATTGGACGGACTTAAAAGACGCTCCCTTGTTCAATGAAATGCCAAAGCAGGAAAGCGAGTTGCGCGTAGTCATGGCAATGAGTTTCCTTTGAAATAACCTGAGCTCCTTTCCGGACGATAATAAGATTTTTTTATTCAGAGGCGGAAAATACCCTCGACTTTTCTTTTCTTTTTGATCGAGACGAATGCCGCGGCGTGGGAATGGGGGTGGTTGGTTGTTGGGTCGTAGGGAGGGGGGGATAACAGCACCTGGCAACGGATGTGTCAGCAGGTGCGCACCCTTATCTAAAGGATATCATCTAGCAGGGGACTTCTGTTTTCCCCCAATTCCGTCTCACTCGACCGATTCGTTTCTCTACTGACCCGAAAAGGAGTTACTCGGAGAACTGTTGACATTAAATCTATTCGCTCGGTCTAATTTTAGTTTGGATGCTGAAACGCATAAGTCATCGTGAAATTAATTTTAAAGAAAACTTTGCCTCATAACCTTCTTCTTGAGCCGATGTAATCCGAATGAAATGAAAATTTTACGTGCATGAGTAAACAAATGGAAGAGCCATTTACAGATTATGCGCAATAAAAAACAGCGTGTGGTTACAATTAAAATTTTGAGCCGAAAATAAATAGCAATAATTTTTGGATTGTTCTGCAAAACTATTTATTGTACTAGGTTTCCTGGGTATTAAATTTTTTAAATTGCTATTAGGGAGTAATTGCAAAAATTCTTATTGTTTTGTTTGTTTTCTCGTAATATTCCTTTGTCTCGGGAGTAAATATCCCTAAACGGCAGATTTTAAAAGAAAGAACGGCATAAAGCTGCACTAAACCATACTTTTACAAACGATTATAAAAATATTATTGGAAAAGTCTTTACGCGCTTCGGAATACGTTGGTAGTTTATACCAGGGCATCGAACCGTAATTTTTTTCGCTCCGGTTTTCGTTCCGGTTCACTCAAAACACAATATTTCGGTTCGGTTCCGGTTTCGCTCCGGCAAGCGTCAGTGAACCGGTTCGAACCGGTTTTTTTCGCTCCGACCTTAAGATATTTTTAGGAAACTTTCAAGAATTGATTTATTAATTAAGTAATTTTCTTATTAAATCAAATACATCTTCACTATAAAAATAGTGATATTTAAAAAACATACTCAAAACACGAAAATAAATTATTTAAATGTGAATATTTAGTATGTATCTTATTTATTTAAGATTATATTTTGAATTGAATATTTACAAACCATACATGCGCCGTAAATGATTTCAGCATATTAGGAAAGTATAAAGTAAATTATAAATGAGCACATTTTCTGCGTTAGAGTATTCTACACTTATTATGTTATGCAAAGCATTCATCTCATTTTCTAATTTACTGTGCTTAGTTCTTAGTGCTAAATTTTATCAAAATCCGCTGAATAGCTACGGAAAAAATTGCATCCTGATAGAAGGACGGACAGACCGAAGCTAATATGCGCTAAAGCTGGAATGCCTAATAATGAATTATTAATATTTTTATTTACAAATCGTGCGGTAAAATATTTTCATTAACAATTAGTAGATCACGTCCACTGCTCGTATTATAGTACAAACTGTAAATGCACGGCTTAATTTTTTCATTCAGAGATTACTTAAATGGATGAAAAAATCTATAAAATATCTATGAGGAAGAAGCTCGCAGAAATTGAGGGTCCGAAAATTCAGAAAGGCTGAGAAATGTTTATTAACATGATACAAATTTACGATGACTGAATATTTTTAATCACTTAAGTAGTGTGAGAATGTTAAACTTCATTATTTCATAAAATTGAAATGATAAGTACCGTTTCGAAAAATTATTACTAAGCGAAAGCATGTGATTTTCACCCGGCAGCAAATAAAACACCTACGTACATCTACATATTACCATATTTCCAACTTTAAGGAAAATCCAAGTTAAGAATCGGGAAATATTTTTGCCGGGAACACACTCTACTGGGTATGCTCGGGGGGAGGGTAGCAAGACAATTAGAGGCTGTCTTCAAAGTGCCGCCCAAGTTCCTTTCCAGTAGCCTCGTTTAACTCGTCTGTGTATTGAGATGCACATGGAAAATCCCACTATTGAGCCAACAGATACTATTATCACAAAGACACATCCTTCCCAAGGCTGAGGAGAATGTGTTCTCAAGAAAAACCCAACCCTTTTCTTATTCGGTTTCTAAACGTGAGGCTTTCAGAAAGACTCAAACTAAAGCAAAAGGAAAAACCCTTCTTTCGCTCCCACTTTTTATGCGAACCGAAAAATATGGAACGAAATAAATAACGGTTTTCGGTTTCGGTTCGGGTTCAGGAAAATATTTTTTTTCGGTTCGGGTTCGGTTTCACTCCAGGAAAAATAACAGTTTTTTCCGGTTTCGGTTTTCGGTTCGGTTCCGGTTCGATGCCCTGGTTTATACCAATCACATAAACACCTTCCTTCAGTTTCTTTATTAATTATGAGATGCTTTTCATAACGAAATAGTCCTTGTTTTTAAAAAATTACAAATAATTACGAAACCCGAGTAAATAGTTCTGGTAACTAGAAACTGGTTAATTAATTTTTTTATACGTTTAAAATTATTGCACACCTTATTTAGGTTTTAGATAAGTATTTAATTTATTAACAAAAATCTTTTATTTTTTATTGGAGATTACGGAACTTTAAATCGAGTTGATTATTTCAAAGTGGAAACTTTTGTTTCAGCAACTCAAGCAAAAACTAAACCTTTTGATTAAATCTTTAGCAATGAAAGCGAACAAAGAAATTGTTTGAGACAATATACGATTTGTATTGCAAAATGTCACAGCGATATAAATGGTGCATTCGGAGACGATTGAGGGCGTTTGCCTAAATATATAATTCAACCGGTAGCAGCTTCAATTTGTTTTAAATGAATCGAGTTTCGATTTATGCGCAAAATAGAGCAGTATCTTGTACGTGGCAGTAACAAATTTTCCAAGGAATCTGTTTGTCTTGAACTATTTTTTGTGAAATTCAATAAACCCAACTCCTTTACTGTTTCTTTAATAAATTTTCAATAAGTTTTACTCAGCGCGGTTTGAATAAAACTGTAAACGGTGTTGCGGTCGACAATTTTCTCCAAAGAAATCCCTCTTTGTTCAGAGCTGCGCATTTAAATTCTATCCCGCCTTGATTCATCAAGAAATAAGCCATTTTTGTTCTTCAAAAGCGCCTATAGACGGAGTGTTTAAGTTTTTCTTTTACCCTTACAATAGGTTCAATTAAAATCTCTTGTTTTCTCGACTCGTTCTTTTTTCCTTCCCGAAAAGAAAGGAATCCACGCTTAGGTCGCATTCGACCGAAGCGTGCGTCCTCCAACAATGCCGCAGACATTTTAACGTGTTTATTGGCGGCATAAAATCGACCGGGTATTCCAATATCGTCACTTTTAATTGGCGCCATTTTGAATTCTCGGTACTCTCAAACTTAACACGCCTAGACCTCAAGCTAACGGGAAATCGGTTTTGAACATAAAGGATTTAAATCAATGTTGGCAGCGTCACCTGGGAAACGAGGGATAGGGAAGGAGTTGTTTATGAGAGGCGGCTTCAAGTTTCATTTCATCTGTCTTCGCCTTTCTGCCCGATCGCCCATGTAATTGAGGTCTCGGCATTTTCTACGATCGTAATCTTCTCTGAAAGGAGAAACGCAAGACTCTACAATAAAACCGTACCAAATACGGCATTGCTTGGGGTATAGAAATCGAAAGCTTAATTATCTATAAAGTACTCCAAAATTGCGCACACGGAGAAAAAATCTTCGTTGATTCAGGCCGATGCGTTCCGCGAATACATTTGCGGTGTTCGATACCGCCAAGCGTTCCTTTATAGAATACAAGGACCGTTTCGGTGGTCGAGTGAGCAAGGAAATAAAAATAATTGCTTGTTTCTGTGAAACGCGTACTCTTTTTAAGAAAAACTCGAGGATAGAATGCAAGGTTCCGGTTTTTCTCATATTGGCATTCCCCAGAAGACGTTCTCTTTAAGGCAAGCGCGGATATATTAGTTTTTTTTACCGTCGTCGTTTCAAAAGAAAACGCGAAGTTAAAACGCTTGGGTTCGTTCATGCTCATATTCAGGTTTTAGAGGCGGTTTAGCGGAGGAAAATGACGTTTTATTATCTCCCGTTTTTTAAGTTGTTTTTTAAAATTTGAGTGCATGTGCAATGTAACCATAAATTTATATTATTATTACGTGTCATGGTACTCTTAATATATAGCTGAACGTGAGAATGTGGGATATAATGACAAGTAATTTATATAAAAAGATTTTTTTATTCACGAAACCTTTAGAGCGCGTTTAAAATCGCTACAAACCAATGCTGTATCCTAAGAATAAGTGTCGGACCCAGTGGCGGATCCAGGGGGGGGGGGCTTTCTTAAATTCTTTCCGCGCAAAAATCCTCAATTACACGCTGTGGATTAGATCTGTATAGCAAGGGAAAGAAGGATTCTGATAGGGGTAGGGATTTTCAAAATATAGGGCAGTTAGCAGGGGCGGTTTCGATAGGTGTAGAGGCGATCGCTCCCCCCCCCCCCCCCCCCCCCCTTGAGAAGTTTCTGGATCCGCCCCTGGTCGGACCATCACACGCGAAGCTTTTCAGTGAATATTTGTGCTGTGTAAAGGGTAAAGAAAGGGTATTACATTAACATACTCGCGTATTAGTTGCTTAAAGTTTAACAATACTAGAAATTTTTATTATAACAGCTAAATTATTTCTTGGCTGAAGAAAGCAGCGTAGATTCATTACAAAATATAAGTAAGAAACCCTCCTAAAGCAAAGAGCACGTTTTCTTAAAAATCTTAAGGGTTCTTGTCAGAGTCAGCCAAGCACTGAAGGAGGCCCGGATGCCAATATCAATGGAGGCCCCACGATATTAATATTTATAGTAATAACGACCGATTTATAGAGCCAAAGTTTAATATTATAACTTTTACGGAGTGTTTCTTTACTGGAAATAAATCTGCAAGTGATTTTTAGTAAATGTTTTTGCAAAATTTACACTCGATACTTGAATAATTGAGAACTTCTGGGGGCACCATTATTCGGGGTCTCGGATGCCTCCCATCCGCCGCATTCCCCCTTTAGCCGACCCTGGTTCTTGTTTTCCTACCAATTTTGGGGGGAGTAGGAAACCCGCACCGTTGGAATGTTAGTCCCTTACTAGGCCTTATCTATGGAAACTTCACTCCTTTAGCTTCAATATTTTGTCTACAATACCATTTCGATGTTAAGAGTTTTCCTACTTTTAAAGCCACCTAGCGTGAACTATGAACTACAGCGGAACTTCAAAGGGAAACAAAAAAAATATTCTGTTTGCAGAAAATTCGAGTTATAGAATAAAAATGAAACGAAAACTATTTTGTTCTGCAAAATTAATTCACTTCAAATTATGAAAAATTCGAGTTTTAGACTTGTAGAAGTTCGACTGTACTCGAAAAAATCCAATCGGTGTAAAATTCATAGGTTGGCAAGAGCTTTCAAATTAAAAAATAATTTTCTATAAACAAAAAAGCACATTTTTTTTCTTTTAAGAAAACGTGCTAAAAAGTAATTACATTTTCATAATTGGGAAAGTATGACGGGGTAATCCAGTGGAATTAAAACGAGAAAAAAAACGTATTTTTCTCAGTTCTTCTCCGGAGGCAAGAGTAATCAAGCACCCAAGTCCATACGGAGCGTACGCTTGGTGAATGCTATTCCCTTTTAAAGACATTGCTATAAATTTTAATCGTTCTTTCCACTTTTTTTGTGTGGTAGAAAATTTTGATCTCGCTTCTTTTCAAATTATGAAACGGCAAAGCATCCATTCGAAAAATATCAATTAATCGGCGCAAAAAAAGTTGTCGGCACGCTCTCGAGGATTTCCTGTATTTCCCCCTGCATCAAAGTCACGCGTGGATCAAGTCTTGAAAGGTGAAATATCATTCGAATGGAAACCGTCGGACTTTTTCAACCTAGGAAATGAAAAAATAAATCCCCCTTTCCTTCCTTCGCAATCCTCGAATCAAATCCAATCGTCCGTTTCTCTTATTTACGGCCCTCCGTTGCCATTGTCGGGCGCCATATCTTTTTACGCCTCTCTCTCTCGAGTATTATAAGAAAAGTCCTTTCATGTTGCCGGACTACATAGGGAAAGCATTCTTTGAAAGTTCCCTCTGAATCACCCGTTAAATAACAACAAAAAAAGAATTTATAGACTCTTCCCCCCCCCCCGCTTCCCTCTATCTCCCCCGCCCTCCTTCCCTTCCCCCTCTCGAACTATCAATATTCTGTCACAATGAAAATGGTCAATTTTTATTCAAGCCTTTTTTTTTTTTACAAATTGCGGTCGGTTAGAAGGCGGGACTTCTCACGAAGCTTTTAAACCCCGTTCCCTCCGTCTACAAAGCCATAGAGTCAAGGGGTTCCTTTTTTTTGTTTCGTTTTAACGATCCCTTTGTATCTCCGGCCCATTTCGAGAGAAAGGGCAGCGAGAGAGAGAAAGGTAGAAGGAGAATTTGGGCTGAACTGGTGCATCCTCATTCTCACACGCTCTCCTAAGCGGCGTTGCCACGTTTACTCTCCGTGTTTTTTTTTGGTCTCGCGGGATATAAAGTCTGCGCCGCCGATGAAAGAAAAGGCTCGTCACGTGATCGGATGGAGAAAAGTTTACGTACGGAGTCCGATTTATCGAGACTTTTTCGGTTCTCGTTTTCCGCCGTCTCGGAGAGATAAATCCTCCGGACGATGTTACTCGGAAGTTTATTAACCAATTAAAGGGATTTATTTTCTATTGCTTCCTTACGAAAACTCGTTATGCGGTAATTCGTCGTATGCATTATACGTGCGTTTTTAAACGATTCGCTTGGGAAGAGAGCGAGATTGGCCCTGATCCGTCCAGTGTCGTCGTGTAAATGCATTAGGAATAGAATTTTCTCGAGATTCGACATGTAATTCATCGTTAATAAGACACGATTACCAACAATTCTACTTTTGTGTAATATTTTATTTTATTAAGCTTGTGTTGCTTATTGTTGTACTACGCGTACGTCCTCGATTGCTAAACAAAGAATTAAATCCATCGTAACAATAGGAAAGTCAAACGTTTATATTTTTTGTGTCTTATTTAATATTTCAACGCGATAAAGCTTCCTAATGTCTTCTCACTGACAGTGTGGAATTGCTTGAGGAAAACGTATTGCTGAAATTCGAGTCATTTACTCCGAAAACTGATCGAAATCAGAGCCATGTTGGGAGGAGACTTCTGAATCTTGGTCGTATATCAATCGCTTAATGCGTTTTATTTCTCACGAGAAAATTTTAATGGCCCAGGATAATCGAAAAAAAACGCAAGTAACATACAAGAGCGTTTCGGCTGAGCTTTTAAATTAATTAAAATTTTTTGTTTTGTTCCTTAACCCAAGTCTCTCGATGTTTTTCAATCTCATATCCGCAATGAAATGAGAGGCTTAAAACAAATTGCTTTCCTGGTCTTGTAATGATAGTGATAATTAATGGAGATTCTCCAGTATGAATTATTGTCCACGCGTAACTGGAACTGCTAGTATTGGTCAACATACTGACAACTTTATTTATGAGATGTGGAAACAATATTATTCTATGCCATTGCAGATATTTGTATCATCTGACGGAATTTTACCTCTTAACATTAACTTTTGCGTTAAACACTTGGATGTGGGTGATTTCCTCCACGTAAGTGAGTTGAATTTCATAATCAGTTCCACTATAGTCGAAAATGGAAAACAACTGTGACCATGGAAATTGTAAACAAAATAGACCAATTTAACTTCAAATCTAACTATATATTAATTTTACGTTGACGTCTTTAGACATTTGTTTACAATTTATATCGGCGTATTTCTCGAGAACCGTTCGTCGTAAAGATATGCGGTAAACGGCGTTTTGTTTCTACTGGCTATGAGGTCCCTGGAAAAATATTTTCGTTTGCTAAAGTGTCACGGGTTCGAATCCAGGAGACAATTATATTTTCCCATAAGTTTACACGGGATTTTCGATTTTTCGGAGTGCAAGGTTTTCTTCCTTCATACGTTAAAATACGTAAATTTTCTTATTTTTTGCTTTATTTGACGGCTAAAGCTCTATACTATCTTATTCTTGCCATGTTTATACGTTACACGGTCGAAGTTTTCAGAAATACGCATTCTTTTTCGAACTTTTGCGGAGTTTTCGTACTCTTTCCGGGCGTTGCCAAGGCGACCGTCATTGTTGCCTCCGATTCAATTACTATCAATTATACCTTCAATAGGTGAAGGAATAGCGTTATTCGCTTTGCACTTTTGTTTAACATAAGCATCGAAATTATTGAAGCATAGCAACGTAAATATTTACGGATAATTATTTTGTTGACTGCGTATGGGATGCGTTTCTAGCTGTATCAATAACATGTGTATAACAAACAAGCTCCTAGCGTATTGAGTTTTATTTTAAACTAGCTGAAAGTACCCGGCGATGCCCGGGTTATGGCAGACATCTTTGTCGAATAAAAGTATGTATTATATGGTAATACAATCATTTCACCTTTTGTGCATTTTTTACCAAAGGTTGAAGGCATTATAAATTAGAAAAATATGTTTTAATATTTATTTCAAAGCTTGCTTGTAAACAATATTTTTTGACGTAGGCCACAATGTCGTGCCTATCTACCGCCTTCTGTCCCGGCAGCAACTCCGCTATTATTTCTGGCCACTTCGGGTTGCACGTCCATCGCTGGCCAACGTGTCCATCAAGTACTCTCTTGCCCCCTCCACTGGCCCACCCACCATCGGTAATAGGTCCGGACTAAACCTTTCTAAAATGGCACGCCGCTTTTTTGTTTCAAGATGGCAGATGAAATTCAGAATATACTTTTTACTATTTAAATAGGCCCACAGACCATCTCATCAAATTTGGTTAGAATTGGACTAACCGTTTCTGAGATAGCAGGCCGCCATTTTTTTCAAGATGGCGAACAAATTTTGTGTAAAGCCTATGTGTTAAGTGAGTGTCCCAGCTATGTCAGTGCAAAATTTCAGTTCTATCGGCGCAGTAGTTTTTGCGTGATTGAGTAGCAGACAGATACCACTTCATTTTTATAATAGTAAGAGATTGTCAATTAATTTGTTTTTTGTTTTGTTTCATCCTTTGAATGCTGGAATCTTAACTTTTTGTAAGTAGAACCATCATATTACCCATCTGTAATCCTTATTAACGCAAATAGGCTAACACATCAATTAAAAATTAGATGAGAATAAGGACGCACGTTACTTTGTAAACACATTATATGGTTATCTTCTCTTCATTGATAATCTAAATAAACGGTTGCATTGACGTCACCTTTATAGTAGGTCCTGTAAGAAGTTAAAAGCAGTCGTTGATAGACACTTGAAGTAAAGCAATTGTTTGTGAGTTCGTCTATAAGGGTGCAACGTTAACCATTGGAGCTAAGGTAAGGTAGAGCTATTAGCCCAGCTACAGCTGCCAGAGAAAGGAAAAGGAGCCAGAGATCAAACGAAGAGTATCGTAGGAAAGAGAGAGAAAGAGATGCGGAAGCTCATAGGATTGCCCGTTTAGATGAGGAGCGGAGAGTACAAAAAAGACAAAGAAATAGGGAAACACGTCAAATGAATATGGAACAAAGAAGATCTAACCTAGGGCCGAACTATTTAGATTATTTGCATTTCATTTATTTCATTAATTATTCAATCAAAATTATTTCACTAAACTTTCAGTTTATTTAAATCGCGATGGGGATCGGAGATCCTAGGCTGCCCTACTAGCCATCCATTAATTTAGAGCCTATTCCTTGCTCATTCCCGTCTATTTACGGCTGATTTTAAAGAGATTTTTGTTATTATATATTTTCATATGAATATAGTACGTATTTATTAATTTAAAATTTCCACATAAATAATTGATTTCTCAAGCTCAACTTACTTCTGCAGTCAAACTGGAAATTTCTACAGATCCAGTTGCTATAATAAAATTGGGAAAACCATGTGCGTATTTAGACTGCAAACCAACCGTCCTCATTAATATATATTAATTTTTTGAAATATAGCTCTCTTTGAAAACTGCTGTCGTTTAATCACCACTGAGGATTCTTCTTTTTAGTTGAAACGGGCATTTAGCTTTCTGAACCTTTACTGCTGTTGGATAAATCTAAATTATGAAATTATAAACATTTTGGATTTTATGAAACATCAGCATCATGGAAAATACAGCTTACACTATAGCTTTATGTGAATGATTTGAGTTAATATCATTACCGTTGAATGTATCCAATAAAATATTCATTTAGGTATTAATGATTGATTTAGCTGTAGAAATATTGTCCATTGATATTATTATAAAACTCATTTAAATTAAGCTATTGTCAAGTTCAGATCGCCGAGATCTTTTCCGTTTTTGTGAGCACATTATTATTATTATTACATAAATGTTACAATTTGGCCCCTAGGCCAGGTGGAAACTTTACAGAGTCAGACACACAGAACAACTAATACACTTACAACGTAAAATACACTCACAGTCCTCGTCCACCAAATCCCTCCTAAATATTACAACACTATACACTTCCAACTGACATTTGCGATTTCACTAACCAAAAGCAAATCTAAACCTGCGCCAGATGCCACTAAATCGACTAATACAATGATAACACATTGCAAGGATTTTCAAGGTTCCTCAGCATTGTGTTGATGACTATACCCACTACTGCTTTAAAAAAATTAGCGTGATGTGATGAAATTCCATGACAACTGCCATTTTGAAGAGTCACTTCGTCTCAATTTGAAGTTCAATCGCCGGATTGTATTTCTCGATTTGAAAAGATTTTCACGCCACCTTTTCGATGTACCGATTCATGAATTTGGCGTTTTATTTTACCTCAATCGTAAGTTTGAATCACGAAGTTTTCATCAAACCCTTTAAATGCTTTTACACATCTTTGTCTTATTTCTTCGTAGCGTAACAAAAAACAAGTATGGACGGTGTAAATGTCACAACTACTGAAACTCGGATACGTCTCTTTGTCCTACAGCTGCGTTAAAGTGTCAGGTTACATATCCCACTATAAAGACGTTTTCTGGCTGTTTCACGCGTTCGTGAATGTCGACGTTTTATTTTATTTCCATCGTAAATTTGATGACAGTTCACCTGGTATTCCATGTGGGTTTTCACACATCTTTTTCTTCTATGATTTACTGCCGTATTGTTACCAGGTTGATCGTTTCAGGCTATTTTTTATTGACAAATTTTATCTGAATTTCTGTATTAACTTCTTGAAAAGCGAGTTTCATTCATGTTCTCGAAAGCGTAATAGCTGATTAAGTTGTATTTGTCTGAGTGCGCACGAAATAATTGCTAGACATGATGAAGGTATTTATAGCCTCACTCACAGATGGTTAAATATCTATCAATTATCTCAGGCTTCTTTGTTAAGAGATAGAGCTGAGGAAACAGAGCATGATCCAAATTTTACTTTCAAAGCAAGTCACTAGGAACCGCATGGTTTTCCAAAATGGCCTCGAGATGTGCAATCAATCACGTAAGTCCTTGAGAGCATTGTCATCGTTATGAATGCGTCGCGTTAATGATTTAGCAGTACATAACCGCCGCTCCAAATTTTTTTTAATTGCCTCGTATAACCTCAGGCAGTTTATCATTTGGAAGTTTATGGTGATATATAAAGCTGAGTGAAAGTATTATGATTCCTAATAAGTTACTTTGCTGTTGTTTGTTTGTTTGTTTGAATCTATTTATCCATTCATTTTTCCTTATCATGGCTTATAATATTTATTTTATTTTTAATTTTTTGAAATAATTGCTGTTGTTTTTTTTACTCTAAAACAGGGGTGGGCAAACCGTGGCCCGCGGGCCATATGTGGCCCTCGAGAACATTTAACGTGGCCGGCGAAACTTTGGTGAAAAATCAATCTGTAAAATTTAACACAATTTTATATTACTTTTGGTAAAATTATTACAATAAAACCTTTAGTTTTGAAAATGTAGCCCTACAATCCTTGTTTGTAGTTGTTTTTCACTGATGTATGATGCCTAAGAATCTAAGCAATTTCCGATTTAAACTCTAATCTGGCCCGCCTAAGCATTGGCATCTTTCAATGTGGCCCGCTGAAGAATTCGCAAACACCGATGCGGCCCGCCATGCAGAAAAGTTTGCCCACCCCTGCTCTAAAAGAACTTCATTATGGCGTTAGTGAGAGATATATATTGTTAAACAATTTATAAAATTGATATGACCTTTCTCTTGACCTGGCTAAGCTTGTTATTTCTTAAGTTGTTTCAGCCCATGTCCTTGTAAAGAACCCACGCAGATGATGAGTGATTTAACCCGTTACCGAAAACTGGTTCCATAATTTTTTATTCGTCAATTATAAATCTTTGAAGAATGCTTTTCAGGATTATTGGAAATAATTTATAAGCCGATAGGAACATATTTTTTTGCCGTACATTCGAATAACATTTTATGAGGTAAAAATGAATTTTTGTTTTTAATCAACCTATGCGTCCACTTTTGTATTTGTTGTAGTGAAGTTACTTTTGCTGAAATTCGCTTTGTGCTAAGAATGGTTGGGGAATTGGAAGCACGCGAATCATCTTTAGTATAAATTCAACTTAGGCTTAACTGGAAGGCAGTTATAATATGAAATAAAATAAATCAGCACAATCGTGCTCATGATTGCCTGATAACTGTGAAATAGGTCCCATTAGATTATTTAAGTGGTAATTGTGCCAATTTACTTTATCTCGTTTCGTCATCCTTAGAACAGAATCAGTGACTTGTATCGTTGACATGATCTGCTGAATCGTTTTGCCCTTGGTAATTTGACTTAAGTTGTTCATTATTTGCTTAATGTAGGTCTTTTACACTCTTATTTATAATCTCGCGAGTTTCAGGTCTATATTTCTATTACTTGCAAGGCTTATTCAATATGATAACGACTTAATGGGCTGGTGATATATCATCTTCATCCTCGACTGATCAGATTACTGCATAATTTCATGATGAGTGAGCACAACTGTCTTTCTAAGCCAATTGGTCAGTTATGAAGAAGTTCAAAATATGACGATTTTTCTAAAATGTGAGCATATATAAGTGTAGAGGGCGTGCTATATCCTTTTGGATGAAATAAATATATTTACGAATCTATTCTTCGAATTATGTACTTTTGTCGCTGAATTATATGAATTATTCCGCTTTTCGTTAACTTCCACACACTTTGTAATATGAGACTATTTTACGCAACACAAAAAAATTAAATAATATGAACAAATTGTTCCCTTTTATAATTCCTATTTCATTTACACATAACATTTGCATTAATTAGTTGATATTATTTCTATAACATTCGTTGGCACTCAAAATGAAATTTGCTCCACAGACATCTCGACAACTTAATTAATGAAATGGAAGCTGTCAGAAAATAAAAAAACGAGACTTCATTCGACGAGTAAAAATTTCCTCCTCTTCCTTTTTCAATTTCCTCTTACCACGAATTGACTCGCATTGTCTTGTTTCTCTCGGCGCCATGAACTATGGGTTTAATCCAGAGAACACGCGCATGGTACCTTCTTCTTCTGCTGCGGGTGGGCGGACTTTATTCTGCTCGGGCGATCCCTGTTTTGTTTTAAGGGCAAGTCTCTCTCTCTCTCTCTTTCTCCCCTTATTCCACGTAAGAGCGAGTGTGCTCGAGGTGACCGCTGGGCGTCTTCCCCCATTGCGAGAGAGAGAGAGCCTGTACGACACGACAAACCGTTACTCCGCCGCGATTGATCGATTCGCGATCGTGATCCGAGAGGTCGAACGGGTCGCTTTTTGTACCGTACATGCTTTCCACGGTAAGATACGCCGTCCTCTCCTTTCTTCTTTCTTTCTTTCTTTCTTTCTCTCTCTCCCTCCCAGCGAAACCTTAATAAATCCTTCCCATCGTGACACTCGGTTTGATCTTAATGCGCGCTCGTGTTTTTTTTTATTTTTGGCTACATAAGCGGTGATATAATTCACTCGTCTCCGCGTATTGTTTTTCCGTTCCGTCGTCTTGTTTATCTTCTTTTGGTGCGCGAAAGTTTTCGCGCCGTTTTGGGTGTATCGTTTGTTCGAAAGAAAGAAAAGAAGGTGGCTTGGCTCAAATACGAGCATTGTTCCTATTCCAAAGATGCGCATGAATTGTTTTTTTTTTGTCACCTCGAATGTTGCACTCGCAGATAGAGGCACGGTTGATTTTTTTTGGCGAATATTTTCTGTGCAGTCATAAAACGTTTTTCAGATATTTATCCTTCTTCAGGATCGTGACGCAAATGTTTGCCAATTGAACGGAAAAAATTTCTCGTTCTTCTTCGATGTGAGATAACGTATCGAGGCAAGCATCAATCTGGGACATCCTGTGACTACATTTTTAGATACATGTTTATTTATTCGTAGATACGGTCACAAATACGGAAAATTCCACAAATCTTCGCGTTTTATTTTTTCGCTTTAAAATCTTGGCAGTTTCTTCAAGTTGGAAGTATTCTAAAATTTGCAAAAGGTGTTGGTTGAGAATAGAAAAAAATTTAGCCGCACACCATCGTGCATGAGATAAAAAAGTATATAGCGTAACGGAATATTGTTGGGTCAACCAAGTTCGATGCAATTATTTTTTTGTATTGATCTGCAAAAACCCGACTTCGAAAGAATTTTTCGAAAGAAAACCCTGCAAGTCGAACTCACAAATTTATCAACAATTTATTTTTATAATTCGAGTTGCTTGAACTCATTTGATAAATTTGCCAATTAAATTTTGGAAATTGATTTTATATATTGTAATTCGCGTTTTATGTGAGGTTTTCCCGGTCTCTCTGTAAAAGTGGAATGGAATTTTAAATAAATCGCGAGTGAAGTGTACTCATGTGGTCAGTTGTACATGAATCGGCAAATCAAGCGTATATTTATTAAGATAATTATGAAAGTTTTAACATATTTTATTTTTATTTAAAAAATATATAACCCATTTTAAAAGTTGTAGGTTGTAAACAGATTTCATGGATCGCCTCATATAAACTTCAAAACCGTCTTCAAAAGTATATCTTCCAAGTCCGAGTTTAGAGTATTGTTTAATATAAAAAAATTCCCACGGTGATGGACCCGGTTCCGTTACGAGAAACGGTCCCCGAAATTGAGCAGAACCGGAATTCGAATAGCGTCGCATCATTGGAAATTCGGACTTGTCGAATTTATGTCCTTCGATTCTGCGAATTTAAATGTCCCTTGAGATCGAGCGTGTCTTGAAAACACGTGTCGCTTCCACATCTGTCACGACATTCGAGATTTATGTGTTCTGGATGCTTTGGTAGCGAGAAAAGATTGGAAAACTGCACGCGACCTCGCGAGGCATCGCCGAAGCACGGTTTTTTTTCCCTACCGAACTACACATGTCTTTCGCTTATTTCAGTCTGCCAAAAGCAAACTTCTTGCGAGCGTGATTCGCCAAAAAAATTCCAACTTTTTATTTTATTTTTTTCGTGACGTTTTCTTTCGAACAGTAATTGAATTCCCTTCGCTGATAATTTTCAATGGGCGAATAAACCACAATTTTTATTGTATATCTTTCCTAATTCGCCCGCCTCTCCGATATCACTTTTTCTGAATAATGTATTTCATTTAGTCTTGCTCTAAAAGTACTGGAGATTTGAAGGACGCATTGCGCGATGTCTTTTTCTATTCTACGGTTGTATTTTTAATCTGACGCATTTGTTTAAGTTAAAAAAAATCTGTTAGTGATTTAATGTAAAAGTTGACGAGATGAATTTTGTGATTAACTTTATAATGTCAATGATCCGTCTTATTTCGGTTGCGTACATATTTGCCAAAGAAGATAAAAGCAACTTATAAATTCCACATCTATAATATATAGCAGAATATATTAATCGTTTCAAATATATATTTTAGGTGGAATTTTCAAAGATTTTGGTTTTCATTGTCACAAAACAGTTCCATCAATTTACGACGGAAACTATTACACTTACATATTTGCATAAAAGCGACCCTGTGAATCCTTCCGGTCTGTATTCTGCACACATTTTAAGTGTGGCTTAACTCTTAGGGTTTCCTTGTACAAATCCACGGGGAAACAAGCCCTTTTGTTGAGGTTGAGAAGGTAGCAATCAATTTAATCAAGAATTTGAATTATCAGAAAGATATATTATACTTTTTTTTAAACCAGATTAAGATAAAAGTGAACGACTTGGTTTTCGCGAAGAAAATTCTCACCAAATGTCTGTCCGCGTTACGCAACTCGGCTAAGAAAGTCGTATCTGCCGAATCCAATTCTGATTTTATTTATTTTTTTCGTTTCCTTTCAACGGTTCAACATCCTCTCACTTTTTCCATTCTCGACAGGAGCGCGTGGGAAGCGCTGCCTCCATAGAGCGCGGCCTGCCCCACGCCGCGCCCCCGCCCCCGCAGTACCAGCCCCAGCACCAACAGCACCAGCAGCACCGCCATCAGTCTCAGAACCACCTCCAGTCTCCGAATCACCACCAGCTGCAGCAGCTGAATCACTGTGCAAGACCCCCGCAGTGCGGCCCCCGCGTCCCGCCCCCTTTCTCCAGGCCTCTGCCCCCACCGCCCCCGCCGACAACCTCGCCTCCCGCGACAACGGCCACGATCACCCCCGCCGCCACCACTACAACTGCAGCCAGCACCACCACCGCAGCGTCGTCCCCCGCCCAAGAACAACCCCCTCCCAGGTCATGCACGGTTTGCGGTGACCTCTGTCCGGGATTCGCCCAGCACGTGTGGAGGTAAGCGGCTCCTCTTTTCCCTCTCTCTCTCTATCATTTGTTTGTCTGTGTGTCTGTCTTTCTTTGCGTCTGTGACTGGAGTCGAGACGTGCTTCAGAGTCCGTTGACCCGCCTTTTCTTTTTCTGTCTCGGGTTTCGTCTCTCGGAGATTCACCCGCGCGATTATGTCTACGCCTATTAAAAATAAAGCGATGATATGGCACCGATTGCGTCACATGTGAGACGAGGGTGCGCGCATGCGTGCTTTGGTCTTATCCGGAGGGGATGTGCTCATTGGAAGGTCTTTTCGTGTTTTCATTTTTTATCCTCTTTAACTGGTTGACTTATCGCTGACTTATGGTGTTATGGGATTGTTAAATGAAATATCGAAGTGGTATGACGTATCTCAATCGACAGGACGAGTGACCTTACCCTTTGGAATCAAGGGGTTATCAGTTTGTTCGTTTATCGTGCGATCTGCGAATGTTGGAGATATATTTTTATTCAGTTGGCTCGCGAGAATTTTCATTCGATCGTAACCGTGAGACTATTTTTACGAGAGCAAAAAGAATTGAGCTAAAAAATAATAATTCTATTACACATTAGATTTTTTATTCGATGATGTGGTGTCCAAACTTTTCGGTTCGAGGGCCATATTTCCGCCCTCTTCCAGTCAAAAAGAGATGAATAATAATTGAAGAATACTAAGAGGTTTAGATGTGGGTCAGTGTCGTAAATAGGGTGGGGGGTGTCCATGGGGTCTGGACCCCCTCCCCCCTCTTAAGAAGTAAGACAAACGTCAATAAATTAATTAACCGTTCGATATTAGTTCTGCCACTTTAAAATTCATTTCTATAATCCCCATTTATAATCCTTTCTTTTTTAGTTAGTAATTATTAATAATGATATAAAAATTATTTCAGCTTTTTAACATTGAGTTCAACTTTTTTCCTTTAAGAATATAATTTGGACCCTCCCCCCTTAGGAAAATTCTGCGTATGCCACTGATGTGGGTTAATATTAACTGACTACTTTTAAATGCATTTATACATTATGCGAATAGAGGAGTAAAGGTAAAATATATTCTTTTTGTAATTTTCTATTTTCATTTTACGTTACATTATGCCCTTTAATTACTATACTCGTGGCGGGCTTGATGAAGGCACTCGGCGGGCTGAATGTGAACCGCAGGCCTTAGTTTGGGCACCTCTGCTTTTCTGTCGCTTGAAAAACGTATATTAAAAAAAATTCAATTACCTACTTCGATATTTCGAAATTTGGTACCGCCGATCCCGAATAAACGCCCTTTCAATCTCGAATTTCTTTTGTGTTAGTCGAGAGAATGGCGTCGTTGCATAACCCATGAAACATACGCAGCAGTTCTTTGGAGGTGTTAAAATATTATGTGCCGGCAATTAACGCGATTATATATCACTATTTAAATGATATACGGACATGACACGCTATGATCTATGAAGCTTACGTATGACCCGTCAATATGTGTGGAAAGTGAATGCTAATGAGAATAAGTAAATGCGCTTGTCAGCTATTTATATGCTTAAGATAGATGAAAAGTGTGCGTGCATCGTTGCATTTTACGCTCGAAGCAATTAATATTCTTATTTTTTGCAATGAAAACTGCATGTTTACGGTGTTGCTCTTGGGAAATCTAAATGTAGCAATTGAGGGAATGTCGAAATGCCAAATATCTCGGAAAAATAAGTTAAAAGTAAATAAACGACAGGCGACCTGAATAAGACAGTCGCTACTCGTAAAATAACGCAATTTCTCTGCGCCCAAAACATAGCGAAATGCGGTTTTGGAACAAAGGTAAATGTCGGAATTTCGGGATGAGTAGAGAAATTTTTGAAGGCACGACATTTTTTGTTGACTTTTGTGAGAATCCGACTTTCACATTTTTTCCCCTTCGTCTCTGGCCCGGGTCGCGTGCATAGATAGCTCCACGCTTTCTCTATAGCGGCGTCATCTTCACCGTCGACCGCGTTCTCACCCTCAGATAAATGCATGGGAATCCCTCAGTTTTTCCGATTCGGGATCCAGAAATTGAGGTTGTGGTCGAGGGAAAGGAAGGAATCGCTTGATTGAACAAAATCATTCTCCGCCTCACTTCTGCTTTTCCTCCATCTCCTCCTCCCTCCCGTACGATCGCTGGGAACGTAATTTACGTTTCCGACGCCGGAAACGCCCGAAAAACGCCCGTCGGTCTTCAGGGAAGAAGAAAAAAAAACTGAAAAAGCTTTGACCGAGCCCACGGGCGTATAAGACGGAAGTCTTGCCTTTAAACGATCATTTTTCGCGTGAGATATGTTCTGTAATTTACTTTTTGTTCGCATTTTGATACTCGTCTGTGCGGTGAGACAGTTCATAAAAATTACTCGCTATTACATTCATTTTTCCTTTACTTTGAAGCATTAAAAAGTTACCTTTGCCTTTTTGTAGACATTTCGCTCGGTTGCCTTTAAGGCCTCTTCGTTCCTTGGTCATTAAAGTTCAGTAGTGGCAAGAAAGCTACTTGACAATTTACAATAGGTTGACTGTTACGGTCGGTTGGTTAAATTCGTAATTCCTGAAATTCAAAAAATATTTTTGACACGTCTTTAACGAAATCATATTCAAACTGCCCAAAATTTGTTTATTTTATCCTTGATCGTTCATAAACAACACAGCTATTTAAATCTCCCATTTTACTGGTAATTCTCAAGAAGTACTTGTTATGACCTAGTTTTTCTGCCTTCGAATTTTAGCCTCCTTGATTTATTAGGAGAGAAATATTATTTGCATAACTTCGAAAATTATCCATGGATGTTTATAATTTAATTAAATGTTTGAAATTTGTCCGTATTTCCAAAAATTTCAACTGTAAAAATTTGCAATTTCATCTGTAAAGATGATTGGCAGATTACCGCTGAGGGCGGCTGCTTTGTGGCCGAAAAGCTATTATGGTTTACTCAGTAATTCTATGGCTTATAAAAGCATGACCTACCAAGTTGTGACCCAAAAGTTTTCAAACTGACTTATTTTGGAGATGTATTGTAACAATCCGAAGTTGGTACCACTGAAAAGCCCTTCTCTGAATCTTTGTTGCCGATGTAGGAAATCGCAACAGTGTGTTTTGCCTGATTTGTGCTGTTCCATTTTTTAAATCTATTTATTGGTAAAAATGGTTCCTTAAGTGTCGACCGAAAAAAAATTGCAACGGGTGGATATTTCTTTAGTGTTCAACCATAGGTCTTTCAGTACGACCAAGAGACCAAATTTGAAAGGCTTCAGATGGATATTTTTAGGCAAAATTTAAAATCACTCAGCCAAATCATCTAACTTTAACTTATTCCGCAAATTTAAAAGCTCTTTGAAAGAATTACACTTTGAGTCAGTGGAATGAATCAAACGAAAATCGAAGACTTCGAGGAACGTTACGAAACAGGACTCCAAAAAAATGTATCCAGTCTCCAGCCGTGTCAGTGCCGTTGCGAGGAGTGTCTGGGTCTGCAAGGTGACTATTTTGAAGGATACCCCGTTAAGATCTATTCCTTTAATACCTGTAATTTTATATAACTATCAACAGTCCGGAAACATTTGGGTCACACTTGGTAAAATATACTTGAACATTCCCCGAGGCTATCGACTCACTTATCTCTGCCTACCAATGGAATGCGTCGCTTTCTGGTAATTAGGGGAAATTCTTGTGCCAGCCTACTAACCTTCATTATCAAAAAGCCTAAATTCTTTTAATGTTTTTTAAACTTTTTTCGAAACCTCAACCGTCTCTTTTTCGTCACTAAAAACTTTCACCACATCGTTCCGAACTCAAAAATGTCCCCTCGATAAATCACCGGCGGTTTGGGTTCGAGCGGCTGGAAGGAAGGAAGGAAGTCTTACACAGGTTCGTGGAAACTCGATAACCGGCCGCTTATGCAGAAAACCTGAATCTTAATCGACGGATCGAGGTAATTCGATATTTGGTTCAACGTCCTTCCTGCTGCCCTTTTGTCTTGGCATCCACTCCTCTGCTTTAAGGACTGCACCATCTGTTGTACGGGTGGTCTAAGCTGAGATTGGTTGTACATACATATTATGGAACGTGCGATGAAACGTCTCGTCCAAATTCGTTTCTTCTTCGAATATTAAGTTCCTTCTCTCGACGTTTCCCTCGTTATCTTTTATTTTTAAGCTCAGACAAAAAAATGCGAAAACTCGCAGCTGTTGCGATCACGAAGTTTGAAGCGAAATTTTCTCTCGGCAAAAAAGAAAAATTCTTGTATCATTTTTGCGTAAAAACCTTGAAAGAATTCGCGTATTAGCGGAGTGGTTGGCGCAAGCACTCTTGCTCGGAGGTTTCGCAAACATTTACCTCATCTCGAAGCACGCTAATATTCTTGAGTTCTTATTCGCGAGCCATTCATTTTTTTAGTAGTTCATCCGTTCCTTCATCTCTAAAAATCCGCATTTCTTTCGTTTACTTCAAAACGTGTAAAACCTTTGTCTTTAACCCTTTACATTTGGCCAGAAATCTTTCTTTTGATTTTCTCCATAAAGGTTCTCTTTCATATCGAAACGACACCTTACGATTTCTTTCAGTATACTTTCGATCGATCAAATTCCCTTTAACAAGCATTCCATTTAAATTTTCTTAAATCCGTACGTCCGTTGTAACTTAGCAACACCCATATAATGTTTTTTTTTAAACGGTCGTAAACCGCGTTATTATTCCGTGAAATTTTAATCCGCGATCCGATTCAATCTCGAAATGCAAATCCTAACGAAATAAATTACACGACGCGGAATTTGATTTGTGAGTCATGCGTTTCTTCGACAGCTTTATCTTCTCCCACCAATCATTCTTTCGCTCCGATCGGATCCCTCCCTCCATTTTTCCGCTCCAATTTCTCGCGCTTGACAAAAAATACTCCATGAATTTCTTAGCAGTTTTTTATCGACCGGCTGGCTGAAAAATAAAAAATTAAATCGCCCCTTTAATCGGGACTTTCACCCGGAAAAGAACGTTGACTTGTGTTGCAATGCCGAGATTTTTATTCTCGGAAGCGACGTCGTTTCCACGCAATTCTCCTTGCATCCTTAAAAACTCCAGGAATTTCGAAACGCCCCGGGCAAGGAGCCAGATGAGCCTGGCAAAGAACCCCTCCACACACGGGTCGAGAGGGCATTTGTTTAGTCTGTTAAAGGAAACACATCGCAGGCGTGGCTCGAACGCATCGCCAGCGATACCTCGCAACCTCCGCATGCGCTGCGTACGAAAGCATTCTTCCACTTCTTTTTTTTTCGTTCCGTTTGGAAGGGCCGACTCGTCAAGTAAAAAAAGTAAGAAAAAAGATTCTCGATACGAAAGATATCCGATGAAACGGAAAGGTTGGCAGCACTTCGGGTGTTCTCCTCCGCGGGAAGGGAAAAAAATTTCCGGCTACTCGCATTGGGTGACTACTTTCTTGAAGCTCCTTGTAAACAGGTTATACCTTTTTTCCTCGCTGCCTTCGTCTGTTTCCTCTCTCTCCTCCTCTCTAAAAGATCTCTCGTAAACTCAATCGGTATAAAAAGAAGGTGCTCGGGCTCTTCTCTCCTGCCATCTCTCTCTGCATGGCTGAAGGAGATTCTCAATCTCTCTGCGTTCCAGAGTCCCCCCAACCCTTCCCTTCCTTCCTCCCTCCCTCTCATTTCCCCCTTCCTCTCTCTCTCCACTCCTCGTCTTTTTCCATGTAACACGTCTCCTCCCTCTCATACCGATGTCTTTTTGAGTCCCCTTTCCCTCCTTAACCCTTCCCCTTAAAGCGTCCCGAACACTTTTTTTCGAATTCGACCTTGTGGTCCGTCGCGTTGACGGCGACGTGACCTTGAAGCGGTCGACGGTCGTCGCTTTTAACGCGTCAGCGGATTATTATTATTTTTTAAATTCTTCGCCGCCTCTAGTGTCAACCCTGAGAGGAAGAGGATGGGACACTCGATACAGTGAAAATGTGGCGAAAATACGATACACCTTCCTATCGCCGCGCTATTACGTCCATCCCACGCGAACTTACTGAAATAGGAATAGCTGGACCAATACGCTTAGGAAAATGACTTTTTTAAAAAATGAAGAGTGCGTCGTCGCTGTAGGTGCCATTTATGAATTAGCGTACCGAATTCTTACGTTATGGTCGTTAGTTTGGTCGTTAGTTTGGTCGTCCGTTACTAAAATTAAAGCTTTGTCGAAACAACGCGGTCTACAATAATGAAATTCTTATAGCAAATGGCCACAGTGTGCGGTATTCCTTAAATATAAATTTGGTTGAACGATTAATAGGTTAATTAATTAATTCGCGTAATACCTCCGTCTGCTACATATACTCCATTTGTTTTAATAGTTATAACTAAAACACGTTCAGTTACGAACGCTGGGGTTAAAAATGGCATTACTGATGCTGGAAAACCTTTTGAGCTTCGAATTCCGATCTAATTACTCTTTATATTATTCATTCAATTGGGGTAAGGTTTTCATTGTCTTTGTCACAAGACGATCATTAGTAATGCAGATGACGATTTGGTTGGGCGTGTTAACTCGTCATCCCACGTCGAGAGTTGGTCGTAGGAGGCAGGACAGGACCGGCCCGACATACCAACATAGCCTGGCGGCGGCCCCGGGCGACGAATTCTGGCGGGCGTTTTCACAGCACACACTAAATAAATAATTTGCGAATAGAAAAACAATCGCCAGTCAAAAAGACGAAGCATCTCGATGGCACTTCTTTCGTGGTTGTTTTAAAAGAACTATATTGTCTGTAAACATTTATATTCATAATAATTTGATGGAGTAAATGGGGCACTAGAATATATCATTGCCCGCGGCGCCAGAACATCTCGTGCCGATGCAGACAAATGCTTGATGGAATACGCGACGCTGAGAATCTATATAGGAAAATGGCGATTTTCTGCGCGGCTGTTAATCGCTCGGACGGATCAGCTAACGGGCTAAAAGGGCTGAAGCTGCCGGAAGAACAAAAAGTAATCACAAAATAAAGATCACGTTCAAAATAAAGGAAAGAATACTTATTACACAAAGAACTTAATTTCCATCGAAAATTTCCCTCATATATTTAGTTTAAGTAGCTTGTTAATGCCCCAAAACATCATCAGCCCTGGATCCCCAAAATTCACCATCTGATAAATCGATTCGAAAAATCGACGGCGATAATATGAAGAATAGAGGCCGAATGTACACGATTCGAATATCAGGGAAAGACGATTTGGCTGTTCGATTCGAACGTCGATCCGGTCGTTGGCATCTCCAGCCTTCTAGTTCCTTCTCCTCGAGTAAGATTTCGATTCTCGCCAATCTTATGCGGCTACCTGGTCACACCATTCGATAAGGAGCAACAGTACATGTAATATTATTGTATGGATCTCACGACCTTTCCAAGGAAGTGGTTTTGGTGTTACAGACCAAGACGGATGCGTAACGAAATAAAGTGTATTCGTTTCCAGTCTTCGTCTAAAAAAAATCCAAACGCAAACATCCGCGTGCGACGCATTGACCCGAAGTATGGATTTTTCCACTCCTTTTGTCTTCGAAACCTCGGATAAATTCAAATAATGGTTAACACAGGACGTCGTATTGCGCAGTAGTACGTAAGAAAAAACATTTTCACCTCTCACAGAAATTGTTTATTTCTGGCGTAATGTCGAAGCTCGAGGAAAAATGTCTGATGAATGAAGGAAGTTCGGCAGAAAGTGAAATTTAAATCCCAGTTCTCGGTGGACCCCGTGCGGGGCGGTGACCAAATGGACCGTTTTCTCACGCACGGATTTGAATGGATTCTAAAAATAGCACGGCGTCATTGCTTCCCACCACCAACTCGCTACAAAACTTCATTCCGAGTGATTTTTCGCGCCGTGTCTGGAACGGGTAAAAAGGGAAAAACCATTTCAGCTGGTTATGGAAGAACCGCAAGATTTCGTCTTCGGAGCCTCCCTTTTTTTTTTAACAAACCTCAATGCATCCTACGCGAAAACACCCTTCGGTTATCGTGCTTCTGAATTTCGAAATTAGGAGGCCTTCTGCTGTTGATGATGCGTTAATGGAGAAATACGATGTGTTATAAGGAAAATTTTGGAAAATCAATTCAGTTGAGAGTTATACGCAGGGCCGGCCAAAAGGGGGATGCGGCGGTTGAGATACATCCGGTCCCCCGAATAATAGGGTCCCCAGAAGTTCTCAATTATTCACTTTTCGGATGTAAATTTTGCAAAAACTTTTTTAAAAAATCACTTGTAAACTGATTTCCAATAAAGAAACACTCCGTTAAAGTTATAATATTAAAATGGGGCTCCATAAATCGTTCGTTATTACTATAAATATTAATATCGTGGGGCCCCCATTGGTATTCGCATCCGGGCCCCCTTCAGTGCTTGGCCAGCTCTGGTTATACGAGACATTAATTTTATTTTACAAAGACTAAAAATGTTTCATTGCCATACAGCTAGATAATGGGTCATACCATGTAAAATTGGTTGCCCTAACTTTGTTACTTCGACGCAAATCACCTACAGACGCAAACGATTACGAAGAGGCGCTGAAAAAAATTAAGAAAATTTATGAAACCGCCGGTGCACATGCAGGCACACGACGTATATAAATGCACTTCTCCGTTAAAACATCGAAATTATTTTTTTCACTAGCAAACGGTACACCATAATGTAGAAATTAACTCGACCGTAAGGAAAGACCGTGGCGTCTCTAATTTCCATGTCATTTACGGTAGTAGCGGCAGTTTCACGCTCGGTTGTGCGTGCCCCACGATGCGTGCGTGCACTGCTTCTCCTCCGAGCGGGTAAATCCCCAGATCTTCGATGTGGCTCTCTCTCGTGACAGCGAATATACGTTAGGAGGCTCGGACGGAGGCTGGCTTCGGTGGTTTCCGAGTAAAGAGCAGGAGCGAAGGGGTGAAGGGGCGAAGGAGAGGGGTGGGAAAGGGGATGGCCCGAGGGAGGAAAGGGGTAAGAGGGTGGCGAGCCGTCGGAACGACACAAGAGAGGTCGTAAGTTCAAGTTACACGTTTTCCGCTTGTAGTGCGAGATCATTTGTAGTCTTGTGCTTTATGAGCCATCCTCCCAACATCGCTCTTCGGCCGATAAGAAATCTTTACGCCTCTCCTGGTTAACCGTCGAAATGGCCTTTCGGTTGCAATTTGTTTATAAACGACGCACTTGTCGCTCCGATCCTTAATCCTCGGACGTATTTCCTCACGCGTAAAGCGAATTACGGGGTCTTTGATCTTCGTGCTCGCGTGTTGATCCGTGGGTCGAGAAAAAATTAACCCCTATAGACCTTAATTAATGTGTTCTTCGCACGTATGACACGATCGTGTCTGTCCGACCGAAACTTTCATCTCATAAACTATTTCGCTGTTATTAACGAGTTTTGGTATTGGAGATCCAGAACGAAAATTGTCGGGGGAATTTCGTTTTGGTCCACATCGACCAATTAGAGAACGTACCATTTACGTGAAGGTCTAATTGAACTTCTACGTCAATCACGTTAATGGTTCGCGTACGGTTTATAATTGGTTGCTAATAAGGCGTTTCCAATTGCTGGATTTGCTTTAAAAATGTAAGAATTTCCGAAATTTAACCTCAAATTATGAGAATTATTTGAAAAATTGTCGATAAACGATTGTATTTCATTGTCGACACGCTCTTTTTTGTTATCGTAACGTTAATTGTTTTTGATAAATTGACAGAAGAATATGAATCATAAAGAACTCTTTTGGAAACTCTGTTTACTCCGGCAAGGAATTTACTATTCCAACCTATTAATTATGTAGATTTTATCGCTTTTTATTAAATAAGCGCCTTTGTTTTCGGTTTGCCTTTTATGAAAGTGTTTATGGTACCTTCCAAAGACAACAAAGCAAGAAAACTCAAAATTAATGTGCTTCATCTTTAAGCCAAAAGCGATGGAGAGCACATTTCGGTTATTCTTCGTCCGTCCATCTGTCTGACGGTATCATACTCAGTTTTATTACCCTGTATTTATACTATTTTGGGAATGAAATGAAAACTTTTAAGAATGAGCCATCTAATCACTCGAAAAGCAAGCGCCTTATGTAACTTGCAGTGTAATTCTTGTGCTGCTTGTTTTTTCCGAGATCGTTCGCATAAGTGGAAAAGTTTTATTCACTTAATTCTAGCTATATGTGAATATGATAAGTTACAATTTTTCTTCGCTAAAAAATTCGGTTCTTTTATAATCTACTTTCGGTGAATTTCCACTGAAGACGGATACATTGTAGCCGGAATGCGCATCTGGTTTTTCATAACCTTGTTGCGGCTATTGGAGATATCTGAGATAAATACTTTTTCAATATTTTTTACTTTTAATTGCTTATTTTTGAATTCTCAGGACAAAATAAAAATCTTCGCACCTTTGCTTCTGAGACGGCGAGAGAACAGGTCTTTGATTAATGACGTGAAGAAGTTTCTTGAAATAAGACTACGACTTATCGTGCGGACGTAATTTTTCATATTAGCTTTACGTAACATCTACGTCTCGAGAGGATTAATAAGTTGTCAGCAGTTAGGCGAAATACGTTCATAAAAATGTATTTCGTGAAAGAATGGCGTCTTTGACTTTTTCCTGAGGGGAAGGCTAAATTAGTACGGGGCTGGTAAAACTTTTCATGATGTTGGCGATTTTCCTCTTAGCTTGTATGTACTTTGCTGTGCCGCTTTGGTTGAAAATGGAACTTGTACGAATTTGCAGTCGGATGTTGAAATTGAAATTTATCGTCGGATTTTCAAAATTTTCTTCGAAAAATATATGAGAAAACTGCACACGCATATATAAACTTGTTCCACTTAAATGCGTTTTTTTTTAACCTGCAACTAAACTACTGGTGGGTAGACTTTCCACATGTTTTCGATTTCCGTATTTGTGCAAATAAGAATTTGAAAAATATCTTGCTATGGTCTAATGAATTTATTTTTCGCTGTGGTGTTTACATTGCATCAGAATTGATACAAAAATTCCTTCCGTTTGAGGTTTTTAGGCATACTAATTTTAAAATCGTGACCATTTCTTTAAAGTTCTGTCATTTAAATTTCGCTATGTCAATGGAAACGGAGTGCATTTTGAAGCACAATTTGACGTTTCTGAGACATGTCGAACGGATATTTAATTAAATCCAATACATTGAAGAAAGGTACTTCGATAAATAATAATATTCCGATTCTTTAAGAATTCGTATTATCTTCCACTTTCTTTCGACAAATATCCCCGTAAGGCATTATGGCTTTTCCTTGCAATTTTGTTCTTCTTAGATTGTTTATTTGATTCATATGGATTAAAATAATTATTCCATTAAAGATTTTGCGTTAAAATTTATCTGGATTTTTCCTCTTTTATTAGGTTCAAATAAAAACATTTTAATTCGATACGTAGTCGAGTGCGGATCCAGGCTTCAGTCTTGAGGGCGGAGAGGGAATATTCAGAGATGAAAAAATAAACTATTTGAAAATATCTTCAACGAAGATTTTAGTGCCTAAAAAGGAAATAACATTTTGTGCAGCAAAATAAATACAGTAAAAGACTAACATTTCTTCGACTGTTATTTTTATTATTTGAATAATTTTTTCCGTGTTCTGAAATATTAGATGTGGATAATTACCCCCTTCCTCCCTGGATCCGCCGTTGTACGTAATATTGCAAAGCTTAGTTATGTTATTGCCATAATTATACACAAGCCCGCGCCGGGCATATTTGCCGCCCGGGTGCAAGCAGTTTATGCCGTCCCTTACGGACTTATAAAAGCACCCTGACCCAGATTTTTTTCGATTTTTAGATTATAAGTTGTATTTAATTTAAGAAATAAATTGTGCAAAACACATTGCGCAAACTTTCTCGTATACGAATCATCTCGGTATATTACGTAAAAGTACTTAATATAGAAGGTGGTCTATCACATGAGTTTACAATCACAGCGAAATGTAAAGGACGTTTGTACGTTTGTAAAAACACAAAATTAAGATATATTCTTGCTTCCACTCGTGAATTGCCGCCCCTAATATGTTACCGCCCGGGTGCGATGCACCCCTTGCACCCATAGGCCGGCGCGGCCCTGATTATACATTCCATGCGTCAAAAAGGAACTCCTTGTGGTTATATTTTAGTGAGGATCTGTTGCAGGTGTTTTTGCCCCTCGGTTAATCAGTTGGAACGTAAATAAAATCATTTTAACACGCAGAGTGAATGCCAAAGCAGTTGTTTTCCCTAATAAAGGAGCACTCTGTCAGGTATTTCAGCAGCTATTTTTAATCTATATTTTATCAAGCAACAACGAAGCAATTAACGGAAGCTCGCGTCACCTTGGCATGCCAGTTAATTAAGTACTCCTAATATGGCCCGCGAATTCTAAACACTCGCAGACGTCCTTCGAAATAACTGAAAATTAATTAGTCTTGTGTCCATCAGAGAAATCGAACGGTGGAAATATTTATTTCGACTGTAATTGTGTTTTTTTTTATTTTCATGTTATAGCAAATGGATCACTTACCCAATGGCGGATTTAGGTCTCCTAGGGCCCCTAGCACTTTGGACACTGTAATCTAAATATATAGTTAAACCTCTCTTAACGACTGCCCTCTTATGTGGCCCCTCTAAACGATCGTTTTTTCTATGAAATCATAGGTAGGTGTCACTGATTTTTTAAATTGAAGCATTTAATATTCCTTAGATTATACGTACGGACATTTTTTCGGGGCCCCTGGCACGCGCGCCAAGAGCGACCACTCTTAAATACACTGCTGCACTTAACTGTAAAAAAAAGACTGCGACTAAGAACGTAGTTTTTTATGATACCACGTCATGTTTTGACTTTAATGATTAAGTTTCGCGGATTAATTACGAGCCATTTGCTATAAACGTTGCTTTGACTAATTACTCAGATAAGACGCAATTACACCGCTATTACCGTCACTCTCGGAGGCGGGCGTGGTGCAAAAAGTCCGTAATTTGCAAACTAAAGCGGGAACGCGAACTAATGACCTACAACCATAGGATATCGGAGCCAATGGAAGGCTCGATTTCTCATTTTTGTTTCTTTCTGTTGGCAGAGGAGGAAAAAACATAATGTAATATTTTTCAACGCGCCTTTCCATTCTGTTCAGCCGCCAACCCGTCTGGTGTTGGAATACTTTTCAAAGGACTCGAGATTGAGTTCATTGTCATGCTGACGATGAAGCTATCGAAGCAGACTAATAATAATAACAATAAAAAAAAACAGGAGCGAGTGTCGCGCAGGGCTTTAACTAAGGCACGGTCCACTTAATCTACGGGGGACGAGTAGCGTCGATGGCTAGATTTCAATTCACGTTCCAACTAACTGGCATGATTCGCTCGGACGATCGTTACAAAGGCGGGGAAAAAAGATCCTTTCGAGTGTGCTCGCAGATACTAGTTTTCCACTTAAGGAAAATCAGCTAGATTGGAATAGTCTGATAAATCATGATGGCTGGAATTGGATGTCAGGGTTAGGGACGTCTTTTATCCGAGTCACGTCCCTTTCGTACTATATATGCAGGGTTCGAATTAAAAAGTTATTTAAAATGATTGGAATGGCTGGTGCTAAATTGATCTCGTTCGGTCCGACGGTTCTAACCGAATAATCTCTTGACTTTTTTTTAGTGCTCGTGCGACCTGCGGGTTGCGGTCTTTCTTTAAGATTTGAAGGGGGAAGTATTCAATTAAATTCTGTCTTCAATAATTAACCGGAACGACAGTCTGCTGAAAAAATTCGCGAACAGGATGCGTGGATTCCTCAACTTGGATCGTTAAATTAACTATTTCTAGTCCGTCTTCCCCGTCCTATACCAACCTCTTACGTCTGTTCGAATGCCATCACAACCCTTGGCACCCAGAAGAAACTACTGCGCACTTAGTTCGTTTTGCGCTCGCCCGATGGCCGTAGAGGTGAGAGGCTCTGAAGTGGACAACTGATTAGTGGCTCCTCTGACGGCCGTTTTTAAAAATACCTCGGTTATTTCCCCAATCTCTGGAATTCGAGCATTGTGTGTTGCTCCAACAAGAAGATACTATATATCGATTCTATTTAAATGTTATTGATCCATCTGTATTTTTGGTCAAAAGATTTTTACAGCAATGTTTTTTGAGCGTTCATGTTAAGAAAATACATTCGCTTGGATCGTTAAATTTATGAATTTTAGTATAAAAATACGGCGCCGGTGGAAGGCAAAAGCGGATTTCGAAGACTGGAGGTAATCTCTGCGGTCCAGAGACCGTTGAACATTGTTCAATGAACAAGGCCGGATTAAGGGGCTCTGGGGCCCTGGCGCACAATTTTTCGAATAATGCCTCCATCCACAACCACACAAAATATCTGGGGCCTCCGTGGGGCCCTGGAGAAACTGCACACTGCGCCCCGATTAATCCGGCATTGCCGTTGAAGCACTCCAGTCTAATTGTAAGAGTGATGTTTTTAAACGTGAATTGGAGAATTTTTCCCTCCACCTAAGGATAACGGGTCTACGCGATTATATTTTAGTTGAAAAGCGGCTAGATAAACAGATGAATATTTTTTTTGCTTATTCGATTAGGAATTCGTTTCTTCGTCAGGTGATCATATTAAAATGAGTTGCACGTCGAATAACTAACGACTATCGGACTTTTAAGCAAGCGGACCTTAAGACATTTTTTAAAAGATTTAATATTTCATCATATTTTTGCTTACACCTGCTGCAACAATTATGTTTTACATAAATTAAATCTTTTTTCAATGGTATTTTATTAGTCCTGGAGTTGAGGATAAATGTTAGAAAGGTTTATCTTTCGCGTTTTAGAGCGAACTTGCGCAAAGAGTTCTTTTCGCAGCAACCTTAAATTCTATTGACGATTTCATTTTGCTTTTTTATTTACATTCTTTTCTTCGTGAATCGAATTTTCTGTAATTTAGACCGCCTACGTCCACTGCTATGACTTTTTTCTATCTAATATACATTTGATACGCTCCCTTTGCTTTGAATATGGGATTGTGATGACATGGAATTTAATTTCGAATGGGTTTGTTAATATGGGAATGATGCAGCATTTCCCAATGAAATTTTCAATAGAGTTTGATCGATATTTATCACCGAGACGTCAGATAGAATTCTATCAATTAAAATCGGTTTATAATTACAATTGATTCCCGAGGCATTTTTTCGAGATCTGACAAATATTCCAACATTTAAACGAAGAGCGATGGCCTGATAATGGCCCCGGTGTCGACTCACCTTGACATACAATTCGATTGTGAAAACTCGAGATTTCCGAGAGGGGAGCAACGTAGGCGAATTAAATTGAGTATTTAAATAAAAATATTGCTATCCGAATGTCACTCGCTCGCTTCAATAGTCCTATATCACCTTCATTTGCGGAATATACAGCCAAACGTTATAATTTCGTATAAAAAAGTTAATCTCTTCGCTTTTTTTTGCATTTTATAAAAAAATATCTGATACCCTAAACCAGCTGCGGGATAACTATGGCCCGCGGGCCACATTAGGCCCGCGTGAACATTTCATACGGCCCGGGATGCAATCATGAAAGGAAACCATGAAATTTAATATGGAAAATGTGGTATTTGTTGAGTAAAATAAGGGCCAGAAAACAGTGAATTTTCCACGCGAAAGTATTACATATTAATTATCGTTATTCACTGATAGAATCCTTCGCATTCTCTCAAGTAACTTCCGATGTGAACTATAATGCATTAGTGTGGCCTAAGCAACTGCAACTGCTAATGCGGTTGCTTCGTCAGAGGTACCCCAACAACCTCTGCCTTAAAAAAATAAGCTGTTTGGGGTAGGTCAAAATATTGAAGTAATTCGTTGTTTCTATCTAATTACTTGAAATGAAAGAAAGAAACGCTGATATCTAACAGAAGATGCGCGAAACGGCGATTGGTTTTGTTTAAATAGAAAATATCTTATATTGCATTAATAAATGACATGCATCACTCGATCGATGTGGTATCCCATCACTTCCTCTCCAAAATTCTCATATGTTTAAATCAGGTTCCTTTATTATATTGCTGGTCGCATCCGTCCTAAACTGCGGATGTTGATCATTTTCTTTGTGATGCGAAAAAGGAATGCATACGATTGAAAATGACAATATATTTCCAGGTTAATATTATCATTGGTGATTGTTTATAATGTCTCGTCACGGTGGTAAATCAGCGAAATTTTTTTCACTGCCATATTTACTCATTTGATTATTTAACATAATTTTTAGATACGTAATTCGTTGATTTTTCCTCGAGTGATATTGAAGTAATTACCGTAAGATAATGTTGAACTTTCATTGAAAGTTGTCAATTATTCTAGTGAATCCTGATATTCTTACGCCTCTTTGATAATTTCAATTTATAAGGCTGACTATTGTAGTAATATCCATTGAAATGAGACTTAGATCAATTCTTTATATTAAGATGCCTCCATGTTGCTTTCATAGCACTCTTCACGGGTTAAACTCAATCTTTATCATCGTGCTTAAGTTCTGTTTGTGTCCTTTAAAGCGTTTTCCTTCCCATTCTATATCTATAAATCCTACCAAAGCATTAATTTCTCGACCAAATAAACCTCTTTTTCCACATCAACTTCGACGAAGGAAATTAACTCGGCGAACAAATTAAATTTCCCACGATTCCATTAAAGTACTTATATTTTTAGATTGAAAACTAGAAAGGGTCGTAAGTCGTTGGATTTTTTCTGGAGCGTGTATCGAACGAGAAAAGTAGTTTTGAAGATTTACTGCGCCCTACCGTTGAAATTTCCGGAGCTATATCCTATGGTTTCTCCGCCTCTTACAACGGGTGGGATCACTGATTCGGAAGGCTTGGATTGGAGGGCCATCTTCTAATAGATGAACCCGGAATAGGTCGGTTGTAATAGCTTTGTTTAGCTCTAGCAGCAAAATCCTCGGGACAGATGTGGCCTCGCTTCCTTTGGCGTAAAAATGACTAACATTTTTGTTTACGACCACTATGCTTCTATATAGTTAACGCTAAGGGACTGTGCGGGGATTTATTCCTTTGTAAATGCACCAAAGGCAGCGAACTTCATTTAGTTCGAGGCGACTTGAAAGGATTTTTAAAATAGATGCAGCTCTAAAGCCAGTAATATGTTTCGAAGATACTTGTACATCATCATCATGACTAGTTCGTTCGTAGGCAGATCCTTGATTATAGGTTAAACCGCTATCTTCTCATCGCCCTGTACTCCGCAGTCTTATTCATTTCTTGTCAACTCCCTTTCCTATACGGTTCTCTAATAGCTGATACCTTTTCCTTCCTTTTCCTCTTTTGCTTTCAAGCTTCTCTTCACTCTCGTCTTTAATGATACAGTCTGCTCTAGTGAACATCCCGATTCAATTAGTCTTCATTTTTATACTCAACGTATTACCCGGCAATGCTCAACATTAGTGAGTGGCAAGAATGGCGATGCATCGAACAGTCCCTAACGATTCACCTTCGTCAGCTTGCGTATCATATGCGAATGCCTTATATGTAGTCCTAAAGTAAACCGTATCTCCATAATGCTGTGTCATACGACTGATATAGGGTCTTCCGATGTACGTGTATAACTTCAATCGCTTATGAAAATAATCTTAATTACCCAATGCCCAATAAAAACCTCTTAATGATGACGCAACGCTCTGTTTTGCGTCACAGTTTTTTTTCAAGTCTAGTTACCCTTTGTTAGACTTTTTCTGCCTCCAGGTATGATCCTTCTCATACGAATGTGGGATTGTTCAGTAATGTTTTTTCCACGCTGAGATTTCATCTGACATTTGTCCTTCTATTTGCCGTTCGCGGTCAGTTACACATTTCAATTGCCCATTTGTGCTGTCAAAATTAAAAAATCAACCACGTTCCAGAAATGTTTAAAATAATCTTCGGATATAGGGAAACCAGCGTCATGTAATTAAACTATTATTTTAAAATACGCAATAACTCTCATCAAGGATTTCATTGCGTTACATCAGTAATTAAGCTTGGCACGTTGAGAAAGATGTTCAACGTTTCTGAATTTTCTACCGCATAGGATTTCCAAGAGAATATTTGAATTTTCTTTTTAGGTTCTTAGAAATGTGTCATCCAAACGCCACTGATTCCTCACGATAGCATTTAGCTTCGTTGAAGTCGTTAGCATGATGGTTATCATTCGTAATATACATATTGTTCTTTCGTTGGCTTGCAACGTAAACCGATAACACATGCGAATCCTAATTTCATGTTGGAACTCAACCTTAATTCGGACCTGAACTAATTCTTACGGAAGATAACACAAATATTAGTACAGTGTGTACTAATATTTCCCATGAAGTAGCTTCAGAAAGCGTTTTGTGAAAAAAAATAAACATTGAATGGCAAGATTACGTCGTTCACATTTCATGCAGTTCTTAGGCTCTAGTCTAGAAAAAGTCCTTGTGTTTTTGAATTTTATTTGAATAGTGATAACTTGCCGTATTTATAATTTCGTAGCGCAGCATTTGCTAAGGAAAATTGTTTTATCCTCTCCGGAGTTGTTTACAGGAAGGAAAAAAGTTTCTTCTTGAGAAAGATGTCTGCAATTGAACGAAGTAAATACGATGCACTATTAGGGAAGATAATAGTTTCATAAATCCGTAATTAGGGAATTTTTTAAGTGTTTTGCTTAGTTTTTATTGTTTGCTGGTAGTGCCATTAAGCCTCCCGTTCGTTGAAGAGAAGGTTGTAAAAACATTACAAGATAACTCATTAAAAACAAACACAGCCTTATAGTATCACTCTCCTGCAGTCATAACGTACGTTTTTCTGCTGGTCTCTTTGTTCAAATCGCTCAGGTATAATTATCTCTCTTTTATTTTATCAATTATTTTAATAATTAGCGTAATGTGCCTCGTTTCACTTTTTTGTCATGAGGTTGATGTATATCTGCTAGGTCAATTCAATATTATTGGTGGCATTAATGCCTCTGCTCTGATTATCCCATAATTTCATTTCCATATGTCATTCTTTAAAGCTTATAAGGGTAGGCGGCATTACAAAAACCGTTTCGCTGTACTTTTGCGGAAGAGAGATAATCGTTGTATAGCCTGAATGAGTCAAGGAAAATCCGTGCACGTATCGGTATTTGAAATTCGCGCGGCGGAAGAAAGTTATTTAGGAATCATTCAAATGCATTACGAATCCGCAGAGAAAATAATTGCCTGAAGTGCTTTCATTCGTGAAGTTCACGGATGACTGACCGAGAGGCTTTAGCATGGTTTTCTTCTCGACCATACTTCGGTAGCTTTCTGAAGGAAATAGCCATGCTGTACCAACAAGAAACAACCCATCCACGAGTATAATGAGAGATTCCAACGAATAAAACAACTTTCCGTTGCCTATTGGATGATATTTCTTTAAAAAATTTAGAACATTTGTGACTTTTAGCTTCGGAGGAGAATTCGTTCCTATTTTTTCCGTCTAGGATTTTGGTAGTTCCTCTCAGCCAAATTTATTTATTCTGAACATAAAATAAAACACGAATAAGAAAAAGAGTGGAAAGATATTCACCATACCGAAGTGTACAAGAGTTTCCAATGCTTTTTTTGGATTTGGCAACGTTGAGTGCTCCTTTCCGTCGTTAAGCCTCATTTTCTGGTAGATGTGGAATCAATGTGTTTCGCCATATTATTTGCATTATGGTTGGAAGTTTGAAATTCTCTTACATTTTCTGCGCAAATACTTTCCCATCACAGTTAAGGAGCCGTAAAGAGCGGGACCTCAAATTTATCTTTTTCCAAAGAATGTCTTAAAAACTGTAGCATATAAAATTTTCGTGTTTTCTACCAAATTGTCATATTATTATTTGTTGGAAACATTCCTCGACTGCTGAAATCATTAACGAGCTACCCGTAAAATATCGTTTAATTTTTGTCAATATGGACCAAAATAAATTCAGCTCGATAACTTTAAATTTATGCTCGCGGTGGTGTGAGGCGAGTTTGAGAGACGACCGCCTGAGGCGGCACTTTTCAAAGGGAGGCGGCATTAAAGCACTGTCAACGTCTATATGTATCCATGTGCCGTGATCTGGCGGCATTTTGTCTTTTCGTCTCAGGCGGTAGATTTCCATGCCACGTCACCTATCAGCGATGCCAACTCTCGTAAAAAATCTGTCAAGTCGTTTCTCAGATAAAAGATACGGAAGGACGAGCACTACATCCTCTGTATGCGTTCACTTCGTGCGTGCAGAGAACACATAAAACAGACTGAAAATTATGTCTTGTCTCATTTCTTATTCCTTGTTTCTCGTCCCGGATTTTCTTCCCCAGTATATGGTCACCCTTAACGTTCAAGAATTATATTTTAATCTAGAAGAAATGGACGGGCGCTTTTATTTACGATTCCGCTGCTATATGAATTAATTTACTCATTGACAGTAGTAATCGTAATTTTTTTATTTTTTATGAGCAATTGGAAGAGGTAAAGTCGTTTTAAAATCATCCGTTAGTTCAACAAACTTTCCAATTCTCAAAAGAAACTATAACGTGTCGTAATTTTTCAGACAATCAAAAAATATTTAACATGCCTTTCATTGATGTTATCGTCTACTAAATTCAAAATAATATCTCCAATTTGGGAAACGCAGTTTGGGAACCGGTCGATTTTCATGTTCCTTTTTCACGTGAATTCCGGAGGGTAATTGGCGACAATTAGCGATCGTGTAACAACCACTCGTCGGAAATTCGCGTGGTAGATCGCCTCGAAAATTGTGAGAGAGTCGAATTTCGATATTTTTACAACTGCCGCTGGAATTCATGCTTTTACGAGTCGTGGAAAAATCCAGAAAATTATCCGGATCGTTTCCTTTATCACAATAACGGAGGTTATTTTCCACTTGGGTATTTTTATAGCTTTCCAAGCTTAGGACATTATCTTTGGTTTTTAATTTTGAATCGATTGAGCGCCCGTCTTTCTTATCTGCAAATTATACTTAATTATCCAGTGGAGATAGGGGAGGCCAAGAATGTAGACTAAAAGCTAAACGTTAATTGCAGATGCAGTCTGGTGATATTTCATTGTAGATTATGGCGGGAAGAATTTATCTTACTGCTAAGGTGAAATTCCTTCCGACGTTGCTAAAGGCTGGAAAATTTTTTCCACCGGCTTGCTTAGGGCGGAAAATTTTTAGTTTGATTGGAAACCTTTTACTTTATCAGTAACTTTATGCTGCGAATTATCGTTTAATAGGGTTCTTGGTTTTCCAAATATTTTATGGCTAGAAAATTACATAATTCTTGCCTGGATAAATAATAGTACTTGTGAATGGAAATTCTAAAAAATAATCCATGAATTTTCAAGCGTGATTTATAGTGATTCCTGCTATTATTTTAGCCAGCATATATACTTCAAAGAAAAAATCGGCCTACTGACGATGGAATCCTTGATTCCTAAATACGTATTTAGGAAATTTTTTAGAAAGGAAGTGCTTGTGTGTTTGTTTGTTTTGTGTATTTGTGAGTGACTGTGTGTGTGTGTGTGTGAACAAACAAAAGGAGTGTCCCTGGCGTTGGAGTAGATTCCCCTAAACCGGAGTGCATTTGAGTATTTTCCTTTTTAAAAAATATATTTGTATGGTTATTAGGAGGTTCTTCCATTTATCTTCAGCATACATATGTATATTTAATTTAAATAAAACTGTCTACAAGGGTTTTGAGAACTTTCTGAGTTGTGGGCGAGAATTTTAAGGAAATATACGTGGCTGCAGCTGAACGGCTTGGGTTCGGAGCTCTGCGGAGCAAACTTTATAATTTAATAAAATCTGCAAGTTAAGGAATTCTGAGCTTGTGATTTGTATAAAATGTATTTTAAAAGCGGTTTGGTAAATGGTATGCGTATTTCAGCTACATTGTATACGTCCTCAGTGGCACTTAACTGACCGTCGTTTACTGATTATTGTTTGAGAACAAAGGAAGAGTATACATATATATCTTCGTTAACGACCTATTTTATTTTCTGTATATTTTAGAACAGGTAATCGCCTACAGTACGTTCCACCATAATATTAAGTTAGACGATGTCTGTTTGATTTATTTATTTATCTAAAACTGTAGAAATATGAAGCATATCTTCTCACATCTTGTCAGAGCAAGCAACTGCGGGCCATCACTTAAGAAACTCAGATTGGAAAGTTCGGAATTGCGATATACTACGTGAGTTCTGAGAAACCGTGGAAATGTTTATGTATAATCTAAGCTTGATTCACCCTTTTTAGATCGCCTAAAGGCTCGAATTTGCGCTAACCCGTCGCCACTTAGGGCGAAGTGGTATGTGCACTTTTTCCGATACAAAAGTTGCTTTCTAATTGGGAACAGAAAGATTCTTGTTCGCACTTATTTTCTCGCCGCCCAGACATTTGAAAGTTGCATCGCCATATTTGAAGAAGGATAAAAAAAGTCGATAATCGAAAGCAATTCGAGAAGCGAGGGCGTCGGACTGAGTTGTAGTCACGCGGTTCGATCCCTTTTAGGGGCATAACTCAATATGGATGACAGAACCACTAAAAGTTATATAAGACTTTGGCAGATTGTGACTAAGGTAAGCGATTTTTGTTTTATTTTCGTTTGTCGAACGCTCGCTTTCGCAACCATTTCAACGCTCTCCCTCTCCACAAAAATTGTAATGTGAAAACTAATAATTTTTCAATACTTACACATCTCAAAAATCAACGCTGAGAATTTAAAATATTATTATTTATCAACACCGCTAAAACACAGGCCTTTTTATAGGGATAGAAAGAATTTCTGCCGTCGAGGACTGATATTCAGCGTTACATCTACATAATACCCTGCAAGTCACCTTATTGGTGGATGGCAGGGGGTGCAGTGCACCAAGGTTCCCTAGTTTACCTACATTACGTCTTCTTATTATGTACTCTTATCGTCCTAGCGAAAAACTTTTATTTTTATTTTTAATATTAAAATTAGGATTTGCCTTGGTCGTGGTAGCCATTATCGGTTAGACTGAAAAAAGAAAATGGACAATGTCAATGTCACTCTCGACAAAACAAATTCTTGTAAATTATCACGGAAGCCACTCACTCGCTTAACTAAATTTTTAACACCGTGGCGGGCGTAAAAAGTTTATATTTCTACTGCAGTACGCTACATAGAAAATCTTGGCTCAAAGAAGGCAATACTTAACAAGTGAGGGAAGAAAATTACATAAAGCACTTTTTTCTGAAGTGTCTGTACTCCACCAAAAATTTTATCATGTCTAACTCTCGTATTGACCGATCTATTCTGAATGTTTGGCTTCAACAAGTTGCAGGATTCCGGAGATGTTGCTCATACAGAAAGACAGACAAACAGAATAGATGAGCGATTTAAAAATGCGCATAAAATGTACTCACAGTATCGCAATTAAATGTTAAGTTGCTAAACGTATAATAAGTACAAGTAATCCTATCGAACCTTAAGTTGCCATTATTTAACGCAGTGGTTTTCAAGGTTTAGTATAGGTACATCTGCTATCTCCTATTAAGGCAGCCGACCTTATCGCGGCCCCCTTTATACCATCCATTCATCGATAAATAAATATAAAACGTAGTAGTATTTTAAACGTATCAATTTTATATGACCAATAATTAATTTGTTTTCAAACGCGTCCTCTCGAATTAAAAAAAAATCATTTCATATCCACGACCCTCTGGAAACCTTTCGCCACCCTACAGTGCCACAACGAACATTAAAAGGTATTCCTATCGGATCAAGATGCAATCGCACTCTTAGATTATGAATTAACACCATTTCATTCTTATTGGTCGTTTGTGCGCACTTGTTGTTTATCGCGCAGTCATTGTTAGCTCTGACCCCTTTAAAGGTTTCCTGCGAAGGATCTCTCAATAAAAACAACTTCTTTCGTCTCCGCAAAATAGCTTGGTCACTCTTCCCTCTTCATCGAGGGACGCAGCGGGTCTTATTGGAGCCTGCGTTCCTCGCGCGGAGGAAGATTTACTTGCTTTTAAAAGATTATGGGTATTACTTCTGTGACAGGAAGAGAAGGAGGCTCACTTTAAAAAAAGAAATTCAAGCCCCGCAGGTGTCGCGGCATCTTTTTCTTTTCCGGTTTTCCGTTAAGATCGCTCTCATCCAGCTGCCGCTTTCCCTCGCACTCGTAATCCAAGACAGTATTGTTCCTTCGAGACAAAAAGAAACGCATCGGAGGTCGGTTTTTCCACGGCCAGTCCTTCGGAATTTCAATGGGCAACGAGATTGAGTACAGCAGCGAGAGAGAGAGAGAGAAAGAGAGGTTTTGCACCCTGCGGTGATGGAATGGAGGACTTTTTCATGGAGAACATAAAAGCAGACCCTCTGGGTTTACACGTGCGTGCGGTTTTATGTGGATTTACGTCGGAAATATCCAAACATTCAGTCGGTCGTCGAGACGTCCAGTGCCTTTATTGTGCGCACGGTAGCACTTTGAATAGCCTCTGTCGCGGCGTTCGGCTCGGGAGGTTATACGTCTCCAATCGTTGAAAGCGACCTTAGCGAACCTGGATGAAAATCATCTCGTTTTTCACCCAGAAAAAGTTATCTTCAAGAGGAAATTGAAATTATAAAATATATGTATATGGCTGAAGCTTAAGAGGAGATTCGTTTATTATCTACTGCTTAGAAAAAGATATGTTTATGTTTGTGTGTATATGGAGGGCCGGCGTGATGGGTATATCCAGAGTATGCTATGCATAGGGCTCCCTTACAGAAGGGGGCCCCCATTTGCGTTTGTCCTATAACTAGACTGGCCATACTTACATACGTTTATGCTATGCATAGGGCTCCCTTACAGAAGGGGGCCCCCATTTGCGTTTGTCCTATAACTAGACTGGCCATACTTACATACGTTTATTTACGGTACACGTCGGTATTTTGTCCCGGTGTCCCAAAAGATTTTGCCGAGACGACCATACGTTTTTCACAAAAACATGATTATTGAGCAGCTTTAAAAAGTGATCATTTTGGTTAATTGCAAATTCTTTTAACTTTGTTCACTCGCCCACTTCTATATGAAGAGACTTAGAGTATGAGTATGAGTAAAAATGTCATTTTTTCATCTCTAGTTGCTACTTTGTGTAAGTAATCACGTAGAAATTTCTTTCTTCTATTCGACAAGCTTTTTATTCTACTCCTTACAGGTCATATAAGGAAAAAGGTGAGGAATTTTTGATTTTTTACAATTGTCTCCCATGACAATCTTCGCGATAATATTAATAAGAAAATTACTTTAGAAATGTTTGTATGGTTTCCATAAACCGTAAATTAATGAAGAAATTGAATATTAAATATTGAAATTAATATGTATCACTGCTTTTTTAGGCGCGTTTCGCTTATTAGCTTCGGTCTGTCCGTCCGTCCGCATGTTCGTTCTCTGCTTCTAACGAACGGATTTTCATGAAATTTGATATTAAGGACTTACAAAGACAATATTAAAATCACATAAAAAAATCACGTAAGCCACTTTACCGGTGATAAAAAATGAACTTTCCGTCATATCTCGTGTATTATTGGTCATATCAAAATAGTTTTCAAATAAAACTTATAAAACTAGTCAAGTATAGTATTTATTTTAATATACATTTTTATCGTAGGAGTAGCCGTTATCAATAAAATCAAACAAGAATGTCTTAATTCGAGTTGAACTTGGAATTTTTTGCATGGTTACTTCATCATTGTTGCTAACATAAACAATCTCACAAAAATACGTTTAATTTCCTTACGTGTTTATGAAATATTTTAAAATAGGAAGAAAATAGATTATTTATGGCGTATATAATTTCTTTCAAATACTCCATTGCACGAAACGCGTCCATTTGTGATACGCTGTACACTTTCCTAACTTGTTTAGATTTATCCTGTATAATAAAAAATCTGATGTGTCCAACACATGACTTTCTCCATACAGAGCAATGAATTCGATTGCTCTCGGCATCAGCGTCCTCAGCAATAATTATCAGCAACTACACTTGTGAATAATTTAAAAACAATTTCAATATTCTTTATTTTAAAAATCAATAAGTGAAGAAAATTGTTAGCTGTTTCTATGGATAACAAAATGACGACGCGCGATTAAAATTACCCTTGGTAGCGTACGCAACGCTATCAACAATTAGAAAATGTTATCATAACAACGGAAAAACTTCCACTTGAGCAGTTTCTGTCAAAACCTTTTCAGATCTTTATTTACCAATAAAAATCTTAAGAATAGAGTTTTTTGATGATCTGATTATTAGTTTTCTAGTTAGAGGGCCACAAAATTTTGTCACATACACCCACAGACAACCTCGAAAATAGTTAACAAGCACGGTTAAAGTAGAGAGACACAATGAATGCATCAACGAAATATAAGAAAAATGTATTATTAACAGAAAAAACTTATTTAAAATGAAGAGCGAAATACGCCAAAATTCTTTGTTGATAAACTTGTTATTTAAGCGACAATGCTTTATAAATACATGATACACTGCACCGCTCTCTCCACGCATCACGCACCACTGCTTCCGGAACAGTAAACACTAACGACACCTATCTTAAGCAAAACTGCAGTAAATAGCGAAAATTTCCCGCCATTCGGGAGATGTCACGAATTATTTCTTTGACCTAGAGAGGAGTGGGCGGGGAGAGCTAAAGCTTGTCCCGCGGCATTTCTCTAGTGTTAAACGAGGTATTAAAGAATCTATCGGTCTATATAATGTATAGTAAATATGCTCTATACTAACTTAACAATGCTTCGGTAGAGATAACTGTTGTTATAGAAAGTGACGGGTAAGATCGCGAAGTTATTCTGAATAAGATAAGGAAGAATTTAGAGACGTGTTTATCTATTGACCAGAAGGGAAAGGGACACCAGTTATGACGTTTCGGGCAGAGCATGAGCGGCTGGGGGTCGAAGGAATTATTTAAGAGGCTTTTCCGTCGAATGGAAGCCTTTGGTTTATATAGATGGTTGTCCTGCCCTCTTTGCTTTTGGTTTAATTTCACTGTATTTTTCTATCCAGACAGTCACTAGCATATAATTTAGCTGACTCATTTACCCCACATTTTTTCTACATTACATTTGCAATAAAATTGTTATAACCAATAAATGGTGAAACATTTTCACGTAATAATTTTAATGGCAGTAGAGTAGGTTATGATACGCTGGTCTGAAAGTTTGACTCCTCCCATCCCTCTGCTACAGTCAACACTAATTAGAGGTTTAATTTTTGACCAGTCAAAATTTCAACAATATCAAACAAAGATTTCCGCTTTTTAGACGAAAGTCTTTTACTCGTAAACGCGATGTTTCCGTGCAAATCAACCTGGTCACTGGGAATACTTAATATTTTTATGGAAAAAAGTTCGTGGTTCAAATAATACAACTCGGCCACCAATAGACGTAAATATGTAATAGGGAAGTTTAACTACGGCTGCCACCTCTCCGGTTTTCGCAGTTCATCTCCGGTTTTAATAACCATTCTCCGGTTACGGGACGTTTTTCGGCCAACTTTCCTCAAATGTCCATTATCCTGTGTGGAATCAATATGGGACGGACTTTGTGACCCGTATTGTTACACTATGACTTCTAAATTTCGCTCATCTATAAGTCGTTTCAATGAATCTTTTTGTAGTATGCGTATCTTGAAGATAATTTGATCAACTCGGACTCAGCGTTGGATTTCACAAGCCACCGAGAACAGATGTGCGATGCAATGTTATGCATTGTTGTAACATCATTGAAAAACCGTACATCGTCGCATGAGCATTTTTTTCATGTAAATACTTGATACTGTATAATTTTTTCTCATATCTCCGGTTTTGGAATCCTCAAAAGGTGGCAGCCCTAAGTTTAACATGTGAAAGCGGTTAGGGTAATCAGCTGAGAGCAAAATAAATACACTACGAAGTTTTAAAGCGGTTCAAGCAAGCAATGGACACAGGTTGACGCGTATAAGCGGTTGACGCAGTTAAGTGGTAAAGAGTCTGTCAACCAGCTTAACCTAAATAAAATATTATCACCGCACGCCACCGGATGAGACGTATGTTGGAAAGCTTCTTTATCTACCAAGAGAAGACCTCTCTGCACACTCATAACACGCACGCCTGTCCTCCAACGGTAAAAGAAATGATGTGCAATTGTCTTTAGAATTTTTTTAATGTTGATTTTTCTTTTGCATTCTGTATTTTAAGAGGGATGAAATCCCACATATAGATTTTGAAGGTTGTTTTGATTTGTTTAGTAATCCAAAATGAGGAAGGTCAATGATTCTTGCATGAAAAGCAGTCTCGTATAGAAGCTATAAGGCGTGCCTCACACCGTGCCAAATTGTCCATGTAACGCTGCATAGGAAAGTTAAGAATGGTCTCAATTTGCATAAACACACACGGAGAAACTGCATGCGTAGGTACAGAATAAACGCTCGCTTTAAATTAAACTCAGATAAACTGTTGCTTCCGACGTATTAATATGTATTGTATACTAGCTAGAGAAGTAGGTCGCAGATCTTATCAGGAATCCTAGATATTTCGGAATGCTGGATAATGAGGATAAGATTCGCGAGATCTATTGTAGAGCGGAGCGATAAAAATATCCATCCTATCCTAGGGCGATTAGGGAATGCAATTGAAAAACGATAGATTTGAATTTCTGGGGACATGTTTGGTGTGTTGCAAATCCTGCCATCCACCATTAAGGTGATTTGCAGGGTATGATGTAGATATCACTTTTGCATATCCGGCATTTATATAATAATAATATGGATGAATTTTCTTATAAATGTGAATAAAATCCATAATATTTCGCCACAGGCTTAAGCAATTTTTCCTTAACATGAAAAAATTGCATTTGCTATATTTAATTTCGAAAGTTTATCTGCGAAATGTTCGTCAGTGATATTTTAAAAGATAGGGAAGTTAGCCCGAAACTAGAGATATAATTAGCAATTTTGTAGAGAATCATATGAGTTAATTGAAAACAATTCCATAACTTTTTTCGTTGCGTGAAAATATTTTATACCTAAACTTCTCGTAATTATTATCTCTAAACTCCGGTTTTAAAAATTATAGTGCAGTCGTATTTCATGAAATTCTTGTAGACTCCTTTCTTTATGATTGTCGTTATTATTTCAAGGTTAACCCAGAAAGTAGTTTAGTACGCAATAATCTGTCAGCAGTCTTTTAAAATTTATCCAATTTTCAAATAATAAAACAATTAAGATGTTCAAGTCGAATCGAATGTGTTTGCCGTCATTTTACGCAAAGATCGAAAGTTAGTAGCTCATAGAAATACAATTGGAACGTTCTCTTTTTTTTACTTTTCATTAAAACTTTCCCAGAGAAGATTTTTACAAATGTAATTTTATTTAAAGCGTTAAAAAAAAGAGTTGTGTTTATAAATTTCATCCCTTCGATGCTAAATACTAACAGAATAAAATCAGATAGTGCTGGCAGATATATGGGCATCGAAAGGCGGTGCAATAATGACGTCGCTTGATCATAACCACCAAACTAATGACGATATATTTTTTAAACGTTTCATTTTGAAATTTTTAGATTATGGGTTGGTAAAACTCGCCGAACCTCTCCGCTGCATACGGTAACCTTCAGAATTTCGAGAGTCGCAAGACTTAACAGCCTTTTGAAAATAAATACATATATGTAAAGTAAACACAGCCTTGTATTTGAAGCAATCCAGAGAGAGTGCGTGTCCGCTAGGCTTAAGTCGCACGTCGTTGATGTGTTTGGACGTGAACAGTGTTTATGTATCCATAAAACGGGAAGAATTCCTTTTTCTGGAAGAGTAAAAGAACCGCCATTTAAGAAAAAAGAGTCGCATGAGACTCGCGAGCCATGGTTTGTCCTCCCATTTTAGACGAAATCTTCCGTCTGGGTCAGTCACCAGGAAATTACTTATTGACAAATAATTTGCGTGGAAGCGGGTGTTTCGTATTTTATATACTAAACAATTGCGACAAAGCAGTCCAATGCGGTGGATTCAGTCAGGATCCGTTTCAAACTCGTTTTTTTATCGAAACTTCGATTTTCAATATTTCAGAACAACAGCAGATTAGCCTGCAACTATTCTGTTTCTCACAAGTGATTACTTTGTCCGAAAAATAAGCCGAAAATGGAGGTTTTCGTAATTATTTTTAACACATGGCCGTAGAAGTTAACACGGCACAGTTATAACACCGACAAATGTATCTGCTCGATGACCAAAGCTTTAAATGAATCTCATGTAATAATTCAATTCGTTGCTTGAGTGGCTGGTGTTTTTGTCTTACGCACGTATTTCAATGGCAAACGGTTCGCTTTTACTGTTATGACATCAATTAAAACTGTAAAAATTCTCATCGAAAACTCAATTTTTATAGCGTCTCTCTTTATTAGGACTGCGAAGATTCGAACAGATAACCTTCGATCGAACGAGCCGCATTATAATGGGATAAACTCTTTTCGGAGGCTGTTGGCAGGATTTCAGAGCTTCTAGTATTTAGCATACACACGCAGAGACTAAATTTCCATGCCGATAAATCATCAGCCGAGTTGATGACTAAGCGAATGAAAAGAAAAATATGTAATTCTCCATCCACCGACCGCGTGCGAGCCGTTCGACCTCGATAGCTTTTAACCCATGTCACAACTCTATGAATAATAAACGACCCGGAATTCAAATCAGGACGCTCTTTACGATGTCTATGGCAAGGGAGGGGACGACGGAATTTTTTAAAAATTCGGCGTGTTCCATTGAGACTTCTCCCACTCGCCAGGGGGCGCGAAGGACGTCGTTCCGTTGAAGAGCGTAAATTATCCTCCCTTTCGAATAGGAAGTGGTGGCTGGCCTTATACAATTGTGAATGGTTGGAAGGATGCCATCGTGTGACTCAAAAGTCAATTACGTCGCTTCGAGAGAAGCTTAGATCTTCCGCTCGATCAAGTCTTGATTCCTAATTTCTCTAATGGACATTTTTTTTCTATTCTCATGCATCTTTCAAACGGCGTTTCCCAAACTGGGGTCCGCCGAGGTTTTCCTGGAGGTCCGCGAATTCTTTTGGGAGTTTACAATGTTTTTCTAAAATATAGCTAGAAGAAATTATTCCAACGACACTTATACCGAGGCGAACAAAAAGCGATATATGTGTTGTTATTTATGCTTTCATTTTTCTGAGATTATCTTTTATATCAATAAATGGTTTGCTACCCTTCCTTTCTAGTGTCCTTACTATGAATGCACACACTTTCACTATCTTCTTGTTACGATACTGCACTTTCCTTTGTACCAATGCCCGCTGGGTTTCAGTTGTTTATATTTGACAAAGTAAGGGTATTATTTAAATACGGAACATGGCATCAAAAGAAGAGGAATGAATGCAGGCATAAAAACGAATTTGAATACTTTTGACTTTAATCTTAACTAATAAAATAAGTATCGTTTATTGTAAATTGCAAATCTAAAATTTTGTTTTAAAATGCAATTTTTGTCTAATCCTAGCTGTGATGGCCCTTGAAAATATGCAAAATAGAAATGGGGGGAGGGGGCGAACCAGAAAAGTTTGGGAACCGCTGCTTTAAAACATTCATTACACCGAGAAAAGCTCACAGTCAGACGTTGTTTAAGTCATTGCTCCACAACCGGTGTGCCGCGGTAAAATTTGAAATCATAGGCAAGGGAAAAATGCTATTTCATTCTTCTAGAAACCAAATAACTCATATGGTACGATTTATTAGGCCGTTTCCGCTACTTGAAACCAAAACCAGGTTGATTCGTAGCTGGAGAATTGGAATTTATATCATAGGATTATTTCGTATTCCGGGCTAAACGATTTGAAAAATTTAGATTTTAGCAATAATTTTATTAATTTATGTGTGAAAGGCGATTTTATCTTTATTGTTCCTACAGTCTCGATAAATTTGGTTCGGTGTGCCGCGAAGTTCGAAATAACCCGAAAGTGTGCCGTGAAATATAAAAGGTTGCGGAGCGCTGGTTTAAATGATCAAAACACGAATATTTCGATAAGATGGATTCCTTCTAGTCCCATCTTTCTGTCTGACAAAGCCGCTGGGAACAGTTTAAATGGTAGAGGACGCCTCAAAAATGAAACACGGTTATCGGTTTGCGGGTTTCTCGAGAATGATGACGTTCTCTAGGAGAGAAAAAACCGGTTTTTCCACCGAACAAAATCCTTCTATGTAAATTCGCAGTTTACTCATGTAGATGAGTGGCGGAGCTAGTTGCGTTCGGTTTTTTTTCACGCGCTGATCTCGTTGATCAAGCGTTTGCGCGATCGTGCTACAAAAAAATAAAAAAAAGCAAGAAGAACCGTAGCGACAGTTTTCGAAGCGTTGTTTTCTTCTTATCTCTCTAAGAAAAAATAATAATAATACTGCATCGGTTGCGAGTAACTGTATCGAATATCGCCGGATGCGAATAACGTGTTCGAATTCGCTGAACCGATTTTATATAAACGAGCGCATCGATGTTTAGCGAATCGACGAGACGTCTGCATATCGAATGTTATCGATGAGTCGTCTTTTATGTCTTCCCGCCTCGAAAGAGACTTAGCCGTTCGATTATATCGTAGACATCGCAATTAAAAAGCTTCATTTGACAGTAAAATAAAAACTTTGTTTAAAGGAATTCACACGACTTAGAATAAGATACGCGCATTTTTTTTCATGGAATCCATTTCATAAGAGTAAGGAAAGAATTTTTAATTACATAATGCGCTTATTTTAAATTTTACCTAACATGCTTGACGACATTACATTTAGTGCATTATATATTGAAGGTCTGTTGGTTCTAATTCCCAACCTGGTGCTCGCGAGCACATCTTTGCTCTTGTGCAGTCTGGCAGTGTTCCTCCGAGATTCTCAAAATCGTGCTCTTGAGCTTCGTGAAATTAATTAATTAATTATTTGCCTTATAAACGTACTGAAAACATCATTAATAACTTTTACATTGGTTTGCTTTTCTTTATGATCATTCCTAATTTATACTAAATAATATATGGCGCTCTTCACAGTGAAAACGTTGGAAACCCCTGCTCTAACGCTCAGCTGATTTCGTCCACTCACACGGCGTTAGAGTCACATTGAAAACAAAATGCTTTAAGAAAATTGATTTTATGGACTTATTTTAGAATCTTTCACTGTTTCTTTTTCGTCAGCAGTCATTATTACGGTATCATCCGATATTATACGGAAGTCAACCTTGATGTCATGCGTACTAATGACGTGACGCAATTATTGATTTTCGATAACTCACGACACAAATTCTCCTATAAGATACGCATCGAATTTTTTTAGCGTAACGGTTTTGCAAAACGTTCTTTTGACATTCAAGTAAATACGATAATATCCATACAAAAAGTTTTAATCAATAGGCATCTATATTCTTCCAAAATCTAACACCAGTGGTGCCCAACCTTTTCTACATGGTGGGCCGCGTCGGTGGTTTCGAATCCTTCGGCAGGCCACATTGGAAGTTGCCAATTCTTCCGCGGGCAGGATTAGAGTTTAAATCGGAAGTTATCTATTTATTCTGAGGTGTCATTTAAGTGAAAGTATAGTATTAATGAGGTTTTTATAGTAAACATTCCGATATTAAAAGAATTGTTTGCGAAATTTTTATAAAAATATATGAATTTGTGCATTAAATTTTTCGGATTCCTTTTTCATCGTGGCTTCGCGGGCCGCACGAAAACCCTTCACGGGCCACATCCGCGGGCCGTAGGCTGTGCACCACTGATCTAACACGATGTATAAATTATCCAACAGGAAAAAGAAGTTACTTAACAGAATATTATAATTAATGGGCACAGTGTATCATTTACTCAAAAAATGCTACACCTCTCAACACAATATGGAAATTGCTCTAACAATTTATAAACTATTTAACTAAAATCATGCTTTCTAAGAAGCCGCAGAGACTGATAAAAAACATCTTTTCGCTTTTCGTTTGAAAATCGAATCGCGCTGTGCTAATATAAAAAAAATCCGACCGCTTCTTGTAATAGATCAGTGTCGTGTCGTGTCCCGGAGTATAAAATATCCATTCCGCTCTTCCTAACGAGCGTTAGCTCAAGGCGGCGCTGGGAGACAATGTATTCGTCCGGAAGAATCGTAAATCGAGGCGCAAGAACGAATAGCCATCGAAGGATAGTCTATCGGGACGGAGCGAACATTAAAACCGCTTCCCCTATCTCTGTCCTTCCGCACACTCTCTGTGAAACCGCCACTAGGAAAAGGGAGAATTTAAAACATGGCCGACAGGGTGTTCTGCTAAAATGAGGATGTTTTGAACGTTTCACATCATCAGATAGCGGAGAAAAAGACAGCCGGATGGACCCTCGGATGCTGCGGAGAATAAGGGAGTTGCGGGAGGGGGGGGGAGGAGAAGAAAGGGGGTAGGTAGGTGCCGCGGGGAGAGGTGGAAAAATGGTTATAGGCAATCTGCCGGAACACCCTCATCCGTGAATAGACTATAAATAGAACAGACCAACAAACTGAATAGATACCTTTTAAACACGTCTACTGCGACGTTGAAAGCTTTCAGAACCCTTTCAGGCGTCGTAAGTCATCTGTTTTTCCCTTCCATTCTCTCTCTTTCTCTCTCTTTGCCACCAGCCTTTATAGACATTTATTTCGTCTTCCTGTATTTATAATCGTCGGCTCTCTCTTTTATGTTGGTCCATTCGTTTGGAGAGTTTGATTTTTAAGCTTTGTTCCTCTTACATTCCGTTCCTGCGCTCATCTCCTCTGCGGCGTTTTTATCTTTTCTTCGTGATTTATACGCATCCGCATCCTGCCGTGAAATTCGCAATAGAAGTGGTTGGAATCGATGGGTGCAATGCACTCCAATACAGTCCTTAAAGTTCTGTCGAGTTTTCAGCATTCAATTTCATTTACCGTTTCGTATGGTTGAAGTAAAAGCGTTTATGTTATTGAATCGAGACGATTTTGGCGGATCTTTTCGCTATTTTTGCTGAGTGAAAGAGTATTTTTCAGACGAATCTCAACCATGAATGCTTTGGTTTTCCTGAAATTAACGAATTTGAGTACAGTGGACAAAATTATTGTTTTAATGGGTTAGAAACAGAATTCATTACTAAAAAATTAAGTTCGGTTTCAGATCGTTTAGCTTTATAGCGTAACAGCATTCATTCGGAATAAGGCAATTTATTTTATTTATTTGTTTATTTATCGCAGGCTGATAAACCGCACTCAGGGCCAATTAAAATGAACTCACGGAAACAATGAGGAGCCCGATCCATGTCCACGTTAGGATTCTAAACCGCGGCAAAGGAAGACATTAAAAAAATTACTAATATAAGAATTAAATTATCACAAATGACACATTTTCGGACGATTTAATAAAATAACGTTCTCGTCCCGTATCAAATAATATTTTATTTCACTAGCAACGGCTTAAAAAAGCAAACGGCGAGAGCATACGGCGATACCAAAAAAAAGAAACAAATTTATGCCTCCGATTTACGTTTTATATCGAAGTCATAAGCACGTACCAGGAATTTTGTCCGCGTTGATAGCTTTCGGAGCCTCACCCATTTCCCGTCTGCTCACGCACACGCACCCGGTTGAAGGGCCTTCCTTATCTGCATAACACATCTTTAAAGCTTCGCCCAAGATTCGTTTTAGACACTATGTACACTCATTCCCTTTTTTTCGGGTATCCTCCTCCTTCGCCACTCGGACTTCCTTCCTCCCCCCTCTTCCTCCTCCTCCTCCTACTCCGATTCATTTGTTTTTAAGAGTGGAAACGTATAGATAGGTCGGGACATCTCGTGGGTACGCGCGACACCTCTCTCTTTATCACTTCCCCTCTCTTTCTTTCTTTCTTTCTTTCCACCCTCTCAAAGGGGGAGAGCCCGCATTTTTTTATTCCGAACCGAGTAGGAAGAAAATAAAAAGAGGAATAATTTCGTCGCAAGACTGAAGCAAAGCACATTCGATCCCCTTCTACTCCTCCTTGCCTCCTCCCCCTCCACACCCCCTCTTTTAACAAACCGGTTTAGAATAGGTTTTAAATTGGTACGTAGGTCCCGCTGGTCGAGTAGAAAGAGAGAGAGAGAGGGAAGGAAAACTCTCCATGGTTGCTGGCTCTGCTTGGGCTCACTGGCACACCGGTCAGCCTCGGGGCTAAAGGGAACTAGGGAAGGGCGAAGATGGAAGGAGAAAGGGTGAGAGAGAGAGAGAGAGAGGAGGTATGGGAGGGAGAGAGAGAGAGGAGCGTAGGAGGGGAGCAAAAAAAGGGAGGTGGGGGAAGAGTAGGAGATGGGTGTGTGGGTCGGGGAGGGTAGAGTAGGAATGGGTGAAGGAGGAAGGGGGGGTTAAAGTTAGCTAATGGCTAGGGCTTGGTAGTCCGTCAAGTAAAGCCTCTCACACTACCCAGTCAGCCCTTCTGGGTGGTTCTCTCCTTTCTCCCTTTACTCTCTTTCTCGGTGGCTCCGCGGGCTCTCTCCCTCTTTCTCATTTCCTTCCCGCTCTTCCCACCCTCCCCTCTCTCTCCCCTCTCTCTACCTCTCTCTCTCTCTCACCCGTTCCTCTTGCCGTGCAGTTGCGCTGTGAGAGTCCGAGAGATAGGGAGGTGATTCTCGTCGCTGGGCGAGAGCGAGGGAAACGCGCGTGATAGGAGGGGTGTTTTAAGGAGGAGGGACCGCCCCGGTCTCCGCATCGTGTTGTGTTTTTTCCCCCAACCCTTTCAGTGACTGGATCTTTAGTTCCTTTGTTTAAAAATCACAAAAACCTTTTCGGATGATTTTTGTCCGTGTGCACGTGTTCGGGATTGCAGTTTGTCCGCGCGTGCTCTCTCCTGTGTTCGCGTTAGTGTGTGTGTGGGATTGTGCGACGGCGAAATCTTCACCGCGAGGGGTTTATAATCAATCCGTGGATGCGCACATGGGATTTCTCTCGACATAAACAAAAAATAAGGAAGCCTAACCTAGTTTTTTTTCTGACTCTGAAGCCTTTCCTCTACTTCGGTCTATTTCCACCTTTAGGCAAAAAATAAACAAGAGTAACAAACGACTTCGCTTCGATCGTCCCGCGTAGTGCAAGCGGACGCGAGGGAAGGAGCGGACGTGGTTATTGTTTTGTTTTCCCTTCTGAGGGAATGATTGTCACGTGTTTTCCATAAAAAAAAGGAAGGGGCGCCCCCGTTTTTCCTCCCTCCGAGGATGCTTCACATTAGTCTCGCTACTTCATTCTGGTCTTGAATCGGATCGCTCGATTTTTTTTTATTTCGACGCCTCCGAACATCGATCGATCAGTCATCCCGACGCGCTCCGAAAAAAACCTCGTTCCAATTAATCTGTGCGAAAAAATAGAGAACCTGACACTTATAAGCGATCTCAGATTGTCATAACGGCGTCAAGTTCCTCGTTAGCAACTTCCTCAGTCTTATCGATTGCCGATTGGTCTGAGAAAAAGAAACGACCCCTCGAAATATTCGTTTCTCCCAGATCTAAGAGTTTGTTTTTTGAAGAAACATCTTTTTCATTCTCGCGACGAGCAAACAGCATTTTCCCGGAGTGTCTTTATTTTTTTCCTTCCAAAGACTCTTCGGACGTGTTAATTTAACGACGCCGACAGCGCCCTCTCGGAGACAGAGGGACGTCTCCTTTTATATCTCTCAGCTGAAAAGGGTTTTTTTTGTTATTCTTCTGGAGAAAAAAGGCGCTTCTGCTCGCTCCTTTGGTCGGGAGCAGTCCATCACCGCTTGGGTGCGGCCGATTTAGCGCCTAATTAACCTCTTGACTCCTTGCTCATCTTGCTACTGCCATCTGGCGAGGCGTGTAACAGGAGAGACGTGGGGAAGGGGCGGAGTCCTAAGGTGGCTACCGTTTGGCCCGCCATCCTCTCCTTCCCGCGGTCTTTCGCTCGCGCGAATTTATCTTCCTTGTCCTTACGTCCAACGTCTGAAAGGGATCGAAGTACTTATGCAACGAGGAAGCAAATGGAAGAGAAGGATACCACGTGTGTTAAGCAGTGTTAAAAAAATAAGTTTCACACGTTCATTGATTGGAGAGGAATTTTCGCGAATCAGTTAATGGTAATTCTAACCGAGAGATAACTGCGGAATCTAAACCAAATACAAAATATGCTGTGTCAAGAGATTTTTTTTAAATCTCTTAAACATTTTATGGATTTTTTTCAATGTAAAAGGTTAGACAGTTTGGTTTCTTTGAAAGAATAACACTCTTTCTCAAAGAAAAGCCGAAAAGATTGTGCGAATAGCTCACCAAGGAGTTGGCCGAATGAGAGAAAAGTGTTTTAAAAATACGATATTTCCGGGAAGAAGTTCTTTCAGTTTTCCCACCGAGTGAAGAAGGCTCGAGGAATGCGTTGAAATCCCAATTCCTCACAGCAGTCAGCCGAAATAGGGAAATTTATTTAACGCGAGGAAAAAAGAGGGTGGAAATCACGATGTTATGTCAGTGCTGCCGAGTCTGGCTGCCATAAAATTACCTCGCCATGGCTGGATATTCCATTTTATTGCGGTCCATGCCAAAGAGGTGGGAGCCGAGGGACTATTCTCCCATGTCTTGAGAGACCGTTATGTGCAATACGCGAGCGAGGACATCGGGCATGGCCGAAGATCGCCGCTTCGACGAGCACCAAGGAGTCGCGTGTTCGAATTACCCAAGCGACATCGATTCGCTCCGATACGGCTGGGCCGATCCCTGCCTCGCCCTTCCGACCGCCGTACCCGTCATGGGAATCGGAGGCCAACGCGGCGGCAACGGCGGTATCCACGGTCCGTGGAGGAGGCGTGGTTCTCCCGGGAAGGACGGACTCCCGATCTCCCCCAAGCATCATCTTCCTCCCGCCTCCCAACGCCCCCCCTTGCCTCCCTCCTCCCACCGCCAGCAGTTTCACTCCCCCGTACGTCCCACGACGGTGCAATCTTACGGCGGCGAAGCTGTCACCTCCGTAGGCGAGGGCGGGGATTCACCGACCCCCGGCATTCCCGGAAGAAGATCTTCCAGGGTGTCAGGTCGGAGGGCGACGGCGGTGGTAGAAGAAGTGGAATGGTCCTCGAAGGTTAGGGTAGCGGGTACGGCGCCGAGGAGGCGCAGGGAGGTGGTGCCGCCCCCTTCGTGTGGTGGAGAGTATGTAGCGGAAGAGGAATACGTGGAGGCGGCGAGGACTTACCTTGGGACGTGGAGGGGATGCGAGGACCTCCGTTTCGGAAATACCGTCCCCTCCTCCCCACTGACTCCTCCCGGGAACGGAGGCAGGGATTATGACAACATAATACAAGACTCTCTGGTGGAGGAGGTCAGGGAAGAAGTGAAAGATTACGAAGGAAAGGGACCGCATTGGGTGGGCGAAGACGGAGGAGAGAAAGGAGGAAACACGAAAGAGGAGGAAGGTGGAGGAGGTGGGAACGAGTCTGCAGTCTCCAACACTTCTCCTGGGAAGCGGAAGAATGGCGCATACTTCGGTGGCGTGCTGGCGTGTCGTCACTGGTGGAAGGTGTGTTGGGTGCACGGCGGGCTTCCCGCCAGGCGTGAGAAGGTGTACCGCCGCATGTGGGAGCAGAGGAAGTTGGCTGCCGAAGCGGCCAAGGCGGCGAGAGAGGGTGGTGGGGGCGGAGAGGGGAGCGTGGCGGTGGGGGAGGAGGATGGAAGAGTGGGCGAAGGAGTGGGAAAGGAGACGGATAAAGAAAGGGGAGAAGAAGAAGAGGGAGGAGGGAGTGGCGGCGATGGGGACGTGGGAGTGGTGGGCGGGGCTTTGCAAGAGTGCGCGGACGATGCCTGCGGCAGAAGGTTCGATTCCGAGTAAGTGCCCCTCTCTGTCTGTCCCTCTTTCCCCCTCTCTGTCTGTCCACCCTCCCATATCCCTCAACACGCTAGCATACAGATACACACAGACGCCTAATTATCACCGTCCTTTATTTAATGCGCTCCTCTTTTGATTGTCGTAATGGACGAGCGAGCCTCTCTCCGGCCGTTGAAATCACTGTTTCGACGGATGTCTTTAAAAGGGAGTCTGTGATTTCCAAAAGAGGAAAAATGTCCTCGGTGACACGGTTGATTATAAGGAACGCGGGACGGATAATTGACGGTGGAGAAGAAGAGCATTTTTTGCGGCGCGTCATCAATCACCGCGCGTTTTGTGTGCACGAAATAACGAGGCCAATCCGTCAGAATGAGAGTTATTATTGCCGTCGGGCGCGTTGAAATGTTCGTATCTATGCCACATCCGAGAGCGCTTTCCGCCGAAAAACTCGGAAACGCTTCGATTCGTCGAGTCATTGTATTTCTTTTACCAAGGAAACGATTTATTTAGTCGTTGATAAAATTTGTTGACACCTTTAAGGTTATTTCTCTTCTTCGCCTGATGTACTTTTTTATATGTAAGCTAGATAGGGTAAATATTCACTTAGCATAGGTAATTTGTATCCAGCTTGATAATCAAGGTGACTGCTGTGGCGGTAAATCGTTGTATCTTAAAACGACCTTATAAAATCGACGATTGATACATTACCTTGAGGACGGCTGTTTTGTAGTTGAAATACGCTTCTTGTTTTGTGGTTACAGCAGTCACCTTACCTATAAATTGCCGTTTGGTACGCTCGATAATACTTATAGTAGATTCTTATAATTATTAATTGATATTTTTATGATGTTTAATTGGAAAATTATATCAGAACCCATTTACAAAGCACAGGGCTAACCAATACAGAAGTTTTTCAGGGTGAAGATAGTCTGCAAATTAACTGCTGGAATCATTTCCATTGCTGGGAGCATTGTGTATTTGCATATGAACGCAACTTGCATCAGAATTGTTTTGCTGCAAATGGAAATGTTGAGGAGTGTCTCTAGATTGCTACTAACTGTATAACATTCCAGAAATTCTTTATCGATACGATCACTTTTGTAAATATCTTTCTAAAATTAATTAGGAAGTAAAAAATGCATTTAACGCAAAGCTTCCATGGTTGATGTAGCGTTACCATATGAGATGTAGATAAACATTTTGTTTAGTATTGAGTAAAAGATAGAATTATTCCACTATATGTTTATGTCATCTGTATAGTTAGGGTGACTGAGTTGTAAATGGGCTTAGTATTAATGTGTTAAATTGATAAACTTCAGTAAGCATCAAATTCTTACAAATTCAAAATTCGACGAAAGGCAATTTTCGTCCCTTAAATACCATGTTTTATTTTCATATCTACGTTATTTGCAGAATATCTACAGAATTTTCTTTGAAACTTTAGATGCAATATCAAAACGTAGATTTTTTTAGATTATACCTGTATGCATATTCATTTACTGATAGCTCTTATTTTAAAAAATCAATTTCAATTAGCTAACATTTTGTTTATTTGTATATACTCGTAAGTGGGTAACCAGTCGTAAACGTCACGTCATCATATCATTTCAAGAAAACTCTGGAAGTGAAAAACTTTTTAAAAATTCCTGAAAATGCCAAGGAATTTTGTTAGCAAGGACAAAAATTTATACTTTAAATTTAAATTTGAAAAATGTCGATTTATGAGCAAAATTCATCAAACATTTATCAATTTTCGTTTATAAATGCGATAACATGAAAATAAACATTGATTTGGTCGTTGATTTAAAATAAACTAATAAGTCTAGTTATTATGTCGTTGGTTTTAATCTCAGTAAGAGGTATAGAATTTTTAGTACTCCGTATTGGATTTAGTTATAATTAGCCGTAATTGAATAAATTGGAAAAGGCTTTATTGTTAGTTTTTCCGTATCTGGATACAGCATTGAATTAGGCGCCAGATTTCCCAATATAGAATTTAAATTGCAGATTGTTTAATGTCTCTTTGGTTGATTAGGCAGCTATTTTTTCGCAATATAGCTCTAGGTTTCGGTCGATTGCTTTTACGTTCAAATTTTTTGAGGCATCTGTAAATTTTTTATGCCATTAAAATAACAAGGGTCAATCTTTGTCTTTCTTTGTAATTTTCGCTTTGCTGTCTTTATGGACGAGCAAAAAATTACTCGGTTTTTTTTCAAGCGAGAGAGTAATCCTGGTTTTTCGTCCCAATACATTTCGCTTGTCATTTGGAGCGGTTGCTCGTCTCGCCCCGAAAAAAACTTTGATCACTGCAACGTATGATCTTTTTTTCCGTAATCTATTAGAAAGATGTATCGTTTATTATTTTTCGACCGTTTTTGTCCGTCTGATCGCAGATGGCGCTCCCCACGAGTCATATACCGCTCCGAAATTCTTCCGGATATACTTTTCCTTAGCTACATTTATTTAATCTTTTCTCTTATTGTTAGACTGACCTTTCATTGTATAAAACATTTATCACTACATATATGGGCACGTGTTTATGCATAAGAAGTATTGGCTCCTGGTTTGGTAATTTTTTTTATGCGAACCGGATGGCAAAGTCGCCTAATCGCGTTCCTAAGAAATCATATGTGTAAATGTAAACTTTGAAATTTGGCATTATTTTTTCAGTTTTTTATTTTAATTTTCGATTAAAAATAATATATAAGATATTTTAAATTATTAATTTATTTGTTCAGTGGGAAAATGTGCACAAACGGCTGCTTAATGTAATATATTTTAGTTTTTAATGTCTTTTAATTTAACTTCATTTCCATATATATATATAGATTAGATCAAAAGTTAATATAAAAGTTTAATGGCACAGTTGAAAAATCTGATGTGGCCAACACATGACTTTCTCCATATTTGGGGTATAGATATTTAAATTATTATGAATACCATTATAAAACAAAATTATTATTTCGTATCGTAGAAGAATAGTCGTCGTTATTCCGTAAATTATATTTTGAATGTTTACAGAATTCACCGCTAGATGGTGCCGCTGTATACTGGAAATTAAGAATAAGTTAAATATCTCCGAAATGGATGGTTCTACAAAAATTTGTATCAAACAAAACTTGGAAGAAATATTATTCTCTACAAATTTTCGTCCTTACCAAGATTACCAATAACGACGGTTTTAAGGAGGTGTTTGCCGGAAACCGAAAAACCCGATTATTTGTAAATAATTCCTAAACAATAACTGCTATGGAAATTGTTTCAAATGAAAGTTGTAGCAAATTACATTCTTTATAATCTTTGTATCGAATTGTATATACAATAATGATGTTTTAACGGAGAAATATCGCAAAAACCGAATCGGGTTTCGAATAACCCTCGACTTCCTGTTAATCGATATTGTCCAAAAACTAATCAGTTCTTTGTGCTCACCCTAAAGTGTTATATATGAAATTTGGTGTCGATATTGCAAGTACTTTTTGAGTTAGAGCGCCCACAATCACATATGTCCACACAGACATCATTCCGAAAATAGTCTAAACGTGTTCTAGGGACCTCAAAACTTGTATTTCCGTTGAAATCTCGAAGTCGATTTTTTTTGTGATCACAATACTTTCCCATTACTACGTATGGAGAAAGTAAAAATAATATAAATTAAGTGATTAATCACAAGAGAACGCCAAAATGGAAACCGTTACGATTAAAAAATTTGTAAAATCCCAAAATCGAAGCTCCTCTTACTGGAAAAAAAATCCCTTCTAGTGCTTTAATATAAAAGTTATTTTTAATTTTATTTTTATTTCCCATTCAAGTTTACCCACGCATGCTATTTCAATCCACTGCCTTCGGTTTTCATTAAGAAAATTATTTTTACTAGATTTCGAAATATCAATTTCATCGTTTGCCGTGTGAGTGGAGCCGGAAACTTTTATGACGAAACATTTCGGCTTCCCTGGTATTTGCATGGCTTTATTTCCTTTACATGATCCGTTAAGAATTTTCGTGTACGCGAATTTTGGGAGTGGAATCCACGCCATAAAGAGAATTGTATCGTTGCCGCTTTCTTCTGCAGCTTTAGAGGGCGGGAAAATTACAGAGGCTGCGGTTTTAGAAAGTCATAAGAAAATCCCATGGTGGATGGTCTTGCCTTGTCTTTTCGTAAAATTAAGAGCGGCATTATTAAGTTTCACTGCCTGTTGGCTGCTTGGGAGCACCCGACCAATCGAATCGCATGGTAATTTTCACTTCCGCTCCTCGCGAGGTAGGAGAAAAAAGAGAAGGCGGTGGGCCGTAATCCACGCCTTACACCGCAGGGAGACATACACTCTCACACGCGCATACACTCAACAGACATTCACGCGCGCGCATATGCACACGCAACGAGGTTAGTAACCCAGTTTTTTTAAGCTACGGACTCACTTCTGTTATGTAGGCCGGAGTTTTTTTTAAATTGATAAATAATATCAGTTTTTTGGCTTTTTTAATGGGCGATTTCATGGAGGATTGGCGGCCTTGATTTATCGTGTCACACCACGTTCACATAAGATTTGTCGTTTGAAGAACACGTGAAGATAATTACGAGGAAGGCGAACGATATAAAATGATTATTTAATGGCGTTGTTAAGAGATGTCCCCGTCACCCAAAAGAAACAGTACTTCTATGTTATTCGACCTATCTTAGAATACTACTGTGCAGTGTGGGATAAAGGCATCTCGAAAGAATTTGAGATGGTTCAGCGGAGGGTAGCGCGTCTTCTTACGCTTAAGTGCCTTCATGAAATAAGTGTTCCATCCGTATTAAATGAGCTTGGATGGGAAACTTCAAAATATATGCGAATCATTTAATTCTTGTTAGTATAGCGATGCTGATTGAAGATTCCAAAAGATCATTGCCGGTCTCGGCATAGAAGGAAGTTCATGAATATTAGATCCAGGACCGAGAAGTACTTTTTGTCCTTCCTCCCCGTCGTCATCAGAAGAACCAACAGAAATATCGTCGACACCATTAACAATTAGGGCGGAGGTTTCCACCCCCTGCCACTCGCCTTTTTATATAAATAGTAAGTTCTCTTCTTTGCCTCGGCTATAGACTGAATCGGTGGACACCGTGCGATGAATCCTTATTCGACTTGTTTCATTGTTACTTTCTCATTTAATTGTCAGGAAGTTGCTACCAGGCAATCGTCGAAATGTGCCGGATAGTGAGACTTTTGGTTAGTTAAGCAGAAAAATATTTCTTTCTTCAGAACTGCTATTAGCAAATTAAAGCTTTTTTGGATAGTGCAAATGATTTATTGTATTAGCAATTACACTTCTTGTTAACAATAAAATACAAAACCAAAAGCAAGCTAGGAAAATACTGCGAAAGTAGATATTATAAGAAATATTATAATAATATAGTATAAGAAATATTAGAAGAAATATTATTCTTTACAACTTCGGTCCTTACGAAGATTACTAATAACGACGTTTTTAAGGAGATATTTGACGGAAACCGAAAAAACCGATTATTTATAATTAATTTCTAAACAATAACTGCTATGGAAAATTGTTTGAAATAAAAATGTAGAAAATTACATTCTCTATAACCTTTGTATAGAATTGTACATACAATAATGATGTTTTAACGGAGATATTTCGTCAAAACCGAATCGGGTTTCGAATAAACCTCGACTTCCGGTTAACCGTTTTTGTCCAAAAACTAATCAGTTCTTTGTGCTCACCCTAAAGTGTTATATATGAAGTTTGGTAACGATATGGCATGTACTTTTTGAGTTAGAGCGCCCACAATCACATACATCCACACAGGCATCACTCCGAAAACAGTCTAAACGTGTTCTAGGGATCAAAATATCTAATAAACTATCGGTTTTTCGAAACACTGCTATCACATACACACAGACAATATCGAGAAAATAGTCAAAACCTGTTCTAAGGACCTCAAAACGTGTATTTTCGTTGAAATCTCGAAGGCGATTCTTTTCGTGATCACAATACTTTCCCATACTTCGTATGGAGAAAGTAAAAACGGCTGAAATGATTTTGATAAAATTTCGTACAATTACTTGAGTATACTTCTGCAATATTACTACATATTTCATTTTTCTCAGTGAATGAATATAAGGCTAGTTTATTCTTGGGCAACTTGAACAAAAATTGGATTTTCTAAAAACAGGTTGATAAGATTTTCATTTTCTAAAGATAACTAAACGACGCATTAATATATGAGAAAGTTTGTACATTGTATTTTGTACCGATTATTAAAAATCGTCCTGATGCAAAAATGTGTCGTATTGGAGGGAGAAAAAGCGAGAGGTGATAGGGGGTGGTGAAAGAAAGGAGAAAGAAAGAATTATATATATGGGAGATAGAATGTGAGGGAGAATGGGGGATTGGAAATAGAGGGGGGGAAGAGGGATGGACAGACAGACAGACTTTATAAGGGCGAAATTGAGACGATATAGTCCCTTCTTACATTAAACCCTGCGTCAACAATTACAAATGAGAATAAAATATTAATAATAATTTCACAGAAAAGAACCAGAAAATAAAATAAATAGAAAACATACAAGCAAAATAGCAAATTACAAGTTCGGAAAGGAGAGGGGGAAGAAGAGAGCGAAGAGTGGGAGGGAGAGAGCGAGCAAATAATCTGAACTACCAGAAGCGACGTCTTACAGTGTTCTGATTTATAAATTGCACGGTTTGGATTCCCGTTCCGCGCCATCAAGTCGCATTTTCAGCAAGAACCGATGTCGGCCTTCCCTTTTCACTTTCTGTTCGGCTTGAATACATTCCGAAGAAGCTTTGCGGCGTTAATGGATTAACTGTGTCCGAACGTCGGCTCGCTTGAAAGACGGAACCATTAGCGACACTCTTGAGCTTATTCTCTTTTCATAGATTCGGCGAAATCGTGATTTACGTGATCACGAAGAAAAGTCTGTCGAAAAGGCGTTGTCATAGTCTATTTTTGCCATGCATGCGAATAATATACGACTGGAAAAAGAAATACTTGTTTAAATGAATTATCTCTTACTGTAACTTTCGTATTGTGATATTTTTTAATAATATCATAGCACAATATATCTATGATTTTGGTAACTGATGTTTATTTATAGTGTTCATCTATTGAATTAAATACTCGAGTTTGCATAGATATTTTAATAACCGGCTCAATTTAGCCTTGATTGAAGATCAGGCTTTTCTCTCAAGCGGAAAATTTTCAGTGAAAAATAATTTATTTGTCTCTACTGCGATTTTTTTCTTCAATGCGGCAGTAATGAAGGCCTTTTAAGTTTTTCATTCGAACTGTTTACTTACAGGAAAATTTGTTGATCCGTTATTCTTTTGAAAGTTTTTAATTGAATAGCTCCATTATATCTTTTTGTGCGGTGGATTATGGAAGAATATATTTTTTCCCATCCTCAGTCAATTGAATAACAGCTTACTACGCCTTCGTCCCGTTTCGAGGGTTTCTAATTCTTATGTAATCGCATATGAGCGCGATTTTAATTCACAATTCATCCCAGTACTATTCTTATATGTCTCTATTCACTTGAGCCTCTTCCTACGAGTGTATATTTCTATCACTTCCTTTCTCACGAGTATCTTCATGTGAATTTCCCTCCGCGCTCTACATTACCGAGTAAAAATTATCGTGCAATTGTTTCAGATAATTATTCCGCTACATGGCACCTTACGACGCAAGACGTGCCGTGAATGTTGTCTCGCTGAAAGGAAACCATTACGGAATCCACCGGGGCTAGATAAACCTCCTGAGAGATGTTGCGTTGCAAATTCTTCTATGGTGCCTCTTTATTTGTTTTTTTATTTAAGTTTTACATGACCACACTTTAGAGATGAGATAAGGAATTTCAAGACATTTACCCGATTAAAGCATTTCGTAAAATGTTTTGTTGTTACGTGAGGTTGCTCTTAAGTATTGAATTATAATAACTTAGAATGAATGTGCCAAAATATTTAATGAGCTTTAAAAATATAATATATTGCGAATATTGTGTAAGAAGTAAGCTTCTTATGGATGAGTGATAGCCAACCCGTTTTCATATGTATCATCTTTTATTCCACGCTATTGAAGCTATAAAAGTCTAAAATCATATTTATATTTTGTTGTATATTTTTCAAAGGAAAAGTTTGCAACTCAGCAATTAATTTTCTCCGATAAAGACATTATCCCACATATATAAATCTGTTGACGTCATAATTATGCATGCATGAGATTTTTCAGTATGTGAATAATTAAGCCTAATTAAAAGTCGAGGGAATTTCCTTACTCTTTTGTTCTTCACTTTAATTTTGTGTAGCGGTAATGTGTTTTCAGCTGCGCATTCGACTTTTCTGTCTCATCACAGCTCTATTTCCTAATTTCAAAAATTCTTTTGAGTATTTATTCTTTTTTGAAGATGTAGTTGCATATATAATTTCAAAGATCATTAATCGATGTCTTCCTTTTGCTGGATGTGTAGATTTTAAAGAACAATGTTTTCAACAATTTCAGGATCTCAAGCAAAGGTACGCGTTGGAGATTTGGTATATTTTACCATCGATAACTCAAAATTATCCCCTTCGCATTATCATTTTGTCATAGAGTTCGCTTTCAAAATCCTGTTTCCACTGACAGCCTTTTAAAAGGAATTTATAATCCGAAGGCCAAAACTCTCTTCGGATTAACACTTCAGCACTCAGCCTGCATGTATAAAGACGCGGTCACAAAGACGAGAGGAATATATTATCGGCCAAAGCATCATGAAGATTTTTTCGAGGCGATTAGAAATTACGAAAGAGTCGCCCTTCCAACATTGCTATTTTTCGACCCACACCGACCAATGCCATCCGCCTCTTCGTCGATCCTCTGAATTTGCGTGGGAGAGAGGACATAGATGGAAAAAGGGATTTCGGCGACGGCATAAAGATATCTTTTTTTTGCCGTCCCAAATCCGTTTAGAAAAAAACGAAAAAGAGAGGAAATAATCAACAAACAGCAGTCTTTACGGGAGTGCCACGAAATTAACCCCGAAACGTATTGGTTGTCACCGAAAACACTACCTTTCTACCTCCGTCGTCCCAATAACCTTTTTAAGAAGGGAAAGCCCTTGGCAGGCGTCGCGCCACGGACGTGAGTTGTGGATTTGTGTCGTGTTGTCGGGCGAGAAGTTGACCAAGAGAATGGCTGGTGTAAAATTCAGTCTACGGGAACTTCTTGCGACGCTTCACGGCTTCATTATTTACGCTCCAGAAGGGAAGGCGAGGATGGAAGTGAGAGGAGAGAGTGGCGGCGACGTGGAGCGAGATTTACGTTCGCCTGTCGCACTTCCGTTGTCTTCTTCCTTTCGTCGCTCTTCCTCGTGTGTCCTTGCGGGGGCGTCGGCCTATTATATCGCGGAGGGTGGAAGGAGTTGGGTGGGTGGGAGGTGTTCCGTTGTTGGCCAGTAGGTGGCGCGGGGGTGGGTTGGGTGCCATGACCTACGGCACCCCGGGCGGTGCTCGCTTCGGAATCCGGCGTGTGTGTGTCCTTTTTTCTTCTTCTTCTTTCTCTCTGTGACCTCGCCCTACCCATTCGTGTTTCTTATTTATACCTTTCCACCTCCTTATTCCTATCCCTTTCCCGCAGGGAACCCTGCGGGACACGACTCCAAGGATAGGGTTCTTGTTCTCCTGAGAAGTAATAAAAGAAGGGTTAGCCGCGTTGTAGGACAAGGCCTCACGCGGGGTTGTTTTGAAATATTTTCCGTTCGGGAGCACGCTTCGTTCGAAACAGCCAGAAGGACGTCTTGAACCCATTCCTCTTGCTTCAGAATGGGTAAAAGGTACAAAATAAATGGGAGATTTTTTGCTGCTATTATATATCCTGGCCACTTCTTTTTTTAAGTAACACGTTTAGTGGAGCATTTATCTTGTGAAATGAAGATTAATCATACCCTCGAGATTCTAATAGGAGTAATTTTAATTTGGCGTTTCGGTGTACTAATAACTCCTGTAGTAATAAATGATTGAGTACACAATGCGTATTTCTACCGTAAAATAATTAATCGACGCCAGTTCTTTGTTTAGAATCAGTTATTTTTAAATAAACGTCGAATAAACCATTGGCAAATCACAATTGAAGACGATCCTTTCAATGAGTGTAGTGTTTACATAAACGTTTAATGGTATTAGAAGATATTTTTGTCGATTACTAGGCACAAGCTATAAGCTGACCGCGATAATTCAACTTTAAACAATTTATAATAATTATTTTTACGCAACTTTTTATTATACAAAATCTCTACGTTTAAATTAACAGTTGTTTTCTAGCGGCGTATAAATTCTAATAATAAACCTTTACAGATCAAAAGGAAAACGAACAGCAAATGCGAGAATCAGAAAGATGAAACCACAAGTCTCACGTTTTTGAACGAGAAAAAAAACTTTTTGGGCCGCTTGGTGGATTCTTTCGAATCTCCTCGAAATTACTGAGCTATTGTTTGGAGAGATTTCCGGGCTGTCGAAACTCTCCCACTAATTTCTAATGAAACGAAAATGAACTTTTTCGAGATATTTTTTTCCTCTTCCCGGTCACAGTCTGGTGGACGAAAGGAATGCCTTAACGATTCCTAGCACCGTGAGAATGAATTAGAAAAACAACATGTTTTCATCGAGTACTTTAAACTCGCAAGCGGTCGTTTGTGTGTGTGTTTGACAATAATTAATTTTAGTTGGGCATCCGGTATTCTTGCCAAAGCCTCTTTTATCCTGAATGAAAGTCCCAGTTTTTTTGTAGTAATTTATAATATAGAAATAAATAAAAGCAAGACAATCCGAGGACGAATGTACAAAAATGCCGATCAATATTTGGGCACCAATTTATGCGTCTCGATATTCCATTATATCGCTCCAAGCGCAACGCTTTTTATTTAATTTAAAATTTTACTCCATAAAAGTTTTCCGGTCCGCTTGCTACGCCTCGTTGCTAGTAATTATCTTCCTGACTTTTTAAATGCTTTATCTATTATTTTAACATGTTAATCATGATCCAAAGGCTTAAGATGGGCGGTACTGTTACTCGAGAAAAAACACGGCTCTTAAATAAAAATATGGAGTTTGAATATTCTAAAAAAAAATGCTGGGAACGTCTTCGTTTAGATACCCGAGGAACGATACTTCAAGTCGTTTAAATGCTAACGGTCTAAGAGATCCACTTCCTAGGCCTGCGCACTTATTCATACGGTTGCATTCCGAACATGATTTATTAACCATCCCTACCACGGATTCTTTTCCCTTTGCATCATCTACGCCTGAGGCAAAAAAACCAACAGAGAGCCGACCTACGTTGATATCGCTCCTTTGCATCGCTAAATACACCCGATAACGCATCGTCCCAATGCGTAATGCATCGCTGGTCGTCTCGGAAAAAAAATAAGGCGGTGCCGTTGAGATTTGAAGAGTTAATTTCCCTCAGCGTGAGTCGTTTAAAAAGTCCCGAGTTGCTCCCTCTAAAGTGTTTTATATAACTTAGATCTTTTACGTACATAGCCCTATTCTTTGTTTGGGGATTTTGTCTTTTTCATTGCATTTTAGAATCCTTTTACGTTAATATTGCTCTTACAGCTTACTTAGTGAGATTACTGAACTGGTAGCAGGTGATATTAGAACTACTGATGTTAAACGATTGTTATCTGATAATCAAAAGACATGTACGTAACTAACCATTCTGATTTGTTTATTTAATAAGAAGGGATAATAAAACAATGTCAATATCAATTTTGTATTATCGTACATTATTTATTGTACCGATTTTGAAGGTGTTTTACTGATGAAATTCTATGCGGATATTTGTACTGATAAACTCATAATTTGAATTAATAAGGCCACTGAGCGTATGTCAATACTTGATACCTCGATATATTTTCTGTTTCTTATCGATCTTGTCGTGCCTATTTAATTTGATTCATTGATCGATTGAACTTTAGGTATAGACTACTCCGAAAATAATTCATTTATGTTTCTATGTTTAAAGTGCTACTCTAACTTTTTGCAACCAAGTCTGTACTTCCATTTAGTCATTTTTCTCAAATTTTATTTATTCTTAGAGGAAAATATGGCTGTTGTGGTAATTTGAGCTCGAAAAAATTTGTCTCCGACGTACAAGTGACATCTAAATCTCAATTTTATCGTCTAATTGTAAGATACTAGTTTCGCATAGAATTCTTTATTTGTAGGCAAACATTTCCTTTGTAATGATCCATAATGACGGCATTTTCCCCTTACTCGGAGCATCCCCATTATATCTCTGGAAAATGTTCCGAGCGCTGTATTATCCCTGTTCCAGCAACGCCCACCCCTTTCGGCGTGACATTCCGACCTGTCAAGAACGACAACCGCTCCATTTATTTTCCCGTCCTTCTCTTCCTTCGAGGCGAGGTTAAACGGTGCCCTGGACTAGTGGCGGCGGCTATTCTTTCTGACCGAGGGACAGATGACGTTGTTTGCGCTCTGGCGTGGAATAGATGTGCGCGGGCTTCCATGTAGGGCATCCATCGCAGATAGGTGGTCAAACAATGCCGTTATTTGGAATCAAACCAAGTTACTCTAACGGTTGGCCCGCGGTCATTTTGCAGACTTTGCCAAATAATTTTAGGAACGAGCCACTTGCATCCGGTGTGAGACTCATTCTGCCATAATTGCGATTACCTGGGTTTACGCGGAAATGATTTTTGGTGAGATAATTAAACGTAGTTCAACCTGTCCATATTTTGTTTTTGTGTTAGTCCAAAATCAACACTACAACTAAAGATACGGGCATGGGGTTCGCGCCCGGAGAAATCGAATTTCTTTTAAATCTGGAATTGCGCATAAAGATAAAATACGGATATATCGCTGGATATATAATTGTCACTTGAGTGACCGGGAAAATGTTCCTCTCTAAGAACACACCTATCGCAAATGTTGACGTGAGATTTTTATGTGACTTAATTTTTTCGACATTTTTATGGGTTATGTTGGTATCTAAAATAGAATCGGCAAATTTGTGGCTTCCATCAGTTTGTCAGAATTTTCTCTGCTGTTTAATATTATTTACAAGAGTTTCTCACTTTCGATGGGAGAGAATTTGTGTTATACTAAGCATAAAATATGCTGCTCGAATACGTTGATTTATATAATTTTGACTTTGTTTCGAGTTTTGAAATTGGTTTAATCTTTCTTCTGGTTTTATTTTCCGAATTTTTATTTGCCTTTGGGTAAGAAAGCGATGCTATTTTTTACTATTCTCTAGCTTTGTGCCGGTAAATGGGTTAGCGCTTTGCAATTTTTTACGATTCAAATTACACCCGCCTTGTCCGCGTTCGGATTGCGACGGCAGGTTGTCATAAGTAGAGACACGGCTAAGGCGGTCGCAATTAGTCTCGTTGTCGTTCAAAAGGTACATTCCAAAGTTCTGGTATCCGACTGCGGATTTCCTTGGAAAACTCAAGCAAATTCATTCTCCGCTCGGAATGACTTTGGTATTTATTTTATTAAATCCGCCGAGTTACTGAGCTAAGAAACGAAAGCATTATATACCTTTCTTTATGGGCAGGCTTCTCGTTATGTGTTGCTTGGAACACAACTTGATTAAGGAGGCTTCACCGGAAATTCAAGATAATGTCAATTTCCTCGTATTCACAGTAATGATAGAAGAAGGCATACTCTATGACATGCTGCAGAGAAAAATATAGGTTGATGTATTCGTTTTTTCAATAAATGCATTTAAAAGTACGGGAATTTACACAGCCGACATAGGCGAGCTAGTCGTGCTGAGGACGAAATTAGCCACTGAAATTCGTAAGTAAATGAAATATTCACCAAAAACACAGCAAATATGCGCAAACATGATAAGAATACAATATATATTTTAATATGTACCTTGACGCACTTATTTACGAGAAATTTAATAATATTAATAAATAAAATCGCCGCTTTGGGAGTCAGCTTATTTTACAGTTTTAGACTTGGGAACATTGTAGTACTAGCAGACGGCTGCTTAGACGTTAAATATGGTTCTTAGTGCGATACGGAGGTTTTATTCGTAAATAATAATAGATTTCTCATAAACAAAAGCGTTAAAATGCATACATATTTTTATTCTTCACATGTTTCCGCATAGTTGGTGTACATTTCATTTACCTGTAAGAAATCTTGTATCAAGAAAGGTATTATCTTACACTGACGGTGAAATGGACGTAATTTTTAAATATTATATCTCAGCACGTAAAACTTAAACGTCTAAATATTGCAAGAACATGATAGATGATTGTTTTAATAGAGAATTGTTTTATTCGTCAGATTAAACAAAACGAATAAGATCGGTACGTATTTATTATTTAGATGTAAGAAATTGTGGTACTGGTCGGTTCTCCCCCCGCAAATTGCATTTCTCATTATTACATGGTTTTAGCGCTAATAGTTTATATAATTAATCTTATTTAACGGGTTGGGTTGGTGTTGAGTTTCCTTATCACTTTTCAGTTAAACAAGACGAATGTTAACAAAAAACGAGAAGGGTTATCCGCCACTACCACCAAACCCGTGAAATCGGATAAAATAGATAAAAGTTAATAAATTGTTAGTGCTAAAACCACCTAATAATGAAAAGGAACACCGAACACCACCCCACAACCCGTTAAATCAGACAAAATAAATAAGAATTTAATTTAATTTTCTTATTTTATACTATAATAGCCCAGGTCTGTTGGTTGGTTGGTCACGCTTTCACGATGGCCGATATAGAGCGTTTTAACAAACCTCCCGAATAGGTAGAAGATTGAAATTTGGCAAGGATGCTTGATTAACATATTTTAAAGTAATGACGAAAATAAAGCTCCAAAAAAGTCCTGGGTTCGACTCCAAGGAAGACATTTCCATTTTCCGTAAGGTAACATGTAAAAATCAATTTTTTTATGTGCAGGCTTTTATTGTTTTGGAAATTAAAATTAGAAGGAATTAACCTACGATCTTCGGATCTGGATAATTTTGAAGAAAAAATTACAAAGTTTCTTATTCTGTTCATCTTTTTCCGCATACAATTCTAAATCGCTCATGCTATACGTTTAATTCACATATTTTGTGGAAATATTGCCATTTTAACGGAATGTTGCCTTGGCTACCAATTACATTGTTAGACCTCAAAATCCTATTGTTGTATCAATCCTTATGGGTGTAAGCGTGCTTTGAATGTTTTTAATACGAGATAGGGAGAGAGTGGGGGGGAGGGAGGGTGAGAAGGGAAGGAGGGTGGAAGGGAGGGGGAGGAAGGGGAGAGGGAATGAGGGGAAAGGGGTGGAGAGAGAGAGGGATAGTGAGGGGAAGGGAAGGAGAGAGGGAGGGAGAGAGAGGGAGTGAGGGGGAGGGAGAGAGAGGGAATGTTGGGGAGGGAGGGAGAGAGAGGGAGGGAGGGAGAGGGAGGGAGGGAGAGGGAGTGAGGGAGAGGGAGAGAGAGGGGAGAGGGAGTGAGGGGGAGAAAGGGAGAGGGAGAGAGATGGAGGGAGGGGAGAAGGGAAGGAGAGGGTGGAAGAGAGGGAGGAGGAGAGAGAGGGGGAGGGAGGCAACTATTTTAATGTTAACTAAAGATATCCCGTCATATTGACGGGCAATTACGCTAGTTTATTTATAATATTCGGCTGGATTTGCGGGGGGATAACAGACCGGTATGTACCGAAAATGAAAACTTTTTGGAAAGTAGAATCGTTATAATTAGATTCCTGAAACCATTTCATATCTCCCTCGATTATTGTTTTATTCACATCATAAAAAATTAATGATCATGAAGAAAATCATCGATACCCGATTCCTAATTTAGTAACTAAGTAAAGCATTGATGGAATATATTAAATCTCTGCGTTATCAGTTTTAATAGCTGCATTTAGTACAATTCAGTTTCCCAAATTGTAACCCAATAGAACTTTTCCATTTGTAGGCTTTTCTTGCTTTCTGTAGAGTAAAAAGTGAGTTTTCTATAAAGGAAAAAAATGAGATTATATTCCTTGGTTGTAATCAGCATAATTTCAGAGATACCCATTTTAAAACTTCTATTATTGTAAGCAGATGATTTGCCCATTTATTTTCAGCCAAAGCAAGATATTTTATCATTTTTTCATTCAATATATAAATTTTGTATCATTTTTCTGCATAAAGAACTCAGTTTTCTGGACAAGAACATTTTCACAGACATTTCATTTCAATTGATACATTGCTTCATGGGAGTAGCACATTGCACATACCCATTTTGATACTTAATGACAGAGCAATATCTTCCAAAAGTGGAATTTTAAAGTCGAGCATCTGGGAAAAACCATTTTCATTACAGACATTACAAAGAAAAATTAAAAATTCCTCTATAATATGAAATAGAGAAAAAACCTTTTTCAGAAGTAAATGATAAATGAAAGAATCAAAAAATCAAAGGGTAAAAACAAGTTTGGCAGACTGGATAGTAAACCTACTTGCAAGTTTCAATCTTGCTCCAGGCATGGAATGATGTAATTTTTAACGTCACTAGAATAGAGAGCTGAAATTTTCAGTAGCCATCAAGAGGCAAAGAATTGTTCATTAATATTATTTCACTTAATGAAACATGGTAACAATGTCAAGTAGGTAATTTCAGTGGGAGAAATTTAGAAAAGAAAACAATCATATTGTCAAATATTTACAAGGATTTATTTCAAATTCTTAAAATAATCCGAAATAGATGTAACAATTTTTTTACTAGTTGTGACCCTGGGCTTCCCATTCACATGCTCACTTAACAAAAGCATAATGCCATTCTGTCCACTTTCTACATATGTTGAGATCAATAGATATCACGAAATGTATAATTATCGCAAAATGAAAAAGGCAACCGCAAACCGAATCACCCACGCCAGACACCAAAGTGAAAATCATGCCTTGGATGGCGTTGTTGCCGGAAATGCGTTATTGCGGCGTTGCCAAGTCGTTATTTCTTAAATGTAATCCTCATTATTCTCTACCTCTCACTTTGTTTACGAAATAAGTGGTACTTTATGATATCTCAGGTATTAAGAATGCTATTCTAAGAAAAACAACATGATATTTTCAATTATTCTTTGCACGTAAATTACCTGTGGCAACAGGTTCACTTCGCCATTTCTGCAGTCAATGCAATCTTTTTCGTGACATTAAAAATATTAATAGGCTTTTTATCCTACTCAAAAGCAAGCAGTTATAGCAAATAACTTCCTTTAGTCACATGATTATCGGAAAGATTATCCTCGCACATTTATTAGAAGCTTTCTCGGGAGTTGAATAATAATTTTGCTGGCTTGTTGACTCATGCAGTTAAGGTGGAGCCTCCTTAAAATACTTTCTGTCCCTGTAATGAACTGTAGTTCGTCTTCTGTAGATATTTTTTACGACTGAAATTTAGCCTTTTTATTTTTTTCCTGTACTTGTTAGCGATTTGCAGTGCCTTTCAAGAGGAAAAGTTGATTATCTATTTATGTACTAAATACATATTCCATTGAACATTTAAATAGCGTATCAGGAAGATTCCGATATAAATTCTGGCACCTTGCTCGCTCTTTATTCAAGAGGCATCTCAATTAACACAGGCTAATAAACAGATTAGAAACTATTGTCAAATCCCTCAATATTTCCGCGGAGTGTAACCAAGATCCGCTTGGCCCCGGGCGAGACGACTGCCGCGGGGCCCCCCTTCCCTTCACTTAAAAAGGGTAAGGCGCGAAGCCTTCATAGGCACCGAGCCTTCATAGGCGCGGGGCCCCCATAGGCGCGGGGCCCGGGACGACTGCCTCCCCCCCTTGAGACGGGCCTGAGTGTAACATATATTATTTCGATACAGCTTTTTATTTCATCTACTCCAATTTATAAAATGTTTCACTTCAAAAAAACGTTGACTACGGAAGGTCTTTGATCATGAAAACTTTCGTAGTCATCACCACATCCATAAAAATGTTAATACTTTTCCCAATCTTTGAAAATTACATGCCACCATTAAGGGTCGCGGCCGGTCGTTTTTGGATGGTCGGATTTCTTTTGAAGATTTTCGGCTATTTTGGAATTTACGATGCAAAAACGCAACTCCTCAGAGCTCGATTTCTCGGCTTTTTGATCCTTTCACCTGACCCAAACGACAATATATCTTTCCTTCCTATGTATTTTTTTTCTTCACCAGCGGGCAATAAATCCGACGGAGGCGAGGCGATTCTCTTCTGCATATCGAATTTTAAAAAAATAAATGGATTAAATACCGCGTTTTATGGCGACTTCTCGCCCGAGATGCAGTAAACGTGGGATGATAAAGGCCGGAAAATTTTGATCCCGGCATCCTTAAACGGAACGCTCTCTCTCGAAGTGGGAGAAGGGAGTTGATGTTTTATTGCTGCAGAGCGACGGAGGTGTAAATATATAGAGGGCAAAAATCGCGTTAAACTTGAATACTCGAACCTCGCATGCGCATATATAATGCTGTTTTTTTATTTTATTATCCATTCTCTCTCGCACTCAGCTCCTCCCCCTCCCACTCTTCTCGCGCCTTCCGATCCCCTTCCTCTCCAACGAACATTCCTCACACACACACACATCCCTTTTCCATCACATGGACCAGCTTCCGATGGTCCCATCTTGACTCCCTTGTGTTTAAAACCGTTAAAATTATCGGTCATTATCGGCGGCCAACCAATAAATTTTCGATTCCACTTTGAGAGAACGAGCTCTCTCTCATTCTTTTTCCCACTCTCTCGCTCTCTTTCTCACTCCCACTGGGCAGATACGGAAGCGATAGGGTAATTTCCGACGCCTCGGACATAGAAAAAAAGAGCATCGTCGGTATTGATAAGGGACGTCCGAAATTCGCCTCTTTAAAAGGGCTCATCATCAAACGGGCACGCTCTTTGGACACCGTGTTTGGGCTCGAAGTGCTTAAATGCATGTATTTATAGACGGTCGTTTTTTTATTTTCGCCTTAAAAAGCTCTGGTTCCTTTTTTGCTCCAGCAGGTATTTTAAGGAGACTAAGAGTTTTTTAAGATTATTTTTCGGAGATTTTGGTCAATTGATTTACGCGGAAGGAGTTTTAGAGCTGTCCATCGTACACGGCTTTCGCGTAGGATGAAATCCTAACTGTGCGTGGGATCAAAACCCGAACCGTTTTTACCCTATTAAAACGGAACAATTAAATGATTTTGTCCGCCCTCATGTCGTGGTGCATTTGCATCAATTTGAACCTGTATTCATTGCAGATCATTTTTTAAAAGTTTTAAAAAAAGGAAAATCAGAACAAAGAAGTGAACTCATTCTTTGGGCTCACTTTCTACTTTCGAAGGAATTCATACCAGCTCCGCAGAATCCCAAAAAATGCTAAGAAAATTCGAGAAAAAAGACGCCCGTCACCCTGCTTTTCAACAATGGAAATTTTACTTCTGGCGATAAAATCGTCACATTTCAGTATGCAGATTGAAATCAAAGCATTGAAAAAAATAACCGAATGCGTTTGTTACGTCGGCTGAAATTTCTCCCTGTTTCTGTTTACGAGCTTTTCGAGAAAGCTTGAAAGGACGTGCGATTTTAAAGTAAACATTTCTCCCGCAGAAAGGTTTTTTTCTCTCCGCCGCTGCGGAATGGATCCGCGAAAGTGCCTCGCATTTCTCTCTAAGCCATTCACAACAAAACGCGCGCTTCCCGCTTCTCTTTTTTTAAAAATATATATTCTCTCCGCCCTGTTGAATCGTATGCCGCCGCAATCCGCCAACCTCAAGAACCGCGGCACATGCGAAAATATAAACTACGTTTTCCATCCCAAGCCCTTTAAGAATCCCAAAAAGGAAAAAAAAAGACATTCAATAAGTACGCGGAATTCCTCCTCGTCTGCAGTTGAGGTCTCTCGCACTTATTCTCCCTCTTTTCCTCCCTCCTCTCTCTTTCTCGCTCCCATCCGCTCCGCTCCGGAGGTGTATAGGAAGGAAGCGGAGAGATGATGGCTATAGATCACAGGGACGGAGTCGGGTAATGGCGGCTGACTTGTGATTAACCGTTATCCCTTGTGGAACTCGGCTCCGTGTCATTGGTTGTATGTGCTTAAGCACGTACATTGGCACCCAATGGTCCCCCGTCATTTGGAACCGCCACTTTTGATGTATAACTCTCTTTTTAACGGTTAAAGTTCTGGGACAGCGTGCGAAAAAAGCGACCTGTTACGGTTATTGTCCGAAGGAATGACCCTTATTTCCTAACATATCAGGATCGAGGTTTTCTCAGATGGCCGCTGACCAGTGAGTGGCGGACGAACTCACTGTCTCGCAAGCCCATTTTCCAGTTTCTCTCTTTTTTTGCTGGAAAATAATTGGTCGGAGGGAGAGGATAGTGCTGATTACGGTCGCTTGCAAAATGGATATTTTTCTCTGGAGTTTTTTGTTTTAATCTATTTTCATTTATCTATATAACAAGGCGGTGCCATTATTCAACTACTGTTTACAAGTTTATATTTTTGCCTAACTTTTTCGTGTGATTATATTTTATCTTTAGCTGCGTCAATCAAGGAATGTTCATTATTCGTATGGCATGCAACTAGTAGCGACAATTTATATCCTTAAGATATTCATTCAGGTGTGTATCTAATGCTTTTTTGTTGTAGGGAATTGTGAAAAAATTCAACATTTTTATAACTTTTTTAGCTATAGTATTTAGCTTGTGGGCGTAATTAATTTACTGGTAATTACATAATAAGAAATTTAGACACATGATGATATTCCGATTTCAGTTGTCTTATCGGGCTTGGACTTTTTTATTCCACTTATTTACTGTTTTATATTATAACTCAAATATACAATCATCCAGCTATAACGGTATTTGTACTTATGGCGACATGATATCAACTTGATGTTTGCTGCTTGTGCCAGATATGTGTAATTCAACTATGTATGTAATTTACCTGAAAAAATTCATGTTTTCTCATATGGTGTTATTCATGCGTCGACATTAGTTCCCAGTCTAAATATTTACTCAGAATTTCAAAATGGGTTTCAGTCACCGCTCAAATACATTCACTTGGTAAAACTCCCATTGCAACTTAACCAGGATTGTGCCATTTGGTTCCATTAGTCGGGGAAAAGTAATATTTTCCCTAGTATTTTCGAGCGCAAAAGTCAATTCTGTTGAGCATAAAATTCCCATTGCTTGGAAACGCCATTTATGGTGAAACAAATTAGGTTACATTTGCTCTTCCTTTCCATTTTACGAGTAGATCTTTAACAATGTATCCGATAGTTACGCAAATGAAAAACAACATCTGCCACTTTTTAATGAAGTAATCCTCAAAATAATTTTTCATGTCACCGTTTAACCAGCCGTGCGTTAAAATCACCTGGAAAATTTTCAGCAGGATCTGCTGCAGTAATTAAACTACTTTTCGCTCGCTATTTTGGTACGCTTCGCGACGTTTTTAAACAGTTCTCCATATCCGCGTCTCTTCTAGCAGGACTTCATAACTTCCATCTCGTTCTCACGACCCATGTCACGCTTATTTCCGTGAGCGCGGATGCTTCCCGTGTTTACAGTGAACTCTTTCCAGTCGTTGGAGGGCTCTATTGTTATCGTTACCCCGGTCCACGGGAATGGGTTTCGGTCCTGAATAAAACGAGAAATCCGACCGCCGAAAAATATGGCCATTGTTTACGCTTGAATCCGCCGTCTCACCGTCGTAAAGTAGTCGCTTCATTCCTTCGACTACCAGTGAGCAAATGTTGACTCCTTGGACAACTGGCCTTCTGTCGTAGAAGAATATGCGTTGGGAAGTGTTTGTAAGAGGCGCCTCTTCCCTTCTAGAAGGGGTACATTCTGCTATATCTGGCTTATTATCTTAGCGCTTAGCCCAAGGACCATAAGCACTCCGAAGCCACCAGTGTCTCGTCGGTTTCAGGGTAACCCGATCATCGTAGTGCCTACGAGGCTCGACAGTTGCATGAGATCTGTTGTAATATTTATATTCGTACGATTAGAAACAAAACAGCCACGGAAGCAATGTGTACAAATCTCTCTAACGTTCGATAGATGCTTCGAAAACAGGATTTTAACTAGACGAGAGAGGAACATCAAAAATTTTCTTAATAAATTATCAATAATGATAAGTAAAACGGTGAATCCGCGAGTGAAGGTTTCCTATCGTATAATTTCAAACTATTTAGTATACGTTCGAGCATGTTTCTTCACATTTTACGGCGTAGTGGTGTTCATTCCGGTTGATTTCAATCTCTTGGTCCATTGGTGGCCTCAATTTTCCTCGCGCATGTTACACGATCTTCTAATCGGCCTTCGAATTCACCTTTTCATTAAACTTTCTTCGTCCATTGACCATCACACCTTGTCCATTACCATAGGCATTATAAATCTCCCGGAGTCACTGAATCGCAGTCGTATCTGGTCGATCGTTGTAGTTAATCATTTCGTCGGAACTTTAAGGGTCGAGAAGATTTCGTCGTAACAAATGCATTTAGCGTTTCCGAATACAAGAATTGTAGAAATTATCATTCTCTTGCAGTTTTAAGGCGGGCATTAATGTTTTTTTCTCCTCCCCCTAGAAAATACGTAAACTTTTACGATCGTCCGAAAGATTAATTTCTAACCCTTTAATGAGTCGCATTTATTGTAGGTAATTTCGTTCTATGTCAGTCGTTCGTCGAAAGTCGAACACAAACGTTTCAATAGATCTCCTGAATTAATGCTAAATGGCGTTGGGATTCCCCGAAGGAGGAATCGCGGTGTTATCGATTTTTATTTTCGATTCCTCAATTATTTATTTTTGTTATCGCGCAAATTGACGGATGTGAAAACACGTTTCGGGAGAATGTAGATCGGGATGGGCGCAGGAGATCTGCTTCTCTCTCTCTCTTTCTCTCTCTTCTCTTCTCTTCTCTCGCGAGAGATCTCGTAAGTTAAAAACGGGTTTTTCTTCCACGTCCGATGATAGGCGACTTTTCCCAACCTTCTTGGCCAATATGACGTGTGAATGGAACGGCTGACGTTTTCGACGTGTTTCCATCTCTTTCGATTATCTTCCCGTCGTCATTAATGCATCTAGACTGCTGCTGCTCTCTCTCTCTCTCATTCTCTCTTTGGGAGAGAGAGAGGGAGGGAGAATATAGAAGGAAATTACCGCTCGCATAGAAGCATTGACGTCGCTCTAGCAAATCAATTAGAATCATCCGACACAAATCGGCGTTGGGAAACCGCGAGCAAGTGCCTATATTCCACCTCAGTGTCACTACTGAAATCAAAGTGTTCAGATTCCTCGCGAGTATTATTTTTTAAATTTGATCTCCCTCGCTACTCAAGTGACAATATAAGAATGAGGTGCCAGAGTGATTTTTTTATGAGTTACTTCACTTGTCAAGCCGTTCGGATGCGTTTGTTGTTGAGGAGGGTTTCGTGGATTATATCGGATTACGGATGTGTCATCGTGGCATTGAATGCCACATTGATTGAGAAAAGTAATTCCGGGACTCGAAATCTGAAGCTTTAACTTTTCGTGAGAATGCTTTTTTTAGCGGTAAAACTGCTTTGATTGACTGTCTCCTCATTCTTCCTCTTAAACACTCTCCCGATACATGCTTACGCCGTCTAAAAACCCTATATCAATGGAAATTCACGCATTTTTTTATATGGGTCGACTAGCTTTTTTTAAATCGAATGGTTTTTAAACCACTAAAATTCTTTGACGTTAATAGTCTTGTTAAAGTTAATACGCTTTACCGAAATAAGACGTTTTTTTCGATTATTTATTTTCTATTTGGTTTACTTACTAAAGTCCAATATATGTATATTTATGGACATTTACAAATGAGAATAAAAATAGTAATAATAATTTCATAAAAAAACAGAAAATAAAATAAATAGAAAAACATAAGTACAAGCAAAATAGAAAATTACAAATTCGGAAAATTTTTATAAAAAGACAAAGTAATTGTGTTAAAAACCTAGGAAAGACCTGACTTGGCCATCCTAATAAAAGAGAGGGGGGAGGGGGAGAGATATCCTTTGTTATGTGCGCAGCATCCGTAGCAGTTTAAAGTTACGTGACGCCAGACCAGACGCTTATAGATTCACTTTAATGTTATCCGAAAAAGGAATCGTCCGTCCGATCGATGTTGGAAGAAGATCGAAGGTACGGTTCGTGCGTGTCTGCAAAAGTGGCGACTGAAATCTTTGAAATAACGTAAATTGGATCGCTGCAAAAATGTAAGTCCCGTTCCGTGAGATTTTCAAGCAAATCTTAGGAAGGTGAATTGTTATCTTTTGTGCCCTCAATGATTTTTGATCGTACTTTAGAATATATGCAGAAGAAATTAATTTTTCGTGAGTTTCAAGCTCGTCTTTCGGCTAATATCCGTGAAAAAGCCTCTTGCTGGATATTATGGGATTATTCTCAATGAAACGAGACTCGGATGATATCTTCAGACGATGAGAAAAACAAATTAAAAATTAAATTAAAATCATTTTCATTGATATCCTTGTAAATCACTTCGTACGAAACCATGTTTCTATATGCGTTATCTCGAGGTTATTAGGAGTTATATGTAAAATCATGTTGCTCTTTGATATTTATCTCCATTCTGCTTTTACGAACGTATTTATTATGAAGTAGAAATGCATTCCATTTCATGAAACTCCCTTGAATTCTTTATATCTTTATTTTCACTCAAAATATTAGCTAATGGGTCGGATTAAGTTATTATCGTTTAATGTTTTCCAGTAAACTAAAATTATATGATTATTTTATTGCTGATTTACTTAAAACGGGTCAAGATAAAAAATAACTTTTTTATTTGCTTGATTCTGTTGCGTTCGATAAATTTACACCACGAATTTGTCCCCTTTCATCTTGTGAGAAAATTTAAACGATGATGTATGGAAGCAGTATTGCCTGGAGGAAGCCGTTCAATAAAACTTCGAATTTCATTAGTCTATCACTACTGTCGATTCATGAAACTCTTGTTCCATCGACAGTCGGCAAAAAGCTATTACCCCGATGCCCAAAAATATCTCGGTAGCCGGTTGAATAATTTACAGGCTACAAGACATTCGATGGAACATTTGGGGACTCCTTGTTTTTTTCAATTGCTCCGACCTCTTAAATCGTCTCCTCAGTTTGCTCTCCTTCCCGAACTATTCATTTTTTTTTAAAGGAAAGCAGCCACGGTAACGAGTTTCCTCGCAAAAATAAACGAGCTACCGAACGCTTCCCATGTAGACCAACGACGGGACTTATCATTTTTGTCAGGTGAGGAAAGGAGTGGGGCGGAGGGGATTGGGGGAGGGGGGGGAGGGTGAGTGAAGGGGGGGAGGAGCGGATTTGAACATCGAGGATGGAAGCGGGAACCCGCCAGTCGTTTTGCGTGGGCTCCTTTGAAGTTGATTAATACGTCTGCTCTGTTTTCCTCGAATGACAATTACAAATATTGTTCCTAAGTTATGAAACGGCACTCCTTATCAATTCGGGCTAGTCTCTCTTTTCGACCGGCTTATGGAAATGTCTCGTCATTTAGATGCATGCGAGATTTCGCCCAACGATGTTCCGATTGCGGTCCTTAGAGGTAGGCAGATCCCGGAGCAGGCAATTACAGGGGGAAGAAGGATCCAATTTTAGATTACTTTCTTAGCTGCGAGCCGCAGATTGATTCGATCTTTATTTTATTTTTATTTTTTTATAGGAGTGAGTTGCAAATTTAGTTTCGCTTTTGTTTCTCGTTGCGCGTGCTCTTTTCTTGCGGCGGAGGTAACAGCGGAAAAGTTATCTGGGCAGAGAAGACATCTTGGTGATGCAACGTGTACGACACGTTATGTTTTCGATTGAAACTACTTTTAGCCTCAGATGCATTTCTAGATAAAAGCTATTCAGAATTTTGAACGCCATTTCACGATTTTAGAAATATATCCCGATTCAGCTGAAAAAGAAAAAAAACAGTTCGGGTACACTATAGTAATGTATAAATGTTTCGCGCACAAGTTCAGTTATGCGCATGGCGACTGGTAGGTAAATTCTGTGGGCGCAAAACCAACGTCTGATAGCTGGCGTGGAGATAAGAATATTTCGTCATACGTTAATTAATAGCTGTGAAAGGAGCATTTATTTGGAAAAATTTAATCTCGCCATCCAGGCAAATCTTCTTCGTATTAAAATTATCTCAGCGATTGAGCGCAGTATCCTCTTAAGAAATAATTATCACTTCCGTAAAGTTCTATTTCACGGTCAAAAGCGACACCCGTAACGGTTTTGAGATAATGACTTGCGAAAAAATGTGATATTTTTTAAAATTTTGGTGGATTTCGAGACCGTTTTTTAACGGTATACCAGTTTACTATAATAAAACCGTGGAAGAAACGGTGGCGGAGATGCAAATGTTATAAAAGAAGAGAGATTCGTTTCTCGTATCTGGATCACAGGCACGCATAAGCGGGTTGAAAAAAAATCCCACCGGGTTTTGAACGAAGGCGTTGCAGGGTTGGCGAATTCACAGCACTTTAACGCCATTCATGGTTTTCCTCAGGTCGAACGTGCCGCGTGGAACTCTGGGTAAGATTTGTTCCGGAGGGGGGGGGGGGGGGGGGAGTTTACGTGTTGGGTACTGCATTCTTGGTTCTTAAGCGTGAAACGGCAGGGACAATGGGAATGGGACGAAGCGGAGACATCCAGACCGCAAACGACGCGGCAGTGTTTCAGAGATAGGGCGAGAGGGTAATACGTGGAACTTGCCTTCTCCGAATCAAGAGTCTAGCCGAGAATAGAGTGCATACATCCGCAGAAACTTTACCTTCGTTTTCTGCTTTACGGGTAGTGTTTCTAATCGAACTTGAAGCTGCCACAACGATGCTATTTTTTGAATATACGTGCTACTTAAAGTACTCTTAAATTAAAAAGTTGGAAGTCTACACGATGGGCGGGCCCAGGCTTCATCCAAGGGGGGAGAGGAGGGGGAGGGGGGTTATTTTGGAGTGAAAAAATAAATTAATAAAAAAATGTTTTTTAAAAATAACTTTTGTATTATGCACTAAAAAGAATAAAATAAAAATTTGATTTACTACAATTGTGAGTTCTGTTGGTAAGGAAGACCAAAATTCGCGACAGTTCCAGTAGAATAAGTTTCTTCTTATAAAACAATGCTGATTTACTAAAGTTTATTAAGAACATTTGTAAAAGTTATATGGCGCTTCACATTACACTTTCAATTATCTTGCCTAATTATACATAAGTGTACGTGTAGTGAGTTCGACTTTCCACTGAATTTTAAGTACCCATTTCCGGGTATAAACTCAAAGTAAAATAAAAATTACTTTCGGCTATATATTATAGATATAAGATATCGAGTGAGGTTAATATAAAAGTTATTTAATAAAGTATTTGAAACTATCTTATTTAATACATATTTTAATCAGAAAAAGGAAATGTAGAACTTAATAGCAAAAAGCGAATACATACATTGAAACGGTACAGTGTTTTATAGTGAAACGAGTGAAAGAACTTAAATTATGAACTGCTCAGCACGAAGGACGAGATTTAAAGGGTAATTTTTCGAGTGTTCAGAAATTCTAGGTGGAGGGGTGTAATTACCCCTTTATCCCCTCCTTGAATCCGCCCATGGTCTACACCAATAAATGATGTGTAAAAACAGAGCACGTATTATACATTCATATTACGGTAGCATATTATTTAATGGCTTGACTGTTGTTTTCGAGTTGAAATGTAATTTTCTACAAATTTCAGGCAGGCTACTTTCAATAATAAGTAATACAGAAAAAGGTAGAAATTTTTTCTTATTATGTCTATTTCTTCGTCTGAACGTTTGTTATGTAGTTTTCGCCCAGCGATGAAATGAAGAAAGTTTTTTATATTTTAATAAATAATAAAGCTACGGAATGATCCCGCAATGTTTACTTCGTCTCGACCCATTTCCGATGGAAATGTTTTCGAAAATGTATCATATTCTCGGAAACATTTTTTTATAACCGTGCACTCGCGCGTGATCTATTGCTACTCACGGCCGCCTTAGTTTACTGCGGCCGCAATGAAGAACAATAGACGGCACGTTGAAGATAGACCTTGAACTGAGAACACGTCCGTTAAAGGGAAGAAAATGAGCGTGTAAATTACGCATTTTCTGGAGACGTGGTAGTAATGGGCGTTGCGTCGTTCTGATGCCTTGGAAAATTAGTGCAGTTATTAGGTTCTTAAGTCGGTTGGTTGTTCGAAACAACGGCATGATGAGGAGCACTTATGGGTTACTTTTTCATACCTTCTGGTGATTTCATCTCTGTGAGTGGAAAGCGCGATTTCCTCATGAGAGCACTTTACTTTTTTTTCCGTAAACAGATTGATGCTTTATTACTTTGGCGAAGAGCATAGTAATTTGATATTTATTTCTTCATAGGATTTTATTTTAATCGAGAAGAATTTTATTTCGATAATTTTTTTCATTTCTTATATCCAGGTCTTACCTGAAAGCATCCTTAAATTTACATGTCAGATGTCATGGTTTAAATAGCAATAATATTTTGAAAAATTCATGATAAAAAAGTGACGGCCATTTTTTAAACTTTTTATGATTGTCATGGTAGATGAAACAACCATGAAGATACGAGGTGTGGTTTATTTGTTTTTTAAATTTTACAATGGTTTTAAGCTTTCTGTTTCTGTCGCTTTTTGCAGGGTGGCCGCATAGTTATTCCTGCGATGACTTAACTTCCGTCATAGAGCACTTAAAGTAAATAAGACATTAATTGCGCTTTTTAATACGAAGGAAGAGTTACGAAGAAAATATTAGTTAACATTTTATTGATTGCATCAAAGAAAGAGGTATACGTAGGTATAACATGAAAAAAAAATAAATATCAAACGATCCAATGCTTAAGAATGCTTTTCAACTGCTATCTTGTACAATGTCAACAATTATATTAGAAATTCTCTCGCATAAATGTCTTTCATTCATTTTTATTAAAATTTCCACAGCGGTGAAAATATCACGTATATCAATTCTTTCTAACTTGAGTATGAGTTCTCGCGAACGTTATTTAATGATTAGTTGGAGAGAATTCAATGGAATTAGAAGAGCTCAATCGTGCTTGCAAACCCATGTTCTGCTGCGTCTACTTCATTTCTGGATTTCATAAAACAATCTTCTCGATTAGGTTGTATTTCAACCGCCCTTCTTCACCTAACGTGCCCATGTTTTTCTCACTCCTCAGCGTTTTCCTTCAATTTTATGATTGCTTGTTGCGCTTTAGAAATTATTCAGATGAACAATTTTCCAGAGACAATCACGGATGAAAATTCCCTCATTAAATAAAGCTTATTTGCATCGGTTTAACTGAATATATTCATTGTAAAGGTGCAATTTATTCAGTTTTTTTAAGTGTCAAGAATTGAATATATTCATTGTAAAAGTGCAATTTATTCAATTTTTTTGTGTAAAAAATTTCATGGTCTAAAATTGTAATTCTATTTCGTAGGAGTTCTTAATTTCAATTTTGTTTAGCTAATAACAACTAAATAAATAAAAACTGATGCTACTTTTATTGCTTGGATAAAATATAATATAGCGAATGGCCACTAAAATGCATTGAGCCTTAACGGAGCGACAGGCCATTAAGTTGCCATGCCAGTCATAATTTTCTGTAGTTAGAGTCATGAAAAATTAGTGTTCTTTGTGCTAATTTGCTACGGATTTTAATTCCCACTTCACCAAAAACAAACTGCATTCTTTCAGGCCACAAATATCCAATTCCCGAGTTGGATTTAAAAAAAAATACTAATATACTGTGCTCACAATAGTCCTCTGCTCCGACAAACGGAATACGTGAAGTAATAATATAGATTTTTATTTTCATATTATAAAGTGATTTGTAATTTTTTTACATTTCCGAAAGTCGTCTTTCAGCGTATATTAGGTTGCCCATCTTTTAAATCAAGTGGACAGTGAATGGTTTTATGATAGATAGTAATAAGGATTGAGTTGCTCGTTAAGTGATTTAACTAACGATTCCGTTAATGTCATTTGGAGACTTTAACGAGTGAATGTTGCTACTAGTTTCTTCTTCAAATCCAGTCAAACCAGTTATTTTTTGCTGAATATTTTCCTGTTCAAAGTACGTCTCCTAACTTATAGAGATTTACGCATTAAGTTTTAACCGAAAATTTACTTAATACAAATTACCCGTTTCCCACATTTTTTGTGCATACATCTTAATTTAGCATTTAAATAAAATTGACGATAATCTATAACCAATTTGGTAAATTAATCTAATTGAACCTGTAAAAATTACGTCATCACATTTAGCAGGATTGAATAGGAATTAAAACGTTCCAGACGTGGATGAGCGTTCAAAATAATAAGTAACTGGGGTTTCATTAATTTTTTGTGCATTTTCATCGCCGATGAAACAAAACTTTTACTTTTAAACTTTTACTCCTCCCGAACATGATAAGATTGATATTTTATACAACCGTGTAAATTGGTATCACGAAAAAAAAATCGGGGCGGAATCGAGAAATAAAACCGACTGTATATTTAACGAAACGTGTTCCTCTGGACATTATTTTATTAGAATCCGTTACCAACGTTGAATTTCTCAGATAGGTGGCAAGTGTCAGGAATACGCCTTTTGGGCAACGACTCGAGCGATGGTCTCACAGTTACGAGTTCGACCGCAAACTCCGATGTTACTTTCCTTTAAGGACTTTTATAAAAGGAACACCTGTCATAAATACCTCTCCTTTGCCTCTCGTCTGCTCGCGTCTGCGTCCGGTCGTTTTATACGGACTGCTACATAATATATCTCCCTCGCAACGGGGTTGCCAACCCATGAGTTGCGTTCAAAAAGACCACCCGTGGAAAAAAATCCTTCCGGTGAGTACCGCTGGGCCACTCTCGAGGACCCCTCCGGTTTCGCCTCCTCTTCCTTCTTCCTCTCCACCCACCCACGGACATTGCAATCTTTATTTCAGTCGAGCGGAAAATTGTACGGCCGATTTCACGGAATCGGTGTTCCGAGTGCCGGGTGCTATCGGAGAGATTCCAACGCGTGGCAACGCCGCCAAGTTCCATGTTGGTGCGAGAGCCTCCGGGCGGAACTAGTCTCCGCAACGTTGGCGACACTGCGTCCGCTGAGGGAATGGAGTCTCATCCGGAGTATTCGGGTGTGAGAGGTTGTGTGTGAGAGAGAAAGAGGTGGATGAGAGGAGGGGAGAGGAAGGTGGAAGAGAGAAGGGAATTTTTAAGTCAGATGGAAGAATGAGGGAGGCGGGGGCAGAAAGGGGCGCGCCCCTGGTTTCGAGAGCGTAATTGCACCTCCTCTGACCCTCCCACTTTCCCTCCCTCTGTCTTTCTCCCTCCCATCCATTAACCCCTGCCGCTTTTCCACCTCTCCGGCGCCACTTTTCCCATGATCCCGAAACTCCCCGCCTCCCCTTCCCTCCCTCTCTCATTCTCCCGCTCATTTTTGGGCGGAAAAATGTTGCAGACCTCTAGGAGAACACATTTTCGAATTTTTTTTTCGACTTTTTTGTTTTCGGCGATCCCATCTCAGGCGGTCGGCTCCTTGCTCCCTCGAGAGAAATAAAAAAAATCGAAATTATTACCGGTAGCGGGCTCCTTACCGCGGAGTATCACATTCCGGACGCTTTTAGGAATCCGGACATATCGCCTTTTTTAATTAGTCACTTTACATTCGTTTACGTGCTCCTGTTTATTGGTCCTTAAAACGGCCGAATGGTTTCTCTACCTCGTCGCTTCCTCTTTCTCTTCCTCCTTCACTCTCTTTAAACTTTTATACTGAATGGAGCTGAATGAGTTGTCAAAGCTGAGTCTCGACATGGCCTTTTTACTCGTATGAAATATACTACGGGTTTTTCTCTCGTCTCTCTCTCTCTCTCTCTCTTTTGTCTCGCTTAATTCCGGTTTCTCGTCGTAATCTTCGCTCGAGCAGATATACCGACTTCATAAGTTCGACGCGTGGAAGTTTTTCTTTTTTCCTTTTTCGCCGCTTCCTGCGCTGTGCAGTCGAGGAGAGGATCTGACGATTAGGAAAGTCACCGATAAATAAAGGAGGGACATAGGTAAAGCGCGTAATTGGAGGGGATCGAAGGGCGAACGGAATGCCGGCGCCAAAGTGCTAAAACGCTCAACAGTCCGAACCGGACGTGAATTTCCAAACTCGATCCGAGGCCCGATGTAGGAGACACCCTGAGGCCGAGGTGAGGTTGAAAATATGTGATGAGTAATTCAGAGACGGACCCAACACGAGTGCTACGTACAATCAACATCTCGACCCTAAAGGCATCGGGTCGGAATCACGGAAGGATGCTAATTATAGACAATTACGGCATCGTTTCGTAGAAATTAAATTTGTAGGTTTTAACGCTGATTAACCAGACTGCCCATTTTCGTGAGCTAATTTTTTTGTATTAGTACCGTATTTATTCGTTAAAATGAAACGAAGGAGGTAAAATTCGTAGATCAGAGTTAGGAATTAGCTGTCAAGTCAAATATTCCCCGGACGAAAGCCGAATATCTTAGGCACTAAATGCCGGATAATTATTAACTATGCAACTTTAATCATCTTCCAATTAAGAATCACTGGATCCAAAGAGTTGAGAAGGAATTTTTTTCTCATCACATTTTACGCGAAAATTTTTTAATAGTAAAGATAAATTGTCAGATATTATGAGAGCGGCAGCAAGTTCACATCGGGGACCGTTCCTTCACCGGCCATAAAGTCGTATTCCAGTTTCATAAACTTTTTGATTCGCCCAAGAATGAGTGAACGGTAAATTACTCCGAACAAAAGCACGTTTTCCGACAGCGTCTTGTCGACTTCCTCAATTTCAGGGGGCAACTTCATTATTTTTAATGTCGGGGAGTCGGAAATGTATTTTTGTTCTCATAAAACTACCGATTTTCGGCCCTCATTTCGTAGGAAAGTAAGGGTTAACCAACAACGGAAAAGTATAAAATGATTTAAGCGATACTCCTTCGAGGGCGTTTGTATTCATTCGTTGCGCATCATATTCGGACCAAGACTCTCCACTTAAAGATTGATTTATTTAAACTCCTTTAGCCATCAAATGGATGAATAAATACCGTAAATATCACATTTTCACCAAAAAGTAGTTGTCGTCCGCGGCAACTCACAGACCTTTGATTATATCCGTTATTTAAAATCACGAATTCGATTTTTAAATTGTCCCACTGATTAAGTTATAGACACGGAACATCTGAAACTGATCCACCATAGAGAATTATCAAACTCATATTATTAATTTCAAGAGTAAGCCCTTGAGTACCCAATGTTGAAAAATCGAGCACGTATCCATACGCTCTTCAATATGAGTTTATTAATTCTTTATTCTGTGACCGTTTTCGTGCAAGTAAAGCTAACGTAAGACGAGTATTGTGCATAGAATTTCCTCAAGGGGGATCTAAAGTCTCAAAAATTTGAAAAGCGAAAAAAGTCTATACTGGGAATATTGTTTAATAACCCTTATTGAATACCCAGATTTAGGTTAGAATTTAAAAATATCATGAGGCAATGGAATTATAGTTTAATTATTATAATTGTTTAAACTCATCTGTTATTTCTTTATTTTTTGGCTTTGATCCACTGAAGCCTCCTCTTCTCTGCTTGAAACGCCGTTTAAAAATTAATGCTCCTGAACTTGTATCAGTCCAAGGCAAGAATTCGACGTCGATGAATATTCCTGCCGCTGTAATTACATTTTGAACTGCTGCTAAATTTAATTTAATGCGCCTTGAAAGTGTCACGCCGAACATAACCTGACCATTGTGCCACAGTAAAATTGCCGAGGTATGTTTCTTTTAAACAAAAATACTCATGTTCCCTCTTCATACTGCCGTTTCGGTTTAAGGCCACCGTAAAAAAAAGTACCGCGGAGAAAACTGCCAGCCGATCTTCTGCCAAACTGTAAATTTTCTCAAAAAGGCACTTTAAACATTAAGATTGATATTCCTTCGTCCCTTTGAGGAAAGGTTTAAAGTAATATTTTTTCTTCTTCTTGCGAGAAAAACCGTGGGCGAAGTTTTTACCGCTCCGGGATCGAATTTTCAGCCAACGTTGCTTCGCGAGGACGATTTCTGTCGTTCGGTAAGAAAGGAAGAACCGATGTTATCGTAGGAGACCGACGGGGTCTTCTAAAAAAAAATTCTGTCCACGAGATTTCATCGAACACCTGCCGCGCGTAATACTGTTTCTTTACATCAGCGTTTCTGACAAAATTATGTTGAGCGCTGTTTTGTGCGCGTCGATCCTTCCCGCGTAAGCATGTTAAGCTTCAAACGGGTTACGACATTTATATCATCTGTCATCTCACGCGGAACAAGATTGGGCTAAAACATCGCGGTGATGAAAGAAATGCTGGCCGTGCGGTATTTTTAGTTTTAGGAGTTTATTTTCGTGCTCTTGGGAAATGTTTGGATACCTATTATGTTCGTGCCGTGGAACTCCGGAATTTCTGTTAAGGCTAAGAAATTTTCCGACGCCGATCGAGATGGATCTGCAAGGCTAAAAGATTAAGTTCAGCGTTTTTAAAAATTAAAATGAATAATAAAAATACTTTTGTGAGAGGTGTTATTTATTAGTGCCTAGGTTAGAGGCGAGGTGTCGTCGTCACTCAGACAGTCAGCTTCGCGTGTTAATGGGCCATTTGGAAGGTGTGCGGCTCATCCCCTCCCTTCCTTCTCTTTTTTTTAGTTTAATAGGATGTCTTATGAGCGGTTACCGAGGCGTTGTTTCCAAGAGATAAATTCTAATATAATGAAAAAAGAATTGAAGTTATTACGAGAATCGTAATGAGCCGTGTCTTTGTTGGGTAATTTTCACTCATTGATACGAGTGGACCGATAGAGAGAGACACACGAATTATACCAATGCTGGAATAGGATTAATATTCAAGGATGGAAATGCTTCGATCGAATGTCCTTCGAGGTTCAATTTTTCCTCCACTTCCCTCACTTTACCATATTTTACAGTTTTGACGAGTTTTTCCGGATTAATTATGAAATTTTTCAAACAGTTCTGGAAAAACTTTTCCTCGCGTGCTGGAATGTCAGATTTCAGTTTTAGCTCTATATCTTACATCGAGGAAAAGATCTCGTTAGGAAAAAAATAGGATCACTTTTGTACTTCCAGACCACCGCAGTAAAACGGAAATGTCTTAATACCATAGGAGATTTTTCCAGTGAAAATTTCTTACGCATTTTTACTGCTATAGCGGTTCAAATTTATTTCCATGTTTTAATATAAAAGTCTTGACAGCCGGAGAGTTTCATCCAGTTAGATTGCGGCATTCCGAGAAATAAAATCTACCCAGAGTAAGCGAGCAGAGTGGAAGTGTCCATGCGGCTGGCTTGAGAGATGCAATGTTTCACGCAAGGTTACTTGCACCCATCCTCGGCCACAGGAAGAAGAAGGAAAGATTTAAGTTTCTATTCCCGTCTCTTTTTCAGCTCCGTGATCGCTAAATTATTCGTGGCAGTGATAAACAAGTCATTAAATCTGTCTCACAATTACCGAAGTCGCGTCTTGAGATGCACCGCGTACCTTTTTACTTCGTGGTCACCTCAGTTATTGTTAATTCGCTCGCTTAACTTTCCCAACCGATGCTGGAAATAGAATAATTCATCGAAGGTTTTAAAATAGGATAATCACGAGCGAAGTCACGCGGCGTTGTTAATTGGAAACTATTTTGGTGAAATTTGTGAATGTAATTTATAGAAAACTTTCCAGAATACTTAGCGCGTCCTAGCAGTGTCGCCTTACTTACAAATTATTTCCTCCTCGTTTAGTTGCACGCTTTGTATGCACGCAGCTTAAGATTCTTCCTCCGAATTACGGAAGTGATAGTCTATTGCAGTATTTTTCAACGTTTTTCAACTGACGAACCAGTTTTCCAATTTTTTCTTTGGCTAACCATAATAGTACACAGAAGTTAATTAATTATACTAAGTTTTATTTTAAATAATTATGACTACAAATAAATTCTTTGTAAAACAAAACAAAAGTAAATACGCATTCATTTTCGGAACAAAAAATATATACGAAAGAAAATTTGACTATTCCATTTCTGAATTTATTATTAATGAGATACTTTGGCTCGTTTGTCGTCACACATTTTTTAAAAATCTGGAAAAATAATTGATATGGCTACAATTAAATCTGCGTCAACTTCAAGCTTATTTATATACTAATTATTTATTCGAGTATACACCTAAAATAATAAGTACTCGTATGTATTTAATTGCACTCTTTGACAAGGTTGGATATTTATTAACCAAAATTGATCAAACAAACGTTTACCCACGGCGGTTAAAGCTTCATTGTTTTTATCTTTAGAGCTGCGAACCCCCAGTTGAAAATCGCTGGTCTATTGAATCCTTACTAAGTTCCGACATAACCCAAATCGAACTTTGGAGTGTATTTTTTCAAGAAATTCGAGGCTTAAAATAAATTTCCCTCTGACAATGCAGTTTTTTCTTAAATATTACTATTATTTTTTTTACATTTTGGAGTTTTGTCTGGATTAATAGCGTCGAATTATGGTTCACTACGTGCTTTTAATTAAAGTAAAAATAGAAATATGCTTTCCATATTTGGCGATGAGTAACATTTGGTTGGATCAAATAAACTGCGGTATGCTTCTGTAGTTGTCAGTGAGAATATCTAAGACCATATTACACCAAATACACAACAACGTAAACATCTTTTTCCGTTGCCTGTGGAGCTTCACGGTATCGAAAATGCTCGACGTTTGTTTAACCGACTGAGCGTTAAAGTTTTTTTTCTCTCCGGCAAGCATAATCTCCCCTTCATACTCTTCCTCCCGCCATCAGGATCAGTCCAAAAACTGTCGAGAAGCCATTCTCGAAACCCACGTGCATCCAAAAAGCGAGAATTAAAAAAAGCAAGAGATTTCGGGTGTTTCAACGGCACTCGCCCCACGTCTTGAAAAGGGATCGCGGCCCAATGGCCGGCGTGAAAATACCTCGCGTTATCGGTTGTATCGCGTAATGCGACATAACCACCACTCTAGATGGAGCCGGCCGATGGGGTTTTAACTCCCTCCCGGCGTTTGTCAAGGAGCTTTCGGTGAAATATTAACGAAGACCTTTTTATTTTTCCTCCTACCTCTCTTCTTCCCCCTTTTGCCTTCTCTATCGGGCGTATCTTAGGTACGCCTGAGAACCTTATTAACATGGCTCTGGCGAGGGTGGAGAGGAGGAGGTTGCAAGAAAGAGATGGAGAGAAAGAGGAGAAGGCGAAGCCACGACGATGGATGGACGTGTCTTTGCCCCAGGCACCCTGGATCCACATCACTTGATTGCCTTGAAAATCACTCCTCCCGTCTTTTCCCTCCCCATAGCGTGCTTTCCTTGCCTCTCTTCCATTTCTATTTCTCCTCCACCTTCGTTTACGACCGTTGAAATCTCTCCCTTTCTCACTCGCTATTCAATGACCCCGCCGAGGTTGAACAAACGGGTGAAATTTTTGCCACGATTTCGACATTTTTTTTAAGTTTCTCCACTTTTCCCATGATCGCTCCGTGTCTGGAGTTTGTCTAACTTTCTCCACGTGCTGCGGGAGGGAAATTAATTCCAAGGGTCGGATCCTACGAAGAGCGGTTGCAGAGAGGCTTATTATTTTTTGCAGGTGCATTCTCGCGGTGTCGCACCAGTTGAGTTGGAAGAGGAGGAGGAGAGAGGGTCAGTCAGGTTGTTCATTCATTTCTTGGCCTCGGGCGCAGAAAAGAGCCGCGGCCATTTTTAAAACACCCATCTCGGAGGACGATAATTGTAGCCGTGTGTCTCGAGATCATCTGATTTTTGTGGGAAGTTTCTTGATGAGATAATTGCTCTTAACATACGGCAGTCTTTGCCGGAATCTTCTAATGGTTTATTTTTAAACGCGAAGGTACTAAGTGAATGTAGTTTAAGTGAACTTTGATCGCATCATTTTGATCAAAGACCCTTGAATTGTGCCGTGTTTGTTTTAGCGTTGAGAGTAAGTGTAGCTGGAATGGCATATTATTGGGCCAACCTGATTGTTTAGGAATTCATAAGATTTTGGATGCACCGTTAAACTAAAGATTGAGTGGTTGTTTGACGGTTGAAAATTTCTTTAATAAAACATTTTGTCTTTGGTCAAATTACTTGCATCGCTGTTAATTTTTTCGAGAGTTTTATCTGCATCCATTTAAAACAACTTTCGTCGTGAGAGGGGCTGCTGGAACACTTGTAGACAAAAAATTAATTGATCCAAGCAATTTATTTACGATGGGATGTCGCTCTTTGGAAAGGCGTCTTCCTTCACCGAATACTTTCAAATGGACAATCAACAAAGCGTCCTCTTGCTCACATTTGATGCGACGGAGGTTGCTCTGCGAGACGCGTTCCTTTCTTCGGTCCTCTTCACGGATGATATCATTAATTTCACTCTGTCGTGGCCTTCATCTTGATTCCTAAGCTTCCATTATATTTTTTCTGACCGAAGCCACATTTCATCCTCACGCGATTAGAAAACGTCTCCGGTTAATTACGTTCTTCAGGGAGAGAGATTGTCGAATTCTTGAATTCTTGCTAAAGGCCTCTCGTTAAGGTTTTTTGGTTTTCCCCCATCTGCTCCGTATTAATTCGTATGCGAACCGCGCTCTTAAGGCTCACTTCTGGAGCGTCCATTTCTCCGGAATACCTAGGTAATTACGACCCTCTTTCCGTTCGTGATTCTTGCTGCAATGGAGACCTGATGGAATTTTCTTACCCGTTTCCATTTTCCGGAAATCACCGAGTCGCGGAATTTTTTGCACGTGTCCATCTCCTGCAACATTTTGTAAGAATAAAAAAATGGGAAGCACATAACTGTTATTTATCTGTTTAGGAATTTAACCATTTCTGTATTTAAGAATTTATTTATTTGATTTTTATTTGTTTATATATTTATTCAGGTATTTATTTGTTCATTAATCCATTCGTTTTTAAAAATATTTTTGTAATTTTATACATTGCAATGCCATATTGCAATAGGGAATATTTATTTGACTTGACAAATGTTAACATTGACAAAACAAAAAATTAAATAAGCACATGATCATAAACGGCCAAGGGATATAAAGAAATAAAAACTTTGTCCTTATTTTCGAATTCTGTAGAAAATTCTTTTCAACCGTGAATTTATGATGGCAAATAAAGGTTTCGGCTGATGTCAAGAGTAGCATTAAGGCTCAGTGGAGAGTTATGGGTTACAATAAAACGACGAAACAGACAAATCTCTCTCTAATCCACGAATTTACAAAAAAAAATTATCTCCAGTTGGAATCGCTCTTTCGATCGAAGTCTTTTCGTCGGGCGGCCATCGTATGTCGAATATTAGGCGGCGTTCGTACGGAGGGGAGGAAAAAAAAGAAAAGGGATAGCCAACAAGTGGCGGATTGATTAATGCCGCCATTTGCTGTTCAGGCGGAGTCGAGTCGCCTCTTACGCGTGAAAGGAATTTTTTTCACTTCGACGGGAGTGAGGAGTGAGGCGTCTAGTAAGTGAGATGGCTTAGATAAAAGAGGAATAGTGGTAAGCAACGCTGCAGCCGCGGTTGGGTCCACGCCCCGCCATTTTATCTCTCCCCCCCTCTTTCTCCCCCCTCTTTCCACATCCCTGCCTCCTCATTCTTCTCTCCTCCGATCTCCAAGATCCTTCCATCTTCTCCGATCTCCAAGATCCTTCCATCTTCTTTCAATCCCCCTCTCGATCTTTTTTCAATCATCTCTCCTCTCGTATCGCTCTCTCTCTCTCTCTTTCTTCCATCCCCGTCTATTCTCTATTCCCCATTATAACTTTTTTTACTGTACTCGCCAGCGTCTTGTATTCTTGTCGAATTTATGATTCAAATTTTGAACTGCACATTCGCAGACACAGAAACGTCTCCCCTAGGAGTTGCGCGTTTTCTCGAAATAAAATAAAAGTATCCTTTACAATAAAAACAATGCAATGTAAACAACTATTGTTATGGTATTATCTATGAAAAAGTTATTCATTAAAATTCCTTTTTATATAGTTCCACTCCCCTCTCCAATCCTCTTCTCCATCTCCTTTGCTCCTCCCTTTCTCTGCTCTATCTTTTATCTCTGCTTTCTCCTTTCTCTCTGCTTAACTCACAATCAGTCAGTCTTCCCCTTCCTCCCTCGCATCCACATCTTCCCTCTCTACTTCACCCTCTTCTCCCCAACCTCCTCCTCTCTCTCTCTCCCTCTCTCTCTCCCATCTAATTTCTTTCCATCCTAGCTCTCTTCTCCGATATTGCCGCCTCATCTCCCTCTCTGAAAAACTCGCCATTGTGATCACTCATTTAAGTGCCATTACCGACACTTAAAACATTTTATCGCCGCGGCTCTGAAGACGTCCCGTGAGATCGAACCATCCCTTCTTCCCCCTCCCACCCCCTCACACACACACACTCTCTCTCTCCCCCCCACCCGCTCAGAAGAACATGCCGCCGAACGTGTTTGAGCACGAAATTTGTTCCGGAAGTCTTGCCTCGTACGCCTTTAACTTATTCTGCGGTTTCGTATCTCATATCCTTTTTCCTCCTGGTTCGGTTTCATTCCCTCATTGGCTCTTTATGAGTTTATTTACGCTCTATCGGGATTATTCGCTCGGTTTCCCTCAGTTGCACATCTGGTGGGCACCGTCTCGCAATGCCGTTTAGCTTCAGAATCGAGCTGTCGACTTTTGATTGCTTAAAGTCCCCTCATTTGAGGTACTGTATTAAAGAAATGGATAATCGCATATTAAACGTGTTAGCGAGACGTTCTCCTCACATTTCACGCTTTCGTGTTTATTCCGTACTATTTTTAGTGAAATTCTTGCCTAACGCGCTATCGTAAAAATTACGTATTTATTTTGTCGACTCCAGTGTTATAAATTTGGCGTTCGCCTGTGAAGTGTGAGACGCACATGACCTCGTGAAATTTCGCGCCATGCCTCGAGAGCTCATCGCCAAGTCCGGATGAATCATCGACGACAGGAAATGCCATTATGTCTTTACTAAGCTCCCGCAATTTGATTTGCGAAAATACAGGCAAAATTATAAGATTTTATTTTCACATCCGACGGGAAACGCATTTTTTTACCTTAAAAATTAACTCGTGTTGCTCAAGAGGGTGTAATCAAAGTAAAGCAATCATTGCGTCAACCTCTTGGAACTACGAATGAAAAAGGGATTTATCGAACGATCCGCACAGATTTCGCAGGGATTAATCGCGAGTCTCTTCTGTGAATGGGTGGCAAACTCGTGCTCAAAAGCGTTAAAGAGGAACGTCTCGGGGCGTGTCACGAGGGCACTTTTTGGCGCACTTGTTGCCGATTGGCCGCCCTCTTACGCCCGTCAATCGAATTAAACGTTCACAAAAGATCCGGAGCGTCTTCCCCCGTCTCCCATTTTACGGACGATATTAATGCTCCGGCCGTGACTGGGCGTTTTCCGCGTGGAAAGAATGAGAGAACACACACACACGCACTCACTAACACACTCACGCGGTACCCCCTCGGGGGTGAGGAAGCTCCATTGAGGCGTTTATAAAAGGCTCGCGAAAGGAGAACGCGGTGTACGCCTGATTGACTGCCTCACATCAATACCGAGTCGCTCGGCGGGGCACTCCGTGATTCGCGTTTGTTTTGCGTCGACGTCACCGTGTTGACGCGCTCGGATGAAAATCGGCACAATATGCAAATGATCGGAGCGAGTTAATTGATTGTCGTAGAAGCCGCGTTCCACAATCCCCGTTTTATTCCGCGTTCGCAATTTCGAAATGCGGATTCATCAATACGCGTCACATCCGCGAGTTCCGCATTTCTTTGCGACTCAAAGAAAGATTTCGAATCCCAATATCTCCTGTTCCGTTAATTTTCCTTAAGAGGTATCATTTCGAATTCTGTTACCTTTAACCTTTGTAACTATGCTGTCCTTTGCTGAACTGTAGGATAATCAGTCAATATGTTGAAGAAACTTTCTTGGCGCGTTGAGTGTTTTAGTAGAGATTAATACGGCCTTAGTGAAAGCTGCAGTTGGATTTATGTGGAATAAAAGCATAATAAGCGTTTGAAAAGGTACCATTAATCAGGCTTGTCAAAGTGTGAGCATAAACATTTTTTGCTTACCTGACATTTCACTTCATAATCAAATTACCCAGTTGCTGAATGATCACAAATGCGAAATTTCATCCAGATGACGCGCCATGACGTTCGAAAATTAGCCTCTTACGATTGGATTAGTATAGAATCACCTTTTTTACTTTTGTGTTGTTTCATTTTGTAAAGTTGTAATTCCCAAAAACACAACGGCATTTTCTATGAATTTTTTTGCAGGTTTTTGATCGAGATAGCATGCAGTACATTACACCAGGTCCTTTAAAATAGTGTAAGAATCGAGAGGTTTCTTCCGGTCCACCGTAGCTCCCTAATGAATTTCCTTAAAACATGCGCGTAAACATAATGGAAAATCTGTTATAGTGTGATTTCCGACTTTTTCATTTAGAATCGAAAATATTTCATAAACTTAACATTAAAAACCTGAGCGCTAAAACGTTATTAAGTCACGCTGAACGAACTAAAATCCGCAGGTAACTCGCTCAGCGATTTGTGATTCTCTGTGCAACTCTTATGGTAAAAATTCTCTTGGACCCTCTCTTTCACGGCCAAAATATTGCTCGACAAGCGTTTTGGGGCTAACGAACATCTTCGCTTACAAGGATTCATCCTTTTTTCGGGAGGATCACGCCATTAAGAATCTGGCAACATCGGCATATCTTCCTCCAGAATTTCGTACATTTTTGCATCTCGGATATCTCGAGTTCCTCTCTCCTTCTACCTTTATCCTCTGAAACCGAACACCTGCCTTTTAACACCCTATCCGGGGCGAAACTGTTTCGGCGATAATTTTTAAGGAGGCAAAAAGCGCAAATGTGGAAGGCGTCCGGAACTGTCGGCCGCCGGAGTAATCTTCCGCCGGGATAAGAATGGGAGGAACGGGCGAGGGGGAGGAGAGAAGAGGGTGGGGAGGAATGGATAGGAGCCACTGGTGAGGGTAGGAAGAGGCGGTGGGTGAATGGGAGAGAAACTTATCGCGGAGAAAAAGAGTGAAATAGGCGGAGTCAGATAAAAAAAGGTAGGACGAATGGAACAGCGAGAAAGAGAGATGGAACAGTGAGAAAGAGAGGAGAAATGCTTCCAGAGGAAGGATAAGGAAGAAGAGAAATGTTAGCGGTGAGTTGAGGACGAGGAAATATTTTTAAGTGGAAGATAAAAAAAACGTTTCGGTCTTTTTTTTATCGCGATCCCAACAATGAATCGTCTCCCAGGAATGCTTTCCTTCGGTGGAACTTAGGATCGGTAAAAGAAAATTTAACAAATAAACCATTTTTGAAATGTTAACCGAGCCGCCGAACGGTGACGCTGCTTTGGTATTTTTGCTTTTTATTTGTATTCTTTACTGTTTCGTCTTACGTGATAGGGAAAAGACAGATCCCGAGTTCATTTTAAAACATCGTTTTGTGTGTGTGTATGTCGAGACCTATTTTTAGTTTATCTGACGAATTAAGCGTAATATATGCGTGCTATCCGTATCGTCGTGGGTGTCTCAATCATTCGAGGGAATCTTTATAGTTACAGCCAGCGTCTGAAGTCTGAAGAATCTTAAAAACTCTACGTCGAAATAAACCGTAAGCGTAGGTTTTTCGTTGATGGTTTTGGGCGGGGCGGTGTGGTATGGAGCGGCTATGACCTCCATTTTTTTTTAAACGAATCTCTGTGGCTAGACAAGAGGGTTGTAGGAGGCCAGAGACAGGATGAGTCGGGTAGAAGGGATAGAAGTGCGTGATAAAAGCATATGGAACCCGTAAAAAAAAAAAAAGTTAACGGTGTTCGTAGACATAAAATGGAGATTATTATGTTTGCTTGTGCTTTCCCTTGGCGATCCTCCGGCGAGAGAAACGCTAAGTAGTTCACCCTCATTCGAGATCCATTATTCAAATTATGCGGCAATAAAAATTAGTTTCTGTACGCTCGTTTAAACCCAATCTCAGGGAATGAACGGCACGAGCTGGCAATAACAAAACCAACAAACTCGATTAACCCATTCGGTGTCTGCCGGTGAAAACTGGTCGAAACTCAACACCGCGCACAATAGAGGACGAGGTTTGCCCCGAGAAAGTTCAGCTGCGATGGATTCCTGGACGGGAAAGCATGGAGAATACGAAAACTAACTCGAGGCGTTTTTATCGAGCCGGTTGCAGCGAATCTTGATTTATTCTGTTCATTGTTCGCGTACCTTTCTTACCCTTAAAGTTTCATTTCTTTGTACTTTTCGGTTGAAATAATATTAGTATCTTATAACCAGTGAGAAAAATGTGTTATCTGTTTCAGTGCGAAAATTATGTATTATTATTAAATTTGAACCATTAGAAAGCTCAAAGAAAAGCTGTTTTTAATTATTTTGTCTTCTTTTGAGTTTTCCTCTTTTTATCGAAATGAAACCCACATTTTTACAACTTATGAACACAATTCAAATTAACTCTTTGTCTTAACGACAATTAAAAAAGTTTTTAGATTTAGTACAATACAATACAAATGTTTACCAAGCGTGTTTTATTTGTGCCATATGCGAGTTTTGTAAGAAAATGTTTGTCATTCCACATATAACACGTTTAAAATACCCTTAATAATACCAAATCCACGTCTCGAAATTCCACTTTGCAGAGAAATAATATAAAAATGGTATCAAGGGTATGAGGTTTTTTCAGATTTCCGGCTTTGGTAGTTTTCCCTCTTCCCCTCATCTCGCATGTATGTATACAAGAACATGTATGCATGTACGCAGGGCCGACCAAAGGGGGGATGCGAGGCATCCGGGCCCCACAAGTTCTCAATTATTCGAGTATCGAGTGTAAATTTTGCAAAAACTGATTTTCAACAAAGAAACACTCCCTAAAAGTTATAATATTAAACTGGAACTCCATAAATCGTTCGTTATTACTATAAATATTAATATCGTGGGGTCCTCATTTATATTCGCGTCCGGGGCCCCTTCAATGCTGTATGTATGTAAAAATGCGAAGGATCTTTCTGAAAGAGCCCACCGTGAAACATCACGAGCATAAGGATCAAGGTGCGTTTATTTTTGGGTTGTTACGGAGAGCGTATAGGAGAAGAGAGCGGTCAGTCAGTGAGCGAAAGCCGTTCATTTATCACACAACCTCTCAAGGCAAAGAAGACAGGGTGAAGAAACCGCACTCTCCTTATTTAAACGGGCGAATGGCTCTCTCTCTCTTTTTCCCTTTCTCTTTTTACCTCTCTTTCTCTCTCTCCGTCGCAGTAAACTCGTGAGACGTGGTTATGAAAGGGAGCACACATTCGCACAAAAGAAGAGGAATAGGTGGAGAGAGAGAGAGAGGGAGGGAGGTAGGGAAGAGAGAGAGAGACGCAGCATAGGGAGACAAAATAAGGAGGCTGAAGAAAAATGGAAAAAAAGAGGAATGAAAGGGAAGACAGGTAAAGAAGGAAAGAGAGGGGGTGGGGGAAGGAGAGGGATGGGAGGAGGATGAAGAAGGATGCCCGAGGAAAAGTGTGCTTGGAGATCTGTGGGCGGAGCTTTGAGATGTGGACGGGAGAGAGAGAGAGGGTGGAGGCTGAGAGGGAGAAGATCGTCCCCCCACACCTCCCCCGGAGGCATAAGGGTTTCTCTGGAATGTGTGCGTGTGTGTAGTGTATGTTGCCCGCTTTCCGTGTGCGTGCGTGTGTGTTGTAAGGGTAGGAATGCGAGTGGTGGAGATGGCGTGAGGGCGAGGGAGGAAATGGAGGTGGTGTGGAGGAGGTGGCGTCGGCGCTGTGGAAATGGGTGGAGTGGCGGAGGGCGAGGAGGAGGAAGAGGGAGGGGGAGAGAGAAGGGACAGGGCTTTTATCGCGTGCCGTCTTACGCGGAGGCTTTTTAGCGCATTATCACTTATATATTATAAAAACGTATTGCCAAGGTCGGAGGACACTCGTATCTCGAACGCCGTTTTCTTTTTTTTTTTTTTTACAACCTCACGCGAACGTGATTTAAAACATCCGTAGCTATATATAAGGTGCGGCAATAACTTAATTCAACATCGCGGAGAGAAATTAAGTTGGACTATAAGCGCTTTCGTGCGTTGGGAAGATGCGAAGTTCCGTGCGAACTTCGCGCCTTTAAATTTGATGTTTTTGCGCGAGACTTCTCTCCGCGGTGGAGTCGAGAAAATCTCGAACCCTATTTAAAAAAAAGTAAAAAGACGTTCCGAACCATTAGCGACCAAATAATTAAGAATATCTGTTTAGAAACCGTAAACGCGAGGAAATCTGCAAAAACGGTAGTCTTTACAATCGTAAGAAATTGAAAAAGAAGTGTGTGATGGGTTTTATATTGGATGCAATTGCTAATAAATTTTACTTCTCGCATGCGTGATGTCATTTTTATCTTTTGTTGGTTTTTTTGCACTCGACCTATGATTTAGGGACGGGGAAGGTTTTCAACTTCGCCATTACAAAGACTATCCATCTGTCTATTTATCTATAGGGCACTTTACCCTTCGTTAAAAAACAATAACTCTCCTTTCCCGCCCATGAATTAAGTGCTGGAGGGAGCTTCTTAACGCATCAATTTGCGCATGCGTGACCCTTTCCTACTTGTTCGAGTCTCTTAACCCGCTCAGCCCTGAAGCTTGGAGAGAGATTTAAGCGCCAACAAACAATAATTCCTCGGCGTCTGGATTCAAACCGGCGACCCAGGCCACTGGTGGTTAGGAGGATGAGAGGAGAGACCCGTGCGGACTTATATAGGCAGAGCGAACCCTTTTATTCCAGCGATTCAAGATGGCGGGACAAAGAAAACCACTGAGAGAGAGAGAAAGGAAGGAACGAACGAAGACGCGTACACGATTTTCCTTTCGAAAACAAAAATAAAAATAGAGTGTTTATGCTCGACCCGCACCATCGTGAATATAAAAAAAACTCGGAAGCGTGTTGTGGATGCGTTCCTCACAGGGGCTCCCTATACATTGGTTTTTTAAATTATATCATCGCATCCATGCGGTTCTAGCTTCCGCACGAACAAGAGAATGTGAAAGGCTTTTTTTTTCAAAGAAAACTATTATTCTTCGCGTTGAAAAGGAGCTTCAGTTGTTTAAAAGATTATATTTTCTGTTTATCACCCAAATGTAAGTGTACATTTTTATTGTAATTTTTTAATCAATAAGTAATGTATCAACGAATTAAAGTTTAATGCAGTGCAACGATCGAAAAATAATTTTATGCCGCTAAAAATATTAAAATTCTTACGATATTCATAGGAAGTACAGTGGAAACCACTTAACACGAAAACGCTTAAAACGAAATATCGGTTAACACGAAACGCGTGCTCGGTCCGTTCCAATGCCTAAACTTTTCAGTATATATTCATTTATAATGCGAAATGGTTTCCACGAAATACCGCTTAACACGAAAATATTTTTCGGTCACATGAAAATAAATAGATACATGCAAAATTCTTCGGATAACACGAAATGGTATTTGAGACAGGGTTTCCCCATGATTGTGGTAATATCTTCGGCTATGTATTACATCCTGTTATTGATATGTATCATGGATTTACCTACGAGCTTAATTCCATATTTGAAAAATGAAAATTTTACCATTGAAACTGTTAACACGAAATTCGGTTAACTCGAAATTCGGATAACACGAAATGGTTGTGCTGGTCCCTAGCATTTCGTGTTAACCGTTTTTCACTGTAATTTACAAAGGAAATGGTTCGCAATTAAACTTCTACTAACAAACCCTCATTGTGGTCTCATAAAACCGTTACCGACTTACAGCAATCATTATCACTCGATTGATGGGTATTTATAGACGATGGTGCACATCCTGTTATGAGTTGATGTAACAGTCGTTCAATAAAAATGGTTTATCCCGATGGTGACAGCATGTCTTTACAAATTTATGCGATTCTAGCAGTTTTTATGAAGTAACGGTGTCTTTTGATAAGCTCTTACTTACTCTTATAGTAATAAAACTGTTAGCTTCACCAGATCCACGTTTCAGCTACCAATCAGCCGTCCTCGTTAATGAGTGAAAACAGTGGATTCTGACTGGAACTCTGACTCTCTTAATGACTATTTCTCAACAATTTCAGCACTACAGGAGTTACCTATACCATCTATGGTTATCAAGCCATAAGTTAAGCTCGATAATTGTTTTTTTGAATATTTTCATCTTTTGAATAATATATTTTATTTGTATTGTATTTTTTTGAAATACGCCTCGACAGAGTGGCCTAATACGGACCGTTCCTTATGATTACATCGAAATTCTCAACTATTTCTTGATCATGGCAACGCCACTGAGATGTAGTTTTGCATGTACAGGGTCGTGAGCCTTGTCAGGCAGAGCTCATATTCCCGTCTGAAAAATCCCGATGGACCATACTTTTGGAGGCGACGGTATAATTGACATAATTTTAATAAAAAAACTGAAAATCTGTTACAGTCGAAGACAGTCCATTTCCACTGTTTAAAGCAGCGGTTCCCCACAAGTGGTACGCGAAGCTTCTGCCAGTGGTACACGAGTTTAGTGCCAGCATCCACTACTACATTCCCTACATTCATACTTACCTAGTACTAACATAGGTAAGTGGTACGAAGAAATGTCACGTTTTCGGTGGTACGTGAAAAAAAGTTTTGGAACCGCAAGTTTAAAGGGTAAAAAATTGCTCTGAGGATTCGTTTACCTTTGGGGCGAATCCCACTTTGGCGGCGCTGAGATGTTAAAGACGTGTGACCACTCCGTTCCCCACGTGATCCCAGCATTCATCACATTCCCCTCCGACCGGATCGGTCGCTCCGAGAATCCCGCCGGGAATCATCCAAGTGAATGCCGGTTTTTATGGACCCTTTTCATTGGGCGTAATCACGGTCGCGGCTGCAAACATCCCGCGCATCTGGGAGGGGTCGCGAAACTAAAAAATTCGAAACGACCGACTGATTGCCTCGTGGAATCCTATGTTGATTGGCGCCAGGGGCATCCGGCGGTATTAATTTCGCATGAATTTTTATATCGAGGTCCCTGCTATATTTAGTCTCGGTCGTTACGTGAGTTCCTTTATAATCTTAGCAACGGTATCGGAGGGTGTTGCTTCTTTGTGTCAGAAGGGAGTCGAAACTTTGACGCCGGAAGCGTGTAAATATGCTTGAAAATTGATTTCTCGAAGATTTGGCCCCCTTGATTTTTCTCCACGGCATAACCGAACTGGTTGTTTTCACAGTCATGCTCGATTTTTCATTGAGATTTTTCTCGAGATACAAGTTTCTGGTCGTTTGAAGCGAGTACAGATTGATCGACTGCCTCGAGTTACGGTCCATGTCTCAAAATAACAGCAATTATTGAGAAGTGATTAATGACGTTATTCTGCGATATTCTCATCAATTTTTGTTTTACTTTATTTGGGACAAATATAGTTCTCTTACTGAGTCTCAAAATGCAGCCTCATTGCATATGTGTTTACGTTATAGTCAAATTATTTTTGAAGGTTATGATTATAATCACTATTTAGTATAAAGTTTTGTTAGGCAGTTATTCACGCTTAGAGCACGTTTCTAATATTGGGGAATTTCAATTTCTCGAAAATCAAAATGCATACCATATCGCTTACCGGTGTGGTGGCTGCTCAATAAATGCCCTCTATGCTTGATCAGGAATGGCTGCAAACATATGTGGGAAAATCACGCTTTCTGGTATTAGTTCCATTCTGTTCTTTTTACTTTCTCATATACGAAGTATATTGAGAAAGTACTGTTATCGCGAAAAAATTCGATCTCGAGATTTTTACGGAAATGTCCATTTTAGGTGTCGCTGCTGAATCCGAAAAAGTTGTTTTCGAAATGCCGTCTGTCTGTATGTTATTGGCTCTAGGGCTTAAACGATAGAGCGAAAATGAATGAAATCTCGTATTTTATCATACAGAGCAGAGTATATGAAGAAATGGTTGACATTGCTCAATAATTAAAGGAAGTTTATTCTACGCATTTTTAACAACAATTTGATTTTCTCAAAAACGGTTCTAATGATTTTGATCAAATTTCGTACAGTTACTTAAGGTTACGTCATCAATAATACCAATTAGTTCATATTTCTCAAAAATGAATATGTATAAGGATAGTCTATTCTAGGCAACTTTAACAATAATTTGATTTTCTCAAAAACGGCTCTAACGATTTTGATAAAATTTCGTACCGTTACTTGAGTATACGTCTGAAATAATACTACGTATTTCATTTTTCTCGATGAATGAATATAAGGCTAGTTTATTCTTGGGAAACTTTAAGAAAAATTGGATTTTCTAAAAACAGACTCATACGATTTTCATTTTCTAAAGATAGGTAACTAAACGACGCATTAATATATGAGAAAGTTTGTACAATGTATGTTGTACCTGTTTATATATAGTAATAGATTTATGGTTGGTGAAATTAGATTCACGGATCTCGATATCACGTGGTTACGTAATTTAAGAAATGTACGATGAAGATAAGTTACAGATTTTCATCTCAAGCAAAGATACACACACACACGCACGCATATGTGTGTGTGTATGTTGAGAATAAATAGAGTACAGTTTAGTTTCTAAAGGCTAGATTTTGATTTTGAGGTCGAATCTAGTGTCAAGAAAGAAGAATATTTATTCCACTGATAAATATTCCTGCGATTCAAGGCTTACTCGATAAATATCGTAAGCAGAGCAAATAAAGAATGCGAAGTTTACAGTAGTTGGCCGAGATAAAATAAATATCGCGGGACAAACTTATTCCCCTAGTCAGCATAACTTCGCAGTTAATTGTTATTTCGCACCAGAAATTAGGTCTCGAAGAATATATGGAGCAGTCAAGAGCGAGAGAAATTACAGCTCTCGTATACAGTGGTTCGAGATTGTACAAGCTACCACTTAATCATCTCCCGCCGTTCATTTCCCTTCGCCGGAAAACATTTTATTAGTCTCTTGCAGCGTACGCCTACTTTTAAAATGCAATCCCGTTGCTAGGAAACATGAGGGAAGTCGGGACAGTTGGATATAGCCTTTTGTTCCTTGATTTGCATTCGAGGCGTTCCCCAATCTTCCAAAACCTACCAGAATCACCGCACGTGTTATTATTCCTTTTTCAGGGTCGACCAAAAATTTTCAAATTAGTGTCCGGCCCTATGGCTCCGAATAACTTGGAAGACCGCTCGGGAGATCGGGTTAGCTTTTGGTTCGGAGGACGGATGAGAGAAGTGAAGGATAGCGGAGGATGGGGTGGGAGAGGGGAAAAAGAGTGGGAAAAGGTTGGCAGGGAAGCGAATGGAAAGACAAGGGAGCAGATCCCACGCTGCTTCCAATATCATCTTAGGAAATAATAGCCTGGTGTGTTTTCGGCCCGTCGGTAGCAGCACCAGTTATTTATCTGCCTACGTAATTCGTGTGCACCCGGAATGCCTTCAAACTGTCGCTACGGTATCGAAATTGGTCGTCCCAAGGTAAAGTCTGACGAGAATAAGTCGCAATTAATGTCACCGAAGGGCGACTGTTAAATTTCCGATTGAACTTTATTGAGTCAATAATATGTGGAAATCAGGGTCATATAAAGGAATCCTAGCGGTAGTTATAGATGGAATGAACGGTCTTTGGAAGCTGGCCCATCTGTTTTGGGTGCCCTCTTATATGGCGGAAGGTATTTTATTCTTTGTTAGAGTAGCCGACGTCGGAAATGAAAGGAAATCGCCAATTACTGAAAATGTAGGACGAGATCGCCAGGTGTTTATTGGACGCAGCTGGGTGTTTAATTTTTTATAGCGTGCCAATTCGGAATTTTCTGTTTCCAAATTGTATTCGACCGATAAATTTAAGCACATAAAAGATTGTCTCGAAGGCGAAGAGATCTTCTGGAGGAATTTCGTTCGCTCCAATGTCTTTTCCCTTTGTCCAGAAATAGTCGTAATTTTTTTACTAGCATAGAATAAGTTGGCACGTTGTCGGTTAATACCACACGGCCATCTCGTGATAATTCTTGTAATGGATTCTGTGAATGTTTATGTTATAATCATATTCGAGCGATATCTTTGTTCGAGTTTTTCATTTTCCTAAAACATTTTCGAATTTATGAATTTGGTACATGTACGCGGTGGGTGGATGGAAGTGATTTCAATGCCTGAGAATGTGCGGAATTTTTGTGATCACTCTGCGTTAAATTTCTTGCTTAAGTATACGCATTGCCTTTATATTGTACTGCGATCGATGTACCAAATGTAAAAAAAACGAATGTACTGATGATATAAAGATTAAAGAACAGCGAAATCTTTCAGAATTTTTCTGAAACTGATTTTTATCAAACTCCCTCTTTTCTTAGAGGGTCGCCAAAAATGCGCCATATCCTCTCGAGGAATGTTCCTTTTAAAAACAGACGTCATCCTCTTTATTTATTACCGTCTTAAACCCTGTTTTTTCTCTCCCTCTCTTTCTCAGGAAGGGCTGCAGAAATTGCAAGTGCCCGCGAGAAGACCACGTGACGGAAGATGGAGGAAAGCGCCATCCCCTCGCCCTCCCCTCCTCCTCCACCTCCGCCTCAACCGCTCCTCCACCTCCCCTCGAGAGAAGGGGGATGGGAGGCATCGCGGGCGGAGGGAGTCTCGTGAGCGGCGGTGGGGTGGTGGGAGGGGCGGGAGGAGGCCTGGGGGTTGGAGTGGTGGGAGGGGGAGGCGGTGGTCCCGACCCTCAACGCCAATCCCAATCGGACGACGACTCCGGTTGTGCCTTGGAGGAATACACGTGGGTCCCTCCCGGACTACGCCCAGAGCAGGTTGGCGAATACACACACGCACGCGCACTCTCGTGCGAACGCCGAAAATTATGATGGGAGCGCCACCTATAATGGTTCATGGAAAGCGAAGGGAGGCGTGGGCTGTTTTCGGAATTGGGATACCAAATATGCGACGCGTGGAATTTCGTTCGTTTTTTTTTCCTAATCATCATTAAAACGGCAGCACCTTTTTTTTAGCGACTAAACTTTATTAAAATGAGAACAGCGACTGATTTGGTATGGTCTTCCGGGGTTTATCATCGGGGTTATTATCTTTTTGGGAGGAAGAATACTTTCGCAGTGACTCACGAGAAAAAGTGCGATCACGTGTCCAGAATCGCCGGCGAAGTAAAAACCACGGAAAAGAACGAAAGAATGAAACGACGCCTGTGTAAATGGATCCGTTATTTCGGGAGGACATCAACGCACAACTTTACGGCGCCCATTGAAAACATTTGCCATGAAAAAACAGCGGAAGTTTAAAATAATAATACTTTAATCTAGGCAATCGCTTCTGAATTTCCAAATGTTTTTTATGAATATGATTTTCTCATATTTTTAGTGGAGGAAGGGAGATGTAAGAAATACTCGAAAAAATTCTGCAAGTATATATCTCTGAGAGAAAAGCAACGAGTTAAGCGATAAAGAAAACAACTTTGGCTGCCAAAGATAAGATCATACAACAGCTTTCGTAGAACAGAACGTCGTCACCAGACACGAAACTTGTTTCTTTGTTTTTCCTCAATGTAATTCACACAATACATTTACGCGTTAGCTTAATAAACTACATGGCCCCATTGTTTCAACGGAATTACGTCTCCGAAGAGAGAAAATGAAAAGATTTTGGACTTGGGCGCATACTCGGTCAGGTATCGATATTGAAAAAGCATTTTTAACGAATTTACTTTTAATGCACCTGATGAAAATCATAATCACTTAAGTTCCAAGTTAGTTTTTAATTTGATTGATTATGATCCCATGACAACCCTCGCCGATTTCTAAGGAGCAATTATTTCATGCGAAATGTGATTTTTTTATGGTTGTCCGACTCCAATGTTCAAATAACGACTGGAAAGCAACTTTTAAAAAATTTATTTTCTCTTTATTATTTTCGTTAAGTGCTTCTATCGGCGCTTTTTGTTCCCGTCGTTATAGAATGTATGTACAGTCTTTCGTTTGTTCGATCAATTTAAAGATGCCTTATTTGAAGCGCTTAATGATTTATCATCGATGAAAAAGTGATGGGAGTCGAGCAAGATTTGTGGTACGGCGATTTATCGACGTGTGACGTAAAGCGAGAGATTATTTCTAGGAAGGAGGAGTTGAAAGCATCTCGCTCCCGACTTTTTCATCGAGTCATATAAATATATATTTCCGCGGAATGAACTCCGTATATTAGCCATTCCAATCCGTCGCCGCTCTCCGGGGCAACGTCCGATTCCTTATTCCCCTGCTGCGCTCCTCCGTAAATTTCTAGTTTAAGGCGTATCGAAGTGCGTTCCTCTCAAGTTTTTCATTTTACGGTCGTATGAATAGCTTCAATGTTTTCCCGAGTAATAAATAAAAACGTTCTCGCTCCCAAAGTAGTGCAGATGATGGTATTTCGTCGGGTTCAGTAAGCTGAATTGGCATAAAAATTTTTTTTTCACTCGTATCCCGAGTAACATTTTACGGCCGTTATAAAACGCAATTTTAGAAATATTGTCTCGTTTTATTTTTACGACCTGAAAGTGTTATCAAGAATCATTCATGCGCCATAGGCTGTTTATAATTACAGGTTCGAAACTTTTTTTTCTTACCGCTCTTTTTACGAATAGTTTACTGCCCTCTCTTCTATTTACAGCAGGAAGATATTTGGATAGCGTCTCGGACAGACATAAGCCCGAACCTTACCACCGCCTCCCTGTCGAATAAATACATAATTAAGTCGCTTCATTTGCATCTATTTAATTATTCGGCGGCCATTTGCTTCTAAAATCGATTAATAGCCTGCTTCGAGGTGGCGATAAATATGCAAGTTTTAACGTCAAGGGTTTTTTTCCTTTGTCCGTCTTAGGTTGAAATTACCGCCACCAATTAAGCGCAAATTTGTAATGTTTTTAAGAGCTTATCTGGCGTTGCGTGGTTCGTGTCCGATCAAGAATGTTCGATACCGCTGCCAGTCGCGTTCCTACTTGGCAAAAAAAAATGAGATGCGGGTTATTCGATGGCTAAACATCCGTAATGTAAATTATTAAACACGAAAGTTGTTCAATTCGCCCCCAGCGAGCTGGAAAATTGCCTACTTTAGTATTTAAATGGTAATCCATGAAATACTATGGCTGTATCCTCATAACATCGAGGATAAGCCGTGTTATTTCACGTTATGCTTATATATAGACGGGAAATATGCATCCGATTTTTTGCCTTCAAATTTAAGGCTTAAATACGGGATTGTTCAGACTACTTTACGAATCTCATTACCATTAATTATTTTTCGAACTGCTCCATAACAATAACGGTTCTAGTTGATTAATATTAGTTTTATACCCGCATTACTTAGATGTGATCTAAATATTTAAGTGGAAAATGACTAATTAATTCGGACGAAAACTCTGTTTTTCCTTTCTTTAGCATTTCCAGTTCAATGGTCGTTAAAGCACGTTCACGTATCGCTCCGTTCAGACAGCATGCAAAAGGCACGGGTACGATATTTTCGGAGAAATCAATTTAACGACATAAAAAAAGACCAGTTAACCGAAGAAGGCTCTCAGTTCCCATCATAATTGCTTTGAGCGGCGGTGCGATGTATTTTACGATAGCTTTAATAAATAGTATTTCCCACTCTCAGATTTTAAAACATATGACGCACTTAATCCTTAGGCCGCCTCGCAGCGTGCCAACTTTTTCTTAACGCAGCCACATTTTTATTTTTCCTAGGTACTTTGCAACGTTCTCCTTTTTTCATGAAACAAGCTCATGCTCAACTTGTTCTCTTGGAGAATAGATCGTTAGGCTGGTCCAAGCTCACTCTCTTTCTCTCTCTCTCCGTCTGTTACAACAAATCGGACGTTGTTGATGTAACGCGCTCAAGTTTACGAATTATGTTTGCGCGTCAGCTCGTATATAACGAAGCAATTTACGCCTCGATCGCAAAAAAAGTTGGTTCGCAAAAATTGATCGTTTCTTTATTCTTCTTGATTGCCATCGATATATCCTGTGAATAGGTTTTCAGTGGAAACGCGAGGATTGAAAAAAAAATCTTTTGCGAGAGTGACATTTAATACGTGGTATTATGTAATGCGCTTGATCGGTCAATATTCTGACCTTTACTTCTCCTATCTATTTTCTCTCACAACCTCTGCCTCGAGAAATGTATGAAGGCACAATAATGAGTTCCTTAAAAAAAACATTCACGACACAACTTCAGTGGTAGTATGTGGAAACTGGAATTCAACGATAAATTACTCTCGTTATCCACTTAATTCCTTCGATTTGAGTCACTTAATTAACTACGTTTCTTACGGAAAATACTTACCATTTAGCTAAAATATAAAATGAAAATGAAATGTTATTATAGAAATATATAATTGCGTACTTAACGCGTGTTATGCGTCTCATTATAAGCCTAGAGGATTTTATTGATGCTGAATAGTGTATATTTTTGAGGGCTATATAAATATCGAAGGAAGGCTGCCAAGCAATAGTTAAAGGAAATAACATTGCTGAAAATTCGAAGGAAGAGAATGATCACCAGATACAGGGAAAGGCTTCTTGCCAGAGGTTGTTGTGGAGAAAAAACCGGACCCCTTTCATTGAGCTTGTTAGTACGGCACGCGGATATAACTAAATGGATTCCCCAAACCCTTTCATGTCCTTAGCGCCATGATATACTGCATATTGGGTTTCCCGGGGAAGGTTTTCGAACCCGTTTCTTTTGATTCTCCCTCCGTGGAATCGGAGTCACTTCTGAACTCTTTTTTTCCTCCGAGTGACATAACGCTGATCACGCTCCGTGCTCCTCTTTACCCCGCCCCCCTCCCCTCCGCCCTCTGGAGCCACCCTCGCCTCTCCGATGGCCGTCTTCCGCCTCATTGCTCGCCTCCATCGGATGCCTCAGTTCCCTTGAACCCCATCACTTCGTCCGCCCGTCGCCTCTCTTTTTTTTCTTCCTCTCCGGTAAAGAAAAAGAAGGACCGTTCCTCCCGCACTCCAATAATGAGGCGAGACCAATTGCGCGGCGAGGATGATGCCGGGATGGGAGAGGAAAGAAGGAAGGAAGGGAGGGAGAGGGCGTACAATGGAAAGTTCTCGAACCCGACTGCGCGGAGCAAATTATGTCGGTGACCATCGGTGGGAGTTCCGAGGGAAACGTTCTTGTTCTCCTACTTTCTCTCTCATCTCCGCCGCTTATAAATTTCTGTTCTCCTTAAGCCTCCGTCTTTCGAATTCTCACGAAAAGATATTCGTTCCATTTTTTTTTCAAATAGATTCTTCCGTTGAAATCTCTCGGACAAAAAAAATCGGTTCCTAGGGAGGTACGCAAAAAAAAACAAGTCTTCGCAAAATGATTTAAATCGGACGAAATTTGTATGGGAGCGATAAAAGTGCGCGACGTAAGGATTCTTCTGAATTCAATTTACCTCTTTGGAGATTCTGTTTTGAAATTTATCTGGTGAAAATTCTTCGTTTCACGTTTTTTATCTCGGGTTTGTCTCTTAATACAGAGAAATACACGGACGAATGAAGCCACGTCCATTCTGTGAGATTATTTTAAAAGACGAACCAAAACCGACCGTGGGAATTTTGGTGATACAGTTCAATAAATGGTAAAAGTCCGAAGGCGCGACAGTTGTTGTTAAATCTGTATTTCTTATTTTCTATTTCTGTACATTTTTTATTGCGATAGAGTGAAAATTTGGAAGGATCCTTAATTTTACACTTATACTTGTCCCCAGATTTGTATCCAGAATCTAAAAATAAATTCTGTTTTAGTTAAATTACATTTCTCTGTTTATGTATTAGCGTTTGCGTATTTAGTATAACTGGAGGAAACTTTTATCGGTGCCAAAAATCTGTTAGCGCTATTCGTCGCAAGGTAGAAGCATGTTTGCGTCGTACACTTATTGGTTTTGTGCATCTTACAATGTCAATGCAAATTATTTCAATTTGTAAATTTGAATTATTTAGCATAAACTTATTGTAATAACGAGAATTTTATCGGTGGGGTTTTTCAGATTAATGACCTGAATCCATTGCGATGACTTTGTCTGTTTTGCTCGGAAGGGTTTTCCCCTCCGACATCTGGCACCACATCTGCAATGGATGTTCGAGACAAATATTTCTTTAATCCCTTCCACTGGATGCTATGTTCTAAATCATTCAGTCATGTTGTCAGCGATCTCTTTCGTATAGGAAATAGGGAAAATGTCTATTAAAGAAAAATGGAACAGCCGAAGTCTATTACAGATCTAGCGCTAAATATCAGTATCCATTTTTGGTTTTTTCCAATGACAAGTTCCTTCTTTTCTCCTCTAATAAACTTGTCACGCCCTCGTTGATTTTTATCCAATTTGTCACGGAGGTAATGGTCTTCGAATGATTCTAATCCCACGCACTGCTATCATATCCGATGATCTCATTGGAAACAGATGCCAACTACTAAAGAGTATGTCGTTAACTCCATGGGATTTAAATTTGAATGCGCATCATCCGATGGATGCCTAATACGCCGGCAGCGCGGTTAAGAAGCAAAAACTGTCTTTTGTCACAAAGCAATTCAAACCATAGGCACACCCATTCATTGCAACCGCCGAAGATATGGCCACGCCTCGCTTTGAATTAGCAAGTATTTCCGCCATCTGGATTACCTGTCGGTCCCAGCGCCCTTCTTCAGTCACTTCTTTCTTAATTAAAGTCGCTGGACTGCTAAGCGCGCGTCACGGCCACCGGGACGGGCAATTAAAAATCGCACATCGCCACCGAAATCGCCGATTATAAATGCATAGAGGAATTTTCGCTCGCATTATATCCTTTTTTTATAATCGGACGTCCCATTATGTGTACCCGGTAATCGAATCCATAATCGCTTTTAAAATAAAGAGGTATACTTACGGCTTGCATCCATTACGTGATGTGGATAACTATAGAGTCGCCTATCTCATATATCGTGCTCCATTGATTCTTTAAAAGGAAAGTCCTCTCTCTCGATGAGTCTCTTTTATTTACAGAAGCAATCGCGCACGCCTTTCGAAGCACTCTTCTCCGTCGATATACTATAACACTGCACCAATGGGAAACGAGCCTTTCGTTATGACCCTTCACGTACGTAGTGAGCCTAATGGCAGAGCTAATTAAAACATCATTCTCGACTCCTTTTTGCAACGGCCCTAGGGCGACGAGAACGGATGCATTTCTTGGCGATCTCTTCGCCATCTGCCGAAGAAACCTTCAGGTGGAGAGGGGCAATGTGTCATGACCGAGAAAGTTCCGAGCCCTTTCTCGGAAACGTGAACGGAGTGACTCGCGGGAAAAAAGCTCTTTTTAAGCGTTATTCGGAGTCCCATTGAGCTATCGCCGAGGGATGGAAGTGATCGTTTTTAAAAGAAAGAACGGGATGCGTTAAGAGAGAAAGCTGTTTTAGGGCATTTTTATTTGCTTCTCCGTCTTCGTAATATGTCCTCCTTTATCCTCTGTAAGAAGCGTAATGATAGACCCTTCTTACAGAGGAGGATATAGGATACATTTACATCAATACCCTGCAAGCCGCCAGAAGCGTTTGGCAGGGGGTGTCACAACACCAAGTGAACTCTAACTAATTCCTCTGTTGGGCTGTCTTATCGCGTCTGGGGAAAAGGATCTGTAGTATTTCTCTGTTCTAGCGATTGTTTCGACATATTTTCTCCTGCACTCTGATCTAACATTACGTTCACTAACACCGATGGGGACGTCTATGTCGCGTACGTCTTCGGAGCTTTTCAATTTTTCAAATAGTTTCCTTTTGTATTCAGTTCTTCTACTCTTCAACGTCTGCCATTTCAGTTCCCTCAATATCTCTGATACACTCGCATCATACCAATATTCTCCCTTTACAAATCTAGCCGCTCTACTCTGAACCATTTCGAGCTCCCTAGTTAGACCCTCCTCGAAAGGGTCCCAGACGGCGCGCCGTCTGGGACCCTTTCGCCCTTTCGCCGCGGCGCAACAGTATTCCACTACGGGTCGGATTAGAGAAAAGTATGCGATTTCCTTCACATTCGAGGGGAATCCCCGCAGGACTCTAGAGGAAAGCCTCTGAACTCTGTTTGCCGATCTATAACGGTTTTGATATGCCCTCTACTAGACAAATTGCTACTGAGAGTTACTCCTAGGTATTTGTAGCTATTGACGTATTTAATTATAAATCAGGAGGATACTGATGTCTAACCCAAACTACAATAGATGGAGAGCTGAAATTTTCGGTTGTAGATGGCATGGAGAAACCGACAGAAAAAATCGAAAATTACGTTTATTTGCTTTGCCGTTAAAAATAATAAACATTTAAACAAACATTTCATGGTTTAGGTACATACTTCTAAATGTGTTACAATGCTGAAATTTTTTCTAACGGTAGAATTTACCAAATAACGTAAACGGGATTATATAAATTTGAAGATGTTTATTTATACGGCCGTTAAAAACTCATAAATTTTAAACAAATTGACTAATGTTTATGCACTTTCAGTAGAACTAGGGAGCTGAAAATTTTGAGGTAATACTTCTAAATGTGTTACCTACAATGCTGAAATTTTTTCTAACGGTAGAATTGACCAAATAACGAAAACGGGATTATAGAAATTTCAAAATGTTTATTTATTCGGCCGTTAAAGATTCATAAATGTTAAACAAATTGACTAATGTTTATGTACTTTCAGTAGGACTAGAGCGGAAAATTTTGAGAAAATTAGGGAATAGTGTTCCAACGGTAAATAACATCGAAAATTATAATAAAGTTTATTATTGTGGCTGTTAAAAATGCAAATTTTAAACAATGAAATTTATATAAATGCACTTCTAGAGATGCTACATCGATGAAATGTTGCAGTAAGATGAGGTATTCGTAACAATTGATGAAAACCTATAAAAATTTTATAAGTATAAATTTTAGGGGTTGTTTTTATTCCTATCTACATCTACATCTACATGATACCCTGCAAATCACTAGACTGGTCCATAAAGAAAGACACGTAAATCGGCGCAGAGGTGCAAACTTTTGCATTTAAAAATTATTTGTCTGCTATTACCTACTCTTTATATTAAGGTGAGAGAAAATGCTTGCAGAATGCAAGCACACATTAACTGTTAATATATATAGCTCCACCATGCGATTCCAGGGTAAAAATAGTCTAGTATTTTATTAATTAAATTAAAACATAAATACTCCTTAACCGTACAAAGTACACTTTGTACGGTTAAGGAGTATTTATGTTTTAATTTAATTAATTCATCTCGCCGTAGTCTCCGACCTTTTTTATTTAATACTGTATTGTCTAATATTGTACTTTCACAATCTTCATTACTTTAGCTTGACTCTGACAACGCATGGGCATTAAAAAAATATACATTTTACACTTTTCTATACTTTCCTCATTTTCTCTTTAGCATACTTCCGTTGATTTAGCTTCCTTTTTACTATGGGAGTTTCACCAATATATGACAAGGTTTCGTTTAAGTGTGAATACGATATCTCTCGAATCATCACAATATCGGTCTCACTATTACTGCTATGTTGAGCAACAGTAGAGCTTCTTTGCTGTACATTTTCTTCGTTTGTGCTACTACTTGAAGCCACGCCCGGTGACGACGGTGTTACTCGTTCCACTACTTTCATCTTCTTCCTGCAACAGTCGCAAATTCGCATATCCTTCTGGTATTCAATCTGCAGTCTCCACTTTTCCAGCATTGTAGGTGACACTTTCCTTAACTGCGCTATTGAGATCTTCCTATGAGGACGTCGTAGCGGTATCGCGTTGCGAATGGCGCAGCGCGCTGAATTTTCTATTATTTTATTATGTTTCCATTATCATCCCATTTATATGAAAATGGTTTCCTGTAGTAGAAAGTGTATAGAAACTCGTGGTTTGTATCAAATTTCGGTCAATTTCTGGGAAGAGGGTCAAAGTTCAAGTTAAACATGTAAATGCAAATTTCTTAACTTTTTTTCAACCAAAGGTAGTCTTTGTTGTAGATCATTGTAAAATACACTTCATTCACTTTAAAACGCGTGGTCACCGAGCTTTCTATCTTGTTTCATTCAAAAGTCATGATCTTTCAAAGAGTCACGTGTACGCCGATTTTCACGAAACTGCTCAAACTTTAAAAATTAATAACGGGAAAAGAAAAAATAGTGGGAGGCTGTAATTTCACAGATTTTTGTTTCTCGAGGGTGTTAACAAGTATGCAAAATTTTAGAATTTTTAAAAATTACAAAGTCAGTCACTGTCCGAAATGCCGTGGAATGGTCCAAACATATTCAAAATATAATTTACGGCAATAAAAACGACTATTCTTCTACGATACGAAATAATAATTTTGCCTTATAATGCTATTCATAATAATTTAAATATCTATACCCCAAGTATGGAGAAAGTCATGTGTTAGCCACGTCAGATTTTTTATTTTTGTTATGGCTACCGCCGAGGAAAAAAAGAGATCCCCACTTAAATGAATGATTTTCGTGAGGCGATACATAATTCATCCTCCGACGCCTTCTTTAACGCGTTTATACATACATGGAGCGCAAATAATGATATTCCTCAAAAGGTAATCCGGAGAAACCGCAACCTAACACGCGTAAGGAATTTGCGGCGGTGTAACCCTTGGCAACAAATGGGTGCAGCTTATTTTGTTTTTTATATGATAATAATAATAATGGAAAATCTGAAAATCGCTGGAGCGAAAAAGTGCAAGTGAAGCAATTACAAACGCCAACATACACGTGAAACTAGCGATATGCGTAAATCCATTTCTCATAGGCGCGATAATGATATTCCTCGAAATAATGAGTCAAAATCGCTTATCGTGGCGATTTTATAAACGCCGCTGCCCCATTGGCGTCTCATCAACACTTACATCTTACGACGCATACGCGTTTACCATGAACATGCTTAATGCAGACATTCTTGAGAATGACTAACGAAAATTACGAGATTGTGAGGGTGGCAATGTCAAAACATAAACCGTACTAATGTCCTTATCAAAAATATCTCTACATTTGGCTACGCATTGAGACGGCCCCCTTGCAATCATCATCATCGTAGGTAGTCTGTCCGTAGACAGGTCCGTGATTATTCATGGTTAAACTTGGTTCTCCACATACTCCTATTTTCCTCAGTCTTTTTCATGTCTTGATAGCTCTCTTTCCTCTTCAAGTCGTCTATCAGCTGAAACATTTTCCTACCTCTTTCTCTTTCTCCATCCAGTTTTCCTTCTAGCACTTGCAGTATAAATGTCTTAATTATGAGCATATCAATGGCGACGTTGAAAAATCATTAGAAATCCAGAAAGTGCTCCCGGTGGAGTTTTGAAATCCGCTAATCGATTAAAATCCGCTGTGCAAGTGATTTCTCTGGTGACTAAGTTCACCAAATGCTGAAACATTAATATAACTCTAGAATGCGTCTCGTGCTAGGTAGCTGCTTTATTAAAGAAAGTTAATTTAAAAAAATATTAATCGAGCACGATAGGTTCGCATGAAACTGTTTTCGCTTTAGTTGAAATAGAAGATACGTTTTTGGGGAACTATTATTATTCGAGAAACAGAAGCTCGATTTCCGCAAAATTTTGCGCAATTAGTGTTATTTATTAAATATAAATGCTAAAAACAATTCGAAGGAGAAACTAGCTCCAACCATTGAAAATTCGAGACTCGCTTGTAAATGCGATTCTTAACATTTTCATCAAGATAAGGTGAAAATTCACATTTTATTTCTTTGGAAATCTTTTAAAGTAAAATATCACTGTTAATAATACCGTTAAAACAAAAATTCCGCAACATCAAATATGTTTTATTGCTTTTATATTTTTTTCTGGGCAGATAACAAATTCGCACAATTGTAATATGCACTCGAAAAATCACAAAATCGCGAATATATTTCGCTTAAATGGCAAGCACGCATTTATCTAAATACGATATACGAGTTTAATTTAATACAATAAATCTCTTCTTCATAAAAGCTAATTGTGACTATTATAAAAGAGGAGCCTTAAATTCAAATCACATAGGATGACAACGTCGATATTTATGCGGTTAGAATTTATTTTAAGCTCAAACACTCCATCGACCACTAAGAATGCTGCATAATTTTAACGGAATATATTAACTTTGAATATTATTTCGACATAGGATCAAATATCCTATGATCGCCTTGTACTCTGCCTCTCTCTCTTTCTTCTACCTCGCTACCCAGTAGAATCTAAGCACCGATAGAGAGGGGTTAAATGAAGGACGCTGCTTAGCAAAAAAAAAAAACAAACGCCATCGCCCTCTGGCAACACGTGTACCTTACAATCATCCGTAAGCACCATTCGTGACACAAGGTTTGCTTCTTTGTTTTTTAATCTCGGCATTCGATGAAAATTTATAAGGGTCCATCGGAGTCGCCGACCGGTTGTCCCCTCAAGCGGGAGAGCGTGTTTTCGCCGTCTTACTTGGGGGCTCCCGTATCTCGCCATCTGCCCCCTTAAAGATTCGTCTCAAATTATGCGTGGATGATCCCATTATGGCTCATTTCACGCACGCCGAATCTCACACAATGGCGAGGCGTCGTTTCAGCGGGATACCGTTTGATTCCCACGTTGAATTAATTGGACGGGCTTCATCGGGATAAGGGAGGGGGGGGGGGGGGGAAACATTCCTCTGTCCTCTTATATGGAAACAGGTGTGTAAATTCTTTTCGGGATTGCGTTCGTCCCGCGTAAACATCGATAGTTCGCTTATCGCTGTACGCGCTCGCTATCGAGTGGGTTTTGTGTGTGTATCTTCTCGGATCGGTCGTCGCCATGTTTTCATTCGTGGTGTAAAGCATCATTCTTCCCTTGCTACGCTGAAATATTGGTTTTTCGCTACCAGAAACGCTCCCTGATAAACTGATATAATTATAAACAGATATTGGTTAATGCGGGGCTCTTATTTACGCGAATCGCGAAGCAATTTATTTCATACTATAATACGAACCAGACCCTTAAAATATTTCAAATAAATCTGTGATAACAATGGAAGAAATTTAAGAAGTGTGATAAATCAACACTTTAAAAATACCCGAAGTTCATCGCTCATTCCCATTTATAAAAAGCCCTGTGCCGTTGGGTTACAGAAGAATGTTCTCCTCCTTGCGTGTCCAAAGGACATAACCCATGAATGAATGGGTTTAAGTGCGCACCGAAGGGTGAGGCGAGCTTCGCTCCCAAGTGAAAGGGTAGAGTGATTTTACAGAGTTTATAAAACAGTGAGAGGAATAAGAAAGCCTTTAAAATGGTGTGAGGATCGCGGATTTGGTGTGGTGTGCCTTCATGCGGCCCGCGCACGTATGCGAGTATTTGAAATCCCATGTTCAATGGTTTCACTTACATAATGCTAAGAATCAAGGATCGGGGAAATCCAAGTAAGGGCTGCAATTTTATAGATGTAATGTGCACTTGGTTTTCTGAACCATTTTACGAACAATTGAATCACTTGCATCAAGAGTTTTCAAAGTTAGGGGCGCGGCTCATCGCCAGGACCCTAAACATTCAAAAGGCACTTCAATTTTGGCCCAATTCATGAAAGTATACTACTCCAGCAAGTTAAAATAGTGTCAGTCAAATATGAATGGAATAGTGAGATTTTTTAAAGGTGTTAAAAAGCGCCATTTTGTTGGATAAACTCAATCTTAATGCAAAATGCGATTTAAAATCTTATTTACATGCAAAATATATTTTTGAGATAAAATTTTTCTGACCAAAAAGAAAAACATTCTCTATTTTGAATCGGCTTTTATAGAAACGGATTTGAAAACTAATGAACTATTAAAATCCTGCTTTTTCGTCTTCGTCGATAAGATTTGTGGATACTCGACATTTTAATATTTGTATGTTTTAGCGGTCGTAATAATGGAAAAAAGAATATGAATTGAAAAAAATGTTAAATGAGAAATCGAAAAATTATATTTGAGCTTCATAAGATAGAGTTACGCGGTTTCGCTTGTACAAGTGTATATATATTAACCTTACAAATCGCATCGGAGAATCTCTGACATATGACAGGCCTAAGATTTATGTCGTTCACTTTCTCACCGAGCTCTATCCGTTTCCTTCTCCGATAAATTACCTGAGGTATTTCTCAATACTATTTGGATACGTGTAGTCTTGAAAGTGAAGGATGGGCGGGCGGGATCGCTCCTCCCTTCTTCCTCCTCCTCCCCCTTTCCTCCTCCTCCCCCCCTCCCCTTCCTCTTCCCTCCCCTTCCTCAATTCGGTCACCGCTTCGCCAGCCTACTTCTCGGAGTTATCCGCTCGCGAAAACCCGCTCAATTATCCGGGTTCGTCCTCTCTCCCCCTGTCATTATTTCGGACGGATTTGAATAACGGCCAATTTATATACTTCACGTAGCATATTTGGGGTCGCAAAAACTTGCATTAATCGGACCGAGATTTTTATAACAAGGACACGAAGAGAGATTGTTTCTTTCCCCAAATTGTTTTGGTGGCATAATTTTACAGGAAGAGAGAGGGAGAGATATCGCTTAACCAGGTCTGCGTGCTTTTGAAATTGAGAGATCGAGAGGGGAAGAGACTTTTAGAAAAATTCTCCAATTAAAAAAAAAGAAAGAATATGATTTGGGAAGTCGCGTTGTTGTTGATTCGCCGTGAAGGATTCGTGGGATTGCGTAATCGCAGTTTACAAAATCGCCAGAGGAATATGAATGAGAATCAGGCCAAATGGAGTTTCTGCCCGGAGGAATATCGCTTGCAAATCAGGAAACATTTGAAAGGAAGAGGAGCGTTTGTGATGGTTTTGTTTCGGGTGACCTCTGAAAAAGCTATTTATGTAAGCTATAGATAAGCAGGCAGCTTTTTAAATGGTGTTTATCCTTTTAAAGGTGGCGAAATTCACTCTCGATAATATTTCATGAATTTCAAGCAACTCGTTACACTTGTGGCGCATTAATAATCCCTAAAACCGCGATTTATCACTAAATCTCTCTTTAATACAGCCAACCTACGATAGGAAATAATAAACTTGTCGTTTCAACAAGTCACGAAATCATACCTACCACATAAATATCGGTAAATATATCTGAAATTGTTCAGAGTGATTTGTAGCTCACTTTACATCAATATTCCTCTTTAATGGTGCTTTTGCTATCATTTTTTACGTTTCCGTTTGTAATTACATGTTCCCCGAACCGTCGATTAAAACGACTTCGGCATTCTTATTTCATTTATTTTTTTTTGGAACCGTCAAACCAAGTAGCTCGATCTACGTTCGGCTGATAGACGATAATTCGGTCATTTATGCTTTGGAGACTTAATCGCTCACGCATTTAATTCATCTCTCTATTAAACGCTGCTAATGTTCTCATAAATTAAAGAGGAAATAATATTTGGAGGGTTGCATGTGAAATCCCCGTAATAATTCGGCTCCTCTTGGCAATTTGGACACCGACGCTGATTATATAGTCCCGATGGATGAAGCATTTTGGAATAAACCACTCCTCCTCGTTCCATCCAATGATCCATGCGTCTCAAAGATTAAAATCTCTCTCTGTAAATAATTAGTTTTTCAACGCAGAACTAATGCTACCTTTTGTGATGCATAATGCGGTCGATTATGCAAATCGGGTCCGATCACATTCCAGTTTCATCTTAACGCGGACGGGTGAATAATTCATGAAGTTCCATTACGGGGGATGCACCCATGCCCGGGCGTCGGATCTCTCGAGGGAACGCATGCATACGCTGATATACAAAAAACGACACTCTTCTTCTTCTGCTGCTTCTTCTGTTATTCATTTCGTTCAAGAGGCTCCTTTAGTCCACTTAGCTCATGCTTTTAAACCAATCGTTTAGCCAGACTGCGAACGGTGGCGATAATATTGAAGACAAGGATGCAGAAGTGGGTGATGTAGTTCGCGATTAGAACTCTTTTTAAACCTGATAACGTTGTACAACAGGTCATAAATAGTCTTCGTCATAGTCGTCCTCGATAGTCCGGGAGTATTAAGAGCTTGTTTTCGTGTCTCTAGTGGAGTTTTGTTTCTCAAAAACCGGTGAAATTTCACTTTAGTTATCCTTGGTGGCTAAGAAGTCTTATATATACATACAAACACACACACATATATGAGCGCATAAGCAGTTATGTGACACACCCACAAAATGGCTTGCATTTACTACAAATGAAGAGTATCTTGAGGCGTTCCCTCGCCCGACACCGCTGTAAAAATATACACTCAAGGAGTAACTTATTTTAGCTGGAACGGCGTTTTAAGATGACATTCAGTTTCAGAAAACTGAATATAAATGTATTTGAAAGCCTATTCAGCTTAAATGTATACGCCAGCAGATAAGTTTTTCGGGTACATTTTCGTAAAATGTAAACATCGATGTTGGTACTTCCATTGGGTTATGCACGCTAACAGAGAGATCCATTTTAGGCGGGCCGAATTGGCCACACCTTACCACGTGCCTCTGATTTCGACCAATGTATTTCCGCGCATTTTCCATTGCTCACGGATGGAAAACGCCATAATTAAATATTGTCCATGAGTTATCTTGCAGATAAAAAAATCGATAGCCAAGACGTTATTTGTAGTACAATAAAGCCGAATGTCTAGGAATAATCTATTATTTTCTAAATTCTTTGGGTATCGCAAATTAAATTTCATCCGTTCGACGATTTTCAGTGTATCAATATTGTTATCATATTTCCAGCGCAAATTTAAAACGAATCACTGCTTATCGGTGTTTTCACTTTTTTTAAGAATCTCTCTTTTATCGAATAACTTTTTGTCCCGTTAATTATTTAAGTCGTTTCAGTAAATTAAGTAATTAATTTCCAGAAACACGCTTCTATGAAACTCACTTGAGGAAGTGATTCATAGACTCAATTTCCCAAGCATTTCTAAAAATTGATGTAAGATAATATTTGGCAGTGGCGGATCCACGGGGGAGGGGGCGGGCGATCGCCCCCTCCTTGGATAACCCCATTGCACTCCACTGGGTGCTTTCTTAAAAACTAACTCGTCTAAAAAAATTCCAAAAAATTATAAAGAATGCTAGTATTCCTTCTCCAGCTTAAAAAGTAATGTCAATCCATCGTTTCGTTTGGAGACATTTACTTGGCCTTATAATTCGCAAAAACTAGGATCATATAGCATTGAAAGTTCCATCAAAATATTATATCAAAGTTTTTAACTTTCTAACCTTTGCCCCTTGCGGTAATTATATTTCCTTACTAGATAATGTATTGCGAGGAAGCTTGTAATTTTATTTCATATGTGTATCGGAATTAGAATTCTATGGAAGTTGGATGGCATCGGACTAAGAGACAAAATGACCAAGCGAGAAAAACTGGTGAAAAACAGAAGCTTATATTTGGTTTATATAATCTACAACGTTTGGGTCACCTTTTTGGGATGGGCACTTAATGAATAAATAAACTCTATGATCTTTCACTAAAAAATGGGTAAAAGTTTATGAATGTGGATTTTAGTAAGTTGTATCATGCTGCTTATGTTTTTCGATGTAGTTGATTGGTCTGTGTTTATCCCCAATCTTTTCTTTCCACACTAATCTTAAAAAGCGACCGATTTAATTGATAGCCTAAAAGTAATGTCGTTATCTAAGGCAATAAGGAAGGAATGGAAACATGGTATGTGCAAATTCATGACGTTTTTTATTATTTAAAAAATCTCATAATAATAAAATAAAACAACATTACTTTTGTGTAACAGCAATTAAATATTCAACGGAATCCTTATACAGTTATTTCGTATAATTTTCTATGGTGCTTAAAATTTTGAAATTATACGGGATTCGACTTAAAATTCACGATCGTTCTCAAACTGAAAGGAAAAAATGGCTCGTTTATGGGAATTCCTTTCAGAAATTCTAGTGTAGATAATTTTTAGCGATAATTGGGTACTGTTACTTGCAGAATTATGTAAGGTTTTTTAGGAATGTGATATGTTTTACGAGCTTGATCGTCCCTGCTCTAAATTATGGGAGGACCTTTTTAAACATTTTAAATCATGGGCTTCGTTTGATACTTCACTTTCAGAAAATTCATCCCCTAAAGAAATATGTATCTGCTTTATTTTCTAGTTCATTAGCGCATTGAATTGTTTACACTTTTCTCTGTAACCAACAATCTAACTTGCACAATTAAAGCTAGTTGGCTATAAAACAGCTTTCAGTATTCACCAAAAGATTTAAAGGAATACCGAATTTCCGACGGTAATTTTTCTTTGTCTACTTTAGTTCCTTCGCTTATTTTACTTCTTAATGCGGAAAATGAAATTTACCGCGAAAAAAAAGTTGATTTGTTTTGAGTGTTTTTATTATAAATTATAAAACACTTCCTTTTCTTTTTTCTTTCTACAGGTACACCTGTACTTTTCGGCGCTTCCGGAGGATGTAGTACCGTACGTGGGCTCCGCAGGAGAGCGGTACCGAGTTCGACAACTGCTTCGCCAGCTTCCTCCTCACGACCACGAACTCCGCTACGCTTCTCACGCTCTCTCTCCGGAAGAAAGGAGGGAACTTCGCCTCTTCTCTGCTAGGAGGAAGAGGGACTCTCTGGGGAGGGGTTCAGTTAGGCCCCTTCCCCCTCCAAACCCGCAGCCGTGCCTCGCGGTTGGTGAACCCCCCTTCCCCCGCGATCCCTATCGCTCTCCCCCCCTCTCTCTCTCCGTCCCCCAATTAAAATCCGTGAATCACTCGAAAACGTGAGAAATTAATTCTTCAAAAACCGAGTCTTAACGAGAGACCCTTACGTTACCTTCCGCACTCTCATAAATCCGTCACAATCAATCCTTAATTTAAGTGTTTTCTATCGGATGCAGGACCGCGCCAACCCCCAGGTGCAAGGGGTGCACGGCACCCGGTCGCCAACTAGTCGGAGGCGCCTTCCCATAAAAATATATGTATCTATATATTATTGGAACGAGAAATTAAAATAGCATGGTATTTTATGACTTATTTTATTAAATCGTCTTTTTTGTCGTTCATTTCAATAGGTTGCCCCTTCTTAGAAATGCTTTTATGAGGAGATAAAACAGTAATTCGCTCTGTTGGCAATTGAAAGCTAATATTAAACGAACGTAGCAAAGTGTAACTGTAAACATTATCAATATATTATTTTTAAATTAGAGGCTGTCCATAATATGAACAGATATATTCGTTAACATTTATGTAGGGTACAGTGGCGGTCTTTTTTTAGTTTTGACTAGTAGTCACTTTGGGGGAGGGGAGGGGGGCGCCGCAGAATTATTTTGCACCCGGGCGCCAAATACCCTTGGCGCGGCCCTGATTGGATGTGCACTTTTATTCCATCTGGGATAATAATAAATTCTCGCTACGTCTTTGACTGGTGAAGCCATGGTATTCTTCAATCTACATCGATGGAAAATTAGTTTTCTGCTTAAAAATATAGCATTTTTATATATAAATCATGGTATTAAAGTGATTGCAGAGCATCCACTTCGCAAGTGGAAGGCTCGAATTCCGTTTCCGCTCACTTTCAGGACTTTTCTTCTCTCCATCCGATTGTACGTAACTTCTAAGATATGTTCAGTCGCCTATATTTTATTATCATTAGTATCCGCCGTCATGCAAAAATTACGAACGAAAATTGAAAGTTAATTCATTTTTTTATTGGCATAATTTCACTCATGTATTTGTTTTGCCATATTTGCTCAACTTCATAAAGATTGTTTGAAGTGAATTTTTCAGCAGAGTGAAGGAAAATGCATGATAGTTTCCGGGAAAACGTGCGTCTTAACCTTTGTTATGCAGAATATTGCCAGCAAAAAGCAAATTCGGGTCACAATCGCCGTACGAATTGAAACTAAAAGTTTTTTAGCTAATGATGCTCCGAGAATACGATGGATTCTGATTGTCGATCCTTTTCGCAGTGCGGAGAGATGGTGCCCGTGGGTGAGCTGGTGGTTTACGCCTCTCGTCTGGGGCCCGGTGCTTTCACCCATCCCGCCTGCTTCACGTGCTGCGTCTGCGAGGAACTCCTCGTCGACCTCATCTATTTCGTTGGCGCCGGAAATCGTTTAGGCGCAATGGGGCGAGAGTTGACCGAGGCGACAAACACCGCGTCTTCCCCGAGGAGGAAAAGAAACGGACTTCCACTCTTCTGCGGGAGACATCACGCGGAAACGCTCAAGCCTCGATGCTCTGCTTGTGACGAGGTTTGTTTTAATTGCCGATTCGTGGGATATCTTTGGGAAAGAGAAACACTTTCGCGTCATGCGACATAGAAAAGTTTTCTGTTCGAAAACAAATCGAAGTTGAGATATCGACGAACAATCGACCTGGTTTGATCGATAATTAGTAGTATCTGGAACATGAAATTAGCGGTATCAAATGTTATTTGTGACGCACTCTTTTTATGTAAAAACTGATGAAGTTAACTAGCTTAATACTCTTGAAATGTAGGTGGAAAATTGGGATCTAAGTTTTTTGTGGTGAATATATATTTCTTGGTGTTCGAAGAAAAGTAATTAAGAGAACTTAGAAACTAGGGACAGTGGTGGATCCATGGGGGAGAGGGGGGGGAGAGGGGGCGATCGCCCCCTTAAATTCATTCCGGCCAAAATTACTTGTTTGTAGGCCTCAGATTAGGTCTGTATGGCAAGGAAAAGAAATTTTCTGATAGTGGTATGGATTATCAAAATATAGGGTCATTGGCAGAGGTGGATTCAATAAGGGGAGGGGTGATCGCTTGCCCCCCCTCCCCCTCTCCACCCCGCCCCCTTGAGAAGTTTCTGGATCCGCCCAACTTGGAAAGATCTTTAAAAGTAAATAATTTCAATGAAAAATATTACAGGTACCAAGATTTGATAATCCTTTAACTAGTTCATTTTCCTGAATAAAATTTGAAAAAAATAGTTATTTCATCATTTTATGAAGGCACAGCAGAATTCTTATCATTTGGGTGATCCAGATAATTGGACAAAATTTAAAAAATTTATATAAACAGTAAAACCATGAAGTGAACTTCTGTATTCCTTCTCCGAAGCAGGAAAAAATTAAGAATTGAGTCGCAGTTTTTCTATGTTCAATATTTCCAACACCATATTTATCTGCTACGTATTTGTCAGGTTCATCTTTCTTTAATTTGATCACAAGATTCATTTCATCAGTCAACGAAATAACCAATCTTTTGCATTTGTTAGATGTATTAACTCCGACTGTGAGCAGATTAAACAGTAAACAGAATTTTACCTTTCAAAGTACATACCACACAGCAGTGCCTTAATCAACGCATACTAAAATCGCCTATGAAAAGAATAAGGCTGGGTTTACCTGGATGATTTTTTCAACGTGAATACTCCATCTCTTCTCTGCCTTCAAGATAGGCAGCATTCGTTTGATTGACGATGGTTAGACTAAGCAAAAATTTTGCGACAAGTCTTACAAGACACAACCTTTTTCCAATGCATTTGGATGAATTTGTTGCTGTTAGAATAGGTTGTATTATTTGGATGGGATAAGTTGCACATCTAAGCAACAGCAGCTGGGAAATATGCCATATTTTGATGAGGGAAAAATTGATTGCTGACATTAAGAAATGGGGAACAATTTAAAATTTGATCCAGATAATTGGATTTTGGGCAATCATTGTTCTACCATGCATGTTTATTCGATTTATTAAAAATTAAATAAATAAATAACAATAAATATTAAAAATTGATGGCTGAGAATATTGAATTGTGTACCAAAATTATTTGTTTTCTTTCAAATGTTATAAAAGTACTTGTGTAATCTTTGTTCCATTCGAAGGATGCTAGTGCCCATAGTATTATGGTGAGGGGAAATTTCCTTTATTCACAGTTCAAAAAGAATTGTATTGTTCATTACAAATAATTATCTTAATTGTTACAGATAATCTTGGCTGAGGAATGTACAGAAGCAGAAGGAAGGGCATGGCACATGGCGCACTTTGCCTGCATGGAGTGTGACAGGCGCCTCGGTGGTGAACGGTATATTATGAGAGATGGAAGACCCTTCTGCCTCTCCTGCTTTGATGCTCTCTTTGCTGAATACTGCGATTCTTGCGGTGAAGCGATTGGAGTTGATCAAGGTGAGCTCTTTTATTTTTATTTTTAACATGTTTTTTTATTAAAAGCTCTTGTGATTTCTCTTCGCATATCTGTATGCTGTGGAAATTGTGGCCGAAATGTGAGTTCATGGCCATTCAAGGAATTCCACATTTTCCCCCCCCAAGGGAATTGAAGGGGCCATGAACATCCATGTAAAATTTTCAAATTTAATTTTTATGTGTAGTCCACTTATATTAATATATTGCTTACAATATTACAAAAAATTATCACAAGACATGCTTAATTTATATTTTTAGCTTGTTATAAGAAATGTAAAAAAACAAGTTATCGTTATTGCTTTGTCTTCCATCCGTCTGTAGATATTCAACTTTTTTGTTTTAAGATGACAAAACAATATGAAAAAAATTTAAGAACAAGGTGATAGAACAAGATTTACTTATCCCCAAAAAAGTAGACTATCATTCTAGTTCGCGTCTTCATTTACTACGACGATATCTTGGGTGGCTTGAGCATCACCTCGACCAGGCACCTTTATACATAATGGCATACTGAAATGGAAGATGCCATCATTATAGATAGCGTTTGTATATAAAAAGTCTCTGAATAAGCATAATCAACCAGAAATTCAGAGTAGGGATCAAATGTGAGGTCAGTAGGCAGAGACGAACCGAAAATGAAAACTAAGCACCAATACTTCTCTGGCGCTGCCATGTCTGATGACGTGAAAAACTATGTACATACATGTAGTAAGATTGCAAAATTACTAAATTACTTGTGTTCTTATTGTTAGTTAAAATACTTCAAGATTACATAAGTCAGACTTAAGAAAAACAATGTCGGAAAAAATAAAAATATGCACCTCAAACCGCGTATACTCGAGACCTCATACCGCGTTTGGTAAAACTGTATACATTTCACAAAACGCGTATACTCAAAACCGCGGTTGGAAAAACCGCGGTTGGCGAGGGATTACTGTATTTTATCAAACGTTTGGTCTTGTGACTTATTGATTATCATTAACAAAGCCAGTCATGTGGGGAATTGTTTTTGTTAGAAACTAAATGGCAAATTTGTGTCTGATGGAATGAGGGGGTTTCTTGGAATAAGTACTGTGTCTGAGTTTGCTGCACCAATCACTTTTACTTTGATTATGTGTGTTTGTATTCGAGTAACAGTAAGCCTTGTACCATTACATAGTCCTCTCAGTGGAATTACGTTTCTAAGGAGCATAATAACAGTTCTTACTTTAAGTTTCAGTTCATGAGGAGGCATTCCAGTTGGAGCTGTACCTGCACAATATTTGCACAGATTTCTTTCAAATAATTTATTAATAATAATGTGACTCAATTATTGGTGCAAATAACATCCCCATAGAAAACTACCCTATTAAAGACATATTTTACTGTATTCTTACATTATTGAAACATCTCCCTCTCTCTCCCCTCCCTCTCTCCCTATCCCCCTTTCTCCCACTCTCCCACTTTCTCTTCCCTTTCCCCTCTCTCCTTTCCCCCTCTCTTTTCATCCCTCCCTCACTCTGTCTCCTTTTCCCATTACCATCTATTTTACTGTATACCTGCATAACCCTTCTTCTCCCTATCTCCCTCCTACCTCTCTCCCGCTTCCCCCTCTCCCTTCTTCTCCCTATCTCCCTCCTCTCTCTCTCCCGCTTCCCCCTCCCCCCTTTGTCTCTCCCCTTTCTCCTCACTCCCTCTCACCTCTCTTTTCCCCTCTATTTTTCCCCTCTCTCCTTTTTCCCTCTCTCCTTTTTCCCTCTCTCCTTTTCCCCTTGCCCTCTTTTCATTTAAATGGCTTATGAAACACGTTAATTTTACACTCATAAGATATATATGTTTTTAGAGCAATAGGACTTCAAGCACGACAATTTCCATCGTCAAGGTATTAAGCATTAAAATGGCAAATTTTGTGCAAATTATGTGCATTAAACTTAAAATGCGGTCAACTTCAAATTGTAAACAAAAAAGCACAATAAGAATATGAATCTTTGATCATTTTTCTTTAAAATGATTCCGGTTCAAAGCTCGGATGCCAATATTTCAAATTAATATAAGCAAATGAATAAAAGCCTGCATGTTGAAAAGTAGAGTTGTTGCTGACATCCTAATCCTTTTATATACATAGACTAGCATAACTGTCTGTCAAATATGATGGGTATGCGTGAATTAAATATTACGTTAAAATAAAATAAAAATTAATGACTCCAACTTTTGTGCACTAAAACATAAAAAATTAATATAAAATCCACATAATCGAATGTTCCAGAAAGTAGTTATAGTCATGGGCAGAGACATACCTAGGCAATATGGCACCTATGGCAAAATTTTAAGAAACACCTTTGTTATGTAGGATATAATTTTTTCTGTTTTAATAATGAATAATAGCATTTTTATTGCATATAAATTAACGTTTGAGTATTAAAAAAATACTTATTTATGAGAAAATTAACTTTTGGCACTTTTAAAGCTATTCGTATAATTGAACACAGTCAATTCCATATTTTTTCAGTGAAATTATGCTCCCAAAACCTTTTCTGGTAGAGTTTTAATGGTAATAAAAAAATTAGGATTGATTTTCACTAATAAAGGCCACAAAATCTCCAGGTAACTTCTGATTTAAACGCCCATATGGCCCTCCGAAACTCTCGTGATTTCCAATGCAGCCCTCCGAAGCATTTGCAACAACAAATGTGGCCTGCCTTACAGAAAAGGTTCCGACCCCTGTAATAGAATATCTGTGATTATTCATGCTTGGCATTTAAAATATGTTAAGCCCATATATTGGCAGCACTGATGGAAGTATGCTTTTGGCATTGTAGATTTCTCGAGAAATTGTTAACTTCTATAGGTATTTCCTATCAACTCTAAAGGGATAGCTTCTTTTTCCCATTAGATAAATGCATAAAACGACTTTTTTGACGTGCAAACATTATTTCATTAACATTTTAAAATAATTCAAAAATACGATTTCAACACGAAACTTGCACAGTCATGCGGAGAAAATTATAAAGATTAATGTCCATAGCGTAGAAATTCAAATATCATCCGAAAATCTCCAAAAATTGTTTTAATAAGATTTTATCACAATTTGTGTTCATTTCTTACACATTAGGATCGAGCCAACAATAGACTCTAACAGTTGCAGTTGTCATGGCGATGAATTGAATAAATGCATGAAAATCACGAAAAAATAGTCGTTAAACATAATTTTTTGGCTTTTTTAAAATGAGATTTGAATTTCTACGATAGGGAAATTCATTTCCATAGTTTTCTCGGCATATCTGTGAAAATCGTGCATCGATATCTCATTTTTAAGATTCTTTAAAATGTTATTCAAATGGAGGAAAGATATGCTCCTGGAGTCAAACCCAGGACTACTATGTACATGGCGAGCAGTTTCAAATTGAAAAGTCAAGTGATTCCTGAAAGTTTGATCGAAAAAGATTGAAAAGCTTTTTAGTTATGGGTGGTTTTTCTTATTCTCCCATCTAAATCCTTGTAGTGTGACCATATTTCTTAGCTCATTATTTAAAGAGATTAGGATACTTGTTTTACTAAAACATTTATTTTTCATTGAAAAATCAAGGTAATAATTCAATACTATTTTAATTTAGTTTGAAAAATAATATTCATCTACATTTTTGCTCATATTAATAGGGATACACATAAATCATTACATCAGTCAAAGGAGAAAATGCATACTGTATTTGATGACTATGTGAGTTTGTTTGATTTGTGAATATATAATATTATGTGTATATAATGTCACATTACAATTCTCATTCAATCTTTTGCTCCACAGGCCAAATGAGCCATGAAGGTCAGCACTGGCATGCCACTGAGCAGTGCTTTTGTTGCAGAGTGTGCCAAGTTCCACTTCTTGGAAGGTAATTAAACAGCATTATTGTATAATTGAGAATGAAAACACTTTTACAGTTTTTGCTTATGGTACTTGTGTTGTTCATAAAGCTTGTCTATCCTTGCACATAAGATCATTATAATATTAGCTTCCAAAAGAGTATGCAAGAAATAACAAATAATATAATTTCATAAATGTTTTAAAACAATTTCTCACAAATTATTTATGGTAAAATTCATTTTTTCAACCAATTATTCTGAATAGTCCACTCTTAAACAATAAAGTATACTTATGCATTCAAACATATGTTCAGATTTAATTCCTCCATTTAATAAATTAACCGCTTCCTGTTGTATTTTCCTGTAGGCCCTTCTTACCACGCAGGGGTGCCATCTATTGCTCCATCGCTTGCAGTAAAGGGGAGCCTCCCACGCCACCTCAAGATGCAGACCAAACACCCCCACCCATAGGAAGCAGAAAGGAACAGCCATTACCTCTTTCACCATACATCCAATCATCTATGCCCACCAGCTCCACTGCCATATCTGGTCCTGATTGTCAAAGGGAATGTCATCCCACGATGGCAAAATCGTCCTCTGGCTCACACTCCCTTCTCCCTCCAACTCATGTGGGGCTCCCTCAGTCCACGATGAAATCTCAGATTTGGCATAGGAGAAGAGAGCCATATTCTGAGCAGATGGACCAGATCGATTCTATGTCAAATGAAGTCCAAGGTGCTCAGATAATGGCAAGCAAAGGGTACGTTAAAAAATTCTCAAATGAAAAATACAAGCATGGTGCTTCTTCTGCATGTGCCTTCATGGTTTTCTTTTAATAAATAAGAGAAAGGTTATAAAAATATTTTGTTTATTTTTATTGCTAGTTAAAAGTCAACCACTCCATATATTTTGCTTGGTTATGTGTGATAGTGTAATGCTCAGTAATGCTTTCATTGGTTGAATGGCAAGCCAATCAAGGTTTGGGATATCACTTATGTCAGTGACGATCGACTGAGCGCTGGTTCTAAGGCGTGGAAGAAATACAAACTAATACAATATATGTGATGATATAATTTGAAGTAATTTACCACTAGAATTTTGATAGATTTTTGATATTTGAAAGCTATGAATAAATTGTTTATAAGCATAATAAGTATGAGATTTTAAGTTAAATAATATATTCCTTCCCATTGTATTGATGGAGTTATATACTAGTATGGATAATAATTCATCACAGAATTACTCATGAAGTATACATGAAAGAAGATTCTCTTTAATTTTCAATAAATGTTAAATTTGATCTATATTCATATTCACAAAGAAATGTTATTACAGAGCTGTTTAGATTTATCTACAAAATAATTGTTAACTTGAAAAAATCAAATTTTCATATAATATCATGTAAGTTCAAGTATATGAAAGAAAACTATTTCCCAGCAAAAATTCATTATTACCTTGCATTCACATACAATTTAAAGCTTGCCTCCATAAATTCCCTAATAAAGGCACTCCCTGGATCATGTAAGCATTGACTTACGTAAACCTCCACTTACGTAAGTGACCCCATAAATCACTAAAAAAAATTTTTGTTATGTAGAAAGTTTACGTTAGTGGTACGAGTAAGCGAGCAGGAACTACATACTTGTGCAGAGGAAGAACACAAGGGGTGGGCTGTAATGTGGTGTTCCCAGTGTGTTCTACCGCTCATGCAGATTTAGTTGATCTCTTAATATATACAGGTGATTCTCGAGATTCGACCGTTTGAGATTCAACCAACTCGAGAATTCGACCGGTCGAATCGAGCCAGCCGATCGATCGATCGGTCGAATTAGAAACTAGTTTACGCGAAGTAATTTTCGGCCCGCCTGACCACGGGAGGTTTAGTTTCAGTCTAGACATCGTTATTTCTGCTCTAATTGTTTGAATTTGTGCTGATTCGACATTCAACTGTTCGAGATTCGACCACGTTTTCAGGAACACATCCCTGTCGAATCTCGGGAGTCGCCTGTATTTTGCTTTTGCACAAATTAACGTAAGTGTTGCCCTTGCAATCACGGCTGACAAGCGTCTCAGTGATAGTTTACATGCCTCTTTTTTAACTGATTACTATTTAACTATTACATTTAAGTAGCTTGGTTTAGGTTTTATAGGTTAGAATTGAAAACTGAAAGCTGATCAATTGGGGTCAAAGGCCCTTCGAGGTGATGGCCCATAGGGCCGGAAATCAACTAGTATTCCATAATTTTTCCAAATAATACAGCTGCTTGAGGCTTTATTCCAACCTTAAATCCGAATGAGGTAATCCTAGCTGGTTTTGTGAACTTTTTACATCATTTTTAAGGCTCAAAGTTGCATTTACAATGAATGAGAAATTATTTTTGAGGAAGATTGAAAAGTATTTACATCTGTTTAATACAAAATTTTTATTGACATTCTTGATGTTGTTTTATAATATCTGGTGTTGATAATGGGTTTTCATTATATAATTTAAAAACATGTTGCTATAGTTGATAGTAATGTAGACAATGTACTGATTTCACATGGCAGAAAAAAATAGCTTCTTTTAATTTATAACTATGATGAATATTGATAGATCTATATATATGTGTAAATATTGATATACAATTTTTTTAATTTTCTCACAGTTATTTGGCATCATATGACCACGAGGTATCTGCCCACTGCTCTCCAGAAGTGAGGAGAAGATCTCAGGTTTACGACCCTCAAGGGTCTCGTCATCCACCTCCACCCCCTCCCACCCACAACAATACCCCTCCCCTCCTACATTCATACACCCCACCGAATCACTTCTACCCGACACCACCCCATCCATACCAACAACAGTCACACTCACACCAAATGCAAACCAACTCCCACCTCCCTCCCCTCCCTTCCTCTCACCCTCCTCCCCTCCCCTCTCACCCTCCTCCCCTCCCTTCTCACCCTCCACCCCTCCCCTCCCATCCTCCACCTTTGCCCTCCCAGCCACCCCCTCTGCCATCCCAACCCCCTCCTCTTCCGTCTCACCCTCCCCCTCTCCCCTCTCAACCTCCTCCTCTCCTCCAATCTCAGACCCCATCACCTTCTTTCTCTCTCTCCCAATCTCACCCTCACAACTTTCCTCATCAGCTCCAGCACCCTTCTTCCTCCCACCCTCAACACCTTCCCCCTCACTCCCAACACCCTCCACCTCACCCCCAACACCTATCCCCTCAACCCCAACACCCTCCCCCTCATCCCCAACACCCTCCACATCCTCAGCATCATCATTCCCACCCTCAACACCTCCATCACCATCCCAAACACAGTCCCTCCCAGCCCCCTCCTCTTTCCCATTCTTTGCCTTCGCAGTCCCACCTTCCCCCTCCCCAGCCCCACCCCTCTCCTTCCCAAATCCTCCCTCTCCATTTTCACCCTTCCCAAAAACACCATCCTCCCTCTGCTCATCTTCCTTCCTCTCAGCCTTCCCCTCTCCCTTCCCGTTCCCTGCACCCTCCTCCCTCTCCTCGCCTACCTCCAATCTCCCACCTTCCTCTCAAATCTCACTCACTGGAAGCAATTGTGCACGTGGTTGAAAACCACCACTCAATGTCTTTATCGCCTTCAGACTGCCCCACTCCGGAGAGCAGGTCTTCAGCTGGCGAGCCAACCTCAATTTTGGCAAATGGATCTCGGGAGTCAAGAGAACCGATGTCACCTCAAATACCGCGAGGTGTGCTGCTTTCTCCTTCAGAAGGAGGCAGAAGAAATACAGATGGCTCCTCAGGAGGTGCTCGTCCACGACTGGGTGTACGTTTTATGCCAGACGAAGTGATGGATGAGGAAAGGTGGGGCCTTCGCAAGACGGCCTCTGACTCTAATGCCAGGGATCCTGCAGCATGGAATAGGTGGAGGTACAGGCGAGGTTCTGGAGCATCCATGGACGATGGCAGTTGCTCCACTTGCTCGTCGTCGAGTTCTTCGACGGACGATGAGGCAGTGTACAGGTTACCCCCTCAGAGGGCTTACGGTGGGGTTCGCATCTCTTACGTTCCGAACGATGCTCTCGCATATGCACGAAGTGACAATCTCCCCCCTCGCCAGAGGTCGACCTCTGCAACATTGTCTCCTGGAAAGGAGGACAAGAGTTGCATCATCTCCTGACCTGCTGCAACTTTGTTTTTGCCTTGGAGTCCACTTTCAAAGACTACACTTACTGAGTGCTTTGGTGCTTATAGTTATTATATTGCATAGGATTGATAAATTTCAATACCTTCTAGTACAAGAAATCACAGAACTTCTATGAAGAATCGTTGTGATGCACAAAGGCTTCCGTAAACAGGGAGTAAGTGGTACAGCCAGGGACTTTTTTTAGTTTAAGAGGCACTTAATAGTATTTGAGCTCAATATTGTGTTTGATTATGACCAATATTGGGTAATGGGCATGAGAATTTGATTATGATTGTTTCTACATTGTGACAGTTGTGAATAAATGCAAATAATATCAGTGAATTACGTATTGTAAAAGCATACCAAATGGCTCTGAGTGACAAGTTACATATTTTGTGTACAATTTTTATTTTTATGAAGTTTCATTTTTAAATGTTATATCGATATAAGACTATTTTTAGAACATTTTCATAAACAAAATGAAATTATATTATTGACATTATTTTATAAGTGCATTTTCATTTTAAATAATACATTTATTTATGCCAATAGAAATTTGCTACAGAAATTTACATTTGACCTTGATTTTTTTAATTTTTAATATTCAGAGAATTTAGAGAAAACTTCATCCTTTCACATCTTTTCAACTATAGCATATTATTTGAAGTTGATTGTATGCAATAGAATATTTAGTTCATCCTAATAAGACAAATCTTATTTATTTTTTCCAGTAAATTCTACAAGAATATACGATCTGGTTCCAAGTGAATGACTTATGACCAATACCCCATGTTATTTCATCAATGATAAAATAATGTGCTCAGTTTAAAGTAAGGCCATTATCAATATTAGCCCTAGTATGGATATTATAGTCCTAAAAGTCTCTGTTCTGTTGAAAATCATATATTATAAAATTTTAAATTTATCTGTAGCAGGGGTGCCCATTACATCGTCCATTGGTGACTGGTAACCCTTTAGGAAGATTGGAGTCACCCACGGAGGCAGCGAGTTACCTACTAGAAAAATTAAAACCTGAATTCTAAGGACGTTTTCTAGATTTTATAGATCTCTAGCCCATTGTAAAATTTAGAAATTGACACTGGAGAAATTTCTAGCAAAATAAGAGATGTTCAACATGGATGCAACAGATCTGGGAAATGAAATAATTATGTTGCAAAATGACATAGCAAGATTCAACGATTCAAATTTTTGGTAACATTTCTTCTGAAAATTTTTCAAATATAGAAAACTTGCATTTATTTTGAAAGCATATTTTCCTTCCAGATATTTATCTGAATGAATCTTTTTTTAATATGAACCTCATTGAATCGAAAACCATAAATGAACTCGCCAATGAACACCTTAAAGATTGTTTACATCTCTCAGTTTTGAGTTACAAGCTTAATTACCAATCAATGGACAAAGATATGCAGTGTAAATGCACTATAATCGTTAAATAAAGAATAAATTTAGTAATTATTTATTTTGTCGATTTTCATAAATGTATAATAAATGCTTTCTTTATGGTTATTTTTGCGTTTAACTTGTAGTTACAATACCTTAATAAAGTTAATAGCCCGCAAGACAGTTTACAGAATGAAAGTAGCCCTTGGCATATAAAAGTTTGGGCCTCCCTGATCTATAACATCCTAATTGTGTCATAATTTTCTATTGGGAGAGCTATCTTAGTGGAGTTGTTTTCAGTTTAGAATCCATTTTTACTTGTCATTTTCCACATGCAGCTTATTTGGGCACAAAATTGTGCATCCTGCAATTTTCTTGGGTCGGTCTCTTTCTGCTGTAATTGTTTTCTTGTTCATTGTGATGTGACTATTGGTATTTGTTAAAGATGTTTAGCTTACCAGAATGTTGTAGACCTAATCATTACTTTTTTTCCCCTAGATTCATTCCCAAGTGAAAAGAAGTGGCTTGTATGCAAGTATTTTCACTGTTTGAATTTATCAGCTCATTTAGGCCAGTAATTCCTGACATTTTTGTTGTCATTGCACCCTTTCAAAGATGAACGGAATTTCACAGCTTGCCTAATCCAAACAAGGTATATTTTTACACATGGGTATCACAACTTTTGGATGCATTCATTTATTAAACCATCATCAATTTGCCAGAAGAAAGATTATTATCGCCTTAACGGCCTACCAACACTTCCAAAGTTATTTATTTAAGAACATTTTTTTCAGCATCTCACTGTGCTGAGGGACCCAGTTTGGATGCTACTGGTTTAGAGCACCACAACTGATAGTTGTAATCTTAACTTCTTGTAGAGGAGGGTACCACCACCTGGCCTGCCCACCAGCACAACCAAATAAATATGGCTGCCTTTTGACTACGGTCATTAGCGGATTTGCAATAAAGGTCACAGGGTTCTGGAGACAGCAGGATTTCAGGGTGGCAGAATTTTGGGGCAGTCATATTTGTATATTCCATGGGTGGCCAAACCTACTTACCCTCGGAGCTGCATACAATAATCTTCAGAAGTTTGAGAGCCGCATGACACACATTCTGTGCTCATAAATTTATAAACAGTACCAGGCGCGTACTCAGGAGGGGCTGATGGGCTTTAGCCCCTCCCAAAACTCTACAGGTTCTTCCATAAGAACCTTAATCTTGGGAGTGTGTATTAACCAAATGCCTTGGTACTCAGCAAATATGCTTTTTTATGTCGTAAATTTTCTAATATTTCTCTCTGCAAATACTTTATAACCATTATAAAGATATTTCTTGAATTGCACGTGTTTACTTCACGCAAATCAAGGCGGGCTCTAGCAACAAGCGATCTCCCCGTGTATTTTAGAAGCCCACAGTGAGCTCAACAAAGGCCACTGATTCCATGGGACCAATTCGTTGTGGGCACTGCAAGCACATGTGTGAGAGTCATGGCAGAAAGGCGGTCATAAATGCCGGTGATCGAGTAAATGTTTTTCATCCATTTTCCTTTTGCACATTGTCGAAGTATGATTTTTTCTCTTTTTATTTTCTCACCTTGCACTCCCCTTGTTCTCACTTCACTAAACCAATGCAATAGTGACCAGAAGGCACCCTACACCGAATAAGAAAAATGTCACTTCAGTCTTCCTTTGTTCTCCATGTTAAGGGGTAAAACGAAGGAACCTTGGATCCATAATAGTTTCCAGATGGAGGGGACAATAGCCTGGGAATGACGCGAAGGGGGAATTTTGAGGAAAGATATATCTAAGAAATTTAAAAGCCCTTTTGAGGAAAGTAAGAATTTTTTAGGATTATTCCCGTTTTCAAATGGCTTGGTGAGTGAGATTTCGGCCACACTTGGGACCACTTGTATCTATCTGCTGCCAGGAGGTGGGGGTAGGGTTGGGTTGGAATAATCCTATAGTTGAGCCCCCCCCAAGAGAAAATCTTGGATGCGTGCCTGAACAGTACATAACCTGTATCCAATGCGCTTAAGATATATTGCATATCCTTTAGGCATCCCCAAAATGTCTCAAGTCACACTACGTCACTGTATTCTGTAGTGAAAAACATTGAATTGATATTTAAAAGAGCCGCAAACTTAGTTAAAATAGCTGCATGTGGCTCACGAGCCACAGTTTGGTATATTCATTTGCCAAGTTGCAAGACTGTCAATATATTATATGAGAAAACACTTTTAAAAATGCTTTCAGTGTGATTTTCAAAATTATGGATGTCGGAGAAGATTACTTTGAAATCATGAAAGACCATTGGCACCCACTTAAGGAAGCTTGTCAAGGTAATAACCATAAATACTCAGGAAAAGAGCAGATTGTTCCTATTGTATAATATATAAATTAATTCAATTTCATTGAATATTTTGAAGGCAGCAGAAAGATGATTTGGCCTAGGGTCGGCAAGTTTCCAAATCCTCCACTGACTATGGTGCTTGTACTATTGTTATCATAGTTTTAATGATTGGTATTCAGTGGTCCTTGTTTTGGTAAGTAAAATTGTTTTAATCATTTAGTATATGTTCTATATTCTTTCTGTTTGCATTATCTGCTAAGATGGGCCGGTGAGAGCTGCCAGCTACTATTACTTGAGTGAGATAAAGATTGATAATGCACCGACAAGTCTGCTGCCAGCTGAGTTGGCTCAGCTCTCACCAGCCAGTAATAGTTAATGTTAGTTTTGTATAAATTGTGCAGAGTGCACATAACACATACCTACAGTTTGTCTATTATCGGCATATCATTGTATCACAGTTCTTCTATAAAAATATAAGTTCTGACTGTATGCTCGAAAATGTCAAAAAATCAATCTTATTTATTCTTTTATGGCTATTTGCCTCTTCAGTGTGTAAAAAAATAAATCAATCCACAGACAAGTGGCTCATTTGGCCAACACAACAATACAAAAATATAGTGTTGTTCTATTGTTGTCTCATACTTTAGTTAAGCATTGTCTAATAAGTATTTATAAAAAAATCTTTTTTACTCTATGTTTTAACTCTATTTTAACTCAACCGTTTTAACTAATACACTGCTAAGAGACGTTTTAATGAAATCTAATAAATAAGACAGTCTCTTGTTTTATGATTTAATGCTATGTTGATAATAGATATGTATATTGTATATACAGTTTACCTATCTTTGTGAGATTCCAGTTTGCATATTGAACGTTTCTTTTTCTATTGTCACATACCATATTTTGCTTTATATAGAGCAACTTTAAAATTACGATAATGAGAAACCAAGCGCTTACGAATTCAGTTAAAACATTAGAAAAGTTCAAACGAACCAAGGAAGTACTAGATACAACAACAAATCTATACAATTATTTTAGCACCGTAGGTGAAAATAATTCAGTACAAGACATTGATCAAGAAAATGACGATGCCCAGGATGACGGAGAAAAAATAATTATTCTAGACAAAGCAGTGACCAAGAAAACGACGATGCCGAAGACGATGAAGGAAAATATCAAAATGATTCCAGACAAGACACTATCTAGAATTAATTTGAGGACATGAAAAAAGTAACTCGCATTTAAAAGCAGTTAATAACTGGCGCCTGGGGATCAACAAATTTGGAACCAAAATAGTTGATAAAAGCTAGAAAGAAGAAATGGAAAAGGAATACCAATGTTGGAGACAAGTGTTGCTCAGGGTAGCTGCAACAATAAAATATTTACCGTCAAGAGGTCTCACTTTCAGACGTGAAAATGAAATTTTGGGTTCATTACACAATGGTAACACTAGAATAACTGGTGCAGTTTGATCCGTTTTTACAACAACACCTTGAAAGACATGGATGTCATGGACGTGGCAATGTGTCTTACCTGTCACTGACAATTTGCAGCAAATTTATTTCAATTATGGTTCAAGAAGGAAGCTAATCGTAAACGAGTTGAAAGCAGCAAAACACTTTACCTTAATTTTAGATTCGATGTATCAAAAACACCAATTAACTTTCGTTGTACGATTTGTTCTTCCGGACAGTAATCCTACCGAACTTTTTCTGATGTTTCTACCCTCAGTCGGACACAAAAGTGCCGAAATTGAACATGAGGTTTTAATATGTAAATGCACACTCTCACCAGCATTATTTAATATCTATGCTGAAGAAATTATAAGGGAGGCATAGGAGGTTGTAGAAACAGGGATAAATGTGGGCGAGAGACCGGTTAAATTGATTTCCATAAACACCTGCGTATAATGCGCAGCAAGGCCGCGCCTAGGATGTTTCACGCCCGGGTGCAAGATATCTCTGTGGTGCCCCCCTACTTGCAAAATTTCGTGGTATGATCATGGAAGAATTCTTCCATGGTATGATCATATACGACTTTTTTCATCGATAGAGTGTGGAGACAAGCTGATGTATTTCTGTCGATGTACCCCATAACGAATTGATTGAAGAAATTAGTTGCATAATTATTAATATAAACATATTTAATATCTGCTTGAAGGATAATTATAAAACTCGCCGCACATATGATTATAATTCAATACTCTGGCCCGTTACATTAATGATGATCAATCAAAAATCCTATATTTTTGTCCATTTACAAGCCAAATTAGATTCAATATTTATTCTTACAATAAGAAAACAAAACTTCAATTATTTATGCATTCCTACGTCAAAGTCCCGATTTCGTATAAATACCATATTTACCCGAATCTAAGATGAGCTTTTTTTACTAATTTAGGCACCAAAAAATGTAGGATCGTCTTATATTTGTGAACAACAACACAAATTACACAAAAATCTGTTTTTTCAATTTTTAACTCCAATTGGCAACATTAAGAAACCATCAGTGACTCAGCTGGGGCAATGGATCAAAACTTCCTGGGAAAAGGTCTCACAAGAATCCATTAAGAATGGCTTCAAGAAGCGTTGTGTGACAAACAATCTGGATGGTTCCGAAGATGATCTAATATGGAATGATGGTGATAAAACTGAAGAATCTTCCAATGAAAGTGAATGCTCTGAAAGTGATTAGCAATGGACTATTGGACAGGCCACTTACAGACTTGAAATTTGAACTCTGTAGGATTTGTTTTGCATCAATTTTGTGTTCATAAAATCTCTAATAGAAAGCAGTGCAAGTTTTCTTATAAAAAAGTTATTGCAACATTGGACTGTAAAAGAAATGCTGAATAAATTTACAAGCATCCATGTGTATTAAAGACAACATCAGTATAATGATTTCAAAACTTTGTAAGTAAACACATTTGATTTATTTTTTAGTAGTATTAAATTGTGGCTCAGGAAAAATTTAAGTCAGCTGGAAAACTGCATAAAACTTATTTTTCTTAAAATTAAGGCTGAAAACAAAGGGTTGTCTTACATTCGAGTCGTCTTATATTCGGGTAAATACGGTAATTGAAGTTTTGTTTTATTATTGTCAGAATAAATATCGAATCTAATTTGGCTTGTAAATGGACAAAAATATAGGATTTTTGATTGATCATCATTAATGTAACGGGACAGAGTATTGAATTATAATCATATGTGCGGCGAATTTTATAATTATCCTTCAAGCAGATATTAAATATGTTTATATTAATAATTATGCAACTAATTTCTTCAATCAATTCGTTATGGGGTACATCGACAGAAATATATCAGCTTGTCTCCACACTCTATCGATGAAAAAAGTCGTATATGATCATACCACGAAATTTCGCTAGTAGAGATATCTTGCACCCGGGCGCGAAACACCGTAGGCGCGGCCTTGAGGATAACTGCTATGGGAGAACATTTGGCCCAGCCACGAAACATCTTCTGCACATCTGCTACTGGCACTCTTTGAGGGAATAAACGAACCTTCAGTATTTTCTTGTTACCGTTAGAGTGTCTTTGCTCGCTAGTATTATTGTGCCTTTTTGTCTTTTATTTCATTACTAGAGAAACCTGCATTTCAACTTTGAAATGGTGCCAGCATTTTCTAATAATAAACGCAGAGAAGCTTGAAAGTTAATTGAATACTATTTTTTAAATTTCATATCTACAGTACTTAAGTAGGTACTTATCGTAAATGCCCGTCAATATGACGGGAAAGAAAATTATATCGCCGTATCCCCCGCCCTCTCCCCTCCCTTGCTGTCCCCTCCCTCTCCCTCCCTCCCTCCTTCTCGCTCGATACATCTACGTAGCAATTTGTCGATAAAAGCGCGATATTTGACCGAAACATGTCACATATTCGTTAAATGTGAGTAATTTCGATCGGAAGGCGTAAATTGACTATAAGAATAAGAAACCTTGTACATTCTTCTTTAAAACTGGCTACGTACTGTGTTTCTAGGTCAATGTTTTCTAATTTTAATTTGCAATAGAGTGAAAGCCTGCACGTCGAAATGTCCTATTTTACGTGTTTTCTTAAGGGAAACAGAAATGTTCTCATGGAGTCGAACCCGGGTCTTTTTTCGGGATTTTTTTTCCGTCATTGCCTTTTAATGCGTGATTCGTGAATTCCTGCAAAATTTCAAACTCATACCTACTCGGAAGTTATCTTAAAGAGCGGCTTCAAAAGTGTGTAGATAAGAAAACATTAATCCTACGCCTTTTATAATATACGATATGTAGATTAGCCTTAAAATAACTCCATAATAATGAGTTGAAAAGGTTAGAAGCATACTGCTCGTGGTAAGAAAGAATCAGCAGCTAACAGTAAGAGAGCTAGAAAATCAATAAATCTAGATGTGATTCGTCGTTATGAAAGAAACAAGAAAACGTGACGTTTGCGCCAAAGGAATCCAAGAATCTACTGCACTGAGGAATATCCGTAATATAGTAGAAAAATAAAATGTAGCTGTGCAAGTGCTACTAGAACGTCAAAAACAAGACAAGAGATAATGGAAACAATGGAAAAAATGCTTTCTATGTCACACTGGCGGCCCGCGGGACACATCCGACCCGCGACATGATTTTATCAGGCCCAAGGTTAGGCCTAGCCTGAAGGCCGCCCGTAGCGCCAAAGCTTACCCGTCGCTTCGTTTGTATCTATAGAATTTTGGCAAGCTGCCTAAATCCTACCAGTCATAAAACATGCTCCCCTACATGCCTCTTCCCCCTTCCCAAGTTTTTACCACCATGTGCGAAAACGGATGGGGAAAACCGGGTTCACAAAAGCAGCCGAAAAATTCCCCTCGCACACCCATTACAAATGTGTCCACTATGGTTTTATATTTCTCTTGGAAATTCCCCCAAAAGTCCCAAACTGACTAAGGGGAGCATGGGGGATACAATAACGATGCTTTCCGGCCCATCTTCGCTCGAACAAAATTTCTCCTATAGCCCTATTTCTCCTTATAGCCCCCTCCCCTAACCTCAGTGACTTTCAGCATATTTGACGCGCCACACCAAAGAAGTTAGACCGATGTTTTCTATGACGAGTTATCATTCCATGAATTGCAGCTTACGCGTTGATATCGATATTTGTATCCTGCTGATTTTTCGATAAAGTTTTAAATTAGGTACGCGAGAAAATAAGCTGAGATATAATTCCGTCAAGGCTAATAAATTTCCGTAAGTTACGATTGTAAAAATATATGTTCTCGCAATTCGGCGAAGTTTGGGGGAGACGGAGGTGGAGGCTCCGCGCGCGACCTTTATAAGTAGACCGCTGTAAAACCGAGTTAACGGATTAAGGTTAATTTTATCTCAATAATTCTAGTAACGGTTTAGCGTCAAAAGTAGACGTATATGCGAACAGATATATTAATAGCTATTTTTAAGGGAAATATAAGAGAAATTAATATATTTTCTGTAAGTCAACGCGGAAAAGAAAATCGCGAGTAAAGTAGTGCTCATGAGGTTTTCGTACGATAACTCATACTTACCTGGCGTAGAAGAAACCTTGATCACGAAGGCGGTTCTTCCAGGACGAGGCTCATTCATTGCACTTCGGGTGGGCTGACCCCTGCGATTGCCCCAAATGTGGGTAACTCGGGCGCGTAATTTTTGGTAGTAGGGACTGCGTTCGCGCCGTCCCTCCATAATTGGTATCCATTAGAAGTAGACGTATAGAGAATAAATAGGTTTAGATTGTGGTAAAATAGATTTGGTTTTTTCGTTATTTAACTCTCAGAACATTTATTATAATTTTATCTAGTGATGGGCATAATCGAATGATTAGTAATAGAGATTTATATAATCGAGATATTCATTCGCTAAGATCAATCTGTTATCTCGTTCGTTCAAATCATTCGTTTTGATTACTAGTTAAGTATTCACGACTATTTTGTGTAAATGTGAAGTTAAATAATTGTTGTATACATGTATTTAGAATTAATTTTCACAAAATATTCAATTGGGAGAAAAATGATGACAGTAAAGTTTGAAAACTAAATGTATTGTTTGCTATTTACGTTTTCAACAGCACTCGGTTGGTCATGATTTATAGTAAATTTTCTCGTTATATCTCTGTTTTATTTCGTATAATCACAGCAAATTATGAAAGAATACTAATAATGTAAAACAATGAGAATGTAAAAAAAATGTACCTAAATAAAGGATTAATATACAGAAGCTATAATAAAATTTCATCACAGACTTTTCATCATAAAAATATAATAATTTTAAAATAAACGTATATTAAGTACATTTATAAATTGAATATATTACATGTAGCAAATATACTTACAGAAATATACATTTTAAACAAAACAAAACCTTTACAACCATATGCAACTGAAAATTCTCTTTTGTTGAAATTATTTTGTAAAATTTCAAACTAGGTGCTAATAAACTACTACTAAATAAATAAATAAACCACCTACTAAAATCATTCGAAGATTCCAACTACTAATTTCATTCGGAAGATTCCTAATTACTAAAATCATTCGAATGATCATAGATACTAATTTGAATGAATAGATTATGATCTCTCGATTATGCCCATCGCGTACTAACTACTAATTTGGTATAATCGAATGGTATGTCATAATGGAATGAATCGATTATGATCTCTCGATTATGCCCATCACTAATTATATCTTATGGTAATTCAATTTTCATTTAAAATTATATAGCGTATATAGTGATAGTGTTGGGACAAACTTCTACATTCGAGAAACGGTGACAACTGTTACAGAAAAGTATCTGATTTTTATCGGTGACTGAATTAGAAAGTTGAGCTGAAAATGTTATTGCTCTATATTCTTGCAGAAAGTGTAGACCAAAATATTTCTCTGTGGATTCAGATGCTTCCAACAAAGGTAATGCAAAATGTTTATTCTTAAAATTTTTAACATAAAGGTATTAAAGAAGTCGGTAATATTGGTTTGATACATAGAAAATATAAAATTCTGTCATTTTAATGTATTTGGCGGCTCCGTGTTTCCGTCAATATCATTTTATAAGTTATTTACTCGGAAAGTAAAAAAATAATAACAATTGGTTGCTATTATGAAGATCAAAATCAGCTTCCTTCTCTTTTATTTAGAACTGTTGTCTCGATATCACGTTTGAAAATGTATACTATTTTGGGGTAAAGAAAGAGAGACCGAGCTGGAGCTCGGTTTTCTGAAAAACGACCGTAGGAACGCCAATAAAAAACTATTTTGGTATATTTTTTCACAGGGAATACGAATAATTCATCAAAAAACACATATATTGATCGATTATTCTGAAATAAAATTGAGGCAGTCTTCGTTGACCAGTAATCACACCTCCTGCTGAGAGGGTTGCCTTCGATCCGAGCGAAGGTTCCAAACCTTCGCCGCGAGTATCTATTGTGCTTCAAAAACTGACCTCAGTCCCCTCTTGCCAGGTATGTTTCTATGCTTGCCCCCACACGGAAGGGATATTTGACTATTTGAATCTGAGAAGATGGTTGCCCTCCTTTGAACGTGGATTTTTAGCGTTGGGAACTTCTTTGTCTTCAATGAGATCATTACCCTCAACTAGAGATCTTCATGTCCGCAATTTATCAGACCCGCGGATATCCGCACGAAAAGTTGCGGTTCGGGTCGGATAATGTGTGACTTCGGACATCCGATATAACCTGTTTAGATCGGGTGCGGATACGAAAATCAGTAGCCGTACTAAACTCAAAATTCAGTGTCTTGAGTATGAGAAACAATAATAACGTTGGTTGCACCCTTCTCCTACCCCATCCCATCCGATAACCCTAAAGGCCTTGGGTCTCTTTTGACCCTCCCCCCACCCCTTTCGAACCGTCCTCAACTCAGATAATCATCTCAGCTCTCCCTCTCGAGGCCTAAAGGATAACCCTCGCGATGCTTGTCTACTTCACTTTATATTTATTTTACAGCAGAATCAAAGTAATATTAACTCAAGCTAGTCAGTTTCAAAAGTTTAGGAAGAAAGAAGACTACTCTTAAAAACATTTTGTTTTATTAAATAAGTATAACTCGCCTTCAGAAAGGTAAACAAAAAATTTCAATAAATTTGTTTTTATTATACTGTCCGAAACGCCCGCCCTTATTATTGGATAAATACGTATTAATGACGGTTAGGTCCCATTTGCCCTAATCCGTATGCCCTAATCCCACTTGCCCTAATCCCACTTGCCCTAATTTTTATATGCCCTTATTCCTACTTGCCCTAATCTCATATGCCCTAATTTCTACCTTTAGAGGTCGCGTCACGGCAACACCCTCTATATAAGAAGGCCTAACAACTCGAAGAAAAGAAAGTGTGACGTCACGTCAAAGAGGCGAGTGAAGCCGAGTGAAGCTACGTAGAAGCACTGGTGTTGTCTAGTTTGTGTTGCCTGTGAAAAGTTCATATTTTTGTGAACTTTATGAGCAATTAATAGTTTATACACTTTCACTACGTTATCTGGTTAATGGTTATATAATAATGGTTTTAAAGTGTTGTGTTCCGAGGTGTAGGGGAAATTATGATGCTGAAAACAAAGCCCACGTTTTTCGGTTTCCCAAAGATGGCGAAATGAAGAAGAAATGGATAAGAGCTATTCCGAGAGAAAATTTTTCTCCTTCTAAATATTCTGTGGTAAGTTAAATTGCATTTCTATATCAATCAGTGTAATACTTAAAGAATTATTGTATTTTGGGTTTCCAATTAGTAATGAATTATTCCGAAATATTGTTTTCTGGTTTCAGGTATGCCATCGACATTTTGTGGAATCGGATATTTTATGGGAAACTGCAGCAATGGATGAAAATTCAGGGAAGATGGTTGTTGCGAAATTGTTGAAACCCCAAATTCACAAATCGGCTGTTCCTTCAGTGTTTTTAGGTTGCCCATCTTATTTGAGCAAGACTTCAGTTCCTCGCAGAGAAGAACCTGATAGAAAAAGAGCTCGTAAAGAAGCTGCTGCGTTGGAATCTTCACTGGAAGAAAGTATTAGAAGTAAGAAAGAATACGAGGAAAAGTTTTGCTTCAAATCATTTACTGAATTGAAAGGTAAAATTTTCTTAATAAAATGCAGTGAGATGTGGAATATTGTTGAACGTGAAACGATGTTTATTTTTTTTCATTTGAACACACATAAGTCACCGCATGATATATTGTATTTTATTTTGGATAAGGATTTAATTATTAATGTGTTTGTTAAAGGGGTAGAAATTAAATACAAAAATATACCCAGGCCTAACGAATTAAATGATGTTCACCAAATTGAAAATTTTATGAATGATGTGTACAGTGTCATCAATAATGTTAATTCCAGATCAGATAATACTGAAATTGTCTTAGATTTAATTGAGAAGTTACCTTGTGAAGATGAACGTCAAAGCTCATTTGAATTTATTAAATCACAGCTTAATTTGTGTATGTTACCTCGAGAAAGATATAGGTATAGCTCCCATGTGATGATTTTTGCAACTCTGTTGTATTTTATTTCTTCTCATGCATATAAATTTTTAAGAAGCTCAGGGAATATAATTTTACCTCATCCAAATACAGTAAAAAATTTGTGTTCTAATTTAGATGTTAGTTCCAAGAGTACTAATTTCTTAAATTATATTAAAGAAAAAGTGAAAGAATTAGAACCTCATAAATGTTTCGTTACATTAATGATTGATGAAATACATGTGAAGCCATATATGGATTTTAAGGGAGGTAATATTGTAGGAATGGCCCATGACAATGTTGCTACTGCTTCAACAGCTCATGTTTTTATGATTAATAGCATTTTATCTAACTTTAAAGATGTTGTACACATTGTTCCTGTGAATAAAATGACTGCTGATGTGTTAAATCTGATTATACATAAAGTTGTATTGGGGTTAGAAAAAATTGGTTTGAAAGTGGTTTGTGTTATTACTGACAATAACTCCATTAATAGGAAAGCAGTATCACTATTCAGTACTCCAGGGAAGATAAGCATTGTATACCCACATCCTGCTGATAAAAAAAGGCCATTATTTTATCTAATTGATTCAGTTCATATCTTTAAAAATATTAGAAATAATTGGTTGAATCAGAAGAATGAATTTCTGGATTTTGTTTATCCAGATTTTGAAAATAAAAATATTGTTCATAAAGCCTCCTTTAGTACATTAAGACAACTTTTCAACATTGAAAGTGATAAACTTGTCAAATTTGGTTATGGGTTAAGTGTTAAAGCATTGTGGCCAACAACTTTTGAAAGGCAAAATGTAAAACTAGTAATGCAAGTGTTTAATGATTTTATTATTCATAGTTTATTAGAATTAGGCACAAGTCATAACTTGTATGAGTATGAAGGTACAGCAAATTTCATAAAGATAATTGTTAATTGGTGGAATGTTTTGAATGTGAAATCCCCAACTACAGGTCTGAGACTGAATGACAGTTTGAGGAAGCCACTGACGAATGATCTGGAAGATGAAACTAATATTTATTTAAATAAATTTCTGAAATGGCTTGATCACTGGGAGGGTATGACTTTGACCAGTGGAAAGTTAACAAAGGAAACACACACTGCCCTAAAATTAACTACATATAGTATTTTAGAAGTTGTGGAGTACTGCACATCAGAACTTGGTATGTCATACATATTACCGGGCAAATTTCAAACTGATGTGTTAGAAGCAAGATTTGGGCAGTATAGACAGTTAGCTGGGTCACAGTACCATATTTCAATGAGACAACTTCTAGAGTCTGAGAAGAAATTGCGCTTAGCTAGCTTATTAGAGCTGAATCTCCAAGATTCAAAAAAAATTACTGTTTTGGAATTTGAAAGTGAGGAATTGAAAGAAAAGAATGTAGAGGATTTCGAATGGAATGATTTTTTTGATATTTCTGTTGAAGAATCTGATTTTGTTGAAATACAAGCTGATATACCTGTGTTGACATATATTGCTGGGTACTGTTGTTATTCAATTCTTAAAAAAATAAAGTGTGATGAATGTAAAGATTCTTTGGTTCTTGACAAGGAAATGACTTGTGGGGTAGAAAATAACTTGATAAGGAAGATAGATAGAGGTGGATTACTGTACCCTGCTGAACAAGCCATTCTTATTGTTATGTACTGTTATATTGTGACCAAGAAAATATTAAATGGCAGTAATGAGAAACACTTTTTAGAATCCTTAAATCAAAGGCAAACTTTGGTTGGATTAATAAAGAAAAATGTGTACAATTCTGAGAAAGTAGATATTGAAAATGCACATTGTGATAAACATCTACCTAAAGAGTTGGTTGATAAAATAATATGGATAAGTAGTAATATTTTACTGAACAATTATTGTAAAATGAAAAACAATCAGTGTGAACCAAAAAAGGCCAGTAAGAGAAAAGTATTGATTGTGAGTAAACAATAGACATTTCATTGAATGTATTTCTTTAATTGTGGAAGATATTACAGAAATGTATGTAAATTGATGTGTGATTGTAAATATTTTGTGAGTTGATGAAAATAAATAATTTGTTAATTTTAGGTTTATGATGCCTTTTATTTTTTATGCTATATCTATACAAAGCATCGTTTATTGTTCTCTTATGCTTTTTCTTCATTTGAAAGTATTTTCTCTTGTTTAGCATTTTATTAAATATATTTGGAAACGTAAAAGACGTAATAATAACTGATGTCATTTGCTGAGTAAATGCGCATACTGTGAGTTAATGAAAGTAAATAATATGCTAAATTTAGGTTTAGTTGTTTATTTTTTATCCTATATCATTACAAAGATGCGGTTATTGTTCAGGTTCTTTGTTATTCGTTATGCCTTTATTGTTGTGCATACTTCACTTTCTTCATTTGAAAATATTTTCTCTTGTAATGGTTTTTCATTAAATTTATTTCCCTTTCAATTGTAACGGATTACAAAATTGCCGTTTTTTTAGTGAATGTACGTATATTATGCGAGTAATTGTATTCAAGTAATGGTAATATTTAATATGTTCTGTTGCTTTTTCATTTGTTAACCTATATCATTACAAATCAACGTTTATTGCCTAGACATACATACTTGCAAGCTAATAGAAACTCGCCTGAGCGGCGCTCGCCCGTGACCATCTAATGGCCGCTTTGTAGTGACGTCACGGAAAAGCTGGTAGGCCTTATAATACAGAGGGTGTTGGTCACGGTCCATAAGACCGAGTGTTTATATTATTTTAAACCTATACTCTTTCAGTATCATTTCAACTCTGGTTTTCTCAATTCCTTACCTAGAATTCATTGCGTATAATATAATGGGCCTGAAGGGCTCACTGTGTGAGCTTTGACACTGGATTTCAATTTATTAGTTTAACGGTCAATTATCGATATTAAAACACTTTTTGAACAAAAATATGCTTATAAATAAAAAAATGTATAAAAACATTTATTTTTCTCTATCTATCAAACATGGTCGAAATGGCAGTGTGCGACCGCACGCATCACAACTACCGCGCGATCTTTTAAGGGTTAAGATTTGAAGTATCAAATTTATGAAAATCAAATAAAGAAATTAATACAAATTTTAAGTTGCTCAACCATTTATTGGCTCTATACATAGATCGTTTTGAATTACATTAATCAATTAGTGGAAGGAAGTAACCAACTGCTTGCACAAAATCCTGTAAATCAATATCCCCGTTTTGTCGATCTGTAGTTAATTGCATTAGTTTTTTGTTAATGGCCTCGTATTTACGGTTTTTACGAGGCGGAAGATTTCCAACGTTTACTAAACTTAGCATACTTACACTTAAAATTAGTCTGCTGTTTCTTTAAGTGATTTATCATCGTCCACACATTAACGTGATGGTGCCCTATAGATTTATTTAAGGTATAATGCCATCCTTTCACATGATTTATGATACGAGGACCAAAATTAGCGTGGTGATTCCACAATGGTGGTGGAAAGCGAGAATTGGGTCCAATCCTTTGTTTCAAAGTATTTAATAAGTTCTTCGCACTTATCATATGCTGGATGATCTGGTGGTGGACGATCACGAATGATTCCTCTCCAGGCTTCCCCTTGCTCATCTAAGGAAACAAATGTCAACTCCACCATTGACTTCACTAATTTTCTAACAAGTTGCTCCTCGATGTATGCTGATTGGAGTCCCAAAGTTTGTACTTTCCGCCAAATTGCTTGGCTGAAATGAAATAAACAGCCTTTAATATCCGCATCAGGAAAAGTTTCCTTTATAGATCTGATAACTGCACACTCATAATCAACTTGAAATTTTCTTGGTTGAAACGTTGTGCCTATTTGAGATGCCTTCTGTTGAATTAACATGAACATGCGATTATAAGTTGATTTTGACTTATTTGGAAGAAGGATATAAAGAAACGGAAATACTTGACCTCTATGCATGGCATGTAGAGTATATAGCTGATGAAACAGTCGAGGAACAACTTTAAATGTCTCATCCAAATAAATGGCATTGCCAGGATTTTTGCATAGAATCTGAAGGAACTGTGCAGTTCCAAATCCAAGAATTTTTTCGTCTTCTCCATCTTCGAATAGCAGAAATTCTTCATCTTCTAACTTCGTATACTCTTCCGGAATTATCAAGTCTGATAATGAATCCGGAAGTACAGAACGAGATTTAGCAACAGCTCTATAGAGCGTTGTACGTATGTTCTCATAGCTGGGCATAGCAGAAGTAATTTCTTTATCTTCGGGATCCAACGTTTCGTTTAGTATTTCCTTATAAACTGAAGTTACTGAAGCTTCCGGCTGGGTCGAGATTTTCTCTTTCATCTGTTCCACCAATTTCGCTCTCATTGCTTCTTGAATATCAGGCTCATGATCATGACTGACGCTCTTCGATTTCAGTATGACTCCATCCACCGTTTTGACGATTGTTGCGCACGTCCTAAACACCCATGATGACGGGCTCGACCGCATCGAAGATAAAGGACGTCCTTCTGACCTTTTGCATTATATTGGTAGATATAGCCATCGATAAAATATTCCGGCTTTGCTTTCCTGGATTTCATAATCTCGACCGATGACATCTTAATGGGCCTATTTTAAATGATAAAAAATATTACAGGACCTACTTGTCACATTTTAACTGATGGCAAACGAAAAAATAAGCGTTTCGTTAAGATTTGTTTAAGTAAAAAATATTATATCCATTTATATAGGCTACTTACTTGATAATTTAAAACGATGAAGAGGAAGACAGGTTCCTACGTACACTCTCCCGAATAGGACTCACTTCCAAATAACCCATAAGACACTTGAGCGTATATTTCTTCGAACAAAATATTATACTCAGCAATCTCTGAAGACGCCTGAGTAGGTAGGCTTGCCAGTTGTACTGATTTAGGAAGTAGTGATTTTCTATTGCTTCGTTTGACATGTACTTCTTTTCAATAATTTTCAAAGAAGTATCACAATGTACTTCTTTTTGTCAAAAATGAAACATTTTCTGACAAAGACGTAATACAATGTTAATTAATTAAGGTAATGCAGCGCAGCTAATATCACTGTTACATAATTACATTTAATTGACTTAAATCAAATCGGTAAGACCGCAATTCGTTTATTATTTCATTAAATACTCTTTATTTCGATTAGGGCAAGTGGGATTAGGGCATATAAAAATTAGGGCAAGTGGGATTAGGGCATGTAAAAATTAGTACAAGTGTGATTAGGGCATGTAAAAATTAGGGCATACGGATTAGGGCAAATGGGGTAACGCCATTAATGACAGGTGATATAAGTGTAATAATTTATTTCTCCTGAAGCAGTCAGTAAGCAAGGAGAGCATCCCTTTTATAATTCCTTATACGCATCACGGAGAAAAGACTTCCCCGTACCTATTTCCTTAACCCTTTCACTACGAACAGGAAATAAATGCACAAAAGTTTGCAGCGGGGAAATGTCCCACTTAGGAATGCCAACCGACCGGTTTTTGACCTGCCTCGTCGATTTTTGACAATTTTTTTTACCATATGGGCTGGTTGCCGGTTTGATCATGTAAGGGCTGATTGCGAGGCTCCATCTTTGGCAATAAATTTTTAAAAAACGTGCAAACAAAATTTAATTATCGTGCCTTCAGAAGTTTCAAATTAAGATTCGGAAAAAATCGTTATAGATAGAAAGCGAAGCACTTCTCTGTTTTTGTCACCTTTAATGCATCAGTAACAATTCAAAATAAATGAATTTTAAACATAGGTGGGCGGCAGGGGGTGACTTCAAATATTTTCTAATTAAGATTCTGAGCAAATGGCTTTAGATTTTAAATTAATTGTTGGATAAATTACTTTGTGTCATATAATTATAGTACTAAATATATAAAGAATTTTAAGCTAACAATTCTAAATAAATCTCAATAAATAAAACGGGGTTTTTCTTATTTCTTCATCAAATTAAGCTCCCATTTTTAAATATATATAAACATAGGTGGGCGGCAGGGGGTGACTTCAAATTTTTTCTAATTAAGATTCTGAGCAAATGGCTTTAGATTTTAAATTAATTGTTGGATAAATTACTTTGTGTCATATAATTATAGTACTAAATTTATAAAGAATTTTAAGCTAACAATTCTAAATAAATCTCAATAAATAAAACGGGGTTTTTCTTATTGCTTCATCAAATTAAGCTCCCATTTTTAAATATTTAATTCGAGTTATTAAGTACATATAGGTGAATTAGTCGCTAGTCTAGGACTGTGAGCTCGTGGAGGCGCCAAATTAGACGGCAGTGAGTTTCATTTACCCTATTAAAAGTAAAAATTCCAGGTAAATAATAATCAACAAAAAATTAATTTCATTGCTATATCTTTCATTTCGAATACCAAATGTAAAAGTTCATTCTAGACTTATTTTCCTCAATATTGGATGGAGGGCGTTGATGCACGCAGTTCACCTAGGGCGCCAATTACCCCTGGCTCGCCCCTGTGTAGCGGTCAATTACACATTGAAAGGCATCGCGTGTTTAGTTACGTTTGATTTTTACTTTCTCATACGAAGTATCGAGAAAGTATTGTTTTCGCGAAAAAATTCGACCTACAGATTTTTACGGAAATATACGTTTTAGGTGTCGCTGAATCCGAAAAAGTGGTTTTCGCAATGCCGTCTGTCTGACTGTATGTTACTGGCTCTGGAGCCTAGACGGTAGAACGAAAATGAATGAAAACTCGTACTTAAGCATTTTATCATACTGAGCAGAGTATACTTAGAAATGGTTGACATTGATCAATAATTAAGAGTAGTTTATTCTACGCATTTTTAACAACAATCTGATTTTCTCGAAAACGGCTATAACGATTTTGATCAAATTTCGTATAGTTACTTGAGTTACGTCTTCAATAATATTGTGTAGTTCATATTTCTCAAAAAATGAATATAAGGCTAGTTTATTCTAGGCAACTTTAACAATAATTGGATTTTCTCACAAACGGCTCTAACGAATTTGATCAAATTTCGTACAGTTACTTGAGCTTACGACTTCAATAATAATGTATAGTTCATATTAATCAAAAAATGAATATAAGGCTAGTTTATTCTAGGCAACTTCAACAACAATTCGATTTTCTCAAAAACGGCTTTAACGTTTTTGATCAAATTTCGTAAAGTTACTTAAGTATACATCTACAATAATACTGCGTATTTTATTTTTTTCAATGAATGAATATAAGGCTAGTTTATTCTTGGGCAACTTTAACAAAAATTGGATTTCCTAAAAACAGGCTCATAGGATTTTCATTTTCTAAAGATAACTAAACGACGCATTAGTGTATGAGAAAGTCTGTACAATGTATGTTGTACTGATTTTTATTTTTAAAGTGTTCTCTTGCGACTCTTGCGGAGTGGTGTGACAAAGCCCGCGAAATTCAAAGCTTATTGTGTCTTGCTAATGTATTTGAAGTATTAGTAAATTATCAGGAATGTATAGAAGAGAATTATAATTCATATTCCATCAGTACGCACATGTAAAATAAAATAATGACATCATCGTTATTTTATTTGTATTTTTAAATTTTTTTTCATATTTTTACATTATTTTTTTTAAACTTAATTTTTTCGCCACAAATTTGGCGCTCTAGGCGACCGCCTAGTTCGCCGCACCTGCATGCACACTAACGATTAGACCTTTGATGCCTTTGGCGTCCAACCCCGTTTCGCTTGGCGCGTCAACCACGCGGGTTCAGCTAGTGGATTTTCCTCCTGGACCTCTCCTCACGAAAATTATTTAACAAAATCAATTATAACAATTACTCGTACATTATTATAGTGATGCGCGGATTCTTCACCCCTCCATCTCCTCCCATCTCCCTACCAGGGCGCGCACGGGCATTTAAAATATTTTATAACGTTAAATAAGGTTGATAAACGTTTATTTGGGAACGTAAATTATTTCCAGCATTTATATTTTGCAACAATTAAAAGTTAGTAACGGATTGGCAAAGTCCTCTAACTCTGAAGTTCCCAAACTTTTTTTTTCATGTACGACTCACGAAATCTTTTACGACTTTCTGTACAACCTAACTCGAAAATATAATGTTGAGTTTTATGAAGTAGCTTTTTTTATTGCTGTATTAAATTCGTGACGGCATTAAAAACTAAGGGCTCCGCCCCTGCGACCTACAGCCATCGACTCCTCCCCTGTCCTCGATTCGCTTGGAAACCCTCAACCGTATAAATATATTCGTACTTTGTTCAGTTAAACATTCCTATCGGTGGTCAAGAAATATTTCTCGTTTTCCATATAATCCAACGCAACGTATTATACGTAATTTCGCTAAATCAGTAACAATGGAGTCTTCCTTGGCGATGAAAGATTTTCGCACAGAAAAAACGTAAAATTTTCGTGTTCCGCGAATCATATTGATGCGTATTTTTTAATAAACAGTGTGAAAATAAATTTGCATTCTTTTTAGGCATCCTTAAGTTCAATTCTCGAGGTCTTGCGATTGTTTTAAGTGATTTTAAAATGTACATAAAAAGTACGCTGCACTCATTTCCATGTTATTCAGATAAAACAATGAAACGGCCCTGGAATCAAAATTGGGTCGTTATGTTTACATTGATTACCCATAAGCCTCTTTAAACGTCGCTCTATTTAAAACTGAAATAATGGTTAAAATAGACACAGCCGTTCTTTAGTTATTCGACGTTATTGGAAACATACTTCTCTCACGCCGCAGATGTGCAGAGTGCCGAACAAAACCCGTTATAAATATGAAGCAAAAAGTAAAATAAATTTATTTGTACAAATTGACAAAAACTAGGGTTATATCTAGCAATTTTGATACTTCTCCCGTGCCGTTAGTGGTACGCATACCACAGTTTGTTAACCGCTGCTCTAATCATATGCGCGCGCATAACTCATGCAATTCTCACCCCTCCCCTCTCTTCCTACCAGGATGCGCGCGAATAACATCCCTAAACGTTAGGAAAGGATAAAACCTTTATAGCAGCTAAAACATTTTTGATAGATAGAGAGATAAGAGAGATATGAATATAATAAAACGTATAAAATGTGATGCGTAACTAAAGAATTGTGGTTAGTTATTTTATTGCGTTATCCTCAATGATTTATGTAATTGCCTTAGTATGACGTGGGATTTATGTAGTCGCTTTATGTTTTTCTCGGGAATTTCGTTTTATTTTAAAACATCGTGCAACATAAAGTAAGGAAATACACAAAATGTCAAGCTAAGTTTATTTATTTATTTATAGTTTACAATGCAACTAGACATTTAGTACGGTGGCAAGGTAAAAAAATCGGTACAACATACATTGTACAAACTTTCTCATACACTAATGCGTCGTTTAGTTATCTTTAGAAAATGAAACTCGTATGAGCCTGTTTTTAGGAAATCCAATTTTTGTTAAAGTTGCCCAAGAATAAACTAGCCTTATATTCATTCATTGAAAAAAATGAAATACGCAGTATTATTTTAGATGTATACTTAAGTAACTTTACGAAATTTGATCAAAAACGTTAAAGCCGTTTTCGAGAAAATCGAATTGCTGTTGAAGTTGCCTAGAATAAACTAGCCTTATATTCATTTTTTGATTAATATGAACTATACATTATTATTGAAGTCGTAAGCTCAAGTAACTGTACGAAATTTGATCAAATTCGTTAGAGCCGTTTGTGAGAAAATCCAATTATTGTTAAAGTTGCCTAGAATAAACTAGCCTTATATTCATTTTTTGAGAAATATGAACTAAACAGTATTATTGAAGACGTAACTCAAGTAACTATACGAAATTTGATCAAAATCGTTATAGCCGTTTTCGAGAAAATCGGATTGTTGTTAAAAATGCGTAGAATAAACTACTCTTAATTATTGATCAATGTCAACCATTTCTAAGTATACTCTGCTCAGTATGATAAAATGCTTAAGTACGAGATTTCATTCATTTTCGTTCTACCGTCTAGGCTCCAGAGCCAGTAACAGACAGACAGACAGACGGCATTGCGAAAACCACTTTTTCGGATTCAGCGGCACCTAAAACGTATATTTTCGTAAAAATCTCTAGGTGGAATTTTTTCGCGAAAACAATACTTTCTCGATACTTCGTATGAGAAAGTAAAAAGCATGAGTGAAGTGAAAAGAAATTACAAATGGATATACTAGAACAAACATAATTAAGAAGCATTAACATTACAAAATATCTTTCATCTCAATCTATACTTCAGTGACTTAATAGTAGAAGGGAAAGGGTTTAAGAATTCTTCAGGGAGAGAATTCCATTCTTCTATCGTCCGATTCACAAATGAATATTTACATAGATCCGTTTTTTGCTGCCTTGCTTTTATTTTATGACTATTGTCGTTCTTGTCAACAAAGTGTGGTTTTTTAATCCTCTTACTAATATTTTCCCAGGCTGGTTTGAGAGTATGTGTTTTATAAAAACCCACTATTCTGTTTAGTCTTCTTCTATCCTCAAGAGTTTCCCACTTCAAACTTTTAATCATACTCGTAACACTATCACGTTTCTTGTGCCTCGCCAAAACAAATCGCGCAGCCTTCCTTTGAACTTTCTCTAGCTTCAAGATTTGCCCCTTTTCATACGGTCCCCACACATTTGTTGCACATTCCAACCCGGGTCTTACTATTGTTTTATAGGCTAACTCTCTAGCTTCCTTAGTACTATTCCTTAAGTTTCACATTACGTAATGTAAATTTCCATATCCTCTAGTAACAATATCATTTATCTGATGCCCCCATCCTAAATTATCTGCTAGAATGATTTGTACAAGGTATTTTTTCACCCATAATAGAAAGCAGGTTAAAAATTATGACTCGACAGGAAATCAAACCCTAGTATTCGCATTTGACGGGCGGATATTTTACAACTTGAACTGTTTGAGTAATCATATTATTTTTAATTTTTTCGAAAGGTACTTTTCTGGTTGAGGTAGTGTTGGCAATGTTAGAAACCAGCATTTTCCAACAGATTTCTCCATTGAGGCACGGCAAATGAAAATCCCAATTAAATCGCAAACGTTGCGGTGCCGCAGCGGTAACGTTTGTGAGAGGTGCACACACAGCGCCAAAACGACGCTCAGTCTTGCCTGAGCTCCATCAGTGCATGATTTGATAATGGAAAATTACAGGAGAAAACGCGTAGTTTTTGCTTATTTAGTTATAAACTATTTATTAAGAAGAAGAGGAATTACTGGGTTCACCCTTTCGTTAGTTCACGACTTCTCAAAGATGCTTTTTCTTCGATGTTCACAGACTTGAGAAATGACGAAGAAAAGTTTTTCAATTATTTCCGCATGAGTATCAAGTCATTCGATGGCACGTTATTACTTTCTCCATACGTAGTAATGGGAAAGTATTGTGATCACGAAAAAATCGACTTCGAGATTTCAACGGAAATACACGTTTTGAGGTCCCTAGAACACGTTTAGACTATTTTCGGAATGATGTCTGTGTGTGTGTGTGTGTGTTAGTGTGGGCGCTCTAACTCAAAAAGTACGTGCCCTATCGTTACCAAACTTCATATATAACACTTTAGCATGACCACAAAGAACGGATTAGTTTTTGGACGATACCGGTTAACTGGAAGTCGAGGTTTATTCGAAAACCGATTCGGTTTTTCCGATATTTCTCCGTTAAAACATCACTATTGTATATACAATTCTACACAAATGTTATAGAGAATGTAATTTCCTACAACTTTTATTTGAAACAATTTTCCATAGCAGTTATTGTTTAGGAATTATTTATAAATAATCGGTTTTTTCGGTTTCCGTGAAATATATCCTTAAAAATCTGATGTGGCCAACACATGACTTTCCCCATATTTGGGGTATAGATATTTAAATTATTATGAATAGCATTATGAGGCAAAATTATTATTTCGTATCGTAAAAGAATACAGTCGTTCTTACTGCCGTCAATTACGTATATTTTGAATATGTTTACAGAATTCACCGCTACATGGTGCTGGCGCTGTATACTTGTTTTAAGAAAAGTGAAAATATCTCCGAAATGAATGGTTCTACGAAAATTTGTTTCAAACAAAACTTGGAAGAAATATTATTCTCTACAACTTTGGTCCTCACGAAGATTACCAATAACGATGTTTTTAAGGAGAAAACCGAAAAACCGGTTATTTATAAATAACTCCTAAACAATAACTACAATAGAAAATTGTTTCAAATGAAAGTTGTAGGAAATTACCTTCTCTATAACTTTTGTATAGAATTGTAAATACAATAATGATGTTTTAACGAAGAAATATCGCAAAAACCGAATCGGGTTTCGGATAAACCTCGACTTCCGGTTACCCGTTATTGTCGAAAAACTAATCGGTTCTTTATGCTCATGTTAAAGTGTTATATATGAAGTTTGGTAACGATATAGAGTTCACTTGGTGTTGTGACACCCCCTGCCAAACGCTTCTAGCGGCTTGCAGGGTATTGACGTAAATGTAAATGAATATGGAGAAAGTCATGTTTTGGCCACATCAGATTTTTGTTATTGTCGCAATATTCTTCGCATGAAATATTCCGTATTTCAGGATATTTTCTGACCTCTTCGATGAACAATTCCACGTCAAGTTCATCAGCTGCCATTACTATGTTGCGGTAGCTAGACGCACGTGCGCATTCACCAATGCCTTCTAAGGTACTGCTGGAACGCAAGAGACCTGCGGCGACACTGCGTTTGGACAGTCCCCACAAGTCAACTTTTGGACGTTGCAGCACCGCAAGGCGACGTTGCGGCATCGCACGTTCGTGTGCATCCACCAATATAAATCTTAGTACTGTTTGGATGTGCGTGGACGTGCGGCAAATGGACGCAACGTCCTTTACCGCTCGTGTGCACCGGGCCTTAGCCAGTCAAACAATGTGGAATGTGTGGATCTAAATATTATACAATTGAAGGCATATGCTATACTGCAGGAGCTGGGGAAGAGGTATGTTTGTGGATGCAATTTTTACATTTTATGCATTAGCGTTGAAAAGTAAGCTGTGCAGTTGTCTCGGTAAATAAGGGTGTTACACAAAAATGTGTCATCGAAATGATACAATACATATATGTATCCTGAATTACTATATAGGAAGAAATGATTGCGCACTAAATACTGATCTTACTAGGCTGTTCTCTAAAAAAATTTAAAAAAATATTTTGAATTCTGTCTCTTTAAAAACTTGTTAAGAAATGCTCATGTAGCGCTTTTTGTTAGCGTGGCTCGTTTGTTGTAGAAGTAATCTATAAAAATATTCCTGGTTTCCTGAAATTTCTTTTGGTTATTCCGGATACCTATTTTAATCTTTCCGTGAAAGCAGTATCTTTCGGATTATCTCCTGTAGGATGAGACACCAGACTTTTACGTCAGCAAATTCCCTGTCGCTACGTATAACACCTTTAATCTCCATGAGTCACAGCTATTTTTGTTGATGATAAAAAACTTTTTATCGCGCCATCCCTTCTAAAATTCCATACGCATCACGGAGAGAAGACTTCCCCGTACCTATTTCCTTAACCCATTCACGACGAACAGGAAGTAGATGCTCAAAAATTTGCAATGGGGAAATTAAGTTAATATTTCTTTGGGACGCGTCCCACTTAGGGGGTTTTGACCGGGCTGTCCATTTTTTCTATTGGGGCTGGTTGCCGGTTTCATCATTAAACTCCAGTGTAAGGGCTGATTGCGGGGGATTCCCTCTTTGGCAACAAATTAAAAAAATCGTGCAAACAAAATTTAGTTATCGTAAGAAAACCCATGGTTGCATTAAGAATGATTTTGACATCGCAAGACTACAGGAAATGCTATTTTGTGCCTTTATAAATGAAAATAATGCTCCTAACAATCCTAGTTTATAGTTTGTCCCCCTTCGACGCTGGGCCCCTACGCATTGCATAAGATGCGTAGTGTATACATCGCCGAGTAATTTGGAATCTTTCGATATCTATCGCGGCAACTAACTCGCGTTGCTAATAACATTAGATGTAATACTTTATGGATAATTTTAGAAACAAACATTTTATCTGCAATACTACTCCCCTAAAACGAAAAGCAGGCCCTGCTTAAAAAATCAATTTAAAAACGTGTTTTTTGCAATATTTGTGTAGGTAGCCCCTGCGAGGTGAGCAACCAATGCTAATGGGTAGTAGGCATTTGGCCTTTCCCTGAAAAAATTTCTGCGGGCGCCCATGCCTGGAACTGGTTATTTTGCACTCGTCTGACAAATCCCAAAAGTGTAACGTAGGTTGAAACGAAGACACCAATATTTGTTAGTGATAGGTAGCTCTAATGTCCGGCGTGTGATGGCGCCTTTGCTGTCAAGGGCCCGCCGGGAGGGAGTGGTGGAGCGGGTGTTCTCCAGGTGTATACCAGGAGGTACGGTGCCCCAGGTGACGAAGGTGGTTCGGGAAGAGGTCGTTGGCACGGGCTGCTCTAGTCTGCGGGTGGTGGCGCATGTTGGCACCAATGACGCCTCGAAGCGCGGCTCCGAGGAGATTTTGAGTTCCTTTAGGGACTTAAACTCCGAGGTCGGTCGTGTCCGAGAGGAGTCTGGGGTTGATGTGCGTTTAACCATCTGCAGCATTGTCCCGCGGATTGACTGTGGCTCTGAGGTTTGGAGTAGGGTGGAGGGGCTAAACCGAAGGTTATGGTCTTTCTGTAGGGACATGGGGGTGGATTTCGTTGACCTTCGTCCGATTCTTGGATCGTGTGGGGCACCCCTAAATGGCTCGGGGGTTCATTACACGCCGGAGGCATCCCAGGGTGTAGCGCGTAGGATCCTTGAGCATAGTAGGGCTTTTTTAGGCTAGAGAGCAGGGTACAGTGTAGGCGTCTTAGGGGAATAGGTGTAATTAAGAGGGTAATAGAAAACAATATTACGAGAAATCCGGCCGATACCGCAAATAAATTAGAGTTACCGAGCGATGAAGGCGCTGACATCCGTGATGTCAATAGTGTTAACGTTTGGGATTTCGATAAAAATGGTGAAATAAAACGCGATCAGAAAGAAAATGCTATATCAACCAATTGGCGGAATAATAGTATGAAGAACGCATGTAGATGTATTCCTAGAACGATTACGAATGGTAAGGCTGAGGTTTATCTGAGAAGCGATAGTGAGAAATTAAATGTCGTCGTATTGAACTGCCGCAGCATCCGTAAGAAAATTGCCGATTTTGAGCATATTATTCGTAGTCTAGAAGCCGATGTCGTGATCGGTACAGAGAGTTGGCTCACTGACGAGATTGCAAGTCAGGAGGTATTCCCGCAAGACTATAGAATTTTTAGAAAGGATCGCAGTATCCGGACGGGAGGTGGAGTATTTATAGCAGTCAGCAAGGCATACGAAAGTTTTCCACTACCGATTAATGACACCGAAATAGAAAGTGTTTGGTGTGGAGTTAGAGGAAGCGATTATACTATAGCAAATATATGCGCATTTTATAGGCCTTCCAATGCAAGTTTAGAAATTATTCATAATCTCGAGAAACAAGTAGCAACGCTAATATCGAAAAATAAAGAGAGGGCTATTATAATAGGAGGAGATTTCAACTTACCTTCAGTAGACTGGAATCATAATTGCTTTGATCCCGGTGGTAGAGAGCGTGAATCATGCGAAGCACTTATAGAAACCTTCGTTAAACACTCGTTGTGTCAGCTAGTAAGATGTCCCACGAGATCGAACAATATATTAGATTTACTCGTAACGAATTACCCCGAGCGTATGAACAAGCTTTCCATAGAGGAAGGAATAAGCGATCATAATGCTGTGTACGTAGAATTTAAGCTAAAAGTGGAGAAACAGGTTAAGGCTAGAAGACGCGTATATATGTACGCCAAAGGCGATTTCTCGAAATTTAGGTCTTTTTTACAGACACAATTCCCTTATTTCTGCGGGGCATCTATCGACGCTAGTACAGAGGAATTATGGTGCGTGTTCAGGGATATGATGCGAGAGGGTACGGATAAATTTATTCCACATAAACTTAAACGTGATGGTGCGGAACCAAGATGGTACAACCAGAAAGTTAGATGCGCTCTTAGACGGCAAAGAAAACTTCACGCTCGCTTAAATAGTAATTCTTCAAAAGTCACAGAGGAACAGAGGTCAATGATACGGCAACAATACAGAGAGGCGCGGTCAAGAGCTAGAGTAACAATGCGAGAAGCATTTAATGATTACAAAAAGAAAGTTCTGCATAGTAATTTGAAAGAAAATCCGAAAGCATTTTGGTCGTACGTTAGAGAGGTTCATGGTAGAGGCCCCACCATAGCGTCTTTGAGAACGGAGGCAGGTGATGTAGTACATGACAGCGCGGAAAAAGCGAACTTATTAAATGAACACTTTCAGAAAGCGTTTACTTCAGTGAGCAACGAATTTGAGGAACCAGCTTTGAATGATGAGGGAAATTCGATGGAAGATATGATATTCTCGGAAACAGGTATCGCGCACCAGCTAGAGTCTATTAAGCTAAATAAGTCTCCCGGGCCGGAGGGCATACCCGCGCGTGTGTTGAAAGAGCTAGCCTCGGTAATCGCACCTTACTTGAAAATAATATTCGAAAAATCCGTTGCACATGGTACCGTTCCAAAAGACTGGAAGCTAGCATACGTAACGCCCATCCACAAAGGCGGTGATAAAGAGAACCCCGAAAATTATAGACCGATTTCCTTGACGTCATTATCGTGTAAGATTCTAGAACATATAATTGTTAGCTCTGTTCTGCGTTATTTAGACGGTCGTTCTTCACTAAGCAAAAACCAACACGGGTTTCGGAAAGGTAGGTCATGCGAAACGCAGCTCGCCCTGTTCGTAAACGAATTGTTACAATGCGGAGAGAAAAACACTCAGGTTGATGCCATTTTCATTGATTTTAAAAAAGCGTTTGACAAAGTACCCCATAATAAATTAATAGGAAAACTAGGAAAGTACGGCATAAACCCTAATATCGTGAGTTGGGTAAAAGACTTCCTCTCAGACAGAAAACAGATAGTTGTTATTGATGGGAAATCTTCATACCCGGTAAAAGTCGCATCAGGTGTTCCACAGGGAAGTGTCATAGGCCCACTACTATTCCTGATATATATAAACGATATCTGCTCGGTAGTTCGCTGCAAAATAAGACTTTTCGCAGATGACACAGTTTTATATAAGGAGATAACGAGTCAGGATGACCAAAAATCGCTCCAGGAAGATTTAAACGCCCTTTCAGCATGGTGTCAAGATTGGAAAATCGAAGTTAATCACAGCAAATGTTCGCTATTGAGTTTCTGGAAGAGTAAGAACAATGAATTAGACTCGGAGTACAGAATTGATAGATTGAATATCCAATCTGCAGAGTACGTTAAATATTTAGGAGTCACCATTTGTCGTGATCTATCATGGAATATGCATATTCGAAGGATCGTAGGCGCAGCTAATAAGAAATTGGGCTTCGTAGGCAGAATAGTAAGAAGTAGCACAGAACAGGTACGAGAAACGTGTTATTTATCATTGGTCAGATCTCAGATCGAATACGCTTCCAGCATATGGGATCCGTACGAAAAGGGACAAATACTTGAGTTAGAAAGAATCCAACGCAGAGCAGCCAGATTCGTAAAGCAAAAATATGAGCAAAAACTAAGCGTCACATCACTCTTGAAGGAGTTGAATTGGATATCGCTAGAGGATCGCAGAATTAGCGCTAGGTTAAGGCTTCTGGAGAAATTTAGGTCGGAAGTTCTCTTAGAGGAGGTCTCAGGAATATTAGAGGCACCTACGTACATGGGCAGGCACGATCACGAGAATAAAATACGAGAGATCGACTGTAGGACCGAGCGATATCAGAGCTCGTTTTTCCCAAGGACCATACGGGATCATAACAGGAGAGTGATTCCCACGAGGGACGTTATTAGGTAGGTTTCGGTGTGCTGCACCCCCTGCCACCCACCAGTCTGGTGATTTGCAGGGTATCATGTAGATGTAGATGTAGATGTAGATTTATGGCGAAAGGAAAATAATAACCATACATAAGGAGTAAAACGTAATAGAAATTATATTTGCTCATCACAGTAAGAAACATATTAAATTATACTAAAATATAACATCAACATCGTTTTACCTTCAATTGCCTAGGTACTGCTATCTATCTAATCTTCGTCTTTCAGTATATTTTTTAAAACAAAAAGTATGTTCTTTTAGAAATAACTAAATATTTTTTAATTACTGTAAGAGATAAGCTTTGCTTTTTAATTGTGGCAATTTTATCTGAATATCTTTCGTCCGTCGTAAGTTAATATTTAGGCTGTTCACTATTCATTAAGAGCTACTGCCTGAGCACAACTAGAGGATGGTTACTGCTTCGGAGGAAAATTCATTCATCGTCGAAAGTTGTCGATCAAATTCGAATGTATCGCCACATTCCAACTGTTATTACTTTCTCCATACGCAGTAATGGGAAGTATTGTATTAATGAAAAAAATCGACTTCGAGATTTCAACGGAAATACACGTTTTGAGGTCCCTAGAACACGTTTAGACTATTTTCGGAATGATGTCTGTGTGTGTGTGTGAATGTTAGTGTGGGCGCTCTAACTCAAAAAGTACGTGCCATATCGTTACCAAACTTCATATATAACACTTTAGCATGAGCACAAAGAACTGATTAGTTTTTGGACAATAACGGGTAACCGGAAGTCGAGGTTTATACGAAACCCGATTCGGTTTTTGCGATATTTCTTCGTTAGAACATCATTATTGTATATACAATTCTATACAAAAGTTATAGAGAATGTAATTTACTACAGTTTTTATTTGAAACAATTTTCTATAGGAGTTATTGTTTAGGAGTTATTTATAAATAACCGGTTTTTCGGTTCCCGTTAAATATCTCCTTAAAAACATCGTTATTGGTAATCTTCGTAAGGACCAAAGTTGTAGAGAATAATATTTCTTCCAAGTTTTGTTTGAAACTAATATTCGTCGAACCATCCATTTCGGATATATTTCGCTTTATCTTAATACCAGTAAACAGCGCCAACACCATGTAGCGGAGAATTCTGTAAACATTCAAAATATACGTAATTTACGGCAACAAGGACGATGGTATTCTTTTACGATACGAAATAATAATTTTGCCTTATAATGCTATTCATAATAATTTAAATATATGGAGAATATGGAGAAAGTCATGTGTTGGCCACATCAGATTTTATTAATACGAACTCACAAAATGTCCATTGCGGAAGGCAAAAAACAAGGGAAGGCAAGCGATTTTCGAATGTTTCTACTACAATAATTAGTCTGTTAGCTGCGGAAGGCGTTAGCCTTGACCTTCGGACGACCTTTTCGAAGCAACTCTCTTCAGTGCGCGGGAGTTTAGACTTTTTCCTTATTCCGACCGCGGTTTAGGAAGGAAGAGAGAGGAAGGAGTGAGATGCGTAATACGGGAGTGGAGGAGGAGGTGGAAACGAGAGGGATGGGGCAGAAAACAGGGTCTGGAGGAAGAGCCGGCAAAAGGGGTAGTTTTAGTCTTTCCTCGGACACAGCAGGTTGATCGAGAGAGTGAGTCCTCAAGAGAACCAAGTGCGATCGTCGGACGAGGAGAGAGTTGCCTGACTTGTCGGGGCGATAATATTCCAGGTACATAAACGACTGGTTTCTGGAGGAAAATAGTCGAATCGAACTTTCGAGATGTTTTTGCTTCTGGGTCGAGTGGCTCGTCTGTCGTCCTTGGATAGTAACAGTGCGTCGATTATGTGGGACGACTCCGTTTCGCTAAGCGTGTAAAAAGCGGCCCGTACGATCGCGTGTTCGAGTCTTCCTCAGTGAGGTATTTCTTCCGTTTTTAGTTAATTTTCTATCCTCGAAAGAAATAAACATTTTTCGATAACATACCCGAATCTATAATTGTGATAAAAATCGATATTGGATACCGGTGTTGCCGTTTTTTCTTTTATTTTGACCCAATCTTAAATGTCAAGATTTCGATGGAGTAGATGTAGTAAAGTCAGAATGCCAATAGCCTCGAATGGAATTGCGTAACATCACTGATTCTCAAACTTTCAACTGTCACGGCCCCCTTGAATGTTATGCGGTCTCCCTTGAATTGAAAATATTAAAGATAATATACTTTAATACAAATTCCTTTATTTTATATAACTGTTAATAATTTTTATCACATCGTATCTCATAAAATTTCCTGATGAAATTTTATTATTCGGGAATATTTTATATTTTGCCATTTCTCCTAACATCAAAGATAATTTTGCGGTCCCCAGTTTGAGAAACCCTGGTTTACATCACTGGTTCTCGAGAGATATTCTATTGTGGCCGCCGATGAGCAATTCCTTGTGGCCGCATCAAGAAAATGTAACAATAAGCATTTGACATCTTCTACATACCTTCTAATTTAATGACAATACTAATTGTTACTTTCTCCATACGTAGTAATGGAGAAGTATTGTGTTCATGAAAAAAATCGACTTCGAGATTTCAACGGAAATACACGTTTTGAGGTCCCTAGAACACGTTTAGACTATTTTCGGAATGATGTCTGCGTGTGTGTGGATGTGTGTGGGTGCGTGTGTATGTGATTGTGGGCGCTCTAACTCAAAAAGTACGTGCCATATCGTTACCAAACTTCATATATAACACTTTAGCATGAGCACAAAGAACTGACTAGTTTTTGGACAATAACGGATAACCGAAAGTCTATTCGAAAACCGATTCGGTTTTTGCGATATTTCTCCGTTAAAACATCATTATTGTATATACAATTCTATACAAAAGTTATAGATAATGTAATTTCCTACAACGTTTATTTGAAACGATTTTCCATAGCAGTTATTGTTTAGGAATTATTTATAAATAATCGGTTTTTCGGTTTCCGTCAAATATCTCCTTTAAAACATCGTTATTGGTAATTTTCGTGAGGACCAAAGTTGTAGAGAATAATATTTTTTCCAAGTTTTGTTTGAAACAAATTTTCGTAGAACCATCCATTTCGGAGATATTTTGCTTTCTCTTAATACCAGTATACAGGGCCAGCACCATGTAGCGGTGAATTCTGTAAACATATTCAAAATATAATTTACGGCAATAATGACGACTGTATTCTTTTACGATCTGAAATAATAATTTTGCCTTATAATGCTATTCATAATAATTTAAATATCTATGCCCCAAATATGGAGAAAGTCATGTTTTGGCCACATCAGATTTTTTTCTTTAAATAATTCCAATTATTGAAATTTTCTTGTGGCCTCACTGAAATTATTTGGTGACCACACTTGTGAACCACTGGACTCTACACTCATTTGTGTTTGTCCTTTTACGAGCTTAACTACACTTTAACAAATCAAAGGATGACTTAAGTCAAGGTAAAAACAGACGAAGTTTTATCTTTTGATTGACTTAAAATGTAGCCGAAGGCCGCATACGATCTCGTGTTAGTTGCGACTTTGGTTATTTCCACGCGACGTGATTTTTGATTAGACGGCTGTAATCATTCTAAATAACTTCGAAGCGAACCTTAATGGATTATTTTATAAATGCATCCATCTGATAAATCGTTAATTCTCCAAAAGCCGTGGAATGATTGTAGATTTTTTGGAAGAATTATTGTTTACCAATTTTCTCTTAGGCACAGGACAGGTTTGATAATTATCGAAATAGCATTGGTACTTAGCAAGGTGGCGGCAAAGCTGTAATGGAAGTTATTTCTCGACACGCTAATTAGCGCTAGGTTAAGGCTTCTGGAGACATTTAGGTGGGACGTTCTATTAGAGGAAGTCTCAGGTGTGTTAGAGGCACCTACTTACATGGGTAGGCACGATCACAAGGATAAAATACGAGAGATCGACTGTAGCACGGAGCGATATCAAGGTTCGTTTTTCTCAAAGACCATACGGGATCATAACAGGAGAGTGATTCCCGCGAGAGAAGTTATAAGGTAGGCTTTGGTGCGCCGCAACCCATGCCACCCACCAAACTGGTGATTTGCAGGGTATTATGTACGACTTAATTCACGGGTACCCGTCATATTTGACGGGCAATTACACTCGTTTTATTATGTTAGTAAGCATGTATAAGAACGTAACATTAACTTCCGAAACCACGATACAGTAAAAGCCCATTCTATCGGCACCAATGGGACCAAAGTAAATGTAGAGAAGTCGTTACTGAAAGTTTATCCGAACCGGTTGAGACAGTTGATCAACCGGTTGCCTCTCATGCGTTTTTTATTTACTTTTAAGTTATGCTCGTATCGATTCTTCGACGAACATGTTTTTATTTAGCTTTGTAAGCAGCACCCACCTACCTACTTTTATTGCGAATATGTAAATACAAAAGATTAAAATTTCAATCGAACGTTTTACCGTCGCAACTTGCTTTGCAAATTTGACGTCTAAACAATGGTATACGGGAGAGTCGCTTCAGGTTTCGTAGGGCGCATCTTCACTATATAGCAGCCGCTTTGAATATCGAAGTTCGCGGAATCTAGGACGCTTGCCTCACGTGGAACTGTTTATCTCTTAGTGTGTGACATAACTCCTCAGGTGAAAGAACGCAACTAATTAGATTTCTCATATTCGGTTTAAAACCTTGCCCACCCCACTCTCTCTTCCCCCCACCCACCCCCTCCCTCCCACTCCCCTCCCCCCCTGTAGCCCCGAGGTCCATGGAGCTAGCGGAGGACGGGATTGACGCGCGTAGGGACAGATACTCGAGTAGTATATGAATCTTCGAATTTCATTATATAATTCATTATATAATTCATTAAAATCAAATTTTCGATTTGACTTAAATACTCTTTCCGCGTTTTTACTTTCTCATATACGAAGTATATTGAGAAAATATCGTAATCGCGAAAAGATTCGACCTTGAGATTTTGACGGAAATATACGTTTTAGGTGCAGCCGAGTCCAAAGAAGCGGTTTTCGCAATGCCGTCTGTCTGACTGTTACTGGCTCTAGAGCAGGGGTTCTCAAGTGCGGCCACCAGACAATTTCGGTGCGGCCGCAAGAAATTTTCAATAATTCGAATTATTTAAAGAAAAACAATTGTTAATGATAAATAATTAACCGTTGTCATTAAATAAGAGGGTATATGGAAGTTTTTACATGATTATCGGTACATTTTCTGTAATCTTTCCTTGATGCGGCCACGAGGGTTTATTTGTGGCTGCAGATGCGGCCACAAGAAAATATCTCCTGAGAAGCGCTGCTCTAGAGCCTAAACGGCAGAGCGAAACTGAAGGAACTCTCGTATTTAGGCATTTTATCATACTGAGTAGAGTATATGAAGAAATGGTTGACATTGATTAATAATTAAGGGAAGTTTATTCTACGCGTTTTTAACAACAATTTGATTCTCTCAAAAACGGCTCAAACGATTTTGATCAAATTTCGTACAGTTACTTAAGGTTACGTCATCAATAATACCAAATAGTTTATATTTCTCAAAAATGAATATAAGGCAACTTTAACAATAATTTGATTTTCTAAAAACGGCTCGAACGATTTTGATAAAATTTCGTACCGTTACTTGAGTATACGTCTGAAATAATACTACACATTTCATTTTTCTCAATGACAATATAAGGCTAGTTTATTCTTGGGAAACTTTAAGAAAAATTGGATTTTCTAAAAACAGGCTCATATGATTTTCATTTTCTAAAGATAACTAAGCGACACATTAGTATATTAGAAATTTTGTGCAATGTATGTTGGACTGATTTTTACTTTCTCATATACGAAGTATATTGAGAAAACATTGTAATCGCGAATAAATTCGACCTCGAGATTTTGACGGAAATAATTGTTTTAGGTGTAGCCGAGTCATAAGAAGTGGTTTTCGCAATGTTACTGGCTCTAGAGCCTAAACGGTAGAGCGAAAATGAATGGAAGCTCGTACTTAGGCATTTTATCATACTGAGCAGAGTATATGAAGAAATGGTTGACATTGCTCAATAATTAAGGGAAGTTTATTTTACCCATTTGTAACAACAATTTGATTTTCTCAAAAACGGCTCTAACGATTTTGAGCAAATTTCTTACCGTTACTTGAGTAAACGACTGCAATAATATTACATATATCATTTTTCTCAATGAATGAATATAAGGCTAGTTTATTCTTGGGAAACTTTAACAAAAATTGGATTTTCTAAAAACCGGCTTATACGATTTTCATTTTCTAAAGATAACTAAACGACGCATTAGTACGTATATGAGAAACTTTGTACAATGTATGTTGTGCCGATTTTTTATTATTGTCGAGAGCGTTCCGTTTCTATAAATTTTACAATATTTTGTGTTGTAAGTTTGATTTAGTCGAAGAGATTGTAATTATTATTTTTAAACCAAAAAGCTGTTAAATTTGGTTAATACGAAGGCAGTGATGGCCCCTTAGGGGTTAAGTGGAAGATAAGCCTTCCTAGTGTCAATCTCGTCCCAAATAAAGACTATATCTAATCTAATCTTAAGATCTAAAATTGCGAAACCTCTAGGTTCTTGTGAAGTAGATTGATCCGACAGCTTAGTCCAGAAATGTCACGTTAAATTTTAAATGGAATTTTTAAATCTTATACGTAGTTTATGTATTTTCTACATATGTTCATGAGATCGAATGTTGCCGAAGAATAGAGCCTTGAGTAACGCAAAATGACAGTGCATAACCCCAACAGAAACACAGTCAAAGTGCAAGTTCATCATTGTATTACGAATGAGTAGTAAAATTTTTGATCTACCGCAAAATCCACCTAAATGCTTTTTATGAAACATACTAGACTTCCGGAATGAGTGTGCACGTTATCCGAATGAAAAAACCGAATCCCGGAAACGCTCGACCTGGAAACGTTGTGAGGAACAAGTACTTCTCGTAAACTACCGCTTCCTCAAAGGCGCAACATCACTCACCAACGAGGAAGGTGAGACTCCACAAAAAGAACTTGCTATAGCCGTTCGTAATAACGGGGTGTCATAGAAGTGACGAGGGTATTACATACCAAATTAAACGCTTTAAAATAAATTTGAGCTTGAGCACAGCTTTTTCGTTCTGTGGACTGTCTATTCCGATTTTTTTTCGATCAAAAGAAGACTCGCATTGGAAAAGGTAAGTTTTAATTCGCTTTCATTATACCATATCCACCAACTTCTCTTCATCCTCGTATGCTTGCTCGAGGACTATTCTTGTATGAGTCGTATTCCAGTTGCCTGTTTTACATCCTACGCTCTAGGAACTTCGTCCAAATTATTATTCGTAATGTGGAGCATTTTTTCAAGAGGCTACATGTTAAAGTTGGAGATGAAAACTGTAAAAATTAAGAACATTATAAAAAAAGTTTTAATTTGAAATTTCGAAAAATGAGCTTCAAATAAATAAAACGTAAAATTTTTACTCGTAGCTCGCGGATAAGTTTTTTTTTTAAATTATAAAGCTCACATTATTTCTCTCTGGGTTACGTTCAGGAAATGTTTTTGACGGTTGGCAACCATTTTTCCCTCCGCAGGAGTGTTTAATTCAGGAACTGCTTCGTAGGGAAACGATGCAACGAAAAGAGAGGACGTCGTTCTTCGGAGGAGGACGCGATTCGATTCCAAGTCCTCGCATGCGATGGATATTCTTTCTTCTCATCTCATCCTTATTAGCTACCACGCGGACACAGGAGCAGGGTGAGTTGACCAATCATGTGTACCAAATCGCCACCGGCCTTGCGCTATTTTTTAAATTCATGCGCTGCGTGTGCGCGCGCGTGTGATATTCAAATCGGCCAAAATAATTTCGCTATTATCTTTGTAAATAATAAATTTTCCAGTACGATATACTTCAATTTTGGGGTTCACTAACACTCAAAACTAGCATAACAATTTTATGGCGCTCGTGTAAATTAAGTGAATATTTGACATCAAACTTTTATATTTACTTTTGATTACTAGTGACCCCTAAATTAAAACAGCTACGATTAGAAAATTTATAAAACCTCAAAATTGTAGTACATACTTCCTGCTGGAATATTTATCATTTTTATTCCTTTTGAGTAGGTACGTTAATGTGAAAGTTATTTTTTGATTAATTTGTTTTTGAATTTTTATTCTTGATAATATTTTTCAACAAGTATATTATATATGTAATAAGTAAATTATACTGCAGAATTTCTCCGTCTTTAGTCGATCTCTGCATTATTGACCAACTTTATAAACCCCGATATGTATGAGACAGAATTTAATATTAAAGTTCTTAAAAAGCGAACATTTTTATTAGGAAGTTATTTTAACATTAATTTCATTTATGAATTTTAAAATTTTAATATTATTATAAATTTTTATTTGTTGTATTCGATCACAACAGCACAATTCTTCAATATAGTTATCTAATTGAAGATCTCAAAAAAAGAAATTGTAAATTATTAAATATTCCTCTGTATATATATAAAAATACTAACTTCTCCTAGTTGCGTTAAAGAAATACACGATCTTCGTTGAAGGCAACGAGGCTTCACATGAATTTAGCCAAATTGTAAAAATTTCCGAATTTTTCTCAATGAAAATGGCACTATGATAACGTAAGAGCCATATATCGATTTTCAAACGTTATCGTTTGATTTCGATTGATCTCGAAATGTTTCTGTCTATAAGTGCTGCGTCAAAATGCCTTTAATAGGCCTTATTTCGTGGGCAATTCTCAATCTTTCGCTGCCCGCTCTACGAATACTCCTGCCTAATGGACCTTAATATTTTTCGGCAGTGGGCGACTCGTGTGCCACTGGAGATGGCGAAGACGGCATCTGCAGACCGCTGCGCCATTGTCCATCCCTCGTCTCCAAGACTTACGTGTACAACGGAGCTGGCGCTAACACGCCGGACCTTTGCTCTTACCAAAGCCAGGGGGCCATAGTGTGCTGTCCCACCAAAGTGGAAACTAGATCAGATGTGGATAAGCCGGTACGTTGCTTCAAAATTGGATTAACGAACTCAGCTGAGGGCATGCGTAATAAAAACTAAAGTAACTTCTTTACAGCAAAAAATGGTTTCTTCTTTGACTTAACAAATAATTAATCGTCATTCTTTATTGCAGTCTAAATCGTTTTTTCTTGCCATTGTGATCCAATATATTGATTTTCAATGCTAATACGGCCATTAATATCAGTGAGTTTAATACGCCTGAACTTGTATTTTTTGCCTATCGCTCCATATCGTATTTCCTTAATAGTCACGTTGTACCGCAGTAAAAAGACAACTCAAGGTGTGAACGGGGTCTCACCAGGTCTCGGTGAAGTCATAAACGATTCAAATTTATTCAAAATTTTTCTTGAAGGTGTCTTTCGTATGCGTCAACGTTGCACTTGAGTGAACAGTAGCGGTAAACATTTTTAAATGATTAACCAAATCATCATCTTTACTTATCTTCCAAAAGAATGATGGCGGTGACATTTTGAAGCCAGTGGTGCAGTCGGTGGCCTACGGCAAAGGCAGGGTCCAAGTTCCCGCAATACAACAGAGAACTCCTCAGACGATTAGCGAGCAGAGTGAGTGCCGCTCCATATTTTTTATCGAATTCTCCATTCTTTGAATGCCGTCAACCTGCTGTTTATATCATTGTAAAGTGCCACACATGTTATGTTAATTCTGACACATCCCCCAAAAAAACGTATGTAAACTATGAACTGGATCACTTTTTTGATCAACGAAAGGAAAAAAACATCAAATAATTCAAATAAATCTTAAATGAAGCATTTGACGAACATAGTTACTGCTGCGTTAAAACAAAATTATGTAACATGCTGAAGTGCAATAATATCCTAGCTCTATCTATTCGAAGTCCAATTTCGCTCTAAAATTGCACAAAACAAGATAGAGTAGAACAGTGAGAACTGTAAAAAAATCGCGAATTTCTGTTCCTGGTAATTATTAATAAAAAAAATCATGGACACGAAATTTCCAACCGATGGTTTATTGATTGCTTCTTATCTGCTTAACTTTTGACATTTGTCTCAATAATAATTTTAGAATGCCAGGAGTATACGAGGGCGGTCGATGAAGACCTTGCGTTCCGGTTCGAGTCCAGGAAGGGGCAGGAGCGATGCCCGTTCACACCCCCGTCCAACAAACTCATCGTCGGAGGGACATCCGCTGATCGGGGCGAGTACCCTCACATTGTAAGCTATGGTTTCCTTAAAAAGAAATAATTTGACCCCGGATTTAAAAACACTCTTTCGCTTTACTTGGTCAACTAATTATTAATCATACAAATACAAAATAAATACTATATCAATAAAACGGTTGCATACCAAACGTGCTCACAAATTTGATAGCTTTCAGGTTGATGATTTAAATTTGCATTTCCTATAAATAAATATTTTCTTGCATATTCGACGGAAAAGATTGGAGTTAAAATTGTTTAAAGGTTCCTCAAGTTGTACTTCTGCTTGGAGCATTAATAACAATCTCACTTTGGAATTTTTTTCTTTCTCCCGCTGTCTGAATACAGAAAATGTCTTTTTTACGTGTTTATTCAACACAAGCGTTAGATTGTTCTCGCGAGTGACATTTCAATTTTCCTTTTCGTTTTTAAGGCTGCCATAGGATACCTGCAGTCCTCTGGGAAGGTGGAATGGCTCTGTGGAGGCTCGCTGATCAGCCGGTCCTACATTTTGACTGCTGGACACTGCACGAAGGGCGGAAAGTAAGTGGTGCCACGCCTTCAAATTCTCCGAGAACCAGGTTGGAGATGTGTTATTATAGTAGAACATAGCCAGGGAAAAGAGACGGAAAAGCAGCAGAGACAAACGGGGTGGGATTCAACATGTTAAAAGAGGACGAAAAGGACATCGAAGTATCGTCTAAAAGTTTTACGAGGGATCTTTTTCTGAAACAAACTAGTTAGGAAAGTGTACAACGTATCACAAATGGGCGCGTTTCGTGCAATGGAGTATTACAAAGAAATTATATACCTGTATGTAAGGGAAATAGCGTTTTAAAGTTTTTTTCTTCATCATAAATAATCCATTTTCTTCCTATTTAAAATATTGCATTATTGCATGCACACGTAAGGTAATTAAACGTTTGTTTGTGAGATTGTTTATGTTAGCAACAATGAAGAAGTAACCATGCAAGAAATTTTCAAGTTCAACTCGATATAAGACTTTATTGTTTGATTTTCTCGATAACGGCTACTCCTACAATAAAAATGTATAGGAAAGGAAATACTCTAATTTATCAGTTCTACAACTTTCATTTGAAAAATATTTTGATATGAGCAATACTTTACGAGATATGACGAAAATTTAATTTTTTGTCCCCAGTAAAGTCGTACCCCTGAATGTCGTACGTGATTCGTTTTTGCGATTTTCTTATTATATTGATTGGAAGTCCTTAATACCAAATTTCATGAAAATCCGTTCAGTAGAAGCCGAGAACGAACATGCGGACGGACGGACGGACCGACCGACGATAATAGGCGCTCACGCTGTAAGCGAAACGCCTAAAAAGCGAAAAGCTATGTGATTATTGCTAGCGAAGTTCAAGCGTAATGCGTATTGTTGCTGCAAACTTTGCGCATGCGCCTTTCTTTCACTTTCTCCGCGAATCGAAGGTAAGGTAAATCTAAATGCGTCACCGCGAAGATGCTAATGGTTTTGGAGGTCCGGGCGGTTAAAATATTTTCCGGATTTTCGCAACGTGCCGATAAAAGTTTTGAGACCTCCCTCAACAATACTATTTAACTCTTTTTTTGCTTCGTTACGTTAATGGTCTAATCACAAAATTTGTATTTGCGAGGCACAAGCCAAGGAATATCAGACAGCCATCACACGTCTTCTAGATAAACAGAATTGTCTTTCGAAACGCTCACAGATTCCGACTCAAATCTTCAGAGCAAACAAGGTTGACTTTTGTTTGTCCTTAGGAGTATACTGTGTTTTTACCTCGAGAAGATCAACTTCACTTGTAAAATAGAGTGCGTGAATATATTTATGTATTATGTTTCGAACCATTTCTCAAGAAATGTTATTTCGGTCCTGGCAGAATGTTTCAGTAAATAACTTTTATGTCCGCCATTGAAGTAATGTTATTACTAAATACAATTAAAGGCATAAATTATGATTTTATTAGCCCTCGCTTTCTTCTCATTAGACCAACCTATATTTTTATGGAAGCCCCGCTTGCCCAAACTCAACCAAAAGGTAAAAATCATTGAAAATGTAAAGTAAAGCTATCATAACACCATCACATAAATTAGTCTGTTTTGGGCTAGTAAGAAAATCTATTACTTTAATTTTTTGCTTTATGCTGTGAAACATTTCTGCATCTCACAAGAAGTATGTTGTACCTATATATTAACCCTGGATAATTATTGCATTCCGTTGAGAAGTTACGTAGTTTCCCTGAAATTTTCTGGCATTTAAAATCATTTTATGGGATTGAAGCGATTTCAATTTGAAAACTAAGTTTCTTTAAAATATTAAAAGTTAAAAATGAAATTAATGTTCACTGTCAAATTATGAATTAAAAATAAATTGATGTCCAACACATGACGTAAGTTGTCAAGTAAAATAAAATAAATACGGCGATAGGAAGTTCAACTTACAACTGAATTTTTGTTCACACACACACACACATGAGTTATAGATATTATTTTTTTCTACAACTTTTGTTTGAACTAAATTTTCATATGAGGAATATTTCAAGAGATATTCAATTTTCTTATAAATTGACGGTTAGTGGGCAGCTCGCGCGCGTGGTAGTGACAACAATTGAATCGCTAGCGCTGAAGCGTGTAAGTTGAACTGTTCCTATCGCCGTATTTGACAACTTACGTATAGAGAAAGTCACGTGTTGAACACATCAATTTATTTCATGTAATTATTATCAAGGACTGCGAATATAATACACGTAGCTGGAGCGAAAGTATATTTACAACAAAATTATTTGTCGATGCTTATCATACCGATCATTTTAGGGAAGTTTGTATTATGTCCGACTTGTATGCTTGCTCCAGGATTTTATCGGCAAACCAAACTTAATATATAAATTATATAGTTTTATTTTCTCATGAGACTTTAGAATTACGTATCTGACATAAGAATTTTGTGTACTTTACCGAGATATAGATGTTGTGTATAGCATGCAGGCGCGCGACCAGGGGTGGGGGGGGGGGGGGGGGTTGCTGACGAGCTTAGCCCCCTCCTCCTAAAACGTTAAATTCTCTGACTTAAGAACCGTAAACTCTAACAAAAGTTTGTATCAACCAGATATATAGGTACTCGGGAGGAGCCTCTTCTCCTGCCTGTAGTTGAGGGGACCCCAAATTGCCCAAGAGAAAATCCTGGGTGCGCGCCTGATGGCATGTACCAGTAATACTTAAGTAGGCTTTATTTTTCGCTTTATAAACTACGGTAAATTAATTGAAAATTCTTTTCTCCAACTTCAGCGGAAGAATGATCATCGTAGGCCTGGGCCAAGCCTTTGTGAAGTCAGTGCCATTTAGAAGCCTCATCACGAACGTGGAATCACGTAAGTTACAAGAAAAAAAAACGGTACAACGTACTTGTACATTGTACCTACAAACTTTCTCATATACTAATGCGTCGTTTAGTTATCTTTTGAAAAATATGAACTATGTAGAATTGACATAAACATCGACTGAAATGACTATACGAAATTTGATGACAATCGAATTCGATTTTCATCAAATTTTGTATAGTCCTTTAAGTTGGTTTATAATAATTCTACATAGTTCACATTTTTCAAAAGGTAACTAAACGACGCATTAGTATATGAGAAAGTTTGTACAACGTATGTTGTAACGATTTTTACTTTCTCATATACGAAGTATATTGTGAAGTATTGTAATCGCGAAAAAATTCGACCTCGAGATTTTGATGGAAATATACGGTTTAGGTGTACCCGAGTCGGAAAAAGTGGTTTTCGCAATGCTGTGGATGGATTTTATAAAAACCGACTCATACGATTTTCATTTTCTAAAGATAACTAAACGACGCATTAGTATATGAAAAAGTTTGTACAATGTATGTTGTACCGATTTTTGTACAACAGTATAGTATAGGTACTGTTTTGATTACTGTTCCATATTTTGCAAAGTAATATTCTCTTAGCAAACCTGAAATGTAATTTTATCAGCCAGAGTAGTGATCAATTATTTCAGTTTTCCTTGTGATAATCCAGCAATCGCGAAAACATTTTTTATTTACCTTCGAAATGGTATCGCGCCTACAAAAAGTTTGGGAACACTTACATAGGTGTTCGATATGCGTTCTTTTTTGCAATAGGCGAATGGCCAGCTCAAGCAGTGGAGATATTGCCAAAATATTGATCAGTTCTGGTAATGGCCAAAACCGCTGAGAACGTCGCGTTCGCCCAGCTTTCGCTTTCAAAAAATATAAAATTCTCTATAAAATATTGTGTTCATTTCAGTTTAGTGACATTACGTGATTCGGAATAGGAATACCGAGAGGAAGACTACAGTGTAGGTCGCGTGCCTCCAAGCCGCATACTTACGGAGAAAACACGGTCTCATAAATTGAATAAAATACCGTAAACGAATAAAGTTAAACACTTAAAATTGTGCACACATAATTATAAGACTATGACTCAGATTCTATTAAATTTTCACTCTATTTGAACATCCCTTTTTGTTATTACAAACCGGCAAAGTGACGCCAGCCGCCGCAACGCTCAAAAAAGGGGTCAATTTTTCATTCTCACTCCAAAAACATACATTAGAATAATTTTTAAAAATTCTGCTTTACCTACATTAAATGAAAAACTAAATTATCTACACGCTGATATGCATTGCGCGAAAATCCCATGAGCAGTTTTTGAGATATTAAGCCTCAAACTCGAGTCTACATAATTTTGAAAACGATAGTAGTTCAAAGATGGAACGTAATATATGTATGTACGTACAAACACTTTCACGAACGGTATCCCTTTCATCATTAATTTTGACTTTTTACAGGTTCCGGAAGCAGCGGATATTATCCCGTGGGAGAAATCATAAGGCATCCGAATTACACCTTCTCTTCATCGTACAATGACATCGCCTTAGTACGCTTGTCTCAGTCAGTCAACACCTTCGATGAGTACGTCCGCCCAGTTTGTCTTTACGAAGATCTAGATAACAGTGCGCTCGAAAGCTGTACAGCAGCGGGTTACGGCTTCACAAATTTCGGCGGCGGTGAGTATAATAAGAAATGCGCATTTATTTATTTATTTGTTTGTTTATTTATTTATTGATATGTATCAACAAACCTCCAGATTTGGCTATTTATATAGGATGTTATAACAAATGCGGAAAAAGAGCACTATCGACAATAACAATAAAAAACAACTGTAAACAACAATGAAAATAAATACGATCCCAAATTCTGCGATTAAAAGGAATTGCTCCATATTTTCATCTCGGGAAGCTTTTGTGTAAATTGGACGGAAGGAAAAAAATGATCATTTACCTATATACCTACTGAGCTGAATGCTTCAAAGAACTTCAAGCACACAATAAAATTTTATTCAGATGACGATGTTAGCCTCCATTTTGAACTCTGATGTTTATTGGTATTTAGGGGATAGTTGTTAGAAATCAGGTGATGTGTGAGAGGTTTAATATCGGCGGTGTTCTACAACGAATTTGATTTTAAAGTAATGATTTATGTTATGGGCGTCAGTGGCATTATTAAGAGTGGATGGACCAGCGGCAAAATATTAATGATGTTTCTCCTCACGCAACGAATACATATGTTCAATTAAAACTGAAACTCTATGCAAAACCTACGATGTTGCAGTTATTAATCAGTTATCAGCAATAAATTATTATTAAAAGATAAGGCTTTTAAAATTGCTCTGGTCAACAATAATGCTTCACTGGAAAGTAATTCATAAATTAGGATAAAAAAGGAGAAATCGCTAGCAGGTCTTTATTTTCCTTTACTCTAAAACAAGTACATACATATAGTATATTTTAAATACTTTTTTAATTAACAGCTTTTATGAAGTGTATAGAGAGTAAAGATGAAGCAGCAACTAAATCCAACGGTTTGATTCAATGATTTAACTTTCAATTAAAAATTTTACGGTCTTTTCTTCGTCTCTGGGGTAATTAAACGTCCATGTAATCGACCTCGGGTCGTTATTTTGCACGGTGATTACACATAAGTCTTTATGTGTGGTACTCTTTAAATTGAAAGAATGGCTAAAATACATGCAGCCTTCTCGAGTTAATAGACATTATTTGTGGTGTCTTAAAACTTACCTCATACTGTATATGACCGAATATAAGGCGACCCCCCATTTTCCCATCGAGAAAACTCGAAAAAAATTATTTGACAAAAACTTGAATAATCAAAATTCGAGGGTCCGAATATAACGCGACACCCCCTTATCTGAGAGACAAATTTGGAAAAAAACCTCGCCTTATATTCGGGTATGTACAGTATATCGCGGTAAGTTAATAGAAAAATAGAGGGCTCCCTGTCCCCTTTCCCTCCCGGAACTCTGTGCCCGGGGCATTTGGCCACCAACGTCACCCTTTTGTTACCCTCGTAGGGTTCACGTGCATAAAATACGGAAACTAGTCTGAGGGAAATATTCGTTTCTATAATTCATCTCGTCAATTGTCATCGATAGAGGGGTGGTTAGCGTTATTGGCTCCCGTTAATAGGGTTACGGATTCTAATACTTCCCACGACATGGAAGTATGTTCGTTTTTGTTATAGTTATTAACCATTATGCTTTTATAAAGCCTATCAGCATTGCCTTAGATGTCGAACATGTTGTTTGCAACTATGTGGCTTTTGTTATTGAGGAGAAAAACAGACGCAAAGCGATTTGCCAGTAAAAGTTTAAATATTTCAGTAGCGTTATTTTTATCATTATTTCTCCTATTATTAAAACTTTTGGTCTAAAATTGCGCTTAATTTAATATTTTTTGTAAAAATATTTTAATGCTACAGTGTCATAGTGTCCTAATTATATCACGAAAATTTAGTTAATATATAATGAAGACAGCACTAAAAATAATTTTAACAATTAGAATTATAAATCATTGTATATATTAAAAGACTGAATAAACAAAAAATAGAATGACTTTATATTGATTACTACTGTTTAAAGTCGCGTTTTCCACATAATACAATGGCGTAATCGCCACGCGTCCAGTTGCGTGAAACTTTTTGACGCGCACAGTTAAGGTCTAATATATAGGCAATTTATGAGCTTTTTTGTATAATTATTGGTTTTTGTGGAGTTCAAGCTACGTTTTTCTGCAAACTATGACGTTATTGCGATATATCGCACGTGAACATCGATTTAAATGCTCCTTTAAATTTTAGCGGTTCCAATTTAAATGTAAAAATTTACACGCGCCTTTATAAATTTGTATATCATCGGAACTAATTGTGATAAATTATTGAAACTAAAGCATGTTACAAAAAAACACCTATATATCATACGGTTTTATCTTCTGAGAAGTAAAGTTATATTACAAACGTTGCACTCTTTCAAAGCCATGAGGTTACGAGAACAAAGAAAAAGGCCATTTTTTTCTTTGAGTAAGCATTCACGTAATAGTCTAGTCAATTCAAACCGATATTCACTTTGAAGGAACATTTCTGTGTAAAATGGGTCAACAAGGTTTTCTAAGATATTTCGACCCCGCTGATTCCGAAAATCGCTGTTGCCACCTTGTATTTCTGACCGTTACCCCGGAATTCAAGACGGCGTTCAAGATGGCCAAACTTAATGATCGCTGACATGGCGGCCAAATATGAGAGCGTACCCTTCGTCAACTAATCAGAGGCATCCGGCGTTGCCGCCTGTTTGGTTTCTGCTCAGGGACCCTTTTTAGTTGCGTAGCAGATTTCGTTTGAGGTGGTAGGGTTTATTGTGTGAGAGATGTCTGAGCGAAAATCTGTGAGACGTGTTCTTCAGAGTTCCGCGCGGAATTTAGTTTTAAGTGTACGAAATTACTTCGAGAGGGAGAAAAGTAATGGTGGATCGTTACTTGCTATTTCGAAGGTTGTAAAAAGATCAGCTGCTGCCCTTAACTTAACAGTCAGAAGAATAACCAACAAGAAGTATTCTCAGGAAAACCGTAGTAGAACACACAAAGAAAGTTATAGAGGAAGCTTGGATTAAAGAAGGAATATTGAAAGAGGTAATTCAAGAAATTATAATAGCATTGACCTCAAGTTCGGATTCGAATACTAGCAGTGATGTCAATATTAGCGAAGATAGCGTTGGACTGGAAGAATTAGGAGTTTCACCTTTGTAGAAGGTAACTATAAAAATATTAAAAATTATAGAAATTATTTATATTTGTTTCATTCTGTGTAAATACTAAGGAAGGTGGGTATTGATTGAATAATTACTCTTTGTTTAAAAAATTAAGTGTAAAATTAGATAATTACTAATATGCTGTATTGTTTTGCCATTTACTCATACAAATATCTCTCTTTTTTTGAACAGCTTCAATTGAACACTGTCAATCAGTCAACAATTTGTCTCCTGATTTAAATATATCTTAATGTTTTAATAGGTAAGAAGGTGAGGTGAATGATGAGTTATAATTTCCTCTTGACTTCTTATTATTAAGTTAAATTTTCAGTCTATGCCAAGTTGATCAGTTCCTCCATGGTGCCTTTGCCCAAATTTCCAGCTGCTAATTAATTTCCACAAGGTAAGTATATTGGAGTATTACATTACCACACTATTGAATGAGTGTTTTGAAATTCATTATGCTATTCCTCTCTTTTTTGCAGAACCAGTTAATTTCAACCAATGTTCATACTTAAGTTTGATTATAAGTATTAATTCATAAGTTATAAGTTAAGGCAATGCTAATAATAAAAATAAACTGTAATGATATAACTAAAACCTTCATCAATTAATTAAGACATATTAATTAATTTTATATGCTGAAAAACCTTTCATTTTTTAAAAATTTTTCACTCTTTCCTGTAAGAAAAGTATATGATTCTGTTACATTCCTAAGTTATCTCTTAGGTGCAGTTTTGAATTCTTCCATGGCTTGCTGTAATCCCTACACTTCAAATGTGCATCAATTTATTTGCATGTGTCAGTGCCTACTTAAAATCCCTGTAGTGTGTGTTCATCCATCTATCCCACAGTCTTGCCATTTCACGCTCAAATCGTGTGTGCTCCAGCTTATTGGATATTCTTTATAATGGTTTACTTATTCAGTGCCTTTTCTACCAAATGTGGTTCTCCCTATTATCCTTATTAAAGTGTAAATTGTAATTTATTTGTATAGGGTCAGTGTCTACTTGAAATCCCTGAAGTGTGAATGTGTTTCTCCCTCTATCCCACAGTGCTTTTCCCTTTTTAGTGCTATAGTTTTTATATTTCATGCTCAAAGCATGTAAGTGCTTCTTCTTCTTTATAAGGACTTAGCTTGTTAAAGTTTAAATTGCAATATATTTGTATAGTAACAGGTTAGTGCCTGTGTGTACATGAAAGTGATGGATTTAAATAACTTTAAGGGAAGTGAAGATAAGTGATTATTTCAAAGGTATTTTTGTCTTAACTTTTCTCATTATTATGCATTTCCACTTTATTTTATTACTTACTGTTCATGCTTAGTATATAATTCCATTTCTGCTTATTTTATATCCTAAAATTGCTTCTCTTATTTTTACTTCATCTATTTACAAATAACCTAAATTTTATATGTAGCTACTCTATTTTTAATTCACTCTGTCTCTCTACCTGTCATTATATGTCAATAGTGACATTGATGTGGCTATGATTAATCTAATGTCATGTTTTTTCAGGCAGTTATATTGCTTTCTTCTTTTTATGAAATTCAGCAATAATAATATGCTGACAAAAACGGTTATTTTATTCTAGTGTTGATCTTACTATTTATGTACACAATTTAATCGTGTTTATTGTTATGTTTTCTAATCACTGCTTCTTTTACAGCTCTCTATATCTTAGTTTACCTCAGTAGGTTTCGCAGTTTTTTCACATCCCTCTTCTTGTGGCCGTTTTTCTGCAAATGGGGTTTTTGCCTTACTGGTTTTTCCCTGTAAAAATGTTCAGTTTGTTTGCAGTTTTAAATATATTAAGTAATTTTACTACTTTGAATTTCTTTTATATTCCCATATTCATGCAAACGTTTACTCTGAATCACAGTGTATATAATATGTAATGGTTTATTGTCTATGGAATAAGTAAAAGCACCTACTCAATGAGAAGCGTTATTTTTATTCTTTTATCCAATCATGATTTCCTAATAATATGATAATTATTAACTTATGTGTTTGCTTTAATTTGTGTAATGTATTTGTTATATTATAATATTACTAACAATAGAAGTAAGAAAATACTCGAAATGTTATTCTTCTGTAATCCAACTGCTACCTTTAAGAATATTTTGCTCTTCTTCTTGATGTGATCTATTAACTATTTGCAATTATATAGAGTTGATTGTTAATAACAAAAATAAATAGATGAAATTAAATATTGCGTATTTATTCCTACTCCGCACCCTCTTCCCTTTCATGATGCATATTGTACTACTTGGTTTTTTTAAAATTAATAGTTCAATAAGATTTTGACCAAAACTTTTAGAATGCTGCATCTTTACAGCCTATTGCTAAAATTTCTGTATTTTCGGCAATACGAGATAGGATACGGAAAATATGGCAGTATTTTCATCTGGCTGAAATGTTACGAGATGGTTCTACGCAGTTCTACCTTTATATACTTAACAGCTGCTTGAAAGCAGAAGCAAATAACTGTGAGAAAGTAACATATGTTGTGGTCATACATGTGGTCCCTTAGAAATCCCACACCATTCTTTTCCCTCGTCCTTCCCTCCTTGTGTTTATTATACTACCTGCTCCGGCCTTTGCCATTCGCATACCAAATAGTCTCATCTTCCTGCTAACTTTTTTTCTACGCATTCTCAAAAATGTAAAATATAACATCCTTTTCTCTTATTTGTCATTTAAGCAGAGAATATTCGATATTGTTTAAATGACAATCATATAAAATAGGTACGCTATAACGTGGAAAATATTTTATATCTACTTATGAAAGATAACGTAGGAAGTAATATATTCGTAGTTACTAAGGTAATATTACCAAACGTAAATACTCGTAATTTCATTTTATGTAGCTTTAAATGTTAAAGTTTTCAACATTTTCATAATTTCGTTTACTCAAGTTTGCCTGTCGCTCCCGTCTCTGACCCCACTCCTACAAAGTCTCTTATCCATCCAGCGTCTCTGCCCACTTGCGAAGCACTATAATTGGTCCACGTTTTTGGACTGATTCGGCAACAAGGTTCCCTTTCCACACATTTTAACCCCGCCTCCCAGCGATCATTAAGTTTGGTACAGACCATAGTCTATAAGGTCTGTATCTGTTCACTTATTGCTTGAAAACTCTACCATCACTCTTGTTATCTCTCTTATCAGACGTTGAAAGCCTAGGCGCGTTTCGCTTACAGCGTGAGCGCCTATTATCGTCGGTCGGTCCGTCCGTCCGTCTGTCCGTCCGTCCGCATGTTCGTTCTCGGCTTCTACTGAACGGATTTTCATGAAATTTGATATTAAGGACTTCCTATCAATATAATAAGAAAATCGCAAAAACGAATCACGTACGACATTCAGGGGTACGACTTTACTGGAGACAAAAAATTAAATTTTCGTCATATCTCGTAAAGTATTGCTCATATCAAAATATTTTTCAAATGAAAGTTGTAGAACTGATAAATTAGAGTATTTCCTTTCCTATACATTTTTATTGTAGGAGTAGCCGTTATTGAGAAAATCAAACAATAAAGTCTTATATCGAGTTGAACTTGAAAATTTCTTGCATGGTTACTTCTTCATTGTTGCTAACATAAACAATCTCACAAACAAACGTTTAATTACCTTACGTGTGCATGCAATAATGCAATATTTTAAATAGGAAGAAAATGAATTATTTATGATGAAGAAAAGAACTTTAAAACGCTATTTCCCTTACATACAGGTATATAATTTCTTTGTAATACTCCATTGCACGAAACGCGCCCATTTGTGAGACGTTTTACAATTTCCTAACTTGTTTTTCTTGAGTCGTGGTATGAAGGTAGATATACAATTGGCAATGTCAGTGATGAGGATAATACACCAGGTCCTTATCGTGTATATGGCGTTAAGGCGCTCACCTGCGAAAGCATTTGATTCTTTCCTTCAGAATTTGGCCCGCTCCAACGTTAATTTTATTTTTTTAATCGATAAATATTATTATTTTTGTGTCTTCTATTTAATCTACCTTAGAATAGGGGAATTTAAGGTAATGGTTTGTAGGATGAACTGTAGTGGAAGCGTAAATGCCATTACTGCTTCGCTAACTAACCATGAGTCCTGAAAATCCCACGCTGAACCTGTCTTTTTATTTTTCTATTCTTTTTTACTCAATATCGTATGCAGTTTCACATTATTTTGGATATGGTTTGACGTGAACTGTAAAAATTTGTAATTAACTAGGTAAACGTTGCCACTTGGCCATCTGATCAATTGGAACCGTCTTTGTAATTATGAATCCCACCTTGATACAGCAACTTTGCTTTCCCAGTTGCAAGGGAGACTAATCGAGGGCCTTTTTCCTCAATATCCACAGATGATTTCGAAGAGAAGTTACTGCGGCAAGTGACATTGAAATTTTACAACCAGAGCATTTGCAACGGGCTATATGAAGTGGAGTCGAGGAGGAGTAACCTTGCGGGAGGAGTACTCGATTCGATGTTTTGCGCTGGAGACCTCGCCGGAGGGAAAGACACTTGCCAGGTTGGTTTCAATCAACTTGGAGATCCACCACCATCCGCTGTTACATACTTACACAGATGGACAGAGACACTCGAAAATCATGCTCTGTCGCCACCCTGTATTTCGTTTTTTATTTGGTTTTTTCTAGTTTTATTTTTCATTAATTGGCTTTTTATACTGGAGATGGTTTCAAATTTTTCCTTTTATACTATCACGTTCTATTCTAAGAATCTCAAAGAGTTACTTAATGCATAATGTAGTTTTGTGGTTAATAAATACATACGTCATGTTACAAATATGATATTTAAGCTTCAAACTTGTATTTAACAATGAAAAACTATAGTACACTACGCCGAAAGATTTTTATACCGTTTTTATATAATTTTAAAAGATATTAATAAATAAAACATAAATATGAAGAGCAATATCACGTGATTTTAGTTAATTAAAATTTTACAATTGTAACGAGACAGTTTTATTCTTAGGCTGTACGTAATTAAATTTATCTTTCCAGAATAGCTCCAAAAAATAAGAAATAACTAACATCTGTCGACCGCAATAGAAGATTTACGCGTCATATCGTGGACATTCAATGAAAATTTAGGCTAAATTGAGTTATTTATGCCAAGTATGAAAAATAAATATTTTTGTGTGAGCAAAACATGTGCATGTATTTTTAATTTAAGGTTGAATCTGATAATCCAATTTACTCAAAAAACAGGTTTTGAGGACTTTTTTTCCTCTTACGCCCACGATATATGATCGTTTCTATTGTGTACTAATTTTAATACGTATTTATAAGAGATGAATGAATGGATTTATATCATTACCAATTACTGCCGTTACCTAATATTCGTGTAACCTTAAAATTCACAGGGAGACTCTGGCGGGCCGCTTCAAGTGAAAGATACGATTGATCCATGCGTCTCTCGCCTCGTGGGGGTGACGTCATTCGGGAAGGTGTGCGGGTTGCCTAAAACCCTAGGCATATACACGAGGGTGTCGTACTTCATCCCATGGATAGAGAGCGTCGTTTGGCCCAGCAAAAAGTGACGAGCTCCTGGCGAGTGATGATTTTCGTTTTGTAAAGAAAATGCGGAACGAATAATTGTGATTGAAAGTTCTCCCCTTAAATGAATATTCCCAGAAGAATGCCATTTAGGGGATAAAAATAATTGACGATTAACGGATGTTCGACAAACATTTTAGTGTGTTCCTCGTGTCGGAAAAGATATAATCGAACTTCCTTGGCAAGACTTTCTATCTATTGAATTTTATGAAATGTTTTTCAAATGTTTTCGCGGATCATATCTATGCAAGTTTATTTTAACAGAGAAGCAAATATTTTTTTAACTAGAACCGACAGCTTTAAACTTTAAAATATTAAACAAACGAAATATTTTGAAGTTCATCCTCAGAGAAGATGCGCAGAAAAACATTTTTTGCTTACACAAAAACACGAAGCCATAAAGCATGGACACAAACAGCTAATGAACACTTTTTGAAGGTTTTATTTGAGTTTTTCATTCGCACCCGGGCAGAGAAATATTGATGTAGTCTTATTTATATGAAAGGAATTTTGGTACTGGTCGGTTATACGCCCACACGGTATATACATAGAAAAACAAAGGTAAAATAGAATAATGGATGAGTTAAAAAACTTTAATTCCCGTAAGTATGTCCATGTTGCGGTTTTTTAAGTTTCATCGTTCTCCCACATTGAAAGGATATATTGACGAACCTTCGGCTCGCTTTGTTGTAATGGGTAGTCGTCTCCGGGCGCTACCGCGCCCTTCGCCTCGCCCGGAACCAAAGAAACACTCCACGTTGTCCGGAGATTGGGTTTGTAAATGTCGAGACCGGCCAATCAGATAATTATTATTATTATTTATTTTATGGGGGCTCCGCCCCCAAACCCCCGAGCAAGAGGGGGGTTACCCAACTACAGTAGTGCCGTTTGTTTTTGTCATTTTGTTTACATTTTGTAGTAGGGGGGTACCCATATAAAGAAGTGCCCAAACATCTTTACGACATTCCTTTCATTAGAATTGGATTCAAAACGTTAATCCTTCATTATTAGAAATGGCAACTATTAATAAAACTAATAAATAATTGCGTTTCGTTAGCAACTATAAATAAAATTGTAATTAATTGCGTGTGGGCGTATAACCGACCAGTACCGGAATTTTTCATAATTTCCTCGAAGAGTCATTAATTTTATTATAACAAACAGTGTTGTTACTATGAGAATGGGAGGGAGGGAGGGATAACGTGGCCGCTATTCCAAGTAAGTGGCGAATTTCGACCCCGCCAAGGCAGAAAGATGCAAGAGACGCTACAGATGATAAGGGAAATTTTAGATAACATGCAATGTGAAACTAATTCTTCAGTGGCCATATGAATATTTAAATTCAATGGAGGCATATATTAGATTTTGGGAGTTGGAAGGTTCGAAATAATAATTCAACTGTGGGCTCTGAAAATTCCGTTTGATTCATAAGGAATGTGATCAATCATTGATAGGATGTATAGATGATGCATATTGTGATATTAAGAGCACGTGTGATAGTTTCATTATTTTGCTAAACATAGAAATAAATTCTTGTGTAATTTTAGGTTTGGAGTAATACCTTATGTTTCTATTAAATTTATGATACATGGGAATACTTTATTTTCTGAATTGTTAATTCAAAATAGATTGGGGATACGCTACTACTGTAAATATAAATTTCTATTGATATTTTCATAATAAACTATCACAGTCAAAGCTACTATTTTGCAATAAAGGTAATGTAGATTGTCATGTACGCATTTTTCTTTACGAATTAATCCCTAGCCCGAACTATAACAGTTACTATATAGTGCGTATATTTATCATTCCCGAAAATTGAAACTTAATTATATGCTAATTTTGCCAAACGATTTCCAAAAAGCGCCAACAAAATGCTGTGTGCGCCTAATATTAACGTATGATACATAAAGTTGTGAGAGACGTACTTATTCTGCAATTTGCGTTGGCCTTTAAATGTTATCGCGATGCGTCAAGTCAATCAGTTGCGGGTGATGGTTAGAATGGGGAAGAAGGAAAGAAAGGAAAACCACCATTAATTAAGGATCGCAATAATTATCCTTTCTCTCTTATAACTCCCAAGTCTTCTTGGCCATTTATAAATCGAATATACGTAATTTTCCCATTCGTTGACTCGATGGCAATACACACTCCAGTTAGAGACCTTCTTCTCTTAGGTCTCGATATGTATGTCTGTACACAGGGTCGGCACGTTACCGCCGAGCATGGCGGCTGCCCGGCGCCCCAATTTTTTAAAAGATTTCTCTGCTTAATATTTGCAAGTACATAAATATTGGCACGAATTGATTATCGCTGATATGAAATTTATTCAATTCTATTTCAATTCTAAGGTAATCCATATTAACAATAATGATATCCGTGTCACGTCGAAAATTAGTAGCACTGCTTCTAAAACAAAACCAACAGTTTCATGAACATGATGTCAAATTTTTATATGTTAACATGGTGTGAAATATCTAATCTTAACGTCGCAATAAGCGACGTATTTTAAGTAGAACTTCTTCTTAGGAAATATCGTGTGTCGTAATGAACCGATTCCACGAAGGCAAAACTGATTTAATTTGCATCTTCAGTCTTTCTAAATGCAAATCCAAAGTTCCCCTCCTCAATTCTCTCCTAGGAAATTTACGTAATATGACAACTCAGGTATTCAGTCATTATTTTTCTTATGCCTTGTGCAACAATGCACATTTTATCTCGTCATGAGTCATCAGCGTTAATGCCGAAGTATTCGGTACAGCGGGAGAAATGGATAAACAGCGAAGCGTAACGCGTTTTATAATACTGTCTCCGTTCTGAAACTTTCGAACTTTTTTCTCGTCCTCAAAGTAAAGACTTCATCGCCTCGGAAACTCAAATTTTAACCACCCTATATTATCTATGGTTTTGGGTGTGGTGGTGTTGAACAATTCCACGGAATTAGAAAAAGAGATAATTTTCCATCCGACGCACTTTCTCTTTAAAGAAACATGCGCAAGATTAAATCGCGTGGAAGTTTCATCTCTTGTTACCGAGGTCAGATTTTGCAATTTTCCTAACATCTCAAGGGAGGCACAGAGGTCAAAGGTGTGACCATAGTGACATTTCCGCGGTATGTCCGAAGGAGATTGATTGATTACTACGTAATTTTGCGGATGGATAGCATTGGTTGCGATTTTGTAAGGAATTAGTTTATTCCCTTTAAGGAAAGCTTTTTACAGCTTAAGATTTTGTTATTTTCGTAAAATACGAACGCTTTGAGTTTTCGGTGTTGCGTTAAATTCCCGTTGTACTCTAGGAATGATAATCGGTTTTCCCCAAATGTGCGCAACCAGCATTATAATCGTTTAGCTCAGGGGTCGGAAACCTACCGCCCGCGGGCTTCATGCGGCCCCCGAGAGCGCTTTATGCGGCCCGCAAAGCCACGATAAAAAATCGGTACAACATACATTGTACAAACTTTTTCATATATATAGGTACTAATGCGTCGTTTAGTTGTCTTTAGAAAATGAAAATCCTATGAGCCTGTTTTTAGAAAATCCAATTTTTGTTCAAGTTGCCCAAGAATAAACTAGCCTTGAGAAAAATGAAATACGTAGTATTATTGTAGATGTATACTTAAGTAACTGTACGAAATTTGATCAAAATCGTTCTAGCCGTTTTTGAGAAAATCGAATTATTGTTAAAGTTGCCTAGAATAAATTAGCCTAAGTACGAGATTTCATTCATTTTCGCTCTACCGTCTAGGCTCCAGAGCCAGTAAGAGACAGACAGACGGCATTGCGAAAACCACTTTTTCGGATTCAGAGACACCTAAAACGTATATTTCCGTAAAATCTCGAGGTCGAATTTTTTCGCGATAACAATATTTTCTCGATACTTCGTATGATAAAGTAAAAAGTGATCCGTACAATTTAATTCAGTCAATACCATATTTTTTCAGTGAAATTATGGTATCAAGACCTTTTATGGTGGTGTTTTAAGGTTAGTAAACTAATTGGAATTGATTTTCACTAATATGAGATCACAAGATCTCTAGATATCTTCTAATTTGAACGCCCATCCGGCCCGTCGAGGCTCTCGTGATTTCCAATGCGACCCTCCGAAGCATTCATAACAACGAATGTGGCCCGCCATGTAGAAAAGGTTGCCGACCCTTGTTTAGAATGGTTTAACCCAATGGTCTGCAACTTGCTGCTCGCGAGCACCGCCGTGCTCTTTGGCAGTATTACTTACCTTGCCCTTTTAAGATGCTAAAAATCGCCTTCTCTAGCACCAGTGATTTTAAATCACGTCTAGGTTAGTTTAATTGTATTTATGATCATTCCACTTTTATGAAAGTGTACCGGTGCTCGCCAAATTGAAATGGCTGAAAACCACTGGTTTAGTCGAACAATATCAAGTGAAAATCGCGCGGCCACCACCCTCATAGAGAAATGAAAAGCGGACCATTCCAAATCTGTGTAATGCTGGACACTTGTGGACAAAAGGTAAATGTCAACCAAAGGCGCTTTAAGTTCTCTGTCGATATTTAAATTACCCGCATTTTAAAAAGGTAACTTTTTATAGTTATCAAATTCTTGATGGTTCTGCGATTGAGTTTTTAAAAGCCAATGTATTTTAACTATGTATAGGATTCTTATTATTTAGCTACTCTGATTATTGATACCTATAAGCTTATGTGACTGTGTTAGGCCATGGAGGTAACCTGTATAGTTTATCTGACTCTCCGAGAATCAAAGAGGCATCGATAAAAAATTTTAGAGCTATACAACGGAATGATACAACCGGCGAGTAACCCTTGACAGAAGGTTTTGAAATGACACCTCCTATAGTTGCTTCCCAATTGGAATTTCATCCGAATTTTTAAAAGCGTTTGTCTTCTCTATCCCAACTCTTTTAGTAGCATTAAAATTTTATAGGGCTCTATGTTGATTGTAGGATGAAGTTAGTCTTCAATTTGATGACATCCTATAGAGTGCTCCTAACTAGGCTCATGTTGTTGAAGTTTTATTTTTGTCACTACGTGATTTGGAGGCCGCGATCCATCGGAAGGCTCTCCGTAATTCAAGGACCTATAACTGAGGCCACAAACTCAAAATTTCATGGAGGTCAAAGAGATAATTTCAAAATGTATGCCGAACCACATGTTTTAATAATGACGTCAATATTTGTGTCGAAAATAAAAATGGTACATATACGTTTTCATTTAAGACAAGCTATCACACAAATCTTAAGTATTAGACATTTTAATACTTTCTCTCATCACTTTGTTAGTAAACGATTGTCTCATCTCCACTTGCTTACAGTAAAAAAAATACAAGGTTATGACTTTTGAGAACCACCACCTAGAGAGTGTTAAGGATACTCGCTGGCAGGAGTAACCTTTCCTCTATATAGCGGAGAATAACTCGTCAAACATTTCAAAGATCGTCGAGAGTATCTATCCTTGAACCTCTTAAGAGGTGACTGATTAGATCGAAGAGGATTCCAAGGCTAACTCCTTTCAGGATGCGACTCCTGGGACTCCTACGCAAAAATTTCGCTGCACTCGTGCAAGATACAATGATGCGGAAACTTAAACCATGTAGGAAAACAATGCTTGCCCGCCTACGCTCCCGCCCATCCTCTGGACACGAGCCGAAGACTTTCAATGGCGGCGAGGTGTAATGATATTATGTATCTCGCAGATGCTTATCACAGCCTTGTCGGCAAAGGCCCATCCCTAAAGAGGATATATGTATGTTCAATGCCAAACACATTCAACCTCGACCGAAATCTGCGTGCATTATCTCCAGTCTGTCTACTTTGTTAAATATTACGTATTCGTCGACTGAGATGCCTTAATGCTTTACATAACCCATAGTTGATGCGAAAAGTATATGTTGTATTATTACACTTAAAATTTACATTCCGATTCTCCGATAAGTATAAACTTTGTTCAGTTTAAATTACCAGCATCTCCCAGGAGTGGATTAAAAAAATTTACCTGTGATAAAATCCCAAGAAGGATAGATTCCTTTTACGAATCTGTTTCTATTCTTATTCCTTTTTAGGCGCGTTTAGTATCCAGCATAAGCGCCTATTAGTGTCGGCCTGTTCGTCCGTCTGTCCATCCTTCCGCATATTCGTTCTCGGCTTCTAACGAACGAATTTTCATGAAATTTTATATTAAGGACTTACAATCAAAGATAATAAGAAAGTCATGTAAATGAATCACGTAAGCCAATCAGGGGTACCACTTTACTGGTGAAAAAAATGAACTACCCGTCATATCTCGTAAAATATTAGTCATTTTAAAATAGCATTAAAATAAAACTTGTAGAACTAGTAAAGTAGAGTATTTCTCTTCCTATACATTTTTATCGTAGGAGTCGCCGTTATCAAGAAAACCAAACAAGAGCGTCTTAATTCGAGCGGGAAAATTTCTTGCATGGTTACTTCTTCATTGTTGCTAACATAAATAATATCACAAAAATACGTTTAATTTCCTTACGTGTGCATGCAATATTTTTAAACAGGAAGAAAATAGAGTATTTATATCGAAGAAAAGAACTACAAAACTTTTATTCACACATTTGCATTTAATAATGTTCCCCTTAACAATGACAATAATGTAAACAAACAATGATGATGCATAAACAGTGTTGACTGAGTCTGCTACCAGTGTTACCAACATTACATTATCCTCCCCTTTTTATTTGAATGGAGAATATGTAAGATGCCTTGGAGGTTGAATCAGTCTCCTTGACTTTGGTGGTTCCTCTGTTGCCTGTTCTTCTTCTTGTGCTCCTGGTGAGCCATCAGCTTCTTCTGCATCAGTCGGATCAGCTATCTGCAGGGAATCCAGAAAGCCCCTGAATTCACTTGCATTTCGAACTGGAGAATGATTTGGTTACCAGTCTTGCTCTAACTTGGAATCCGAAGGGTATACTTCCGGTATGCTACCTGCATAGCTGATCTAAATGCTTCTTTACAACTTATTTAGTATCTTCCATTTGAACTAGATAGCTCTGTGAGCTCAAGACTTCCAAAATCGTACCTTTGGTCCAGGTGAATTTGTTGTTTCTGAAAATTTTAATCCATACTGGATCCTTTATTCTGAGAATAATATTTCGCCTTCCAGAATATAATATTTGCCTTTCTTGATTTTTCTTTACCATAGTTCTGATATCTTCTGTATCAATTTCTCTTTTGCCTTTTTTCCGATTATTTAGGATGTCCAACCATGTACGAATGCGCCTCTCTAACATGAGTTCAGCTGGAGTTTGCTGAGTAGTAATATGAGGTGTAATCTTGTACAATATCAGAAAATTTGTTAACGTATCCATCTATGGTTCTTTAGCAAAGGCCTTTTTTAAGCATCTTTTAACTATATTTACGCAGTTCTCAGCTTGCCCATTTGTGGCTGGGTGACAAGGAGCACCTGCCTTGATTTTGATGCCATTGTTAGCGCAAAATTCTTGATATTCTTGTGATCATGTCAGTTGAGGTCCATTATCCGAGACAATGATCTCAGAAATTCCAAACCGAGCAAAAATACTCTTTAATGCCTGTATGGTGGCTTGACTAGTAATAGTGCTCATAGGAAGTAGGTACTTCAAGCCACTTACTATGAGCATCCACAACAATTAAAAAAGCTTTCTTTCAAATGGTCCTAGAAAGTCAATATGAACTCTCTTCCAAGGCTCAGAGGGCCACTGCCATGGCACTAATACTGCTTTCCCTGGCGAATTTTGAGCTTCCTAACGAACTGAACAAGTACTGACCTTTGTTATAATGTCACTATTCATTTTAGGCCACCAGAAATACAGCATAGCTAATTGTATACTTTGGACTTGACCAAAGTGTGCCGAATGAATTTCATCTAGTACTTTTGATCTTAAAGTTTCAGGCACTATCAACTGATGTCCCTTCATTAAAATTCCATTTTCTAAATTTAATTCTTTTTTAATGAGTGATATATTTTGAACAAACCTTGACACTTACAAGGCCATCCCTCCAGGATGTATTTTATGACTGATGCTATAATCGGATCCTTTACAGTAGCTAGAGCAATCTCTGCTTGTTTGTCTTTAATCGGTGTTGTAAAATTTAGATAAGAACATTCCATCACTTCCTGTTTATTAGTTGTTTCTTCTTCTACAAGATCAATAGATCTAGAAAGAAAATCTGAACAGTTCTGATGAGTTGGAACATAGACCATACGAAAATCAAAGTTTGAGAGGAAAATTGCAAATTTCTGCAGCCTGTTGGCTGCCATCATTGGTATGCCCTTGTTCGATTCAAAAATGCTTATCAGAGCTTGTGGTCCGTCTCAATGATGAATTTCCGCAGATACAGAAACTGATAAAAGTGCTGAACACCAAATACCATAGACAATGCCTCCCTATGCATTTGAGGATAGTTGCATTCAGCTGTACTTAAAGTGCGTGAAGCAAAACTGATTGGTCTACTATGCCCCTCTGGGGACACCTGATTAAGAATCGCAGAAATTCCATACGGACTAGCATCGACTGACAGCTTCAGTTCATAATCAGGATTGTAATTTGCAAATACTGGAGATCTGGTTAACTGTAACTTTATTGTGGTAAAAGCATTCTCACATTCCTTCGACCAAAACCAAACCACATTTTTCTTTAGTAACTGATATAATGGATCAAGGGTGATGGACATATCCTTTATAAATCTTCTATAGTATTCTGTCATTCCTAAAAATGACTTTAGTTGAGCTATGTTAATAGGTGGATTACATTTTAAAACTTTAGTAACTCTACTCTGATCAAATCGTAGACCTTGCACCCCAATGATGTAACCCAGATAGCTAACTGAGCTTTGCAAAAACTCACACTTAGATAAATTTATAGTTAAACCACTATCTTCAAGGCGTTTCACTACAGCAATTAACCTTTCATCATGAATCGATCGTGTCTGTCCACTGATAACTATGTCATCTTGCCACACAACACAACCTTCCAGTCCACTCATTATTGTGTCTAAAATCTTCTGGAAAGCTTGTGGACCTGGAGCTATCCCAAAAGGAATGCGATTATAGCAGAATAACCTTGTGTGTACTAATTGTTGTAAGTTCTCTTGACTCTTCATCTAACTCAACTTGTTGATAAGGATTTTGTAGATCTAATTTTGTAAAAAAAATTCCTCCACGTAATTGATTCAGTAAATCATCTAACCTAGGCAAAGGATGATGGTCCACTTGAAGATTCTTGTTGATAGTGACGCTATAATCACCGCAGATTCTTACAGTGCCATTCGGTTTTAAAACTAGCACTAAAGGGGTCCCCCAAGTGGAGTATTTGTTGGGTGAAATAACTCCTATTTTGTGCAGTCTTTTCAGCTCATTTTCCACCAATGGCCTTAACACATATGGTACTGGCCTGGGATTACAAAATTTGGGAACTGCTACTTATTGTAACTTGAGAGTTACCGTACCTTTATTAAATAATCCTAATTTTTGGTTGCATACTTTTGGAAACCTTTTTAGCACTTGAGATTGAATATCACTGCTCTGTAATGTCACGTCCCATCCTTATTTAATATCTTCACTGTTCATATACATTATTTTGCTTAGCTTGAAATTAAAAGCATGCAAAAAGTCTCTTCCTAAGAGAATAGGACCCCCAGCAATTATTACATGAAAAGGTAAGAAAGTGCTCTCACCATTATATTCAACTTTTAAACTGCAGCTTCCAAGAGGTTTATCTAAGTATTTATATAGTTTTATTACATCTTGGCATTCATCTAATTGTACTGATTGGAAATATTTATAATAATCTTTATCTGAAATGGCACTATATGTGGCACCACTGTCCAAATGTGCTTCAACAACAACTCCATTTAAATTGACTTTAAGTATGATTGGTGCGTATAAATTCGGATTAGAACACCTTATATTAAAAATCGGTACAACATACACTGTACAAACTTTCTCATATACGTACTAATGCGTCGTTTAGTTATCTTTAGAAAATGAAAATCTTGTGAGACTGTTTTTATAAAATCCAATTTTTGTTAAAGTTGCCCAAGAATAAACTAGCCTTATATTCATTCACTGAGAAAAATAAAATACGTAGTATTATTGTAGATGTATACTCAAGTAACTGTACGAAATTTGATCAAAATCGTTATAGCCGTTTCAGAGAAAATCGAATTATTGTTAAAGTTGCCTAGAATAAACTAGCCTTATATTCATTTTTCGAGAAATATGAACTACACAGTATTATTGAAGACGTACACTCAAGTAACTGTACGAAATTTGATCAAAATCGTTATAGCCGTTTTCGAGAAAATCGGATTGTTGTTAAAAATGCGTAGAATAAACTACTCTTAATTATTGATCAATGTCAATCATTTCTATATATACTCTGCTCAGTATGATAAAATGCCTAAGTACGAGCTTCCATTCATTTCCGCTCTACCGTTTAGGTTCTAGAGCCAGTCTGGGCCAAGGAGGTTATAGGTATATAACCTCCTTGGTCTGGGCAGCCCCTGGCAACTCAACGGTTTTCAGAGTTTCAAGTTACGCTCATCTTTGTTGATAGGTGTCACTGGGTGCGCTTCAAAATGAAAGTGGGGGAGGGGATGGGTCTGGGTGTAATTCTACGTCCAGGAAGAGTAGGGTCGTGAACGGGTAAGTAACTTTCCGTTCGTAATTCGCAAGAGATTTACGTCGACCTCGTGTTACTGTGATTGATTGTCGGTTTTAAATGCTTTAGTTAGAATTAAGCGAAAATTTAATTGTCGTTGTCGGAACGCCGCATCGGGGTAGCATCATCGCATTAATATTACCGTTCAATTTTGTCTCAAGGTCATTATTTCTTCTGATCCTTAGTTCATAGCTTTTGTGAAATTATTTCTTAATTAAACGAAATGGTTGATCTCTTCACTGAATTTTATGTCGGCATAATCTTTACATTAATTAGGAGAGACCTTTACATAAGATATATGTGGATCTATGCAATTATTTTCCTTGGTGAAAGTTAATCACGTGTATTTTGGGTGAACTGAGTCAAGTTGAGACATGAATATGGTTATTAATTTGTCGAGTGGTTGTGTAAGCGTATAGTTTGAAGGTAAAGGTTCGTTTTCTATCAACTTTGATTTTTAGAAAGGATATATGTATACGGTGTTAGCCTATGATCGGATTGGCCAACGGTGGGAGTTTGATATGAGTTTCTGAGGTAATCCATCTCATTTTCGTGTATTTTAATCTCGTTAAAGCGTATGTTTGATAAAATAATAATATTTTAATGCGCAACTGAAAATATATTGATAAGGTTTTCTCCTAATTATTCAGTTTTCAGACAGAATTCTCCGTGTGCAGCTGTATTTGATTTTGGCAACCATTATCGAGAAATTCATTCAAAGCAATGCTGTATTTCGTTTATTGAAATGATATTAATTACGTAATCAATACATACTAGTGTCATGGTTTTGAAATAAGTATTAAGCTTAACTTAGCAACTTAAGGAATATAAGTCTTATATTTTACAAATCTTGGAATTTGAGTTACAATACAATATTTTCGAATATTATCGGAGTGATTTAGCACGAGAGACACTACATAATGTAATCAGGTTATCAGAAATAATATTCAGAATTAAAATACAGTAGGTACATATTTTAAGATTTCATTCTCTTGTTTCAGAGGAATGTTTGCAGAAGACGTCACAGAACAGCTGTCATGTTCCCTTGTGTGATATCAAGAAATACATATTAACGGTGAGTACAATCTTTTAAGTAGTTTGCCAATTGCATTTGTATTGGCTGTTACTTGAAGTTTCCAGTGAGAATTATCGACGTATTTTACTGAATAGATAGGATAAATTTAGTCGTGTAACCACGCATGTGTTTTAATTGCGTCTATATATGTGCAGTACTTATTGTACTAATTTTTCCATCTATTAATGGTGAAAGTGTAGTAACTTAAGCTTACATTGGAAAGTGATAAATCTCAATTTATTTTAAGTGAATATTTCATTGAGAGAATAAAATTGATTTTATAATTTCGACTTTGAAAGGTTTGTTAATTATCGTTAACATAAGTGTTATCAATGCTTCAATTTTTGGCATATTTTATGAAATACTTTGTACCTGGGAAATTTTACTTTTCAATCTACTGACATCCATTTCAGCATAAATCAATTAAGTATGCTCTATAAACACGAGATGATTTCATAGAAACAAAATTATTACTTTGTAGTGACAGTGTAACGTGAAATGTTCATTGACTTTTAACTCTTTGGTGAGGTGTAAACTAATGTTGAAATTATGGAGACATTTTGAGGAAAGTAATTAAAATATTTTGCTTGGAAAAGGCTATCTATATGGAAATTGCTAAAGCAATCAATGAAATATTTTGAGGAAAGGGATTTCTTAGTCAAAGTTAGTCGAATTCTTGGAATACATGCAAATTTTTGAAAAGTTTGCTGCTAATGAAAGTTTATCGTGACAATTGGTTTTTATTCTGTTTATTTCCACCGGTGGTTGGCTAATCATCAGTTGATCATGCAAAAATTGTACAGGATTTATTCAGATACTATTTTAGTGCATTTTATTTTATAAATATTCAGTCAATCAAATCAAAATAGCAATTAAACTGTAAGAGATAGAAGGCTGAAATGTGGTTATGCCATTTATTACTATGACGAAGGATTTTATTTTAATGAATAATTGAAAGTATATTGACAAGGTTTCTTCCCAAGTATGTATTCAATTTTCGGGCAAACTCCTGTCTAGACTTATTAAATGTTGGAAACCCTTTACCGAAAAATTCATTCAAATCAATGATTTATTTAGTTGATATTCATTTCCGTAATCAATATATGGTAGTCAGGTGGTTTTGAAATAAGTATTGAGCTTAACCAAGCCACTTAAGTAATATAAGTCTTTAATTTCATTACAAATCTTTGAATTTGAGTTACAATAGAAAAGATTCCAATGTTACCTCTGTGATTTAGCACGAGAGACATTACATAATGTAATCTGGAATATTATTCAGCATGAAATTACAGTATATATTTTAAGATTTTATTCTCGTTTCATAGGAATGTTTGCAGCAGACATCACAGGACTGAGCTGTTATATTCTCCTGTGTGTGATAACAAGAAATAATAACAGTGAGTATATTCCGTGTGTTTCTTTTAAGTAGTTTGCCTATTGCATTTGACATATTGGTTGTTTTGTGATACTTTTGTTGGCTGTTACCTCAAGAAGTTCCCAGTGAGAATTATCGACCTATTTGAATGAATAGCTAGGAGGAATTTAGTCGTGTAACCATGCATTTGTTTTTTTACTATATGTTCAATACTTATTGTGCTAGTTATTCATCTATTAACGGTGAAAATGTAGTAACTTCAGCGTATATCGGAAAGTGATAAATCTCAACATCTTTTAAGTGGATATTTTGTTGATAGAATAAAATTGATTTTATAACTTAGACCTTCAAAGATTTGCTAATTATCGTTAACATAAGTGTTATCAACGCTTCAATTTTTGGCATATTTTATGAAATACTTTGAGCTGGAGAACTTTTACTTTTCAGTCTACTGACTTCCAATTCAACGTAAATCAATTAAAAATATGAGATAATTTCATAGAAACAAAAATATTAGTTTTGTAGCGACAGTGTAATGTGAGATGTTTATTGGATTTACTCTTTGGTGATGTGTAAACTATTTAATGTTGAAATTATGGAGACATTTTCAGACAGTTGAAAGTGATTAAAATACTTTGGAAAAGGTGTCTGAACGGAAATTGTTGACACAATCAAGGAAATATTTTAAGGAAAAAGATTTATTAGTCAAAGTTAGTCGAATTCTTGGAGTACATGCAAATTTTTGGAAAGTTGCTATGCTAATGGAAGTTTATCGTGACAGTTGGTTTTTATTATGCTTATTTCCATCGGTGGTTGGCTAATCATCAGTTGAGCATCAAAAAATTGTAGAAAATTTATTCAAATACTATTTTAGTGCATTTTATTTTATAAATGTTCAATCAATCAAATCAAAACAGAAATTTAACTGTAAGAGATAGAAGGCTGATGTTTGCGGGGTGTATGTCATGTGTTATGCCATTTATTACTATGACAGAGGATTTTATTTTTGGTGGAACTGGTGTGCGACAAGAGGTCCAATGCTTTTTAAAATGTGAAACATATTTCATAGCATTAACATAACGATTTTTATCTTATTAGCCTGTTATTTACAAAGTATTAAAGACAATGAATAAAGAAGTGAGATCAAGTCAGAAGCGATAATGTCAGTTTTTACCTCTTTAAGTGCAGTCTTGTCACAATGCAAGCTTTAGGAAGATTAGAAATATTTTCTTACTATTCTTTGGCTTAAAATTCAATTCTGAATTCATGTTCTTTGATCGTTTTTAAAGGTAAAAACAAACTGTAATTTTATCCAATATGACAATGGTTTTAGGTTGTATTATAGATATAGACATTATAATAAATGCTGTGATTTGTCGATAATTTCCAATTAAGAGTACATGGAATGATTTTTATAAAGTTAATTGATCAATTTAGTTGATTTTATAGCATAAATTAAAATGAATATTGCTGTTACTACTTGAAATTATTAACAGATAATATTTAATACTTGTCAGTAGTTAAACCTCTGTATTAATTTCCATATTTCCTACCTGTTATCACTAGTCTATTTATCATTTTCTGGAGTACTTGATCGTCCTCGTATTTCACTGTTCTTATAATCCTTCCTCTGATTTAGAAATCTCCCATGCCTTCTAACGGTTCCTGCATTAGCCTCTCTCCATATATATTGAATAGAATCGGCGATAGACAGCAGCCCTGTCTTACTTCTCTACCGATATGTACTCCGCTGGTATCCGCATTCTCCAACCTGACTTTTACCAGTTGATTTACGTATAGATTCCCGATCAGTCTCCTGTCTTTCCAGTCTACACCTATATCCTCATCAGCAGTACCCAATTTACTCTTATCAAAGGCCTTCTGCCAGTCGAGGAAACATACACAGCAATCTTGACTGTATTCTATTGCCCTTTCTGATATGATTCTCACTACACCGATAGCATCTCTGGTTCCTCGTCCTTTTCTGAAGCCGAATTGATCTTCCCCTAGCATTTCTTTGGCATTTTTCTCTAGTCTTTTATTAAGAATCCTCGTGATGATCTTCGAAGTGTGTGACAGTAGGGATATCGTTCTGTAGTCCTTACACTGCATTGCCTTTGGCTTCTTCTTTAGAGGGATCATTGTCACATCTAAGAAATCCTGAGGCCTCTTTCCCGAGTTGTAAAGCTTGTTAATTAGTTTCGTAATCACTTTTAGTCCTTCCGATCCCATGACTTTAAGTACCTCTGCCTGTATTCCATCGCTGCCTGTAGCTTTCCCTTTATCCAGTTCCAGAATTGCCTTTTGTACTTCGCTTTCCATATTACTTGTTCCCAAGTTTGTCTTCTTCAATGTTATCCTCTTCTTCCGTTCTATTTGTGCTGATCCTGCCTGCTTGCTGTATAGTTCCTTAATGTATACTTCTCATACCTGTGCTACATCCTTTGGTTCTGCGACTATTTTTCCATCTGCGTTCATAATTGCTTTACCACAAATCCCATTAGACTTCTAATCTTCTAACTCCAGTGCCCTAGCATACATCATATCATACCGTCCTAACTTCTCAGTTGTATTTCCTCACATTTTCCTTTTATTCAAATTTCCCTAGCTTTATCTGTTACCCTTCTCGACTCATTGTTTGTGCATCTATAGTTGGCTCTACCTTCTTCACTGTTAACATTTTTTTCCATTTTTTTCTCTCATCCATTATCTCCAGCATTTCCTTAGTGATCCATGGGTTTCTGATTTTCTTCTCTTGTTTCCCAATCTCTTTATTCAAGGTGTCTTTGATGCTGGCTTTAATTTCTTCCCATTCTGTATTCACGGTCTCTGGTTTGTTTTCCAAATTTCTAAGGCGACCTTCCGACTTCATGCTGAAAGCATTCTGCCTTTCTTTCAGTTTTTTTAGGTCCCAAGTCTGTCTTTCTCTTCTCGTTTTCCTTATTTGTTTCAGCTTTGTGGTTACATCGAGTATTAGAAGGATGTGATCTGAATCAATGTTTGCTCCTGGTAATGTCTTAGTATTTTTTATGCTGTTCCTGAATCTTTGTTTTACTAGGATGTAATCTATTTGGCATCTCATTTTATCTCCTGGGCTTTTCCAACTGTGTTGTTCCAATCTCCCATTATTGTGCAGTTCTACTTCATAAATGTCATTCTTTTGCTCATACATCTCCCTGATTTATTCTTCTTCAATAGCGGTTGTTGGCATATATACCTGGATTATCAACATGTTAACTGGGACAACTTTTAGCTTTATTGCCATCAACCTATCGTTCGTTGCTGTTATTTTTGTCACGCTATTCATCATATCTTTTAAGTACCAGAGCTACTCCCCTTGCCTCACTATTTCCTCCGGTGTAAACTACCGTGAATTCTTCCGAGCGGATCTGCCCTTCTCCTTCCCATCTGACTTCGCTCAGCCCTATGACGTCAATCCTATTTCATTTTTCAGGTTCTCTAGCTTTTCTGCCTTCCTCGTGGTTTTTAAATTCCAAGTATCTTTGCATAAGTTACCTTCGACAGTTGCTTTCCTCAAGGCAGTCCATGCCCGGAGATCTGATTGGGGGACTATTTTACCTCCGGAATATTATATAATATAATCATTATTAGGGAAATGTAATGTGGTAGTTTCCCTCTTGCTTTCCACATCGCAGTACTGTAGCCGATCAAATCATGCCTACTGTTCTATTGAATATATACCCAACCAACATCATTTGTTTTCATCTCTATACCGTACCGACAGTACTGCTGCCTACTGCCAGACACCAATGATAGTTTTTTATTATTAATTAAGTAATTAATTTTTTTGTGAAAAAAACCTCCATTTGCGGGGATCGCACCCCGCAGCTTTGTAATGGGAAGCTGACACGCTAAGCACTACACCTTATGGAAGGTTAAAATTTTAAAACTAATTGTCAAACGAATCTTTCACATAATAATTTGAATAAACTCGTAAAGAATTTAAAATTTTAAGATTCTAAATAGACCTTGATAAGTGAATGTGCTCTTTCATGTTGTTTAAGCAAATTAATCTTTTATATTTAGATTTTTTAGTTAATATTTCTTTATTGAATTCACCACAACCATTTTTCCTCTTCATTGTAGGCATTCACAGTTGATGCTGAGTGAAAATGCGATGGTTTGAGGCGTTGAGGAACCATGAATCGAAGAGTACTGCTTTGCTGAGACGACAATTGATATACCTGGGTGCGAGAGTATAGAGGAATCTGAGCTGGAGGCTATACATATGGGATGAGAGAAGGTTTTTATACCTATATGTTGCTATATTCTGGTTTGTTCAATATGTCAGGCGATAAATATCTTGTATAATATGTAGCTGCATCTTACGGAGGATGTAGGAGAGATTGTAAATTATAAGTCCCTTTCAGATGAGCTAAACGCTTCAAATTTGGCATTATTATAGCTTTATGCTCACAACCAATGAAAATAAATACAATACAATAAGAATTCCAATTTTTAGGAGGTTTTTCTCCTGTCATTCAGAATGAGCAGAAATTTACGATAGGATTAAACGATTCCCCAAGAATTTGATTTCTTTTAAAAATATTGTTTAATCAACTTACACTAAAAGTAAGTAAATGGAAAATATAGTGCTACGTCTGAAAAAAAAGTTTTATCTGATATCGTCCGTAAGAGTATTTTATTTCTGAGAATGTAGGGCATCAATTTTCTGTTTGAACTTAAAAACTTTCTGATAACTCAACTTTTTTATAAAATGCATTTAATTTTTTATTATAAATTTACAAGAATATAAGGTGTTGGTTTTCAGTTTGAACTCTGAAAACTTTCTTTAATTTGATTTTATAAAGAATATTCCATTTTGTTTGTAAAGGTTTATTAGCGTACTTCTATAAATTTTAAATTTTTGTTAAATTCACTTCCGTTAATAAGAATCAAATGTAGTAACAAGTTATTTACGAATTTCCGAAGATGTTGAATTTAAAAACTTTAGAAAACTTATAAAATGCCAAGTTTTCGTATTGACTTCTGAGACAGCACTGTATTTGCTCATGTTTGCAGACTTGTCATGTGAATATCGTTCCGCAAATTGGATGTTGGAAAGTAATTAATTAAATTTAATCTTAAAATAGGAGCAGCCATTAAATAAGATGATTTTTATCAGGATTTTTGGTGTTCTACATTTAATATTTTACCAAGAGGGTTTGTCGTGGTTAAATAATTCCAGATTTAATTTAATAATTTAAAGAAATTTGGAGATGTAGGATCTGCTTGAATTAATTCAGAAAATATTCTTTGGGGTTTTTATTGTTGTTTATTCAAGGCAGAAAAAATTCTGAGGCAATACAAATTCAGTTCATTATTCAAGTTATCAAAATCAGATAAAGAGATAAAATGCAAATGAAATTTCAGTTAGTTTTGAGAGTTTTGATTGAAAATCCAGACTATGTAAAGTATTTTCATTGTGAAAAGTTTATATTCTCCAATTATTAAGCCATGCATCGGAAATGGTAGTTTAATTGTTCTTGATTCTAGACGATATTTAGAAAAAGATTTAACTTTGCGGAGAGTTAAATTTCTTAATTAAGAAAAATTGTGCAGGTTATTTTATTCTTAATTAAAGTCAATGTCCAGAAAAAAGTTCTTTTAATAATTCCATCAATATCCAATTGTAAATACGTTTCCAAAGTGTTGTGTTATTTATATATTATTCAGAACAATTGCAAATTCTTTTGTCTAAATGTATATAAGCTATTGCTTTTCCATTCTGTATAATTATTGCCATTTTTTTAAATCTGAACAAACCAGAATTAGCAGCGCTTTTGGGTATATATTTATCGTCTCTCATTTCATATTTTTTTCTAAGCCATGCTATTTTTCCTCTCTACTTTCTCACCAATAGAAATGATTAAAGAAATATTATCCTTGCCAAAGTACTTTGTAAAAATGTCCAACTTTTATTCTAGTGCTTGTTATATTTAAAAAATTTTCTGCAGTTCATGAATATTTTTAAATGGCAATTTTGATTTGTGCTAATATTCAGATCTTTTTAAGTCCAGAAATTTTTTAAGTCAGATATTATTCTAAGTCCAAAATGTAAACAAATTAATTTTTTTCAAGTTCTAATTTCAGAAATCTTTCAAGTCTAGCGTTAAAAATTATTGTCCAGATTGTAAACAAATTACTTTACAAATTGGACAATAGTTTTTAACTCTTAGACTTGAAAGATTTCTGGAATTGGGGCTTTTTCAAAAGTTTTTCTAAGTACAAATTGTAAACAAATCAATTTTTTTTCTCAAGTCAAAAATTCTTTTAAGTCCAGTATAATTTTTATTTTCAGGTGCAGGATAAAATAAGTAGACAAAATGTATTATTTCAGATTGTAAAATTTTTATTGAACTTGTATGTATACACTGTACATTTTAATTGCAATAAAGACATTTTATTATGATCAAAACCTGTTGACTCCTTTTAGATAGGAATAATTTCTTTTTCTCGGAGCCTCTTTTAGGTATCGTTGGACTTAAGGGGTTTTTTTTAGGTATATTTTTGCTAAATTTAGCACATTTTTAACCTAAAAATGACATTTTTGACCACCAATTCAGCCAAATTTTGCTGATTATTGAACAAATTATTCAACATTATGACAATTTATCTGCATTTCAACTATTCAACAACTGACATATTACATATAACACAATATTTTCAACTGTTGTTCAACAGCTGACATAAATACATATATAACGAAAAAATAAACCATCAAACACATTTTGCAGCTGAAATAAATTATTGAACAAGCACTTGAAGAAGTTACTTGCCTCTGATAAAAATAACTGCGACTGAGCTGTGGAAAAATTAATACAAGTATTTAGACTACAGAACAGCCGTCATCAGTGGCGAAATGCCACTGACGACAACTGCTCTGAAGTCGAAATGCATGTATTAATTTTTTCACTACTCTGTCGCAGCTATTTTTATCTGAGGCAAGCAATCTTTCAAAGTACTTGTTCTGGAAACACTTAAAAAAGAAACATTTCACATTATCAATGACCTTAATTACAATTAACAATGTCTCTTATTGGTCAAGAAATACGTAAAATTGAATGCACGCAACTGATTCCAAATGGGAGCAATGTTTGCATAAATGACGAAAAAATAATGAATCTCGCAAAGCAATGCTTAATTGGAATTACTTAAATGCCAGGATAACATTTTTATAAACTATTCCAAGTCAGAAATAAACTTCAAAAATGCAATATTAAAATTTCATGTCATACCTATTTCAAATGTTAATAAAATTAAACCTTTATATTTGCCAAATTAATTATTGTATAAATGCACAAATTATATTACCTCAATTAGACGTATTACTGTTTTTTGAAAAAGATTAATAGCATAATATAAACAAAGATTTACTTCTGATAGCAATTTAATTTTTATAACAGCAAAGATTGAACTAAATACATTTTGTCTTTAAAAATTATCTTGCATTTAAAAATATAACTGATTAATCAAGGTGAGATTATATTTACAACATCAAAAACATATTTGTTCTAATGTAAAGTTCAAATTCAAAGCTATTATGCAAAATATAACTGATTTAATCAAAGCAAACACCCTATTTATGAAAAAATATAGCATATTCTCAAAGTTTGTCTTATATTTCCAGGTAATGTACAGTAAGTGCGTAAAATTTAACGACTTGAGGTTAATTTACTTTAAATTTAAGTAGTAATTGCATTGCGTGACTCAACTCACTATCGTTAACAAATCACAGTGCTCCTTATCGATAGCTTAACACTTTCATGGCCAATTTGTCAAATTTAAAAGGAAAATCAACAAATCAAATCATTAAAAATTTATCAATAATTATATTTTTTAACATTATAAATGTGCAAATTGTAAGTAGCAATACATTATCATTACAAAACATTTATTTAAAAACTTATATTTGAAGAATTTTCAGATTGTAATTTATGAAAGTATTGAGTGCACGAAAAACTAAAGTATTTCATTAAATATTTGTATACAATTGAGTTATTTATGTTAATAAATTTAAAGAATTCCTTTTCAGTAACGGTTATGTTAGAATAAGTCAAAATCTCATATGGAGTTTACCGAAATTATCGTTACGATAACTTAATGAAGATATTTTAAACAACAGCCATGAAATTGTTAAGTAATCTAAAATATAACTCAACCAACAAGAGACAACGTTAATATTTACATAGAGACCAACCTGAGAATCAAAAGAATAACTACAAAATTGAGAAACAAAATAAATATCCTATAATTATTATACCAAATAGAACTGAATGAGCTTCCCACAATCTATATATATTTGCAAAAGTTTGTTTGCGTGTCTCATTATGCATGCCATAAACTATAAGACACGAATAACTAAAATTTGGTACAATTATTATTAACATATTAACTTGATGAATGTATAAAAGGTTTGGTCAATTGGTTAATTATAGTCAGTGCTATAATAATAATAATATAGGGGAATATAACATTTTACAATTCCACTAGAGATGCCTGCATTTCAAATTTGAAATGTTGACAGAATTTTTTACAATAAACAAAGAAGCTTCAAAGTTTATTGTATATTAGGATTAGCTATGATGCTGGTCAACACAGACATCCATGACATTTGACGGTGCGATGAGACACTATTACAACGCCAACCTTCATAACAGCCTACTTAGTTAGACAACAAACCCATACAGCGGCCGGGTTACGCAATCTTACTTTCGATACTACACAATTTATACAAGTGAAAACATTTACCACTTACTTTATTTGCTCACATTACACTGTGTTGGATGTGGTTTGGTTAATACAACACGACAAACAACAGATGAACAAACAAAAAGAATTAATGCAACGAAAAACAAAAACAGTAGAAAAGAGAATTAAAATCACACAGGAATTCAATGCTCTGACTCTTAGAACGATTCTCTAAGCAAAGAGTTTTATTAAAATAAATTTATGTCAAGTGAATAATACTTTGTTACAATAAGTGGGCAATACCTTTGTTAACACGTTACAAATTGTACTCGACAATGCCTTATCCCCCTCCCTCCCTCTGCTGTTCCCCCCCTTATCCCTCGCTAGGCAATAATATGAATCTCGAGTCTCAACAATGACATTCGTTGTCCAGGAAACTTATCGATAAAAGTCAAAATCTGTCACATATTCGTTAAATGTGAGTAATTTCAAAACATGTGGTGCATTACTTTCTGGGAAACCCTCGTACAATGTTGTGTGAGACAGACGCTCCTTTCTAGGAACCTGGTATTATCTGAATTTTTAAAGAATGTTTATTTTGAACTCCTGAGCATCCCGCATATAACTGTCCATGCGTAAAGCAAAGCTACCGTATGGTAACTGACTTAAGAAGTCACCTCTCTACTCTGCGTGCAAGGGGATTTCCCTTCTAGGAAGCGCGCTCACCTTCAATGCCCCTCTATTCTAATGGAATTCGTTCCCCTCCACTCTACATATTACCTCCGATCACTGAGGCGTAAGGTAACTTCTAGTAATTTTCAATTGCTACATTAGGCGGAACTACCTGTACTCTACGTGCACGTTCTCTACCGGAAGCTTAGAGAACGAACTCCACCTGGCAAAAAGCATCACCTCACAAAATGAATCGACTGCGTTGATTGTCAATTTTAATTACGAATCCTCAAAATATTTTCCAACTCTTTCATTTATATCAATTAAAATATGAAAAAATTTCCCAAATAAAACTTAATTCAAGCATAGATATAATTTTTTGTTCATAATTATTGCCATAATTTGAAGTCACGATGATTTAAAACATAACCTGAGCAACGCTGGGTAAATTTGCTAGTTATTTATAAGCAAAGAACTTTGCAATACCATTTTAATTTAATTTATTCACCAGAGAACTATATAAAGATGTTTGTGTAGCATTGTAAAATAAATTCCAATAATTACTCCAAGATTTGATGCACAAAAACGATTACAGTGTAATTTTCCTAATAAACGTTTAATGTGACTAAATCTTAGAAGGATATTTTGTAGTTTAATTTACATTCTTCGTTAGAAATAATTTTATGAACTCTGTATTTATCTCAGAATCACTACAAATATGCTGTCAACAATTTGTTGTTAACATACATTAAAGTTATGGTAATTTAATGTTGTGCTTACGCAAACTGTATAATTATAAAATATCAGTTGATTACTTCGTTTAAAAATTAGTACAAGAGTTTAAAATAACACTAATATTTATAATGAGATTTTAAGATATAAACAAGTTAGGAAAGTGTACAACGTAACACAAATGGGTGCGTTTTGTGCATTGGAGTATTTGAAAGAAATTATTTACGTGTTTGGAAGGGAAATAGCATTATAAAGTTCTTTTCTTCATCATAAATAATCCATTTTCTTCCCATTTAAAAATATTACATGCATATGTAAGGAAATTAAACATATTTCCGTGAGATTGTTTACGTTAGCAACAATGAAGAAGTAACCATGCTAGAAAATTTCAAAGTTCAACTCAAATTACGACTCTTGTTCGATTTTCTCGCAAACGGCGACTCCTACGATAAAAATGTAGAGGAAAAGAAATACCCTGCTTTATTAGTTGCACAAGTTTTACTTGATAAATATTTTCATATGACCGATACTTTACGAGATATGAGGGAAAGTTCATATTTTATCACCAGTAAAGTGGTACCCCTGATTGGCTTACGTGACTCATTTATGTGATTTTCTTATTATCTTTGACCGTAAGTCCTTAATATCAAATTTCATGAAAATCTGCTTGGTAGAAGCAGATAACGAACATGCGGACAGACCAGATGGAGACTAATACTAATAGGCGCTTATGCTGGAAGCGAAACGCACCTGACAAATAACCTTGCATGTAATTACATTTACAGATACACATACATTACTAAAAATTGTCTTTAATGACAAGAATGATATGTTACTTATTTGTTCAATATACAAGTAGAAGGTACTTGCATTCTGTAAGCGTTTCAAGTCATTATTTATGGCTTTTGCAAAGTAAAAATTATAAACTAGTTAAATAAATAAAACAACTTCAAGTACTCATTAGAATAAACTTCATTAGACCATTGATTCCCAATGAAAAGACAAAACTGATAATGGTTTGATTCCGATGCAAATGAATTGGAATATTTCGAGGCGGTGCTTACTGTAAAAGAGAGACTGACTGATATTATTCACTTCTTTCGGTAAATTGTGATGAGATTAGCCATGAGGAAGTGTATCATCCGAAACAAAAGTACCACGAAGCCAATGAAAAGGAAGAAATCCACAGTACATTGAACCCTCTGCATACTGGACCTTGATGGAACGTACTTAGGATATAACGGACAGAATGTCCGGCGATGCAAAACAGTTAAATGACGCCACTACTACATTGTGTCTCATGCGGACCTATCACATGTGCGTTATTTGGAAGGCCTAATGAATACATCGCAACATTATAACTAACGTATATCACGGCGTATAAGTCGACCTTTGAAGCTTAAAAAAATTTTCCTAAAACTTTAAGTCGACTTATACGACAAATATAAAATTGTGAACCTTAAATTACAGATGAATAACATCGATATTTACCAACAAGGGGAGGCCATAACATTAATATTGAAATTCGTAATACCCTTTTAGGAGGTGAAACTAGAACTAAAACATCACCTATATCTCTCTGCGTTTTTGCCAATGGGCCCTTGTTTAAAAGATCTTAACAATTTAAATTCAGGTGTAAGCACGGATGCAACATATACCATTAACCTTAAGGTTACAAACAGAAGCAGCGATAGCTGAATGGGTAGAATGAATGTCTAGTATCGGATGGGCTGGGGTTCGCTCCCAGCAGCCAGCATTTTTTTCTTTCAGAAGTGGTCTGTACATATATTTTAACTAGTAAAATTGTATTATTATTATGTCTTTTTTGTATTTTTGTTTTTTTCCTCAATTTTTTGTGATTATTTTTTTTGTCTTTTTCACGTACCTTTTTGTACTTAATTTATTTGCACCTTCCACATATAATTATGATATTATAATTATAAATAAATAATAAAATTTAGAATGTTATAATCATTACTTGATTGTTTATTAAAATATCAATTCTTTAATACGACATTTATGAAATGTTTATTACGGACAATTACCTTGTTTTTTTAATTGTATCATCCAAAGTATTGTAATGCTGTAGAAGTAAGTGAGATAGAAGAGGTACACTTCGATCAGAATTAACCATACTAATTGCAAGTTATAATTATATGTGGAATATGCAAATAAATCAAGTACAAAAAAGTACATGAAAGAAGACAAAAAAAAATAATAAAAAAATATGCGGAAAAAACATTTCCTTTTTTGAAAAGGGGAATAATGTAATTATCAGAACCATCCTCACGCCTGCCAACATGCGATACTTTATTGAATTTCACCACCGTAGATATTGATTGCGATAACTAGGTGCAGTTAATTTTGATAGCATCATTAACAGCCGACATCAATCAAATCATAGGAACCATTATTTAGTTGGTCAAGCTCTCTGAGAATAGCAGTTTCTTATTGGTTGAAATTAAAACACCTGTCAAATGGAAGGCTCAAGAAGAATAGCACGGACTCGAAAAAATATTCCTATATTTTTTTATTACTATGTTTATTTCTGTATCTTGTTAAAACTTGGATCGTACAGGACCTTGATTTTGCCTGGCAACGATTTCATGAGAAGTATTTTTAAGTGAAACAAAGGGGGTCGACTTATACTGCGAACATATACCTAATCTAGTATTTTCAAGTTGAAAATTCAAGGTCGACTTATACATCGCAATATATGGATATATATATACATATTATAATGTATATAATTACTGTATATACTCGTGTATGATGCATCCCAGTGTATAACTGCCGTGTATAATGCGCACTCGTACTTTATTCCAAAAAATCCCGACTTTTTCTGATACCACGTGTATGACACACATCCTTGATTTTTGGGAGGTATATGAATTTTAAAACGTTTGGACTTGTCCATAAGTGTATTACGTTCAATAAGCTCCATATTATGTCTAAGAGAGACATCGTCAATAATTAAAGCGACTGAGTTGAGATGGCAGCAACCTCACATGGTAAGTTGGGCAAAGTGATGCCGTGTAGAAAACTGCAGCGCCACTGTTGCCAATCCTTTTAAATCAGACAAAAAGGGATCTATAAATTAGTTTTGATTTAAAGTGGACGTTGGTTCTCTCTTTCCTATCTCATTCTAAAACTGTTTAAGAGAAGGAATAACGTAAAAATTTAACAAACAAATCTGGAAACAGGAAACGCGACAGGTATGATTAAGTTCACACACGAGATTCTATGGGTTTTAAATTACTTACGTTGTCAATCGTAGACACTAGAATCATTTACTAAATAAAATTATTTCAATTTGCTTATTCTATGTTTTTTTTTGTTTTTGATGTGTTTTGCGAGAAGACTATCTTGTGATTTTGCAAAAATTACAGCAATCAGCTGATGAGCTAGTGAAATGCGGAATAATTAGAGAGGATGGAATTATAAATGTATAGAAGTAATTAGGTGTTCTATACATATAATTATGTATGTATAACCTGGAGTATCAATAATTATTGTGCTTTTCCCATTAATTAACCCAAAAAGCGTGAATCTGGTGCGAGGTAGGTTCCCATTTTAAGTGCAGAGAAGTGTTACCTGTGTATAACGTGCACCCTACTTTATGACCTGAAAATTTGGTCTTCAAACAGCGCGTTATACACGAGTATATATGGTAGATACAATGTATAATTTATTGGTGTAGCAAATCCGCAAAAATTAATTGTTCCTCCGTTTGACCTTTGTGACTGGTTGAAATTGACTGACTTGCATTACTTGTGGGGTTTGTTTGTCTTAAAACATTCTTTGTATTCATTGTTACTTTCTGCCAATTTCCACCAGGGTCCGGAAAAATCTAAAATCTCGAAAAAGTATCCCAAGTTCCATTCCTAAGAATAATTCCGTTTCAAATAAGAACGCAAGGGAAAATCAATTTTTCTTATGGTCACTATAATTTATTTCATTCTTAATTATGTTCTTATAAAAGTATGCTCCTGCTAGCACACTGCAAGCACCTTTTACTAGTAAAATATAAAAATTAATACGATTCCTATTTTCCTAAATTAATTAGAAAACTCTGTGCTATTATTTCATGCGCTCTTAACAATTTGTATAAATATATAGCAGAGTAAAACACTGTCTTTCATAACATGCGCATTTTAACAATTTAAGGCAACACATACGTTTCCTTCGGATGTTTCGGATATAACAGACAGGCCTTCCCCTCCTTTTAGTCCAATATATCGAGGCTTCACTGTACGTATGTAAAGAATGCGATGTCGGACTGTGTACAATACCACGTTTTGGAATATACCATACACGAAAACGTATCAAGTATATAATCGCAAGCTCTGGAATAATAAAAATTAAAATAGTTATAACGAATCCAACGTATATTTTCAATCCTTTCAAACTTTTACAAACCTATGCCAACAGGTGCTTATAATGGAATCTTAACTTAGTACTTAAAAAGAGTTAAAAATGAAACAATCTTTTGTTATTCTAAAAGCTCCCAATTGCAAGCGCTATCTGAGTTTATATAAACATTTGAAATACAGTTGGACCTCTATAAACATCACCATTGATAATCGTTGTTTTGATCAACCCTCATTTGTCGCCAAATGGTACAAAAAAATTAAAAAGTTCCGATGCCAGTTTTGAATGAAGCAGACAAATGAATGATGATTGCACTGTGACCGAGAGAGAAAGATTCCTGGCATTGCCTCCAATTCAATTAGTGCCAATTAAACCTTCAAATAAGTGAAAGAATAGTGTTATTCGCTTCACACTTTAAGCATCGAAATTAATGCTGTAGCAATGTCAAACTTTATAGATAGCAACACAAATATTTACGGATAATTATCCAGTTAATAACTGTGTATGGGAAGCATTTCTAGCAATTTAATCAAAGCAATTGATCTTATTTAAAATCATTCGGATGCTGGAATCTTACTTTTTCAGTAAGTAAAACTATTAAACATCTATAATGCTTATTAAGGCAAATTGTCTCATGCGTAAATTTAAAATCAGATGAGAATAAGGACGTACATTATTTTTTAACAAATTATAAGTTATATGGTTATGTCACCTTCGTAGATAATCTAAATGACAAAGAATGTTAGGCGACGGGCTACGTTTATTCAGGAGCAGCATGAAAACATTTCTTTTAGATTGATAACCTAGAACTCGCCGAAACTTATCTTCTCTTCATTGTTAATCTAAATAAACGGTTGCATTGATTGATATATGAAAAAAAGGACGTATACTTCAATAAAAAGAAACAAAGAAAATTAAAAACATAAAAGTTTGCAATCAATTACTGTGTAGCATTAATTTCCTCTCTAATTTGACTTTTAAAATACAGATTTCTTACTGACTTTGCATAATTAATTGTCAATATGCACACACAGCCTCGCCCTCAGCGAGATTTCTACCCGCTAACCTTACCTATACTGGGGAAATGCATTATCAGAGTTAAATGCGAATTATTGAGTTAAACGTGAAATATTGAGATCAACTTATTCTACACAATTCTTAATTTTTTATAAATTAATTGAAAAAACAGTGAAAACACTGTGTGGGTACAGCTAGTACTCCGTTAATTCATCAAATAGAACTTATAATTTTGTTTGTTTAGTTTACATAACAACGCTTTTACTCATTATTACCTCTGACGGTAAAGCACTATCAATTGCAATTTCCCAGGTTGTTGTTACTATCAGCATTTTAATTACTACAAATATAACTTTTAATTAAAGTTTAAGGCAATAATAGCCCATTAATTCATCAAATGGAAGAAAGAAGAAGATAACGAGGCCTTTGAATCTGTGTAATTTTTACTTATGTACCAATGACGTGAATCTAAATTGATTCTTTCGAAAATTTTAATGTAAATCTGATTCAAACGTACTTTATTGTGTCATTTTATGTTACTTGTCGCCACCTGGCACATCCAGCCACCATGTGACTAAATGAATAAATAAATAAATATTATAGAGACAGAAGAAGATAAAGAAGAACGACGTAGAAGAGAAAGAGTGAGAAGATAAAATACGGACAGATGAGCAAAGGCAAACAGCGAGAGAGACCATAAACGAAATCAGGTAACAAAGAAGAAACGAACAAACTGAAGAAGGGAGTAATATAAGAAGAAGCCAAAACAGAATCGATGCAGCCAACGGCGGAAGACGAAGAAACGACACAAATTTAAACTCAGCAATAGGAAACGGATTAGCTACTCGACGAGATGATTCACATTTAGGAAAAATTAATAAAGAATGTCAATATCGTAGAGCTTTGTTTTTTAATAACTGAGAAAAGCATAACAGATGCTGGTACGAGAAGAGCACTTCCGCAGCTTCCAGATATATTAAAACTGCCGTAGAGAGAAAATACCCCTATGTGTAAAAATACGTAAGACTAATGTAGTTTCTGCACATGCCAGGACATGAAATATATATTTAAAGCGGGAAGCTCATTAGTTCTAATTTGAAATGCAAAATCAATCACACTCACCCATCTTCTTTCTTGACATCGCAAAGCAGAGCTGGCCTGTGGAAGATCTACCATGCTGGCTGCGTTTTCAGACTTCATTCTTCGGAGGCTCGCATCTGAAACAACGACAGAACCAACTCAGAAATCTCGCACCCAAAGGATAAAAATTCTACAAAACCTTAACAATAACTTTTGATTTGAAGTTTATAAAGTAATGGAAACCGGCTAATAATGTATTATTCATACGTTTTTAAAAACACAGATTCTCATTTTATGAGGTAAACTATAATTTTTACGTTCAAAACACAATATATATTGATAACAAACCCTTAATTAATCCTACGTTAAGAGTGTAACGCCATATCTTGGCTATATTTGCCCATAAACAAATCCGTCCTTGCAAAAAATTTTACCAACTCTTCACAGAAAATGATACTTTACAACGATAAAATCACTCATTAAACATGTTATGCAGTAACAAAATGTTATACATAAGGACTAATTTATAAAAATAATTACTCCATTATACATAAATATGATAAATATAACATTTCCTATATACATATATATACGGTAAAGATATTTCAACTATAAATCAAAGATGAACAGAGAAGTTATTTAAGATTTCCTTACCTTTGTAGATATAAATCCTCGAGGAGATTGACCAGGACAGCTGTATCACACAATAATAACGTACATTTATTTTCCAGAAGATCAAAGTTACATGGCAAATCAATAAGACAAACTCAATCACAAAAGAAAATACAAAGTAAAACAATATAACAGCACGAGTGGACTAACGAAAAACAATAATACATCAAAACATCACCATAAATTACAATTAAGTGGCAAAGCAGGGCATACTGAATAATTACATATACAAATTCACATATCATTGTATTATAAAATAAGAAATAGTACTATTAAGAGAAGTTAATTAATGTCCAGTAAGCAATGTGAAGATTACACACATTGAAACTATAAAAAACTTTAGATAATACTTCACTTCGCTTAAAGTGTCTTAAAACGTACACAAATCAAACTAAAAGTACATAATTAAAAACTGCTGTCAAAATGCGTCACATGCACCACTGTTTTCGAAGAATAAACGGCCAAAATTTTGTCAAGATCAAAACTATCGACATTAAATTTTGAATACAATAAAAAGGATTAGTTTTTTACTTGTAAAAAGTTCTGGTGTAAACACATAAAATAACCAAAAGTATTAAAACTCTGCTGTCAAAATGATTATCACGTGGACCAGTTTTCGAAGAACACACGGCCAAACATATATCACGATCATAACTATCAACATTAAATTTCGAATACAATAAAAAGGTCTAGTTTTTTCCTTCTAAAAAGGTCTGATGGAAACAAAATAAATTTCGAACTGTATTACGCACATAACAGACAACCCCGTCAGCCATTTTAAGATTTCTACGAAGTAACGCGCAGGCGCGCAGGCTAACCAACATTTCCCCTTATAAACCTGGATATTTACAATTTCGACAAAAAAACCACAAAAAATAAACAATTCCTTTTTATATCTTGATTTCTCATTTTAGTAGGAACACAATTATAACTTATTGTAGCATCGATAAAATTTGCTTAAATGTTATAAATTACTTGCAGTAAATCAAATTTATTGGCATTAAACTTTTGCTTTGCAAACCTAAATTTGGATTCGTCATGGAGAGGGGTAAAAATAAGGCATTAAAATATATTTTCAGATTGCTTAATAACCGACAATGTAATTAATTAATTAATAACGAATTTTTGGTCCAAATACGTATGCGTTTTTTTGTAACATTTATTTTTCTGTAGGACGTCTTCATAAACAATTACATGGGTAGTTTCGGCGGCATTTACAAATTATGCGGAAACAATTATTAGTTATTAAAAACTATTCACGAGTGTAATTATAAGAATAGCAATTATACTCCGGAAAATACTTTCAGGTTTTTATCTTATCCATGTACTTTGGAAACCTGTGGTATATTCAATTGATACCGATAAAATATTCGTATAAATTTGAAATGTAGGTACCTACGGTGGCAACAAAGATAAAATGTCAAAAGATTTTAAAGTGAGAAGGAAGGTGTGTTCCGTGAGTGGGTGTGAGGGACGCAGCGATGGGACAAGAAAATTTTTTAATTTCCCGAGGACGGAAAAAGTGTAAGTTAATTTATATTAATGAATATTTTTCTTGTGAATGCTGAAGTGTTTCTGCAAGTTATAAGTGTAGTTTATAAATAGATACAACGGTTGTTTTCCGTGCGAAGATTGTCATTTATAAGCGAAATTTAGAATTTTATTTATTCACTCCGCTTTGAGGAAGTACGTTTAACTAAATGAAGGGATTTGTAAGGCGAACATATATGTGTCATTGGTCTCTCCATTTGTTAAATATGTATAGGTGGTTTGTTTGAAATATACATGAGTTTCGTCAATTAAATCTAGTGGAAAAGTTGCTGCCTAAATTATTACGTTTTGTAAATTATAAATTACATGATTTCAGCTTCAATGTGAATTATTGTATGCTTTTGGAGATTCGTTCCTTACATACTCTTTAGGACGTAGGAATTAAATCATTCTTTCCGTATTTGTTTTTAAAAAACTATGTCGATTCTTCTAGTCTTTTTGCACTTACTATTAACCTCTCAAACTGTGAGAAACTATCTTTAATTTAATAGAAACTTTCACAGCATATGATAGAATACAAAGGGCAGGTAATGTGTATATTGACATTTGCAACATTCTTATATGAGATAAAAGGAAACTGAAAATTTCATGTACAAACAAATGTGGTATGTTTCAAAGCATTAATTTAACTCCAAATATGACAGCAATTCCTAAAATGCATTTATTCCTTCTAATTGTCGTAATGTGATTAGTTTGCATTTATAATAATGATGTTAATGTGGGATCAATTTTTAGTTTCCAAGGTGATGGGAGGATCTGTTAACCGTTTCTCCTCCCGCTGCTTCAACCAGGATCTGTTGGAGAACTTCTTTAGATGCATACGAGCCCAGTGTGGATCCAACAATAATCCAACGATGACGCAATTCATTAGTGCTTTTAAGACTTGCATTATCAATAATCTATCAGTTGGTAGTAGCTTAGAAGGCACCAATTGTATAGATGATGATGGAAGTCTTTTAAGCAGCTTGCGTTATTTTCTGGAAGGAGATGAGAGAGAACCTTGCAATGAGGACAGTCAAGGAGCTGTTGGTGGTAGTAGTGTCACACCTGATGATGCTCAGGTGGAGAGCATGTCTGGTGGGACATCTATTACTAGCATACCTTCCTTGAGTGGATACATTGCAAATAAAATCCTTCTCAAATGCACATGTGATGGGTGCAGAGCTGGTCTCTCCACTACCAATTACCATGCTCTTGAGTACTCTGGAATTTATTATAAGGAACCAACAGAAGGAGAGCATACTTTAACCTATCCTAGTAAGAAATTACTAGATACTATAACATCAGGTATGAATAGGTTAGAGGAAATAATAAATTCCAGAGCTCATGAGAATGGTATTGGAAAAATCATCTCAGGTGCTATTGAGGAGGAAGTCTCTCTTGCATGGGTGGAAGACTGCTGTGCAGTGCATTCCAAGGAGATACGGAAACAGATCCTCTCTCTCCTTGTAAACGTAGGTATAAGGGGATGGTGTAAAAATCAAAACCAAATTATTGCACTAAGGCAGAATGCAAAATGATTTTGTAGGGTATGGGTTTAAAATTTTGTAATTTTTTTTATTTTAGGGTATAATTTTCACGTCTTAGTAAATATATTTTATTTTAGTGTATAGGTTTCACATTTCTTTGTCACTGTTTTATTTTAGGGTATAGGTTTTACATTTCTTTGTCAATGTTTTCTTTTAGGGTATAGGTTTTACATTTCTTTGTTAATATATGTTATTGTACGGTATAGGCTTTAAATTTTGTAAATATGTATATATGTACATATTCATTATTCAATCTTTTAATTTCTATATGCTTTTTGTTGGGGAAATTAACATAATTCAGATATTGTGCGACCTTTTATGTTGCAGTATGTACACATTTTCACTTCTTATGATTTAAAATTATCTGCCTAATATCATTGCCCTCATTAGGTTTGGGAACAGGTATTACATCATGCCTCTTAATGTTAGAGTACCTACATATTTGGATGGTTTCTGTGTGTTGTATGCACTGCTTAGTGTATATATGTTCATTTTTGTACTGTTTATTTGGTTACCTTGATATGATATTATGAACTTGTATATATGTCATGTGAAGGGTGTCACTGTTTATATGCTTGCATGAATTAACACATTTGAGATGTTGCAGTATGTACATACTTTTACCTTCCTGTGATTTCAAATTATCTAATATCAATGCTCTCGTTAGCTTTGAGAGAAAGTATGATTTTATATGCATTTTGTGGCATGAACTAGCACAATGCAGATAATTTGCAACCTTTTATTATTTAGTATGTACCTGCATACATCTTTTTTGTTAATTCATTGTTCATTATGTTCATATTACATTTTTTGTCTATGTTCAATTGCATATTTTCATGGTTTACAGTATTGTCTATACTACTTCGTGTATGTTAAGATTTTCTTATACTTAGTCTCACTTTTTTCTGTTTGTGTAATACCAGTTGAGGATACATTTCCACATATTTTGTACTTTTCCATGTGTGATCTCTGTTGAATTGCTAATGTTTGAATTGAGATTTGGCAACTGTTTGTTTTCATCTGGTACTACTTTGTAATGTAACTGTGCCATCTTTCTGAGTGTATATCGCAAATAATTTGTGATGTTTGCAAAAACCTTTTTGCAATCTCAGCTGAAATGCTACAGAATTGTTTCTCACTTAAAATACGGCATTTACTTGTTATGTGTACATCTAACGAAGCTTAAATAAAGCAATATCAATAACGTACAATAATTTTGTTGTTTTTTCAATTTTATATTTCTATTTAAAATTTTGCGATCATTTATATTAAGCATTTTACGAGGAATAAATAACCTGATATTTTAAACAAATGTAGTCATAACTTGAACCTATTTCCCACAAGAGTAAGATGCACAGGGCTGGTCTTACTGTTGGCGACCCTAGTCCTTTGTGATCCGAAGTCAGAAATATCATGGTTTGAAAAGAAGAAATGCTTGCACGTTACGTCATAGAAATAAGAAACTGGCTGGACTTGACGAGGTAGTCGGTAGAAAATCATTTTGATTGTGTTCGAAATTTAATGTTCATAGTTTTGATAGTGACACAAGTTTGGCCGTTTATTCTTCGAAAACAGTGATCCCCATCACGAATGCCAATGATGTGGAAGAATTAATCATTCAGCTGACTTCTTCGTCATCTTCTTCAACTCCTAATGTATCAAGCCTATCGTCACCTCAAATGGATTCAGATCAACCAGAACCTTCAACACATTCCACTACGGAGGGAGTCTCTCCAATGAATGAGGACAGTGATTCATAAAGGAAATTTTATTCTTTATACATGTAAATTATTCCAATAAAATCTTTTAAAATGGTAATGCTGCACACAGATCACGAAAATGCCTTGCTTAAGTTTTTACTTGATAAACCCAATAAACGTACATTTATTGTCTTCCAATGATCTATATTAAATAATTTGTTTTATTTCATAATACAGAATGAAGGCGAAGTCGCTGGCTCAAATGCAGGGAATGTAGAAACTGCGTGCACCATAAGCTCAATGCTGTCTTCTTTGGTGGAAAGGACTATAGAAGTATGTTTATCTCCCAGAGCTACACATGCACAAATACATGCATTTAGTCACATAAAAACATTAAACAGGAAAAAGTAAAAAGGTATATATGCACACTCTAAATAAAATTTAAAGGAGAAAAACAATCATGCTGCTAAATACATATACTTCAATTTGAAATTTTTACTTTTTAAACTCAATGTACATTTCATTGACCAGTTTGTCATCATAAATTGTGTCAATCAATTCCCTGGATGAATTAAAAATTGAGCCACGCAATTAAAAGTTACCTCTCATATCATCACTTTCTATGGCACCTTCCCAGTTACCTCATTTATTTTGGAAGAAATTTCTAAAATGTTATGAATAAAAAATGTTTAAGTTACAAGAATTTAAAGACTGATGAATGTCTGTATATTTCAACCTCCCTCTTGCAGGACTACATCTGATTTGTACAAGATTGTTTTTTTTATTTTTCACTTATCAAGTTGCTTTATATTTTTTAAAGACCATAGATCTCATTATGTATTCAGTTTTGTTCTGAGTGGTTAGGTAAGGTTAGGCATTCCCTTTCTTATTTGGCTACAAATTAAGCACTGCTCCTTCCCTTAAAAACAAAAATTTTTCTCATTTTTTCCCTATCATAAAGTGCTATTACAAAGGTTTCTCCATTTAGGATAGCTATAATTTTCCATGCCACCTACTGTTACTTACCAACTGGATCATTCCAAGGTTCTTCCATTGTCATACTTCTACTGCCAAAATAAAGTATACACTGATTTGTGGTATGTTTAAAAACAAGCATTTATTGGCATCAAAGCATTTAACACATTTGATCAAGGTGTAAATATTAAAATACAATAACTTTTATGCATCACATTTGCCTTATAGGGAAGAGTATATGAGGATGATGAAACAGCAGGTTCTTGTTCAGGCATCAACAGTACCACTAATGTACCTTATACAAAAGGAGAAATTTTCCCAAGATGAAATACTTTATTTGAAATGTATCAATTGATTCCAGAGTTTTCTAATAACTGTTCACATTCAATAAAAGTAATGTACATAATTATATACACATACATGGTTCACAGGCACTGATTCTCTCTCCACAATGTACAAAGATTGCCACCACTTTTTAGAGATGTTATAACTCCACAGCCAGAGCCAAAGGTTTTTATTTTTAAATTGATATATGTATAAACGGATAAGGTCACAGGCCTCAACACAAAGGCACCATTCTTTAATCAAATCACATTTCCATTGGTGTGTGGTAGGAGAGACATCTTTGCTTCCCTTTTGGGAAATCACCCCATGCTTACCCTTCTTGCCTTTGACCCTTGAACTCCCTTCCTATCCTTCGGCCATGGTGGCCTGGCCTCCTGTGACCAGGATCAGGGTAGACTGCCCCTCCCCACCCTTCCTCTTGCCAAACCAAGTCGAGAGGGAATCCTCTATAAGGCCAGCCAGGCGTGCACGATCACTCTGAGGAGGATAAAGAACCCAAAAATCATTTTTGTAATGTAGTAAAACCTCTTTAGCTCTTACCTCAGGGTAAGATCTATCTAACTCAAAACTTGAGAAAATTTAAAGGTTTGAGTACCCACAACATGACTCACATGGTCATAACATGTTCCATGAAATGCAATGGGATTTACTCAACAAAGCAACTGTCCCTAACTCACTGATAGTTAATGCTAATAATATTCTTATTTGATACAATGATAGGTCAATCATCAATCAAAACAGCAAACTTATAGCAGAAATGTGATAAAAAAAGGTCTTCATTTATAGCAGCAGAATTAGTTGTACCGTATCAAACAACGTAGAAGACTTCTGACAAGACTTAACAGGCAATATCCAACAAATTCACTCACCAAGTAGAAAACAATAACACACTACCATATCTTTATCTATTCATGACAGAATTCAACATCTGCAGAAAATCCACACAAAACAGGATCCACATCCATAATAATTCATTTTACGATTACTGGCATGAAATGGCAGCCTTTCACACCATGATACAAAGACTGACTTAATCTTATTAAATTTAACAAAGAACTCTAGAAAACTGAATAAATTGCCACCAAACATGATTGCAGGGTGCAAATCATAGACTGAATGATCAGAAACATAAAAAAATAGTTAAAATAAAAAAATAACCATTCACCTGAAACAACTAAGTGACAAAAATAGAATTAAAATCCATATTTCTCGCCACTAATATATAACAACACTAACCGCATAATGGTATATGCCAGCAGCAAAAAGCATCAACAACATCTTGGGAAACACAATAGATTAAATTCCAAGCATTATGAAGTCTGAACTTGACAATAAACTGCACATACTGCTACAAATGCTATATACCGTATTCACCCGAATCCAAGACGACCCTGAATCTAAGACGACCCCCCATTTTGATGATTCCAAAACAGAAAAAAGCTCAAATTGACCTTCATGACTACAAAAATTATAAATCTTGTGAAATATTTATTTTCTCTTATACTTTTCTTGAATGTCATTACATTTTAAAATCATAAGATCACATCACAAATAGAACCATTCAGGTTTTCAAACAAATTAAATGGTAGCATTCATTTTAAGATAACATTAAAAATAAAGTAAATACATTGAAAGAATATACTCATTTCAGGACAACAAAAAAATATTTCAATCCAAGTGCTGCATAAAATCATTTTATTGTGTTAGTCATCATCACTGTCTATGCAACCTTCACTATTTTCCTCATGCTCACTATCTTTATCACTCTCAACTTCATCATCAGTCTCCCACAAAACATCATCCTCACTCCCATCCATGGCATTAGATAAGCAGCATTTCTTAAATCCTTTCACTATTACTTTTGCATTTATTTGTTGCCACGATGCCTTGATCCATTGGCAGAGCATTGCAACTTCAGGTTTCTTAAGATTTTCTTTTGGTGTTAAAGTGTGAGTTCCACTCTGTAACCACTCAGAATACAAAACCTTTAAATTATTTTTAAAACACTTATTGACAGCAACATCTAAAACTTGAAGTTGCGATGTCATTCCTCCAGGTATTACAATAAGATCAATATTCATCGCACTCATTATGTTTTTAATTTCAGGAGATAAGTGTCCTTGAATGCATCTTTGTTTCAGTAAAGCTCCTGGCCGTCTATTCCACACCACATGTAACCAATCTCTCATTAGTTCTTTAGTCATCGACCCCTTTTCTTGACACCTATTATTCCACTTGGCAAATATTTCTTAGGCATTGTTTTCCGCTTTAGAATCACATATGGTGGTAATTTAGTCCCATCTGCTAAAACCGCCAACATTACCGTGACTCGCAATTTTTCGTTGCCTGTAGTTTTAATTAGGACGGACTTCGCACCTTTTTCGTTCACAGTATAATTAGATGGCATGTAGAAGAAAATCGGAGTTTCATCGGCATTTCCTATTTGGCTCAAAAGGTAATTATTGGTTTTTCTAAGTCCAATTACGTATTTCTGGTAAGCGAGAAGTTTTTCAACATAGTCTTCTGACACGGCGAAGTTCGTCGCCGTAAAGAAAAATTATTTCGTCGCATCATTCTCACGCACCAACTTCTGCTGGCCTTGAATTCTTGCAATGATATATTAAGTCCTCTAGTAATTTCATTAGCTTTAAGTATAATACTTTCAGTCGAAACAGGCATACCGTTCTTCCTCATGGTGCGCACAAACTTGACTACTTCTTCTTCAATGCCATGAAATCGGCCTTATTTTGGACCACTGAGGGACTTCCTTGTGACTTTGGCTTTTTCTAGTTCCTGTTTTGAGAGTTTCCATCGACGCACATTTGCCTCAGATACACCGAACTTTCTACTCGCATCACAGTTATAAGTTTTTTCGGCGTAATTTATCACGATCAGCTTAAAATTTGTATCTTAGCTCCGTCTAATTCCTTTGTCAACTTTCCCTTTGCACTCGTGCCACGTACTTCAACATGATCTGTCATTTTAACTTAAGGGTTGTGCATTTAAATCAAGAATACACAACTCAAAATTACTGTCACACTTAGCGAATCGCGGTGCGTCGTTTGAAAGGGGAATCCCAATGATTTCCGCTATCATTTGTTTTGATATTGCGCTGGCCATTACGGGCAAGATGAAAGTACGTCGTCTGTGTTATGGTCGTCGACGATGATTATTAGTCTAAATAATTATTATTCCCGTCATGTTTTTCTTATTGTTATTACTATTTGTTTATTTCACTTCTTTATGTACGTACTTGAATTTGCTGTTGTGAATTGTTTACTGTAATATACCATTTGTTGTAAAAACCATTGATTAAATGCTTAAATATACTTCGTATTCGAATGTAAGACGACTCTTGATATTTACAGCTGAAAATTTGGAAAAAAAGGTCGTCTTAGATTCAGGTGAATACGGTAATACAAACGTAAAAACAACTACAAAATCACTTCAAAGAACGCATTGCACACTTCAAACACAGTACAGTTGAATCCCAGTTATCAGGAATTCCTGGGGAATTGGTTTTTCCGGTTGCTTGAGTTTTACTGAATAGGCTTCAATAAAGCATTTGGATACCAAAATAAGGAACATATGAGGTCTGACAAAAAAGTAATGTGACTGATTTTTTTCTGGCTGTATCAGCAACAATGTAGCATTCTACCGCATATAATGTTTTACTTTGTTTCTTCCCCCACTCTTCCCCAAAATTTCACTGGCGTGCGTTCGTTCTGTCTCGAGTAATAGCTTAAAGAGTGAAGAGGTGTTTGGGTACCTCGTTACAGAAATGGAAGGGCGAAACATCGCACAGCGTTACGCCATTTTATTTTGTGTGAAACTCGGTGAAAATGCCACCGCAACTTATGGAAAACTTCAGAAGGCTTTTGGAGAAGAGACAATGTCAAGATCACAAGCTTTCCGTTGGCACAAAATGTTTTCCAACGGCAGAACCACCGTTGAAGACGAGCAGCGCTCCGGGCGACAATCAACCTCTCGGACGGACGAAAAAACAGCTCTGGTGAAGAATCTTGTGCGATCCGACCGAAAATTGACAGTGAGAATGATCGCCGATGAACTGGGCATGAATTGGGAAACCGTACATACAATATTGACTGAAGATTTGCGAATGAGAAAAATTTGTGCGAAGATGGTTCCCAGAAATCTCACGGAGCAACAACAGGAAGCACGGATGAGTGTGTGCGCCGATTTGTTGGAACGTGTGGCAGCCGACCCAGGGTTACTGGACTAAGTGATCACTGGTGACGAGAGTTGGTTTTTCCAATATGATCCAGAAACCAAACATCAAAGTTCACAGTGGTGCTCGTCGGGATCACCAAGGCTGAAGAAAGCACGCATGTCCAGATCAAAAGTGAAATGCATGCTTGTGTGCTTCTTCGATTCCAATGGCATCGTTTACAAAGAGTGGATACCTCCTGGAAAAAGTCAATCAACAGTACCACGTGGAAATCCTCGAGAAATTGCGAAAGCGAGTCAATTGGATTCGTCCAAACATCACCAGAGACTGGATTCTCCATCACGACAATGCTCCGGCTCATTCCGCCCTGTCAGTAAGGCAGTTTTCGGCCGCCAAAAGCATTTCAGTGTTGCCGCAGCCCCCATATTCGCCGGATCTCGCCCCTTGTGACTTCTTTTTATTCCCAAAAGTAAAGTTGGTGGTGAAAGGACACAATTTTCAGTCAACAAAGGACATCCAAACAGCCGTAACTCAGGCCTTGAACAGCATTTCAAAGGATGACTTCCAGAAATGCTACAGACAGTGGCAGGACCGTTGGCGAAAGTGTGTGCACTCAGAAGGGTGTTATTTTGAAGGAGACCACATTACTGTAGATCAATAGACACCATAAATTTTTTTTTGAACTTGTCTCATTACTTTTTTGTCAGACCTCGTATGCAGAATTATGCATTCACCTTGGAATTGCTAACCTGTAGACTAAGTACTGACAATTGTTCTTAAATAATTCCTTGACATACAAGGAAGTAAGGAAACTCAAATATACAAGTATTCAACATGTTTAATTGCAATATTTTTAATATTTACTAACTACATTACATCCCATAGAGTTTCTCGTATGCCTATCGGTATTAGCTTCTCTTTTGTTCTAATAACAACTGGTGATAAGGATTACCTTAGTCCAACCATTAGAATTTTCTGACAAAAAATTGTTTCCTTGTCCGAAAAAAGGAGAGAAATTATCCACACCCAACACAATGTGTTAGCAGAAATTCTTGTGGCAAACTGATGTTAAACAACAGAGAAGTGAATAGTGACATGCAATCATGACACCATTACATACAGTGCAGTTAGTAAATATTAAAATAATACAATTAAACATGTTGATAGTTATATACTCCTTAACCAATGTTTCAAAAAAGTCACAAAATGTATCAGCAGCTTCTTGGTCAGCCGATTTTTATCACCCGAAACATCTAGATGTCTGATCCTAATCTTAAAACGGATTAGCCATCTCTCTGAAAATTCACACAGTTCACTAATCTCTATTTGTTTATAAAAATCTTTGGCCTCTTTTCAATCAACATTGGTCCAGAAATGCTTTATAGAAAACCATTCACAAATAGCAACATCCAATTGCGCAAGTTTCGGCTTACGAACAGTGCGCAGATATTCAATTCCTCTAGTTGTCTCAGATGACAACGAATTTCATTAACTGTGATTTCTGTGCCTTAATGTCATAAATAGTGAAAGAACCGACATTGAACTCCTTCATTGCAGTTCTCACCTTTCTCTAAATGTTTTATTGTATCAAGTTGCTGCGTTAAGGTTAGCATAACTTGTTTATTACCTTTAGTGCATATTGGAGTTTTAGGAGGCATTTAAAAAGGATGTGTGTGAAATATTTTATTTAACACAAACACCGATCCCAAGAAACATCCACAATTGCGTACTGCGACCGTTGAAAACGCCAATTTTAGTGGTAACATTCCAAACTAGATGTAACAAAAAGGAGATGCTGGTTGCATGAGTGCTGGAAAACTGATAGTTTACTGTATATTTGAAAAATCAAACACCGTTAAACATATCCAAGAAACACACCACTCAATCACTACTAACTATTTTAAACACCCAGTGATTGAAAATTAAATGCACTAGAAAGTCTACAAATTTTCAAAAATCAAACCAGGTCTATGAACAATGATCTCAGTGAATATTCAAATGATTAACATTTAGAAAATTGACACTAGAAAGTAACAACTTTTTATTTCCACAAGGATTATCTTCCTAATATGCTAATCCAACTCACAACATACATTATTTAAAGGACCAGATAAACAAGATATCTAGAAATAAAATTCTATTTAAATGCTCAGACTTAAATTTGCCATTTTCTCAAATATAGAGGAAAATGATTAGGTATTCTTCTAAAATTTGAGATTCAGGCAAATATGGCATATCTGGCATCTAATTCCTAATATTTTTTTATAAAAGAGTACAACTTGCTCATAAAAGCTCTGCAAAATCTAAGACCTATCAAATGAGGCCTTCTAGAGCTAGATGCCAAAAATGGCATGAAATTACACTATGATTTTCACATCACTCACCTCATTGATAAAACCATAATGTACAAGCTCATTGGCTAACCCTGATGACTCATCTTGATCAGAAATAGGACAGGTAAGCTGTCGATTCATCTTGTCATCCATGCGTAGAAGCACAGTCATCTGTTCAAAATAAAGTTTTTCTTCGATAAACGTCTTCATTTACTATTAAAACACACGACTTCTGACACGCTTTAAAACGTTGAAAAGATTCCTGGAAAGTTAGGGATAATTTTTGTATAATTTCTCTAAATTTAGATTCCCAATTTAAATTTCCCCAATTAAAATCTGCATGCTTTGCAATTATGAAAAAAAACATTGCAAGCAAGAGTAAATAAATCAAAAATTGCAGCAAAGGTATAAATTGTTCAAAAACTTAAGAAAAATCCAATTCTATTTGGTCCTGGAGTACTGTTCACATCAACACCCACCAAATATGACAGAAGAGCATTCATACAAATTCGCATAATATCACTCAATAAAGTAAGACATTTAAGGAAAAACACATGGGTGACAAAAAAAAGTTTAATGATCTTCAAGAGACATATTAAGTCATCAAAATTTCCAGAATTTTGAGATATTATAATTCTTCAATGCACCCAATAATGACAAAACTACCATTATTTTAAAAAGTCATGTGCAATAATTTCAAGTATTTTCAAGCAAACCTCTTTTCTTAAAAAAAAACACCCATACTGTCAGAGAAAAATAATTTTAATATTCAGTTTTCACTAATGGCTAGTTTAAGTGATTCTGTATGCCAGGCAAAAGAGAGGAACATCTTTTACAGATCTACATCTAAACCTATTTGTACTATGCAATACAAATCCTTTTAATTATGTAAAAGCATTTAGTTGCATGCTACTGCTTCTCATCCAAATGGAAAAAATTACACAAGTATGAATGATTGTAAAAACATTACATCAGAAATGAACACAGTTAAACTATCAAACCATATACTTCTGCAATTGAAATACATATTTCTTTCAAAATATTTGGAAAAAAAATCATATCAGAAGCAGCTAATCAACCACATTAAAGTTAAAATTGCATAATCAAATGCTTTCCTACAGCAAGGAGATAAGTATATACTGAATTGACTAGAACGTTATGTTAATGGTAAAAAAACAACATGAAAGATGAGAAAAAAATAAAGATATTCTCACTGAAAGACTGGAGGGTGACTCCTCTTCCTTGGGTTTGATGGAGCACATCATGTTAACGACACGTCTTGTCTCCACGTCCACTGGAGGGTCACTTGCACCAGTTCCCCCCTTCTCTCCTCCAGACTCTCCTCCTGAACGACCGCCGCTCACACCTTCCGAGCCCCTTGTAGGACCCCCTACTCCTGTAGAGTCATCGGGAGGAAGGTGAGACGAAGTGGGCAGCGATGAGGTTGGTTTAGAGGAAGGAGGGACGGAAGAGGGCATTGAGGAGGGAACGGGAGGGGGCGAGGTGGATGACGGGAGGGGAGGTGGGGGAGCGATGAGAGACGAAAAGGCCGTGAGTGGGTAGATTCCATACCTGGAGAGACAATAATACAGATGGATAAAAAAACTCTTTTCTGACATAGCAGCAAGGATGGAATTCTGGCAAATTATCGTTTAACACGTTTGCAGACAAGACGGCTATAGCCGTCGTCATGTAATACTGTTTAGGGGCAAGACGGTGATAGCAGTCATGCCTTATAATTACTGATAATTTCTTGTAAAGCATTAACATATATGTCTGTCTTTATACAAGTTTCAAAATCTATTGGAGAATACAAATGTACATTTTCATTTCTAGAATAATACGGCAATCATCGACTGTCCACGAAAGTGTTAAATATTAAGCCCACCTCACGTCTTCCACAAACTTCTCCAACTTTTCTGCCACTGGCACATCAGCAGCTCTCACAGCCACACCAGGACGTCCATCTGGATGCCTTATTTCAGCCAAAACACCTTCTAATGGTGCAGAGGAAGGATCAGAGGGGGAGGGAACAGGAGGTGCTGCAGAGGAATGCCCTCTGCCAACTCGTTGCACCACTTCCTCAGTCACGCTTTCCATACCATTGCCACCACCTGTTGGATGCAAAAACAGACACAAATACAACAAATGGATTTTAAGGATTCATTTGGTTTAATAAAGAGCTTCACGCTTTTGTATTCTTGGTAACATGATACAGCAGAAACCACTTAACATAAAAATGGATAAGATGAAATACTGGCCAACGCAAAATCTACATCCGGTCCATTTCCATACCAGAACTATACATTGCAATAAATAATCCATTTAACTGATAGCACAAAAATTTTTAAACATCACATTAACTGACTACATCTCCAGCAATTAACATAATCCTAATAAATAAATTTTAACTAACCATTACATTGCAGATTCTGTTGAACCAATGAACAAATTTTAAATAAACTAGGGGCTCCGCCCCTACTTGCTTCGCTTGCTCCATATTCTCACCTGCTTCGCGGGCTCGTTAGCAGACTCTCGTGTGCGTCGAGAGGAAGGTGTGAAGGGGGAAAAAGAAATATAAAATCAAATAAATTCATTGACTCTTGATTATAGCACTTCTTTGGACACTATATTTGAAATCGTGTTATCTCATCCAACGGTCAGGTAGATCTTGACCCGTCTCGATCGAGTTCCAGATAGGACCACGTACAGTTGACCATGGCCGAACAGGCTTATCCTGATCAATGCAGAGACTGACTATCGAGAAGCTCTGACCCTGCGCCTTATTGATGTTCATCGCAAACGCAAGCCGTACGCAGACATTCTGAGGCCCTTGACACTGTACTATTGGGGCCCCTGGTGCTAAATTATTGGGAGCCCTGCAATCGTGGTATATACTGAAACCTCACCTAACGACTATCCCTTTATTTGACTCCCCATTTCAATAAATTAAGTAACACAGTGCAAAAAATAAGATTTTCGTTCATGGCTTTTAAAATGAGATATTTAAAATTCTGAGATTATACATAAAATATTTTTTTCGGGACCCCTTACTGGAAGGGGCCTCTGGCGCAAGAGGTGCGACCCTCCTTAAATCCGCCACTGGCCATACAGAGAACTGTTTCCTGTGCTGGATGAACGGCAGTTTGGTATGGGATATGGCCGCGATCTCACCTAGTCGAATGCCCCTCATTTCCTCGGTGAACAGTATCTTCCATTCGATCTTGCGAATGACTTCACCTCCGTAAAGCTTCCGAAGGACTGCAGTTGGGGGTGGAGTTTCAAAAGCGGGCTTGATGGATGTTGGACAAATATTGGTTTAAGTGGGAACGGTGTGTGTGGAGTGAGGGGCACTCAGTGACATATACTGTTTTCAAGGCCAAGTGTCTGACACGACTGTCATAGTATTTTTATTAGTATAGAGAGATAATCATGTTATAAGTTTTCTACATAAAAGTCACTAGGGTCTTTATTTATCAATGCGAGTGATGTAGGTTTATGGAAAAATCAAAATAAGGATCTTGTTTTTTGCTACTATTTTTCACAGGTTTATTAATTTATTGTTGCTAGTTAATGTGTAAAATACCGGGACATAGTATTATTTCTAGATGCCAGTCACAAAATTAAAAATAAAATGAGAGTGAAGAATCTCACACAACTGAGCCTTTGGGTTTTTAGAATATCCAGAAATTTAAAAAAATTCTTAAAGTTAAGGTGAGTTACAAAAGTTTAAAGTGGTACAATATCTGCTAGTATTCAACTAAGAAATTTTTTATTTTATAAGGGGATGAATATATACCAAATATATTTGTGTATAACGCTCACCTGTACTTTTTGCCAAAAAATCCCAAGTTCTTATACCCTATGTATAACGCACACCCTTGATTATTGTGAGGGTAGAAGAACAAAATTTTAGAATTATATCATCATGTTAAGTATTAACTAGAGTACCATAAATGAATACATGTGTTAAAACATTAAATTATTGCCAGTTAAAATTTTTAAAATGCTTGGACTTGCCCATAAGTATTACGTTTAATAAGCTCCACATTATGTCTTAGAGAGACGACATCAACAATGAAAGCGATTGAGTTGAGGTAGCAACAACTTCATACATTAAGTTGGTCAAACTGATGCCATGTAGAAAACCACAGCGTCACTGCTGCCAATCCTTTTAAATCAGACAAAAAGGGATCTAGACAGAGTATTGATTTATAGTGGATTTTGGTTCTCTGTTTCCTATCTCATTCTATAACTGTTTAATAAAAGCAATAATGTGAAAATTTAACAAACAAATCTGGAAACAGGAAACTAGCGACAGGTAAGATTAAGTTCATACACATCATTCTACATTCCATGGGTTTTTGATTACTTGCATTGTTAATTATACATACTGTAATCATTAATTAAATAAAATTAGCTTATTCTATATTTTTTCTTTACAATTCGAGTTTTGCAGGGAGTCTACCAGGTGATTATGCAAAGACTACAGCAATCAGCTAATGAAATACGGAATACATATTTGGAGATGGAGTTATAAATGTATGGAAGTACCGTATTCACCTGAATCTAAGACGACCTTTTTTTCCAAATTTTCAGCTGTAAATATCAAGAGTCGTCTTACATTCGAATACGAAGTATATTTAAGCATTTAATCAATGGTTTTTACAACAAATGGTATATTACAGTAAACAATTCACAACAGCAAATTCAAGTACGTACATAAAGAAGTGAAATAAACAAATAGTAATAACAATAAGAAAAACATGACGGGAATAATAATTATTTAGACTAATAATCATCGTCGACGATCATAACACAGACGACGTACTTTCATCTTGCACGTAATTGCAACCGCAATGTCAAAACAAATGAGAGCGGAAATTATTGGGATTCCCCTTTCAAACGACGCACCGCGATTCACTAAGTGTGACAGTAATTTTGAGTTGTGCATTCTTGATTTAAATGCACAACCCTTAAGTTAAAATGACAGATCATGTTGAAGTAAGTGGCACGAGTGCAAAGGGAAAGTTAACAAAGGAATTAGACGGAGCTAAGATACAAATTTTAAGCTGATCGTGATAAATTACGCCGAAAAAACTAATAACTGTGATGCGAGTAGAAAGTTCGGTGTATCTGAGGCAAATGTGCGTCGATGGAAACTCTCAAAACAGGAACTAGAAAAAGCCAAAGCCACAAGGAAGTCGCTCAGTGGTCCAAAATTAGGCCGATTTCATGACATTGAAGAAGAAGTAGTCAAGTTTGTGCGTACCATGAGGAAGAACGGTATGCCTGTTTCGACTGAAAGTATTATACTTAAAGCTAATGAAATTACTAGAGGACTTAATATATCATTGCAAGAATTCAAGGCCAGCAGAAGTTGGTGCGTGAGAATGATGCGACGAAATAATTTTTCTTTACGGCGACGAACTTCGCTGTGTCAGAAATTGTCAGAAGACTATGTAGAAAAACTTCTCGCTTACCAGAAATACGTAATTGGACTTAGAAAAACCAATAATTACATTTTGAGCCAAATAGGAAATGCCGATGAAACTCCGGTTTTATTCTACATGCCATCTAATTATACTGTGAACGAAAAAGGTGCGAAGTCCGTCCTAATTAAAACTACAGGCAACGAAAAAATGCGAGTCATGGTAATGTTGGCGGTTTTAGCAGATGGGACTAAATTACCACCATATGTGATTCTAAAGCGGAAAACAATGCCTAAGAAACATTTGCCAAGTGGAATAATAGGTGTCAAGAAAAGGGGTGGATGACTAAAGAACTAATGAGAGATTGGTTACATGTGGTGTGGAATAGACGGCCAGGAGCTTTACTGAAACAAAGAGGAATGCTTTCACTGGATGTATTCAAGGACACTTATCTCCTGAAATTAAAAACATAATGAGTGCGATGAATATTGATCTTATTGTAATACCTGGAGGAATGACATCGCAACTTCAAGTTTTAGATGTTGCTGTCAATAAGTGTTTTAAAAATAATTTAAAGGTTTTGTATTCTGAGTGGTTACAGAGTGGAACTCACACTTTAACACCAAAAGAAAATCTTAAGAAACCTGAAGTTGCAATGCTCTGCCAATGGATCAAGGCATCGTGGCAACAAATAAATGCAAAAGTAATGGTGAAAGGATTTAAGAAATGCTGCTTATCTAATGCCATGGATGGGAGTGAGGATGATGTTTTGTGGGAGGCTGATGATGAAGTTGAGAGTGATTAAGATAGTGAGCATGAGGAAAATAGTGAAGCTTGCATAGACAGTGATGATGACTATCACAATAAAATGATTTTATGCAGCACTTGGATTGAAATGTTTTTTTGTTGTCCTGAAATGAGTATATTCTTTCAATGTATTTACTTTATTTTTAATGTTATCTTAAATTGAATGCTACCATTTAATTTGTTTGAAAACCTGAATGGTTCTATTTGTGATGTGATCTTATGATTTTAAAATGTTAAAAGACATTCAAGAAAAGTATAAGAGAAAATAAATATTTCACAAGATTTATAATTTTTGTAGTAATGAAGGTCAATTTGAGCTTTTTTCTGTTTTGGAATCATCAAAATGGGGGGTCGTCTTAGATTCAGGGTCGTCTTGGATTCAGGTGAATACGGTAATTACCATAATTTTCCGATTATAATACGCATTTTTTTCTTGAAATAGTTGACAGAAAGTTAGGGTGCGTATTATATATTGTTATAAATGCATACAACTTTTTCAGTACGGAAATAATTTATATTTTCGAACAAGTTTTTACCAATAAATCGTAATTTCAATGCATTTCGATAACATTCCTTTAAATATTGTTTTTAAAAACATAAATAAGAGTATTTATTTAGTTACTTTAGCTGTCAGAATTACTAAAGCCTAGGAATTCATTACCACTCCCCTCACTGTCCTCAAACAGTTCCTCGGCGATCCTGTGTTCTCTCTCATCGTCTACGTAAATTGCATTGCCGAGAACATTTTACACACCTTGATTGACTTGTAGGAATGATGTTGCTGGGAAGCAAAGGACGAACTGTTATTCCAACTGACCAGGTTAGTACAAAAGGCAACATTGAGACTGAAGTTTTTATACATTGTATCTATCTTTAATGAGAGTCAGAACGTAACGTGATATTTTTGTAAACTCTCTCACACATATCTAGTTTGGCAGCAAAGTGCGAACTCATACTCCAAGGACCAGATTAATACAAAAGGCAACATTGAGACTGTTTTATACATTGTATTGATCTTTAAAGGGAGTCAGAACGTAACATGATATTTTCGTAAACTTTCTCACAAATATCTAGTTTGGCAGCAAATCGCGAACTCCTATTCCAACCGACCAGATTAATACAAAAGGCAACGTTGAGACAAAATGTTTTTTTATACAGCATAGGGATCTTTAATGGGAGAGTCAGAACATAACGTGATATTCTTGTAAACTCTCTCACATGTATCTCATTTGGCAGCAAGGCGAGAACTGTCCCGATGCTACACATAGTCAAGTAAAATTACATTGATCTTTTACAAAGAAATAGGTGCTTATTATACATAGTAATAAGAGAATTTTCACATTTCACCCAAGAAAATATGGGTGCGTATTATAATTGGAAAATTACGGTAGGTGTTTTATATGTTTAATTAATATATGTATAACCTGGATTATTGATAATTAGTGCAGTTTTCTCCTTAATTCACCCAAAAAGTGAGAATATGGTGTGAAGTCGGTACATTTTAATTTCTGATTTTAAATGCACAGAAGTGTTGCCTGTGTATAACGTGCACCCCTCCTTTATGACCTAAAAATTTAGTCTTCAAAATGCACATTATACATGAGTATACTATACTTGCTCATGTTATACCTGCTCATTTTTCCTAAAAAATTTTTAAGCTTGGTTTGGACAAAATTCAGACATTAGGTTATTCTGAAAGTCAGTTACATCATTCAACAGAGAATAGAGCCCATCTTATGGCTGAAAAAACATCAAGAACAAGCACTTAACAAATGCCTGCCTCAGGTATCTCCAATAGTCACAACAAGGTTATAAAATATCAGTTGCGCATTCTGGCTACAAAGCAGCCCTCTTCAGCAGTAATTCACCAAAAAAGATTCTCAAGTTCTCATAAGAAAAATTGAAAATAGTTTTATTCCAAGAAGGTATCCAGTTCAATAATAGCATGTGACTGTATTTATTACCGTATCTGCCCGAATACAAACCGATGTTTTTTGTCGAAATGTATCGTGAAAAAATCAACCCTCGGCTTAAATGCGAGTCCGAGGAAAATTTGGGTTATCGTTAAATCTCGAAGTCTCTCATTGCTTTCATGTTCAAATGATAGTACTATATTTTTCGTAAAGTATATATCTGACCTACGATGAATATATATAAAAATATCTTGGCGAGATCGCTTGCATAAATTGACGATTACGCAAAATGCGTTGACGGCTTTGAATGCTCAACTGTTTGAATTTCGGTAAAACTTTACATGGAACGTGTATAATTATAAAAATGCAGTTTCTTAAGGCAATGTAAATGCTAATTTAATTGGAAATAGACTTGGATGAAAAATTACCTTGGCAAGATTGCTTACTATATTTGACCTTTTGTGAAAATGAAGATGAAATTATTGTCATTGAATGTGGAACATTATCCGACAACGCAAAATTATTAATTGGAGTAATATCTCAAAATGTCAACAACTAAACCATTTCCCACTCATTTCTTTGATCTCGAATAATGTATTCTAAGCCGTGCATGAATGCCCGGCACACTTCAGCATAAAATCTACGAAATTTACGTTTTTGCCAAAAAATTGTGGAAATTTTTGGGGGGTCAGCTTCTATTCGGGCAGATACGGTACTTTCAAGAAACAGTAATTGTAAACCTTACAGAGGTAAAGTCTTACCAGCTCTCCGAACAAGTGCATGGGCAGCCAGCAGCTTAAGAGAATGCACTTCAAACAAAAGAGGGTGAAACAATAACTCCCTAGCCCCTGGCCTCTCCTGGGGATCAGTCTTCAAACATCTACAAAATAATACAAGCTAATATAATATGCATTAAACAATATACTATATGGCTAGTCAATTCATAAATAAGTCAGTTAACATACATCAGGGATGGCAAATACGTGGCATGCAAGCGATTTTGCTTGGCATGCATTAAGCTTATATTTTCTGCATAGAATATTAAGTTTCTTAGAGAAGTAAACTAGTGGCACATAAAAAAAATTCTCATGATTCACATTACTTTCTTGGCATGCAACACAAATATCATTTATCATCCCTGACATACATCAATCATTCACCAACATAAGACTAGTTTAAAATTGTTTTAAACCTAATTCATGAATTCCCAAACAAAAATATTGTAACCACACACAAATTACTTGCAAATAAAACTAATTATTTTCTAATAAATATAAGGATTTGCCTTTCTCTGAAATGTTTTACTGAATAAGTCTTAAAATAAGGCTAACTTGAGCCCTAGAAACACAAGCACAGATTAGAATAGAGGTGATGTAGAGATGATGGTGACATCAAAGTGAATTCTATATTCCTCTCTTAAAGAGCCACCAGCACAGGAAAGAGATGAGATGTTTTAAATATGTATACCCACATATATTGTTTACTAAAGAAAATCTCTCTCCAAAATCAGGAATGTGTACAGAATAGAAAATTGAGTTTTTTTACTACTGTGAAGTTACAATGGAAATATCCAAATCAGTAAATTATAAGTAAACATTAGATTTAAGTGAAAAAGAAGAAACACTGGAAAATTTAATATGACTGCCTTGTGTAACAGCAGTTCAAAAATATATTTCATTAAATTTATGAATAAAAATACATCTCTTGTGGAAAACAGAAGCTGATATACAATATATAAATTTCATGATGGAATATCTTCAAGCTATTCCTTGAGGAGTTTAAAACAATAGCCAAATAATTAAGTAGCACCCTGTAAAGAGTGTGCCACTGTGGTGTTAAACGGAAAGGGTAAAGCAATCAAAATTCTTAGCACCAAGATAACAACAGAATTTACCTGCGGATAAAGTCACGTTGGGAGGGGTCTTCAAGAGCTTCAATGGTTCGGTTTATGTGGTCTTCAGTGACAAGAGATCCTGAATCTCCATTACCTTGTATCTCTAAGGCTGCCATCTCAAGGGCGCAGATACCAAAGGAATATATGTCCACGGAAGGAGTGGTTACACTTGCTAAAACAGAATAAAGGCATGGACTTCAGCAATAGAAAATGATTCTCACACCTGGGTTCCTCACAAATAGATCATTAAAAAAAAGTTTGTCATGAAAATACCAATGTAAATATTCAATTGTTATAAGCGTTATAGTGAGAAACAAGTCCCATTTTCAATGTGCTTATGGTGAATTATAAATCAAAGTTAAACTTGCTTTGTTTACCAAAAAATAGTATATTAGGAAACAATCTCTGCTGACAATATAAATATTACAATGTGGTTGTTTTATATATGACCGGCAAATAGCAATGCAATTTTCAGGATCCACACAAATAGGAAGATGCTTACTTCCATATTCTGGGGCCAAGAAGTGCATGCTCTTCATCTTCTCACGACAAGTCTTTACATGTTGATGGATGGCATCTGGAGCCACTACAAAGGAATTGAATTACGTCAAACAATGAAAAATTAAGCAGTAACATTATTTATTAATAGAAAAATTCAAGGTGGTTTATTAATGCAGTATAGGATTTTATTAGATGACAAACTGAATAAAAAGAGAGTTATCTTTTGAAGGGAAAGTCATCGTAAAACGAATTACTGTAAAAAATTCTAATTGAATCATTTAAAATGATATATATGAACAAAATTAAATGAGATAAACCATTTAATGATATTTTTGCAATAAAAAACTTTTAACACAGAACAAACGTTTTCCTGAAAAAAAGAGATCACACAGAATAGTTTTGGGTGATAAAAATAGCACAGTTACAAGTTTAAAGTTTAGGGAAGACTTACCTATCTTGTCATCTTTTAATCACAAAATCTTTTTTGCCTGAGAAAATACTTGAAAATTATGACATCCAACACCTAAACTTAAATATTTACAAAACATCAGTCGTGGTAAAAACACTATGAGCTATCCTCCATTTTCACATCAATGCAGTTACTTACAAATATAAAATTCAGCAAAAAATAACTACTCTTTCATAAAAGATGGATGGAATCCTCTATCCCATCTTGAAACTAAATAAACAGCTATTAGGTTTTTCTTTCTTGAAGCTACAGTAAAACTCGTTTATATCGATCACGCCTAAAACGAAATCTCGGCTATAACGAAGAAATGTCTCGGTCCCTTGAACTTCTCCATAAGGGCAATGGTTAAATTTCTCGGATGTAATGAACACGCATTTTACGAATTCTCGGCTGTAACGAAAAAATGTTTGGTCCCGTGGCAAAAAGTGCCCCATATATAACGAATTTTGGCGAGCAGAGCGATAAGTAATGAATAGTTTCTGCAGGTTTACCGTGCACTTGTTCATAGAGGTCCCCTTCCTCTATCTACCCCTTCCATATGAATTTCCACGCTCCCTTTGTTTTGAAATTGATATTAAAAATGTGAAATGTTTATGTAAATTAATTACCATAATAATAATATTAATTGACCATTTAAAAAATCGTATGTAATAGCAGTCAAACATTGTCGCGAAGTTGATAAGCATCTCTTTGCATATGTAAGTACGGCATTGAAGTCGACTCACTGCAAATACAGTAAAAGCTGTGTTATCCGGCTATCTTGGGGATTGTGGAAAGCCGATTAGGAGAAATATCCGGCTAGGGGAGCAATTTTCGCTTTTAACTTCGCAAATTTAGCATTAACCAAACAAAATTGGGCTTAGGTTCACTATCGTACTCCCCAAACATAACTATGCATGGGGTTTGCATTTTCCATTTTAATTCTTCCACACCTAGTTAGATATAGACACTATTTACCCATTCTTATTTAATACGTTGCTATGCTTACATGCAAAACAAAAAGACTATTGAAAAGTTTAGGGAAGTTTGGGGATTACGGCAGTGAACCTGTTCCCAAAATTGAATTTATTGGATTATATCTTTCTTATTTATCTTTATTATTTATCTTCATTTACTCTATTAGAAAAGGACGAAATTATTTAATTCTTCTGAACATTTCTGTGAAAACCAGTCATATAATATTTTATCCGGTTCCTCCATTTTTGGCTTATGAAGCGTATGATGTTTATTAATTGATTTACTTGTCTCAGAAGATGACACAAATTTCATTAATTTAGCCTTATGAGCCTTGATATCGTAGAGCGTGGAAGATCTGATGTTGAATTCTTTTGCTATGGCTGCTCTATTTTTTCCTTTTTCAATTCGTTTGATCAGCTCCAGCTTATGTGTTAGCGTTAAAACAAGCTTTTCTCTCCTGTTCCTTGCTTTTAGGTATTTATTTTGATGCCATATTCAATGGATGGGTAATTTTTTAAAGAATAAAAAGCGATAAACTGGAAATTGTAGAAGTACACCAAAACATCTAGACAATGCAAATGGCTTACGTAACCAAAAACGCCATGCTTACTCGGCAGCCACAGAAGTATACGGAGTAAATACATAATATATACACCTCATATTTTAAAATTTTAAAGTGGAAGTTGTGGTATTACACACATACAATTCACACAAAAATTCATAAAAAAAGAAAAAGAAATACAAAATGAATTGTATTTGTGTAATTTCCGGTATCTAAGGGTGGCCGGTTCTAAATAGCCGGACAGCACAGCTTTTACTGTATGTGTATACGTGTTATATGGGATGTATTGGCCAAAAACCATGTTTCTCGTATATAACATAGTCACGCTTATAACGAAGCAATGAGTCGGTCCCCTCAAATACGTATTAAACGAGTTTTACTGTAATTATGACTCCAATAATTACAAATTTCACCTAAATGACATGAATAGAACTCAAAAGTAATGTCTTTAGATATAAAATTTGAGTCTTTTATAAGGATGGATGATATCTCACCTGAGCCTATTTTAACCAAGCCATTGTGCTGAATGAAGATGGTATCACAGGTGAGGTTGGCGTGAACTATGGCTGGTGAACAGGTATGCAGGTAACTGAGGAAGGAGAGTCAAAAAGACTACACAATGCTACAAGATGAAAAAATAACTCACATCAATCCTTACTTACTTACCAACTACAACAGCATTAAATGATTTTTAAATACTCAAGCATCTTAAGGTAAGGCAGTTTTCATTCAACACAATAAGTACATAATTCCAGTTAATAAATTAATATAAGCATTGTTTGCCTATTCAACTGAATATAAGATCATGATACCCATAAAGCATGCTATCAAATTAATAGCTGTTATGGTAATAGTAAAGATAATACCAATCTGACAAGGAGAGGCTCACCTCTTCGGGTGACGGATTTCCTTAAAAATCGGTAGGTAGGTAGCCCTCAACTCCACAACCACGAATAACCTCCCTTTTGGGCGTATATATCCAGAAAGTTAGCAACAAAATGGATTTATAATTTTCGATTTCGTGGTTAACAAGGTATATACCTATTTTGCGGCATTGATTGTCGTTGTAGCGGTGGCCCAGCGGTAACGTGGTGACTTGCCGTTACGAAGGTTGTGGGTTTGATCCCAAGGAGAGTGCTATTTTTTTCTGACTTATTATGGTGTGATTTTTTTGTTTATTTTTTCAGCGCCTTTTTCTATAAATGCTGATGTTTTATAAATTTTCTGTGGAGAGCAGTGCTTTACGAGGTGCTCTCTTTGTAAAAGAAAGTTGTTTCCATTGTTTTTATGATTCATCCCACCCAAGTCATTGCAAAGAAGAAAATGCTACTGAATAAATAGTATTGTTAAAACGGTAGAGGATAAAATGAAAACAAAAAAAGAAGGAAAAAATAAATTTGAAAAAAGACCCAAAAAAAACAAAAACACGAAATTATGCACAAGTGGATTAAAAATTTATAAAACATCAGCATTTATAAAAAAAAGGCGCTGAAAAAATAAAAAAATCACACCATAATAAGTCAGAAAAAAAAATAGCACTCGCCTTGGGATCGAACCCACGACCTTCGTAACGGCAAGTCACCACGTTACCGCTGGGCCACCGCTACAACGACAATCAATGCCGCAAAATAGGCAAATACCTTGTTAACCACGAAATCGAAAATTATGAATCCATTTTGTTGCTAACTTTCTGGATATATACGCCCAAAAGGGAGGTCATTCGTGGTTGTGGAGTTGAGGGCTACCTACCTACCGATTTTTAAGGAAATCCATCACCCGAAGAGGTGAGCCTCTCCTTGTGAGCCAAATCACATGAACTGTCATTCACTTGAACATAACCTATAATTTCAAAGCAGTTTATAATGTTTTGTTACATTTAATTATCATATTTTGGAATTTTTAAAACCAAATGTCTTAAAATTAAGAGAACACTTTGATGTTCAGAGCAACTCCTTAAGCCATTAGATGATTTTGATAATTCATTTATGGATGAAAACTGTTATCTGCCTACCAGATACCTTCAAATACTTAGTTATCAGAAATAATTCCTTCCAATGTCATATAAATAGCAGAGAAAAATACTAGTTTTCCTGAAATTAAAATCCAAATTAATGTGAACTTATTAAAAGAGTGATTACCTAAGGGCTGAAAGAATTTGCGTGCACCAACGCTTCCAAGCCGAGAGTGGCAACCTTTTGACATTGCGTTTGGTACGCTTGAGAAACTGCTTTAGGGATCCAGAGGACATATACTCTGTGATGAAAATGACCTGTAAAAAAACAGGCATAGTTAATTAATATGGATTTCTTGTCATGTTCTGTATCACTTTGGTTGCTAATGCAAAACATTCATCTATAACAACCTTAAATGGAGTTAATTAAAGAAGGCAATATTTGTACTGAAGATATTCTCTCTCTCATGAAATTTTCAAACAAAACTATACAAGGATGAGTTTTACCATATAAAATTTTTATCATTAATTATTATATATATCACTTCAAGATGCTTCTTAATTAATGAAAGATATTTTTCTATGCATAAAAATATTACAAAAACGGAATTACAAATAACAGTTTATCAATTTTGATGAAATTTACAACTAAGTAGAAACCTTGAATCTTATTACATTTTTATTTGAACATGACCTATGTTATTCAAATCTATTATCACAAAAGGATAAAATAACATAACTTACTCGAGGTTTGTCATCATGGGTGTCAGTCCAATATCGATGAAATTTCACAATGTTTGGATGCTCTAGTCGAGTGAGGTTTTCAAAAACTGTACGGATCTTATCTTCCTGTGCCTTAAAGTTCTTCCTCTCAGAAAATTGAACCTCATTCCAGACTACCTCCACACCTTCCTCTGTGTCCATTGCAAGATAGGCACAGTCGATGCCAGGCACATCTCTCTGTTCTACCTGGTAATAGAAGTCAAAAGTGAGTGAACATATTATTTCTTAAATAAATCGACGTTAGGACTATTAAATTAATGGAATTTTGCTTAAAAACTACGTAGAATCCTTTACATTGCTTGAAAACTGATACATTAACGCACTGACGAACAGGTTATAAATAATATAAAAAGTAAGACATTCGTTATACAACTATAAAATTTTACAAGATGAATACAAGACGTACTTTACGTACTGTGCAGTTTGAAATTAAGTAGTGATATACAAGATTAATTTCAGACTGTTACACAAGATGGCATAAAAATTATGAACTATTATTATATCGGCTTTAATTTTCTTTTACGTAAACATATTTATAACACGCTGATAAATAATATAAGTTATTCATGATAAATTTATAATTAGACTACACTAACCCGCATAACAACAAAGCTGTAACTTAATAATTATTAATTTGTTTTTTATTCAATTCAAACACGGATAGTATTATAATATATATAATAAAATAAAATAAGATTATATAATTAAATCGGAGCCATATTCACATCCAATACTGTCACGCGAAATAAATCCTTGATGCAACAAGCACACACTGACACGTCCGGCTATCAATTTTTCTGTACTCGTTAATCATGTTAGATCGACATATTTTATTTAACCAATTGAATCTGGCAAATGAAAATAAAATATCATAGTACTCCAGTGTTTTGAAGCGCACATACATATGGGTTAACTTTCTGCGTAATGAAGTGCTAATTATGACTAATAAGCTAAGTAGGCTAAATGTGTCATGCATTTAAAATGACTGCGAGAAAGGAGGACAAAGCTTAGATAGTAAAAACGAACTAATTATACATGAAATCATTTTTTGGGCGAGAAAAAGGAAAACAACATTAAACAACTTTATCACGCACCTCCTCTCTTCTCTTCAACCATCTTCCGCAAGGACTCTCTTCCAATATTTCACTTTCGTCTTCTGAATCTTCTCCGCTTTCCCTAGGAGATTTATGCTCCTGATCGTTGCTAGAACGGCTACCCGGCATCTTTATGCAAATCTATAACGTGGAACCCAATGCGCAAATACCTTTGATTACTCCAAGGTCTATCACAGTCCCAGAGTCCCTTTCACAGGAATAGACACACAGTCTTCTGCGTCTTAATTAGCATGCCTATCAATAAAAACATTCACTTCGCAGCACCATTACAATTTAAAATAAGAGAGGTTCCTCTAGCATGTTACAGAAATATATATTTTAAATTTGTGACTCAAATACGACGTTCTCACTATATGACAGTTTCCATCCGAACGACATTAGCGCCATACGAAAACTACGACAAACACGGACATTCCTGGAAAAACAAAGGAGGAATCATTCAGCGGTTGTAATTTGAGTTGGGTGTAACTGGTGTAGTTCGCGTTAAAGAGTTTTATTTAATATTCTTTGAGTTGTAGGAATGAAGGTTCAAATTTGGACGGAGTGTTTTCGCATTTCGATCGTAAAATTTCTTTCTGTTTATTCTTCAATCCCTTTTCGAGTTCTCTGGGTTATCTTTAGCTCGACAATTAAAAAGTTTTTAAAATAAAATGTTTTTGAAGTGGATAATTCATTTTGACCTATTATCAGGTACGGTCAAAGGAGGGACGAGGTGGATGCGAGGCATCCGAGCCCCTGAATAATGGGGGCCCCAGAAGTCCTCAATTATTCAAGTATCTAGTGTAAATTTTGCAAAAACGTTTACTAAAAATCATTTGCAAACTTATTTCCAATAAAGAAACACTCCGTAAAAGTTATAATATTAAACTGGGACTCCATAAATCGTTCATTATTACTATAAATATTAATATCGTGGGGACCCCATTGATTGGCCAACTGCTTATTATGATTGTTAAGATGTTTATTGAACGTATTATATACTAGTTAATTGTGCCTGCATTCTGCAAGCATTTTCTCTCACCTTAAAGTAAAAATAAAAGCCGAAAAATAATTTTCAACGCATAAGTTTGCATCTCGGCTCCGAATTACGTGTTTTTCTCTTTTGAAAATATTGGGGTATAAGCAACCCCTAAAATTTATAGGTTTTTAGCATATGTTACGAATACCTCACATTTATGCAAAATTTCATGAATGTAGCACCTCTAGAAGTGCATTTATATGAATTTCATTTTTTAAACTTTATGAATTTTTAACAACCACAACAATAAATATTTCTAAAATTTTCAATGTTATTTACCACCGGAACGTTATTTCCTAACTCTGTTAAAATTTTCAGCTTCCTGGATCTTCAGAAAATACATAAACATTAGTCAATTTGTTAAACATTTAAGAATTTATTACGTCCGAACGAATAAAAATTTACAAATTTCTATATTCCGGTTTTCATTATTTGGCAAATTCTACATCTAGAAAACATTTCAGCTTCATAGCGCATTAGAAGTACATACCTAAACCATGAAATGTTAGTAAAATTGTTTATAATTTTTACCGGCCAAGAAAATATACATTGTTGCAATTTTCCAATTATTCCTCCGATTATTTTTTTCGGTTCACATATATTAAATTTCAGCTCTCCAGCTATTTTAGTTTGGGCCAGACATTATTATCCTCCTATATATCATATATGCTATATCCTCTGTAAGAAGAGTCGATATAGAATGATATTCTCTAATATCATCACTGTAATTTTAGACATCTTTGTTGTCTCTTAAAATCTTCCACGTATTTATTTATACTATTGATTCATTCTTACCTAAGTTGAATTTTCCAAAGAGAAATTGAGCTCTTAATTTATTCATAGCCCCTTTCAAAACATTTTATGTAGGTACTCATCTTGGCATAAAGTGTAATTTATACGCGTTATTATGTTTTATTTTTGCAAATATGAATAATGGCATGCAAACTTGAAAACGATTGGTCCATTAGTTTATTGAACCATTAAAGAGGATTGGGAAAAATAAATTCATGATTTAGTTTATATACATGGAACTCTTAACATAAATGAAAAATATTGTACCATAATTTTAGACATTCAAATGTAATAAACAACATTATCACAAAATCTAACACAGAGCCGAATGTGTCAAAATTTGGCCAATGATCGGTCAGATTATTGGGACATTTTTTCCACACCTTATATTACAGTATAAAGATAAATCTTAAATAGCTAACAAAATTATTCCTTATGCATATAAATTCCTGGACCAATCTTAAATTATATTATCATGATGCATTGAACTACCATGATAACAATATTTCACAAGTTTGAGTATCATTTGGGAATCGGCTGCAAATCTCTGTAGATTGTGCCATATAAATATGCTCTTTTTCATTGCCATTTAAGCCAAAATAATAGTTGCATGTTTTTGGTGTCCTCATGAATACATTTTGAAGTGAAATTTGCTTTGATATGCACAAACAAATTATATTGAGTAGTTTAAAAATATTTTGGAAATTACTTGGCTTTTAAAGCACTCTAATGACCTCCCTAATTATGGTGACTTGGTTAAAATCATATCAACTATATTTAATGAAACCAAAAGTCATTATTTAACTTTTGTGCCTTTCTCTCTTTTTGTAGGCAATGGAATAAATGTGCATGACTAAATCATTCTTTAGTGTCCCTTAGAGCTAATTTAATTTTACTGAATAAAATGTCTGCAGATATAGCTTTTCAAATTGCATCTTCTTGTGTTTTTAGTTTTTGCAAGTTTTGTGAATTTGAGTTACTTTCTCAATTATACAAATATGTACTACTAATTCACAATTTTCAGTGAAACTCTGTGACATTGAGAATAACTCAATTCACCACCACTCAGCACCTCATACAATAAGGAAGGCACTTCACAAAGTGAGCAGTTTTTACTGTTATTGTGTTATAACACACTTTTGACATGATATGTGCAGTGGACATAAGACTTAAATTATATACTTCAATACAATAACAATATTGTGTTTACCCAATCATTCATTTGAGATTCACAGCCAGTTCATTATAAAACAGGTTATCACTTTTGCCTATGTATTACTCAGGATCATGAATGTTGATATTATATGAGGTATTTAACCTGTTTCATTAAAATGTTTGTAAAATATTTTACACATCTTACATTCATCACAAGATATAATAACACTTGAAATTTCTTGCATTTCTGCTTACAGACTAATCTGCACAAAAACTGCAGTGGAATATGGGATGCCATTAATGTTTGTGTATAAAACTTTCCTCAATCAAATCTGAAGAACATTGAGCAAAAAAAAATCACCTCACAACAGTTGGGTACATTACTAAACTGGCCAACACCTCCCACGACTAGCACAATGTGATCCACTGGCTCTTAACCTCCCACTAACTCCTCTGTTATGTTCCACTCGTAGTCGTTCTCTCTCCCCAAGAGTCTCTTCCCTCTCATTCCACTCTTGACCCCCCTCACTCTCGCGGCGTAAACTGTTTTCCCTCTGACCAATCTCTTCAAGATCTGGCAACCTCATACAACTCAAAGGTGTCCCCATGTCAGGAAGACTAGCAGCTCTCATTGGAGGTACCCGCCTTTTAAAACCTATCTCATGAAAGGATTCAACAAGTCTAGGTTCTGCTTCAGTCCGTCCAATTCGTGCTAAGCGTTCGAGACTGGTTTTTGCACATCCTCTAGTAGCAGACACCAATGAATGTAGTGCTGAACCCCCTTCAGTTGTGACAAATGGTGTCGAAGAAGCCCCTTCCAATGGCTTCCACCTGACTACATTCTTGGTTCGACTCCCTGCAGAGGCCGTGGATGGCCTTCGGCGCGAGGAAACCTTTGGTGGTCCAGCTCCGGAATCCTCTGGGATGTCACATTGAGGACCTGGCCCTGGTGTTGACATGTGGAATGAGGTGGAGGGTTGCAGTGGGGGTCCTTGGACTCCACTATCGCTAAGTGGATGTTCCCCTGCTGATGATAACGTCACTTCTTCCTCCAATGAAGAAGAGCTGTCTGAATGGCCCTTGCTGTCCCCTTCAGTGCTGCCAACAAGGATCTGAGATGAGAAGTTCGATCTGTGTGAAAAAAATGCATTTGAGATATCTATAACAATTAGTGCTTGATTCATGACTGCTGTTAATAATAATTCTTTAAGATTATAATAAAATCTACTGAAGAGGCTATCACTTTGTGGAACTCCACAATTGTAGGTTTCATTGCAAGTTAAATAAAATAAAACACACCGTATTAAAAACTTTTACCACAGTATAGAACCTATTATCCAGCAAACTTGGGATATGAGGATAACCGGTTATCTGGAATATACTCATAAATAATGCTCGGAAAGAGCTAGACCCCACAGGAACAGTGTTCTGCTCCATCGCATGTGTTGATAATATTGTTGTCTCGTCAAACATTTAGTAATACGTTTTCTTAACTTCATTTAATACAACTAATATATAAAAATTTTATTTACCGTATTCACCTGAATATAAGACGACCTTTTTTTCCAAATTTTCAGCTGTAAATATCAAGAGTCGTCTTACATTCGAATACGAAGTATATTTAAGCATTTAATCAATGGTTTTTACAACAAATGATATATTAGAGTAAACAATTCACAACAGCAAATTCAAGTACGTACATAAAGACGTGAAATAAACAAATAGTAATAACAATAAGAAAAACGTGACGGGAATAATAATTATTTAGACTAATAATCATCGTCGACGATCATAACACAGACGACGTACTTTCATCTTGCACGTAATGGCAACCGCAATGTCAAAACAAATGAGAGCGGAAATCATTGGGATTCCCCTTTCAAACGACACACCGCGATACACTAAGTGTGACAGTAATTTTGAGTTGTGCATTCTTGATTTAAATGCACAACCCTTAAGTTAAAATGACAGATCATGTTGAAGTATGTGGCACGAGTGCAAAGGGAAAGTTAACAAATGAATTAGACGGAGCTAAGATACAAATTTTAAGCTGATCGTGATAAATTACGCCGAAAAAACTAATAACTGTGATGCGAGTAGAAAGTTCGGTGTAACTGAGGCAAATGTGCGTCGATGGAAACTCTCAACACAGGAACTAGAAAAAGCCAAAGCCACAAGGAAGTCGCTCAGTGGTCCAAAATTAGGCCGATTTCATGGCATTGAAGAAGAAGTAGTCAAGTTTGTGCGCACCATGAGGAAGAACGGTATGCCTGTTTCGACTGAAAGTATTATACTTAAAGCTAATGAAATTACTAGAGGACTTAATATATCATTGCAAGAATTCAAGGCCAGCAGAAGTTGGTGCGTGAGAATGATGCGACGAAATAATTTTTCTTAACGGCGACGAACTTCGCTGTGTCAGAAATTGTCAGAAGACTATGTAGAAAAACTTCTCGCTTACCAGAAAAACCAATAATTACATTTTGAGCCAAATAGGAAATGCCGATGAAACTCCGGTTTTCTTCTACATGCCATCTAATTATACTGTGAACGAAAAAGGTGCAAAGTCCGTCCTAATTAAAACTACAGGCAACGAAAAAATGCGAGTCATGGTAATGTTGGCGGTTTTAGCAGATGGGACTAAATTACCACCATATGTGATTCTAAAGCGGAAAACAATGCCTAAGAAACATTTGCCAAGTGGAATAATGGGTGTCAAGAAAAGGGGTGGATGACTAAAGAACTAATGAGAGATTGGTTACATGTGGTGTGGAATAGACGGCCAGGAGCTTTACTGAAACAAAGAGGAATGCTTTCACTGGATGCATTCAAGGACACTTATCTCCTGAAATTAAAAACAATGAGTGCGATGAATATTGATCTTATTGTAATACCTGGAGGAATGACATCGCAACTTCAAGTTTTAGATGTTGCTGTCAATAAGTGTTTTAAAAATAATTTAAAGGTTTTGTATTCTGAGTGGTTACAGAGTGGAACTCACACTTTAACACCAAAAGAAAATCTTAAGAAACCTGAAGTTGCAATGCTCTGCCAATGGATCAAGGCATCGTGGCAACAAATAAATGCAAAAGTAATAGTGAAAGGATTTAAGAAATGCTGCTTATCTAATGCCATGGATGGGAGTGAGGATGATGTTTTGTGGGAGGCTGATGATGAAGTTGAGAGTGATAAAGATAGTGAGCATGAGGAAAATAGTGAAGGTTGCATAGACAGTGATGATGACTAACACAATAAAATGATTTTATGCAGCACTTGGATTGAAATGTTTTTTTGTTGTCCTGAAATGAGTATATTCTTTCAATGTATTTACTTTATTTTTAATGTTATCTTAAAATGAATGCTACCATTTAATTTGTTTGAAAACCTGAATGGTTCTATTTGTGATGTGATCTTATGATTTTAAAATGTTAAAAGACATTTAAGAAAAGTATAAGAGAAAATAAATATTTCACAAGATTTATAATTTTTGTAGTCATGGAGGTCAATTTGAGCTTTTTTCTCTTTTGGAATCATCAAGATGGGGGGTCGTCTTAGATTCAGGGTCGTCTTGGATTCGGGTGAATACGGTACTTTTCTTCATTGTAGTTCATAAGGAATATATCAAAATTTAACTCGATTGTAAATGTTCTATCAGTTATTTTGTGACTAGTGCTTTCAGTTCCACTACCAGAACATGTGTTCCATTTCGTAATATTTTCCATTTCAAGCCCAATTATAATATATACTTATACTGTACAGTAATAGAAATACTACAGTAATCGGAAACTTACCGATATAAATTCCTTGTTCTCTTCCAAATTACATGCTCACTTGCTCACCGGAGCGCACCCAATGCACAGTGGTGAGCCAGGTAATTACTAGCGAGGCATTAAATTTAAATTTCTTTCTCCTATCAAATGTTGGAAAAATGCATTATTTTTTAAAAATAGCCGGTTAACTGGTTTTCCATATAAGTGAAAACCGGATAAAAGGTTCTATACTGTATTTACAAATAAAGAAAAAAACGTGACTGGTTTCAATGAATGGTCATCATAATCAGTTGACAAATATTCACTAGACAAACTTAAATATAAGTTGGAAAGAGGAGGAGGTGAAATGGGGAGGTGTGGATGGAATTAGGGCAGTTATCAACTTCAACTTTACTGGTATCAAAGTAATGGGCATTAGGGAGTGTAAAAGTCATTAGCAAAGGAGGGGAGAAAACAAAAGTCCAGTAGGTGGCAGAGTCAATGTTCTAAGATAAAAAGGGGTAAGAAATATGAAGGAGGAGGGTAGGTAAAAACCATTGTTATAAATAAGGAGCAGATGATAATGATGAAGGATGGATAGGAAAAAAATATCATTAACTAAAAAAAATTTGGAGAAGTGGTTATGGTGTATTATTTATAAATGTTTGAGAAAGTTGAGACTAAGACTTTTACAATCTTTGGAGTAAAATTGGAAGTGTATTGGTTGTGTTGTAGAAGTTTTGCAAAATGAGAAATGGAGGAGCCAACTTGGAAGCATTTGTAATGTTCATTTAGTCTCATATGGAAATTGCGGCCCATTTTCCCTATATATACAGCATTACAGCTGTTATGTTCTAGTAATTATTCACCAGATTTGGACATTTTGTCCACTTCACCTTTGTTGTAACATAGAAGTGAGTATAAATTAACTTTATTATACAACCTGGTTATTAATTTATTTTTAGGGAAAAAGTAAAAATTATGTAACTGAAACTATCAACAAAGTTGAGTTTAAACCACCTTATCTGGTTTAATGATTGAAGAGGTAAACTTTTTTAAATGCCATTGATCCCTGTTTACATTTCAACAACTTAACAATTGAATCAGAAGAATAACCACCTTGATAATAAAAAAAATTGATCTCTGACAAATTATTAAAAATTGAGTTTTTAAATGTTTGTTTGTAATGGATGATGACCGCAAGTCACTTAACCTTTATCACACATTTGTGAATTGATGTATTGGTAGGGGTCAATGTGTGCTTTCATTTGACTCCTCACACCAAGTTACTATTGGGAAATGAAGCTGATGAACCTGAGCTTATGATACAAGAAAATTCAAAAGTTTTTGTAATGTTATGAACAATCCTTGAGTTAAATTCTTCCACCAATGTCCAAGGTAGAGCTTTTAATCTTAGACAATAAAGGTTAAATTAGATTTCCAATGGAAAGTTTAACATTTAAAAACCCACTTTACAAAGAACGGTGACAGTGTATGTAGTGAGAACCTGTTGCTTACATTAACTTATTATAGTATTTATTATTTTATTTTCTTGGGAGTAAATTAATAACCACATTTTTTGGGGGATTAGCGAGTTTTTTAGACTGTCCTATGAGTCCAAAAGCTAAATGCATCATTTTAATGGGTCACAACTACAAAAAGATGTCCAAGATGACAGGTTTATTTAAAAAGTTCAGATGTTCTTGTAGATTTAAATTCAAATTAATCTTTTTCACACCAATCTGGTTTGAAAAAATTAGTTTTCGGCACAAAAATCTTATTGCTCTCCGATGTATCATAATTTCTGATGGTTAGTTTTACAACTATGAAAATGATACGGTCGATCAGTCAGTGCTTGCACGATGTCTCTGGCTCAATCACTTTTCCTGATCCACAAATATACCAGATGAGTTATAAAAGGCTGACCAACTTCTGGCTTTTTTTCAGCGGTGAATCAACTGAAGGAAGGTATTTGTGAAGAGTTTCGGGGATTCACCTACCGACCAACACCGTCCTCTCTCGACTCAGATGAGGCACCATGGGGGGACTGCCTTTGGCATCCATTTTTTTCTGTGTACCCCCTTCGCGGAGGAAGGGGAGTTAGACTGTCCGGAGGAAGTGAGCGAGATGCTATATCACTGCGACTATATGAACACACACTGCCCCTGCTCGGAGGATTGTGGACCCTACCCTCAATATCCAACTCTGCCTCCTCTGCCTCCTCTTCCTCCTCCACTATCTCTGGCAAAAACATCGACTGCTTCTCCTGTGGTACCCTAAATAAAATGAAACATTCATTTAAGGCATTAATGCACTTTACTTTGGCAGCAAATTAGTCTTAATGCCTTTTAGAATATGAGAGTATGTTAAAAATCTTCACCTTCTTCATATGCTCTTCACTCAATGTTTTTTTCTTCTCTGGCAAGTGAATTAGACTTAACATTCAAAAGTAACATTACTTGCTGGTGATTAATGACTCAATACTGCTATCAAAAGAACTGATAGAACCAAGTAGGAAGATGAAAAATTATCTCTGAGAAGAAGCAGTATATCAAAAAGGAAAGAAGTGTGGGAATTGATCAAAGAAAAAGAGTAAAGGAGAGACTGAAAATTTTGGCAAAGCTTAAGAGATTATTCGGTAGAATTAGTTAGATTACTAATCATAAACTATTAGTGTAGTTTATGCATGCTATTAGTTGAATCATTGCTATCACAAGAGGGGAAGTTAAAAATTAAGTTTGCTCAAGTCCTACTCACTCATGGTGACCCATTTTAGATAAAAGTAAATCGCATGCATTTGGTTCCTACAAGAACTTTCATGCTTCTTATTAACGTGCACTGCAAATATTTCATAGGTGGTAGGTAAATCAATTTTTTGAAAATGAAACGATGAAATGAGGTATTTTAAATGATTCTTAAATAACTGCTATTTTTCTTATAATAGATCATTTTACAAAAAGAAAAAACTATGTTTGTGACAAGTAAATTCTGATTGATAAGGTCCATCAGCTTTGTAAAATTTGCTGCAGAGAAAAACTTAAGAGTATTTTTTAGATTATGTTAAATTCTGTGTATATAAGTGTAATAGTAATTTTCATTGTGTGAAAAATTGTTTAAATATGAAATAGATGACTTTTGCTTTTTTTAATGCTAAAGTATTAGGATTTTAAAACAAATTAGTCTTGGATGCAGCCTCCTTGATTTCTAAGAACAATTATAACAATCAAACATTTTAAAATTATAATCAATCACTTATTAAAATACTATATTATTAGATAAAGTTTTAAAATTTTCGTATCACATATTTTTTTCAAACACTGAAGTTAATATTAAGCAGACCTCTTAAGTATTTTCCTATGTGCTTATTATTATTTTTTCAAAATTATCTCATATTTATATATTGCTGATTGCATGCCCATAAGGTAACTGGGTTATTATAAAAATCAACTTTGCATAATAGAGCAAGAAAATAACTATTTTTCATACAAAATGATGCAAGCCCCAAACATTAGCAAAACTTTATTGAGTAAGATTTTAGAAAAAATCTTTTAAAAAGAAATTAATGTATTAAATACTATGGCTGTACCAGCAATTTAACCGGATGAAATTTTTTTCTATTATCCAGCAATATGTTTTAACGTCTTAGACTTGATCTTTTATTGCAAAATCTTATCTTATATAGCTTATTCTAACTTATATAAGAACTCGCATAGATATTTTGAAAATCTTTATACCAAATTTGTTAGGTACTAATTTTAAATGAAATTGATCAAGGCAATTTTAGATAGGATTAGGAAGCAGTTAACTGGATTTTTTTAGAATATTAAGTATTAAAGATATAAGACTCACATCATATCATGAACTGAACCCCTGTATGTCTTCTTTTTGTAAGCAACTGCTGCTTTGGTATATGGCAATGTTAGATCAGCTGCATTGAAGTACATGTCTTTCACTATTGGTGGAATTCTGGAGAGGAGTGTGTCAACACCCAAATATGACACCTTCAAAAAAGAACAAAATGCAATTTGATATAAGTTTGGGATGTTAGTGAGTTCACATATGGAGATTTGCCTAAAAACTGTAAATAAAAACTTTTGCATACAAATTTTGGTTAATCTTGAGGATATAGATACACTTAATTTGCTGTTGAAACTTGGCAAGATGAGAAATTTAACTTTATGCTCAAAAGAGAAATGTTTACAATTCCAATTCATTTTGAATTGCCACATCTAAAAACACATTTCCATTCTCAAATAAAAAACTTCTATTACTACTTCATCTATAAAATGAAAAATGCTACTGAATTTCTTCATCCTATTATTCTTAATGTTAATTGTAAATGCTGTATATACTCGTGTATAGGTCGATTGCAACTCTTTTTGGGCACGTTTTGCTTCCAGCGTGAGTGCCTATTATCGTCGATCTGTCCGTCTGTCCATCCACATGTTCGTTCTCGGCTTCTACCAATTGGATTTTCATGAAATTTGATATTAAGGACTTACAATCAAATATAAGAAGAAAATCGCACAAACGAATCACGTACGCCAATCAGGGGTACCACTTTACTGGTGACAAAAAATTAAATTTTTGTCATATCTCGTATAGTATTGCTCATATCAAAATATTTTTCAAATAAACGTTGCATAACGTGTAAAGAAGAGTATTTTCTTTCCTATACATTTTTATTGTAGGAGTAGCCGTTATCGAGAAAATCAAATGAGAATATCTTAATTGGAGTTGAACTTAGAAATTTTATTGCATGGTTACTTCTTCATTGTTGCTAACATAAACATTCTCACAAAAATACAATTAATTTTCTTACATATGCATGCAATATTTTTAAATAGGAAGAAAATGGATTATTTTTGAAGAATATAAGAACTTGAAAACGCTATTTCCCTCACGTACAGGTATATAATTTCTTTCTAATACTCCATTGCGCCCATTTGTGATACGTTGTACTTTCCCAACTTTTTTAATAAAAACTTTTGTTTTCTGAATATCTCGTTTTTAAGTCAACCCCAGTTTTTGAGGTATAGTAAAATGAAATTTTTTTATTCAGTACATATTAATCCATTTAGTTCCATGTAAAGAATCCAAAAAGACTATTTGTTGCATCTCTATAATTCTTCTAATATCAAATTAACTATGTGGTGTCAATTAGCAGCAAAGTAGTGCGATGCCTCCCCCAGACGAGGAGTTTCTTTATTTATATCTTATGGAGTTTAAAAAATGCATCTCTGTCTTGTTGTCGTTCTCTGTCCTACCGCCATCACGTTACCAAACATTGCATTAATGAAAATTGCTTTATTACTTGCGAAGCATCAGAGATCAAATTAGGATCACCGAAATATATAGTACCTTTATTCTTTCATATATTTCAATATTTAAATATTCGATAGTTATCAATACAGTTTAAATACAACAATAGTTTCAATTCCATCAAATTTTAACAACCGTAGGGCATATACCATCATGCATTTTAAACTAACACAAATATTACTCATGTATAAGTCGACCCCTGAGTTTTTCGCTAAAAAATTGGTCTTAAAAACTCGGCATATACTTGAATATATACAGTAATTAAAAATTATCTTTTCCAGGTGCAGGTTAGCTTAAAAATCTTTTAGGCCGGACGCACACTGATAGAGCGAAACAAGATGAAACAAGGCAAAACTGCTCCGAGCAGTTTCAAGAGACGAAAATTACATACAAATGAATGAGCTCGCACACATTGATAAGGCGAAGCGGAACATCCGCTTCAAGCTGGTTAGAACATGATGAATCATGTGTCATGCTGTTTCTCATCCCTTTGTTTCGTCGAAACGTTTCAGTATTTCTCAAGCCATGAAGCGTGATGCTGATAAACTCGCGGCCCTTGTACATGAAAGTAGCGCAATTTATGACTTCACCAGCAAAGATTATAGCAACAGAGCCGTACAATAGATAAATTGTGGAGTGAGATAGCGACTGAGAAGGTGAGTATTTAAATACCATGCATTTAACTGTATTTTAATTGCATTAATTACATTAGTACATTATTATTTTATTGAGTGTTGAGTGTTACTGACTTTTTCAACAACCAGTCCTACAGAATGGAAACAACCTCATCATCATCGCTTGACATCTTCAAATGAAGTGTGTTTTCTGTACAAATTGCGTCATTTCGTTTCGTTTCGCCTAACCAGTGTGCGAGCTACGGTGTTTGAAATGTGTCGACATGTTTCTTTTCTTCATAGCTTGAGACAGTATCGCCTTGTTTCGTTCTATCAGTGTGCGCCAGGCCTTACAAAAACGTAAACCTCTGAAAATACTTTACGTGCCTTGATGTGACGATCAATCAGCCAATTGAGTTCAAAGTCTTCATCATCATCACCAAATGGATTGATTAGCTGCTCAGCAACCTGAAAGGAAGATTTTTAGTACTTTTCAGGATTGTAATTACTTGGATAGTATTATAGTCATGCCTCATTTAGCGCATGTTTGTTTAGCGCAATTTCGATCTAGCGCAATTGGAAACCCGTGGTATACATGTTTATTTATTTTTTAATAAAATAAATACTGTTATGTATGGCTGGCTTTTGTTTGCTTAAAAAATAAAAGAAAGCTGTTTTCACGTAATCAGTTGCAATGACATATTTGTGGTGTTTTGTTTAATACCGTATTTACTCATGTAACCCGCGAACTCCTATTTTTGGACCGGTTCGGAGGGAAAAAATTAATTTGAGCCAGAATAAGTTTTTTTTTAAGTAACCGATTCCCACTCCCTGAAACAATTTCCGCTCAAGTTAAGCGTTTTCTCCCTTCTACGTGACGCAATTTATTGAATGATCTCTTTATGACGATACTAGCAGTAATCTCCTCACCGATAGTCCTCTTTTGTTAATCCCTTAACTGTTTTTGTTGTATTATTACGCAACTTCGCCACCGCTTCTGTTTTTGACGTAATATTTATTATGAACAGATGTTGAGCTTCACTAACTATTTGTTCATCTATGAACGGGAACTTCCTTAGGTGGAGTTTCATTCACAAAATATCTCAGCACTCCGAATACCATGAAGTGGATGAGGGAAAAGGACCAAACTTGAACCTACCTATTTTCAAGCCAGCAAACCCTCAGTAGTCATTGAACTATAGTTATCAGTTAGTCGGCCGTATTCTTTCTGCCTACTTTTGCGAGTTTATGCCTGCAGCGCGGACGTAAATTACACGTTTGCTTGGTCGCATAAATACGCATATACTTCGTAGAATTCGACGTCTTTTACGAATATAAACGCAGACGCAAGCATATTGCAGAGAATTTACTATCGATACTCACAATTTATATAACCTGTTCAGAAATCCTCGTGTAAGACGCGCACCCCCTTCTTTCCCCGGTGTTTCGGGAAAAAATGTGCGCACGAGTAAATACTGTATGTATGGCAAAAAAACATTTTAACAGTAAATAGGGGGAAATAATTTCTATAAATCATGGTAGAAAGGAGAAATATACATAGCATTCGTTTTACAGGTGAATCAGCAGGCGCTGATAAAGATGCAGCTATAAAGTTTCCTGGCGAATTTCAAGCAATTATTGAAAATGGTGAATACCCCCACACATACATACAATAAGTAATTTACGCGTAGATTTGAGCGCTGCAGTGACGACAATGATAACTCGCAGAAACTACCGATCTATGCATAAATACGAGCACCGCTGCGAAAGATTTAAAATTGTATTAATATTGATTTTTATTGATAATTAATATTACCTAAATAAAAAAGTAATATTAGCGAAGCTTGCAATTTCGCGAACTGATCACTACTAAGTACATATTATAATCGGTTTGCTTAGCGCAAATTTGGTTTGCGCAAAGACCGTTCGGAACGTATCCTTTGTGCTAAATGAGGCACGACTGTACATAATACACATCCCTTAATTATGATAGGTATAGATATAATTTTTTCCTAAATATCTAGTAAATATATTTTAAATGAACAAGCAGGAAATGAAAAAATACTTTAGTAGACAACCATGTCCTCAAAGAATATTTAGTTAAAAGTAATTATGCTGGAATGAGAAAAGTACTTTTCTAAAATTGGAGAGGTCTTTCAAAAACAAAATATCTAATTTTAAGATCATTAGTACCAATAAAAGATAGGTAGATGATTCTTGGAAGTAAATGCTTTACAATGGAAGAATCTAACAATTAAGTCTGAGCTTATTTTGTGACATGAACACAACTTATCTATAGTAAAAAACTTAGTTAACATTTAACAAAGATATTTTAAGAAAAATCCTAATGACCTTCAGGAGTCCCATAAAGAAGAAAAACTGTAGGATGGTAAAGACAGGTACGTAAATGTCCACTTCCATTTGATAAGGTTTGTTCTTCCCCTCAACAAACTGCCGCCCCACAAGTGCAGCCATGAAGAAGGAATAAGTTGCTATTGTAACAACCTGTTATAAAAATTTCATAAATTTCAATAAGTAATTCATAAATTTCCTTGAAAATTAATACATAGATTTATATTTACCAGCTCACAAACTGATGTTATGCTTAAATCATTTACTACTGGAGATAAGGAAACATAAAAAGTTGCTCTCTCTCTCTCTCTAGTTTCCAAACTAATTTTCAGACTAATTCAGGAGAGAGATCTAAGCCCTGTTTGAAAGAATATAAAACTTTCCTTTTACTTGCACAGACATACAAATATTTTATTTAAATTCTAAGAAATTTAAAATCATATTCGCTAGGAGAAAAAATAGTTTCTGAAATAAAATCTGAGCAACTTTTCCTAGATTTTCCATTTCAAGAGATGGCCATTTTGGAGTGTTTGATAGGCACTTTGGAACTGCATAAATTCCAAGAGATAAAATCCATTAAGACAGAAGAATGAAAGTAGGAAATTGAAAATGTTTGTCTATATGACATTATACCTGATGGAATTTAATGCATTATTTCAATAAATGAAGTTCACTGAAATATAATTTAAGGAGAATGTGTACTTCATTCATACCATTAAAAAATTATATTCATGTGTTCCCACCTGTGTATACACTAATGGAATGCTGACCCAGTCATAGCTCCAGAGCAGACCACATTTAGATCTGAATTCTGAGAACTCCTGTGAATATGAATTAGAGCATTAAAAACTATTGTTATGGAATGGGAAGTGATAATCTCAGCGCATGATCATGAAGTACAATGTAAGTAATGCAATTTTTATGAACTACAAGAGTAAGTCATGATACACATTAAATGTAATTTGTGATAGTCATAATAATCAGTATTTAAGGTTAAACTAAAAAATGAATGAATGACGAATAAGAAAAAATAGTTTTGGCAGTAGCATAAGAATGTATCATAATCAGCCATCAGATAAAAACAATGGCGATTTTTTGAAAAGATCTAATATTTTAAATGTTAGAATTTTGGATCAAGTAAGTAAAATAAACTATGGCCTGAGAAAACATATTAGAAATAAGTGCATATTGAAGTTTCATTCTTATGTATTATTATTTACTCCTTAAAATGTAATTCTGGAGTTAAACACCTCAGACCTACCTACATTTTTAAATTAACATTTATAACTTTCAATTTGGGTCCCATGCTAATGTAAATATAGATATAAACACATGCACTTGCATATAGTTAATGTTCTGGATAATAGATTATTTTTACTACATCACATTTTAAGAAAATTATAAAGTCCTTGTACTAAAATTTTCAAGTATTGTATTAATTTTTCAATAATACAATAAAGTTTACAGATTACATATATCAACTGAACAGGCAATTGTTATTACCTCCATGATGATCTTAAGTCCATTAGAATCTGTAATACGGCGAGCTTGGCGTGCCTCTTTGAGGAGACTTATGAACCATGTGCATGGTATCCAGTAAGTGTTGAACTCAACATTTGGCACTGACCTGTACATCTCTAGTTCCAACTCTGTCATAAATCCTAAAAAAATATTAAATTTTCCATGAAAAATCAATTGCAGGCCTTGATGATTACTTTACTACTTTTTTATAAAAATTAGCGGGATGCATATTTTCACAAGGAAATACGCAATAAATTAATGATGGGTTTGTTACAAGTTCATTTATTTTTATACTGGGTTTTAAGTCTTAGCAGAAACTATAGTCTTAAAATGTGACTTTTTGTAATTATATTGTCAAAGAATTCAGCAAATAACAGTTTAATTACTTCAAAAATTGACTGGATAATTTTGAGAAAGACAGGTTGAAAACTAAATTAACAGTTGAAAATGAATATAAATTTGATGGATTATTATGTTTTACAGATTTAGCAAAAGTAAATTGATGAAGTAGAGAACCTCACCTGAGTCAACAACATGCTCAAGTGTGGGGAAGCGCCTCTTGACAGCAGAACTGATTGACCTTAGCACGAGGACGAGGGAGAGATTGAGGTAGCGCATGAGAGTGCGGCGTGCAAGGCGGCCTGTCTCATCATCACCGGCTACATACAGCGCCACGCAATGCATCATCCTGCGGAGGGAGTGATCGGCACCTTGATCGGACGGGGAAGCTCAGTCAGTGTTCGCCGTTTCTGGACTTGTTTCAGTTATTGTACTCTAAAGCCTCACAATGAGGCAATGAGTACAATCAATGTAAGAGAAATGGAATGGGAGAATTTGCCTCTCATAACTCTTTAAGAGTCCAGGTCAAATTTCTTTCTGTTCCCTTTCCCTTTGTTTTAGCTATTTTTAAAGTATCTGAAGCATAAATATAATTCAAAATTTACATGCGTAACAGAGCATATTTTTCAAAATATTATGAAATGGGATTGTAATATATACTTTTCCATTAATTTTAACGGTGATATGAAATTTTTTAAATGTTATTTAACAAATAATTAGCTAATAAACCAAGAAACAATATTTAATGACTTTCAAGAGTCAAATGATTTTAGAAAGTTTGAAGTGAGATTCTTAATCAAAAGTAACAATAAACTATCCCTATCTTGAATTACATGTTTTAAATGGCTGTTATTGGAAAATATCAACTTAAAAGTTCTATATTACCACAGAAGGGGGATATGACAATGTTAAATTCAATTAAATTAGCAAAATAAAAATATGATATACAATCCTAAATTCTGACATTACATTAATTAAGCAAGAATGGTAAAATGTGTTTAGTAGAATATGTTTACAAACATAAAATGTCACATGTTACTATAACTAATAATTTAATTATCATTTTATAATAGGAATAGAGTGTCAAAAGCTGTTTTCAGAACAAAACTTCTACTAATGGGAAAACTGAAGGAAGATGTATGGAGTAATAGGTACTTTGTATGGAGTAAAAGCGTGGACTCTCAGGAAAAATTATATAAAATACTCGGAAAGCTTCAAAATGTGGGTATGGAGAGGAATTCTGAAGATAAATGGACAGATAGTTTTTAAAATGAAAAAGTACTAAGAAGAATAGCAGAAAAGCAAATGATTTTGCAGACTACAAGAGAGAAGATGGTGAACTGCATTGGATATTACCTGAGGAGACAGAGATTGCCTGATTAAAGACATTAAAAGGAAAACTGGAAAGGAAAAGAGAAAGAGGAAAGAAAAGGATTCAGCTGACAGAAGACTTGAAAGATAGCGAGGGCTATTGAGAAATTAAGAAGATTGCAGAAGGTAGGAATAAGTTGAGAATGAGGTTTAACCATTAATAATCACAGACCTGTCTACTGACAGATTAACTGATGATGATGAATGGTTGCATTACAATTTAGATAAATTATTACAGAAAAAATCTGCTTTGCTGTAATTATGCAAATATTCAGTGGTATGTACATAATTTTATTTCCACAATAGTAAAATTATCAATTTGAAAAAGTTCATAATGGAAATTAGTAATTTTAAATTTATTGCATGCTAAGGATGAGACAAATCATAAAAAATGGGAAATCCACATCAGCAATTGTTAAATTTTAAATGTATTCATCTAGTTTATAATATCTCCCATGTATATTTACCCATAGGTTTTTCACCTATGGGTCAGTTCTTTAATATAACTTTTCATCAAATGAATTTGACCTATATTGATTTTGAAATAATTTATTCTGTAATTTATATTTAATATGCAATTATCAATTTCAACTATTTGAGTGAAATCAGTTTTGTTAAATAAAATTAATAAAAATGACTGTAACTTTGTGGCTGTTCTAGTTGGAAAGATTAGACTCACTTTGTATATACCAGTCCTTTTTTGAAAAAAACACTGTCTTTATTGATAACTGAAGTCAGCCTTTAAATGAATGAACAGCTTCAGGCAAAGCATTCTTCCAGCAATCATTCATCTGACAATGATACACTTCTTTCCAAGACTCACCTACAATTTTTACACAGTCCAAAATATCAAATTCTTCCAAAAATCATGAACAGTCACCTCATCACTTATTCATCTATTATTAATTGCCTAAATGTACACCATAAATAATACGACCTTAAAACCCTTATCACACCCTGATTCATGGGTTGCATTATCGCTGTTTTAAGATCATGCGAATCGTTGTTTCTGGAATGTTGAGAACATGTGTAACGTCTATCACACATTCACGTCATTGTTTTTGACGAATTATATCCAATTCAACATCAATGTTGTAACTGGTATGCTTCCTCGGATACAATCCTTGTTAAAGCGGGGAACATTTTACGAGGAGTTCCACAAAAAAGTGGACTCGTTAAAGCGGGGACTTGGTTATTGGAACCTCTTATAACGGGAATGAGTTGTACATGAATTATTCTTCTACGTTAACATAACTACTTTCATAATGTACTAAATATCATATAATAAATACTAAAATTTGAGTTTAATAAATAAGCTATAAATGATATTCCAGTCAATAAACCTTTTCCCCAAAGACACTGACTTATATAATCAACAACAACATTTTCTCAATAGAACAACGGAATATTTAAGTGAGTCTATACTCATTCTAACTAGAATTTCAACAAATTAAGTCATGAACATAAATATTATTTAACAAAAAAGATTTAATCCAACTGAATTATAGTGGCATTGCTAATTAATACATTCATCACAGAATGCAATCTTTTAATGAGTGAAATGGCATATTATAGTAATTAGTTCAGTCATAAGTTCAATAATAAAGACACAGTCCATTCTCCATTTATGTGGCATCTGTTTATGCACTTTCGGTTTAATGTGGCTAAATAATTAATACAGCTTCTCCATTCAAACATTTTATGATAAGTTCAACACAGGTAACAACGTGGTGTATAAAAATTGCATCTAGAGTTTAAAGAGAAACAAATCATAAAATAAATTGAAATTAATCATGTAAGTTTAAGTAGTAGAATGTATAAAATACCGAAAGAGATTCATTCAATATTGTCATTAAAAGACTACACTTTTGGGTAGTAACTAAGACCTGCATGGAGCATGGTGTGTATCTGAGGCAATTTAAACTTCTTCCATCTTACCCCAAATAAACTCACCCAAACATTGCCTGCTCAATAATCACTGCTGCCTACGCTACTGTACACTAGATCTTGCAATCTTGCTACGCTTTTGGTTTCATGTTATATGAGATTAGATACAATTATAGAAACATTAATATAATTCTATAATTGTTTATCAGTTGGAAACTCACCCCTCTGGAGTGTTCTGGAGGCTGGCACTCATCCCCTACCCCTTTTCCTTTATTTCTTGCAAGAATTTAGCTCTCCATTTATGTGGTTTTCATTTGTGGGACACTCTTTAAGAATTTATCTACTGTGTAAATGGAGAACTGAGTGTGTCTTTTTTGTATATATTTTATCTTTTCATTAGATTTGTACAATTTTTTTTATTTACACTCTTATTCTTCTCAATAAAAGATTTACATCTGCCGCTGATGCATGTTTCATTTGTTGTATAGTCTTTACTTCTTCCTTCTTCTCCCCAAAGAATTTTTTTCCCTTGCTATTAGCTGTAACTGTTTAGGTATATTAGTGCAATCATTGAATATTGATTTGATTTTAAAATTCTTCGATAATAAATCTAAAATAACTAAAAAGCAGTACACATTGTAAAAGCAATACTTTCTCCATTCTAAAGCCAATGTGAACTGCATCCTAACTGGATAATTTTCTAATTCATTTTTTATAATTTGAGAATCTAAAAATTTCATCTAAAAAGTACTGTATATCATGGTATATAATTCGATACGACGTATACGATTACCTCAATTGTTCAGCTTAAAAATGCATATTTAGGCATAAATTCGTTGTATAAGTGAACACTATTCTTAAACAGGGTGGCCAACCATCCCGATGTGGCCGGGACAGTCCTGGTTTAGAATTGCATGTCCCGAGTTTGCAATCAATTGTCCCGCAATGTGATTTTTATTGTTAAATTTTTGTTTTTACGTGCAAAAATATCAGGAAAAAAATACCACGCCACTGAAAAATTCAGTCTGCGTGGTGCCAGTTCTGCGCACAACTTGGCAACCATGCGCTCCGCTGTTGTTGCTTTTCAGATACCAGTACTGTAGATTAGAGTCTCTTTGACAGTAGCCCCCCCCCCTCCCCCTCCCCCCTCCCGGGCCACTTCGGTTGTCCCACATTGCGATTTTAGAAATATGGCCACCCTGTTCTTAAATCGGGCCTGCTAAATAAAATGTAAGCTCTGAAACAGCTGATTCAACATGGCAATCACCTGGACTGGATGACTATCTGAAAAACATTATACTAACATGAAAAATCATTAAATATGAACATTTTTCTTTCCTTCATCTAATAAAAAAATGACGTCATAAATAATCGAGCTTGAGAAGTTGAGAGACCTTAACCATATATGCGACATATCTTATGTTTGTTATGTTGATGTGGGAAATTTAAACAAATATTGGGCTAAAACATTTCTTCTAAGCGTCCCGGGTTCGAATTCAGCTTCGAATCTATCTTCACTCTACGAAATACCCAGGAATATATTATTATTATCATTTTAAAATATGATAGAATCCACCTATGAATACATGACTTTGACTTTCGCCTTTGTGACAGGAAGAAGTTTTTTTCTCGCCGAGAAAATTTAAACCCAATCGCATATGGCAGCGGTTCCCAAACTATGGTACGCGTACCACTAGTGGTACATGAAGCTTTTGCCAGTGGTACGCGAGCAGAGTGAAAAGCAGCAGAATACCTGCTTCGAATAGGAAGAAGATCAATTGTGATACGTGAGTTTGGTGCCACATTCACTACATTCATATTTACTAGTACTATGTGGTACGAGGAAATTTTGTCATGTTTTTGGTGGTACGCGAAAAAAAAGTTTGGCAACCGCTGGCATACAGCATTCCTGATAACCAACTCCGCATGGTGGGACGATTCACGTTAACACCGGTATACGTCGCGTGCAGCGAAAAATGTTCCTATGAATAAGAATCGTGTATAGTGAAATGCGTATCTCGTGGAATACATTATAATTTAGTCTGGGAACAACGGTCCGGTAGTCCGGAACTCATGCCTCTTTTGTTATGTATTATTAAGCCAATTTTATATATCTAATCACGCAAGGTCATTTAAGCACGCATTCCTCTCATAAATCGAGGGCTGTCTGTACTACTCAACATCAATCGCTCGGAATCAGTGACGTATCCAGGAGGGGGTTTTGGGTGTCCTGACCCCCCCTCTCGATTCGAAAATTTTATTCACTCTCGCGAATCACCAAAAAATCGGTACAACATACATTGTACAAACTTTCTCATATATTATTGCGTCATTTAATTATTTAAAGAAAAATATGAACTATGTAGAATCATTAAAAAACATCAACTTAAATAACTATACGAAATTTGATGAAAATCGTATGAGCCGTTTTTTCAAAAATACAATTGTTATTAAAGTTGCCCAATAATAAACTAGCCTTATATTCATTCTTTGAGAAAAATGAAATATATAGAATTATTTCAGACGTAAACTCAAGTAACTGTACGAAATTTGATCAAAATCGTTATAGCCGTTTTTGAGAAAATCGAATTGTTGTTAAAAATGCATAGAATAAACTTCACTTAATTATTAATCAATGTTAACCATTTCTTCATAGCTTCTATTCTGTATGATAAAATGGCTAAGTATGAGATTTCATTATTTTCGCTCTACCGTTTAGGCTCTAGAGCCACAAACAGACAGACCCACAGACGGACGGCATTGCGAAAACCACTTTTTCGGACTCACTATCAGCTTCATTTAAAACGTATATTTCCGTCAAAATCTCGTGGTCGAATTTTTTCGCGATAACAATAATTTTTCAATATAGTACTTCGTATATGAGAAAGTAAAAAGTATCATGGGGTTTAGCTTCAAACCCCCCCCCCCTTCTAGAGTTCGGGTTCAAACCCCCCCCGACAAACTCCTGGATACGCCACTGCTCGGAATTCAAGGTTTGCATATTATATTCGACGTATAAGTCAAATCTAGTGTTTTCAGAGATTTTTAACGCTTTAAAGCTCGACTTATATGCCACGGAATACGGTACTTCATTTATGTCATATTGGTGTCTACGTATTACGTGTTATTATTTAAAGCAGGACTGGAAAATTCTAAGTAATGTTTTAACTAGTAATAAAACAATACAGATTATACAGGTGATGCAGAAGGAGGAATTATTCACAGGGAAATTGCTCACTTGTCTGGCCAAGGAATGGCCATGTACTGCTGCCACCATCTTGCTGCCACGTAAGCAACGTAGAAACCAAGTACAAAGGACAGTGGGATGAGATTGATGAATGTATCGCAGTAGACAACTACCTTCTCGAACAATCTATAGAATAATAACAAAAACGTCATTTTAGAGAAAGGTAATATACCGTTTTCAATAGTCACACTATTCTGATAGTATTTTATTTTCATGCCATTTAAAAAATGGAACTTTTCATGTTATATTAGGGACATATTATTACAAAAAAATAATCATTTAATGATTTAAATGGGCAAAACTCAAATGTATTACCTCTACAAATATGTAAAGTACACGTCAAAAGTAAATTGAAAATTAATTGATAAAAAAGTACCTATATCAATATTTTTGATAATCAAAGAGCAAGGAACAAATTTGAGGATTGAATGCATATAATTATAGGTATAATGCACCATTAACTAGAATGCAGAGACTTGGTAATTCTATTCTAGCTCTTAATAACATCGATTTCTTAAACACTGTATTAAACACATTAAATCCATCACTAATTTCACGAACAGCTAATAATTGCTGTACTCGTGTTATTATGTTTTAGTAAATTCTTATCACATTTTTTTTTGTATTTTTGTATTTGTACACTTTTGTTTAATTAATCCTATTTTTATGCTTTTTGTAAGTGGGGCTTCCCGTATGATTGTTTAAAATAAAATAAATAAATAAAATAATGATATGTACTTCAATAACCACCTACTAGATCACTCAAAGTAGATTAAAATTTTATTATTTATTCACGATTGTTTCTTTATTGGCAAATTGTCAAACTGCACCCTCTCCTTTTATGAAGTAAAAATAAATAATTTTTCTTTCAATACAACATCGAAATGATGACGTCTTTTATTTCTATGCATTCAGATATGACTTTATTGTTCACCGTCAAATATTTACCGTCTATACCGCATGACTCAGGTTTACCTTTCAAGAATCACTGGACCAATTTCAAAAAAGTGCTCTTAATCGGAAGGCCAGGAGTTAGAGAGGAAACGCTTTTGCAGAAATCTCTAAATAAACTGACTTTTGCTCTTTACACCTAAACTATTTCCTCTAAAACATGTGATCAGGCTTTATACGTCCCAAATTAACCTTCCAAATCCAAACTTTAGCCACGTCTGAGATCAAATGGTCCATGATGCAGCTTTGAACTTTCCATTATCGTAACAGCAAACCGGCCTTCTGGAGCTAATTGTGTTAAGTGTGACATCTGTTGTACAAGAAGAGAACAAATGGATCAGCCAGAGGTCAAATGTTCAACAAGTAGAGAATCATATTTCAAGAGAGCTTCATCCAGCCCAAAGGTATCTATCGCATTCGTTGTCTCATTATCCGTTGATCAAACAAATGGGAAATTACCGATATGCGTTCAATATTCCCAAGTTCTTAGCGATCGAAAATACGTTCATAAAGCACGATAAAGAGGAAATTAACGAGAGTGAAAAATAATTTTTACTTGAATTAACGCTGAATTAAATAAACTATGTATTTTTTAAATTAACGGCGTAAAATAAACTTTTAAATTATTTAATATTAAATCTAAAAACGACTGAAAATATATGAGGTTTTCAATCATCATAAAACATATATAAAAGAGAGTGCCACTTTATCCATTTGTCTCTTTGTCATGTAATACTTTTTGAAGCTTAATATCTCGCAAACGATTGAACCGACTTTGATGAAATTTTCAAGATAGCATTATGATATAATAGCAAAACGTTTTAATGTATTCGGCAATAATAAAAGTCTTATTCTGTCCCTTTGTCCCTCCCTCTGTCACGCGCTGAACCACAGAAATATACCTAGCAAGAGGGGACCAAGGTCAGCTTTTGTAGCACAATAGATACTCGCAGCGAGGGTTTCGAACCTTCGCTCGGATCGAAAGCAACCCTCTCAGCAGGAGGTATGAATCAAGGTCAGAGAAGACAGCCTCAATTTTATTTCAGAATAATCGATCATCCCCGTCATTTTTGACGGGCACTTATACTAGTGTTTTAAATATAACATCTCTTTATCGGTGTTAAAGAGCCCTCGAGTAAATTTCTCCCCCTGAGAAAACGCCCGACCGGGACACCAAGCGTAATCTTGAGACTTCAGGGCACTCTGGCATCTCGGAGCCACGGGAAATCACGTTGATTGCCCTGTGTTAAGGGCGGCACGCTTACAACCATGAATTAAATTGCTGAGATTCAACTCTCAAGTCCAATTTCGTCTGATTTATCAAATAAGAGATTCCTCTAAAATAGAAAAAAACATTAATTGTTATTATTGCCACTACCTTATTGTTGAGGTCCTATTTTCACTGTAAAAATAAGACGCGTTTTGTGGAATAGTTTGACGAAAATATTCAAATATAGTGAACCCTCGGCAGATCGGAACTCGATGGAAGGGACTTAAGATATAACGGACAGATTTTTCAATTGTTACTTTCTACAAAATTTCCACCAGGGTGTGGAAGTCTAAGATCTCGAAAAAGTGACCCAAGTCGAATCCTAAGAATAATTCCGTTTCAAATAAAAATATATGGGAAAATCAATTTCCATTTCGCAATCCATTTTTCTTATGGTCACTATAATTTATTTCATTTTCAATTATGTTCTGATAGAGATATGTTCCTGTTTGCAAACTGCAAGCACCTTTCACTAGTAAAATGTAAAAGTAATACGTAATTCATACAATTCATATTGTTCGTAAATTAATTATAAAACTCCGCGAAATTATTGCACGTTCTCTAACAATTTGTATGAGTATATAGCAGAGTAAAACATTATCTTTCATAACATGCAAATTTCTGATATTTAAGCCAACATATACTTTTCCTTAAGATATTTCGGATATAGCGGTCACTCGGCAATAATGGACTGACCTTCCCTCCTTTATATAAATCATTCATATCGCCACATTTTGTCAGCCTGTGCCGAAAGGTTTAATGGAGAGAATTTTGAAAAATATTTTTTTTAAATCTGCGGAGTCACATGCACGAATAAAGGGGTTTTGAAAATTATTTGTAGTTACTGAAAAACTTTAACCGCAAAATTAATACATATCAGTCAGTACAGACTTACCTAGGCGATATGGCCTTTGTTATGGATGATACAATTTTTTCTGCGTTTTAATAACGGATAATTGCGTTTCTATCATATATAAATTAACATTTTGGGAAAAATGAAGTTTTCGCACTTTTTTCGGGGTCGTGTGGCGCTTTTTGCCTATGACAAATGCCACCTTCGCCATACCTTAGTTACGGCACTGTCAATCAGTGATTGAAAACGGCACATTAAAAAAACAATACTAATAAAATACTTTAATAAACTCGTAAAAAACAAAGTTAAATCATAAAAAAGTTACACGTAATTTTGAACAAGATATTTCAGTATTTAGCTGATTAAATACTTGATTTAAAATTTCAGGCAAGAGCATTAGAAGTGTTACTTAAATCTTCTCATTCTAAGCATAATATAAACGCTACTTCATAAAGTCCTGCACCGAGATCGAGTGAGATTTGCATCTGCCAATCGATACCTTAAGCGAAGTTAAAATAGAAGTTTTGTTTTTGCTAATTATTTATCGTTTTCAGTTATTCTTTGGATTCTGATAACGTCACTACGGTTAAGGCGAGAGCGTCTGGTTGGCATTCGGTCCTGCGGGAATGAGATTAAATCTGACGCTCAGTAAACTTGGCCGCTCAAGAAAGAACCAATTAAGTCATTTGTGGCGCCATGACAGGCAACCAGCCAACTATTTTGTTCCGTCATCCCTCAGAAATATTCAGGAAAAAGAGTTCATTTCACGCCGACAAACTTATTTTTCTATAATATATTTTTTAATGTTAAATTTTATTTAAAGATTTTCATTTTACTGTACATAAGCAAATGGAAAACGTGCGGCAGCGTATCGGGTTAGCACAGCGGTTCCCAAACTGGGGGCCGCGAGTAACTTCCAGGGGGGACCATGAGGGAAAATCGAATTTTATGTCAATTTTTGCTGAAAAACATTATTCACATTACCACAGCCATATTATAACTGTTAATTAAAGTGCATATATTACAATGAATAATGTTTTGTTCATTTGGAAATTTTCAATTTTTTTTTCATTATATTGGTATTTATGCACAGATACATGCTGTAAAATTATTACGCGTTGGTTGATCAAGAAAAATAAACAAATTTGTTACAAAATATTTGTATAATAAAATATATGAGAAAAATATATTACAAAATATCCAATAAAACGCAAATTAACAATAATATTAAGTACGCGTGTACCGCGTTGAATTCATATTAATAAAATAATGGGGGGAGGGGGGGCGTGAGGATTTAGTGAAAACCAAAAGGGGAGCGTCATGTCAAAAAGATTGTGTTAGCACGTTACAAAACATGAAAATTGGATGTCTATGGATTGTTTCATTAGAAAAATACAGCTAACATTTAGCAAAATATTTCTATAAAAATTGCTGCGTTTTTATTTCAAATTAAACCTCAGTTTGTGTTCGTTCGCATTTAATAAAGACAATTAACGAATTAATTAATTAATTATGAGTGGAATATCACTTCTGTCATTAACTATATTTCTGAAGCTATCATTAGTTAAAAGGACAAAGTATATACAATGGTGAGTACACGAGAGCATGGTATATATCCTAAAATTCCACATCAATTCGAAACAACTTGTTCTATCTCAAGATCAGATTTCAACTCTTTTCTGATGGTTTAATTTATCTACACGGTACAAAACCGCCCAAATCTGATTCATTTTTTGATCGTATTAAAATTCTTATAGTTATAAATTATATTGACGGAAGATAGAACTAATTTCCGCTTGGCAACCCTCTCCCGCGTAAATCAAACGAGACAACGAATTGGACCGATTTCTGGCTGCTGTATTTTTAGATTGAAATAAAAAAGGCTTGTGCTCTTCGACGTTGAAAGTTTTTCAAACACTCTATAACTTAAAACATTCTGAGAGGGTGTATGCTTTGACTATATGTCTATCTTTAAACGCTATGAAATTGAAAAGACTCGGAGGGAACCTCGGCAAACAAAAATGAAAGTCACGTAACTCTAACGTTTAGATACGAAAAGACTCAGTCCGGGAGTCTGAAAAATTCCAAGGGGATTCAAAAAATAAATGTAAGAAATCTAAAAAGATAATTTACCTGTCACATCAATGAAATCAGGCTCAACTTTGCGGTATTTACTCATGATACATGCTGTATCTTTCACTAAAACATTTTTTAATAGTTTTCCAATTCTGTCTTTCTGTGTATAATGCTCTTAGAATCTTTCAATATCTTTGAATATCTCAGGGTTATGAAATTTGGTGTGTTCTTAGACGACCATATTAACTACTAGAAAATGTTATTACTTTTACATAAAGTGTCCCAGGTTCGACTCCAGATATCCTTTCGTATTGCCATTTAAAAGCACGGGAAAAAACGATTTTGACCATGGAAACATTTATTCTTTTGCTCATTAAAATACCTAAATATTAACTTAGAAACTTCAAACAAAAACTCCAAGACGAACAAAATTCTAAATTATTCTACTGTAGCGGTCTTTTATTGTATCTTGCCCTTTAAAATTTAAAAAGTACGTAAAAGTGAGTATTTTTTGTGATTTTAACGCTTAATCTAGCATGAGTTGCTATGCAACCTGTAGTGTTTTATTATTAATTAATCGGTACTTTCCTGTTAACGGGAATACCTTAAAAAATGAATATATATTGTTATGTTTGTTTGAGAGGATATAACATTGAAAGGATATTTTGACGTATTGTTGGATTTACGATATTTTATTTTAAAAACAACATTAACAGAAACTGATTGGCCGGTCTCGACATTTACAAACCCAATCTCCGGACAACGTGGAGGGTTTCTTTGGTTCCGGGCGAGACGAATGGCGCGGTAGCGCCCGGAGAAGACTACCCATTACAACAAAGCGAGCCGAAGGCTCGTCAATATATCCTCTCAATTTGCGGCACAACAGTCAAGAGGATATAACATTGAAAGGATATATTGACGAGCCTTCGGCTCGCTTTGTTGTAATGGGTAGTCGTCTCCGGGCGCTGCCGCGCCATTCGCCTCTCTCGGAACCAAAGAAACCCTCCACGTTGTCCGGAGATTGGGTTTGTAAATGTCGAGACAGGCCAATCAGTTTCTGTTAATGTTGTACTTAAGTATGTATGGGGATAATACGTAAGTACCAGGTCCTGAGAAGGGTCCTGGAGGTATTCCCGTTAACAGGAAAGTACCAATTAATCAAGTCAGTATGTTATAATTTTTAATGTTACCCGTCATATGTCGGGTTATTATTCTAGTTTTTTAAATAAAACACGACCGGTTTTGTTAGCATCATAATACAATATTAAATTTTAGGGGTGCACAGTTAATTCTTATTTTGCAATTCGTGCATTAAGTGTTTTTCTACAGATTAAGAAGAAAAAAAATGGTTAGAATGTCTAATATTATGAATTAACTGTCAACCACTGACAACGGATTTGTAAAAGCTGAAATTCTCGATATCCTATCACAACTGTGGTTTTATATTTTATCTTTGATTAACGCAGAACTGGTCGTTTTAACTATTCATATTTCATTAATGATATAATTAGTTTATCGGAATTATTGCTATTATTATTATTATCATGTAATATAAAATACGGCTCATGAAAAATCTCAAACTAAACTAGTGGCAATTAAGTTTTACTTTCTAAAAAATAACTTATATGTAATAACGCCATCATATAATATATTTTAACATACTTAAGTTAATCTGTCAGCTAATTTATAGAGTTAATATCAAAGTCGTATAATGCGTTAAATTTAACCAGCAGTCATTGCAAACAACTTCTATTTAAATTACAAGCTATTACATATATTAACTATATTTTTCAACAATATTGTACGCCAACATGAAAATTTTAATTAGAAAATTTATACGTATGTACGGCTTTTATGCAACAGCAATTTTGGTGTTTTCCTAAATCTAATTTCTTAACACTTTTTATCCGAAAGATAACTGAATTTTTATTCCGCACTCGAAAAATTAAGCCAAAAGTCTACTTATTAAGTATGCCTTCATTCGGCCCTCTTTTTCTGTAATAACTTTATGGTTCGAATATTGAAAATTTCTTGTGCAAACCCATAAATCGATGATTGCGTAAATTATTTTTCTGATAGTATGCATCTGGATGCACCAAATTAAATTATGAGCAAATGCAATAATTTAATTTTTATTTAAACACGATTTCTCGTATTTAACGCCGTTTGTTCTTCATCCAATCGGTAATCTATTGCACTAATTTCTAATCTCGATCTACCGTTCAAAATCATCCGAATAGTAAAGCCGTTTAAAATCGGATCAGATTTTAAGCTCTCGAAAGAGATCTCCTTATCTCACGCAGAATTTACACACAGCGGCGTAAGATGGGTGGCCTGCCGCAAGGAGGCGATCTGAGAAACGGATTTCCTCCTTTTAAATAAGCTTTGATGATCTTTCGGAGGCAATAAAAAGAGGGACCTTTTTCCCGTTCCATCGTAAAGCGGGCACTCAAACGGATCTCTTTGGAAATAGAGAAGGAGGTAGAGGGAGGAAGGAAGGGGGAAGAGGAGAAAGAAAGATTCTATCAGGGGAAAGTACGCCAAGATGCGGAAAGAGACGCCGGCCATGTGACTCTGAGAGCCACCGAGTCCCTACTACGTGAAAGATGAGTGGAAGGGAGGGAGAAGGAGTGGGAGTAAGGAGGAGGAAGGAAGAGAGAGGGAGAAGTGAGCTCACCGAGGAGCGTGCGTAGTTTGGCGGGGATCTCCTGAGCAGGGAGTCCAGATGGAAGGTGTAAGAGCCGGACGATAATAAGATTTTCGCTACGTCACAGGGCCGTGTACCAACCTCGCGAAGTTTCAAGGCTAGCCAGATATTCTGAATAGGGTTGCCAACTTTGAGATCTTCCCGAACCGGAGATTGTGTTAAGGGTTGCCTACTTTAAGATACTCATGAACCGGAGTTTGATTGAAACCAGGATACTTGAGAAGATACCCAAGAGGAATTAAATCTAATGTTAAATATATTCAATATTCTGAAAGGCACTCGTGATTTTAGGACATATGATTAAAAATCGTTATGAGTTTAATTTTTAAATGTCGCTAATTACCGAAATTGTAAAAGCATAATCATTTTAAAATAAAAAATATCAAGCGTATGCAAAAAATATTGGTTGTAGAGAGGTCGAGTATCAACTAATCAATTATTCAAATGGAACAGAAAACGTTATAAAATGCATACAGTATACACTATAATATTCGTAGTTGTGTTTTATTGCTGATCCAGAAATAAAGTAGTTTGTAGAGTATGGACGATCAACAAAAACGCAAGGGCTTCAGGATTTTTTTTGTGTGAAACAAAATACAATCGAAATTAAAGCGTAAGCTATCTTAATTCAAATCATTTATAAAAAAACGCAAAAAATCATAAAAAGGGCTTTCCACTGCAACCGGAGATTTGAGCTACTCACCCGGAGACAGGAGATTATGGCGATGACACGGAGATCTCCGGCCCAAAATCCGTAGGTTGGCAACCCTAATTCTGAATACACATTATCGGTGACGTACGGTTTATCACCGGTAAGTTATTAGAGCTAAGAATGGATGCAAATGACAAGTATAATTGCTCGTTGAGAATATCCATTGACGTGAATCCTAACAATGTATGATACATGATTTTATGCTGACATAGCTCAAAATACGAACAAGTTTTTCACTACTCGCCTTTCAAACACTATTTTATATCTTGCGGCAAAGGTTAAGAGACCGAGTAAGACAGAATAGAACAGAAGCCAACAAAATATACATAATTCCGTTTATTTTCACAATATAATAAATGCCCTGCAGTTATACTCTAGAGACCCATCGAACCAGTATTTAAATAATTTATAATCATTATCTTTTATATTTGGCATTCAACATAAGTTGTGTCGAAGAATCTTATTCCGGCGGAATGAAATGCATTATACAGAATATCAACATTAATCTTTATATGTATTGATTTCGGAAATTCGTATTTTTTTAGGATCGATACTAAGCTCAAGTGTAAAACAATATAAGATACGACGAATAAAAAAGGAAAGACGATTTAGAGCCAGCGCGAGACAGGAATGTAAATGGGACACGAAAGATTTATGAGGAACTTTTGGCTGAACCTTGAAAAATCTCGCGATAATTTTATATCGGTCAATGTCTTCGGCGAGGAGAAAAAAATGTTAGAGCAAACGAGCTATAGGATAATATAGCGGGTGAGGGAGGTGCGGACCTGGAGGATTGGACGAAAACAATTACAAGAAAATAGAATAGATTTCGATGGGGAAAATAGAGCGGAGATAGGAGGGAGGTGGAGAGAGGAGAGGGAGAGATTAGAAAAGCACCAGACGGGATCTCAGGTGGGGATAGGCGGGAGTGGGAAGGGGTGGGAAGAGGAAGGGGGTGGGAAGGGGAAGGGGAAGGGGGTAGGAAGAGGAAGGGGGTGAGAAGAGGAAGGAGGGAAAAAGTGATGAGAGAAGAGAAAGGGGGGGTTACTGATTTGGGGGAAAAAGGGTTGGTTTTTCCCTATATTTGTTTGTACCCCTAAAAGAGTTATTTTATAAGAATTGAGGAAGAGAGAGAGGAAAGGAGGGAGAAAAGGAGAGAAGGTGGAAAAGTAGGGAAAGGGGGAATGGAGGGAGTGAGAAAAGGAGAGAGGGAGAAAAGGAGGAAGGAATGGAGGTAGTAAATAAAGAAGGGAGAAAAAGAGGGTGGAATGGAGGTAGAAAAGGGTGGACGGAGAAAAGGGGAGGAAATAAGGGAAGGAGAAAGGGAGGAAGAGAAATGAGGGAGGAAGAATAGGAGGGAGGGAGGAAGGAATGGAGAAAAGGAAAGAGAGAGAAAATGAGGGATGGAGAAAAGGAGGGATGGAGAAAAGGAGGGATGGAGAAAAGGAAAGAGGGAGAAAAGGAGGGATGGAGAAAAGGAGGGAGGGAGAAAAGAAGGGAGGGAAGAAAGGAGGGGAGGAGAAACATAGGGAAGGAGGAAATAAGGGAGGAAGAAAAGGAGGGAGGGAGAAACATAGGGAGGGAGGGAGGGTGAGAGGGCTCTTCGTTGCGGCATCCCTGGGAGTTAAACAAAGGGCGTGGCGATATTCGGTTGTTCTCAAAAATAGCGCGAGGCAGTGTGGAGTGGAGAGAGAAAGAGGGAGAGAAAGAGAAAAGAGAGAGGTGGGTTCTTGGGGAAGGCGCGCCAGGCCGCTCGGAAATAGCGGGAGACTTTGAGAGAGAGAGAGAGGTAATGGGAGAGTGAGGAGGGGGCGTAGGAGAGAGGGAAGTGCCTTTCGCGGCGTATTCGTTACAGAGGCGGACAAAGGAAAGAGAGGATGACCTTTCTGTTTTGACCTCTCTCACTTTCTTTCATCTTCGCCTTTTACTCCTTTTATCTCTTTCCGTCCCTCGCTCCATTCCTTCCTCCCTCTCTCCTTTCCTACCTCTCTCCCTCCCTACCTCTCCCTCTCTATCCCTGTCTCCCTCTTTCCTTTCTCTTTGGAAACTCACGTGCAGTGCTTTGGTCTCGAGTGCACGTGATAGAATTGGGCCCTATTGTTTTTCGGTCATTTTTTTCCCTGGCGCGTTGCGCGTCGTTCGAAACCGTTTCGTAATTTCGATATCCCGCGGTTGGTCATATAAACACTTGTAATTTTGCAGCCGTGAGTTAATTCGGCGTCCCTTATCCATTAGAAGGCGTTAAAAAATAAATTGATGTGTCCAACACATGACTTTCTCCATACGTAAGTTATCAACTAACATCAAATAAATATGGCGATAGGAACAGTTCAACTTACACGCTTCAGCGCTAGCGATTCAATTGTTGTCATTACCACGCGCGCGAGCTGCCCACTAACCGTCAATTTCTTTAAGTATTCCTCATATGAAAATTTAGTTCAAACAAGAGTTGTAGAAAAAAAAAATATCTACAACATATATATATATGTGTGTTAACAAAAATTCAGTTTTAAGCGAAATATTTAAGAAAAACTAAAATTTTACAAGAGTAAACCGCTGACCGATTGTTATCAAAAGCCTTTCAAATCTTAAGAATATATATAAAATCAAAAATATAGAATTTCATACTGATCTGATGAATAGTTTTTGAGTTACAGCGCATACAAAATTTCTGTCACACACATACGGACAAACACACACAGACACCATCGAGAAAACGGTCAAAACGTGTTTAGGGGATCTCAAAACGTGCATTTCCGTTGAAATCTCGAATTCGATTTTTTTCATGAAAACATCTTTCTCTATACTAATATGGAGAAAGTAAAAAGGAAAAATTAAAAACATAAAAAGAAAATAACTGTTAGTAGCGTAATTAGAGCTCAGTAGATATGTAAGCGATTACAATGTTGGAAATCAGAAATAAGATGCTAAAAAATCCGTTACTTAGAAAAGCAATCCATGGATCAAACATACATAGAAAAATTTGATCCATGATCCTCATTAAATACAGACATAAATAGTGATAAAGATACATTTAAAGTCAGGAGTTATTTTTACACCTAATCCCTAAACCTACGTTTGCTGTTATTTTGCGATTTAATTATTTATTTATGTCAGTGAGATGTTTTCATAAGGAAAAACATAAAAAGATTATTTTTTATTATTTACTGTTTCGGCGATAATAAATTATTCATTCCGTAGATCACAAATATTTTGCTAGTTTCAAATCGGCCGTTTCTTGTCATTAAAAACGAACTATGAAAGTTGTGAGGGAATGAGAGATTTTCTCCAATAAAAATATTTCTATTCTGCAGTGCCTTCCAATCAATTCTTTTGCATGCAATTTGCCTAATTTTCAAGTAAAAGTTTATCAAAATGGACATTTCAACATTTTAAGTCACCTTTCATTCAATTAAACCTCTTATATTCAACTCATCGTGCTTGAATAAATTAAATTGTAAATACGGTGTGTCCTAGAAAAATTATTAAAACTTAAATTTAAAAGTCTAGAAGACGTATCAGAAGCAAGATAAGTGATAGTTTCATTTCAATCTACCATAAAGGTTCCGTAATTGTTTTAAAATGGTAGAGTATTGTTGCCATATAAAAGTTCTAAACTGATATAACAGGACATTTCTTTTTAGACTTTAATAATATAAAAATAAAACAAAAATTTTCTAATTAAAAAAATTGGTTGATCACAGTGATAGTGCAAACTTTATGATCTTATCTCAGCTTTTAATTCACTAATTTTTTTTCTTTTATTAAAAAACCTTTTTACGTGACATCAGTTTCTAATATGTATATATACTCCGTACGTTCTCGAATACTTTCCAGTGGAAAACGCCAAGAATGCAACCTGGTTACGACTTCATGTGATGCCGTCAGTTGTGACGCTATCCATTACAGAATTACCAGTTCGAGGAGAAAGAAAACTGCGAGGGAAAGGAGAGGAGTGAAATGGGGAGAGAAAACAGACAGACCTAGAAGCGGTGCTCAGGGGAAACCACTTGGCCAATCGGCACTCGCTAATTCTATTTCTGTGACGTAATCTTGGCCGCTATAAAGTTTCCATCGATTTGCGAATTCAGTCGTGCCTCGCAATCATGATTCACCGTGTTATTTTTACTCGATAATTTGCCTTTATAACTTTAATGATTCAAAATATTTTAAAAACAAAAGAAGGTTTTTCATTCTTTTTTTAATGACTCAGGATGGAAAAAAAGAAAAATTAATTTTTAAAGTAAACGCGTAACTGTCGAATTTAATATTAATGTGCCACATATTACTTATTTTTGCATTTATGATTAATCTTATCTTATATACAATCTTATATCTATCTATACATATCTATAAAGTAAGGTGTTTGTATGTATGTTCTACTAAGGCTCAGAAACTACAACATGCAGAAAAAAGAGGAAGGTGTCATATTAACCGTTATCATGTGTACGGTGGTGTAGTAAGGTTTTTAAACCGATTCGGTGTACTATTTTATTATAATAAAATATTTTCGTTTATATGGTATTTCCATTTAAAATTTTTTCGTAAATTTCTCGAATTTTTTAACTCCTTACATATATATCGCAGACATATGCTCCCGCAGACTTTTTTGTGGTAAATTATCTCCTCTTTTGGAGTAATTTTTTAAAAGAGGAGTGGAGCAGTTTTCTTCATTTTTGCTTTACTGTGTACTATGTTATTCTTGCGATGTTTACATGTTACACGGTTGAAGTTTTAGATTGACTAAATCCATTGAAATTCAACGGGCACTTCAGCTAGTATTTGTAATAAATTTCAATTAAAAGCACCATATAAATATTACCAGAAACCGTTATTTACGATATAAGTCGCTAGTTATGCCATTTAAGTATGTATGTACTTCAAAGCAAAAGTAAACTACCGTAAATGACATCGCTAAAATTTGATTGAAATTATTAGATATTACTTTAGTGGGAAACGTATTTAATCGATTTAACATATAGCGTTGCAAAATCACATCCATTATAATACTAATTGTAAATCACTTCAATAATTGTTAATGCTATCATCAACAAAAGAATAAAAAATAAATACGCCACAACCAAAGAAAATAAAATCTTTTAATCGGATCTTTTCAAAGGTGTCATTTCACTTCATTTTCCATAAAATTTCAGTATATCATACATCAAACGCTAAAGAAAAGTTTGAAATTCGATTAGATCAGCTTCGAAATTATTAGCGATTTGCTCGAATTGCTTCGTATCAGATCTTAAAGCAGTGGTTCTCAACCTTTTTTGGCTGCGACCCAAATTCTGGTCGCGGCGACCCATTTCCTCCAATAGCTCACTTGTAATAAAATCAATAGGAATTTAATAAATAAATGAAAATAAGATCTCAGGTTATTAGCATTGAACGGGTTGTTAGGAGGAATGATATATATGGGTATAGAAAGCAATGGAAGATATTTGACGGTCAACTCAAAATGGCTTGGCGACCAAATTTTGGGTCGCGACCCAGGGTTTAAGAACCACTGTCTTAAAGGTTATGAATGATTGCACGCCCGCAAAGAAATTCTCGTTAAAGGGTCAGTTATCAAGATGTAACGAGCAGATAATATTAGGAGGAATAAATCCCCTTTAAACATTAACCTTCATTAGGTGAAATGAGAAACAAATCGGCAAACTCATATGTTCAAATATTTGAAGTATGTACAATGCAATTTTTTTCTCGCACATTTTTCACCTTAAATAAAAACATTTGATGTCTGAATGTTGAACAAATATCGGAAGCTCCGCAAGTAGCTCAAATTTAATCCAAAGATTTACGGCCGAATTATTAGTCACGTTTTAGAATAGCATATTTTATATTCTAAATAAAATATTTGCCAATTATTCAGTGATTATGAGTTATGAAAACTCGATATCGTACCCAAAGATGTTTTTCTATCTACAAATTACGTTCTTCTGAGAATCGGTGCGTAGTCAGTTCACTAATAAACAGCTATAAAACTTATGAAAAGACCTTAGGCGCATTACTTTCCTAAAGACATTGCATTAATAGTTGATTTATTTGGTTTTAAGCCACAATCTAAGCTTCATTATTCATTTCTGAAATTAGAGCGTTAATTACCTGAAGAATATTCCCGACACTTTCAATGCAAAAATTCAGCATTCTCCTGATATCCGTTTAAGAAGATTGATCTATGGTAGGGGTTCCCATACTTTTTGAAGCCACGGAATTCAAATATTTTTCTCGCGGAACCCTAACTAAAAGATGATAAGTCTAATCGCAATAAAATTAGCTTTAAAATCTTTATAATGTTTATTTACATAACTTATGTATCTTACAGTATACAGTTTACAAGTGAGGCTCGTATTTTCTGATACAAATAATAAAAGAAAGAGCTATTCTCTGTCTGTCGCGGAACCCCATTTAGCTTCTGCGGAACCCTGATCTATGCGAACGGCGGAAGCTCAAAACCGAATCGATACAGGGTCTCATAGCACAATGCTCGTATTTAATAATAACTTTGGATCTGGCGGAGGCTCTTATTTACTACTTGTCTAAACTTAAGGAAATATTTTTGGCCACGTGCTACCTGTTAGTAAGTGTTTGAGCGGGATCCGTTGGGATATACGGTTGATTGTTTAGAGCAAAGGGGAGAGTTCTAATGCCTACGACGTAACACGACAAACGCAGCGAATAGCCATTCGCTCGCAAATGCGCTTAAATGCAACGATTGAATGGCACTGGCTGCTCATAGATTATTCATTTGCTTTGGTAAGTTACGGTAACAAGCTGGCTCAACACAGTTTATAGTTAACAACCAGTAAGAGGGATCAAGTGAGGGTTAGCACATGACTGTTAATTTATGTGCAAAATAATTTGTCTTTAAAATGAAGATATTTTGATTAAGCAGCCGAATACCGAAATGCATACAGGCTAAAATGTAGGAGAAAAAATCGGTAAAACATACATTGTACAAACTTTCTCATATACTAATGCGTCGTTTAGTTATCTTTAGAAAATGAAAATCCTATGAGCCTGTTTTAGAAAATCGAATTTTTCTTAAAGTTGCCCAAGAATAAACTAGCCTTATATTCATTCATTGAGAAAAATGAAATATGTAGTATTATTTTAGATGTATACTCAAGTAACTGTACGAAATTTGATGAAATTGTTACAGTTGCCCAGAATAAACTAACCTAATATTCATTTTTTGATAAATATGAACTATACAGTATTATTGAAGACGTAAACTTAAGTAAGTGTACGAAATTTGATCAAAATCGTTAGAGCCGTTTTTGAGAAAATCGAATTGTTGTTAAAAATGCGTAGAATACACTACTCTTAATTATTGAGCAATGTCAACCATTTCTAAATATACCCTGCTCAGTATGATAAAATGCCTAAGTGCGAGATTTAATTCATTTTCGCTTTACCGTTTAAGCTCCAGAGCCAGTAACAGACAGACAGCAGACAGCAGACAGACGGCATTGCAAAAACCACTTTTTCGGATTCAGCGACACCTAAAACGTATATTTCCGTAAAAATCTCGAGGTCGAATTATTTCGCGATAACAATACTTTCTCGATACGTTGTATGAGAAAGTAAAAAGAATTAACTGCAGCAGCCATAGGTTCAGGAACCGGTAAAAAGAAAGTCCTGTTCTAGCGTGGTAAATGTGCACTCAAGCTTATTATCAGATACGGAATCAAGCGAAAGTAAAAAATGAAGCTATAAATCAATTTTTCAATCTACGTAGACTCTATGCACCAAATCAAGATCAGATTTTTAGTTATTATGTTTACGTTTACTCGCTGGAGCTGAAATGCGTTTAAAAAATCATTTGATGGTTTGGTCGTGGATTCGACGCGGTTTATAAAAGAATTCGCCCATTCACCGAAGAGATATTACACCAACAGGAAGGAGGTTTTATGAAAAGATGACGATCAAGTTATCTTTAGAAACTCGAATATGTATATATTAATAGTCCGATTAAAGGGCGACCTCGAATATAACGTGATCTCATATTTGGATACCCGCGAATAAGAAAAAATATATATTAGGCAGAGAGAAATTTCTCATTAATGTTTCCGAGAACCTGATAGGTTACTCATATTATCCAAAGTAAACGCAAATAATTAAATAATGCTTAGCTTTCAATTGGGAAAATATTTAGAATTTCCCAAGTCACCGCATCATTTGATCGCGATTAAAAGCGGGTATTGATTTTTTCGGCTGACGTAAAATGAAAAATCGATTTCAAATCGGGTCAAAACGGTAATAAGGCTTTGCCCAAAATTATACAGCACGCAAAAAATATAACGTTATGCGCAATATTAAATTACGCAATACAGAAATAATTTTGCAAACGAGTCACGTAGGAAATTTTTTTGAAACGCCATTTTTCTTCGGAAGATATTTCAGATCGGAGACCGATCTAATGGATGACCGGTTGTTCTTTGACCAATAAACGGATAGGATCCACGAGACCACGCGCATACTACGTTAAGAGAGCTTATCTTTAGCATTATTCATTGTCTACTTGGCCCAACTCCATCTCCGATTAGATTTACGGATAGGGAACAGCGATCGAGAAAACGGAAGTTATAACTTTCGCCCATCAAATATTATACCATTCGAGTAAAAATAAACTCTCATTTTATAATTTATTTTACTACGTGCTCCGATAAATCCGCATAAACAGATTCGCAATACGCTCAAGGAATTTTCCGATCGCCTCTTCTAAAAAAAAAGTTATTTTCCTCGTGACCTTTTACCAAAGAAACCGCCATGTTTAGGATATATCGCCATCCACGACAACGATCTTAATTTATCCCATAATTTAAAAAAGAAATAGACGTTTCTGGCCTTGGGGAAGAAAAACTCGACGCATAATAGGATCGGCCGCATTCGAAATATCTGATGCGATATTTTAAAAAGAAGAGGAATTAATTCTTGCGAAAGTCGATGCGGACGCGAACTTCGTTTCATTTAAAATCCTAAAAATAAAGGCGTGTCGCCCTTCGGAGCGACCGATTCGCTCTGCGGGATTATGGCACCAAAAGAACAAAGTGAAAACGTCATCATTGCTCCTGGTCTCATGTTTGACGAGCTGTCACGCTACCTTTTCGGTCACAGAGGTAGATTTTTATCATCCTGGACGCCAGCCACGTTGCTTTTAACTTTATCGCTGGAAAGCGAACGAACGGCCCAAATAGGATGGTGTGAGGTGAAAACATTTCAGAAGCAGCTCATTTATTTCAACACTAGATTTAAATTAGTTTAACCCTTTTAAATCAATCTGTGCCATCGCGTTTTCTATGAATTATTCGGAAAATTGAAATGAGCGGAAACTAACAATTTTCCAAGAATTATCATCGCCATAAAAATTTTATAGAAATTTATAAAAAGAGTCGAGCTATTTTCCAGCACCTTGAGAAGAGGAAGATCAAATCTCTCATGATATTAAGGACGTCTACTAGGACTTATAAGTCTTGAATAACCGAGTCTGCTAGGAAATAAGTGTTCATTGAGATAAAATTTGAATTTTAAAAACCTCGGCGATCAATTCCTCTACTGAAAAATCCGACCAATTAAAAAACGTCAGAACCAATATGACTTGCCATTTTCCTTAGCACAAATAAAAAAATATCCCAAATCATTAAAAACTGAAATAATGGTGTTCAATTAATCTATTTTAATAAAACCTGCTACAAATAGATGTTTCTGAAAGAATCATGGACGGCAATAAGTAATCTTTCAGAATTATAAGTACTATCCCATTTATTTTAATAATTTCTAGTTTTTTCTATCTCAAAATATGCAGAAATTAATTAATAGGGATGGTCAGCGTTGCTCGTGGAATATATTAAAGTGACTCGATTGGAATCGGATGTTTCGATTTAGATTCCTATTAACAATAGAATAATTTGGATCGATTAATCCGATCAATTCAATTCTTCTTGCAAAAGCTCTAAAACGAAAATTTTCCCTTAAAATAATCAATTTTTATTAAGAGAGTATGCAACAACATTAAAGTAAATTTAAGTATCTATCTATGCATTGAATGGATTCCATTTTTATATAACCTTTACAACGAAAAAAATCACTAAAAAATAGTGAAATGTTATTAAGAGGGCATGTAACGTAAATTAAAACATAACTTTAGCGTTAGTTTCCATTGTCAGAACTTATCACAGGTATACAAAAATATGGCAACACGAACAAATATAATTTAAAATCATTCAAAACTTCCTGAAAAATAAAAGCAGTGACAATATGTGGCGATGCAGAGTTGCTACGCAAACAAAATTTCATATTATAACAAACATTTCACAGATTGATCGAGACAAATTCGAACTGGTTTCTATAATAATTAATCTGAATAATAATGGGAAATTGCAACAAGAAGAAAATATTTTCGGTCAATATAATCTTGGAAAAAGAAACCAAGGATGAGGAAAACTGACAGAACTTTGCATTAATAACGATCTAGTAATAACCATTATATGATTCACAGCATAAGCGAAGACTATATATACATAAAAAAGCTTATAAGATATATCAATTCTACCTGAAAAGAGATTGAGGAATAGCTTTAAAATGTAAGGACATAAACGCCAGTCAGCGGGCAGACTGCCTACATTTTTTCTTTATAATTAATCGAAAACCTCTAAATCAAATCACCCGAATGGAATACTATGAATCTATGTTTGCGATTAATCGAGACAATTGAATCGATTTAACTTTTCCGATTAATCAAAACGTATGAATCGACCAAACCACGAAACCAATCGGAATCAGCAGTTCCGATTCCTCAGGCAGTGGCCTATCACCTACAGCCGCAGTCCAATAAAAGAAGGCTTTCTTTCCCGAACATTAACAAAATGTCCATTCAAACAAACAGAGATAAAAGAGGTTTGAAAAATGCTCCATTGGAGAACAACTTTTAAACCACTTCCCCAGTGATAAGAGCCTTTAAAAACAATAGATCGACAACCTATTAACATTCACAGCTGCAAAATGATCCATAACAAAAGAATTCGACTATTTTGAGGATTAAATTTTAGTGGAACCGCGAATGAGAATAGCCCAAAAGTTTTAGTTGCTATTGGAGAAAACTATATAATTCTGGCACGACAAATTATAAATATAAGCTCGCCCATTCAGATTCTAATTTTAAAATCGCATAATTTAAACGAAAGAAGAATAAATGACAGCTGGAGGCTATTATTGTATTGCATTTATTTCTACAGCTCGAGTACGCCTTTGTGTTTGTTTACACACGTGCGCGAGGAAAGTGAGAGACAAGAAAGCATAACGTAAAGCCAGGAAAAGAGCTAAATATTTCCGAGGGGGGAAATAAAAATCCTTTAAAAACAACTCCGAGTAGAAAATGAGGTGAGAAGTATAAAAAAGAGAGCAAAAAACTTGAGGAAAGAACGTGTCGGTCGGTTGGTGGCGCATGGCGAAGAGGAGTCTACTAATAAAGTCAGTGGAAATGAAAACACGTGGTGAGAGAAGAGGCGGGAGGCGGAGAAAACGGAGGAAGGAAGTTAAATAGAAGAGCGGAAGGGGAAGAGACGGAAACCCACCAGGAGGAGGAATTCGAAGAAAGAATGCGAGAGAGGACGTAAAATGAAAATGTGAAAGCCCTATTTTGAGTGATATTAAAACTTAAAAATTTCAACTACACACGGTTAGATGATCACAATTTCTGCGGCATCCTCGCAACGGTGACCGACTATTCTTGTAAACGACCTATTCAAATCATTTTTAATGACGGTCTAACACAAAGTACCACCGTTTTTAAAAATCCACTTAGGTACTTATTATGCATTAACTATCTGCACTACTTTGTTTTCGTTTGACATTTTGCATACATTTCTCAATTTAACAGGGCCAAATTTAATTCGAATGTAATTTCACACAGTTCTCGCAAAACTCGATGTTACGGCCTATTTTTCCATTCGGCATATTTGAAACACTATTTGAGTCACTCGGACGAAACAGATTTTTTAACTGAAAAATTACCTGAACAAATTTTCACGTGTATTCCTCTCCATTCATATAAAATCGTAATGGTCATGATGCGTAACGCTCTAATTTTGTGAATAACTCGATTAGAAATAAACTTAGAAGCCTGAAAATTTTCAGGATTTCAGCGTTGATGAATCTTTACGTTATGACTAAACAAATATCGAAAAAGGTCACGGGTTCGACTCCAGAGAATGAATGTCGTTTCCCATAAGATAACACAAAAATCACCTTTTTGGTTTGAAGGCTTTCATTCTTTTACCTTTTAAAATACCTTAAAATTAAGTTATCGACACGAAATTTGCGCTAAAACACGCCAAAATTATTACCGTCGAATAATCAATCTCATTCGAATTCGCTCATATTTTGAATTTATACTCGAGTTTTGGTAATTTTTTTAACTTTTCAATAATAAGATGCCATCGTTAGCTGTATTGTTGTCCTCGGCATATGCACTTAAATAAAGGCTTAAAGATCGAAAATAAGATTAAAACTTGCTCGAAATGACCGAAGATATGAATTTAGTGCAAATAAATCGAACGCAGTATTGAGGTCATTTATTTTTTTTAATCTATATTGCTAAAATCCTATTTCTGGTTTTCTCTCTCTTTAACGCTCTATACCTCAGCCATTTTTAATTTCCGGGAATTTAAGCCCTCTTAAGTTTATTTTTTATCGAGTTATTAAAAACCAAACATACATCCGTTATAAAATATATTCATTAAACTCATATTCAAAACACATTCCCGTTAAACTAATCTACATCCAATAGGTGCTACACGGTAGGAACAAAAAAAAGCGAGAAACGGGGGGGAGGGGGCTTGCCCTCAAGTATTTATTTATTTTCACTAGCTTATAAACAGCACTTTACGGTATTTACAATGAGCGTAACAGCAATAACAAGGACGAACGCATACGACCTTGTCCTCGCGACAGGATTCGAACCTGCGACCCTGGAACTGGGAGCTAGGAAATCTAACCACCCCTCTACCAAAGTCAGCAAAAAGTTACAATTTGATATCCTCGTCTGGACAAAACACACCCAAAAATATCCCCATCATCTATTAAAAATCGGTAACCGGGAAGAAATGAAATGAAAGGAACGGCGAGTTTGTTAGGAAAACGTCCTTATTCCTGCAGTTTTAGCTTTGTGTCACGGAAGAATCCGTTTGTTTCCCGCGCTTACCGATTTTCCCGCTGTTCAAAAAAAGTCTCTTCTATTTTCGAACAGCGGTGCGTTTGTCTATTTTATTATCGAGGCAAACAATCCGCAGGGGCCTATTCGATGAGAACAGACGGTTCCGCGTGCGTTGAAAGGAACAATATTTTTCCATTCCCGAGACTCCCAAAATGATACACATATATACGTCCTAGGAGGGAGAGGGAAATTGAGGACGCTAGCGGTTTAAAAATACGAGTCACTTAAAAGAGTTCCTCCATGATTGATTGATTGACGGTATTGAGATACGGAGCCATTTCCATTTACATCGATATACTCGTCGTTTAAGAGGCTAAAAATACGTTTTCGAGGAGAGTGGGTTTTTCTCTCTCCTCCCCCCGAAACCGACGGCAACGGGGCGCTTCTCTTTCACGACGAGTTCGTTGAAACTGGTGCAAGACAACTTCGTTTTTCGAAAGCGGAATATCTCATTTCGTCGACGAAAGTGTGGCTAAAAATAAAGTCGTAGTGAAGCGTCTATAAATATATTCTAAATTTTTGGCCCCCATAGTGAAAATAACGGATACAAGTGTAAAGTTTTATCCTTGAAGTAATGATACGGAGAGGAGAGCTCTTTTAGTGAGCTTAGGTCGTAAAAATACGAGTCACCAAATATATATATATATATATACCTATATATTTTTTTAAATTTTACGCGGAAGAATTTTTAAAACGTTTTCCTCGAGGAAATAACACACACAGATTGATTCCAATGACAAGGTTTAAATTGGGCGATGACTTATAAATGCCATTGTTTTCTTGTTCAATATCGTTGAATATTAAGGTTTTTAATAAAACCACGAAGGCCGTTACTTCCAAAGACTTTTTTCAACGTATTATTAGGCTCCAGAGGGGTTTTATTTCGGTCTTACATTTTGTTCCATCTCAAATCCCCAAATTTGTGAGCATTCGAGCCAGGAACACTCATTTTTACGGTCTGAACGTTGATTAGAGGCAGAAGATTTGTAATTTTCCATTTATATAATTTAACAAATGATTAACTTTTAGTTTTTACGCCATCGTTTTTCGTGTTTCACTTAGGGAACGGCAATGAATTTTCGGCATCTTTTTTTTAATTATCCTGCGTTGAAAGTAATTGAACATGTTATTCATCACATAATTCGCTGGAGCAAGCTTACAACATCGCGGCGAAAATAATCGCAATAAATCCATTGTCGATGGGTTCCCGAATATAGGACAAGATTAAATTTTCTTAATGGACTGCTTCTTAAGCCATAATGTTTTTTATTGTTTCATCCCACTCAAAGGAATTTGTGACGCACTGATACGCTAAAAACCTATGCTGTGAAACTCTAACTCAGGCTATATTTCCCTAAACGAAATTTTAAATCATCTGCATAGAAATATTTCGCTGGGGCTGCTATAATTTTACCGCTATTTTCTAGGAGGTTCAATGATCGTAATGATTCTTGTGGGTAAATGACGGAATATGTGCAATTGATATTTAATGCCGGGCAAACGAAAAAATTGGGATAATATGACAGTAAATAAAACCTACCATTGCATGAGTTAGCGCAAGAAAAATCCGAAAACCTTGAGGATAAGCATAAAAATATTTCACATAGTCCACTTTTAGGCTTATTTATCATTTTAAAATTAATTTTTATAATTTCTAAAAGAGTATGTTCTCTAGTCTAGTAATCCGCAACCGGTGTGCCGTAGTACGTTTGGTGGGCCACTCGAAGTAATTTGTAACAGTGAAGTTGGGCGGTCGTAAGTGGGAAATGATAACTAGCTCCCAAGCTTGTAAAGTCTGAGCACCCCTGCTATATACTTTTTCCGGTTACTGGCTCAATATCATGGAATTTGGTTCGTATGACACGAGTACTAATAGAACCAAAAATTGTACCTTGATATTAAAAGGGTTGTAGGGTCCAATACTATTCAACTCCCTTTCCAACTCATCAATGCGTCCGGTTACAGGCCAATTAGAAATCTGTTTAATAATCTCTAGGGATCGACGATATTAGGAGAACAGCTCCCAGATCGTAATTTTGATCAGAAAATTTAATGTTAATAACGCTGCTAGGTTTGGAGCTACAAATTCAAATCGTTTGCATAAAGCCCTTATGTAAGATTATGCCCGTTAGATGAGGCAGCCTTAGAGGACGGAACAGAAAGAGGTATGTAATTTCCTTTTGCTATGTCGTTTTCGCTCGAAAACTAAGTGACGTTAAATAATGGAAATCTTTCACCTACTGTAATTTATTTTGAGAAATTTTTTTAAGGTGGGAAGTTACCGCTGTAAAACTTATTTACCAACATCAAACTCATAAATACCTTCATTACGATAAAGCTGTAATGCATTCTCCGGATATATTTACTGCTACCAGATCCCAGGATGCTTGAGATTTACTTTTAGGGTGAGGTAGTTATGAAGAGTCTAAGATGCCACTGGGTTCGCCGATGGACCTCGAGCGAAGGGCTTAAGTCCAGAGTAAGATGTGCGGATGAAAGACCGTGACGAATAATACAAAAAATAGACTAACGCTAGCGAAAGATGACAAAGCGATCGCTGTCAGGCGCCTAGCCTTCTAACGGGGGCCAAATGCCCGACGGAGAAATACCGCCGAGATGACATCCTCGACAAGGCCTTCTGTATCAAGACAGTGCGTCTGCGAAGGGGAGGGGAGAGGGGGACGGAGGAGGAAGGGGTGCGAAGCGAGTGGTGAACGGACGTTGGGGAGATTGGGAAACTTAATTGATTGCGCAGGTGAAAGGATTCCGCGCGCTGTCTCAAGTCACGTGCTTAGGAAATGAGTGATGCACGACCGGCATAAAGGACCGTGTGCCGGAAGTGTGGGTGTACGTCGGGAGAGGGGGAGAGTAGGAGGAGAGAAACAGAGAGGCTTAGTCTGTCCAAGGAAAACTTGGCCGCTGGGTGTGAATGGAGTGTGGGAAGTAGAGGGAAGAGCGAGGGGAAGATGGTCTGAGTCGTGGATTTGGTCAAGACTACGAGAGTTAGGAAAGGATCAAGAAACATTTTTTCAGGTTTTCGAAGACTTAATATTTTCATTTAAAAAGCGTTTCGTTATTTGATATAAACATAAAAAATAAATGGACCAGTCCCGATGCAAAGTTTCATAGAAATTGAGGGTAAATGCTAACGAAAAATGGTAATCTGATGCATTCTATAACTTTCAGAAATTGCGGCAATCCAGCATTCTTCAAATTTAATTTAATAGACCCTAAATGTATTACACGTCATGTTAAAAGTGCAATAGCATACATTTTAATTGGCATATAAAATGCGCCAGTAGAGTTGAGAAACTGCAAGGACTTTTACTTTTTCACTTAAACTTGACAAAATTAAAACGGCTAACAATTTCACGTCTGATTCTACTTACAGAACACCCCATTGCTGTCCAAGAGACAGATAAGTCTCTCGAGGATATCCCACTAACAGACACACGTGAACAGTCACGCACTATATGTCCGTATATACAAACACGATATGTTGCAGTCGAATCACGCATGAGCCTTGTTGATTTAGTAAAATACCAGCGTTAGCAACAACCTGTTTCTTCAGACCGGGCCCTTCGCTTCCTAGCCCTGACCTCCCGTGTTCTCTGCATTCCCTTCGCACTTCACTTCGAGTTCCACAACACACCGACACCTCAACGCTTGCATGCCGCACATCGTTTCCCTGCATCGCAATTCAAACGCCCCTCCCATTAAAATATTGCACTACGCACGTATTACTCCCGTGCCAATGCGTTTTACCAAGCTATAGAGATAGAGAAAACTTTCCAAAACACTCATCGAGAAGATTCGAAGGTCGACGCAATTTAAGGTCACGCCAAGGGCAGAAAATGATTTTAGCAACGACATCGAATTTGAACGACGGCAAGTTGAAATCGCTGATGTGCGTTATAGACACCGACAGTGTTGACGCATGGTGTTTTGCTCGGTTCTGATCTTCCAGACCTTATGCTTGGATATGCCTCGATTGTACATAAATAACTGCAATGGTTAACAATGCTTTTCGAAAAATATCTCCAAAATGACTTCTCTATTGAATGTTCATTTAATTAAAAATAATTTTATATACCCAAGTTTAAATTACTCATAGAATAATATTATTCTGCATTTCGATGGCATATCGTTTCCTATTAAAGGCTTGTTTTAATTGTTTAACTTTGACTATTTTCTCCGATTTCCCCTATAGGTTGCAGACATCTTTAGAGGATTTATTTTGGCAATCAGGTTCGAGAACTTCCCTTTTCTTAGTAATTAACATAAAAAAACCTCTTAAAAAAAGAGAATTTACCAAATCCGCAAATGCGAAAAAAGCCTAACGGAAATGTCAAACGAGTAATTTAAACTTAAAATCAGAACTAGTGATGCGGTAACGAGAAAAAATTGAGACATTTCGTTATCGATTTATTTTCCCGTCAATTTAATGTTATATCCTCATTCATCGATGTTTTTTTTCGTTTCGTAAAAAAATAGCGTAACTTTCCAGTGATATTTCCTGGGCTCTGAAGGTGATGAAATGATCTTGTTGGTGAACGCTTACGTTGGTATCTGTGCTCAAACGCTTTCATCTGCCGCGTATCCATTTCCTCTTGGCTCTTCCGCTTATGAATTGCTCTTCCATCGGCCAAATTTGCTTATTAGGCGGATCTAGGTACGTTATTCAATTTCCAGCTGTTTTGAAAACGCGGGCGTTTACACTCCAATATTTTCTTCTCACTCACTGGGAAAACTCATAGATTGAAGACTTTAAGAACGTGCAACGGAATCTCTCATGTTGCTCCTCCCTATATGAGGAATTCGAAAATAAAAGTGAACGAATCAAACGTTCACACTTCTAAAAAAAACAGGCATGATTGATTATTATTTTTTATCTCTTGAAGCTCTTTGCCTCTTTAAACAATTCTTACTTATTTTCTATTTAAACGTTTACTGAACTTATACGAGTGAATTATTACCTTTAAACTACCGAGGTTCGGTCTGTGGGAGAGTCAAATAACCGCGCTACACGAGCGCCCGTGTGCAAGTCTCTTATTTGCCGCCCTTTTTAGGCATTCTTTACAAAAATTAAAAATCGCCTAATGGTTTGATAAACTTCCGTAGCCAATGAATATGAAAGAATATGCGGCATATTATAATACAGTACGCATTACTGTTAAAAATACTGTACGTGTCCGACGATAAATTGGTCGCCTGTGTGCGTCGCACACATCGCACATATGGACGGCCCCTGCCAGGCTACTTAACATTTTATGAATAAATAAAGTCAGTATTAAGTGTTTTTCCTTTTAAGTGCCTCTTACCTCTCATGACAGGTTATTAAACACGAATAATCCAGTTGTAGTTATAGCTAGTAATAAAAACAAAAGATAGCGGTCTGAATGAACACACCTCGGTTACAATGTGATCATAGCTCACCTCACTAATTCAATGTTAAAAAAAATTGTTAGTTTAATAAGACATAATGGGTAAAAACAACAGCTTAACTCGGCCATGATGATTCTATTGCCGGCCGCAGTAACTTCTCCGCATTTAAGATACCAATGGAATATATACTTGTAATAAAATTCAGAAACTAATTTTGGACTGCGCCCTTATTTCAAGTGTATTCCCTGTTCATATTTTCGTTATTTTACTTAACATTCCGCGGCTCACCAACGATGTGTGGCATATTTTGGCAAGCATCGAGTCCAACACCCAAAATAATTACCTCATAAAAGGTTCATCTCTTACAATAGATTCAGATTTTCCATTAATTTAATACAATAGTGAATACTATATTGTAATTATGGGAAATTCATAAGAATAAAATTGAAAAATACATCTTTCACACGTATCAAAAGCATATTTTAATATCAAAGGAGAAATACTCCGTTCAGTATAACGGATGCCTACCTGGAAAAGATTGTGCTAAACGAAATTCCGCCATTACTTCATTGTAAATGTAGGTATGCGTTCCTGAATAGGCTAATCTGGGGTATGAAAGGTAATTACCTACTCAAGCAAGTAATAATACATGCAGCGTTATTAATAATAATGCAGTGAATGCGAATAGAAAGTAACAGGATAAAATATTTTAAATAACGATGTAATACGTAACGATAACCAGCCAATTCTATATATGTAGAAGCTTGCTTTCCATCGTCTTCCGCAGTTCTTCGCGTGTCCATATTCCTCCGGCGCGCCGGAGGAATATGGACACGCGGTATTACGCTTCAAAGAACTGCCGCTGATCGGGGCTCCGTTGAACGGGGTACAACTGTACTCATCGTCGACAGAGAGAACTTTGCTGTCAGAAAAATTATTTTGCAAACTCTTTCAGTCACATTAACGAATTAAACCGTCTCATACACATCTACCGTGAAATTATCGCAAAATACAAAAAACTGAGCGAGAAATGGATCAAAATCTTAAATAATTCCATTGCTGGATCCGTTTGAAGTATTTTTAGTTTAGTTTTACCTTGAGCTAGTTCATTGAATCTCGTTTCAAATTGGCATGGTAAGCATTTTGCACAAATAAATAAAACGACAATATGTTTTCGGAATATGGACGAGTTTAAGAATTTCGGCTGGCAGCGGAATAAGAATCATAAGTCGCTCAATTTTTTAAAGAATTCGCCGAATTTCTACCAAATAAATAATAAAACTAAATAAAATTTTAACTGTCATATTCACAATTATAAAGCCGAATTACTAATTTCAAAGCCGAATTATCAACCTCAAAGTATGTTTTATATCGAATCGATTATAACGATATAGGAATCTGTTTATTAGGATGACTAAGGCTTCAGAATAAAAATGTAGTGTAATATGTCAAGTCAAGAAACAACACGAAAATACTATTGCGTGCAACCTAAACAAATGGGATCTGAGAAACAATCTTCGGCCGAGTCCGGAAAAAAAGTGAGAAATTCAATTTGAAACAAGCTTTTGCAATAATTGGCGCTAAAAATGCGAGCGAAGTGACGCCATCTCCCTTAATTCTCTCGGCCACTGCGATTCGATCCGAACACAATACAAACGCTATGGCCCCTTTTCGCTTCCGTACCCTCCCCCCTCATGAGAACCTGTGCCAACGGAGTTTTCGAATTATCTTAAGGGAGGCATTTCTAGACCGGGACGCGTTGCCATTCGATAGGTGGGATTGTTGTGAAGAAAGAGAGGAGAAAGGAGAGAGAGAGAGAGAGGGATTCCTCATTACTCTCCTAAACGGGAGTTTTAAAGGGACGCTTTTATTTTCTACCTCTAGGGGCGCCAAATCATCCAGCCGGGCCGCAGAAGAGTAGTTTTCTTCCCCTCTTCCCTCTCCGCCCTCACTCATTCTCTCCCTCCCTCTCTCTCTCTCCTCCACCTCCCTTGCCCCCAGACAGCCAAACGGCAGGCAAGGATCGCACCCCGGAAAAAGACAGCCGCGGTATTTTTTTTTGATCCTGCGGTACGTATTTACCGACGAAGAAAAGGCCATCGAGGCAGAACATCTATCTCCAGAATAAAAGGTTGTAAACAACTTTGCGCGACGTGCCTTTCCTTCTATAATGGCTATTTAAAAACATTTATATCCCTTGATATTCTGTTTTGGTGAACAAAGTCTAAATACGCCAATTCGAATATCGAGAAAGACAGAAAAGCTAAATTTGTAAAGCTTCGTTTTGACGTATACGAATGTTGGATGGATAAAAAATGATTTTCAACTTCTAAAAACATCGCGTTGAAGGAATTCGACCGCATAAGTAAATAATTTCTGTAAATGAAAATTCAGGAAACTATAGGGATTAATGTAACCGAAAAAGTAGCACGAATGGGAAAATATCTACTTAAAGACGTCGAAAATTTTAATCATGGAACTACTTACACTCGATCTGGCTTAATTCGACAACGTAGACTTAAGGATATCTTGACATCAGTTTTGGAGTAAATTTATGCATAAATCATTTCAGGCTTTGTATGAACCTAACCTAATTCCGTGTCACATTAAAATCAATAATTATCGTGCCCGGTTAATTTAACATAAATATAACAGTCTTTGATTCTCTACATTATATTGGTAACGATAAAACAGCCGCGTGATTTTAGTATACAACCATAATATGTATTATCTTTATAAGATACTTTTAAAGCACATAAATATGCTTATCATACGCATTCCAAATACTTTGCATTTAAAAAAATACCTTCCGTTCATCAAAATTTTTTATAATTACTTTGACGAATTGCGTCGAGCAATTAGGAAAATACACGTATAGATAAAAATACTCAAGTACGAGACCTTAGCGAGGGAAGACTAACGCATACTTTACCTGTGGCGAATTTCTATTCGTTCTAAAGATTCAAAGAGGGCCACATTTCAAATAGATCTTTGTTTCCTTACAGTTTTGCATTCAGGGGTTATACCTATAAAGTTCACGCCAATCTGAAATTCTTCAAGTATGAAACCGACTAAATTGAAAACTTTGCTAACTCTGGTGTTGAATAATAACGACGTGGAGACCAGCTTTCAGCAAAAGAACTATATTTGTGTCATTGGCATTAGTTTAGACAAGAGGGGGTTTTGGGGCGGCAACGAAACACGCGACTCACTTCCTCAACATTCTTGAGGGTCGTCCAGAAACGATGAAGAATTTGTTTGCCTTTGAAATGCCACATCTGCCCATTGTACACGATTCTACTAAATTGACTTTGGAACAATTTAGCTAGATCTCTTTCTTGCTGCCGTAAAAGAAATCGTTCCTAAGGGCTTTCGCGTGATGCGTCACATATGTCCAGATTTTTTCGGCTTCCCATCGATCACAAGTTTACCGGAATTATTATGAACTATCAAGCGCAAGGAGAGAGTGAAAGGGTATTGTTTCCTGACACTTTTGTTACAAAAATGTGGGCGGGATGGCACATCTGCTAAAAAAAAAATACAAGCATTGAGAATTATTTCTTATCAGTTTTTATAAAACTGCATTGCAGGCTTATTTCAGTCACTATCATCGGTCCTTTCTAAATGTGATATTTAAAATTATCTCTAAAAGAATTTAAATAGTGTGGTTATTGCACAAACAAAGTTTAAATCGTTTAATTCGCAGGTCATTCAAATTAATAAAATTTCAAACAAAATATTTTTGAAATCAGGATTTTTAAATGGAAATATTCCATTAGAGTAAATAAGCAAACCAAATTTATTACACACAAAATCTGTCATTATTTCACAATGAAATCGTTTTAATCGAATTTAATAAACGTATCCAAAATTGTATTGGAAAGTGGTAGATTGTAGTAGTAAATTGAAAGACTTCTTTATACACATTCCAAAAATGATGGAAGAATTCTGATGTTTACTAAAAAAACATCTTTTAGTAACGAAAGTTTTAATAAATTTTATTAAGTCAAGACATACAGATCCAGCTTGATATATGTAAAATTCGAGGCGATTCAGAAATAAATGCATGCCTATTCAATAGATGCATTGTAATAATTTTGTATTTTACCGAAGTTTAGGGAGAAATATACACCATAAATATATAGGGTATGCAGAATTCGGCCATTTAATAGAGGACAGAAAAATATGAATTTAATGAAGATTAATACAAAAACGTTTTATCAAATTCTGTGGCGCTAACATCGACGAACTCATATCCTTAGCCTCTTTAATCAAAGTTCGATATTTTAGAGAAAATTTAAATTATCAATAAAGCTATATAACGGCTTAAGGCAATGTTAGCGATTATACAGTTTCGCAGGGATGCATCAGATAACACAGGCAATATAGGTTGATTATATGACGAATAAAACCGCATTACAAATTTATAGGTTCATTTGTCCATCTTTGCAGACTGCTTAGTTTTCATGGTTTGTTTGTTTTGAGAGACACCCATAGGAACATGTGGGATTTATATTTCTATTTTATCTCCTGATGAGTTTCGCATCGAAGCAAAGCAGACAACACGATAGAAGTTATGGTTTGGAAGGCGGCGGGCAAAGAGTAAAGGCGCTCCGGGAGCAAACAGGAACCGAGCCAAAACATGCATTTCTGTTCACGCTTGAGAAGCAAGCGCGCTTCCGGAAATCCCAAATGAAATTTTGCAGGTTTGGGAAAATGTGAAGAAACAAGGAATGGCGAGAGAGGGTGTAAGTGGGCGTGTCTCAGGGACCAAGGACGCAGTTTAATCTTCCGCACGTTTCGCAAGCGTAGACTAAAGAAATGCAGCTTGAATATTTGCGACACCCGCGACCCGTTAAATATTCCTTCCTCTCTACGCAACAGCTTATGTGACTTGCTCTGGAAGGTCCTCTCCGAACAAAAAGAGGTAATGATAAAATATTCTAAATTTTATCATTTTTACGTCAAAGACACTAATGGATCAAAGGACAAAATATCCCCAAACGTTTAAAATGAACCGTTAGTTAAGATCCATTAAGATTAAATTGGCCGCTTTATTTTCAGCGTGTTTATTAAAATATCTTTGTATCTATATAACAGTATCCATTCAACTATTTTCTTTATATTCATTTTCCAAAAATTCTTTTTATGAAAGACAGCTATTGAAAAAGTAATAGAAGTAAATAGTTTTTCTTCAAACTCTAATTTTTTTGAGAAATACGAAACTCGAAATATGATTCTATCGCAAAGCATTCAATGCTACGATAGGAATGCCTAAAGAAGTAACAATATTTGACTTTGCAGAAATGTAGTTAATCTTTAAAATTAAAGAGTATTTTGCGTAATTATTCTCCTCCCTCCAATAGGTGAAGAAAATCATGTTTTACCAGTATAAATATCTTTAAAATTTATTTGGTGGACATTGCCATGGAAAATAAATTCTATTCTATATCTTATGGTAGCTTTTAGAGAACGCTCCACAAACTATCGATTGAAAGAGGGTAATTTTTCGACTCGGTTATGAATCCTTTTCTAAATAAATATTAGTACTACGCTAAAAAAGCAACATTTAGATATTAAGCGTAGGAAAAAATAATGCACTACGAGGAACCGACAATTAATGGAAGTTTTTTCACATTTCATACGACACACTAGGGTAAGCGGATCATTTTATACTATTGGTGTCGGTTCGAATGCCTCCTTCATGATCAATTTCGTTTTCTTTCGAGTATTTAACCCTTTATAGCCTGATTTTTTGTTTGTAAAAAATTCTTTACAATCCTTTAAAATACATAAAATTACTCTATTTTAAAAGAATAGTAACCAGTAACAAACAAACCAACGGTTAAGTATCCTTTTCTCCCTCGTTAAGTTCAACTGAAACGATAAATTTGACAAGTTAAGACAAACACCGTTGCCAACATAACCGACGCTTTTACTTTAGAGAAATTTTACTGCAGTGCCCTAGAATTTTAAAATGTTATCATTCAGTGCATTTATCGCTTACGGCGAAACATGTACTGCGAACCTTCCTCTTTTCATCAAAATGTTCTCGAGGTACGCCAAACCGCACCTGGCTCCCTCTCTCTCTCTCGGCCGAGGTTCCGCGGGACGTGAGCCCTTTTACGCCAAATCCTCGACGCAGCAGCCATTCTTTCCCGTTTTACGCGGCTCCAAAACTAGGTCACGGTTATTGAGGAAGGTGTGCGTCGCCGTTTGATCGATCGATTTGGTCGACTGCAATTCCAAACTTCCAGCGATTAAAAAAAAACTAGAAGTTCTTAACGATTTCAGGCGCTGGCGTGAAACATCATCGTCCGGGGAATTCGTGATAAATTAAATACGCCGTTGATCGATCGGCCATTTTATTGGGAAACCGATAGCATCGCGTTATTTCATTCGTGACCGGTATTTATTCCGTAAGTGGAGAAATCTTCGTGACCGGCATTAAATTCGGAGGCGTGCTCGATACCAGCAGGTCAATTGGGCATTTTATTGGAACAATGTGACATTTTACGGCCGATATTTCCGTTAATAACGCGACCTAGAGAAAAAGATCGATTTGATTTCAACGGGAGAATAAAAAGTCCGCGCTTCATTATGGATAAATTAAATCGACTGTTATCGGCATTTTAAATATCTTCGACTAAAAAAAATCGATTCCTATGACGCTGCTTCTACTGCCTTTTAAGTGCGCCTGATTGAAATATTCCTGCATGTAAAACTTTGAATAATGCTACTTATTTTGGGCGTTTTATTCTATTCAAATCACCACCAAAATATTTAAAAATGTGCCGGTTGGAATAGCTGAATTTATAACGACGGAACTGATTATGTATTATTTTAGAATTCATCTTTTGATAGGATCGTGTCAGAATTTTCACTACCCGGATACCATCAGTTTTAGGAGGACTCCATCTTTATAGATGACTAGGAAGGCATACCAATTCTTAGATCGATGGATTTAATTTAGGTTGGATGATATCAAGATTACATTGAACAGGGTCACGGAAAGCGATTTGAAGCCAGGGGGTGGGAATGGAACGACCCTCGATATCTCTCATCAATCACGGAGATGGCAGATTTGTTCCTGGATAAAAACCGGTTGGGAGTATTTTGTTAAATACTCCGCGTAACAAAGTAGTGTGTTGAAGAGCAGGGAGACTAAAGCCGATTTTTTCTGATACTTTTACTGCTTATACAAATACTTTGTCAAATAGTTACGCTCCAGAATAATACGACGGACTAAGTCTCGTACTTCCGATCAAGAAACAGAAAAACAAATATCACGCGGAAATTTTAAATATTTTTTCAATAATTTACAAAAGTCGACGTTATAAATAAAAAGAATAACCGCGCAAACTTCCTCGGAAAGAGAAATAACGACTAAGCATAAAAAATCAACCATGTTCGAAACATATTTTTTAATATTAAAAACTAAGATCACGTTGAAGGTCCTTAAAGGACGAGAAAACATGGAGAACAATAATCACTCCTCTTAGGATTGTATTTTCGTAAAATCGCCAGCAATGGCTTGGGCGACCTCTTACTGATGCACAGTCACGCCGAATTGGAGCTATTCTGACCTACCGCAAAGGAAAGATCAGCACGCCTCTGATTCACCGATCCGAAATTCGTACCTTCTTGTCTTCACCCGAACCATTCCCACGGGAATGAATAATAAATACATAATAAATACGCTTCTCTTTCCTTCTCTTTCGCGGCGTTCACTCCTAAATGCACATATTAACCGCCTTTCGTCCAAGGAAAACATTTTCGTCACTCGTGTACACCAGTTTCATTTGGTTCGTGCGTTGCGTTCGAATTGCGACGCACAATAAATACTCGTCCTGGCACGACATCACCAGGTTCTCGAAACTCCATATGCATAACTGGACAAACAATGTATATTTTACACGCAGCCGTGGCTCTGGTTTGGATAAATTCGAATGACCGGATGGAAAATTTATTAGCAAAATGTTGGACCACAAAACACCTGCCGACGCACAATATCACCACGGAAACGGTCGCAAATTCGTCAAATAATCTCAAAAAAAAACCTCTTTCCATCGGATTTGGAAGACGTACTCTACAAAATGGTCCTCGGGAGATACCGTAAACACCCATCTTTGGGGATAAAGAGTAGTTGGTGGACACGGAGGATTTCCGAAGAAGAGAAAAAAAAGAGGGAGAGAAAAGAGCTTCGTATTAGACCACTTGCCGCTTCTGGTCCTCCCGGAAGGCGTGCCTGTAGAGGGCCGAAAGGATTCCGAACGCGACCAGGAATAGGAACAGCTCTCTGTATATCAGCTTGTATAGACTCCCGCGCCATTTGAATAAGAGTCTGGTAAAACCACCACTAGTTGAAGATGCCACTTCGTACTGGTAGCTGACGGTCATCACTCGTGAGGATACCGCAGTGGAGGACACGCGTTTCCCATACGACGGGCGGAACAGCTAGGAAGGGAGAGAGAGAGAGAAAGGGAGAAAGAGAAGGGGGGAGGAGAGTGGCGGTGGCGGGGGAGAGGAGGAGGCGTGGTGGTGGGGAGAGTAGGGAGAAGGGGAAAGAGAAAAAGAAATAAAAGGGTAGCGAGGGAGGGGAAGGGGAGTCGAAGGGGGGCGGGGGAGGGATACACCCCCTCCTCCTCTTCTTATACCGATCGAGGGCACACCGCACCAAAGGCCACCCGCTGCACCACAACATTAGGTGGGGGAGAGGGGGTGGAAAGGGTGGTGGTGTGGGAGTGGGGGAGGCCGTCTTATCTCTTTACCTCTTCCCCCCCTCCCCCCCCTATCCCATTCCCCTAGTTGACTCTAACCCCTCCCCTCGCGAGAAAGAGGCACGCTCGTAGAGAGTCTCGTGGTAATTTTAGTCCCACCGCTTCACCCTCCCGCTTTGCCCCCACCAGTTGCCAAAACTAGGTCCCGAGGTACCCCGGCACACAGTCTGGCGGTGCATCCATCCGAAGGCGCTGAGAAATGGGGTCTTTTAGAGGGAGGTGTTCTGCTTCGCCCCTTTCTGACACCACCCTTGCGCCCCCCCCCCCCCCCCCCCCCCTCCCTCCCCGCTCCATCTCCCGGCCCACGACTCGGATTTAATAATTCCATAAGTCGTCACGCCAAAAAAGCCTCTTAACCCCCGAAACAATCGATATAAAATCCTTCTGTCTCTCTTAAAAATAAAGGAATACATAATAATTTCCCCGCAAGATCAGAGCCAATAACTTCCAGTTATCGCTTTGGATGTATTTTTATTTAGGATAAAAACGGTTTGATTTCGTTGCGGACGTAGGATTTTTACAGCGCTTGTCCATTGGCCACAAGGCAACTCACCGCCTCAGGAGTAAGACATTAATTTTTTCATAAATATGTTTATTTTTATCCTAATAGCGCAAACATGAGATCGGATTGCGAACTATAGACTACACAGATGTTTATCATTAAACCGCGCGAGAAAGCAAACGCGTTATTAAACCTGCCGAAGTTAAGCGTCATGGACGGCTGCTAATTTTAACCAAAGAATTAATAAGGGTTTTTCGAAGCGTTGGCTGCGTTTTTTAAAAATCGTTTTAACCATTCCATCATGATATTCAACTTATTAATCCAGATATAACGCGTGTCCCCCATTTTTTTGTCGCATTGTCCTTTCTGCGGCGTTCCCTCTTAATAAGCGTCCGCTCACATTTTGTTTTGCCAGCCTCTCTCGCGCTCCCATAGGCCGTTTCGTCTTGCTGGCAATTACGCGTATTTTGAGCGAAACCAATTACGTAGACAAAATGGAGGGTTGAGAACAGGCGCGAGCAGTGTATAACACTAAAAACAAAACCCCTCCCGGTTAACAAAAAAACATATGTATGTATATCCGGGGACACCGTCCGTTGGACTCATCCGCCAGGCCTCCCTTTGACTGTGTCTCAGCTGTCTATAAATTGGTGCTCGAAGCCTTCTTTTAATCCAACCCAGTTACTTATCCATGCATACCTAAACGTTATCCTGCAATCTGGAAAAGTGGTGTGTGGCAAGATAAATCAAGTATAAAATGCCTATTTGACAACAAATGCAAGCAGAACTAAACAGACCGTTGGAATTAAAAATATGTTCACGATAAGAAAATTTTACTGACGCGCACCGAAACGCGATGTAACATAATGATAATTTATGAAAATGCTGACCATCAGTGTCGAGGACTTTCTCTGAAAATTTTCATTACAAATCCAAAAAATACCGTAAAAATCTAAAAAAACAAATATCGATAAATATTGGCAACTAAATTAATGCAGGGTTGAAAGTAGCCAACTCAAATTGGTACAGAATACTTTATTAACTATATATGATGCACATTTTATAGGATTTGATTTTATTATAAGCACGATGAGGTTGGCATTCACGAAAAGTTCGCGCTGGTAGTTGTGAGACGAGAAAGGAAAGAACAACCGTTGCAGTTAAAATTTAAGACTGAGTAAACACTGAAATAAATAATTTTTTCTGAGAAGTTTTATAATGAGAACCAATAGAACCGGTTTATCTGACATAAATTATATTCGCATAAAGCCTGTTGGAATCTCAAGCGCCTTTATACTCACCATAAAACTACAGCGGGAGTCGAAAATATCTGCAAGTAAACATATTTATCTAGATTTATAGCATGAATAAATTATGATCATTATTTTTTTAAACGCTTGCTTGCTAAACAGTATTGAGTTTGTGAATGGCAGTCGCAACTGAACAAAACTAAACAAAAACAGAAATATGCAATCGTCAAATTAAAAATACATTTACTTTGCACGCGTTTTCGTCGTTAAGGCTTTATTTTGTCCTTGGGAGACTAGTATGAAAAATACACAGTCAATTTTGTCACAGTTGCTATTCCATATAACAATAAGGCAGTTAAATGAAGCGCGTCATGCTAAAGGATAAGGCATGCAACAGTGGCTATTAGAAATTAAACAGCCCAAGTAGGAATTTTGTTTCAATTAGTCATTCGACGGAATAGAAATATGGATTCATGACGAGGCGTAAAAGTTAAAGAATTCCGGAAAGTTGGGACAGTCGGAAAATCCCGCGATGTCGCCATTTCCAGACTTTAAAATGTGTCTAAATCGAATTTGCTTTAAACAGCGGGCAAGGGTTTGAGAATCGCAAAGAGCGTTCCGATGCCGTGTTTGTTTTGGCCCGCGTATCTTAACGGTGACATTTTCATTATCTCAGACGGACGACCAAATGGATCAAAGTTTGAAAAGCTAAAAAAAAGTCATTGTAACAACTCTCTTTCTTCCTTAGAGCTTCTGATTGTTTATCCACTCACATATTAGTTGTTAGCCTCAACAGAAGCGATTTTGGCTTTATTTAATTTGGGTTAAAGTACACTTCAAATGGCACGTGGCTACGAGAAGTTTAGGTTCCTCAGAACACATTCGTGTTTAAACGTGAGCGAGTGACAAAGAGTAAATCATATCTTTATAAGAGAGATTTGCTCATTTTTATGGCTTTATGGACAAAAACTTCGTCGATTTTTCGGAGGAACAAATAAGTTCAAAATAATAAATTGATATACATCACCTAACTACATGAAATTTACGAAGAAATTATATACATTCATTGAGACGAGTACGGCTTTTAATTTTGAGAATAAAAATATCAATGACAAATACTTTATTATTGAGTTTATCGATTTTTTTCTCCGCGACCCAGAAAATAGGAAAACAGCGTATCGCCGGTTTCACACGCCAAATATTCAATTACTGTTTATTGATAAAAATTTCTTCTGATAGAAAAGAAAGAAGGAAAGGAAAGAAACTCCTACTGGCAGAAAAAATAAAGGAAGAAATACGTAAGAAATTGATAATATGCTAGGTATGAAGATGAAACATGGAAACTCAGGAAGAATGATACGATATAAAATATTTGGAAAATTTCGAAATGTGGGCATGGAGAAGAAGAAGAAGATAAAACGGAAGGATAGGATGAATAACGAGAAAATACTAAGGAGGATATGAGAAAAGCGAGTGATTATATATAAGAACGAGGAAGGCGAACTGGATTGGACATTACCTAAGGAGAGAGAGTTTTAGAAGGAAGAAGAAAAAGAGGAAGGAAAAGGCATAATCTGATAAACGACTTGATAGGAAAAGAGAGCTATCAATATATGAAGAAGACATCAGAACAGAAATAGATTTAACCAAGAATAATCACGAATATGTCTACGGACAGATTGACCATGTGATGATACAATTTATTGCATTAAGAATCAAATTTTGTTAACAATGGAGGACATTTTAATTCCAATCTAATACTACTAATTTCCTTTGTGATTGATTAACAATTTTGTTAACATTTCGTTTCACAGAAACAAATAAAATAAACAAACAAAATAAAGTTTACATTTAAATATTAAATGTTGTATTCTAATACTAAATTAATTTCACAATGTCCATCGGGTATGCCGCAACATCATCTTCGTCTCAAAGTTGGAGCATTCATCATGTTACTTAGGAATATAGATTTTAAAAAAGGACTTCTTCATGGTACCCGATTGGTTGTAAAAAAATTGCAAAATAACTTTATCGATGCAGAAATTATTACGGGAAGTAACAAAGGAGAACGAGTGTTTATTCCACGCATTAATTTGACAGCAAGTGACAGCATTTTACCTTTCACCATGCGAAGACGCCAATTTCCAGTCATTTTGACTTTTGCAATGACAATTAATAAAGTTCAGAGCCAAACATTTGATCATTTTGGTGTTTACTTGCCTGAGTCTGTATTTGGACATGGTCAACTCTACGTGGCCCTCACAAAATGTAAACGTTTTTGTACAAGACACCAATTATCAAGGAAAGATTTTGATGAATGAAAAAACACTGACCAAGAATGTGGTGATTAAAGAGCTGTTCAAGTGACGGGTTTCCACTAGTAATTTAATATTTATGTCCCGGACAATATCTTAATAAGACTGGTGCAGCAAAATTTCATGGATTGCCTCCGCATAATTTTGAATGTTTCATGGCCTGAATCCGGGGTTAACTGCACGGTCGAAATCGGTTACATTGAAAACACTTAATTACTTATATTCTCGTTATGATCGCGAGAAATTTGGCACTTAAAACTTTTCCTTTCCAGTCCAATCTAATTATCTTGCCATATCCGTGTTCGTATCAACTGAGTTGCACTGTCACTGCGTTTGTATAACTTTATATTTCCAGGATAATTTGATAAAAATTTTCCCAATTTATCGATGTGGCAGGATCGGCCTTAATCTCCTGACACTTGGTATCTATTTTAGATGTATTTTGGCTATGATTCCAATTATATTTATGACTGCCTCCATTGGCTTTAAACTGATTCGCGAAATAGAGATTTATTTTCAAAGAACTGCGGGCTCCAAATGGTATGACGTATACCCCAGTTTCACCGCCATAAACCATTTGGCTCGTTACAAATGCCTAATGAATCTTTTTTCGCTTCCCCATGGCGCTCAACTCTCTCAACTCCATGGCACGAGCGATAAAATGCTGTTCGGCGCTGTCTGCTTAGTTCCGCGCTGCAACTCAGCCGTTTGAGAGACATTGCACCTGTTACTTAAGAGTTTAGCATGTAACAAGATGGATAAGTGCATATAGTGTGGCGATTTCAATCGTTCCATAGACCTCAGCGTTAATAAATGCCCTCTTTCACCGACGGAATCCATCCCTGTCAGCGCTATTTTCAATTGCTTTACTTAATCAGTCTTTAATATATCTCAATTTCGTTTGATATTTTGGCTGGGAAACGTGATACTCTACGCATTTATAAACTTCATAAAACAGACCAATTCATCAATAAATTGGGTGATAAGAACTCAGCTTTTGAAGTACCTCTTAAACAAATCGACAAACCGACAAAATTGTACATTATGATTTTATATGATAAAACTATGAGAACGAGCTTCATAAGCATATTAGTTTATGCGTGTTTCTAATATATTTCTACGATAATCAATGTCGATAGTTACAATCTCAATCTACCTAAAAAAATATTGCACATACTATTAAATAACACCGCTAATACGTTGTATCGTGAGGCAAATATGGTGCCAACATCGCCAGAAGAAGAGCATCAAAATTCTTTTATAATCCGAGATTCTAAATCGTGTTTAAGCATAATTAAATGACTCTCAAATATTACCCCATTATTTGATTTCACCACTTCGTGAATTAGGTAGTATGAAAAATTCTTAAAATGGGAAGCATTTACATACTGTCGGTAATATACTAATAACGGCAAACCTTCCATAGTACTTGACGCTTTCTTTCTTTTGCGATCAACGTTTTTAATTCTTTCGGTCCGAGTTCAAAGATCTACAATCTTCCTATTTATCATTTTCCGTCAATTAAAATATCGAATTTATACTACAGATGTAATGGTTTCTGGCTGTTAAAATACTTGGTGGTCATCCTAACCAGACACAACCTCAATCATTTGATAGACAGATACTTTATTTAACACATATCGTTGGTTTGAATTTATACACCGTCACACCAAAGCTACTTAATGTAGAAGTTGTTTAATAAAAAACTTTTCTTCCGCGGAATTGTCTCTCAAATGTATTTCTACACTATTACAGACATATTTTGCTGTTACTGAGTCACGTAAAAGATTTTGTTATAATGACGAAGTCTGAAAAACCTTGAGAAATCAACCATTTATAACTAGCACAAAAGGAAAATCTAAATACTTTCACTTTTTACGGCCTGCTATCTTCGTCAAAATGAGTCCGCAATTGTTCGCATTTTCTTTGGTAATATCCCATTTTATTTGTAAACGAGAAACTAATACCACTCACACCTTTATTTACTCCACGGCTGAATTTTGCCTCTTTGGAATTGATGTTGGTGTTGTGTTTGATGTTTGCACATCAAAAATAAAGTTATCAACCCCTGTCCAAATGTCCGTGTTAGCGCTATTATTTTTAGACCGGAATGCTTCTGAAGATAAGCCATCATCATTCGGGATCTCAAGAGTATCAATTTTCTTCTCTAACACCATTAGGATACAACGAGGTTTTTAAACAGCAACAAAATCGGTCGCTAACGCAAGGGCTGGCACAAAAAACAAGCTTATTCATTTACTTCCGCGAATAGCTCATCGGTTAATTGTATCATCTGTTCACTCAAGAAGAAGAGTCGAAGGCAATTCTACGCGGTTATGCACCATCGCTAAAGAGCCGCACATTCTATGCCGTCACTCAAACCCAGGGCGCCCGAAGTACTGGCGAACCGGGCGGCTGCCCGGGGCGACAAAATCTATGCATTACTTGCAAGTGAATAAATATTGGATACTGATTTATATCGTTGAACAGGACGAAATCTTTATGGCAAACCTTCTGTTTTTACTTTCTCCATATACGTAGTAGAGAGAAAGTATTCATGAAAAAAATCGACTTCGAGATTTCAACGGGAACATGTTTTGAGGTCCCTAGAACATGTTTAGACTATTTTTGGAATGAGGTAGAACACGTTTAGACTATTTTCGGAATGATGTCTGTGTGTATGTGATTGTGGGCGCTCTAACTCGAAAAGTACTTGCCATATCTTTACCAAATTTCATATATAACACTTTGGTATGAACATAAAAAGCTGATTAGTTTTTGGAAAATACCGGTTAACCGGAAGTCTAGATTTATTCGAAATCCGATTCGGTTTTTGCGATATTTCTCCGTTAAAACATCATTATTGTATATAGAATTCTATACAAATGTTATAGATAATGTAATTTCCTACAACTTTTATTTGAAACAATTTTCCATAGCAGTTATTGTTTAGGAATTATTTATAAATAATCGGTTTCCGTCAAATATCTCCTCAAAAACGTCGTTATTGATAATCACTGTTCGACAGCATTTTTGTTTCCTGAACTTTGAAGGGTGATTGTTTATGATTTCGGCACGCTGAAAACAAATCCGCAATCCGTTTTTTTCCATCACCCTCCATTTTTTTAAAAACTGCAAAAATCTATTTTTTCAGTCGATTTTTTCTCGAAAATTCTCAGATGGCAACAAAAAATGATAACGCAATCTGATTTGCGACTTATTACTCCAAAAGGTTGCTACTATGTATTTAAAAAATGCATCAGTTCAAAAATAAATTACTGTAGAAGCCACAAGCACAAAACTCTGACATTTTTGTGAAAAAACGGGAAAAAACGGAAATGTTTTAAATTGAAAATGACATAACTCTCCGAAAATAAATCGTAAAAAATTTTGGTAAGCGTAAATTTGAAGCTTACTTTCCCTACTTTAAAGTATTTTTTCAAGAACGGAATTACGATTATTTGTTAAAAGGTTATTAGCATTTGAAGCACCGAGATGCGCATGGCTCGAAGAGTCCACGGTTAGATTCGTCGCCGCTATAACCACCGCTAGGCTGCGACGCAATCTATCCGTAGTCTTCTCAGCTCACGCATTGTGCCGCATCAAATGCAATAACTTTTCAACAAATAATCAAAAATAAGTGTTTTTCTGTTGTCCAGTGAATTATTCTTCATCAAATATTCTTTTAAGTATTAAAATTATTTTTGCACATTGGAAACAAAAGTAGATTTTTATTCCTCAAAGAAATGTAATAGGTATAGACGATATTTATTGCCAGGATAATTATATAAACTGCATCATTGAGTTCGATAACGACAATTCTATAAAATATAATAAAGGTTAATATTCTAACATCGAAAATATTTCAATATTATAACGTAGAATAAAATAAGGTAAATCTCTCTAGTAGAATCATAATCTTACACCGATATATCTTACTTTTTGTTTCTTTGCTTTCTTAATCGAAAAATATTTCCATGTCATACACGTAAAAATAACACTGTTAAACACAATTTTTGTTCCCTTAAAAATCTTAGGTGATTCTGAGCTTTTTTATGCTGAATCCGAATCTACTTTAAAAATTTTTGTATCACGTATAGATTTCAAGAAATGAGAGTAGTTGTATTTACTCCGTGATGACGGTAAAATTGTGCCTAATCTCGCATCAGCTATTCGACCAGTTCCACATTCTGTTGACTTACCAGTGCCAAGACCACCAACAAATTCAGATTTGGAGAGCAGAGATGAAGAGCCGATGTTTGTAGAAAAAAATAGTTATGATACAGATTTTGAAGCTGATGATTCAAAAAGCCCCCATTTAGTTACTCAATCAGAGTTAAACGATCTTGTCAGAGATCTCAATCTATCAAAAATTCAGGCAGAGCTTTTAGCCTCTCGCCTTCAAGGATGGAATCTTCTTGAAAAGGAAACCAAAGTAACTGCTTTTCGGAACCGCCAAAAAGACCAAATTAACGTTTTCTCAGAATGCGGGGAACTAACTTTCTGTAACGATGTAAATGGATTAATGAAATGCCTGGGTCAAGATCATAAACCAGAAGAATGGCGACTTTTCATTGACTCATCAAATATAAGTTTGAAAGCTGGACTTCTTCACAATGGTAACACTAAGCCATCCATCCCACTTGCACATTCAGTCAATATGAAAGAAACTTATAAAGATATGAAGTTCCTCTTAGAAAAAATTAATTATGATAAGTATAAATGGAATATATGTGGTGACCTTAAGGTAATAGGAATTCTTCTTGGATTACAAAGTGGATATACGAAATACTGTTGTTTTCTCTGTGAATGGGATAGTAGAGCGAAAAAGCATCATTACGTGAATGACTAACGCCAGGAGAAAAAAATATTAAAAATAAACCATTGGTGAACCCACAAAAAGTATACTTGCCACCATTACACATAAAGCTTGGACTTATGAAAAACTTCGTGAAGGCAATGAATCGTGATGGTCCAGGTTTTCAGTACCTCCATAGTAAATTTCCAAAGATTAGCGAGTCCAAACTGAAAGAAGGCATTTTTATTGGCCCTCAAATTAGGCAACTACTTTCAGACACAAAATTTGAGGAATCTTTAAACCAGAAGGAACGTGCTGCCTGGACTGGATTTAAGCAGGTTACAGAAATTTTTTTGGGAAAAGTGAAGTCTTCAAATTACGAAAATATTGTGGCAGTAATGCTACAGGCATATCATAATTTAGGTTGTAATATGTACCTTAAATTACATTTTCTGGATTCCCATCTGCATTTTTTTCCTGCCAATTTGGGCGAGGTCAGTGATGAACATGGAGAAAGGTTCTACCAAGATATTTCCACCATGGAACAATGATATAAAGGAAAGTGGAGTTCTTCCATGTTAGCTGATTATTGTTGGTGTCTCATCCGAGAAATTCCACAGTCATCCTACAAGACGAAGTGATCAGCCAAAATATTTTAGGTAAGAGAAAGCATATTTCACTTTTCTTATCGTAAACACACCTATGTTCATTTCTCAAAAAGTATACGTGATACAAAACTTTTAAAAACAGATTAGTATTCAGCACAAAAATGTCTATAAGAAACACCTATTTTAGCAAAGGAAACAAAAAAAAACTTTTCATTTGTTGGACTGTGTAATCTTTGTGAGGACCAAATTTATAGAGAATAATATTTCTTCCAAGTTTTGCTTGAAGCAAATTTTCGTAGAACCATCTATTTCGGAGATATTTAACTTATTCGTAAATTTCCAGTATACAACGCCACCAACTAGCAGTGAATTCTGTAAACATATTCAACATATAATTTGCGGCAATAAGGACATCTATACGAAATAACAATTTTGCCTTATAATGTTATTCATAATAATTTAAATATCTATACCCCAAATATGCAGAAAGTCATGTATTGGCCACATCAGATGTTTTTCTTTATCTATAATCTTTACAGAGCGATGAATAAATTAACATGTACTTCGTAATTATCTCAACAAACATTTACGGAGGGGCGCTAGAGTTCTATCTCTCCCGGGGCTCCAAATTTCCTCGGGCCGCCCCTGCTCAAACCTACAGATGGCGTTACGCCACCACCAACACCCACCTGGAGTTCTTATAAATGATTTGCCGGCGGAGGCGTGAATGCCCGCAAGGAAGATTTAACCTCTGCCGGAGTTGTGCTGAAGGGGAATCGGTCGCTCTCGCGTGGAGCAGTCGCTAAATTTTTGTTGGCTGGGCAAACTCCTTGTTCAAAGCAGAAGTAACAACAACGTTTAAATGGTAATTAGGTCATATGTTACTGGGAGAATGCCTGAAGTTGTCATAATTTTAGGATTTCGAAAAAATTAGACTGAGGTGAGCACAAAAATGCTTTTATAATAAACTGCGTGTAACTTTAGTTCAATGCAATTAGGAAATATAATCAACGGATTGAGAAAATTTTACTACATGACAATTGCCATCATTATGGGCAAAATCGAGGACAACCATTTAAAAGTTAATGAAAATTAGTCTACTATAACATATTTTGAAGCGTGTTTGTGTATTTGTGTGTTTGTTCATGGAACTCCTGCTAAACGATAAAAAGCTAGAATAACCAAATTTGGTACGATTCTTCCTTACATCCTAACTTAGTGAATGGCCAAGGTTTGGTCAACCGGGATTAATCAGTGCTGCCAATATAGGGGATTAACATTTTCCCATAAGATAACACGTATGAATCCATTTCTTGACTTGCAAGGTATTCTTCCTTCAAGCATAAAAATACGTAAATATAGACCGATTTTTTTCGTTTTTGCTTTATTCGACGAATAAAACTCTATACTCTCTTATTCCTGCGAAGTTTACATGTTACACGGTCCAAGTTTTCAGAAATACGATATTTAATTCGAAATTTTGTGGATTTTTAGTTCTCTTTCCGGGCGTAACCAAGGCGGCCGTCATTGTTACCTCCGATTCAATTAGCTTCAATGAAGCTTACAAATAGACGAAAGTTTAGCGTTATTCGATTCGCACTTTTATTTAAGCAACGAAACGATCGATGTTTATGGAAAGCAGCGTAAATAGATACTGATTATTATTCAGGAAGCGTTTATTGATGAAAGTAATTGAACTTTCTTTCGTCTATTCAATACTGGAATCTTACATTTTTTGTAAGTAAAATCATTATATTCTACAGTGTAATGTTTATTAAAGTGAATAAGCTCACGTATCTGGTGTACATTTACTAGTCAGTGTTCAGCCACGGACAACTGTACGTTGCTTTTTCAAGCCATAAAAGTAAATATTTCAGCAAGGCATAATTACACAAGAAATGAAGCTGGATTTGACGAAATTGATATGATAGGAAATACAATTATCCTTATATTTGAATGCAATAGGCTCGGAAACGGATTGTTACAAGCAATATTAATTGTTAAGAAAAGCTAATTGTAATTTTAAAAGTATCTACTATATATTTTAAAGAGTTTTTATGTTGTGCTGTAGTAGCTTCACTAAATCCGTTGAAATTCAACGGGAAATTCTGCTATACTCGTAAAAAATATTTTCTTGAAATAAAAGTTAATTTTAGTGCATTTTTTCAGGGTATAAGTCGCTTTTTTTTTTGGAAGAAACCGACTACAATTGCCCTGGGTATTATATTATTACGGTTTCCCTGGTCGTAGAGAAACTGCTTACCTAAGAGTCGTCGGGGTAGAGAAATTTCTTGAAAGAAAGAAAGCAATTCTTCTAAAAATATCCTAATAAGCAAATCGTCGAAAATCAATTTTACGAAAAAGTACTGCTACACCTGACAGTAGACTCAGATTGACTCCAATTACGTTTATTTTACCTATTACTCACAATCATAGATATTATGCTTATATACGTATATATCTCACACCAGGCCATATCTCACATCCTAATAAATATTCAACAATCTTCCTATTCTATATTATTAGTAGTGGGTTTCATCAATGCATGGCTCAAAATTCTTTTCGTGAGACATGCTAAAATCCATTTATAAAAGCTATCTCTCTTTTCTTAAGCGCACCATAATATTTCACAATATTGAATTTCACGCAATATTATTGCACATTTATGACTATATATAGTTATTGACTTAAGTTTGTGCTTGTGTTTCACGCGTATATTTAGCACGTTTTTGGAACCAACTCTTGAGACAACGTCGCGTTCGTTTATCTTCACATGCAAAGCTTAATACAATTGCTAAACAAGCTATGTCTTCGGACTGAGCGACTTTGGAAAGTTCACTTTTCAAACAAATCATTGCGAAATTTATTTAAACGTGTATTTAGTGCTGACCAATAATATTGTGCAAAATGTATTGCTCAATATCATTGCATGCCTGGGGAGACCTTTAGCCATTCAGTTTTATTTGTGACATCGTCACACAACGACACCTATAACTAACGATGCGTTTAAATTTAGTGAGGAAGTGAAAAAGACGTCGGCGGATTTTTATTTTCCAATAGCGCCATACATATTCTACCGAGACCCCGGCAAGATGAACTTTAAGAGCCCTCTTAATACGAGAACATTTGTTATTTCTTTATTTAAAATTAATTATAGCGATAATTAATAATTCATGCTTATCTATGTAATGTTTGTCTCATGAAAAAATATGAGATTAATTTATATTTTTCTTTTTATAGATTATTATTTTTAAAATTTCAGTAAATTATTTTCTTAGCGTATAAAATGACTCGTTTTGCATGTTTTAGTGCAGACATTTCTTAATTGAACAACGGAAGCTGACAGCTTAGACCTGCGCTTGTATAAATGTGGAGGAAGTTTGCGGAAACTTAGGATGGAACGTTAGGAATTAGAGAATTTTGGAACTGGAACTAGCGTCCAAATGATTGAAGTGCATAGGACATCAAAAAATAAGCAATCGATTAAAAAATTGAAAAAATAATTTATCTTAGGTATTCCCAATATCCCTGACAAGGTTATGTAAAACCAGAATCTACTTTCGGTGGATCACCATTGAAGGCGGTTGCATTTTAGCCGAAATGCGCATCTGGTTTTTCATAACGTTGTAATAGCTCTTACAGATACCTAAGTACAGTGTGGGACCCTGTATCCGGCTACCCAGTATCCGGAACGTTCCGAAAACCGGAAACCGACAGTGTAATATTTAAAATGCGCGCCAAGTAATTTGTGTTTGTTGGTGGCGCCACTGATGCGTTTTATAACCAGTCGATGGTGAAGGCTTGTATTATCGTGATTTTTGCTCATATTTTTACTGCAGAGCAGGTGTATAATGCTGACGAGACTTCTTTATATTGGAGGTATATTCCTAGAAAAACTGTTGTTGCACCAGAGGAATCAGCACCCAGTGGGTTTGAAGACTCAAAAGAAAGGATGACAGTGCTAGGTTGTGCATTTGTTTGTACATTTTAGGCCTGGCTACCCTAAATCCGGAAAAACCCCCTATCCGGCAACTCTCAGGTCCCAAGCATGCCGGATACAGGATCCCACACTGTACTTATGTTTTCAATTTGTTATAGTTAAGGGCTTATTTTTAGCCTTTTTTAAAATCTGCTAATGTAATCGTTTTGTCCGTAACAGGTGAACTATATTCTCTATCTACCTCTCCAATTCCCAATTTAAAAGTATTGGACTCGTTTTCATATCTGAATTTCTCATTCACTGATGCTTTTAAGTGGGATATTCCCGCCGGATGACGAGGCATTCAGCTACCTTAAGAGCATCATACAACATGACAAGGCATTTGACAACCTCAATAGAATCTCCCCTCTCATTCCATATTTAAATGTATTTGATTCGTTTCCGTGGCATCAGAATTTCTCATTGCTAAAAATCTTGAAAAATTCCAGTTCTTTTCTGGCATCAAACAAATTTGGATTCTTTCTTCGAGAAAAATACTCTGTTTTTCGCTCATGTAACTGTCGAAGTCTTAAGTTTTTATATTAATGCTAATTAATATTTTAAAATGCGACAATGTCGCGATGTCTTTCTTCTGGGAATATTTTGATTTTAAAAATCAATTAATTCATAACTATTCCACATTTCAGCGTTTTAAGATTTTCCTGATACTTTCACGTTTATATCTACGCACCTGACAAGTTTCGAATTCTCCCTTCTACCGGATCTGCCACTTACACACCGGTGTGACGCACGCACGCAGCTACACTACAAAATTAACATATTGGATGGCCGAAGTGCAAGTTTGGCCTTCCCTATCTTTTTATGTTTATAATAAATGCCTAAATTATCAATGAAATTTTATGAAACATGTCGGCGTAAAGTGGCATTGCCGTCACCATCCTCGGAGAAGTTTTTTGCGGTGGGATTTTCAAAGAGCGTAATCATTGTGGAAGGACGTCTCATCGATTGGATTAAAGAGGGTATCGAATGAAAACGTTTCGTGACACAAAGAATATTAATAGTTTACTGTATACATGATTTATTTTTATTTTGGCGCAGTTAAACCGACTGAAGTTCCTTAAACGGTTAGTTAAAAGCATTTGAAATTATCTTCTTATCAATACTTTGCTAACGTGATGCCTTGGTCACTTATGGTCTGGGCTTTTTTTCTGGCAGTAGGCTACGTTACGTAGTACCAGCACGTATTTAAAAAAAAATCCATTATTAACTTTTATCGTCACTGCGTACACATATGTGCAGAAAATGTAATGGCTGATGGCCGTGCGTAAATTTATTAGTACGTTGAGCGACGACTCGGATAAAGGCCGCATTACAGGTACGCACTTCCCCATGGTTTTATCCAGGTGGGGATCCTCATGGGGAAACGGCCGTGTAATGCAGGAAAAACGCGTGGGGAAGTCCATATGGACTTCCCCATCGATATCAAGCAGCGTTTGATATTTTTGGGGAAGTTGCTGCAATAGCAACTTGGGTTTCACCACATGGTTTTGTTCGACTGCGCATGCGTCAGGATTGTCGCTCAGTTTCTATAGCAGCCTCTTGCCGCGTCCGGGTAGGGTTGCCAGATTGGGTGAAAAATCGCGAATTGGGCTACTTTTTAAGTGGTCTTGCGACTTTTTTTTTATCATTTGGGCTACTTGCGACTTTTTGGGCTACTTGCGACTTTTTGGGCTACCTAGTCTTTATTGTACGAGTACCTGTGTATACTTGCAAAAAAAACCCTGCGTCCGGGTCGCAATTCTCGCATTGTGATTTCAGAGTTTTGCAAAAAAAATGGCTGACTTGCGCTGTTATACCAGAGAATTTTTAACAGAAGTCATACAGCTGTACAAAAGTATGCCATGTTTATGGCGAGTGAAATCACAAGAATATTTAGATAGGTATCCTAAGGAGAATGCTTGGGGTTGTTTAGTTAATAAATTTAAGGAAGTAGAAAGCAGCGCTACGAAAGATACCGTTATGAAGAAGATTGCTGCAGAAAACCTCAAGTCCTTATAATTCCGCCCCGTTGCTAGAAATCTTAATGTCACTGTCAGCTTTTCATGTGGGGTGATGGCTTTTCTCATCACAGTGTCTTTCTTTGTCAGGCGCTTTGAGATTAGAGACAAAAGATAAGTGTGTCTTCATCTATACAAAGATAGTTATGAAAATCATCTGCATCGAGTACAGGTAATATTTTAACATGCGAAAATGTGTCCCGCCCTGCTAACAACTCCTTCATCCACACACGTTTTACACATCTTCTATTAATATAACTAGATTTTTTAATAATGTACACCGCAGAAAATGCCAAAAAAGTAAATCATTCTCCTCGTGTTCACTCATCTTGATCTTCTGATGTGAACTGCTGCCAGTCTCAAGTACAAATGAGAAAAATAAACATCTCCCCCCTCCTCACGGATAAAACCATGGGGAAGCTCGTACGTGTAAATGCTGTCGGTCATCCGACAGTTTCCCCATAGGGACCCCCATCTGGATAAAACCATGGGAAAGCGCGTACGTGTAATGCGGTCTTAATATTAAGGTTTCTGGTCTTTGGCAGTAAGATGAGGCAGGCTACTCTGCAGACAGATTTGAGAAGGATTTCCACTTGATAATATTTGTGACAGACCTCAGCTGGTTATTGCATCATGTCAATAAAATCATCCCAAAATACCACATACGTCGCCATAAATGCACATGGCTCTCAATGTATACTACCAAGGGGGAGAAGAAGGTAGCACGCTTGCGAGAGGAATATACCCTCATTGAGAGATTTTCCCCACTTTTATTAACAGCCTTTGTATCTTTCTAAAATTTCACCTTCCTCCTCTTGAACTCGCCACCGTCTACGATCCTTTATTTTGAAAATTCCTACCTCTGTCAGGTTCTTTCTTTCCCTTGCCTTACAGACCTAATCTGCGGTGCAGAATCGAGGAATTTGGCGCGGAAAGAGTTTAAGAAAGCAACGAATGGTGGGTAATGGGAGATATTCTGGTGGGTGGAGGGGGGGGGGGCGATCGCCTTTCAATGGATGCATCACTGGTCATGTCTAGGGTAAACCGGATAAACAACTAAAATACCGTGTTTAATAAAAGAAAAACATCGATTTTAATTTAGATGAGAGTGTTAGCCAAAAGATTGTAATCTTTCCAATAAATCTAACGTGGGAATATACAAAAAGTTTAGATAGTGAGGGTCAGACTGAGGCACAAATGTAAGTCCTGCAAAATGCAAATGCATAGCACGTCATAGCTTATGGGTTGAAATTGAGATACGAGCTCAAGACTTAAAACTGTTCTTGCGCATAAATAATTGGATTTATTTTTTTAAGGCAAAATTCATAGCCGTACCAAATTAGCGTAAGAATTTCATTTTAATGACTTAAAAACGAAGATTATCCGGATTTCATCAAGGAAAAATATTAAGTACCGTTCGTTTATATCAGGGTTCGGCAACCTTTTCTATATGGCGGGCCACATTCGTTGTTGCGAATGCTTCGGAGGGCCGCATTGGAATTACGAGAGCTCATGTGGGCCGGATGGGCGTTTAAATCAGAAGTTACCTAGAGAATTAGTGGTCTCATATTAGTGAAAATCAATTATAATTAGTTTACTAGAGTTAAAACTCCACCAGAAAAGGTTTTGAGATATAATTTCACTGAAAAAATATGAAATTGACTGTGTTAAACTACATTGATAACTTTTTCTCTTGGTTTCGCGGGCCGCATAAAACGCTCTCGGGAGCCGCATGAGACCCGTGTGCCGTAGGTTGCCGACCCCTGGTCTATATTATAATGCCATTTGTTTCTACCAGCGACGTAGTATGACGACGTTAAAATCATAACCGCTACAGAATCCATAAATGAGTCGATATTGATAGTTTTTCGATCTTTGGTTTTCACAGAATTTTCAAAATGCACGTTATCTATACCAGTGGTCTTCAAACGGGGGTACATGAGGACTTTCCAAGAGGTACGCGGAGAGTTCCAAGGTGGGTTTTCTGATTTTGCCATCGGCTGTGGATGCGTTTATTGCTAGCCGCCCTCGCATTCCTGGTTCATAGCACCAACTTAAGAAAATGGAAAGGGGTAACTGGGAACACCAGCACACCCGCTGACATGGATATCCCCATGTCGTTAATTTCTTTGATAAGTCTTGGTAAAGCCTTTTTGGTATACTTTCCAGAAATTGAGAAAGTGGATGGCTCTAATGAATGTGTAACAAATCCTTTTGCAAGTCAAGCGGTTTCCAATTCTTCACTTTCAACAAAATTGAAAGAGGACCTCATCGAGCTGTCAGCTGACTGATCATTAAAATTAATTTTTGATGGTAGCTTACTATGTGATTTTTGGCATATGTCTTGGAAGGAGTTAAAAGAATTGAGTGGCATTGCTATAACAAAACCCCTTCCATTCCCATCTACTTATTTATGTGAACAAGGTTTTTCAGCGCTTACATCTATAAAAACAAAAAATAGAAATAGAATTGATGCTGAGCCCTGTCTCATTCTAGCAATAAGTAACATTCATCCACGGATACAGGAACTAATTGAAAAAAACAGCGCCATCCATCTCATTAAGGGACGTATTTCAAATAAAACTTTGATTTTGCTTTATAACAATTATTTAATCAAATTTGTACTATATTAATATTGTTTTCATGCCATATAATAAAATGTCAGATAACAAAGCTTTTGCTGTGTGTAGAAGTTCATCATAGAATGAAATTTCTGTTTCCAGGATACATCATTTGATCACCAAGTAGAATTTCTTTTATTTAAAAATGTCAACATTTATAATACGCCGGAAATTATATCCTTTATAATTATTTTAACTTATGATGAATATGTAAATAAACATACTCATTGAAGGATAATCATAATATAAAAGTGCACAAAACCATAAGATACCTATAACTACATAGGTACCTATTAATGACAAAAATATTGGATATTAACTTCAATATGTACCAGGGGGTACATAGCTTTTCAAAATTCTTTTATGGGGTACACGAGCGAAAAAGTTTGAAGACCACTGATCTATACTATGCATTTCCTAACAAGATAGTGTAAAAATGGGAAATATTAGTCCCATAAAAATTACTTAAAACTTTGTACATATAAGTTACATCATATTTTGTGTGGATGATTGTGATTAAGTTTTGCTGAAAATTTTATTGAGTTCAATAAATGAGTTTTAATGATATAGCACATTTTATGTGGTAAGGCTTTATTTTTTCCAGCAAGAAAAAAGAATGTCAAATGCTGTATGATATCCAGGGGAAGAGCAAAAAATGCCGGATTTCGGGTGTCCGACTGTAATGGTTTTCATCTGCCAAATTCTATACGTTTACACTCCTCGCGGTTGATCCTAAATGAATTTTTTGTCTCAATTGTGTTTATTGAAGTTTCTATAAAGTATGGAGGAGATTGAGCATTATATTTTGTACGATAGTGGAATATTGGCAGAGTGGAATTTTCCTTGAGAACGAAAATAATAATTTCGGTGCAGGTGCGCGATCCAGTTTCTTCTTACGAAACTGATATTTTTATCAAAGTTTGGCTCTGCCGAGAAAAATCGCCAGCAAGCCAATTTGACTGTCGTTCTCAGTCTCTTCGCTCGCATACAAAAAAATATTATATTTCGGAAGACAGGACAATAATGAAAGAAGTATCTAACAAGGAGTACAAAGGGAAATTAAATCTGTCGAATTTGTTTTGGATTATGCATTGACGTGAAACGCACTTAAAGAATTTTCCGAAATAAGCCTCGAGTTACAAGAATGTGACGTGGATTTATACAAGCCAACGATAAGATTAAAACCTGTTCAACTTTTTGAAGAGAGAAGAAAAAATCCCATACCACATTGCGAATAGTCCATCACTGCCACTATCTGAAATTCCAAGAAATTTTCCCCCACAAAAAAGAAAAGATGGCCATATGATCTGCCACGATTTATTTTTTTTATTTTAAAATATATACAGAAAATAGACTGCTTGACGTTGAAGAAGATGATCTTCTAAAATGGGCTCGAGTGCTAGATTCAAAAAAGTTGCCAGAAGATATTCATATGAATTTAATCTTCAGAAATTTGTCCAGATTTCAAATGAATGAAAAGGTTAACCTCAGATTCCACAAATATCCGGGAGAATATATTAATTATTTCCACTAAAATATACTCTTGATACTATTACTATTTAATAAAGTGAGTGTGAAAGGTGTTTTTCATGGAGGAATCTCATAGTGATTTCAACATGATCTTTACTGTCAAAAAATGGAAATGTTTATTTAAACTGATGGACTCCTTCATATTTGATTCTGGGGCCATTCCATATTACCGTATATATCCGAATAAAAAACAACTCTGATTATAAGACGACCCCCCATTTTGAACTCCTAATAAAAGGAAAAATTTATGATGCACACGACAGAGGTTTATTATACCATTGACTAATAAACATTGAACCAATTGAAATAAGCAATTTTGTAGTGTTAGTTGGCATATGCAGTTGCTTTCCTTCAAGTGTCTATCGACGACTGATTTTAACTTCTTACAGGACCTACTATAAAGGCGACGTCAATGCAAACGTTTATTTAGATTATCAATGAAGAGAAGATAACAATAATGCTTTTCTTTCGTCTATTTGAAGGTATAATTGGCCTTAAATGAATCGGAGGCAACAATGAGAGTCTCCTTGGCAACGCCCAGAATGAGTACTAAAAATCTGCAAAATTTCGAAAAAGAATGCGGATTTCCGAAAAATTTGTTAACATCAATGTACCCTATTTAGCATATATTGTGCACAAAAACCATGAGAAATTGAGTTAAATTATTATTAAGTTAATATTATTGTTATTATTATTAATAGTATATTACTCTTCCATGGAACAATCGAACCAAAAGTCTATGATTGCATGCCAATATCATAATGAGTACCACTAATTTTAAGTAAATTCTTCAACTACCTAATATTGACGTAGAAGAAGGAATACAATTATTATTTCCTGAAAGCTAATTTAAAATTTATTTTTTCCTACTTAACATGTCATTATTACTGCAAGATCGTGCGGAAAAATAAGAGATTGCGTTGTCTCAATAGTGTCGGTAAGTTGAATAAGAAATTACGTTATTTTCATTAAGAATTTGTAGATTATAAAAACAGTAAATGCACGGCTTTATTTTTTCATTCAGAGATCACGTAAATGAATTTAAAAATGTATAAAATTTTTATGAGGAAGAAGCCCGCGGAAATTGAGGGTCTGAAAATCCAGAAAGGATGAGAAATGTTTATTAGCACGATACAAATTTACTATGACGGAATTTTGCAAACATACAAAGAAAACATTCATTGACACTAACTTAAAAGCAACAGGGTAAATGGAAGATTCTTGAAAATTGTATTTAAAACAGAAATTTGACACTTTAAACTTTGCTTTGATTTCAATGATGTCATTATCAAATACGCAAGTATAATAGTTGCATCAAAGCCACAGCAATGAATTACTTTCTCACTATACCAAATATTCTCTTGAAATTAAAGTACATATATAGAAAATGAGGCACTTATTCCGCGCTGGATAATTTATCTTGTCCTTAACACTTCGTTATTCACACCGACAAGCTAAACATTTTGATGTAAATAACAAATATACATAGATTTTTTATTCCTATTTTCAGTAACGACTAACATCGAATATAAAATTAAATTTTTCGATTTTACAATATATACCTATTTAAAATTACGAACCTGTAACAAAGGGCATCTAATGCAGAAATGCGCACAAGGAACAAACGTGGAACAATCCTTCAATAATTAGCATGGCCAGACTGATGGATGCTAGCTCATGTGAAGGAATTAAAGGTTGTGGACGTAGCAGATGAAACATTGGGGAAAACTTCTCTTCTCCTACTAGGCATTCATAAGGTTCAAGAAATTCTCTCAAATGTGTAAATTTCCACATGGAATTTCCTGAAGTCGGTAGATATAGAAAATACGAATTTTCTTATCCATGATTTTAAGTTCACTCAAGTTATATAAGAAACTAAAATATTCACTGTGGTTTTTGAGTCGCTGAAACTTCTCCTTTATCGAAGCAACTGTTTGATCCAACACGAGATAAAAAAAATTACTCGGAAATTATCTTGGGGATTATGAAAACTTGCATCAACCTGTGCAGATTCAAAATTGGGGTTCTTTCTTCGTGGCAGAATTTCGGTCTCTTGCATAAATTTTGATTCAGGCTCTAGTTTTGTTGCCAGTTCTCCAGCATCTTTGATTAGTTTATTTAACCCAATTTCTGACCTACAAGCTCCGAAATATTGCTGAATCTGCTCAAGAGAATTTATTGAAGCTTACATATTCACGAATGGACTTTGCAACAATTTACTTACTCCATTTATCTTAAATATAATGTCGTGCCAAACTGTTGAGAAAAGGCAAAAACAATGTCTTTTATAAATTACGCGAGAAAATTCATCTCAATTTACTAGATGTTGGATGTTCGGTGCATATTTTGCATAATGCTATGCAGTCAGGAGCTGAGAGATTATCTTGTAATGTACAAATGGTCATAGTAAAAATACTGTCATACATTTCAGCTTAGGCAGTACGTACCGAGCGACTGAAATGTTCGAAGCACTGACAGCATATTTCCTTTCAGAAGAATAGTCCCGAAAATGTATTGTGAAATTTTTTGAATCATCAGTAAATGAAGCATACTTCCATGCAATGCTTAATATTCTTGGTTTATTTAATAAACAAATTCTAAAAATTGAATGTTAGCAAAAATTGCATAATAGAGGTAATGAATTACGTGCATGAAACGATTGGCATGCATTAACGAAAAATTTGTTCCTTTGAGTGCCCTCAGAGTTTTATCTGATAATAACATTCAGAAGGATGAAATAGAATCATTTAAAGAGGAAATATCTGACATGTACATAACAACCTGTGACTATCTAAAAAAAAAAATCGGTTGAACCCTTACTGAAATTGAACTATATGGAATGGACGCTATTAAAAAGTTCCCCAGTTTGGGAAGAAGTGCAAAGTATGTGTAAAAATGTTATTGACATGGGCTTTCAAGTTGACGAAAGTTTATTATTTAATTAATTTTCATTGTTTAAAAATTTGATTTCAAAAGAGACGAAAGAAAGGAATAATGAGTGGCTTAATAGATCTTGCTACGGCCGGTGGTCAATTTTTTCTTCAAAATTTGAATTTCTAGAACAGACCTCAGAAATGGAGAACCTATGTAACTTTCTGTTTGCCATTCCGGAACACAACTGAAATGTGGAATGAATATTTTCACAAATAGACATTCAATGGTCTGATAAACGAAACCACTTGGATATAAAAACCATCAACTCCATAAGGATGTGTAAATTCAACATTAATATGACCTGTAAAAGTTTTTATGACATGATTAAAAATGATGAAAATTTGATCAAGGCAGGCAGAAGTACTTTAAAATATGATTGAAAACACCATTTTCACCTAATATGTTTTACTAGCATAAGTGCCCATTGAATTTCAACGGGTTTAATGAATCTAAATTTTCTTCAATGCAGCATGTAAAAATCGCAAGAATAAAATTGTGCAGTTTTAACCATCGAATATTTCTATATTATAAGTCTGTTTTAATTAATTAACTAAAATGTCACAGAAATTCCTTGTGAATAAAATAGCATTTTTCTTTCTACTAAAATAGCCACTGTTATTGGTTTTAAATTGATTATAGCATTAGGATTTCAATTTCACTAAATAAGCAGGAATCCGGTTCCAAAAAATTGGCTCAATCTTCAATTGCCTCTGATAATACTTTAAACAGATTTTGGAATATAATGTACCTCAGTATCGTTTATCGTCTGCTCAGCACTTTGCCTTCTCATTTTCCGAAACAACGACTTTTACCAGTTTTAATTGGATTTCAAACTTAGAAGAGAACTTGATCTAATACAGTTAAAATAACCACATAACAAACTTCTTATTCCAAAGAAAATCCTTTTATAATATGCAATGTTAACCTAGAATTCATTCATTCTGAAAAGTGAATAAAAGTACCATGCACATATATTTCTTTCAACTAAAATAGCCACTCTTAACAGATTTTAATGGATTAATGCATTAGCATTTCAATTTCATGAAATAAGCAGAATTCCGGTAACAAAAAAATTTGTTCAATCTTCAATTACCTCTGATAATATTTTAATTGATTTTGGAATAAAATGTACCTTAATATTGTTTAGCGTCTGCTCACCAATCTGGACTTCTCAGTTTCCGAAACAACAACTTTCAATAGTTTTAAATTGATTTTTGCTTTGAAATGTACTTGAGTCAATTCAGTACAACTTCCACTTTACATACTGTAAATTCCAAAGTAACTCCTTTTATAATAGGCAATGCTAGCATGAAATTAATTCATTCTGTAAAGTGAATAAATAAAGTTCTTTCTTTAAACTATAATAGCAACTGTTATTACATTTAAATGGATTATAAGCCTTAGAACTTACTCTGTATTAAATAAACACAAAAATTCCTTTTATAAAAACAAATCAGTTCATTAAAAGATCCACTGTTTTTCTTCGAAAATTGCCTGTTAATAGTTTTAAATGTCCTTTTAATTTTAATTGAATTTTAATTTATATTCATTTCCAAACTTCGGCCATGTTACGAAATTAATTCGAGGAATAACAATATAAATTCGTAAGCACGTATGGATTACAAAGAATTTAAGAATGCTTTTTATTTCCAATTTTTCTAAAATGACACTCTTGATACTTAAAATTTTTTTATATTTACGTTAATATACTTATTTTCCACAAAACACACCCTTCCTTCCTCTCTCTCTCGTATTGAAGCACTCAAGGCACACTTATTCCCAGAAGGATGTATACAGTAACAATGATAATGGTCAACATAGCAACATTACGTTAAAATGGCGAGATTTCCACAAAATATGCAAATTAATCGTTTAACATGGAATATTTCGAACTGTGGGCGAAAAAAGACGAATGGAATAAGAAACTTTATAAATTTTTCTTCAAATGGTTCTAATTTTAATTTCCAAATGAATAAAAGCCTGCACGTCGAAAAATCGCATTTTACATGTTAAGTAATGGGAAATGGAAAAGCCTCTCTTGGAGACGAACCAAGGAATTTTTTTGTGATTTAAATTCGTCATCACCCGAAAAAGTGTTAATCAAATACCCCTACCAAATTTCGAGTTTCTATCATTATTATTTCTCGAGTTATTAGCGTTTGCATAGCGTGACCAACCAACCAACCAATAGACGACGGCTATTGTTATATAAAATTGTAATACTGCTTAATTAATCATGAAATATGTGATTTAATTGTTATTTCAATAAATTATAGTTTATATATTCTTTTGTAAACATATTTATTTGATTTTTAGAATATTCGAGATAAAAAATCAAAATACCCACTGTCCTCGTTTTTTAGAAAATGTCCTGGTTTTTCCCTTTCAAAACTTGTTTCATCCCAGTTATTACCAAAAGCATCTGGTCGCCCTATCTTAGAAGAGACTTAAGGTCGTGTTCATGGAACGAACCATGGAACTTGAGGATTAGTGAACTTGGTGGTGGTTTGGACCTCATGGCGACAGGGTATGGGAGCGTGAGGGAGGCAATGACCATTTGAACATGGAAGGTTACTGAGTGGTTGGAAGCCTTTCGCTTACACTGTTTATCTGAACCGAAATAAAGGAGCGAAATAAATATCGGTTTTCGGTTTCGGTTCAACACATTTAGTTTTTTCGGTTCCACTCCGGCCAAAAATATCGGTTTTTTTTGGTTCGGTTCCGGTTCTATGCCCTGGTAGGAGGTGGAGTAGGGTCCCCAAAATTATTTGTATCCGGGCCCCCTTAAATGCTTGACCGGTCCTGAATATACTTGAAAATATTTTTTTAAAACAGTAATGCAGTACGGTGTATGAAGCAACACAAGCTGCTGTTTTCCCACATTACATATTTTATGTAACGTCATCAGGTATTATACTTACATTTGCATAAAAACTTCAGTTGATTATGTGATTTCGGGAGAAAAAATGACGCATTTGTATACTAGATTATACCCCAGGGCAGTTGAGAAATAATCGTCTCCATGACAATAATCTCGTTAAGATGGAAAAAAATTGCAAAATTGCAATTATTAATGCAAAATTTAAAGAAATATGATCGATTAGGGAATTCTACGAAAAAAATTAGAATTTCCATTCCATTCCACAGAGAAAAGCGAAAATCCATCGCTGATATCATTTTTCTTATGTATTTTAGTGTGGGTAGGGAAATAACCTTGCACGATAGGTTTCAGATTACCCATTTAAATCAAAAGGAAAGGATAATTCATGGAATCGATCCCGGAACTTCAATTTTCGTCATAAAACCTATCTTCATCTTCTGGCCTCAGTAGAAAGTTTCTAACCAATTATCATGAAAGTTGGTGCATTGGTTCAAAATTTGATAGTGGGGACCGGCAAACAAAGAAAGAATCATAGACAGTTACAACAAAGAAACCATAATCCTATTTTCATTCTGGAAGGGCAAAAACAGTAAAAAAAATTGGCCTTTAAAAGTCTCCGGGTCAAATTAGGAAATCTCCGGGTCAGACCAGAGAAATCTCCGGGTCAGAATTGAAAATGTCCGGGTTAGTGGAGACTTTGAGGTGGCAACCCTGGAGACTGATGTAAACGATTCCACTGACTCCTTTCATCAGGTTGGGAATCCCCTGAAATGGCTGGAATGCCCATCACCAACAAAATCAGTGCACATAACCTGACAATGTCAAAAATCCCTCTCCGCTGGCTGATATATCCCTTTTTCAAATAAAATTAACCACAACAGCAGGATTCTAATCACAGTACATATTGTCCCACACTGTATTAATTTACATAGTTCAAAGCCTCAAAATCAAATTGTTTCTCAATGAACGGGCACGATGCACCATGCACTTTTATTTACTGATTATTTCAGAGCACCATTGCAATCTGTGCATATGACATTTTTGTCATCCTCATTCAATACTGAAAATTACGTCCATATGTTAATTTTTGCTCAAAGCCTTATACATTCATTGCATGTTCCTAGAATCCCCATAAATGTTTACGCCCCTTGCTTTACGATTTAATGGCATCAAATGGTTTTCCGAATATCACTAATAAACTAAGTGACATACCTACTTGAAGTGAATTTACTTCGCTTCATTGATTTAACTCAACATTCCTAATATTTATTTTTTAATACATACCAAAATTTGGCAATACCACGGAGCAACGCCACATCAGACACCCCTACTCTGTCCCTCACTCCCTCCATTCTGCCCCTTCAAGATTCAGGCTGAGCAGAGGGAGTTTCCCCGCAACTTGACCACTAAAAATTTTGTGAGTAACCTACAGCGTGGGATACTGGCCTACACCCCCTCCCACAGCCCCAACGTCACTTCTCTAGGTTGAGAGGCAGGGATGATGTCAAAATAAATATACCACTAAAATTTTGCACTAGGAGATCTGCGAGACAACACAGCTGTGTAGAAAATCAACAGGTGGTTGATCTGACAACAATACGTCCAGCACTTACATCATGCACGCATTCAAAATAGCAAAATATTTTTGGTTGGTTAGGCTTTCAGAATTATTTTTTGACAGTTCATCAAAAATATCTTCTGGGTCTCTGAGGTAGGTTTATTGCCAGTAAATGCATTTATATGGAGAATACGCCACTGATGTCGTATAAGGAAAAATTAGGTTTTGTTATATATTACATTTCTTAGGAAAACATACATATAGCATGAACTTATCTTGATCACATTGTGAAAAATGAAGAATTAATATTCAAATTTCAGTTTATTCCATTCATCAGATGTGATAGAAACGAATATACCATAACTTATTGTTAGAGGAGAATCTACCGTTTAACAGGTGCACGAGAAGCAACTCCTGTTTTTATATACAGGTAGTCCCTGCTTAACACGAGTTCGATTAACACAAAATTCACTTTAGCACGATTTACCAATTGGGGAACCTGTTCACTTTACACGAAGAAGCTCCCGTTTTAACACGAGTTGCAACACAACCCATTACATGAAAAAATGGTATCCAGACGTTTCCCCCAAAGCATTTCACCCACGAGACGTTTCACCCAAAGAACTTTCACCCACAAATGTTTCACCCATGCCCTTTTACCCCTAGTTTTTTCACCCACATAAAGTTTCATCCAAAGAACTTTCACCCATAGGTGTCTCACCTATGATTCAGAAAATGCATGAAACCTATTAAAAATTAAAATAAATATAATATGGGAGAAATAAGTATTAAATAATTTTTATTTTATACATGAATACAACATTAATTTAATCCAAATAATATTTACCTTATTTAATTTTTAAATTAAAATTACGTCATTTGGTTTAATACGTTTTTATTTAAAGGTTTTAAGATATGTAATTTAAATTAAAACATTTCAATATGCATTTAAATATTGAAACTGAGTCCACAAACATGAAGATAATCAGTTATGTGATTACGCTGCTTGTAATCTTCATACTCTAGTGTAATTGACTGTAACTTCTCCGTAACTTTTTTATACTTCATCCTACTTGATTCTCTTACCATTTTTCCAAATTCTACTTCAACCATCATTTTTTTATTATCTGCTTGCACTTTTATAATTTCCCTCAGCAAATGGAAAAAAGAGGGATGGAATGCATAAAATAAAAGTTATTATTTAATATGTACTTATTTCTCCCATATTATATTTATTTAAATTTTAATTCTTTTCATGCGTTTTCTGAATCATGGATGAGACTCCTGTGGGTGAAACTTCTTTGGATGAAACTTCTTTGGATGAAACTTCTTTGGATGAAACTTTATGTGGGTGAAGTGACTTGTGGGTGAAAAAACTATGGGTGAAAGGGCATGGATGAAACATCTGTGGATAAAAAGTCATGTGGGTGAAGTGTCTGTGGGTGAAACGTCTCATGGGCGAAGTGTCTTTGGGTGAAACGTCTCGTGGGTGAAGTGCTTTGCGGGAAACGTCATGGAACCGAAAAAATTAAAAAATATTGCCATTAATGGAACGTATATATTAATTTATATTTATTCATAAAATATTAGATAATTTACAGTATATATTTAGATTCTAAAGGACCTGTGGAACTAGCACACGTCACAGTGTTTATACTTTGTTTGTCTTATGTGTATTGTATTGTATTTACACTGTACTGGTTATTACATTTTATGCATAAAAATGAAATAAAATGCACATTAATGCTTGGAATCCATTAAATCTCTACTTACTTGCATGCTCTCTCCCCCTTCAACCTTAACATTTTACGTGGTTTCTTGTAGTATTTATACATTCGCTTAACACAGGGGTCCCCCAACTTTTTATTGAAAGGGCCACATTAGGCTTTGTGTACGACAGCGTGGACCACTTAAGCCTTTTCTGGGTTTCTTGAGAAAAGAGAAAATATGAGGTAAGGCAGGCATGCTGGATTAAATCACTGCACGGGCCATAGTTTGGGACCACTGGCTTAACACAATACTTTTTAGGAACGTATCTCGTGTTAAGCAGGGAATACCTGTATACCCTTATAGTAAATTTTATGAGGGAAATTATTCCATTGGTTATTTAATAAGAATGAATTAAGTGGCTTATTTTTGACACAAAAAGCAATTGATAAACAAAAAAGTTGAAATTTTTATTCTATGACTTGAGACTACTGCTCATCATTTACTAAGATTATTTTGGCGAACAACAATTAAAGAAAATTTTTCTCTCTCTGGCTCTTATTACAATTTCTGAGGTATAAATTGAATAATTTATCCAGATAAAAGAAAACATTTGCCATAAAACAGTTAGTGAGATCATGAAAAGTGTCACTCATAGTTTCAGAGATAAAAATTTGAATCTGGAGAAAGGTTTACATAATAAATTCTGTATAAGAAAGAAAAATTGCCCCTGGACTCAACCAGTTACTTTTGAGAGAAGCTTGAAAAGAAGAACAGAATGGTGCTGATTATCAGTCCATTCATTACCTTATATTGAAAAGCCCACTCATCTCGTTCTTGTTCCTTCTCATAATCCAAGCTTGCAACTAAACTGTAGTAAGAATTTAATAGTAGTGGAAGAAAAGCAACCAAGGAGAATTTCATCAGGTTGGAAGGCTTTATAGTATGAAATGAGAAGAGAGGAGACAGGACAGGGCCTGCGAGGAAAAAATTGCAAATATTTTACTAAAAATAAAGAAATTCATCACCATACATAAGTAAACCTATCAATGTGTTCTAGTACATATTTATAAATTTCCTTTGAGAAAATAACATGACTTGTAATCTTACTTTCAAGTTTATCAACTTTCAAATTTTTGGACTAATATATTTTAACTTACTTTTACTTTGATGAACAATGTATGCCCTGTCCTACATAACAATGTTAACAATTTTTCAACAACGACAATAAATTTCAATTTAATTGTAATAATATCACAAATTCAAATTTTTATATTGTCCTCATTAATTCAATTTTTTATGAATTTGTTATAAAAATCATTGCAGCAGTTTACAGCAGTATTTATCAATTTTATTTAGTATGACTTAACTACTACTTTGAAATTAGTGAGAAATCAAGTTTATTTGACAAAAAATTTCTGCTGAAATGGTAACTGAAATTTCAGCATCATATCAGGCAGGTGTTAAATTCAAGCTATGCAAATTTTCAATAAAATTAATGTAACTAATTTCAAACAATGGCATAATATGTTTACTCAACCAATCACATAATGTCGTTTTTCTTACTTCCCTTATTCTAGCAGCTGAATATCATACATACAGTCTTTTTCACAATATGAAAGCATGCTTATTCGACATAGAGATGTTGTATTATTGCCATGGCTGAGATTACTAGCATATATTTTATTATGTGTTTCCCTATTTGAGAAATCTAGTATTCAGAGTAAGATTGACTACAGAAGAGGTATCTGTATTAGAATAATATTAGATGTTTTTAGCTCTTGGTACAACTCGGCAGATCTTCTGGTGAGTGGATTGGCATTTTTTAATACACAGAATTAGATTTTCACTGCATGATCAGTGGCAAACAAAAAGAAATTAGAAAAACTATCGCTTTTAGCTTCCTGCCCTCACACATCCAGGATTTTGGTTGGCACACCAAGAATTTATCGTACCGATTTAATGCTGCAAAAACGTGTTATTTAGTTAACTATTGTAAACATTTATTTTATGGATACAAATTTCAATCTCTTATGCTTTGATCACGAATTAAATTTAGTTGGCAGGCAAAAAAATCAGACATTTTGTGGAATGCGAGGTGAAAAAGATTTGACAATATCAGTAATATTGGCATGCCGGCAATAGAAGATTCACCATCACTGTCATAGGGAATCATCCAAGATTGGAATATGAAGAATTGGCTATCGTCTATACCAGGGGTGGCAAATGAGTTTTGTGTTGCGTGTTAATTTTTTTTCGCGTGCCATTAGTTTATTCCTTCCTTAAGAAACTTTATATTTTACATAGAAAATACAAGCTTATGCAAGTCAAGTAAAATCGCAAGCGTGCTACTTCTGGCATGTGTGCCATGCATTTGCCATCCCTGGTCTATACAGTACTATGTATAAAAATAAAATATGATTAACTACTCGTTATATGTTTTCTTATAAAAAAATAATACAATTTTCATGATTCGCTTAAGAGTTTTTTCAGCTTTGAGTAATTTCTCTTAGAATTTCTGACTCAGGAAGCGGAAATCTCCTGTAATCAACTCCTCACAAGTTGGCAACCCTATTCTACATTGACAATGACTTAAAATAAATACATGCAATATAGTATTCTACGTATGTAAAAAAATGATAGCTTTAAATCTGTAAAATTGAGTACGATAAAATTTTTTTGATTGCAAAATGGTAAAAAAAAACCTCTGGCGCTTTTCACTAAGCCTACGATTGTGGGTTTGGCACTAAAAGTGTTAAATTGATGATCTACACATTTTTTGTTTTTGAAAACTATATGTACTAACAAAATCCACTTGGGAAGGCCCAACTTTGTGGAAAGATTCCATGATAGTAATAAAAGACTTATTGTAATTTATAATGAAAAGATTTACTAGACTGGTTTTGCATTCTACAGGATCATCAGGTGGAATTTACAGTAAGTCTTTTTTTACTACTACCTTAACTATACTAAAAATAGAGTTTATAGAAACAAATCTTTAAAAGAAATAAAAAAATTGCATAAACATGATCAATGAATTTGAATTAAGGGAAATCACTTAGTTTAAAATATAAATACTTGTTTAAAATACATGTCACCCCCCTCAGTCATCTCTTTCTGTTTAAAGAATTAATGTCTGAGCAAAATATATAAAATGTGAACTATTACTTAATTTCATAGAATAACAGCTGAAGTTTATCTTAAAGCTTGTATAACCTGAAAAGGTTATTTCTACAAATAACAGTTTATTAAGAGCGAAATTCAATTATTTTTATAAAGTTTTATAAAATCCAGTACAAAGGTTTGTTATTTGTAATATCCACATAAATTGCATTCTTTAATGGCAGTTTGAAAAATACAGTTTCACTTGTAACGGGACACAGGTGTAATTCAAAATGAAAACATTTTGCACTTGTAAAAACAAAACAAATGTTCACAAAAGTTATAAATTTGTCAGAACATTGGCAGTGATACTTACGTAGGCACAACTTTAATCATAGCCTGAAATTTCACAATTTACATTTGAGATATTAAATTACTTTTTGTCAGTGTAATAACCTTGAGGTTTGATTCTACAAAATGAGCGGGAAAATAATTATGGCTGAGAAATTATAGTTGTTGCTGACAGTTATCAACATGCTCTAATCTCACTAGTGCAAACCTGTACGTTAGTTGCACTCTAAATCTGAGCAAATAATAGATTAAAAACATTTAAAAACATTGGAGTAGGTATGTATGTAGAAAATCAACCATTTTTTAATGTTAGATATGATCATAGCTTTGTTAAGATTAACTTCACTACGTAAACCTCGTTAAAAATTTTTTAATGTTCAATATTGGGAAACCATTGCTAAAAAGCAAGTCTCAAAATTTACTCACACATTAATGAAATAATTTAATACACGACTCAAATTCACGGTGAGAGTACAATAGGTATACTGCATACCTCACTTAATAGTCTGTTGGAATGATTCAAGTGAATCCCAAAAATATTAGGGAATCTTTAAACACAGCTCGTAGCCCTCTAATATTCACAAGGCAAGGTAAAGTATAAAACCAAAACATCTATTAAGATTTTCACAAGTAACATCAAGCTATTTTGTCCCATCTCCATATTGTGCCATCATCACAAACACACAGCAAAACACTCCCATCACGGCTAAGGCTGGTCTGCCGAATTGCTGCCACACACCTGGGATGTGCTAAGGTCAGACATCTTGCCTGCCCTGGATCCTCAACATCCAAATCCCATACATATGTTCTTCCAACTTGATTTCCCAATGCCAAAATCTGCATTCATAAAAAATAAATAATAACTGAATGCATAATTCAAGTTCAAAAAAGCAATTTGGAACCAAATCTTTTAGCATAAAATGAGATTCACAGGAATTAAAAGCAATTTTCAAAAGCAGGTATATCAAGCTGACCTCTTGGTTATGAAACAAAATAATTACTGAATGACTTCATATATTAGCATCTATTTATACAACTTTGTAAGTATGTATGCACATTTATGGCAATGAAATAATTATACAGGCAGTCCTAGACTTTCGTACATAATGCGTTCCTGAAAACTTGTCCGAAAGTCAAATGTACGAAAGTCGAAGATAGATTTACATGTTATAGGGGGGTTCCGTTCCCAGAGAGCCAAAAAATATTATCAAATCTCTAATTATGGTATAAATGTTTAGTTTTTTTGTGCAGGGGCCTTTTAGACACAATCGTCAATTTTATAATATAGAGAGATAGGGCAAAATGCAATATTTAAATAATTGCACAAATAAACACTGCTGTACGGACAAAGATGGCGACGCAGTGGAAACTGGTGGCCTGGTGGCTGGCACTTGAAATATTCGTTCGTCATTTAGCTGACGCGCAAAAGTCTGATCAGCACACAAAAGGCGGTTCAGGGGTGTCAATCTATGCTATGCATCAGGAAAGAGCAGCTACAAATTACTGGGGAGGTGAAGATATTAGAAGATTGTAGCATCTGCTTGGTGAAGATGAGTTGCAAGGCTGGACTGTCGGAAAAATGTAAACACATTGCAGCCATTCTTTGGTACCTAAATACGTATTATTTAATTTCATATGTAATTTTAATGTATTTATTAATGCAATGTCTGAATTAATTTATAATATAAATAGGGTTGCCAGGAGTTCACAATAGAAAAAGAGAACATATGCAAAAAACTCTTTAAAAAAGAAACCGACAAATTATCGGCGGTTTGTTGTATTTTGTACTTTCAGAACATAATATTTTTACTTTGCATGCAGGCGTAGCAACGCAGAAAGCAGAACGCTAGTACACCTGACAGAAGCCTATGATTACAATTGATATGTTTTACACTCAGTTAAATGTTAATAATTAATATTAAGTCATAAAACAATTTTTAAATGTTTATTGATTTTTATTTAAATATTAAATGAAGCGAGCACACAAACATGTTCTTGGTTATCGGCTTCCCAATCTTCAACAGCCTTATCCAAGCCTTCCTTCTGTCGCACCTATCTCGTATGTTCCATCTATTTGACAAAAAAAATGAATTCGCCTTCCCGAGGAAAACTATGGAACCGGAGATCACGGTTCAACCAGGCTTTCAATGAACATTGTGGAACACAACAGTTTCGCTTCACCGAAGTTTTTCTCGGTGAGAATTTTGCCCCGGTCTTTTCCATAATTATTTCCGTTAGCAAATAAGCTAACTGTACCACACAATGATACATGAAGTTCTTAAAAGAACTATAAGTTGTGTGAACGAAGGATGAAAGTAAATGGACAAGATATGAAAAGAATGGAGGTGAAGAAATGAACAGAATGAAGAAATGGTTTTGATGAGGAGTTCTCAAAAGAACTGTTCTGAATTGATGAATGGTGAATGAAATGAATGATAGTTATGAAAAGAACTGATTAAATAATATGAAAATGGTGAAAAGTTCTGAAAAGAACTGATTGAACGTTGATAACGCAGTAAGGAACTTCAACACACGTTGCAAGAGTACGCTTACCAATGCAATGTAAATATGCCTCATTCAGGCTTGACACCAAAGCGATAGTTACGACTTTTGCCACCAGTTAGCGTATTCCTTTGCTGGAGTCGCGAATTATATCTTGGTATTAAGTTCCTTTTTTCTTGTTTATGTCTATTTATTTTTTTGTATTTTTGGTGAAATTATCTTTGTTTATGGCAGCGTCTTTTCTGGAAGAGGTGGAAGACCAGCTGTTGCTGAACCCCAATACCATTTTACAGGCTATGAGTTGGATAATAAATTACTTTGTGATTAATGAAACTTATTCTGTGATTTGTGACGACAATGTGATTACCGGCTGTAAATAAATATTATTATTATTATTAATGTGCGAGTTGTACGAATATCGAATGCAAGAAAGTCGAGGACCACCTGAAGTGCACATACGAAATCCCTCTTTTTTCATTAAAGCATTTGCTATTTTCATAGTTTTTTGTAATATTGCCTAAACTTGGCCCCAAAGAGAGTGATGATTGAAATGAAAGAAAGGTCAGTAAAAAGGCCAAAAAAGTGACGAGTTTGGAGAAGAAAATTGAAGTTTTAGATAGGCTTGTGCATAATGAATTTGCTTCATCAGTTGGTAAATTACTTGGTGTGAACGAGTCCACAATAAGATTGATTAAGAAAAGTGAAGAAGCGATCAAGAAAGTCCCGCGGAGTTCAATTGTCATTCATGAGAAAGCCAAGCTACTGCACAATCATAGTCTCAAATTGTTTCGCAGTCTGCTAACGGGATATCGCCAACGTCATCGAAGCGTGTGTAGATCGGTTCCTTGCTCTTTAATAAAATGTGGTGCTTATTCAGAACGCCACAGTATGTATTGTATTATTATATTTGTTCTTCTCCTTCACAATTGAACACACACTCGACCGGCTTAAGTCCAATGAGCGTCCGATTGAAGCTAAAGTTTCGCCGCTTTCGGCACGCCTAATTACTTCCATCCTTGTCCCAATCATTCACTTTATGAGCCCTACGTTTCTTTCCACTTGTATTAGCACTTTCAGTTTTCTGTTTATCACTAATGTTTATAAAATAATATGTGTAAAATGCACAAACAAAGAAACACTGCTGTACATACAAACAAAGACAGTAACGTTGCCGAGACAATAATAATAATAATTTATTGATTATTAACTGACTTTACAGTGGTATTACACACAAATTTTGTATGTATGTATATTATTACGTATCATACTTTAATTTATTAAAAGTGTTGGCTTGCCTGACAAACAGTGCCATTATGTGATAGCTCGAAATGTTTGATTGTCAGCTGACGAACGAAAGTCCGAATACGGTGTTGTTCGGCGTACAAAAGGCGGTTTAGGGGCAAGAATTTACAATGTAGAAAAGAGCGAATTGTACCAAAGTCGAATGTACGAAAGTCGAGGACTGCCTGTACACCAAATGCCTTGCCATAAAAAATTTTTAAAGCAAAATAGAAGACAATTTCAGATTTATTGCACATTTCCTAAAATACAAGAACCTTCCGATACCCAACTTCCTAATCTAGAGATAAGTTAAATGAACTAAATTTATTTCTCATTGTATTCTTTTATGTTACTATTGAAATCAAATTATAGCTATTATATTATTTATTTGCAAAACTCTACTTGACAATCAAGCCATGTTCTATGATTAATGTTCAGCGAAGTGTACAGACATACTACAGTCTATGTAACCAAGAAAATTTTTCTCAAAAATCATTTTAAAAACAACAGTTCCATAAAAATCCAAATGTTTTTGTGATAATTTTATAAGATGAAAATAATTTTATGGTTTTAAATATCATTTAAATTGTCTAAAATTTCTATAGGATTACATACATATTAAAATAAATTAGCTTTATAAATGCTCTTCACCAACCTTTTGCCAAAAGTCCATGGCAAATCTGACAAACCAAATTTCACATTCCCTATATTCAAAACGATGAATGATGGTCACACTTGTTTCATTTGGACGAATATCCTTCTCCTCAAGACGTCCAGGTTTCCAACAAACAATACAATTCTCACATGACTGTGAAGAGAATTCATTAAAAATTTTCACTTTTTCCATTGTTTATAAAGTTCTAAGACATATTATTAATTCCACAATGGAAAATTAGACTACTAAAAAAATTATCTTCAGTAAATAAAAATATTCACAGAAAACATTTCTTATTGAAAACAATACAATTTGCAGATTGTTTTATCAGATTTTATAAGTTAGCAAAGAGTCTTTTAGAGACTAATCAATGGAATAAATACCTTTGATAAGACAAAATCGCCTAGCCATCGAACACAATCAACATAGTTACGATGGATATCTCTAGTCGAAAAATCTGGAAAATGCTCTTTCACAGAATCAAAAGGTCGTACACTTCGACTAGCATTAAAAAGATATGAATCACGTATAGCTTCTAGAATCTTATCCTTATCAAGACGCCATAATTTAAGAGAATGATCCATTCCACATGACATTATTCGCTCTCCTTTGAGATCAAAATCCTAGAAACAAACAAACATTATTATGTATGTGCAAATTTTTTGTTGAAAATGCTAAGAAGAAACCTCTAGTCATAAAAATAACAAATCTTGAATAAAGAACATTAAAAGCAACTCCAAACTTTACTGCATATATGAAACATACATAGAAATGCTGTGGAAATTATTGAGCAAAAGACTGAGACGCACATAAATGATATTTCTTTATCACATGCATTGAAATTTGAGTAGTAGCTATAAGTTTACATTTTCTTTTCCTATGGCAGGCACAATTATGATAAAAATGATAATTTACACAGTGTATAATTTTAAAACAAACTTCAATGACAAGGATTAATTGCAATTTAATTATTGAATAGAATTCATATGTACTGCAAAGTACGGTGACTAGATTTTTTAAAAGAAAAACTGGGATATGAAAAATACAAGGGAAGATGGGTATGAGATTCTGTTGTGAGATTCATATTGAATCATTCCATGTTAAATGTCCAGACTTGGTAAGTGATGGGTCCTTTGAATCGAACCAAATTTTCCACACACCATTGCGGTGGCTTGCAGGGTGAACTGTAGATATAGATATACATCTGACTACCTTCCCAAAATGCACAAGAGTTTCCCCCTACGACGCCCCCCCTCTCCACCAGATCCATTGCAACTGTGCTCCCATGCGCTGTGTCGACCTCTGGGAAATGTACTCGTGTCACCCTCTCGTCCATCGCACAGAGATAAATTTGATGTCATTTTATTCAGTATGGATGCCACTACAAGTGCATATATAGGTTTAGGGGTCTGAGAGATAAAAAAACACCACTTACCCACCTTTGAAATCCAGGTAAAAAATTCGAGATTTCTCTATTTTCTGGCCCCACAGACAGGCCGGGAATTTTTTTAAAGGGCTGACACACATATCACCAAAAACCAGAGCCGGGGAACTCGTAGCTCACGCAGTACAAAGATTCAAAGGCATCTCACGTGGAAGAAAATCGGCTCTGAACATGGTACAATTTGAAAAAGTGCCAACTTGGCATTCCAAAAAAGCTATGTTTGCATCCCCGCAGAGAAGACTGGTTTGCACTGAGAGAACAAGCTGAACATCTATTTTCAACATCTGAAGAGAAAAACCATTTATTTTGGCTGCAACTGTAGTTTTACAGAGAGGCGAAAATCGGCTTGCTCAACCGCCACCGCTGGCCCCTGGAAGTTGACTGCCCACCTGACATGCATCGTGCCACATATGACGGGGTCGGGGGAACGGTGAAGCGATGCACGCAGAAAGCCATCTTACAGATACCCATCAATGAACATAGTAAATGTACATGATATGTACAAGTACTGTACTCTTTGGGTACAATCCAAAAGGAACGAAGCAATCCAATTTACAATTTTCTTGTTCACTGAATAAGCCTTTAATTGTTGCACTATTTTCACGTGGGAAACGGTATCGAAGGCTTTCTTGAAGTCTAAAAATACTGTCTACTCCTATTCCTTTGTCCGCTGCTTTCACAATATCATGTGTGTGTAGAGCTGTGTCTCGCATTACCTGCCTCTCCGGAAACCATGTTGGTTTCTATTCAGAGCACCTTTACTTTCGAGGAATCGCATTATTTAGCTACCGATAATGTGCTCAAAAACCTTACAGAAGATTGATGTCAATGATATAGGGCAGTAGTTCTCCATTTTTAATTTACTTCCCATTTTGTGTATAGGTGTAACGTGGGCTTTTTTCCATATCAAAAGGTGCTCTGAATAAAAACCAGCATCACGAGAGGGCGACACGAGTACATTTCCTGGAGGTCGAAACGGCACACAGGAGCACAGTTGAGACGGATCTGGTGGAGAGGGCGGGCATCGTAGGGGGAAACCCTTGTGCAATTTGGGAAGGTAGACAGATGTACTAACGATCCTGAAAATTTGGTTCAATTAGAAGGATCCATCACTTACCGAGTCTGGACATTTAGCATGGAATGACCCTATTATGAAATACAATGAATGTCACACGCATGTGAAGGATTGACTGGTATAGGTTGACTTGGATAAGGAGTTTTAATAAAACCTGAATACTTAACAGTATTGAGAAATCTGCAGTCATATGTCTGACTACAAAGCACATTTTTGTTTTCTTTAGTGATACAACATTGACTCTTCACCCCCACTATATGTCAATATCAGACATAACATTGTTTTCTCATAGGTGCATGGAATACCTTGCTCATTGGACCATTCTAGTAGCTATTTAAGTATCAACAAGTTAGGTTAAAATTTGACGTGGCCAACACATGACTTTCTCCATATTTAGGGTACAGATATTTAAATTATTATGAATAGCATTATAAGACAAAATTATTATTTCATACCGTAAAAGAATAGTCGTCTTTATTGCCACAAATTATATTTTGAATATGTTTACAGAATTCACCGCTACATGGTGGTGGCACTGTATAGTGGAAATTTACGAATAAGCAAAATATCTCCGAAATGGATGGCTCTACAAAAATTTGTTTCAAACAAAACTTGGAAGAAATATTATTCTCTACAACTTTGGTCCTCACGAAGATTACCAATAACAACGTTCTTAAGGAGATATTTGACTGAAACCGAAAACACCGATTATTAATTCCTAAACAATAACTGCTATGGAAAATTGTTTGAAATAAAAGATGTAGGAAATTATATTTTCTACATTTTTTGTAATGGTCAACGTATACAATAATGACGTATTATCGGAGAAATATTGCAAAAACAGAATCGGGTTTTGAATAAACCTCGACTTCTGGTTAACCGGTATTGTCCAAAAACTAATCAGTTCTTTGTGCTTATGCTAAAGTGGTATTAATTTGGTATTAATATGACTAGTACTTTTTGAGTTAGAGCGCCCACAATCACACAGACACACACATACATCATTCTGAAAATAGTCTAAACGTGTTCTAGGGATCTCAAAACGTATTTCCGTTGAAATCTCGAAGTAAATTTTTTTCATGATCACAATACTTTTCCCATACTATGTATGGAGAAAGTAAAAATGTACAGCGTATCACAAACAGACATGTTTCATGAAATGGAGTATTTGAAAGAAATGATATACCTGTACGCAAGGGAAATAGCATTTTAAATTCCTTTTCTTCAACATAAATAATCCATTTTCTTCTCATTTAAAAATACTGCATGTACACACAAGGAAATTAAACGTATTTTTGTGAGATTGTTTACATTAGTAACAATGAAGAAGTAACCATACAAGAAATTTTCTAAGTTCAACTCGAATTTAGACATTCTTGTTTGATTTTATTGATAATGGCTACTCCTACGATAAAAATGTATAGGAAAAGAAATCCGTCTGGTAGAAGCCAAGAACAAACATGCCGACAGATGGATGGACGGACAGATCGACATTAATAGGCGCCCACGGTGGAAGCAAAACACACCTAAAAACTAGATTTAATATAAAATTATTGTATTTTACTACCTTTTATTCTAATTTTTTAATTATAAAAACAAAAAATCAATTGATGATGCCACATAAACTCTAAAGCATTATCATTGGTCAAAGATTGTCACATGATGTCAGAAGACTGGAGAGAGCTGAATGTAAAACTCATTACATTACAATTTTGCTGGGTATTATATACATAGTTATTTTTTTAAAAGACACCAAACTCTCTAACTAAATGGATTTTAATTAAAAAATCTGATGTGGCCAACACGTCTTTCTCCATATTTGGGGTATAGATATTTAAATTATTATGAATAGCATTATAAGGCAAAATAATTATTTCGTATTGTAAAAGAATACAGTCATCCTTATTGCCGTAAATTAGGTATATTTTGAATATGTTTACAGAATTCACCGCTACATGGTGGCGGCGCTGTATACTGGAAATTAAGAAAAAGCAAAATATCTCCGAATTGGATGGTTCTACGAGAATTTGTTTCAAACAAAACTTGGAAGAAATATTATTCTCTACAACTTTGGTCCTCATGAAGATTACCAATAATGACGTTTTTAACGATATATTTGACGGAAACCGAATAAACAGATTATTTATAAATACACCTATCCCTTGATTTACACGGTACTTGATTTATACGGTTTCGGTTTAACACAGTCAAGAAAATGTAACCAGATTTGTTTTACACATTAAGAGACTCGGTTTTAAATGGAACTGATGGTGGAAGCAAGAGAAATTTCAAAAAAGTACATTTCAAAAAATTCTGCATGACCTGGATGCTGACAATATGCTTAGTGTCAGCCAAGTTTGGAAAAACTTACAATTTTAGATTTTGTGAAAATAACGGCGTTGGCAGTTCGTGAAATAAAAACATCCATTTTAAATGCCTGTTGGAAAGCTATATGGCCAGAAGTAGTTTTAAGTGGTGCTAGTATCCTACCAGCAGAGAATGAATATTCTCAGATTACTGATCTGGCACATCTAGTGGGAGGTGAAGGTTTAGATGATTTGGTTGTTGGGGAAATTGAAGAATTGTTGGTGGAAAGAGGTTTGAACGAAGATGAATTGGTAGACATGGTTATCAATTCCAATTCCAGTGATCCTGAAAATGATTGCGATGACCCAGTTCCAACACTCACTATCAACACAATAAGTAAAGGCCTAGAAATGGCTAGAGAAATGGAAAATTATTTCCTCGATAATGATCCAAGCATTGATTGCAGCTTAAAATTTCAAAGGGAATTAAAAAACTGCTTAGCTCCATACCAGGAAATTTACAAGGAATTGGAAAAAAATAACAAACAAACCTTGATAAAGGAGTTTATTGAAAAATGAGTTCGAAAAAATTCTAGTGCCGAGGAAGTTAGTGGCAGTAGTGACGAATTTCAACTGAGGAAGAAGAAGAAAATTGTTGCTATATTAACAAGCGAAGAAGATACTGAATAAAAAAACATTTTCATAAGAATTTGAGTGAAACTTTCTTTGTTTGTAAACCTTTAGGAGCTTTCATTTTTTATGCTTACTATAAGTACATATTAATTAAGTTTAATCAATGACAATATTTATCTGGATTAGTGCAAATAAAACATACCCAATATATATGTTACATATATGACTGAATTGAAATTTGTGATAAATAAATATGTACATATGTACAAATAAAACATTAATTAATCGTTTTATTAATAATAAGGATTTTTTTGAAACCTATCCCCCAATTTTCTATACAAATGTTAGTCTTGATTTACACGGTTGTTTTACGGAACCTATCTATTGTGTAAATCGAGAGATAGGTGTAATTCCTGAACAATAATTGCTATGAAAAATTGTTTCAAATGAAAGTTGTAGGAAATTACATTCTCTATAACATTTGTATAGAATTGTATATACAATAATGATGTTTTAACGGAGAAATATCACAAAAACCGAATCGGGTTTCGAATAAACCTTGACTTCTGGTTAATCGTTATTGTCCAAAAACTAATCAGTTCTTTGTGCTCATGCTAAAGTGTTATATATGAAATGTGGTAATGATATGGCAAATACTTTTTGAGTTTAAGCACCCACAATCACACACACACACAGACATCTTTCCGAAAATAGTCTAAACGTGTTCTATGGACCTCAAAACGTGTATTTCCGTTGTAATCTCAAAGTCGATTTTTTTTGTGATCACAATACTTTCCCATTAATATGTATGGAGAAAGTAAAAATGTGCTAGACCAAGCAGTACAAATTATATTAAAGCTCGACCACTTCAATCCAGACTATTTAAAAATTTGTGCGAAGAAATGGGTGCTCAGCACACAGCGCTTCTTCTACATACAGAGGTGAGGTGGCTTTCGCGAGGTAAAGTTCTTGTAAGACTTTCTGAGCTACATCGTGAACTATTGGTTTTCATGGATTCTACCTTTCGACTGTCTGATTGACATATTCCTCTTGGCTGCTGAGACTTGCGTACCTTGAAGATATTTTTACGAAATTAAATGATGTGAATCTTCGATGCAAGGAAAGAATGTGACCATTTTTATAGCATTTGATAAAATTTTGTCACTGTTTAGGACACTGGAATTTTGGGCCTCGTCCGTAGAAGAAAACAACTTCGATTGTTTTCCTACACTCAGTGACTTTTTTATTGAAATTAATTCTACAGTAGATAAAGATATTAGCAATGCCGTTGTACAGCACATAAGGGACTTGCACTTTATTCTGTTAAAATATTTTCCGCTAACAAACGACGATAATGCTTGGGTTCGAAATCCATTTACAGTTACAGTCAAACCAGTCGCATTAGTAGCGCAGGATTATGAGAATCCGATAGATATGACGTCTGACTCTCAACTGAAACAAAACTTAGACTTTTGCTAAATTATTTTTGAAGCAGCCTAATTCAAGAGTACCAAAATATAGCAAAACGTGCAGTTCATGTTCTTCTTCCCTTTGCTACAATATACCTGTGCAAAACGGGATTTTCATATTACGCTGCAATGAAAACAAACTATAGGAAAAGACTTGATGCTACACCTGACATGAGGATCTGACTCAGAAAAATCTTTCCTAATATTAACCTTTATCCGCCGGATTTAAATACCCTCTGGCGGGGTCCCGCTGCCGGATTTAATTTTGGACATTTAAATATTTTGTGTACGTCTTTTGCAAAAATCGCATATCTCGTGAACTATTGGTGATAAAATGTTCAAATAAAAAGCATTTTGTGGTCAAACTATCAGAGAATTACATCGTTCTGCCTATTTATAGAAATAAAAAGGGTTATATAACCCTAATAGACTAAATTACGATGCCGAAATAACTTATTGTTGATATAAATCAAAATAAAGTGCAAAAATACTGCATTTAGTCACTTTTTGGCAATGTGGTTCCTGCTCAGTCTGCAGCTGACACAACCCCAGTATTTACACTTCCCTATAGAGTCGAGCTAGTGTGGTATTCCTCGAAGCAGGGCTCAACACATAGTCCCACGTCACATGTCTTGCACCTATATTTCGTCCTTGAGTTATTGCTCTTTGAGGAACACACATGGCAACAGATAAGGGTCCCCGAAATGGGCCAATGCTTATTGTCCTTGGCCTCTAAGCACTTTATTTGCATTCCACTAGCACTAGGTCACCCCCTTGAGAGAGGCTGGGAAGGAAGAGTTCTAGCGCCCTCTTCAACCATTTGCCGCACAAGGGACAGTCGGAATTGCCGATGTGAAAATGCGCCACCGCACGAGGGAAGGAGAATCCAACTATTTAGGATAGTTAGATCGACTAAATGAAAAAATAATTTCTTTGTCCATTTCCAAGTGCGGCGACTGATGGTGTAGCTGTTAGCCATCCTATCTCAACTAGTTATATAAAAATAAAGGAATCACTAAAAAATAAACAGACGAACAGCTACAGATATTTTGAACGCACAAGTCTACATCCGCTCTACTTCGTAGTCTGCAAATGAATGAACGTAGACGTAGTAAAACATAGGTATATGCATATATATGGAAATGGAAGAAGAAAATAAGAAAGGGAAGGAAGCTTTGGGGTAGGGCTTAGTCCTGGGGTTCAGTTTATTGCATCTCTTTGGGTTGCAACGTAGTAAAACAGAAATGCGGAAAAGGAAGACTAACAAAGGGAAGGGACGTTTGGGGTTCAGCTAATTGCATCTCTTTGTGTTGCGAGAGAGTCTCAACTCAGCTGAGACGTACACTTTGAGTGAGGCACTCTCGATTGTTTGTTTACTCTCCCCTTCCCCAATATGCAAGACCTTCGGCCTTGGGAGAGCAGATGGAAAAGAAGGATGCCTCATCTTTCTTCTCTTCCAAAAATTTTGATTCTATGACAAAAACGACATCTGTGAGCGGCCTCGGAGCTAAGCGGGACACCGGTGTCCCTTTCGGCAGGCTTACCCAAAAATTTGCCGGGACACCGGTGTCCCTTTCGGCAGTTAAAGGTTAAGCGGATATGTGATAAAAAGACACAAAAACACTGTTCTCATTAAAAAATGTTTTTTTGTCATATTTTATAACAAAAAATGTAAAATGAAAGATGTTTTACTTTATCTTGATATGTTTTGTTCTTAATAAAATAAAAATGATTTAATTTCTCTAATTTATTCTTTTTTTGTTCTGTTAAAAAGTAAAAAATGCATATGAATCAAATTTTGATCATTTCTTGCAGCAATTAATTCATCTGTTAGACCAATTTTTGCTGTCTACTCTAATCCAAGCAAGCATTATATCTCATGAGTTCCTGTTGGTGTTCCGTCAATACATTATAATTAAAAAAGTGTTCTGTGGTCAAATAAGTTTGGGAAACGCTGATCTAAGCATTGCTTGTACAAAAATTGGTCAAAAACAGAAAAACAAGATTTTAAAATTATATAGCTGATTGGGATAATCTCACAGGGAAAGGAAAGGATAATATAATGGTGAAAGTGGATCTATTAGCTTTGGAAACCAGATGCTTAAATCTAGAGATAATGCAGAAAATATGATAAAATGGCATTACAACAGTTGTTTGAAATAAAAAAATTTTAATAGCCAGTTATTTAGTGTCAATTAGATAAAACCATGTAGAGATAAGATGAAAACACTACTTACTGCACTGAGGACTTCATCGCGATGGCCTTCCACACCACCAAAAATTGCAATACAAAGGTCAGTTTTTATGTTCCAAAGACGGAGGGCATGATCCTTAGACACAGACAAAAGAAGATTTGGGTCACGAGGATGAAACTTGAGTTCATTAATGGCATGTCCATGACCTAGTAATCAAACAAAAAATTTAGAAAGCAAGAAATAACAAACTAAATGCAAAGAAATTACAAATTTCTTTATACTTGAAACCCATATTTTTCAATTATATCACTAAATTAAGTTAATATCTCATAACTATAATTAATAGTGCCATTCTAAAGAGTTCCATCCTAAGAGCTATAAATACATATAAATGCTGTTACATAATTTGTAGTTGTCACTAGATATTATCACAATTAATCTGATAATTCTGAAGGTGCAGCTGCTAATAACATTTAAAATTATTCCAAATTTTTTAAAGTTTAAACATTTGAAATTGTCATACAGATGTTTTAAAAACTACATGTTGAACTAGTATATAATCCCAATATGATGGGAAGGAATACATTATTTAACTTAAAACCTGATACTTATTTTTATAAACAATTTATACATATCTTTCAGATATCATAAATTTATTCAAAATTCTAGCAGCAAATAACATCGAATTACATCATCACAGATATTCTATTAGTTTGCATTTATTCCAGGCCTTAGAAACAGTGCTGCAGTCGAGCGTCACTGACATAAGTGATGTCTCAAACCGATTCGCTTACCATTCAACCAATGAAAACACAGCATTACACCATCACGCATAACCAAACAAATTATATAGAGGGATTGATAACATGGTTTTCTCTAAGCTGCGCAACTGCACAGCATTTTATAAGTGCCGCACACTAATTTTTAAGCGAGTACAACTGCGTTTATCTTCTTATGATATATCTGAACAGGACAGCTCCAACCTGGGTGCACATCCGCACACTACTGTCAGGTAGGCACTCATAGCAATTTTCATTCTTCCCATGGATGAAAAAGGTTAGAGGGAACTATGGTTTATAGTTTAAAAGGAGCATGTGAATTTCACATTTTAAACTATGCAAGCACATATCATACCAGTGTAGAAATGAAACAGCTATATTGTATTACTAGAATCAAATGATTTTAGCCAAAATGATGAAACTGTTCAGAAGAAAAACATAAGTTTTATGCAAATTTTAATACGTAGCCAAAAATTTCATATTTGATTTGTATTGTGATGAAACATTTCCAGCTCTTCATAAACCAAATATTTACCATAAAACTGGGTATGATGAAGGTAGTTCATGCTGAATTTCTTTCTGCTTTGCTATGCCAGATAATGTCTTTACTTAATAAAATATGGTGCTAATACTAGGAAACTGACAAGATAATTAAGGAAAAGTTCACATGGTTTGATATTGTTAAGATGGTGTTGCTTTTTGCAGAAAATAGACTCATACCAAGGAGGGCACCATGAGTTACAGGTATGAAAATATAATTTTTCAATAAAAATATTGGCAATAATATTATAATATACATATATTTAATTACTTCAATTTTATCAATCTCCATAGGAGTATATGTTTGAAAAACAAACTTTACTGAAGTTTTTAATATTCCTAAATGTGCAAATTAAGACAATTCCATTACCTAAAGTAAATGAGGAGTGAAATTCAATAGTTAATATAATCTTCGTAGGAACTTTCTGCGGCTATCTTTCCTAGGACATTCAATAATGTTATATGCATGGTTGACTATTTCATTAATGTAGACCAGTGGTTTCCAAACTGGATGCAGCTACTGATTTTTAGAGGTGCCAAGAAAAACTTTGTTTAGCATTTAAGTAATTTGATTCAGAAGTGCTGATGGGTCATTAGGGCAATATTTTTTTCTCTACTGTATTGATTATGGTGTAGTACCAGCAAGCAGATGCATCCCAAGATATCTAAAAATATAAAATCTTACTTAGGAGCCCGGGTGTCATGAATTTCAGTTTATCTTTTTAAAAGGTGCCATGCCTACAAAAAGTTTGGAAACCACTGATGTAGACATTTCAAATGGAAAGTCTCTACATTTAACATTTAAATATTAAGACTATAAACATACAATCAATCCACTTCTTTCTGATTGTCTTGCTTCTAATATGTGGATCAGGAAACCTTTTTAAGTCGAATAAGATATTCCTTAAGGTAGCAAGACAACTATATGAAAGGACAAAAGGTAATTATTTCACTGTATAATTCAAATCATCAATGAATGTGTTAAATAAATTATTATTTTCAGGGTAATAATTTAAACAAATTTGTCACTAGGAATATGAATATACCAATATAATGCCTTATACAAGACATAGAAGCAGGACTAAATATTCTTATGATTCCACGAGATCCTGCAACTGCCAACAATGGTTTTCCTGTTTCTTCATCCAATGACCAAGCACAGGTATAATAATTTTCATCAATCTAAGACTCCAGTTAAAGAATAGTATATAATATTACCTAAAAAATTATACAAACATACCTCACATGGAAGAAAAAACAATGTAATAATTCACAAGACTAGATGTCTGTTGACAATCTCCTAAAACAGGTCACAAGACAATTCTTATTATTAAAAGCATAATTTTCGTGAAGGATACGTCCGGATCAGCGTAACACTGTAGAAGTTTAATGCCTCCTCCTTCAGGACATTCATAAACAGTCACCCTGTTACTTCCAACTGCAGCAAAGATCAATGGCTGATCTTTACTCAAATGATGATTGAATTGAGCACCAAACAAAGGTAGCCCATGATCTTCTTTTACACTACATCTGTGAAGATTTAAGAAGTGCAAAAATTTGTCAGGCTTTTCTTGAGACCATTAAAATCAATAAATAAAAGATGCAATATTTCCTCATTCGTATGATCAAAGCCAAGACAGTCGCAGTAAAAATTAGATGATTAATTCATCATAACTTATTTCATATATAGTAACCAATAATCCAAATGATGCCAGAGCTGCATTATTTGGGAAGACATGTTGTTACATCAAGTACTGCCAGTTTGAGGTCATAAATCAAAGGTTGCACGGTGATACGTAATGTTAAAAGTAAATATATATACAGTTTTGGCGATTTCGAAGCATCAATTGCCGCTTGAAGCAGCCTGAAACACTGACAAGGTTCACTTGCATGAACATTTCCGGCAATATGAAATGACATTAATAGCATTACGATAATTGTTATCTTAATTAAATGTGTAATGCTTATGTTTAAATAGTCTTAAAAAATGAAAACGTACACAGTTAATTGATTTAAATACAAAATATAAATTATACCGTAAATTATAAATTCTTGTACGTTGATTAAAAACTTACGTAAATTTGTATTGTAGTTTCATTGTGTTAACTATTTTACTTTTTTTCCTGCCTCGACGTCCTTTTCTTCCACGATTGGTGGGTGTTTCACTGCGGGAAGTATTGTCAGTTGTTGAGGCACTACCAACACTTGAAGTTTCGTCCTATACAACGTAGACAATCCTTTTTCAAAAAAATTGTATGCACAAATATTTAGAAATACGTAATACGAAAACATCACTTATAAACACTTCCGAATAAAATAACAGCAACTTTTACAAAAATTATAACATTCCTTGGTGACAAACAATCTCAAGACCTTGCATACGTTCATTCCATGCGGAGATTTGCAGATGCACTAAAATTCTAAGACGTTCACACAAAATGCTTCTACGACACCTAACAAGATTTTGCCAAACGCATCAATACAATATAGATGAAAGAGAAATTTTGGATTCAAAATACATTTAAGCTCATGAGCCAAATAATATTGACAAATTCGGTGGAAATCTACAGCACACCTTAGGCGGCTGGAATCCAAGACAGGTTTTCCGGAAGTTTCACAGATAAATCCAACATTACCGCATCATCTCCCGATTCCTCCGTGTTAGTGGACTGCTCAGAACAGCCATTTGAAATTTTCATTCCTCTGAATTTCGTCCACGGTGTTCCAGAAGACATTCTAATAAAGATGATCCAAAGCGTTTAGCAAATTATTCCACCAAGAAAACTTTCTATAACAAAAACTTGATATGGTAGCTGGCGAGATTGTAACCCTAATCATTTCCACGAATGTGATAACTCCGCCATTTTCCGTAGCATTTTGAACCGGGCTTTCATTTAAAAACAAAATACAAACGATATAATTTGAGAAGTACCCGGTAATCATGTACCGGTTTTGTCGATAGCGAGTAAATTTTTATTTCAACTTAGTGAATATTTTTTATTTTGATATACTTATATTGAAATATTACGTATATAAAGCTAATATAAAGTATTACATTTGCAGATGTTGAGTACAAGACTTGAAATTCAATGGTTGCATTTATTACAAAGGTTTGCCAGCTATTCTGTGTATGAAATGACTCCGATTTTCATTGCCTTGTAACGTTGTTTCGGTAAATCTGTGTGGCACATCTTATTGTATGTATAAGGTATGTGAATTGTAATTGTAGGTGGCTATAAATTTCCACGTTTATAAGTCGCATTTGTATAAGGTGACCATACGTCCTGTTTTCGGCAGCACGGTCCTACCTGTTTTAACTCCGTCCTGCTTTTTTTCCTTTAAATATTATCATATAGTACGCATATGTTTATGAATTACGCAAACAGGATGTCAAAATATGAATATAGCACAAAAATCTCGTTGAAAATAAAACGACATATTAATGGTTGGAAGCACCAATAAAAATTGTAACGAAATTAGCCTTATTCAAATAATGCCTTATTGTCTGTAATTTTATGTAAACATTCTCTCCAATCCAAAATTCGTGTTTGTGTTATCATTCAAAATTTCCAGTACATGATTTGATATTGTTTCACGTTTCTCCAGGGAGAGAAGCTAATTCTATTACTTTAATTTGAATTCTTCCCCTCGCACTGAAATATCGCACCGTTTTATTTTTAAATAGAGCAGGACAACTGTTTGGTTGAAAGAAAATTCAGTCATCTTATTAATTGCACTTCAATGTTTTTTATATCTACAGAATTGTACTCAAATTATACGCAAATTTATGGGCTTCGGTCTGTTATGGTCTGTTATTAGTCACTGTTAGTCACCCACGGTCACCCACAACTAATTGTTTACTGATGATGTTTTTAATTTGCCTAGTAACGAAGGATATGTAGTCTACAGAGGACGAATTATATCTCGCTTGACTTGAGTTAATTTAAAGCTTGCTGCTCGGCCCGTCGCGACATTTACAAACCCGATCACCGGACAATGGGGAGGGATAATTTTGTTCCAGCTGAGGCGAAGGGCACGACTACCCATTAAAACAAAGCGAGCCGAAGGCTCATCAATATATCCTTTCAATGTTATATATTTTAGAAAAACAATCTTGATGGCTTTCCTTCTCCCAAACATCTTTTATGTTTGGTATTAGCCTTTTTTCGATTATTTTGTCTTTATATTACTCCAATACTTCTGAAATGGGTTTCATTTTTATCTTTCTATATCCCTCGTTATTACTTCTTTCTCTAGGTAAATAAAAACTGGTTTCTAGTGGCAACGGTGTGTTTTAATGATGGGTGACTAATAACAGACCTGTTCCAATTTATGTTATAGTGGATGTTTAGTAGATATATTATCCTAAAGTTTATAAATTAAAAAATTGTGAGGGCCTGGTTTTGACAGTTGTTTCTGGGCAGTGACATTTTGTGATTATAAATTAGCCACAAGGGCAAACCTTTGAAGAAGTTGGTCTGCTGCTTAAGCACCCACTGTTTATGCATAAAGATCTCTTTTTAGCCCTATCTCGAGCAACTGGCTTCAATAGCATTAAGGTTCAGTTCCAAAATAAAACAATAAGAATGCCCTCTAATCCCTCTTCAAAAATCAAAATCTTCAAGCCTCATGGAGGTGTAAGATGATGATGCAAGGAAATAATTAACATATGGAAGGGACAAAATTTGAAGATAGATGGATTGAACTTTTTAGACATTTTCTCGAACAGAATATTTCAATTGTCAATCTAACGAAAGTTAGATATTGAATACGTATTCTGTTTACCCGGAACATCAGCTCCAGTAGAGCGACTTTTCTCTATTTTGAATAATGTATGGTCCCTAAACGGAAGCTGCATGGATGAAAGTACAGTACGGGCGATATTACAGTGTAAAATCAATATTGATTTGAATTGTGGAGAATTTTATGCTGAAATCAAAAATGATAAAATGTTTTTGGATAAAGTTATGTCTAGCAACAAATATGACTGGTTTAAAAACATTAACATTTTATATGTTGTATTGATGTATTTAATATTGAAATATTAGAAATATTTTGTGTTTTTTCTTTTACACATTTTTGACAACCCTGTTTCCATCTCCACATTCCCATAATATTCTTTTTTTGGTTTTTGAAAATGTAAAATATGGAAAAGAATAGAAATAATGTATATTTAAAGAATAAGAAAGAAAAGATAGCCGTCCCGGATTTTGTCCCGGTCATGTTAGTTTATGCCCCGGATTTGTCCCGGTTTTTCTTCTTCAGAAATCGTTTTGTCCTTGAACTTATCGTAGCCCTACCTCTACAGGAAAGCTTCATCAAACGGTTAGAGATGTGTAAGGTAGTGACCCTAATTCTTGTGAATGGAAATGTTTTCCTGTGTTACCTGAATTTTCTATATGTACTTCCTAAAACCCGCGAAACATAAACATAGCCGTGAGGTGGCATGTGAGGTGGAGCGACCGCACCAGGCACCATATCTTAGAGCAGTGGTTCTCAAACTTTCGACTGTCGCGGGCCCCTTGAATATTATCCAGTCTTTTTTGAATTGAAAATAGTAATAATAATAAACTTTAATACTAATTCCTTTATTTTATATGATTGTTAATAATTTTTATCGCATTGTATTTCCTAAAATTTTATTATTGGTGAATATTTTATATTTTGGTATTTCACCTAACATCTAAAATACTTATGTGGCCTACAGTTTTAAAAACACTGTCTTAGAGGACTCGGATATTTTTCAAGCCTTTAAGGCAGGGGTTCTTAACCTTTTGCGAGCCCCACACCCCCATAGTGACACATGGTAATCCCGCACCCCACCAAAATCTTTTCAATGGTTATTAATTTTAATTTTCTTTTAAGTTTAATGAATTATTAAACGTATAGTATTTAAAATCAAATATATTTATTACAAACTACATTTTAAACTCGACCTTTTCTCAATTCAAGACACAATAAGATTGTAATACAGATGAGGCGATGGTTAGGTGCCTCATGAAAGTGGCTCCAGCATTTTATTACAATGGAATCCTATCCAACAATTTCATAATAGTTTTCAAGATTGTTTCTTTTTAAACAATTTTTAATGCTGTATTCATCTCGAACTTCAAAATAACCTCTCTGTAGCGGATTATCTCAGCTTTCTCACGCAAAGTAGGACCGAGAGAATGACTTTGTTATAAACGTAATTAAAGGCGGAAAAATATAGCGACAGTATGTCTGGGCATATCAGTTACCATATTCCCGCACACCTGGTTAAGAACCCCTGCTTTAAGGAATTCTGAACTGGAAACTTTTTTCGAAATTTACTCATACTAATATGTCTGTTATTGGATCTAGAGCCTAAACCAGGAGTGGGCAAACTTTTTACGAGGTGAGCCACATTAAAGTTGTGGGTGGTTAGGTCTCACATAGGAAGTTATTTGAGAGAATGCGAAGGGTTCTATTAGTGAAAAAAATTATTAATAAATATTTAGTACAATAACCTCACTATATAAGGTTTACCTGCCATAATTTTAACCACCAAATGTGAAATTCACTGTTTCATATTTCACGGTTCTCTTTTATAAAGGCAACGCGAGCCTCAGAAGATGCTCTCGTGAGCCAGATGTGGCCCACGGGCCGTAGTTTGCCCACTTCTGGCCTAAACAGTAGAGCAAAAACGAATGAAATCTCGTACTTAGGTATTTTATCATACAGAGAAGAGGCTATGAAGTTACTTCAGTTTATGTCTTCAATACTACCAAATAGTTCATATTTCTCAAAAAATTAATAAAAGGCTAGTTTATTCTAGGCATCTTTAACAATAATTTTATTTTCTCAAAAACGGCTAGAACGATTTTGATAAAATTTCGTACAGTTACTTGAGTATACTTCTGCAATAATAATACATATTTCATTTTTCTCAATGAATGAATATAAGGCTAGTTTATTCATGGGCCACTTTAACAAAAATTGGATTTCTAAAAACCGGCTGATCCGATTTTCATTTTAGAAAAATGTTTTCAAAAAAACTTTCGAAGAAAGTTTTCTAAAGAATTTTCGGAAAAAATTTTGAAAACATTTTTCGAAAAAATTTTGAAAAAGATTTTTGAAAAACTTTGGCAAAATATTTTTGAAAACATTTTCTAAAAAATATTCGGATAAAAATGTCGATAACATTTTCGGAAAAAAATTATGAAAAAATTTTAAGCAACATTTTCAGAACAAACTTGACGAAAAAAATTTTTTAAAAGTGTTGAGAAAATTTTTTGAAAAAATGTAAAGTGGGGTTTAAAAAGGGGAGATTTAAAAGAGGGGGTTTCAAAGGGGTGGTTGAAAAGGGGGGGTTTAAAATGGGAGGTTAAAAAGGGTTTAAAAGAGGGGGTTTCAAAAGGGGGGCTTAAAATGGGGGGCTTAAAATGGGGGGTTTCAAAGGGGGGCATTCAAAGAGGGGATTTAAAAGGAGGGGTTTTGAAAGGGGGGGGATTTAAAAGGGGGGTTTTAAATGGGGGAGTTTGAAAGGGGGGTTTAAAAAGGGGGGATTTCGAAAGGAGGGTTTCAAAGGAGGGGTTTTGAAAGGGGAGGTTTAAACAGGGTCATCTCTAAGGAGGGGTTTGAAAGGGGGGCGTTCAAAGGGGGGTTTTGAAATGATGGGTTTAAAAGGGAGGGTTTCAAAGGGTGGTTTTCAAAGGTGGGGTTTAAAAGGGGGGTTTTGAAATGATGGGTTTCAAAGGGAGGGTTTCAAAGGGGGGGTTTAAAATGGGGAGGTTTAAAATGGGGGGTTTCAAAGGGGGGGGCGTTGGAATGGGGGGTTTGAAAGGGAGGTTTTGAAGGGGAGGTTCCCAAGGGGGGTTTAAAAAGGAGGGTTCCTAAGGAGGGGTTTGAAAGAGGGTTTTAAAAGGGGAGCTTTGAAAGGGGGCGCTTTAAAGGGGGGGGGGGGTTGAAGGAGAGGTTGGAAGGGGGGGGGTTTAAAAGGGGAGGTTTAAAAGGGGTGGATTCAAAGGGGGAGTTCAAAGGGGGGTTTAATGGGGGAGTTTCGAAGGAGGGGTTTGAAAGGGGTGGTTTAAAAGGGCGGGTTTCAAAGGATGGTTTAAAAGGGAGGGTTTCAAAGGGAGATTTAAAAAGGGGAGGTTTAAAATGGGGGGTTTCAAAGGATGAGTTTCAAAGAGGTTGTTTAAATGGGGGGTTTTAAATGGGGGTTTTAAAAGGGGGAGTTTCAAAGGGGGGGGTTTCAAAGGAGGGATTTAAAGGGAGGTTTTAAGAACGGGATTTCAAAGGGGGGCTTTAAAAGGAAGGGTTTTTAATGGAGGGGTTTAAAAGGGGGAGTTTAAAATGGGGGGTTAAAAGAGGGGATTTAAAATAGGGGGTTTAAAATTTTGAAAAAAGTTTTTTAAAAAATTTCAGATATAATTTTCAAAAAATATCTTCATAAAAATTTACAAAAAATATTTTCATAAAAAAATGATAAAAATTATAAAAAAAATACTCCAAAAAAATTTTTCAGGAAAATTTTTTCTAAAAGACCTTCCAAAACAATTTCAAATAAAAAATAAATTTCAAAAAAAAATCAAAAACTATTTTCAAAAAAAATTCCATATTGCCACTTCCAGCCCTAGATTTAGCTCGCTTCATTTCTCCTTTGAAATCCCAGTTTTAATGACAGCAAAAAAAGAACAGTTCATATTATCTGCATACTGAGTAAATGAACAAATAAATTTTTTTCAACCCACACAGACTAATGTAATTATTAATGTGTGACAATGAATGCATGGCGTATTAATTCGGTTGAGAGTCGTCAAACTTGTTTTGCCACAAATCTAATTTAAAATGAAAATGCTTACTCAAACATCCTTTCAAGGTATGCATGAAAACAATAGAATCCACTTGTTCTTTTAGAAGAAACTATAGGTGAATTGGATAGAGTTTAAAAGAATAATTGTACTTGTTTGAGGTGTGGGCACGGTGTAGACCCACTGGAGTAACTAGGAGTGGCAAAATATCATCGATGTCCCATTTCCCATCAAGCAACAATTGTATATATGTTGTAATAAGAATTAACCTTGTAAAGCCTATCAAGTTGTAATTAGTAATCAATTATCAGGAATATGCTAAAAAATTAGGTTACTTTAATTATTCTGTTCTGAAGCAATAATTAATTGAAAATGTATATCTACAGAAATTAAGATAAAAAAATCTGGTTTGGCCAACACTTGACTTTCTCCATATTTGGGTTATAGATATTAAAATTATCACGAATAGCATTATAAGGCTAAGTTATTACTTCGTATCGTAAAAGAATATAGTCGTCCTTATTGCCGTAAATTATATTTTTAATATGTTTACAGAATTCATAGATGGTGGTGGTGCTGTATACTGAAAATTTACGAATAAGTTATCTACTAAATGGAAGATTCTACGAAAATTTGTTTCAAGCAAAATTTGGAAGAAATATTATTCTCTACAACTTTGGTCCTCACAAAGATTACCAATAACGACGTTTTTAAGGAGATATTTGACGGAAACCGATTATTTATAAACTAGACGAATGAGCCTGTTTAAAACGGCCTTTGAAAACAAACAATATAAAAATAAAGCCAACAAACAAATGATAGAATTATAATATTTGAATAAGATTGGAAAGGGCTACAAATGAAAACAAAGGAATAGTTTTCAAAAATTAAGAGGAAAACAGTTTTATACCTCAATAATAATATTTTATCTATTCAGTAGCTCTCTTATAACGACGTTCCTTGTAAATACTCTTTCGTTTAACAGCAATTGCCCTTGATTATCTTCATCCTTAACCCAAAATTTCAATTATGTGTGTCACGTGTTCTAGTTATGGCTACATACAGCTGTCCATGTGAAAAGCAATATTTAGTAAGTAATCACAATCGTTCAATTCCACTAAACAGCAGTTAAGAACAATCTCAATAGATATCTCAATACACACGCAATCAGCGCATATACCGTATTTATTTAGATAACAATGTAATCGTTGTTTGGTTGGTTACCCTACAATTGGATTGACGCGAATTAAAAATAAACCACGAAAAAAATTATTTTCATAATATCTGTTCTATTCAGATAATGCGAAGGCACAGCGCAAGCAAATGCCTTTAATATGCAGAAAGACCGATAAGACAACGAAGGCACGTTAAAACATCGAATTATTTCAAACATTAGCATGTTTTAAAATACGGAATTTACCGCATTTATCCATCCAATTTGCGTAAACGAATATAGGTTTATATGAGCATATATGGCTTGAAACAACAATGCTCGTTTCCAAGGCGGTCTTTGATGGAAATGAACGATTTTTCTTACATCGGCGAATTTAAACGTAAAATTTGCTAAAGTTTTACTTTTAGGTAAGAAAAGACGAACAAAATTAAACGACCCGTTTATTTTCCTTTAAAATGGTACTAATTTGAAGGTCGTAGGCCAATTCTTTCTAATTTTAATTTCCAAAAGAGTAAAACTCTGCACGTCGAAAATTAAATTTTACTATGTAAACTTATGGGCCGAGATATGAGATTCATATGAATGTAAGACGTCCTGGCGTCGAACCCGGGACTTCTTTGAATTTTTTTTATATCATTCGCTTTTTGAACGTATTCATAGCAATCCTACCGAATTTGGCTGGACTGGCTGAAGAAATGGCCGAGATATGTTGAAATATTTATAACTGATGAGGCTGCATGGAGGCACACCGACAAAGATATCGAGCGTTTTATTATAGGAGATAATTCCTAAACAATAACTACTATGGAAAATTGTTTCAAATAAAAGCTGTAGAAAATTACATTCTCTATAACATTTATATCGAGTTGTATATACAATAATGTTATTTTAACGGAGATATTTCGCCAAAACCGAATCGGGTTTCGAATAAACCTCGACTTCCTGTTATTATAACCGATATTGTCCAAAAACTAATCAGCTCATTGTGCTCATACGAAAGTGTTATATATGAAATTTGGTAACGATATGGCAAGTACTTTTCGAGTTAGAGCGCCCACAGCTTTTTTCTTCTCGTTTCTTTATTTCACGGTATAAAATGCGGTTTGCTATTTCTATCCATCCCTCATCCTTCCATGTAAAAGAATAACATTGTTTAAAAGCGTAACACCAAATGAAAACATTTTACTCATTTCCGTTGTATCAAAAGTTGTCCTTGTTATAATCTTGAAAAATTTCAGCTTTTTACTTTCTTCATACGTAGTAATGGGAAAGTATTGTATTCATGAAAAAAATCGACTTCGAGATTTCAACGGAAATACACGTTTTGAGGTCCCTAGAACACGTTTAGACTATTTTCGGAATGATGTCTGTGTGTGTGTATGTTATTTTGGGCGCTCTAACTCAAAAAGTACGTGCCATATCGTTACCAAACTTCATATATAACACTTTAGCATGAGCATAAAGTACTGATTAGTTTTTGGACAATAACGGTTAATCGGAAGTCGAGGTTTATTCGAAACCCAATTCGGTTTTTGCGATATTTCTTCGTTAAAACATCATTATTATATGTACAGTTCTATACAAATGTTATAGGGAATGTAATTTCCTACAACTTTCATTTGAAACAATTTTCTATTGTAGTTATTGCTTAGGAGTTATTTATAAATAACCAGTTTTTCGGTTTTCTCCTTAAAAACATGGAGAAAGTGAAAATAATGAAAGCATGCAGTCGATTTTATTGTGTTATTTTAATGGGAGATGTAAATGCCTTCCATTGGAATCGAACCCAGCACTTTTTTCGAGATTTTTTTCGTCACCACTTTATCATATGCGAATCGAGCATTCTTGCCAACCTCCACACATACAACCTCACACACACATACAACCTCACACACACACACAACCTCACACACACATACCACACAAACCATCTCATTCACCCAACACACTGTTTTCTCTCACGCATATACAGGCAGTCGTTTTCATTCATTCACTCACTCACGCATACATCCCTTCACGTACTTTTTCGTACGTACTGGAATATCAAAAGAAATTTTCTCATTCTATTGTTACCGTAATATCCTCAGGCTATCTTAACCCATCGATACGGCTAAAGCGACCGCATAAATTAACCTAATACATCTCTGAATATTCCATTTAATCTTCTTCTAGATACTTCTCAATCTACAACGTAGCAGCGAAATTAGTTGAACCATGTTTTCATCATTTTATAATTCCTTTATATCAACGTACAAATCATTCATTGCATTATTTATCCTCTTCTCTGGTCACATTAGCAGGTATAACATGCTCCCATGGCAGCGAGCTCTTATGGGCACCAAATTTGAAACCCTCGTTCGCTTGCGTGTTTCGGATACCGTTGTCGTCGTCCGGTTGATGTAGGATGGGCTTGGATGGGCAAATCGCAAAGTTCGACGGACGATGCGTAGAGGATCCCTCATGTAATTACACATACCTCATATGATAGAAAGGTATTAAAAACGTAAAAACAATGTATCGCAGGAAAATGAATGGCGATTTTAACATAAAACATGAGACATCAGTGTTTTAATTCATATCACTGTTTTTTGACATATTTATTAATCTTCCTTTGCTTTGAGGCCATATTGTATTTTGAAATATAATATAAAATCGAATAATTTCGCCATTCTTTGACTACCCTGTCATCTACATCAGTGCATGTCGTAACGTTATTCGTGTAAAGAAAGCGCTCTGAAGGCCTCTTTGCGAGCTCAAGGAGTCTCTACTCATCATCATCTTCTCTCTCAATCGCTGGAGTCTCTTTGGGATCATACAAATCTTAGCGACTGCTAGAATATCCATTTAATTGTCAGGAAGTTGCTATCATACAATCGTCGAAATGTGCCGGATGGTGAGACATTTGGTTAGTTAAACAGAAAAACATTTCTTTCTTCAGAAGTTGCTATTAGCTAATTACAGGTTTTTTGGAAAGTGCAAATGATTTATTGTATTAGCAATTCCACTTCTTGTTAACAATAAAATACAAAACCAAAAACAAGCTAGGAAAATACGACGAAAGTAGATATTATATATATATAGTATATGTATAGTATATATACAAAGGTTATAGAGAATGTAATTTTCTACAACTTTCATTTGAAACAATTTTCCATAGCAGTCATTGTTTAGAAATTATTTATAAATAATCGGTTTTTTCAGTTTCCGTCAAATATCTCCTTAAAAAACGTCGTAATTGGTAATCTTCGTCAGGATGAAAGTGATAGAGAATAATATTTCTTCCAAGTTTTGTTTGAAACAAATTTTCATAGAACCATCCATTTCGGAGATATTTTGCTTTTTCTTAATTTCCAGTATACAGCGCCACCACCGTGTAGCGGTGAATTCTGTAAACATATTCAAAATATACCTAATTTACGGCAATAAGGACGACTGTATTCTTTTACGATATGAAATAATAATTTTGCCTTATAATGCTATTCATAATTATTTAAATATCTATACCCCAAATATGGAGAAAGTCGTGTTGGCCACATCAGATTTTTACTTTCTCGTATACGAAGTAGGTAGATTGAGAAAGTATTATAATCGCGAAAAAATTCGATCTCGAGATTTTTACAGAAATACATATACGTTTTAGGTGTCGCTGAATCTGAAAAAGTGGTTTTCGCAATGCCGTGTCTGTCTGTTACTGGCTCTAGAGCCTAAACGGTAAAGTGAAAATGAATGAAATCTCATACTTAGGCATTTTATAATACAGAGTAGAAGGTATGAAGAAATGGTTGTCATAACTTAATAATTATGGGAAGGTTATTTTTAACAACAATTTCATTTTCTCAAAAACAGCTCAACAATTTTGATCAAATTTCGTATAGTTACTTGAGGTTACGTCTGAAATAATACTGCACAGTTCATATTTCACAAAAAATGAATATAAAGCTAGTTTATTCTAGGCAACTTTAACAATAATTTGATTTTCTCAAAAACCGGCTGATACGATTTTCATTTTCTAAAGATAACTAAACGACGCATTAGTGTATGAGAAAGTTTGTGCAATGTATGTTGTGCCGATTTTTATAGTAGCTGTACCAACAATGTTTGAACAGATTTTTTCAATTTATTATTAATAATGTGATTCAATTAATGGTCCAAATGATATCCCCATAAAAACTATTTAAAGATCTTTTACTGTAGCCTTGCATTATTGAAACGTCTTCCTCCTTCCTCTCTCTCCCCTCCCTCTCTATTCTCTCTCCAACCCCCCCCCCCTCCCCCTCTTTGTCTCACTTTTCCCCTCTCACCTCTGTTTTCCCCCCTCCCTCCTATTCGCATTATGCTCTTCATTTAACAGCTTATAAAACACGTTAATTTTATGTTCGTAAGCTATATATGGTTTTATAAAAATAAGACTTTGAGCATGACAATGTCTGTCATCAAGGTATTTAGCGTTGAAATGGCAAATTTAGTGCAAATTATGTGCATTAAACATAAAATATGGGCGATTTCAAATTGTAAACGAAAAAAGACGATAAGATTAATAATCTTTGATCATTTTTCTTTAAAATGAACCAGGTCTGAAGCTCATATGCCAATATTTTGAATTTATACAAGCAAATGAATAGAAGTCTGCATGCAGAAAAGTTGAGTTTTACGTGTTATCTTATGAAAAATTTTAATGATTCCGAAGATTTGATCCTGGGACTTTATGAAAATAAAAATAGTTTTCCAGAGACCTCCTACATATAATATTCTTAACGACATGGTGTCATTCTTTCTTTATCCCTCAAATGAAAATGAAATCAGGTCAATTGTGAAATCACTTAACTCCAATTACTCTTCAGTTATTGATGAAATCCCTGGTTTCATAATATATGAATGCTTTGAGTTAATCAAATCCCTCATCTTAATGTTAATTAATGAATTTTTAAGTCAGGGTATATTCCCATCTCCCTTAAAATTATCCCTATTTATAAAAATAAGGGGAATATTTATGATTATAATATTTAGTGTCCAATTGCAATACAGAATCAATTTGCCCCAATTTTTTAAAAAGTATTTTATAAAAGATTTATAAATTATTTTGAGACTTTTTCAGTCCTATCTCCATCTCAGTATGGCTTTAGGAAAAGTAAATCTACAACAACAGGAATCATTCAGGCAGTAAGTTATATCTTATCTGAAATGGATAGAAAACTTGAATCCCTCTGACTATTTGTAGACTTTAGTAAAGCATTTCACAAAGTTAATCATAGTTACTCTTAAATAAACTTCACAGGAGTACGAGGTACCCCTAAAAAGTGGATTTCATCTTACATGAGAGGATGCAATCAGTCATCCTTGGCAGTGGCGCATTATGGCTCTTGGGGGCCCTAGGCAAAATAAATTTGGGGCCCTACTCCCTACCTAAATAATGTTTAAAAAACTCTGGAATGATTTTTTTTTCTTAAAACAAATTTTGTTTTGGTAATATTTAGACATACTTATAATTTAAAAAGTTATAATTAGTATCAGATTTTAATTTTATTTTGATTCAATCAACAATAGGTATATTCATGCTTACAAAAAATATATTAAAAAATTAAAAATTACATTTAAAATATGAACATTTACATAGGTGCATACAATATATTATATATTAACTTTCCTTGCCTTCTGAGCTGAAAAGCTATCTATTATACTACCATAATTAATTTGTTCTGTTATTACATTTTCTATACACAATATGCTAAATTATTTAATTTTTGTTTTCCAAGTGAATTTCTCATATAATTCTTTACTCTTTTTAACATGGAAAATGACCTTTCCGCAGATGCAGTCGCGATCGGCATTGACAAAATTATTTTTAAAATTATGTAAACATTTGGGAAGGTTGAAATTAGCCCTCCCTGAATTGCTATATACATTTCCATCTGTGTATTTAATTTCTCAATCATTGCAAAATGAAGAAATTGGACTACTTCATCTCTAAACAAAATTCCATCAATGTCATCTTTATAATTACGAATTAAATTTGCAATACAATTGTCATAATCATTCGGTGATGTATCATGTAAATTTAAATTTATAAATATTGCGAATTGCTGTAAGATGTCTTCGTACACCTGAATGCATTTTTTAATTTCTGATAGTAGGCTATTGCATATTACATTAAGGCAACTCACAATAAATAATTTTTTGCCAGTTAATACTGCTTTGTTATCCCTGTTTTCTCCGAACTGTAGTTTCATTTTTTGGGTTCTGCCTTTATCAGATTTGTATTCTTTATTACCTGTCAATGATTGTGCTTCTGTTTCCATACTTTCAAACGCGTTACTGTTTCAAACTTCTAAAATAAATGAGGACAATGAATTAAGAAGATTTACACCTTCTTGTAGATTGCAATCTTTACCTTGCAGATTTTTATTAGTGGCATTTATTCGTTGTAGAAGTGTATTCCATAAAATCAACAAAAGTGCTGTTTCATAATCTTCAAAATAGTTGTATAGTTTTTTTGCTTCTAATTTCGTTATAGGTTTTTCATTTGGTTCATTAGAAAGTTCAAATAATGCTTCTTTTATTGCTACAAAATTTACCTTATCAGCTAATATTGCATCTGCCCTTGCGGACCCTCTGGTATCACTGATTTGTTTTAATGTAAAATTTGATTTTGTGTTTGTCTTAATTAGAAGATCCCACCTCTTTGTTGACGACGAAAAGAAGATGAATAAATTTTGAATTAAATCAAAAAATGAATAGCCTTGGAACAAGATTCTGCAGCTGTATTTCTAATTAGATTTAAAGAATGTGCTGCACATGGTATAAAAACTGCATTTTTACTGTGGTTTTTTATTTTTGTCTGTAACCCGACATATTCGCCGCATTATTGTACGTTTGGCCCCGGCAATTTTTAATATCTAGAGATAATTCAGCTAAGGTTGATACTATAATATTTTCCAAATTACTTGCATCATGTTTTTCTATCTGTATGAAACCCAAGAAACTTTCTTGTATTTGATGTTGTTTACCTATATATCATACTAGCTGCCCTGCCTGTTTTCACCGTGCTCATATTCTAATTAAAATATATCGGGCCTTAGTTGTTTCGAAAAACTTCGGTATACACAATGTTTGAAGTTTTTCTATTTTGTGGTAGTAGTGCATATTGATTGGACTTGTTTCCGATTCTCGATAGAGCTACATATAGCTGTCCATGAGAGAAGCACTCATTACGTAGGTCTACTCCCACCATGTCAAATGACTGACCCTGCGCTTTATTAATTGTCATAGCAAATGAAATTTTTATAGGAAACTGCAGCCTTTTAAATTGAAAGGGTAAGTCATGGAATCATGGGGATGCGTGGAATAAATGCAGTTTTGCCGGCAGCAGATCCAGTCAGTACTTTTGCTTCGATTAAGTTACTTCGAAGGCTCTTGATTTGAAGTCGGGTCCCGTTACAGAGATTTGGGGGATTTAAATTTTGTAGCAGCATTATCGGAGCCCCGACTTTCAAAACCAAGAAATGAGGTGGAAGGCCGGACGGGTTAAGCAAATTTAAAAATTCATCTGGGTAATGGACGGCTTCGTCAATATTTACAACTGTATCTATCGATTCGTAAGTTTTGGTTTCAGTATCAAACTTTTTTATTATCTCATTGTTAATTTCTTCCACATAACTATTTTTTGGAGAGACGATAGCCTGTTCGCACAACCATTTGAAATTTTTTTGGGGCAAATTCTCGACGTCTGGATATACCTTTAATGAGTATACAGTCACTCCCAGCTTGTCGTCTATTTCTATTAATCCATCACACTGAGGCCTGGACCCATCGCCGATTTGCAGAAGTAAAGAAGCAAAGTTCCCTGTATTTTGGTCACCTCTCAAGTGAACACGCATGTTAGTGCTCAACTGTAACTTTTCCACCTGCTGCCAAATCGGAGATGCCTTTAAGCACACTTTCACGTTGTCGGCACGCGTGGCTTTCACGATTACCGGCAGCATTTGACGGAAATCAACAGAAAAAACAAACATTATGCTGCCCATTAGTTTTTGTAAGGACCGTATATCTTGTAACGTTCGATCGACAGCCTCAATGTGGGCTTTGTGGGACATAGTACACTTGTCCCACACAATCAGTACTGCCTCTTGCAGTACTTTTGCGAGTGAACCATTGTTTCTGATGGAACACACCGCCGCTGCTTCCTGTTGGGGTGTCTCTCTGTGTACTTGATTCGGCTGCTCTATTTTGAGAATTACGCAAGCAGTTTTCATTCAAATGGGGCTCTCTCTCAGGGCTTGTCTCGTCAAGGCACCTGTCATTGTTAATTGAACACATTTGAGAAAGTCGTAACTCACATTCTTCGGGTATTTCATTATTTCTCGATAGCACTGCTCTCCTAGCCCTTGATGATGATTTAGACAACTGTGATATAACTTTTGGCATTTTAAAACCATAGAAATTTCAGAACACAATCTAAGCTGTGCTGGAAACTTAACGTAGAAAGAAAGCGTGCAGGAATGTACCAAGTGAACGAGCGGAGCGTCGAGCGAGTGTGCGTGCGTAGTGAGCGACGTGAGGTCCGAGCCGCACCGTCTGCCCCCCCGCCTATCTTAAACGTCATGAAGTAGTGTAGGAAAATGGGTGTTCACTGAGGCTTGAGGAGAAGGCAAGAGGAGAGCGTGAGAGGGGAATGCGATCCTCGTTCCTAAGATCGCCACCGGGAAGAAGTAGATAGCGCAGTAAGTGGCGCACGCCTGGTATTTCTTTTTTCGCTGCCGGAAAATGGGTGTCAAGTTTTTATTTTTTTCCTAAAATATGACCCTTCAGACCAGAAAAAAATATAGCCTATGTTACTCCTGGAAGTATAAGCAATACACCAGTGAAACTCCCGTCCAAATCGGTGCAGTGGTTCTCAAGTTTATCAGTAACATACATACAAACGAACGATTTTATATATTATAATTATATATTAGTATAGATGATAAATGCTAGTTGGTTGTTATGACTTACATCAGGAGTAGAATCAACAATGATCGAAAAATATTTAGCTTCCTTTATGTCATTAATAATTGTGTTCCTTAAATGTGTGGCCATTAACCCAATGAACTCGTCACATGTAGTATTTGAAAGATAATTTATGTTTCCTTTACCACAATGGTTATAATTCTCCAGATAGGTCTTTAGGAAACTATCAAATTCTGCTAAATACTCAACGCAAGTCATAAAATTTCCCTTTTAGGTGCGTTTTGCTTACAGCGTGAGCACCTATTATCGTTGGTCGGTCCGTCTCTCTGTCCGTCTGTCCGTCCGTCCATCCATCCGTCTGTCCGTCCGCATGTTCGTTCTCGGCTTCTACCAAACGGATTTTCATGAAATTTTATATTAAGGACTTTCAATCAAATATGATAAGAAAATCGCAAAAATGAATCACGTACGCCAATCAGGGGTACCACTTTACTCAGGACAAAAAATTAAATTTTCATCATATCTCGTAAAGTATTGCTCATATCAAAATATTTTTCAAAGAAAAGTTGTAGATCTGGTAAAGTAGAGTATTTCCTTTCCTATACATTTTTATCGTAGGAGTAGCCGTTATCGAGAAAATAAAACAAGAGTCTTATATCGAGTTGAATTTGAAATGTTTTTGCATGGTTACTTCATTGTTGCTAACATAAACAATCTCCCAAACAAACGTTTAATTTCCTTACGTGTACCTGTAATATTATTAAATAGGAAGAAAATGGATTATTTATGATGAAGAAAAGAACTTTAAAATGCTATTTCCCTTACATACAGGTATATAATTGCTTTCTAATACTCCATTGCGCGAAACACGCCCATTTGTGATACGTTGTACACTTTCCTAACTTGTTTGTGCTTGTTTGGAACTGTCATGTCCTCTAAACCCCAATCCTAATGTTGCTAAAAGCTTCACTGTAGCAGCCACTCTTCTGAAAATTTCGCGCCAATAAATAGTTTGCTTTTTATATTCTTTTACCATTTCAGAATCAATTCTTCCACTGGTACTAGTACGCCGTACATAAACACACATGCAATATTTATGTTCTTTGAATTCATCATGTCTCTTTAAGATTTTGCCAATATTTTTCCAATCACAACATCCTGTAATTAGTGTGTTAGGTTTTGTTGAAAATAATTTACAGATGAAACAATACACTGATTTCGTTGTTTCAGAAAATATTAGCCATTCTCTTTTCTGTTTAGTTCCATTAGCCATAATGAAATAGAAATGAGGCTCATTTAGTCTTCTGGAGATCATTTGGCCACCTTCAATAAAATTGGTTTTCGAATTTTTTATATCCCCTACATTTTTTGGTTTAACATGAATACATAATTCAATGAAATTGTTTGGGATTATTTTTGGCCATAAAGCAATATCTTTACCGTAGGTTTGTGGTGTGGTCTCATCATCATTAGCATTGTCTTCTGGTGTAGTGATCGCTTCATCAGCAGTGTTGTCTTCTGGTGTAGTGGTCTGAGTCTTATCAGCAACAGTTTTATCTTTTGGTATAGTAGTCGGGGTCTCATCAGCAACAGTGTTGTCTTCTGGTGTAGTGGTCGGAGTCTTATCAGCAACAGTGTTGTATTTTGGTGTAGTGGCCGGAGGCTCATCATCAACAGTGTTGTCTTCTTCTGTTTTTTAGAAAAAAAATGCCGTAATGAATTTTGTTGTTTTTTGTTCCCCGCCTCAATAAGTTTCTTTTTATTTCTTTTCTGAGCACCAGACTTGTACGTTCTCTTCATAATCTAAATCTAAACAAATAAAGGGATACTGGAGATAATCAGATATATAAATTATGAAATAGGTAAATATAAACAAAATTTATTTATTTAAATGATTAGGAAAAGTTAATTTTATTGATTTATGACAAAAACAGATTGAAATACAACTAGTTTTCTTAATATCTTTTACATTAACATTCTAAAAACTATAATTTTAATAATTTTCTTACTCATTAATGGAAAAATTGTAATAATAAATATAAATAATTAATAGTGTTAACTGAAGGTAACAAAGATTATTTACAGATTAAGATTCCTAAAAAACCTGAATGATAATTTTGACAAGTGTTTTAGAACGTTATTTTTACTATGATTGAGAGCTGTCATAGAAAGGAATATCAACAATATTACCAGACAGGGTAATGGGAAGAAAACAGAAACTTCAAACCTAGAGAGGGAACAGCTCTGAGGAACAGGAATTAAATATGTATAATTTATTAAACAAATCTTATAAACTTGAAAAACAAGGTGACAAATATAATACTTACTTAATAAACAAATGTAGGATTTTTAAAATAAGTACAAGACATAAGATTTCCATCCGCGTCTCATGGGTTTCGCCTTACGGAGGGACTTTCTTGAGAAAAACGTTATCATCAGGGCCGCCGAGAGCCAGAGTGGGCCCCGGGGAAAACAACCTCCCGGGCCCTTGAGAAATAATGAGATTTTTTAAAATTATAAAATAAGTACAATATAAAATGAAATGTATTTCATACGATTCCACATATTTTCTGTTTTACAGTAATTTTCTGTGATTTATAGGGGAGAGTGGGGTATTGCCGGTCGGCAGGGAGTGCTGGTCAGTGAATTTGTAGTAATACAGTTTGTCGTGGTGAGGCTTGTACAGTGGTGCCCTCTTCTATCTAGTTTTGTGAACTACTTTCCCCCGAGCCGCCATTGTCGGCTATGCCTGCTATTAGTGAGGTGCATTTATTGTTTTCAACGCAATTTCTTCTAATATTCAACGCAATTTCTTCTAATATTCAACTGAAATTACGACACTGTAAGTACTTTTTCTCCTAATTTTTTTAATTGTGTGACATTGTGTATGCATTGCTTACTTCATTAGCCACAAAAAACACTATTTTGTAAGTAAATTAAGTCACTTATGTTTTTGTGTGGGTTAAATTTTCATCTAGCGTTTGTCGGGTAGACCCGGTCAACACGGGTGGGGGAATGGCAGCCAGGTGACCGGTGCTACCCGACATTGCCTTAAATGCTAATTATTTGGTGATAATAAATCATGTATTTCTGGGGTAAATTGTAAGTGGTAGGGGTTATTTTCTGTTGTAGATGCCTAGAACATGGAAGAGAAAAACCGACAAGGGTAACTGGTCAGAAGAAAATCTGCAGAAAGCACTAGATTTCATCAGTGAGGGGAATTCCATTCGGCCTGCAAGCAAGGCATTTAAAATTCCATTTAGCACGCTACAGGAAAGAAAATTAAAGGGGAAGACTAGCAAACCACATTTAGGACGAAACAGCACCTTCACCCTGGAATAAGAGGAAGCTTTAGCTTACAGAATAAAACTGTTAGCCGACTTATTTTATGGTTTGAGTCCATTAGAAATGCGGAGGATAGCTTTTAAGTATGCAGAAGTAAATAATATTTCAAATAACTTTCAAAAGAATTGCATTTAGCAGGTAAAGACTGATTTTATGGATTTTTAAAAAGAAATCCTACAGTGAGTGTTCGGAAAGCTGAGGCCACAAGTATAAACAGGATTAAGGGATTTAATTGTGAAGAAGTTAAAAGATTCTTTGACAATTTAGAGGACATAATGCCTAAGTTTGAATGTATGCCAGATTGTATATATAATGTCGACAAGACTGGTATAAGTACAGTTCAAGATCTGGGAAATGTGGTCGCCACAAAAGGAAAAAAAAAGTTGGATCTGTTACAAGTTGGGAGTGTGAGAAAATAGTAACAGTAATCTGTGCAATGAACGCTGCAGGAAACTTCATTCCCCCAATGTTTATTTTTCCATGGAAAAGAATGTCTCCTCACTTGAAAAAAGATGGCCCTCCCTGTGCAATGTATGAATGTTCATATAATGGTTGGTCCAACGAAACTCTATTTGTAGCCTGGCTAAAACATTTTATTCAGCACTCAAAAGCTAGCATGGAAAATCGAGTTCTCCTTGTACTTGATAACCACGGTAGCCACGTCTTTAGAATCCTACGAATTGTGTAGAGAAAATGGTGTGACGATGCTGTCTATTCCTCCCCATGGCTCTCACCGAATTCAACCTCTAGATGTTACATTTTTCTCCCCTCTTAAAGCTGCATTTCGTCATGAGTGTGACCTTCGCTTAAAATCGACCAGCCTAGTAAAAATATCCCCTTATGACTTAGCAGGGTTATTTAATGCAGCCTATTCAACAGTTGCGACTATCGCTATTGCAGTGTCAGGCTTCAAGTCCACTGTGATCTACCCACTGAACCCAAATGTGTTCACGGATGAAGATTTCTACGCTGCAGACACCTTTTTGCATCGTGAGGAAATTCCTCTGCCGATTATCGACAATGACAATCAACATGGGTTTGGTGTCTCCCAGACGTCCTAACTTGCTTTTAAATACCAGAGCTTTGTCGCCTAATCAGCCACATTCTGTGCCCAAACTAAATCAGTCATCAACTTCTTCCATGCATTCAACTAGCAGAGATTCAAACTTCGTTATGCCTATCCAGACAAACCTGAATCAGAATGAAGAAACATCTCCTCGATCTAGCACGTAAACTGCATCACCACCGACTAAAATGACAATGGAGGACCTTGTGCCGATACCATCGTCTAGTAATAGGTCTAAGGAAAAGTATAGTGGCAGAGCTAAGCAACACTCGGAAATATTAACGTCAACTCCTAGAAAGTCATCTTTAGTAGAGCTAAAGTTCAAAAGACAGGCGAAGGAGTCAAAGAAAAAAGGTGGTAAAATCGTTAAGAAAATAAAGCTTCGACGCAAGAAAAATAAATGTAGAAGGGCTTTACATCTAGATTCAGACTCTGAGGAAGAAGATGCCGACCTCGATGAAAAACAATTATGTGACGATGACGAACTCGATGATCTTTCAGACACTAGAGACGAAGAAATGTGCTTCATCTGTGCAGAATTTGGATAAGATGGAGAAGAGTGGTATAGGTGCACCAGTTGTGGCTTTTGGGTCCACGCTCTTTGTAGTGATGCAGATTCTGCTGTTCATTATATGTGTGACAGATGCCGTACATGAAGCTAGATTGTTCATTTGACTCATACGAAGTTTGCTATATTTTACTTTATTCATTTTTAGGTGCGTTTCGCTTACAGTATGAATGCCTATTATCGTCGGTTGGTCCGTCTGTCCGTCCGTCCGCATGTTCGTTCTCGGATTCTACCAAACAGATTTTCATGAAATTTGATATTAAGGACTTTCAGCCATATATATAATAAGAAAATCGCAAAAATGAATCACGTACGCCAATCAGGGTGACAAAAAATCAACTTTCCATCATATCTCGTAAAGTATTGCTCATATCAAAATATTTTTCAAATAAAAGTTGTAGAACTAATAAATTAGAGTATTTCTTTTTCTATACATTTTTATTGTAGGAGTAGCCGTTATCTAGAAAATCGAACAAGAATGTCTTAAATCGAGTTGGATTTAGAAAATTTCTTGCATGGTTACTTCTTCATTGTTGCTAACATAAACAAAAACAAACGTTTAATTTCCTTACGTGTGCATGCAATATTTTTAAATAGGAAGAAAATAGATTATTTATGATGAAGAAAAGAACTTTAAAACGCTATTTCCCTTACGTACAGGTATATAATTTCTTTGTAATACTCCATTGCACGAAATGCGCCCATTTGTGGTACGTTGTACACTTTCCTAACTTGTTTATTTTATAACGAGTGATACCTTCAGTTATTTTTCTGACATCCCTCCTTCAAGTGATTAATTGTTTTAATGTTTGTAAATGATTAAATTTTGTATAAAATCAATATTTTCAGTGTTTTATGTCAACTATGTAAATGATTAAATTTTGTATAAAATCAATATTTTCAGTGTTTTATGTCAACTAGGAGCTTGATATTTAATAATCCCAAACATATTCATAATAAAAAAGCATTATAACATCCTAAATACTCAAGTCACAATTTTTCCATTTAAAATGCATAGGGAAAAACGTGACTGCAATTACCCGACGGGTGGGGGAATAGCGGTCAAAACAGTATTTTTACTTTTTGAACTGTAGCTATATAACAGTTCTACCTATGCATTTAAAATTATGTTACAATAAACTAGACAAAATTTCCTAAGGATTGCAACTATAAAATTAAATATCCGTTCGTTGGTTTTTATTTTACAGCAAATCTTGCTTAGGTGACCGTCATTCTCCCATTCTCCCTTACTGCAACACATTATAAAATAATTTTTAATGTTCTTTATCTACATTTTAATTGTCTAATTCACTTTTTGAACAAATAAATTTCCTTAAATACTGGCTAAGATACACGAGATATTTTATCAACAAATTCACTATTAAGTTCAATGAGAAGATTCATGTACCGTACTACCTTAATTAACGTGTCTTCTTAACATTAATTCCAGGAATATTTCCATTTTCCCTTAGAGTAGATACTACAGGTTCATTAAAAAGTTTTACATAGATGGGGAAAATGATTTAGAAAATTATGCCCATTCCCTAAATAAATGTTTGTTTCTTTGGGAAAATAGTAAAATATGTGAAAACTGCACTACATGCAAAAATAATAATGAGTCTGTGCAAAAATAAAATTTGGAATATCCACGAACTACACAATAGTTGAACAGTCCCTTTAACAATATTTGTTATCATGATACTTAATGTTATTATCAACATAGTGAAACATTTTTTAATTTACAAAAACAATCGTCATTAGAAATGCACTTTTCTTACTTTTATTTGGGCAAAGTGATCGATAATTTTGTTAAAATCCAATGTATGGGCCAATTTACTTTCCAGTGCAAGAGTTTCCAAATCAGTCAGTCGACTTTGGCTCATCATATTATATCTTAACCGAGCATTTTTTTCGTTTTAGGTTTTAGGTGGTAAGGTCAGGTTTATACTTTTCTGAACAGCTACACAAATTTACTCGCCTGGTCGTTTCCGGGAGCTCACGGTCTTTCAGTATTTATGCTGAATGGGTTCTCTGTAGTTGTATCTCAGCAAATTTACAGAAGAATATTATTCTAAATTATTATAATATGGAAAAACAAGATTTTTATCCTTAGGATATATGATAGACCGATTATTAGAAATAATAATTGGCATAATCTTTTATTTTCCTTCTCAACAAGAGTGACCAATAATTTTGAGATATTTATTTTTATGATTCCTGTTCACTTTATGATTATCACTTTTGAGAGATTAAATTTCGACATTTTAATAAGCAGTAGAATTAATAGCAAAAACATTTATCGGCAACTGAAATAGAATTTAGTGTGAAATCTCTTAAAGAAGTCCTCACTGCTAGGATGGAAGACATTTTATAACAATGGATTCAATTTAAGTTGCTGGTGGAAATTGAAAAGATAAATTAATCCGCTTTTCATGAAATCATTTATAATTTTTATGATCCAGATATAGAGAAACAGAAAGTGCATTGTTGTGGTGCGTCAATTTAAAAATCGACTTTCATATAATAGATTTGTGATAGCATTTCTGGCTTTTTGATTGACTCTTATCGCTCGACTCTAATGAAAGTCCAAGCTTCAAGATTATGACTATTTGTTATTCCTTAAAATATTTCGTAATTATATTAAAATGTAGAATAAATGAAATAAAAATATTCGGCAATAACTATCATAGATGCAGTTCACCATTATATTAAAATTGAGAGCAAAAAATAAAAGCAGTTTTCATTCTAAATTTCATTTCCTTTACTCTTTTCCTGAAAAAAACATACGTTGATGTAGTGGCAAATATATTTCACAAGCAAAAATGAGCAGTTTTTCTTTGAAAATATACTTATATCTTTTTAATTTATACTGCTGATCCCATATGAATGCATTCTCATTCTCTATTTAAGATAAATACCTCTAGATAAATTTCCAATCAAGAAATTACTCAATTTTTTTAATCGTGTATTTATTAAAGTGATGAATACACTCCTTAAAAATTCGTGCAAAAAAATTGTCCCGTTTTTTCCCGTTTACTTTATGGGAAATGTTCCGTTTACATCTTATTATAATATGCTCAGCCTAGTTAGAACATTCATACCAGTTCATATATGGCGTTTGAAAATTCAATTTAATCTTATATTTATATTATGTGAAGAATTTTAAATAGGCAAATTATCAGAAAAAAGATTATAAACTAACAACTTGAGGGAAGTTGAGTTCTGAATAGTTTACTTACTTATCTCATTTACACTCAGAGTATAGTTAATCCTAATGTTTTGTCTTAATTTCTAAACATTGCAATGGAATTCAATTAATCATAAGAAATATGTATATATTTAAACCTTTAGATAATATCGTCTGAGTAAAGCAAAATCCCACTAACTACAATTAAAAAAATACGATTATTGAAACTGATATGAACAAATGTGACTTCGTGGAAAGATATGATAATGAAAATAACACTTAATAATCTCCACAGATTTTTTGAGACAACCGGTTTCGCTAGCGAGCTATCATCATATAAATAAACTGGAAATATCATAACATACAATCTAACCCAACTTTTTATGAAATATTCAATAGCTATTTGGAGTTTACCATTTTTAAATTCCCTAACTGCAATCATCGGTGTAATTTCAAATGCAAATAACTCGAAATAGTTAAATTGTTAGTGAGTTTTTGCTTTAAACTGACGATTTGCAATTGTTTTGCTTATTATGTTGTCCAATTGATAAAAATCAGCAATAATCACTTTTATTTGAGAAAATGTATGCATGATAAACTGATTGATATAAATTTTGACTTATCAAACGCTGTCAACTTCTCACTGAAGAAATTCCTATATTTGGTAGTTAGAGTTGGAAATGGAAGTTCTTAACGTTGAAATCAATTCACACTTGCAGCGAAGATTTTTGTCTCGAAAATGAACAAAATGTTAAATTAAGGTTGAGCGGCGGGAGTTGGGATTTAACGGTGTTGCTCTAGGGCAGTGCTTCTCAACCTTTTTTGCTCCACGGCACACCTTTATGCATGCTTAAGAACATCGCGGCATAACAAACCACCCCTAATTAATTCCATTGTGTAAATACTAATTTTTAAAAATAAAAACTAGTGTAACAAGTAAAAGTCGCAGTTATATTAAATTGTTACAATTGGTAAAACAATAATTGTATAATTTTATTGTACAATGCATAATTCAACGTGTAAAAATGTTATACTCTTACAATTAGACAGAAAATTCCTCTCGTAGTCTCATGATAAATTCTTTGCATCATAAAATTTATGTGAATTTGTTTGTTTCAAACGCTTTTAAAAATTAAATGTCTTCGGTGGCACACTAGTCCCTTCCTTGCGGCAGACTAATGTGCCACGGCACACAGGTTGAGAACCACTGCTCTAGGGTACTGTGAAATTTTGAAAATCTGATCACTCTAATCAGATATGAATCTCGTATCCAGAAACCGAAAACACTTGATCCACCCGTCTTGCTTCAACGACTAGCCGTGTGAAAGTGCCCCAAAAGTGTAGTTTTCTTTTTCAGGTGGGTTTGAAAAGTTCTTAGAAAAGCGATTTCTAGATTCTCATTTGTCTGTTAAAAGACCATCTGGAAACTATTTGGGACCAAAGGTCATCTTGCTTTACCCTTCACGTAAAGACAAGACAAAGACCCCTTGGTATTTTTTTTCGGGGTAGGGTGTCTTCCGGTTTGGGTCCAAGGTTCTTACGACCGTGTCCTTAACCGATTGAAACTGAAATTCCACCAGAGAAAGCCTAAAGACTCTGGTGGACATGTATATTAGGTTAAGAAAATGTACTATTCTTAAGCCTTCCAGAATTACTATGTCCTGGGCTCCCCTTCTCTCCGGGCCCCGGGGATTTTTCCCCGGTTTCCCCACCCTCTTGGTGGCCCTGGTTATCATTATGCAGTACGACTTCAATATTTCCAGCTTTGACAGGTTTCCGCCTTATACAGATTCTGCCTCTCACAGATTTTACTGCTTTAATAATTATATTTTAGTCCCTTTAAAAACTGAAAAAAATTAATTTGGAATTAATTTGGGGCCCCTTGGAATCGGGGACCCTAGGCAAATGTTTTTTTTGCCTACGGTATAATGCGCCACTGATCCTTGGTAATCAAGGCAAAAAATATCACTCAAATGCTAAGGTAGCTAATGTCACATACCTTGTTATTTTTTAGAGATTGTGTGTTTTTGAGTGTGTCTGTATGTGATTGGTTTGTCTGATAGGTCCCTGTCATTGCCGAAAAGTGCATAAACCTTCAGTCAAAAGTGTGCTATACTAGGTCCCTGACCCTAATAATTTCCCGTAAACCTTTACCCTCCTTGTGTGTGCTTGCATGTGTTGTATATAAGTTAATTCTTAATAAGTTTCGTTTGAAACAATTTTTTATAAAACTGTAGTTTAAGAGATATTTTGATATATTATGATATATCCATTCTTGTTTATACTTTACTGGTGACAAAAAATTAAATTTTTGTCATATCCCGTAAAGTATTGCTTATATCAAAATATTTTTCAAATAAAAGTTGTAGAACTAATAAATTAGAGTATTTCCTTTCCTATACATTTTTATAGTAGGAGTAGCCGTTATCGGGAAAATCAAACAAAAATTTCTTAATTCGAGTTGAATTTTGAAATGTTTTTGCATGGTTACTTCTTCATTGTTGCTAACATAAACAATCTCACAAACAAACGTGTAATTTACTTATGTGTGCATGCACTATTTTTAAATAGGAAGAAAATGGATTATTTATGATGAAGAAAAGAACTTTAAAATGCAATTTCCCTTACGTACAGGTATATAATTTCTTTCTAATACTCCATTTGTGATACGTTGTACACTTTCCTAACTTGCATCTGTTTACACAGATCAAAGGACTAATAAATATAATTGTTATTATTACTGTCATTACTATTATTATTATATTTTGTAAATTGATTTGTGTTCACTTTTTATCAATAAATTTGTGAAGGAATATCTGTTCTTTTCCTTCAGAAGTGTGTACCAATTCCACATCCTTATAAAGGTACAGGAAGTTTTCAGGTAACACAAATGGGGTTTCATTTTTTCATAATTTTGACGTTATAATTCCTTAATTTTCTTTTGGTTCTTTGAATAATTTCCGCTCAAACATTTGATGGGGGTAAATTGTTCTCAGAACTGAAAAAAAATTGGAGGATCATGGTGTCAAATATATGGAATAATTAAACTCCATTTGTTTTACGGAAAATTCCCGGTACCTACTAAAAGTGGTCCACATGACGGGAGGGGAAGGGAGGGGAGAAAGGGGAGAGACTGCTTACATAGCTCATTGCCTAACACCGTATTGGACCAATGGGAAATCCCACAAAAGATACTGAGGCATTGGAGGGGTACATTTACTCGTGTCTCATTCTCTGGCGTTGAGTGTCGCGAGTGTGGCTAATGTTGGTGTTCCCCAAGAATCAATTCTGGATCCTGTATTCCTAGTTTACATTAATGACCTCTCCAGTGCCACTAACCTTTCTGATGTCAGTTTAATATTATATGAAGATTACACAAATGTGCTTTTGTCTGCACAAGACCGGTTATCGTTTATTAAAAACACCAAGTCAGTGATTCAAAGATTGAATTCCTGGCATGTAAATAACTTGCTGGAGCTGAATGCTAGTACATCTCAGGTAATATGTTTTCCCTATAAAAGTAAAAAAATGAGTCTTGTTCTGGAATTAGATAGTAAGCACATTCCTAAAGTCAGTTTTTCAAGATTTCTTGGCCTAACAATAGGTGAATGCCTGAAATAGGGCTTACATGTGGATTGTTTAGCTAAGAAACTTAGTTCCATTTACTTTCTTGTAAGAAATATCATGAGGTCCGTAAGTACAGAAGTTCTACTTAATTTACACTATGGGGAATTTTATTGCAGCATTGTGTAGAGCAGGGATGGGCAAACCGTGGCCTGCAGGCCATATGTGGCCCTCGAGAGCATTTATCGTGGCCCGCGAAGCTTTGAAAAAGCAATCTGTAAAATTTAACACAATTTTATATTACTTTTGGTAAAATTATGACAATAAAACCTTTAGTTTTGAAAATTTAGCCCTTTGTGCTTGTTTTTCAATTATGTAGGATGCCTAATAATCTAAGCAATTTCCAATCTGGCCCGCCTAAGCACTGGCATCTTTCAAAGTGGCCCACTGAAGAATTCGCAAACACTGATGTGGCCTGCCATGCAGAAAAGTTTGCCCACCCCTGGTGTAGAGCATTCCTTTTTGGGGCTCATCCTCTCATGCCATCCAAGTATTCAAAATTTAATAAAAGTGGTTCATCTGACTGCATACAAGGCACAGGGGGAGCCATATCGCCCAATTTTCAAATAAATTAATACATTGTCTGTACCCTTTATATTCATTATAATAACTATTATGTATGTAAAGAAAAATCTAATCCAATACAAAAAAAAGTGATGTACATTGTTATGGCACACGGGGGCGCAGCAACCTGCACATCCCATTAATCAGAACCAGGAAGTCTCTTTTTGGCCCTAATTCTATAGGACTGCAGTTGTATAACCATCTACCTAATGATATGAAGGCTATCAATAATCATTTCTCATTTAAATACATACTGAAAAAATGTCTGCAAAGCAAAATGTATTATTCCTTATTTGACTACTTAAAAGGAGTGAGATTTATTGTTTTAATTTTTTTTTCATTTGCTCATTCATTTATTGAACTTTTGTAATATTTTTATTGTATGCATGCAAACTATATTGTATTTTTCACAACTGACTTATCCTATATCCTTGTCCGGATCTTTGGACAATTAAAGATTATTATTATAAAAGCTTTTTGGCAAAGATATGTGCAAATGAAAATTTATTTGTTAAACATGCTAAATAATTCTATAAGAATATATATATAAATAATCTACAATAAGCGCTATTCAAATTGCTATGAACTTTAATTTACTCATTTTTTGCATCTATATATTGTACCTTAAAGCGCCCTCCACAAGCTTTCACTCTCTCTTCGCTTCGCGCTCCACACACTGGCGCCCGTGCTCCTTATGTTCAGCCATGCCCCACCTGGTGGCTAACCAGGTTTGCCACCCAATGATCATGACAAAATCTGTTGCTTGTCAGTTATAGATTAAGTAAGAGTATAGATGGAGTATTAGCATAGTGAAGTGAAGCCTTTCACTTCGCTCGGCAGCCACATTGGAATGACTGATCATCTGGGTAGTCATATTGAAACGTGTGTTTGGAAGAGCTGTTATTTTTACATTTTGTGAAATAAGTATATATTATTTCAATATGCCTTCTTGTGTAGTATATGGTTGCAGCAATAGAAGCAGCGGTAAGAGCAAGAAGCAAATGGAAACCGAAGAGAAGAGGAAAATAACCTTTCATAAGTAAGTGTGTTACCTTGCTCATGCTATCCATTGCTTTAGTCAGTAATCCTTTAATTCTACAAATTTTGATGCGAGATATTAATTTATATTTATAAAATAACATCTTATAACCATATTTCGATATTAGGTTTCCTAAGGACAACGAACGTTGTCAGGAATGGGTTAAAAATATACAGCGCGTTGGCTGGAAACCTTCTCCTCAAAGTATCATTTGTTTAGAACATTTACTAGAAAACTCCTTCAATGGAACTTCTCTTTCTTTTATTCGTCTCAGAGAAGATGCTGTGCCAACTTTTCTCATCATTCCCGGCTTATTTGCAAAAGGTAAGTATGAATTAATTAAGCAATTAGTCTCCCAATGCAATACCCAAAGCACACTATAGATATGCAAGATACTGGCGTACGTTTTAAATCCATGTAAAGGAAGGGATATTTCTGTATAATTATGTGTAAGGTGTAGTTAGAATTAAAGATTGTGTTACTTTTGTCTTGTCATAATAGCATTTAACATAGAATATTTTTTAAAATATCACATGTAAAAATATTAATATAAATTAGACCGATACTATGGGCGAGTAAATTTTCCTAGTATTATTATGATTCTTTCACTTGCCTTGGCCATGATTATTTTTGCAAATACAGTATTCCCAAAACACAATAGGCATGCAGAAGTAATATGATTTATTGTTAGCTTATATGACAACTCAGATTATTTTGAATGGATGTTACTTTAGTTTGTATTTCCATATTTACCTTTATTTTAACTACTGTTAAACATAATTTTATTATAATTTTTACACTTGTAATATGCACATATATATATGTATATTGTTCTTTTAAGGTTCCAAAACAGAGGAGATCCATAAAAAGGACTGAATCTCCCCATGAAAATATCCTGGAGAAAATGGCGAATGATCAGGATGCACCATTAACTCCTTCCAGAATTAATCTGGAAAACGCAAAGGAAGAATCATCTTCCCAAGACAGTCCCTCATGTAGCATGCAAATTCCGCTTCAATTACCCACAAAGGAGGAGTTGAAATTAGCACTTAAAAGTTTGGAGAGCCGTTACCAGAGGAAGATCAAGGTCCTTCAACAGACAAAACGTAGATATAGCAAAAGAATTGCTTCTATGAAGAATGTCATAACAGCGTTAAAGGAAAAGAATTTGCTGGTAGAAGAAAATCTGGATATTCTCAAAAGTATTGGAGATTCCCATGGGGAAATATTAAAGCGACAAGTAACGTCCACTAGATCACCTTTACCGAAATGCTATAGCAAGAAATTAAAGGTATTTGCCTTAACTCGAAATTATTACTCTCCAAAGGTTTATAATTATGTGAGGAGAGAGTTTGATTCATGTTTGCCTCATCGTAAAATCATTTCAAAATGGTATCAAAATGTAGATGGGAATGCAGGATTTACAAAAGAAGCATTTCATGCATCAAAATTTTATCACTTAAGGCAAGGCACCCAATTTTTTGTTCATTAGTTTTAGATGAAATGGCAATTCGGCGACGTGGAGTATCGTGGCAATGAATACCATGGCTATCTAGATATGGGCACTGGCCTTGATGGTGATGGTAGAGCTTTAGCAAAGATGTATTAGTCTTGATGCTGGTATGTATTAATGGCTCGTGGAAGGTTCCAGTAGGATACTTTCTCACCGATGGTGTGTCTGGAGTGCAAAGAGCTAATTTGGTGAGTCACTGTCTGGTTTTGGCTCATGAATCAGGTGTTAGGGTAGTCTCTCTGACATTTGATGGTGCTCTTAGTAATCTTGCCATGATCAAAGAACTTGGGTGTATCATAGAGCAAAGTCGACCCCTCAAAGTAAATTTTGACCATCCTTCAACGAACAAGCCAGTGTATATATTTCCTGATTCATGCCATATGTTAAAACTTGTAAGAAATACTTTAGGAGATAGATGTAACCTTTATTTTCAGAATGGAGATAGAATTTCTTGGGAGTATCTTGTTAAATTAAACAATGTTCAAATGAATGAAAAAATGACTCTTGCCAATAAGATAGGTCCAAGACATTTATTTTACAAGAAGCAAACTATGAAAGTAAAACTTGCGACTCAGCTTTAAAGCAGATCAGTTGCTCTAGCTTTAGCAACCTGTCGTGATATGGATTTGTCAGCAATCAGAGGGTGTGAAGCAACAATAGAGTTTTTACAAATATTTAATGATTTGTTTGATATATTAAACAGTAGGAATTTAGCACAGCTTGGTTACAAAAAACCAATCAATTCAGAAAATTTTTTTCAAGTTGTTCAGCATTTGAATAGAATTAAAGTCCATAGTCAAAATCTAACGTTAACAAAAGGGGAATTGGTTTTAAAAAGTCAAAGGAAAACTGGATTTTTAGGCTTCCTCATTTGTATTGAGGCTACAATTTTATTGTATAAAGACATTATGGGTGATCTCCTCTATCTACCAGTGCACAAATTGAGCCAGGACCATCTGGAACTGTTTTTTGGCATTATAAGAATGCATGGGAGAAATAATAACAACCCAACTGCTAGACAATTTAAGTCAGCCTGCAAGAAATGCATAGTGCACATGGAACTGAAGGCAGGAGTATCAGGCAATTGAATTCCATTAGAAGAAGTGTCAATATGAAATTGTGCCACTTCTGAGAAGTACATAAACATGTCAACAATTGGAGGAAGATTAGTTAGACATCAGAGCTATGAAAATTCAAGTTATGATGAATGTAGGTTGAATTTTGAGATGTTCAACCTGAGTGATCTTTCACATAAAATAATTACATATATGGCAGATTTCATTGTGAGATATTTGCACAAGAAATTAAATTGTGAGGAGTGTTTGCGTGCTTTGGTTGGGGATCCTGGGCAAGACTGTGAATTAATAGCACTCAGAAATCAAGGGCTTGTAATTCCATCACCTGATGTCGTCCACATTTGCAAAACTTGTGAAAAAGTTATAAGAAGTGTATTAGCAACGAGTGGAGGCATATTTATGCTTAAGAAATTCACTGTGAAAAGACTGTCTGTGCAAGCGTTAGATCATTTCATAGGATCGTCCATTTTTGAATCACTGAATGAGCATAGTCTTGACCAGGAGCTGCTTTTTGGACAAAAATCACTTGCTCAGAGTATTAACTGAAAAATACATAGAAATACGATTACAATATGTATGCAAAAGGACCATAGACTCTTCTAAGAGTGACAGACAACTTTATAATGTTAGTTTTGTTCAAAGGATATTGATTTAATTTTTGTAACAAATTAGTGTAATGTTTGAATAAATTATTATAATCTATAGCTAATTTCAATGTAGTTCAGAGACCTTAGTATTGTTATATATTGTGATATGAAGTGAGCTTATATTACTTAGGTACTTAATGAAATTACACTTTGTGACTAGTTGAAATCAGATGTAGTGAAGTGGTGTTAATATCTTATAAAGTGAGATTAGTTTCGTACATAGATTAAGTACTTAATCTATGGTTTCGTAAATAGGTTTTCAATAACATTGTGCTGAAATAAAAATTATTTTAGTGAAGTGCAGTGACCGTGGTGTATTGTTTATCTTGTAGTATTTGTGTAATGTAGTGAATTTTAGTTATTTATAAAATACGTTTTTTTTATCGATTGACAAGTTTGGTGAAATTTAATATTAATAGCATATAAAGTGAGGTTAGATCCGTATGTAGTTTTTATTAACATTGTGCTGAAGTATAGTTGGCTAATAATTTCAAGAAGTGCTGATATTCAGTAAGTGTATATAAGGCTGTGTAAATTTATTTAACTAAAAAGTGAGATTAGACTTGTATGTGAATTATTATATTAAGAAAGAGCCTCTTTCTTAATCTGTGACGTAAAATATTATATTAGCGGTCATGTAACATGATATTTATGAAAGAAGAACCAGTAGACCTGATTAATTAACGGATGAAGTCCACTCTTGATCTTTTGTGGTGCTTCTAATGCACTGTAAATGCATTCAAGGGATTTTTTGAAGTGTACCCCGTTTAATTATTTGTTTATGAAACGACTTGCAGCTGTAAGTAACATTAATGTGCAGACTTCTTAGCTTTAATAATTATCGTATACGAAACGCTATCGCACTTACACAAATACTCGTTTGATTCTTTTAAAATACGAAAACTTTTACCATTACGAATCCTAACCTTCTACACGACCCTGTCATGCCAATATGGCGGCACGCGCACTATTTTGGCCTCACCTTTTCGCGCAGTATATCATTATAAATCTCGATCTATGTATATTCTTACTTAATCTATGCTTCTCAGTCGATTTACTGTTGCTTCTGGTGATTCATTAGATCTATGCCTCACTTTTCGTTTGTTCTGAAATTTCAATCTTTTCTGTCTATACTGCCCGTTTCTCTTCTAGCTTCAGCAATATTTCCATTTGGCGAGATCTCCAGGAAGTTTGTGCTCCTCTGTAGTCTTTTCCTTTCATCTTGAGCTTAATTACTTTCCATCCAGAGTAATGAATACGAATGTTGTCGACATCAACGCCCTAAATAATAATAATTATTACTATAATACTCGTCAGTAGTTTTTAAGGACTATAATTATTTCATTGTCAGAAAATTTTGTAAATACTGCCGAAACTGCCCGTAATTATTTATGAAGGCATGTCCTACAGTCAAATAAATGTCAAAAAACGCAATCTTGTTTGGACCAAAAATTTGTCAGTAATTAATGAAATATATTGTAGTTTTATTCTTAATCAATGTCTAAAAAGAATGTTTAATGCACTATTTTAGTTCACTCTATAGCGTCTCAAAATCCAAACTTAAAGTTGCAAAATGCCATAACAAGTTAAATGCTTCTTTTAAAATGACAAAACAAGATATGAAGAGAAAACGAATGTTTTTTTATATATTTTTTATGAAGGTAATGTTGGCAAGCCTGCGGTTACGTCATAGATATAGAAAAATGGCTGCATTTTACGAGGTTTCTCTGGTGATTCCTTTTTGAAATTTCCTTTCAGTGTTTCAACCAGTACATTTTCAAGTTTCTTCAAACTATAACTTTTTATTGTGTTCGAAGTTTAATTTCATAGTTTTGATCGTGACATAAACTTGGCCGTTAATTATTCGAAAACAGTGATCACAGTGACAAGTGTTAATGCTATAAGTAATATGACAGCAATTTTGAAATACTTTTAGTTTACATTTACTTGTGTACGTTTTTAAGACACTTTGAGGGAATGACTTTCGCCATTTGTGAAGTTTTTGTTGAAAGTTTTCTACTTTTTGAATTCTTTTTCTGTTGTGTAACATCTACGTATCTACTGAACATTAACTCTTAATACTATTTTTCGTTCTTGTTCTGTAATGTAGTGAGATGTGAATTGTATATGTAATTATTCACCATGTTCTGTTTTTCGTTTAGTTGTATGCCTGATGTTTTTAGGTAGTACCTATTATTTTTCTTTGTACATATTTTCTTTTGTGATTGTGTTTGTCTTATTGACCATTTCACATGTAACTTTGATCATTTGAAAAAATAAAGGTATTGTTATTATTATGTGATAGAGCCATCGAGTTCAACTCGACGTTAGCCCTAAGAGGAGCATTTGTTGCATACAAGGCTGAATCTCACCACTCTTCTAAGGTAAGAAAATCTTAAATAACTTCTCTTTTCGACGTCAATTCATAGTTTACATGGAAGCTATTGCAATTTTCTACTTAATAAGTGAATTAAACAAATTACAGTTATTTGCCGTCTGTATAAGTTTCTATGAGGTGATTACTTGCTGTGGAGTGCTTTAGGTAAAATATGCCTTATTTATCCTTTTGCTGACGTTGGTCTGCCCAAATTAATGCTTCATTTAAAAAAATTGATATTGGAGTTTTAATGTTAAGGAGATTAGCTCCAGTTGTGTCAGTTGACATTTTAAAATTATTATATTGTGCTTAAGTGTATTCTCATATCCTTTGGGGTTATGTTTTGGGAGAACTCCAATGTTTCTGAAAGTTTTTTCTATGAAGAAACAAGCAGTGAAAGCCATGTTTAGAATATCCATCACTACAATACCCGTATAAAAAATAATATCCATAGCAATCAGTACTGTTATTCTCTTTGTTTAAAAGACCTTCACCACTCTTTATCTATTATCTTTAATAAAATAACGATATCAATGCTCTTTCCTCTATTGATTTCTTTCATAATAAATTGAAATATTTCCTTCTAAGCAAGAGTTATTACTGCATCAATAACTTCCTAGAGGACAAACTCTAAATACCACCTAAACTTTTGTGCCACTGTTATGTTTTTAATTTTTGGTGTACATATTATCTTTTATGTGTATTTGTATGTTTTTTAATGATCTCCTTTATTATGTTTAATATCCTTACTTTGTACACTATGTTATTATTTTACTTATATCTTGATGATTTCCATGTTCATTGTATTGAATCTCCACAGAATTAATAATAATTATTATTAACTATGCAGTGTTGTATGTCAGATATTTATCGGAATTTTTATCTAAGATATTTTACTCCAATGAGCTATAAATGGCATTTTTGTTAGATTCTGAGCATTTCTTAGATTATAGTTTGTAATTACCAGTGGAAAAACTAGTAAATATTAATCATGCAGTGGCATGTGGACCATTTGAGCGAGTAATGCGCTGCATACCCGCGCAATAAATGAAGGAAAAATATAATTCAGAATTAATGTTTATAATTAATACTTGTATCAATAAGCATAGAGTGAGAACTCAACCAAAAAGAAACAGGATGTTCTCCATCGCCATTTGTGAAATGCAAGAAGCTAGAGAGAGAGAATAGGAAGGCGGTAAGAGAGGCAGACTTTTTATCTTAACACATTCATTGCATGTGCTTGAAAGAATAGCGGGGAAGGTGGCAAGAAGAGAAGATAAAGTAGCTGGTGAAATATAGTCACTGTATGCCTCAATAGAGGAGGGGTGGGGAAGGAGACAAGAGTGGATGTGCCCATAATATGCTGCTTTTCTGCAGCCTTTTGATAGTAAATACCGTGTAAGAATTTTGGTGACTAACTATGATTTATTAATTTTTCTTTTTTGAAGCTCTCAGAACATGAAAGAAATATTTGGGTAAGAGAGGGGAAGTGAGTATTTATGAATATCAGAAGGGGAGAGCAAGACAATGATTATTATAGTTTTAAAGTGTTTTTTATGATAGTTTTCGAAGCAGTACAACACATAAGGCACCTCACATTGTTTGCAACAATAAGTTGTTTCTTTTCTCTTTCTTTCTTTTTTGAGATGCAAACCACACACCTTTTCTTTGAATGCAGCTGACTAGATGCACTAGGATTATAACCTATGACATTTTCCAGTTTGTTATAATTGTGTTTCTATAGATGGTTGTCCTGCCCTCTTTGCTTTTGGTTTACTTTCACTGTATTTTTCCTCTGCATGCAGTTACCAGCCTAAAATTAAGCTGAGTTATTTACACCATGTTTTTTGTAAATTACATTTGCAATAAAAATTGTTACTTATATCCAATAAATGGTGAAACATTTACACGCAATATTTTTTGTGGTAGGTGATGATGAACTTGTATGCAAGTTTGACTCCTCCCATCCCTTTGCTGTAGTCAGCACTCATTAGAGGTTTAATTTTTTACCAGCCAAAATTTCAACAATATTAACCAAAGATTTCCAATATTTAGATTAAAAACTCTTACTCGTAAATGCGATATTTCTGTGTAAAATCAACTTGGTTACAGGGAATGCCTAATATTTTTGTAGGAAAAATTTCAAGGTAGTATACATCAAATAATACAACTCGGCCACCAATAGATGTTAATATGTAATAGGGAAGTTTAATGTGTGTAAGCAGTTTGAGTAACCAGCTGAGAGCAAAAGAAATACACTACAAAGTTTAAAAGCTGTTCACAAGCAACCAATGAACACAGGTTGACACATATAAGCGGTTGACGGAGTTAAGGGGTAGTGTCTGACAGCCAGCTTACCCTAAATAAAATATCACTGCGTGTTTAGTAACATTGAATTCAGGGTCTGTTATCAATATATATTCAGTGTTTTTAACATAAAAATTATAGTTTACCTCAGCAAATGTGAATCAGTGTTTTTAAAAATGTATGAATAATAAATTTATCCAGTTTACTTTATAAACTTCATATCAAAAGATAATGTTAAGGTTTTGTAGGGTTTTTTTCTGGGATGCAAGATTTCTGATTTGGTTCTGTTGTTGTTTCAGATGTATGCTTCTGAGAAATGAAGTCTAAAACAGCTCTCTGCCATATACCAGTTCTACTTTGTGATATAAAGAAAGAAGATGGGTGAGTGAAATTAACTTTGTGTTACAAATTAGAATGAATGAGCTTCCCGCTTTAAATATTATATATTTGGTGTCCTGGTATGCTAAACTTTGCATGTTATGAAAGATAATGTTTGATTAATTTACAAAAAATGACATGAATTACGTATTCATTTTTATATTTAACTAGTAAAAAGTGCTTGCAGTTTACAAAGAGGAGCACATTTATATCAGAAATGAAATAAATTATGTTGACCATAAGAAAAATGGCTCGAGAAATGAAAATTGATTTTCCCTTGTATTCTTATTTTAAATGAAATTATTCTTAGGAATCAAACTTGGGATACTTATTCGAGATTTTAGATTTTTCCAGACCCTGCACAGTGGGCCAGGGTGGGATTTTAGCGGGACAAAAGTTTTAAAAGATAAATACAGTAAAACTCGTTTAATACGTATTTGAGGGGACCGACTCATTGCTTTGTTATAAGCGTGACTACGTTATATACGAGAAACATGGTTTTTGGCCTGTACATCCCATATAACACGTATACACATACAGTAAAAGCTGTGCTATCTGGCTATTTAGAAAAGGCCAGCCTTAGATACCGGCAGTTACACAAATACAATTCATTTTGTATTTCTTTTTCCTTTTTTATGAATTTTTGTGTGAATTGTATATGTGTAATACCACAACTTCCACATTAAAATTTCTTAAAATATAAGATGTATATATTACGTATATACTCCGTATACTTCTGTGGCTGCCGAGTAAGCATGGAGTTTTTGGTTACGTAAGCCATTAGCATTGTCTAGATGTTTTGGTGTACTTCTACAATTTCCAATTTTATCACTTTTTATTATTTAAAAAATTACCCATTCATTGAATATGGCATCAAAACAAATACCTAAAAGCAAGCAACAGGAGAGAAAAGGTTGGTTTAATGCTAACACAAAAGCTGGAGCTGATCAAATGAATTGCAAAAAGGAAAAAATAGAGCAGCCATAGCAAAAGAATTCAACATCAGATCTTCCACGCTCTACGATATCAAGGCTCATAAGGCTAAATTAATGAAATCTGTGACATCTTCTGAGACAAGTAAATCAATTAATAAACATCATACGCTTCATAAGCCAAAAATTGAGGAACTGGTTAAAATATTATATGACTGGTTTTCACAGAAATGTTGAGAAGAATTAAATAATTTCGTCCTTTTCTAATAGAGTAAATAAAGACAAATAATAAAGATAAATAAGAAAGATATAATCCAATAAATTCAATTTTGGGAACAGGTTCATTGCCATAATCCCCAAACTTCCCGGATGCCCTAAACTTTTCAATAGTCTTTTTGTTTTACATGTAAGCGTAGCAACGTATTAAATAAGAATGGGTAAATAGTGTCTATATCTAACTAGGTGTGGAAGAATTAAAATGGAAAATGCAAACCCCATGCATAGTTATGTTTGGGGAGTACGATAGTGAACCTAAGCCCAATTTTGTTTGGTTAATGCTAAATTTGCGAGGTTAAAAGCGAAAATTGCTCCCCTAGCCGGATATTTCTCCTAATCGGCTTTCCACAATCCCCAAGATAGCCAGATAACACAGCTTTTACTGTATTTGCAGTGAGTCGACTTCAATGCCGTACTTACATATGGAAAGAGATGCTTATCAACTTCGCGACATGTAAAATGTTTGACTGCTATTACATACGATTTTTTAAATGGTCAATTAATATTATTATTATGGTAATTAATTTACATAAACATTTCACATTTTTAATATCAATTTCAAAACAAAGGGAGCGTGGAAATTCATATGGAAGGGGTAGATGGAGGAAGGGGACCTCTACGAACAAGTGCACGGTAAACCTGCAGAAACTATTCATTACTTATCGCTCTGCTTGCCAAAATTCGTTATATATGGAGAATTTTTTGCCACGGGACCAAACATTTGTTCGTTACAGCCGAGAATTCGTAAAATGCGTGTTCGTTACATCCAAGAAATTTAACCAATGTCCTTATGGAGAAGTTCAAGGGACCGAGACATTTGTTCGTTACAGCCGAGAATTCGTAAAATGCGTGTTTATTACATCCGAGAAATTTAACCAATGTCTTTATGGAGAAGTTCAAGGGACCGAGACATTTCTTCATTATAGCCGAGATTTCGTTTTAGGCATGATCATTATAAACGAGTTTTACTGTATTTCATGTTAAACAATAGGAAGATATTTTATTACAAACTAAAAATAAAATTAACAATATTTTGTATATATTTTTTGAAAGAAAACAACATTACTTACATTAATTCATTATTATCGACTTAATTTCCATATGCTTCCATACTTATTAACAATATTAATACTATAACCAATAATTGTATTAACAATGAATATTAACAAAGCAAATTAAATCAAATTCTGTGGAAATTAATAACAACAATATAATTAAGTGGGTATTACAATACAATTCTATTCACTATCGCTTGTAGTATCACTGTAGGAACCTGGAGAACGCATTATATTGGGTGTTACATTGGGTGCAGACAATAAAGACAAAACTTTGTTAGAATATTTGCGAGTTTTCTTTCTAGGAAGTGGACCAAGGCTCGAAATAACTGGATCGGAAGATACTAGTAATATATGCAATAGGCCAATTAGATATTATTTAAAAATGTGAAAAAACTGGACATGCAGAAATATTTGTCATGTTGCATACAGATGGTGAGAATTCTCACCATTCAAACATGTCACTTTATTGTAAAATATCTTATTTATTGATACAAGCTTTTTTGTTTCTTCTAGCTATTGTTAATTGCAAAGGTTGCATGCACGTAATGGAAGATTTTTTAAAGACATTTTATTGTTTACCATTGCAGACCTTTAGCATATGCAGCCTTTGTGTTGCATCGAGGCGCCCTCCTCATAGGGGCTCCGATTTGCTTGTATTAAGGTGACCAAACGTCCCTCTTTAGGCAGGACAGTCCCACTTTTTGACCATCTATCCCGCTTCCCACTCGATCCAGAAAATGTCCCACTTTCTAGCAGTCACAAAAGTACAATAGGACCTCGCTAAACTTCACCATAAATAATCGTCGCTTCACGCAACCATCGTTGGTGCTTCGTGGTTGCTGCCTGTCGGTACCACGAGCAGACATTCTGTCGCCTCTAAGGCAACATATTGTCAAACACATGGGTGGATACAGAAAGGGTAAAGGGGGTAATTATTCCCCCCCAAGATTTCTGAACACTAGAAAAAATTAACCCTAAACCTCGTCCTTCATGCTGAGCCAAATGTGCTCTTAGACATATTCGGTAAAATTATCTTGAATTTGCACCGGAGGTTACTTCTAAGCAAATAAATATCCTTGCAAAGTGAGAGTTGCACTGAAAGAAGATTCTTTGGTCTAGAGAAGTCTGACAATGAGAGAACGATAGGAGCCATCACTCCCATTGAATACCACCTCTCTTAAAGGGATATCCCTTGCTAGAAGCAGGGGATATCCCTTTAAGAAAGGTTTGGCCAACCTTTATGTCTCTCCGTCGATATTATGGATGCCGCCATCGGTAACATTAGTCCAGTAAAGCAGGTTGGCTGTCCTTAAGCTTTGGGATTTAATGGGAAAACCCTCATTACTGCAGAATTAGTCAGTGAATTGGTAGCCAGGTATTCAGTAAAGAATTGAGAGTGGAGACAATAAGGTCTCTTTTGGCGGTGTCAGGAAGATGCAGCTGCAGTTAATAAGTAAGTAATCTGTTTATATATTTTGCGTGAAAAGGAGGGGTGGGAGCTGGTTGTATTGTTTTATTCAAACATGACTAACTTTATAGCTCTGATATTTAGTCACTGTTGCGCATTAGGTTTTAACTTTTCCTTTGGAAATGCCATTATAGTTTGGTACTACTTTCTTCTTCAGCAGTACGCATGAGGGGTTAGGTACTGTATTTTGTTGTAATAGGACTTGCTTCTGTGATTCCCTATGGCTCATTTGCTACCAGCTGTCAGTAGCAGAATCCTGGCATAAGCTTGGTTTTTAATAAAATATTTTGATGGGATATTGACAAGTGCTCGCACGTAATTTTTCAGTCAGATATTATTTTGTAAACTTATAAGGTGTGGTAATACTTTTAAAATTTAAAATCTTTTTTTAAATTAAGTTCTTTCCTTTTACCTATACGACTGGAAAAAATATCTAACAGGAAGAGAACTTGTAAGTTCAATGAACTTTTGGCAAAAGATATTCCTTTTTTGAAAGAAAGTAAAATAGAAGAGACTGTTCATTGCGATGAATGTAACAGTGAGTTTTCTGTCTCCCATGGTGGCAGATATGATACCATGAAACATTTAGCAAGAGAAAAGCATAAGAGAGCCTTAAGTAATGCCGTTTCCTGCTCTAACTTGGAGGATATTTTCCGAAAAACTAATTTCACTGAAAAGGAAAGACAATTAGCAATAGCAGGACTATTTTCGTTCCATGTAATTAACCATTTTCAGTCAATGGCATTGGCGTCCACAGACTAAAATTCAGGGGGGAGGGGCAAGAAAAAAATACACTTAACATAAAATATTGTTTATTATTTTGTGAAGTTAAATAAGAGTCTCCTTGGAGTTTGAACGTAAACATCTATTACACGTTCAATAAAATCTGTCTTTACATGCACAGTCCACTTAACCTATCTTCACTCATTGTAGAACGAAGCTGTTTTTACTCTACGAAGGGTGCTAAATGACTTGTCAATGGTAGAAGTTGTCACTGGTAAAGCCAGTGCAATTAACATTGCTGATCTAATAGCAGGAAAAAAATCCATATATTTATCTAATATTTTGGTTAGTGCTGATGGGATATCTTTAAGCTGTTTTGTAGACTATGAATCATACCACATGTTAGCTTTAGTTACAAAATTATCTATTTGATAAAAATTTTGAATTTCTTTAGCAAATAATAAATTCTTTCCTATTCATTAGTATCATTTCATAAGGATGTAATTTAAATAAGTTGAATACGTTTTTCTATTCATCTGAAAATTGGCTGCTCAACAAAGAAAGTAATGAATCAATGTATGGAAGGAAAATGGCCTCATGATAATATTCTGCAGCCATATCAGTAGAATAATTTGCTCTTAAGAGTTGGTTTTTTGATATGTCTCGGTACAGAGATTTCACTGTTCACTTCATTTGCAAGACTTTTTGCAGCAGAAAGTATTTCGTCAAAAATCGTTTCCATACTTTCTCTGTGCTGCTGAATTATATTAATTAGATCTCAAATGTGATTACAGACTTTTAACAAATGTATTTGAACGGACTGTAATGATTGAGTTAACATTGCAGAATATCTACTGATTGTTGCAATTGATATTATAAAAACTGAATTTCTGCAAGCACAGGAAAGTTGGAATGCTGACTGTCACGTCTTAGAATCACCGGTTTCAGAAAGATTATCAAGTTTGTTCACTATTTTAATGAAATTTTCCGTGAAAATTCGAATACTTTTGTGTTTTTGTATCCAACGAGTTTCACACAACATCGGAATATTTGCTACTTTAGCCCTCCTATATGAACTCTCCTGAAAAAATTTAATAATGGCTTTAATGGTACTGTGTTACGGACTTCACTCAAGCAATTTAAGTCATGCATTACGAGGATAAGACAATGGGAAGAACAATGGACAAACATTGCATTTGGGTGCAAAGATCTAATTTTTGCTTGCACACCCTCTTCCTTACCAGCCACTGCAGAACATCCATCATAACCCTGACCAACTAAATTTTCCATTTTCAATTTAAATTGAGAGCACACCTTTAATATCTCTCTATATATTCCTTCTGCACTTCGATCTGATATCAGAAAAAACCAAGAAATTATTCGCTAATACAAGTTTGTCCATCAATACACTCAGGAAATTTAACCCCTAGTGATAATTGTTCTATTCCCCCAATATCAATCGTTTCATCAGCCAAAATGGAAAACCCTTTCGAAGCATTTGCTGCAGCAACTATATCATTTCTCAAAATATAACCACACATTTCTATTATTTCATTTTGAGTTCTAACAGGTGTATTTTGCTTTTGCAGTGCAAGTTACTAAATGTTTTTTTAAACATTCGTCACCTGCTTCAATCTGAAAGTCTAACGGGGTTGAAAATTTGCTGAATTGTAAGTTTTACCTCATAATGAAATGTCATTTGCACCACACAAAACAATACTTGACACTATTGAATACAGTATTGCCCTATTTCCTCTACTACATTCACAGCTGATTTGTTTATCAACATTTGTATCAAAGGACTTTTGCCTTTCATAATTGAAACAAAGTGATTGGCTTCCATTTGTGAAGTTTTATGCCATGGGCACTTGCAGCTTCATGAAAATTTTTGTATTTTTTAAACACTGTGTTAATGAAAGAACCTTGAAATCCCCTCTTCACCCTTTTGAGGAAAAAGGATACAAACTTTACATAAAGCACCCTTTAAATCTGCAGAATATGCTAACCAAGGAGTATATTGAGTAAGCCACGGATGACGGAAAACTCTACTATTTTTACTGTGATATCTGGAGAACTCAGTAATATTAAGCAATTTAATAACTGTTTAATAAAACTTTTATTAACACCTTTGCATTTAATAATGTTCCCCTTAACCATCACAATAATGTAAACAAAGAATAATGATGCATAAACAGTGTTCACTGAGTCTGCTACCAGTGTTACCAACATTACATTATCCCCCCCTTTTTTATTTGAATGGAGAATATGTGAGAAATCTTGGAGGTTGAATCAGTCTCCTTGACCTCAGTGGTTCCTCTGTTGCCTGTTCTTCTTCTTGTACTCCTGGTGAGCCATCAGCTTCTTCTGCATCAGTCGAATCAGCTGTCTGCGGGGAATCCAGAAAGCCCCTGAAGTCACGTGCATTTCGAACTGGAGAATGATTTGGCGACCAATCTTGCTCTAACTTGGAATATGAAGGGTATACTTCCGGTATGCTGCCATTGTTTCTGGGGCTTAGCTGCTCTAAATGCTTCTTTACAACTTGTTTAGTATCTTCCATTTGAACTAGATAGCTCCGTGAGCCCAAGACTTCCAAAATCGTACCTTTGGTCCAGGTGAATTTGTTGTTTCTGAAAATTTTAATCCATACTGGATCCTTTATTCTGAAAATAACATTTCGCCTTCCAGAATATAATATTTGCCTTTCTTGATTTTTCTTTACTGTAGTTCTGATATCTTCTGTATCAATTTCTCTTTTGTCTTTTATCCGATTATTTAGGATGTCCAACCGTGTACAAATGCGCCTCCCTAACATGAGTTCAGCTGGGGTTTGCTAAGTAGTAATATGAGGTGTATTCCTGTACAATATCAGAAAATTTGTTAACGTATCCATCAATGGTTGTTTAGCAATTAAGGCCTTTTTTAAACATCTTTTAACTATATTTACGCAGTTCTCAGCTTGCCCATTTGTGGCTGGGTGATAAGAAGCACCTGCCTTGATTTTGATGCCATTGTTAGCGCAAAATTCTTGATATTCTTGTGATCGTGTCAGTTGAGGTCCATTATCCAAGACAATGATCTCAGGAATTCCAAACCGAGCAAAAATACTCTTTAATGCCAGTATGGTGGCTTGACTAGTAATAGTGCTCATAGGAAGTAGGTACTTCAAGCCACTTACTATGAGCATCCACAACAAAAAAAACTTTCTTTCAAATGGTCATAGAAAGTCAATATGAACTCTCTTCCAAGGCTCTGAGGGCCACTGCCATGGCACTAATACTGCTTTCCCTGGTGAATTTTGAACTTCCTGACAAACTGAACAAGTACTGAACTTTATTATAATGTCACTATTCATTTTAGGCCACCAGAAATACTGCGTAGCTAATTGTATACTTTTGATTTGACCAAAGTGTGTCAAATGAATTTCATCCAGTACTTTTGGTCTTAGAGCTTCAGGCACTACCAACTGATGTCCCTTCATTAAAATTCCATTTTCTAAATTTAATTCTTTTTTAATGAGTGATATATTTTGAACAAACCTTGACACTTACAAGGCCATCCCTCCAGGATGTATTTTATGACTGATGCTATAATCGGATCCTTTACAGTAGCTAGAGCAATCTCTGCTTGTTTGTCTTTAATCGGTGTTGTAAAATTTAGATAAGAACATTCCATCACTTCATGTTTATTAGTTGTTTCTTCTTCTACAAGATCAATAGATCTAGAAAGAAAATCTGAACAGTTCTGATGAGTTGGAACATAGACTATACAAAAATTAAAGTTTGAGAGGAAAATTGCAAATTTCTGCAGCCTGTTGGCTGCCATCATTGGTATACCCTTGTTCGATCCAAAAATGGTTATCAGAGCTTGTGGTCCGTCTCAATGATGAATTTCCGCAGATACAGAAACTGATAAAGTGCTGAAATTAACTAGTGTTGATATTTTTCCTACTGAAAAATGTTTAGTTAAATACATATATGAGTACTTTTCTTCTTTCAAGCTAATATTTAAAATAGCAGTTGGAGGGCTGCAAAGATAACACTTTTCTTAGTCACACAAACCCGCTCCTGCTGGCTCTTCATTTTTATCAAATATCCACGTACCTTTTCAAAATTAAAGAGTTTACAACCTAACTAGAAAATATAAAATATTATTTAACTCAAATTAATTAAATTACATACCTCCAATATTTATGTTGGAAATTTAATGTTGATTATAGTAAAACAATCACAAAACACATCACTCACTGTAGATGACAAATTAAACCTGATTTTTAACAAAAAGCACCATCACAAATGCACTTTCCACACTAGGTGTCACTTGGACAGATCTCAGAGCAGAACTGATATGTAGCTCCTTTTTCAAGGAATATTACGAAGGCTTAAATTGTCTACAATGTGGGCTGAATTGTATGTAAGAATGTATTACATTGCTGTGACAAGCTGACGTGAGGGAGCAGGTCCCAGGCCACCCGGAGTATGGAAGTTATTTTGTGTTGCATTTTTCCCATCCCCAGTAGATGAGAGGTTTGTCTGCCTCCCATCTCTAGAGTTGCGGGTTTGAATCCTGCTCTGGGCATGAATGTATGTGCTCGCCAAAAACTGAAAAGGCTGAATATTGTGAATAGTCGCTAATAACCTTAGCTGTTGATGTGGCTATAAACAACGCCTAAAAAATGTTGCATTTTTAAAGGGTTTCACAGTGACCATTCCTTTTCTTAGCTAGGACCTCCGGTGTCTCTTCCTTCCGAACACAGTCAGGCATTGATCGTATGCCACGGAGATTTCCGAATTTCTAATTTCCAAGTGAAAGGTTTTAATAGGATAAAGCGTGTTTTTGGGCAGAAGAGTGGTCTAAGTGGCCGCTTAGGCTCATGGTCAGAGCTCCTCGAATTTAAAATTAACCTCTACGTGTGGCAGGCGTAAATAAAGTAAAATTTAAGGAATAAAGCAGGAATACTAAGCACAAAGTTTCCTGTTATGTCTTATGTCAGTTTTATACAGATTCAAAAACCTATCACACAAAAAAATAAATAAAAAATTTGGTATTCTCTGATCGGTGCATGTAAGACGATGGCATTTCCAGGGGGGGCAAGTGCCACCCCCCCCCTCCCCCCGTGTATGCCCATGGTCACTAGTCTATCGTCTGGCAAGCGCTACTGCCTCGAAACACTTCAAACCCTAATCATTCATCTGTTGAATGAAGACTTTTTCACGCAGATTAGGTGTGCTGTCTAAGATTTTTCTTGAGGCCTGCACGTTTCAAAAGATTCGAGAATCCATTGTCAAGAAGACATGGATCAAAAAATCAAAATAAAAAGCAAAAATAAAAGTTGTTCAAAAAAGGAGTTATTTAATTATTAACTTCTTAACTAATGTATAACAGGCTTATGAATGTTCATTATAGGTACAGTCCTGGTCAAAAAAACTGCACCACCTTATGACCTCTCTACAGGCATTTTCGTGAACTACATGCTTGGATCGGCCAGTCACATGAATTGACAATGCTGCTGCTTGAGAAAGGGGTAAAGCGTTCTTTCTTTCTCCTTCCCTCCCCTTCTCTCTTGCTCTGTCTCACTCTTGTTACGGCTGTCACACGAAACATTTCCCTCCACAGATTTCATGTTCGAGCATTTTGAGTGGATGAAAACATGCATTTTAAAATTGATTAAAATGGAGACAAGAACTCGGGTGTTACCCATACGAGCGTCAAAAAGAACGAAGTTTATTTTTCCACTCAAAATTGAATTGAATCAATTCCGATTCACTTCAAGCATTATTTCCATGTTTCGGTGCCAAATATTTGTTTATGCAAGCTAATAGTTGAATTTGAACAATATCTTTATCCTATTTTACATAGCAGCATTTATTTATAGTTTTTCTGTATACGAAAGAGCCTTTGAGGATTTTTCTCAGTTATATGATGGGATTACAATCACCAGTGAATGCAAGGTAGTCTCAAGAGAGAGTGAATGCTCAACCGAAGTGTAAATATCCGACACCGCTACAGGGGTTCCTTTCTGGCGATGGAATCATCCTGACAAAAATTTGTCGTCTGCACACACACTTTTAATCTATGACTCGTCAGTTTTTCCTCTGGCTGTGGGAGATCACGAAATGGTCGCTTTAAAAGAAAAGGTGATTAGTGTTTTTGAGGTGCCGGTTGAAAGTGATCACAGAGAAGTTTACAATAGCGCAATTGGAATATTTTTTTGGAAGGCAAGGCAGGTGTGGGTTAGGATAAAGGGGTGGGGACTGGTATGGGAGCTGGTGGGAGATGCCGACAAGAGTTCGTAGATGGGTAGAAAGGTTGCGCAGCAAGCAATGGGGAGTGAGTGGCGAAAAGTGTACTCATTTACATTGGGAGTTGTATTTCTTTGAAGCACATAGAATTATTTCTCAAGTTTTTCTCAAGGTGGACCTTATTTACCGCATGCAGGAGCTCATGTGGTTTTGCTTCAATGAGGGTATTGTTTACAGATCAAAGCGATTTATTTAAAAACCTTCCTAAATTAATTTAAGTTACAGGAGAGAAAATGCAGAAACTTTCAGTTTTAATATAGTAAAGTCACAATCAGTTTCATACAAAATTGTGGAGACCGCATTACCAGAAACTATCCGGTATCATTTAATCAGTGATTCACAACCTTTTTTATCAAAGGGCCGCTGAACCGATTTTCCCCGAGTCTGCGCATCATGAAAACTTAAAATACATAAATTACGAAAGAAAATCGAATTACATGTATTTTATTATTAAAACATTTTAATGGAAATAATATCAAAATGCCATATCACAACGAGGAGCCGTATTTTGCCAAAACTCTTTTTGTTTAAAATTTACAATATTCTTCACATTTTCTTTAACAGCCATGGGCCGCATGAAAATCCATGGTGGGCCGTGGGTTGTGCACCACAGACTTAGATTCTCCATCTAAAATATGACTTTGATGCACTTTCAAGCGAATGAAACAATGTAACATTCAACCATAGAGTATCAGTTTTTTATTAAAAATTCTTTTCTTTCATCCTAGTTTGAGAATAATGAAAGTGATATTCTTCTCTTTTCTAATCAACCATCAGCTGAGAGATTAAAGAGAGTGTAAAGCATTATGTAAATATTTAAAAAGAATTCGTGTAATGTTCATCCGATTGCTAATAAGATTCTTAAGGTTGTGTTTATTATAAAGATCTGAGAACAGGATGGGTAAATAAATATTATTAAGGGACAATCGTACAAAGTTATTTAAAAAAGAGTTTAGTTAGGTTGTTATAATTTCATTTCAAATACAAAATGAAGTAAATATTCAAGGTTTTGATTGTTTAACGACACAAAAGCATCGGTAGTATTCAGTTTAATGCAAAGCAAATACACGATTAAAATCGTATATTCATTTGATTTTTAAAATCAGTAACTATTTTGCTGTTATGTAAAAACAGCAATGGGAGAACAGAATCCTATATATAATTTTGGAAGTGTCTGTCCTTCCCCCCCTGTATCTCAGAAGCCATTCGTCGTAGAGATATGCAGTAAACTGTGTTTTATTTCTACAAGATAGGAGGTCCCTAGAAAACTATTCTCATTTTCATAAAGTCCCGGGTTCAAATCCAGGAGTCAATTATATGTTCCCATAAGTTTACATGGGATTTTCGAGTTTTCAGAGTGCAAAGTTTTTTTTCCTTCATTCGTTAAATACGTAAATATGGACCGATTTTCTTCGTTTTTACTTTATTAAATGGCTAAAACTCTATACTATCTTATTCTTGCAATGTTTACATGTTACACGGTCGAGATTTTCAGAAATATGCAATTGTTTTCGAATTTTTACGGATATTTCGTACTCTTTCCGGGCGTTGCTAATCATTGTTGCTTCCGATTCAATTAATACCAATTAAACCTTCAAATAGGTGAAATAAAAGCGTTTTTCACTTCGCACTTTTGTTTAAGCATCGAAATTAATGATGCATAGCAACATAAATATTTACGGATAATTATTCTGTTGACTTCGTATGGGAAGCGTTTCTAACGATTTAATCAAAGCAATCTTCCCAATCTTCCTTTCATCGTTTGAATGCTAGAATCCTATCTATTTATAGGTAGAACCATTATATTATACATCTATAATGTTTATTATCGCAAATAGACTCGCATAAATTTAAAATAAAATGAGAATAGGGTCATACGTTATTTTTTAACACATTACATGGTTATCTTCTCTTCATTGATAATCAAATTAACCACTTGCATTTATTCTTATATAAAAAAGAAAGGACATATTATTCAATAATAAGAGACAAAGAAAATTATAAACATAAATGTTCGTGATCAATTATTGTGTAGCATTAATATCCTCTCTAATATGACTTAAAAGCAGATTTCTGACCGACTTATGGGTTATTCACCCGTATGGATGTGGGAAAGAGACGGAAGACTTATCACACAAGCTCTTAAACAGAGCTAGAAAGGTATGCTGTATTTTTGCCACCAATCTGACGGGTGTAAACCGGACAGCAGTAAGGGGCAGAGCCCCTTTACTTAAAGGAACTTCTAGCGGAAAGAATTGAATTGAACTATATGATCATATGACTTGAGTGCATAGTCCAATAAGATTAGTTACTAAAAAGAATACTTCAAACTTTAGTATACATAGAAAAGTAAATATTTACGGATAATTATTCAGTTAACTGTGTATGGGAAGCGTTTCTAACGATTTATTCAAAGCGGGTGAATCTTCATTTCATCGTTTGAATGCTGGAATCTTATTAATGCAAATAGTCTCATGCATAAATTTCAAATTAGATGAGAATAGGGACATAAGTTATTTTTTTAGTTCGAGAATTTGATTTTTACATGTTATTTTATGGGAAATGGAAAAGTTCCCAATAAATTACTGCGTAGCATTAATTTCATCTCTAGTAAAAATTTAAAATATAGATTTCTGATTGACTTCGCATAATAAATTGTCAGTACGCAAACGCAGCCGTGCCCTCAGCGAGATTCGAACTGGCGAACCTTACCAATACCTGGAAAATATATTAGTATAGTTAAATGTGAATTATTGAGATTAACTTTTTTTACACACTCCTTAATTTTTGATAAATTAATTGAAAAAAAAACGCGCAAATATTGCGCGGGTTCAGCTAGTTGATATTAACTAATTACTATTTAAGAATGCTAGTAATTTTATCGTTTAAAAAAATAGTTTTGTTTATTAACGTTATTTACTTAACTTTTGGTTACACATAATTCATAAACTTAAATTTAATAGTTTCTCACTTAATTCCTGAAATGTAACATTTTTCGTAGCTTTCTATACTTCATTATTTTTTAAAATTCCTTATCTAAGTGCTTGGCATTCTGTCATGTATCTGTCCAAAATCCTCCTCCTATGTAAAAATAAATAAAGATATTGTTCAAATTCAACTTAAAGCATTCATAAACAGATATTTGGCGTCGTAACAAGGAAATAATACGTGAAGTAGTCGTTGCAACTAAACATTTTTCATTGTTAAGGCATTGAAATGTGTATTCCTTTTGATTCCTAATAAATATTTATGCTAACTCGGAATTTAATTAATTTAATCTTGACTGGAAAAAAACATCGTTCTTTTTGATGTCTTTATGTTAAACTCTGGAGTTTGTGTCTCGATTTAACTAATTTTGAAATTTAAAGAATTATATCTGACACTTATTCAAGTGTTACCACACTGGGGAAAGGAAGCACTACTGAATTCAAAACCATTATCTTGAGGGAAAATATCCAATCCGTGAGAGCTGGGACAGTGCCGTAAACCCTTCTCTAAGGGGAGGGAGGGAGAGGAAAAAGAGCCTTCACCCCCTCTACTATCACTGTTGCCATATCGCTTGTTCAAGACTAGTAGTACACTGAAATTCCAGTAGAGCAGTTGTAAGGTGGTGCAGTTTTTCTGTCTAGGACTGTACATCACTTCTGCAAAGCAAGTTTTCATCCTTTTCATTTTGACCATGTGAAAATAATTATCTCATGAGAAATAAATAAAATCTCAATATTTTATGAAGGAACAGTTAATTTGAGGTGAGGGAGGTTGAAGATTATCAACTGATGAATAAGAGTCATTCAAAGGGCTGCAAGAACCACATCTGTTGCCAAAAGTGAAGATACTGCTGGGCCTGCAGTTGATCTTAGGGCTTCACAGTTCCTGCTTTCGATAGATAAAAAAATTGTTTAAGGAAAATTATGTTTTCTGCTTGTGATATCAGGTTTTTCCCTTGATTACCAAATAAGGGACTCAATTTAAATTTAATTTATAAGATATATTCCTCACAATATAAATGCTAATACCATGCATAAGAGTAAATAATCATACATGACCAGTACAGTAATAATTCAAAGAAAAATAAATAAGATTTTCATTACCTTGTATGATTTTGTCGATCACTTGTAAGGATGGAGATTGAAGATTTAAATTTAAAGACTTAATTTTCCGAGGTGTATGACTGAGGGTCAGCAACTGATGAATCTGTTTCATGTAAAGGGCTGACACGAAGCTCCTGTGTTGCTGAAGATGAAGGACCTGGAATGGAAGGATGAACAGCTGATTGTTTTGACTTAAGAAAATGATGAATGGAAAGTTGCTTTGCTCTTTTCATTTTTTCGTTATAGATTAACTTGTAGCAATGAATGGCATTTTCAAGCATTCTACCAACTTTGGAACTACGCTCCTTGTCAAAATCATGTTCATCAAAGATTGGCGTAGCCATCTCAATATGCTTGAATGCTTCAGACAGGCACTTTGTTGTTAAAACCTGTGTTGGCGTAAGAAGCTCTGTTTCATCTTCGTCTTCTTTCTCTCACTGATCATCTAGCTCAGGTGTCGGCAATGCGGCGGGTGCCATGGCACCCGCAAAGCATTTACCAGTCGCCCGCCAGCCGAAAAGAGTACAAAATCAATAAGTTGTGTTACAAGACAGAAAATGAAACTTTGGAACAAACAACTTACCATATAACTTGAGCTGAATTGTGTTTCTGTTACCAAATAACATCTTCAAGGGTATGAGTTAAGATCGAACGGGCTGGGGACATACATACATTGTTGGATAATGACATTAGTGTCATTAACAGCATTCTTTTCAAATTGACTCCTTCCTATCCTGCACCCTAGCTTATTCTACCTACCCTTCCCTAGTATAAATACACAGCTCACTTGACTGTTCACTTCAACGTTTCTTTTGCCTGAAGATAGTTACTTATAATCGAAATATGATTCAGCTCAAGATATCACTGTAACTTGTTGGTTACGGAGTTCTATTCTCCATCTTTTGACATAACTTGGCTCAAGTTATTGTTGTAACCAGTTGGTTTCGGTGTTCTATTCTCCGTCTTGTGACACAACTTGGCTCAAGTTATTGTTGCAACCTCTTGGTTTCGGAGTTCTATTCTCCGTCTTGTGACACAACATGGTTCAAGTTATTGTTGTAACTTGTTGGTTTCGGAAATATTTTCTCCGGTTAGTACACAAAGTACTGGGTTTCTGAGGTTTTTATTCATCTCAAAGAATATCATTCAGGGATAGCTCATATTCTCCTCTCCGTTGGTTAAATATAAATTGATTTAACATGCCAAACAATTCAGAATATTTCTGATATTTTCAGATATTGTTTGTGTTGTGATTATTAATTCTTTTGTGCAAAATTTTATCCCCATTATGAGTAATAAGAGGAAAAGGACATATAGTTACAATGCTGATTAAGAAGTAGAATTCTGTTTTACTTGTTTTAAAGGAAAGTGTGTTTGTTTATTGTGCAATGTTAGTGCCGTGCTTCCAAAGAAATGTTGAAAGACACTTCAATACAGTCCATGATGATTTTAATACTAGTTTTCCGGTAAACTCTGAGATCAGGAAAAAAAATTTCTGATATAAAATCTGTTTTAACTAAACAGCATAGCATTTTTAATATACCAATTCAACAATCGAAAAGAGCGACAATTGCATCATTTAAAATTTTGCATTTGTTGGCCAAGGAAGAATTTTAAGAAATTCTTCCTCTAAAAGGACGAATAAGAGATGAAATATTTTCAACCTTCAAAAAATGTCGACGAAAGTAATATACCATTACACAAGTTGACTGCAATTACAACAGTGGTGCACCTGCAATGATAGGTTGTAAAAATTGATTCATTGCACTATGTAAAGAAGACCTTGTGTTTCCAAAATTTTTTTCTTGTCACTGCATTATACATCAGGAAATATTATGCATGAAATTTCTTCATTTTCAACATGTTATGAAAACTGTAACAAAAATTATAAATTATATAAAAGCCATACCAATGATGGATTTTGGATTTCTTGCTGATATAACTGTAAAATTGAACAAACCGAATTTGGAAATGCAGGGAAAAAATCATAATTTTGTGACAATGATAAGTGCAGTAAATGCCTTCAAATGTAAATTGGCACTGTGGAAGTTTCAGATAAGAAGAAATTCATTATCACATTTTCCTAATTTAAAAAATATTATTGAAAGCCTGTATGATAAAAATTCTACCGCTGCACCATTTTCCCAACGCATAGAGAAACACTTTTGGAAGAGTTTAATTCTAGATTCCGTCAGTTTTCTGAATTGGAACCCATTGTGACATTTTTTGTTAATCCGTTCAATTTTATGGATAATTATGTTTGTTACCATTGCAACCTACTTTAATATCATTAACACCGAAGACTTAGAAATGGAAATAATAAATATACAGAATGACATTATTATAAAGTCACATCAGAATGATGAAAACTTTTGGAATTTAGTTGATGAACATCGCTATCCCCTTTTAAGAAAATATGCCCTAATAATATTTTCTTACTGTGCTTCAACATACTCTTGCGAGTCCCATTTTTTTAAGCATGAAATACTTGAAATCCAAGTACCGATCCAGGCTTACAAATTACAATTGAGACAACTGCCTAAGAACAGGAAACTCGAGTTATATGCCAGATTACAGCATGTTGATTGAAGATATTCTGTGCTAAATTTCACATTAATTTATTTTCCATATTTGTTTCAGTAAATTATTTAATATTTTTTCCTATGTATACATATGCATTGTTTTAATAAATATTGGAACATATGTACTCTTGTTGCTCTATGCACCCTTCACATACACAATAGTTTAAGTTGTACCCTCATAGCTTAAGAGGTTGCTGACTACTGATCTAGCTCCTTAAGTTCTTCATTCGAAAATTCCTCTTTATGGGACTCAAGAAGTTCCACAATATCCACTTCTTCAACTTCATCAAAGCCAGCCTTCTTTGCCATGGTGATGATTTCTTCTCTAACTTCTGGAACTTTATTAAAACCTTGGTTAATGCACTGAGGCCAGATTTTATGCCAAATGCTATGCATACAGGCAAGTGATACCTCAGTCCATGATTCATCAATGATGTCGATGGCATCTTTGATGTTAAATTTGAAAAATGAATATAAGGCTAGTTTATTCTAGGCAACTTTAATAATAACTTGATTTTCTCAAAAACGGCTCTTAAGGATTTTGATCAAATTTTGTACAGTTACTTGAGTATACATCTGCAATAATACTACATATTTCATATTTCTCAAAAAATGAATATAAGGCTAGTTTATTCTTGGGCAATTTTAACAAAAATTGGATTTTCTAAAAACCAGCTCATATGATTTTCAATTTCTAAAGATAACTAAACGACGCCTTAGTATATGAGAAAGTTTGTACAATGTATGTTGTACCAATTTTTACTTTCTCATACCAAGTACCGAGAAAGTATTGTTTTCGCGAAAAAATTCGACCTCGAGATTTTTATGGAAATATACGTTTTAGGTGTCGCTGAATCAAAAAATGTGGTTTTTGCAATGCCGTCTGTCTGTCTTTCTGTTACTGGCTCTGGAGCCTAAACGGTAAAGCAAAAATGAATTAAATCTCGCACTTAGGCATTTTATCATACTGAGCAGGGTATAGTTAGAAATGGTTGACATTGCTCAATAATTAAGAGTAGTTTATTCTATGCATTTTAAACAACAATTGATTTTTTCAAAAACGGCTCGAACGATTTTGATCAAATTTCATACAGTTACTTGAGTTTATATCTTCGATAATACTGTATAGTTCATATTTCTCAAAAAATGAATATAAGGCTAGTTTATTCTAGGCAACTTTAACAATAATTGGATTTTCTCAAAAACGGCTCTAACGATTTTGATCAAATTTCGTACAGTTACTTGAGTATACATCTACAATAATACTACATATTTCATATTTCTCAAAAAATGAATATAAGGCTAGTTCATTCTTGGGCAACTTTAACAAAAATTGGATTTTCTAAAAACAGGCTCAGATGATTTTCATTTTCTAAAGATAACTAAACGACACATTAGTATATGAGAAAGTTTGTACAATGTATGTTTACCGATTTTTTCTGTAAGTGGTGGCCCATAACCCTGCTCTGCAGCTCTATTTCCATGCTCTTTCGCATAATTTATCACCTTTAGTTTGTAGCTGATACTATAGCTTAATCTTCTTCCTTCTGTAGCCATACTGTTCTAACTCGAGTTTTTGAATTGCACTCGATTTTAAACGCTGTTCAATTTTCTTTTCGAACTTAAAGACAGCACCGTAGCTTCCACATTTTCACCCTTATCATCATATTTTCAACTTTCTTTCAAAAGGTAAAGGATATTTCCTAATAAAAATAATAAATATGACAGGTATGACATTAATAGATAGTAACACTTGTAAGAGCTCAGAAACGGTTACTGCTTAGCTCTGAAGAGTTGGGTGCGGTACTGTTGATAATCGTTCCGGGTTAACCAGCTTTAATGTTTACAATAATTCCTTTTTTAATTGATTAAAAGTAATAGTAATGTAATAATAATGATGGAATAATAATAATGTGTTTAAGTAAACAATAATATTTTTCATTTTGGAGTTGGGCTAGGTAGAACTTAGAAACTTCACATATTGGACACTGATTTTTTGAGCCATTTTTTGGAAAAAAGTGCATCTTATATGCTGTAAAATCCGGTAGATACTTATTACATAGGATATAGGAGGAAATAAGTGTTTAGGTACTTCTAGAAGAGCTATAAATCTGAAATTTATAAGGATGAAAGATTATTGGATACAAACGAAGGAAATAATCCAAAATCCCAATGAATTTTATTTTTAAGGAGGTTTCTCCAGCCCCATTGTTTATAAGAAAAGTGTGGGAATAGGGTGCAGGGCTTTATTAAAATTTTATTTTTAAATTAGTTATAATAGAGATGGAAACTCAGGATTAAAACAGTTTCATCACAGAAAAAACGAGGTTCCGTATTTTTGAGAAGGCTACATTCAAATCCACTTCACATTGGCATGAAAATTCGTTTTTAATCAGGAAAAAGGTTATTTTTATAACAATGAAATACCGTATTTGACCGAATATAGCCCCCCTACCCATTTTTCCCACACAAATCTAGAAAATATTTTAATACCCTGAAAGGACGATTATTTTTAGGACTTTAATGTCATGAAACATATTGTATAATTTGAAGAAATATCAAACTTGCACTCATTTAATAAAAAAGTACCAATTAGCGTGTGATAAAACGCCATGCTAATTGGAATTTTAAGGTTTTCAGATTTGTTCCTCAGAATTCAGAGGGTATACTAACGAGAGAGATATTTGACAAGGAATTGAACAAAATTACGTTTTTAGGGAGTAAAAATAAACTAAAAAGTCGAAATAACATACTAATTAATGCAGCAATATTAGCAAGTCAAAATAACATACCAATTTATGCAGCAATATAAATTTGCACTTTGCTCATATTTCGATCTATCTTTCGTTTGTGTAAATAACAATTCGAGCTTAGCCAGGCAATTAGTCCATTCTCGGGCAAGGTTAATTTTGTTGGTATTACCGTATTTGCTCGTGTAAGCTGCGCACCTTTTTTCCCAAAACGCTGGTGGAAAAGAGGGGGTGCGTGTCTTACACGAATTCTTTTATTTGCCCCTCACCTTTTTTCCCAAAATGTCGTGTCGGTAAACAAATATACGTTAAGCTAGCACCCATGCCGCATCTATTATTCTATTTCTGAATTTCGGTGTATTTAGTCATTTTCATTCATTGTATAAAAATTTTAAATGAGTTTTAAGTTTATTAACGGGTGCTCCCCAAACTCGACGAAGTCTTCTGCTGCAATCGTCACGGAGGCCATGGCGCATGCGCGACCAGTTCGGGTTGGTGGGGGTTTTGTTCTCACGGCAGACGACGCCTACCATGTTCAGATACGGCGTGCTTCCTTTATTCTATGATACGTCTATGAAAGTCATAGCCACCGTGGTGATCATTGAATGATCGCTGATCATAATTTTAGTTCGCCAAAAAAATGACGACTGCTACGGTAGGGATCAGTGACCATATGGCTGGAAAATTACGTACAGCAGAATGATCGCTACCGGAGTGATTTCTGCCGAACATGACCAATGTGACCACAAAAACAGTTACGTGTTTAATAAAAGAGGACTACCGAGATTTCTGCTAGTACCGATATAGAGAGATCACCCAATAAATTCGTCACGTAGGAATGTGAAGATGCTTAACTTGAGCGTAGCAATTTTTAGAAATAGGAATTGGTGATTTAAAAAACCCTTTTTCGGCTCAAATAAATTTTTTTCCCTAGAGCTGGCCCAAAAACCGGGGTGCGCGGAATACACGGGGTCTCGGCTTACACGAGCAAATACGGTAAAACTTGCAATTTGACAATAATGAGAGCGATCAGGTAATAGAAAAATCCTTCCTATATGGTGACGTCAATCAGCCTTGCAAATAAATATTCGCAACCCGAGTAGTTTAGTCTTACAATGGATAGAAACACTTACTGACTCGAATGAAATTCATCATTATTGAAGCTTTGCACACTTGTTTGTACCCACCTAATTTTTAGTGCCCGAAAATAGCCCCCCCCCCAACTTTTGCACTTCGCTTTTGGCCAAAAACAGGGGGGCTATATTCGGTCATATACGGTATATAAACTACCATGGCAACAAATGCAATGTTTTAAAAATGGGAATTGATAATCTTTTAGTGCAGTAGCATCCATTTAAAGCTTTTTAATAAGAATCAATGGGCTAATGAAGTATATTCTAATGCAGGGGTTGGCAACCTTTCACAAGTGGAGTGCCAAATCCATGTCAATGTATGGTCATGCGTGCCACTAGTAAATTTTAATTTAGTTAAATGGTAATTTTTATTATTTGATCATCATCCCCGGTTTACTTAAGGATGACATTGTAAACAGTATGCATTTATACCTGTCAGTCTAAATTTCTGTATTTTGTGTTCATTAGTCACAAAGGTGGGGATAGAGATCATGAGAAGGCAGGCACATGAATCATGTAATAACATTGTTACAGAATTAGAATTAACAGACTTTAGAGGTGAATAATTACTCTTACTGTAAAATATAACATTCATTCACTAAATTTCCAAAAATCTTTTATTGTACTACATACTTGTAATAAATATATTGAGTATAAATTATTTATTTTCCTTATCATTTCTTCTTTCGCATGCTGTTCAAAATCACCTCGTGTGCCACTTGTGGCATGCGTGCCATAGGTTGCTGGCCCCTGTTCTAACTTGTATTTGAAGTTGTTTTATTTATTTAACGAGTTTTGAATTTTTACTTTGCAAAAGTCATAAATATACCTTCAAAGTAGGCTGAAATGTTCGTAGATTGCAAAAACTATCTGCCCTTATATGGAATAAATAAGCTAGATGATTTTTTCATTATTACAGAAAACTTTTTTTTTAATGTGAATTTGTAAATGTAATTCCATACAAAGTTATTTATTTATATTTTAAACTATCTTATAACAAATATTAGTATTATTTTAAACTCTTGCATTCATTTTACATGAATTAACTAATATTTTATAAATATACAAATTGCATCAGAACAACATTACATCTGGAAATTGACACCTTTATTATCTTTGTATGATAAATCACGGAGGGGTTATTCAAATTAATTTTACAATGATACACAAACCTCTTTATATATTATAGAGAAATTAAAATGGCATTAAAAAATTATTTGCTTATAAATAACTAGCAAAATGACCCGGCGTTGCTTGGGTTACATTTTATAAATCTACAGGACTTCAAATTAAAACAATAATTATGAACAAAAAATTACTACATTTGAAAAGTTTCATTAGGGAAAACTTTTCATATTTTAATTAATAAAAAACTAAGTTTTAGAAAATATTTTGAGGATTCTTAATTAAAATGAATATTGAATGCGGTTGTTTCATTTCACAGTGCTTGATAGTAGACGATGTCCTTAGTTTTTCCTTCTGCTCTGAGCACATAAAGATTTTTGATAAATGTTTTAGTCCTAAGTTTGTATTTTCATTTTAAGTTATGTAAATTTGCAAAAGAATAAAAGCATGCACAATTCAAAAAGCAATGGATTTTTAATGTTAATATTAATTAAAATGTGTGTGTGTGTGTGTGTGTGTGTGTATATATATATATATATATATATATATATATATATATATATACATACATACATACACACACACACACACACACACACACACACCCATACATAGATTGTGGGAAGCTCATTCAGTTCTACTTGGTATAATAATTATAGGATATTTGTTGATTCGCAATTTTGTCATTATTTTTTTGATTCTTAAGATTGTCTCTAGTATAAATGATGTCTCTTGTTGGTTGAGTTGTATTTGACATTAATTAACCATTTTATGGCTATTGTTATAAATATTTTTGGTACTTTTGTATTTTTACGGCCACACTACTGAGTTCTGTTTCCTCGCTAGATGGCACTACTTATGTGCCATGGTCTGCCTATTTAGAAGTTCCAATTTCCACCAGTACGTGGCACCGTGTGCATTACTCGATGTTTCTATGTTTTCATTCCAGGCGGTATGAGAATTCCACGAGTGCATGCAACACTGCGTTTTCTGCTACTCTTTTTACTTTCTCATAGGAAGTATCGAGAAAGTATTGTTTTCACGAAAAAATTCGACCTCGAGATTTTTATGCATGGTACTACTATATACGGTAGGTCGTTCTGGTGAACGAAAACGAGACAATTTCGCGCATGACGTCACTTGGTCCGCAAACGGAAGCGCGGCGTTCAAATTAATACGGGCACGTATTAGATGTCGACCGTAATTAAGATTCTTTTCAGCCTGTGATTGCTAGTAATTATGTCGCATTATAATAGAAGTCATAAATACATTTTTTGCTTTTTGTCTTTTATTATGTCACACTGTATTTTCAGGTATTAACTGTGATCCTAAAGAGTTGGGGCACCTCTGCCAATTGATGCGTATTCATTTCTCGTCCGCCATACGCACGATTAATTCCTTTTGTCTAACAACTGCAAAGCTTAAAGATGCTCTCCGTGGTCAGAAGGACATGGTAATTTTATTGACACATCAGGGGGGCTTGGAAAAATTGGGCAGGTCACATCTTCTATTATATAAAGTCACTTCTTACATGTAATTATCTAATTATATAAAGCTGCTTCGTACTTACGATATATGGATACATAGTCAGATAGAATGATACAATTTTTTAATTTATTTATTCGTCATAAATACATGTCCAGTGAGACTATATGAATCACAAAATACAGTCATTTGTACAAAAGAAAAATCACAGTGAGTGTTTGAATACCTTATATCAGAGATTATTTACCTCATTTAATCCATTTAGATTCCTATTTAAAACCCAAACTTTATAAACAGGTGCATAAACTTTTTGTATATCCATCAAGAAAAGAGCAATGTAAATGAACAATATTATGCTTCTAATTAAAAATGTTCACTTGAAAATGTTGTCAAATGCCATTATAAAATTAAACAAAACAGAATAAACAAAAGAAACTTTCAAGTTGGGTAAAAGTATAGAACCTATTACTTAATACAACAGATTAATGGCAGAAAAAATTACATAAATCATATACATATAGCTGAGAACAATAAAACATAAAACAAATATAACAGTCTTATATTGAAGTAAAAGTAAATTACATTACATAAATGTGACTATAAAAAGAAAGCAGAGTAGCTAGCTATAAGTAAGTAATTAGTAACCATATAAAGGAATAAAGAAAAACAATTAGGATTCTAGGTATTCAGCCCATAATGTGTCAATGAGTCTTTTCTTAAATACAATTACATTTTAAGTTTATTTCACATGTAGGGACAAGTTATTATAATAATAAATAGCTTTGTATTTTAAACTGTTTGACCCGTATTTACTTGAATGGGGAACTTGAGTTTTCACATTAATGTCATCCTTCCTTCGGCATGCCTGAATCCACTTCTTTTGGACCAAAGCTTCTCTAGGAAAACGAAAAAACCTCACATTTCCTTTGGCATTGCGATCCGTATTGTTGCAGCCAAATACTGCACAAATAGTCATATCTAAAAATCACTTTCACACTCTCGCAAAAAACCGCACTTAAGTGAGACAAGTAAGTAAACTCGGTAACCACTTAAAACAGCCGACTACTTGCGGACCAGGTGACGTCACGCGTTCGAGACTATCGCATAGCACAGCTATCGATTCTTGACACAGATGCGCAACGACCTACCTATATATTAGTATCATGTTTTTATGGAAATACACGTTTTAGGTGTCGCTGAATCCAAAAATGTGGTTTTTGCAATGCCGTCTGTCTGTTACTGGCTCTGGAGCCTAGACGGTAGTGAAAATGAATGAAATCTCATACACAGGCATTTTATCATACTGAGCAGAGTATACATAGAAATGGTTGACATTGCTCAATAATTAAGAGTAGTTTATTCTATGCATTTTTAACAACAATCTGATTTTTTCAAAAACGGCTCTAACGATTTTGATCAAATTTCATACAGTTACTTGAGTTTACGTCCTCAATAATACTGTATAGTTCATATTTCTCAAAAAATGAATATAAGGCTAGTTTATTCTAGACAACCTTAACAACAATTCGATTTTCTCAAAAATGGCTCTAACAATTTTGATCAAATATCGTACAGTTACATGAGTATACATCTACAATAATACTACATATTTCATATTTCTCATTGAATGAATATAAGGCTAATTTATTCTTGGGCAACTTTAACAAAAATTGGATTTTCTAAAAACAGGCTCAGATGATTTTCATTTTCTAAAGATAACTAAACGACACATTAGTATATGAGAAAGTTTGTACAATGTATGTTTACCGATTTTTTCTGTAAGTGGTGGCCCATAACCCTGCTCTGCAGCTCTATTTCCATGCTCTTTCGCATAATTTATCACCTTTAGTTTGTACATGAGTATACATCTACAATAATACTACATATTTCATATTTCTCATTGAATGAATATAAGGCTAATTTATTCTTGGGCAACTTTAACAAAAATTGGATTTTCTAAAAACAGGCTCATACGATTTTCATTTTCTAAAGATAGCTAAACGACACATTAGTACCTATATGTGAGAAAGTTTGTACAATGTATGTTGTACCGATTTTTTTATTTGCGAAGGGAAATTGGTGAATAAGGTGCAAAATATCTCACTTGACTCTTGTGCTGCAAATGGAGCCAATTTATCTTGCAAACCCGGACTGAGATATAGGTTCCATTTTAGGCAGTCGTTATAACATTTTCGCAGAACGTAATTGGGTAATTATTCATTTTAATTCTCTCTCTGATTTGGATGTGGAAAGTTATTCTAATGTATTTTGATGGATTATGTTTGAATCTGACCTTCTTGTCCTCTGGGATACCGGTATTTGTAGTAATTTTCCTAATAACCGAGGATATTGGTGAGCCTTCGGCTTGCTTTGTTTTTATTTTAGTAGTCATCTCTGGGCGCTACTGCGCCCTTTGCCTTGCTGGAACAAAACTATCCCTTCCCATTGTCCGGTAATTGTGTTTGTAAATGTAGTGACAGGCCGATCAGTCATGGGTTAGCAAGCTTTAGGGTACTTTTGTATTATTATGGTGTCACCAAGTTCCCTTCACAAATAAATAAAGAGTAGCAGAAAACGCAGTGTCGTGTGCACTCGTGGAATTCTCATACTTTTGGGAATGAAAATGTTCAAACATCGCTGATACATCGAGTAATGCACGCAGTGCCACGTACTGGTGGAAATTGGAACTTCTAAATAGGCCGACCATGGCGCATAAGTAGTGCCATTTAGCGGGGAAACGTAGAACTCAGTTGTGTGGCTGTATAAATACAAAAGTACCGTGTTTTTCATGAAACCATTGCCATAAAATAAATTTGGCAAACTCTATGAGATTCTGACTTATTCTAAGCTTTACTGAGAAGATATTATTTAAGTTTTTTATCATAAATAACTTAATATCATCCAGATATTTAATGAAATTCTTAAGTTTTATTATGTATTCAGTCATTCTGTAAATTACAAATATGTATCAGTTTTTTAATAAGTATTTTTTAATGTTTTCTATTGCTACATATATTTGCACAGTTTTAAAGTTAAAAGTATAATTATCAATAAATTTTTAATGCTAAAAATGATTTGCTGATTTTACTTGTAAATTAACAAATTGGCTGTGAAAGTGTTAAGTTATTGGTAAGGAGCAATGTAATTTGTTAACGATAATCAGAGTTGAGTCATGCTGCGATTACTACTTAAATTTTACATAAATTAACCTCAAATTGTTAAATTATGCACAATTACTGTATTTACCTTGATATATGACTAAAACTTTGATAATATGCCAAATTTATTCGTAAATAATGTTTGTTCTGATAAACTCAGTTATGTTTTGCGTAATAGCTTTGAATCTGAACTTTACATAAGAGCAAATATGTTTTTGATGTTGTAAGGATAACCTCACCTCAATTATTATATTTTTAAAACAAAGCAAGATAATTAATTTTTAAAGACAAAATGTATTTAGTTCAATCTTTGCTGCTATAAAAATTAAATTGCTATCAGAAGTAAATGTAGTCTTTGAGTTTATATTATGCAATTAATCTTTTTAAAAACAGTTAAACATCTAATTGAGGTGCATAGTGTAAATTTTAATGCATTTACACGAAGAAAATTCATTTGGCAAATATAAAGAGGTTTAATTTTATTAAGTTAAAATAGGTATGCCATAAAATTTTAAATATTGCATTTGAGTTTATTTCTTGCATTGAATCGTTTATAAATGTTATTCCAGGATTTAAGTAATTTTAATTAGTATTGCTTTGCATGATTCAATACTGTGTTATTTATGGGAACATTGCTCACATTTAGAATCAATTGCATGCATTCCTTTTTACTTAATGTTTTTCTTGACCAACAAGAGAGATTATTAATTAGTGTTAGGCCATTGATTATGTGAAATGTTTCTTTTTTAGTGATCCTAGAACAAGTGCTTAAAAAATTACTTGTCCCTCATAAAAATAGCCGCAACTGGATTGTGAAAAAATTGATACATGCATTCTGGCTATCGAGCAGTTATCATCAGTGGCACTTTGCCACTGGTGGCAGCTGTTCCATAGTTGAAATGTGTGTATTAATTTTTTACAACCCAGTTGCAGCTATTTTTATCAGGGGCAAGTATTATTTTATGCACTTGTTCAATTTATTTCAGCTTCAAAATGTGTTTGATGTTTAATTTGTTTTGAATTAATTGTCATGTTGTATATGCAGTTATGTCAGGTGTTGAATAGTTGAAATGTAGATAAATTTGTCTTGTGATGTTTGCAGTTCTATCAGCTGTTGAATAATTTGATCAACAAACAGCAAAATTTGGAAAATTTGTGGTAAAAAATGGCATTTTTAGGCCAAAATTATGGGTTAAATAGCATTTTTAGGCTAAAAATATGGGTTTTTTGGTGAAAATATACCTAAAAAAACCCCTTAAGTCTTAAGATACCTAAAACAGGCTCCGAGAAAAAAAAATTAGTTTTAGCTAAAAGGAGGAAACAGGTGTTTTAATAAATTCTTTATTTCAATTAAAATAATACATGTATGCATACAAAAAGTTCAATAAAAATTTTGCACTTTGAAATACATTTTTCTCTACTTATTTTATCCTGCTCTTCAAAGTAAAGTCTTCTGGACTGTCTCTCATTTACAGGAATCTTCAGCATGGTACTCTGAAAAAGAAAATTGTTTACATTTTGGACTTAGAATAATTTTTGAGTCTGGACTTTGGACTCTGGACTTAGAATAATTTTGGTGGACTAGAACTTGAAAAAAGTCTTGACTTAGATAGTTTTGAATTCTGGACTTTAAAAAAATCTGGACTTCTATCAGACATATAGCTCTTGAACATAGCATGAAACAAAAATAATTTAAAAATTTTCATGAAGTGAAGAAAAAAATTTAAATTATAGCAGACTAAAAAATAGTTGTCCATTTTTACAACATAATTTGACAAGGGTAAAAAAAGTAAAGAGGAGAAAATAGCATGCTTAGAAAAAATAAGACGAAACAATACATATACACCCAAAAGTGCTGCTAATTCTGGTTTGTTCAGATTAAAAAATGGCAGTAATTATATAGAATGGAAGGCAATAGTTTATACCTTTGAATTGTAAAAAGAAGTTACGATTGCTCTGACTAATATGACTCATTACACTTGGAAAAAAGAAATGGAAAAATTTACAAATAAATAATGTCTAGCAAACTGGATACTAATGGAATTATTAAAGAACTTATATATATGGACTTACAAATCTTTTTTCTGGATGTTGCCTTGAATTAAGAACAATTACATTCATTTCTAATGCATGAATTAATTATTTGAGATTATAAATTCAGTCCAGATTTCCAATCAAACCTCTCAAAACTAACTGAAATTTTATTAATGTTAATCTATCTGATTTTGATAACTTAAATACAGAACACAATTTTTATTTGCTTAGAATTTTTTCCACCATGAATAATAAAAACCTATAGAACATTTTCTAAATTAATTCAAGTATATTGTACATTTATCTCTAACTTTTTAAATTATTAAATGAAATCTGGATTTAATTACAACAAACTAAAATTTTAATGCAGAACACAATCCTGATGCAAAAATCTTTTTCAATGACTGAACCTTATGAGATAGATTAAATTTTCACCAACCAAATTGCTGGACTTTCAAAATAAAATATATTTATAAAATACTCGCATAATCGGAAAGTTTTTCAAATCATACAGAAAATAGATGCCCTATACTCTAAGAAATAAAATATTCTTACAGACGATACCAGTTAACTGAGGTAACTATATTTTTCATTTATTTACTTTAAGTATAAACTGATTAAACAATATTTTAAAGTGCAATTGAACTCTTGGGATGCCCTTTAATCCAACTGTAAATGATTCTTAAATACCCATTCTCATTTAATTATTATTCACTAGTAGACAGTGTTTGCATTCTGCAAGCATTTCGGCTTATTCTGAAAAATGGGACAAAAACAACCCCTAAAAATTGGAATTCTTATAATATCATATTTTTTCCATTGGTTGTGACCAAAAATCTATAATCATGTCAAATTTCAAAGTCTGTAGCTCATATAGAAGTGCCTTATGATATTTATCCTCCAATGGGGCAATAATGGGGTAAACAGCCCCCGACAATTAGAATTTCAACAATTTTGAATTTTTTCCATCAGTTATGACCGAAAACCTTTAATCGTGCCAAATTTCAAGTCTCTAGCTCATCGGGAAGTGCCTTATAATTCATATGGGTAAGCTTTTAATGGGAATCAGAGGCTTATATTTTAATGCCATTAATGTTAAACTACGACTAATGAAGGAAATCCGATATTGATATAATCCCCAATTTTGGGACTGTTTTGCCAGTTTATTTCCCCATACAGGAACAAAAGAGATGAGGCAGCTCAATATGACCTACAGACTTGACATTTGGCTCGATTATAGAAATTTCGTTGCAACCGAAGATAAAATAAAATATTGCAAAAATTCCAATTTTTAGGGGCGGTTTTGCTCCAATTCTGCTACATAAGAGTGTGAAAATTATAAGACACTTCTTAATGTGCTATAGATTTGAAATTTGGCAGAATTATGGGTTTTTAGTTACAACAGAAGAAATCCGATATTGTAAAAATTCGAAATCTTAGGGGCTGTTTTGCCCCATACGAGGAATAAAATTATAAGGCATTTCTAATGAGCTACAAACTTGAAATTTGTCGCGGTTATATGATTCTGTACAAAATCGATTGGGAATAATTCGAAATTGTAAAAATTCTAAAATGTAAAAATGCTTGCAGAATGCAAGCACACATTAACTAGTATATTATAAAAGATATTTGTCGTCTGATATAGTGAACAAACCAGAATTAGCAACATATAGATAAAAAACCTCTTATCCCATATGCGAGGTGCTACCCAAAAGTTCCGGGACTGTAGCCATAAACTACCGTAGACTTACCTGAGGTTCTAATCGCCAGCATCACCCTCGAAGTGGTCCCCTTAGGAGTTGATACAATGATCCCAGCACCTCTGCCAGTCATGGAAGCACCTCTGGAACTGTGATTTCGAAATGCTGTTCAGCACTTCCTGCGATTCCACCTGGATGTCCTCAATGGTGTCAAATCTCCGTCTCTTCATACGAATTTTCATCTTGGGGAACAGGAAGAAGTCGCAGGGAGTAGGGAGGATGGAAGACCACTGCCATGTTGTTCTTGGCCAAGAACTGCTGCATAGACGGAGCGGTGTGTGCGGGCGCATTGTCGTGATGCAGGAGCCAGTCTTATGTGTGCCACTTCTCCGGCCATTTCAGTCTCACTGGTGTAGAACTGCTGATTCACCGTCTGATCTTATGGAAGAAATTCCTTATGGACAATTCCCTCCAAAGAAGACGATCAACATGCTCTTGACATTGCTCTTGACCTGCCTTGCTTTTTTCGGTCCCTACTACTTCCGGTTAGCGCTCCACGAGGTCAGTCCCGGGACTTTTGGGTAGCACCTCGTATAGCCTCCAGCTCATAATCCTCTTTACTCTCGCACCCAGATGCATCAATTCCCATCACAGCAAAGCAGTACTCTTCAATTCATGGTTCAGCTAGGCTTAAACCATTGCAAATTGGCTCAACATCAATGCCTAAAATAAAGAGGACATGTGGTATTTTAAAGAAATATAAATATATAACTCTAAATCTAAAACAATTTTCTTGCATCATATGAAAAAGCATGTATTATATATAAAGGCCTATTTAGAATTGTAAAATTTTAATTCTTTATAAATTTATTAATATAATTACGCTAAACAAAGTACAGATGACTCCCGAGTTTCGACCATTCGAGATTCGACAAATTTGAGATTTCGACACAGCCCATCGAATTGGTAAATACTTTACACGGAGTAATTGGTTCTGACCAACCATGCGAGGTTTAGTTTTAGTGTAGACGTAGTTATATCTGCTCTAATTGTTTGAATTTGTGCTGATTTCACTCTTTTTTCTGTTAATCTTTTATTTAAATTTATTTATTTTATTGATTTATCCATAAATTTATCACTTGACATTGCATCTAAAAGGAAATGTAATAGTGATAATGTAAGTGAATCAAATAAGAGAGACTCATAATTATAAATTGAAACTAGAAATTTTAAAGCGTGTTGAGATAGATGAAAGCCATACTGAAATCGCATGATCGCTGGGAATGTGTCGTTCAACTATTAGCACTCATATGAAATGAGAAAATTCTAGAAGTAGTGATAAATTCATGTAATTTGATAAAAACAATAAACAGTCCTTGGCGTGGTGTTGTGATTCCTAAAATGGAAAAACTTTCAAAACTTTGGGAAGATGATCAGTGTCAGAAACACATTCCTATTAGTGAGACCATGATTAAAGCAAAGGCCAAGGATCTCTATGATGATTTGAAGGAAAGGATGGATGAAATTTCTGTTGATGAGCCTCCATTTAGTGCAAGTCATGGCTGGTTTGACAGATTTAAGAGAAGGGCAGGTTTGCAAAACCTTAAATTAACTGGCTAGGCTGCAAGTGCAAATACTGATGCTGCCTCAAGTTATCCTGATGAATTCCCTAGTCAATAGCCCATCCAGTTCCTCACCTAATAGCTCTTCTTCTTCCAACTAAAATCTTCCAACTTCTCAATAAACCAAGTCCAGTATAGTAACTCCTTTTATAATAGGCAATGCTAGCCTAAAATTAATTCATTCTGTAAAGTGACTAGATAAAGTTCTTTCTTTAAACTATAATAGCAACTGTTATTAGATTTAAATGGATTATAAGCCTTAGAACTTACTCTGTATTAAATTATCACCAAAATTCCTTTTATAAAAACAAATCAATTCATTAAAAGATCCACTGTTGTTTCTTCGAAAATTGCCTGTTAACAGTTTTAAATGTCCATTTAATTTTAATTGATTTTAATTTATATTTGTTTCTAAACTTCGGCCATTGTTACGAAATTAATTCAAGGAATAACAATATAAATTCGTAAGCACGTATGGTTTACAAAGAATTTAATTTAAGAATGCTTTTCCAATTTTTCTAAAATGACACTGTTGATACTTAAAATTTTTTATATTGACGTTAATATACTTATTTTCCACAAAACATGCCAATCTCTCCCCTTCCTTCCTCTCTCTCATATTGAAGCACTCAAGGCATCCTTATTCCCAGAAGGATGTATACAATAATAGTAATTTGAGGTGTAACAATGATAATGGTCGACATAGCAACATCACGTTAAAATGGCGAGATTTTCACAAAATATGCAAATTAAACGTTTAACATGGAATATTTTGAACTGTGGGCGAAAAAAGACGAACGGAATAAGAAACTTTATAAATTTTTCTTCAAAATGGTTCAAATCCGAATGTCGTCTGTTAATTTCTTCTAATTTTAATTTCCAAATGAATAAAAGCCTGCACGTCAAAAAATCACGTTTTACATGTTAAGTAATGGGAAATGGAAATGCCTCTCTTGTGGACGAACCAAGGAATTTTTTCGCGATTTAAATTCGTCATTCTCTGAATAAGTGTTAATCAAGCATCCCTACCAAATTTTGAGTTTCTATCATTATTCTTTCTCGAGTTATTAGCGTTTGCATAGCGACCAACCAGCCAACGAACCAACCAACCAACAGACGGTTTTTATTATATTAAATAACAGGATTTATATTAATTTTAAAGTAATGAGTCTAAAACAAGTTCCATTCAGGATAAAAGGAGTCATTACTTTTGTACTTTAAAACAGGCAAAGAAGATATATTCAGCTTGGAATGTTAACTCGAATAACAGTTAAGGAAATATTTCTAATTTTCCAAAAGCTTTCAGTGTGACAAGATCAATATTCTGCACTTTGCACAGTAAAAACTGATGTTATTGCTTCTGATTTCTTGTCACTTCTTTATTTCCTGTCTTAATACTTGATAAATAACAGGTTGATAAGATAAACACATTATATCAATGCTATGAAATGTTTCCCATTTAAAAGGCACTGCACCCTCTGCCCCACACATTTCTCCAAAAATAAAATCCTTTGGTATAATAATAAATGGCATGAGAGATCATATACACCCTGCAAAATTCAGACTTAATATCTCTTAAAGTTTACTTGCTATTTTGATTTAATTGATGAAACATTTATAAAATAAAAAGCACTATAATGGTATTTGAATAAATAAATAGTGTACAATTTTTACATACTCAACTGATGGTTAGCCAAACATCAGTGGAAATAAACAGAATAAAAACAGATTGTAATGATAAACTTACATTAGCATAATGTTATAAACTTCCTAAGAATTTGTATGTATACCAATAATTCAATTCACTTTTACTAATAAAAATCTCAAACTGCTTTCTTCAAAATATTTCCACAATTGCTTCAAGAATTTTAATACAGATTACTTTTTCCAAGCAAAATATCTTAATTATTTTGGATCCTGTCTCAAAATGTTTCTATAATTTCAACATTAAATCAATTAAAAGGTCATTACACACAAGAAGGAACTTCAGTAAACATTTCACGTTACACTGTCATTGCAAACTAATTCATTTGTGTCTATAGGATTATCTCCTATTTATACACAATGTATAGTCAATTTCAGTGGCATTCAATGGCAACATACTGAAAAATAAAAGTTCCCAGGCACAAAGTATTTCATATGCATAAAATAGCTAAAAATTGAAGCATTGACAACACTTATGTTAACGATAATTGCCAAATCTTTACAATTTAGAAAGTCTAAATTATAAAATTAATTTCACTTTCTCGATGAAATATCCTGTTAATGAAGTTCAGATTTATCACTTTACAATATAAGCTCAAGTAAACTTTCACTGTTTTGCCATGTCTTATATGCTGCATTTTATTGTAGTGTCAACTGGAGAAAAGATTATGATTAATAGTTGGATAAACTAATATAATGGGCCTAGTGAATAAAAATCAAGCAAATAGCAAATGCTAAAAACATCTGCTTCTTTTTGAGTGAATAAAAGTTTGCTTTTACTTATGTATAAGCATTTGCTAGTTTTAAGCAACTGACTAAAATGAGTACAAAAAGTGCACAGCTTGTCTATCAGCCAATAATATTTTAACAACTTTCTAAGATATACAAAATGGATTATCAATATTCATTTTTCTTTCTCAAAGATTAGCATTTTTATTTAGTTATAATAAAATTGTAAAGAAAAGGTAAAAAATATAATTTAAAAAATTGTTTTACATAAAAAATTTAACTATTTTTAAAGAAGGATGTTTCTTGCTTAAATTATTTCGCACTTCTTATGTCATTTTTGTTTACATATGATAAACAAGTGGTGATTGTGATAGGTGTATTAGGTAAGTTTGATATCTGAATTTGATTGTATCACAATAAATCATCAAGTAATTCAATAGTATAATCATCAGTCTTTAAAATGTTTGGCCACATTGTGAAATATGAAAGTGCATAAAATTACGTTTGGTATTCTGTCCAAAGAAACCCTTACTTTATAAGCTATCATTGAGAAACTGTTTCAATTGGCCAAAAGCACATTCAGTCATAGCTCTTTTGTAAGCATGTATTCTATTATGTTTTTCTTGTGGCAACTGAGGATTTTTAAATATAACCATTAACCAAGGTGAAATACCATAGCCATTATCTACGAGAATAGCTGAAGCTCTATTCGATTCGAACATGAAATAGTATAAACTGGATTGTTTAGGTATATGACCATCGTGTACAGAACCTGGCCAACGAATATCCACGCTAGTGAAAATGCAATCCGAATCACAAGTCACCTGAAAATTTATAGATGGAAAATTTTTTCTATTTATGTATTCATCTCCAAAATGACTGTTTTACTATTTGCACCTGAGTACAATCGATAGCACTAATTACAGCAGGAAATTTAAACTTCTGACTCCATTTCAATTTAGCTTCCATGATTTCTGCAGCTATCTTTAGGAATTTTATCCAGCCATTTGCTTTTGCACTGATTTTGGATGAAACAAATTTCACTGTCTTACATACAATAGTGCGATGTATGCAATGATCTTCCCCAACTACTGTTTGAAATCCTGGATCACTTAAGTAACTTAAAAATATTCCCATATTCTGTTTCAAAGACACGTACGTCTCTCTTCATATTCTCCAAGAAACAATTTGGGTAATCCTGTATTTTAGCATGCTAAATTATATCCCTTATGAAGCTACTGTATTTTAGCTAAATTATTTTCTCATAATAAATTGTTTTATTAGTGCTTTACAGTGCTGAATAACTTTATGTAAAATAAAATACCATTCATTGTTACAGTTCAATAATTGACCAATATAGACACACAAATCTTCAATAATAGACTAATAACTGTAAATGAGAAATGATCTATAACAAACTGTGCCTGAAGGAGAGCAAACATGATAAGGGTCGAGGGGAAAAAAAATAAGTCGAGGGGTATTACAAGAAAATAATTTAGCATGCTAAAATTAAATAGCTTCATAAGGGATAAAATTTAGCATGCTTAAAATACAGTAGCTTCATAAGGGATAAAATTTAGCATGCTTAAAATACAGGTTTACTCAGATTTGAAATATACTTTACATTTTCTTCAGAGAAACGATATAAATTTTTATAACCATTGGTTGTTGACGTCTTTTCTCATACTTTTTAACTTTTCATGCCACCATTAACTTCGCAATATCAATATTTAGGGTCAAAATATCATGAAAAGAGAGAATACCTTAGCTTGTCCTTCCCCTCACTTTAAAAATATATACTTAAAGAATTAAGCAAAAGCTCGGTTTTACTCACACAATTTTAAGCAAATGCTAAGAAGAATCCTAAAAATAAGCAATGCTTATTCTTTCACGCAAAAGCAAATGCTGTATTTTTTATTAATCCCAAATCAAGCATTTGCTTTAAAAATTATAGAAATCTTAAGCAAAATCATTTTTATTCACTTGGCCCAATAAGTATTGAACATATATATATTTATACAGTGGTGAGCTGTCAAAATTTTAACAACCAGTTCCCTATTCTGACTCGCAACATGACCATGGTGCTGTAGTTACAAGTTTTGAAGTTGTTCAGCTGTTATTTCGTTTCCTGCCGAAACGTTCATTAGTGAATAATAGTCAGTAAAACTAGGGCGAGAGGCAAGGAGCTAACAAAAAACGAGCGTTAAATAAGAAAAAATTCTATGAACTGATCTAATAAAACAAATAAAAATATATGCTTTTTATCTTTTTTCAATAAATCACCTTTTCTACTCCAAGAATCCAACTCGATATTAGGGATTAAAATGAATTCAACACGATTAATTTACACCACATATTTAATTTGTCACTAGAAAAAATCCATTTAGCTAATTATTGTGCTAATAAATGTCACAGAACAAAAGGCTCTAAATTATTAATACACTGCCGAAATTTTTCTCAATAATTAAAATTCGGTATTTTTATTATATATCTTGAAATTATCGGCATACTTGAAGATTACAAAGGAAAGCCAACATCTTTGCAGGTGTCATCTATGCATGTCAAAGGAAGCCGACAGTATTAAGACTAGTATAAAAAGGATCAAGATAAATTCATATACTAAATTTGTAAATCATTTTCAAAATTAACTCTTTTTGCTATATACGATTAATTTATGTGATATTTTAATGTTCTGGATTATATTTTATTCAATTGTAATATTATATTACTGTAACAAAATTCAACACTGGGAAATAATTCTTATGAAACCAAACATCCATTGGGTTCGAATAATGAATCAAGCAGGCTTGGCTTTCTATAGAAATTTTTAACAACCGGTTCTAAATTTGCTTCAAAATTTAACAACTGGTTCGCACGAACCGGCTGCAGCTCACCACTGTGTGTGTGTGTGTGTATATTATATATATATATATATATGCCATTAAAAAAGTAATGGATGGTTGCAAGCAGGGCCTGAGAAAGGTGAGATGGGACCCAGGTCAGTCACAAATGTGGGGCCCCACCACACTCGGAAAGCCATACAAATATATGAATAAAAAACCGTTAGAATAAATTTTGGGGGCCAGGGCCAAGTGGCCCTGCTGACCCCTCTTATCAGGCTCTGGTTGCAAGACTAAATTGATCCTAATATTCATTAAAATGCATCGATAATTCTCACTGGAAACTTCGAGATATAAGCTAACAAAGGTATCACATGAAACAGCCAATATGCAAACTACTTAAAAGAAATCTTGATAATACTCACCGTTAATGTTTCTTGATATCACATAAGAGAACATGACACCAGTTGTGTGGAAAACTGCAAACATGCCTCTGAGACAACATGAGAATCAAATCTGAAAATGTGTACAATAATTTCATGATGAATAATATTTCCGATACCATGAGTACATATCCACTTAATAATTCCAGAGAAAGTCGTTTATTTTGCGGTAATACCGTAGCACGTATTTAATTTTTTTATACAAATTAGCGCTGCGATCGATGTTGACCAAGAACTTCTGTTCCTCTTAATGTTTATTCAAAACCATCCGACTAGTATTTATTCATTACGTAATATCAATTAAACCAACTCAATCATTGCTCTGACTAAAGTTTTCGATAAAGGGTTGCCAACATTAAAGACGGCGAGACCAGGAGCATTGTCTGAATTTGAGTAAACCTTATCAATATATTTTCATTTATTAAAATATCATTTAATCAGTTATGCATAAGCTTTAATGAGATTAAAATATGTGGAAAATTAGATCGATTAAACTGGTATATCTACGGTCAAATAGGCACTGTTGGCTACCCTGATCATATGCTACAAATTCTAGAACACTTGAGAATAATAAAAATGTAAGAGGAAATGATATAAATTTCACCTCTTCACCAATGTGATATAATACCAACTTTTACCTTAAAACATAACACTTACACATCCATTCGACTAATTAATAACCATTTTCATGTCTAAACTTTACTCAGTCCGCCCAAAATACACGTGGTTTACTTTGAACTGATTTCGACACGGAAAAACAATTGCATAGACCCTATATAAAGGTTCCTCCCAATTAATGCACAGCTAAGATTATGGCGCCATTAAATTGAGACAAGCGATCAACAACTTTGTTTAATTAAGACTTCTGATTTCACAAAAAGCTATGAACTATGCATCGGAAAGGATAATTAGAATTTGAGACACAAAACGGCTCGAAAATCAAATATGGTCATACAGCAATATTAATGCGATAAGGCAAACTTGATCCAGCGTGCCGCTAAAAATAAAATTAACTTTTCGCTTAATTCTAAGTAATTTAAAACCGACAATCGATCATCAAAATCAATGAATTAACACACCCGAAACACGAGGCCGACGTTATCTCTATAAGTAGTAAGAGAAAGTCCCTTACCTGTTCACGACGTTTCCTATACAGGCTATACAGTCCAATAACCACAATGAACTTCACCGTGACTCCATCGAACTCCAACTCAGAGATCCGCATTCTCGGAATTCTTTTGTTTTCTTGGCTGTTCCAGCTGTTCCCGCTGTTCCGTCGTTTTCGACTCGTTTAGATCAAATCTTTTCCAGTGATGTTACAGAAAAGTCCGGAAAACCTTTTCTTTTTATTTTTTTTACAATAAATACATATTACACAATATATTTAAGATCTTATTTACTTTGGTTACTGCTAAGATTGTTTACGTTCACAACAATTACGTATCCATACATCAATATTTCCAAGTTCAAACTGAATTATGACTTTCTTGTTTGATTTCTCGAAAATTGCTACTCCTACGATAAAAATATAAAGGAAAAGAAATGTTCTATTTTAATAAATATCCCGGAAAATGTCCCAGGTTCGATTCCCATAAGTTTACGCGGGATTTTCGATTTTTCAAAGTACAAGTATATTTCCTTATTTATCAAAATACCTAAATATGGACCGACTTTCTTCGTTTTTACTTTATTTGACGGTTAAAACTGTATCCTATCTTTTTATTGCTATGTTTACATGTTACACGGTAGAAATTTTCAGAAATAGGCATCCTTTTTCGAAATGTGGATTTTTCGTACTCTTTCCGGGTGTTGCCAATGCAACCATAATTATTGCCTCCGATTCAATTAGTCTCAATTAAGCCTTCAAATAGACCAGTGGTTCTCAACTGGGATGACATGACACCCCAGGCAACGGTTATTAAGGGGTGACGCGAATATTTGATAAATTCACAATGTATCATATTCTGGTTTATAAACATAAATAAAACCAAGAGAATAAACACTCGTGCTTATTTTAATTCCAGAATTTTATCTTTATATGGTAGGGAAAGCCAAATTTATCTTTAAAGGTGACTTGAAGATAATGGAATGTAAACGGGGTGACGCATAACTGAATGAACTGAACAAAGGGTGACGTAGGCAAAAAAGGTTGAGAACCACTGAATAAGATGAAAGAATGGTGTTATTCGCGTCTAAATTTTGTTTAAGCATCGAAATTATCGTTGTAACAAATTCACTCGTTATACATAGAAACGTAACCAGTTACTAATGATTATTTAGGGAAGTGCGTGTGGGAATTGAGAACGATTGACCAAAACAACTGATTCTTCTTTCATCTTATGGATACTGGGATCTTACCTTATTCATAATTAAAATGATTATATTCTACATTTTTAATGTTTATTAACATAAATAGGCCCATGCATCTAGTTTACATTTACCAGAGCCATGGTTCAATCATGGGCAACTATAAGTTGACTTTTCAAGGGTTTCTTCCTTACAAGACATCAAAGTTAAGGTGACCATTCGTACTGATTTCGTCAGTACAGTACTGAAAATAAACTGTCTGTACTGATAAAAAAAATTGTACTGATTTGTACTGAATTTCGTGGGATAGTACTTATTTGTACTGATAAAGTAAAACTAAAAAAACATAAGCGCGAAAAGTAAAGCACAGAAAATGCAGCAAAAAAGAACAAACCCAGTGACACTTGGTCCAGTATCCAGTGTTGTAAACTAATAACGTTTTCAGCCTCTGTACTCAGTGAACACTGAGACTGAGTGTATATCCATCACTGTCTTTCTCATTACAATAAAAGTGATGGATATACACAGAGGGCATACTAGTGCTGCCCAAATTCATATGCTGAAAATGCCATGAACAGAACACTTGCTTCTGGCATTAAATATCCCTATGTGTGTAAATAGCGTAAATAGTAACTAGTGCGGGATTTGCAACCAATCGATCGCGATCGACCAATTGATCTTTGGCCCTTCTGAAGTCAATCATGGGAGTTTTTCCTCAGCGCTGTAACTTTTTACTGGATCAAGTGAGATGTGTTGAGAAGTTATCGATTTCGAACCTAGTCTGATTTTTTCATCTAACTATGCAGGTGATTTTATGATTTGGTTGTATAATAATCATTGTAATTATTAGATTTTTTGCTGTGTAACCATATTTCCCCCTCCTCTCCCTGCTAGACACATGCTCTCGATGTATTCAACATTCCTCGAAGTAGTTCTTTGTCCAGGAAAGGTTAGAGACCCCTGAACTAGTGTATCATCATCTGATCCGAAAACAAGAAATAACAAATAATCACAAAGAAAATACATTTGTTTTGACATTTAACAAAGGTTAGTAAAATTTAAATTCTTTTGTACAATAAATTATATATTTCAACTTTTCCAATGTAATTATAAATAAAAGAATACCTATAATAAAACTTAAAAAATTGACTTTTGCAGAATGAGTTTGAAAAGAAGAAAATGTACCTTCAATGAAAAATTGAAAAAAGAATTTGCATTTATTAAGTGTGTTTCTAAGAACGAAGATAGTGAAGTTTTATGTAAAATCTGTGGGACAAAATTTTCAGTAGCTAATGCAGGTTCAGATATAACAAAACATACTGAAATGAAAAATCATAAGGAAGTTTTAGATATTGCATCCACCTCGACAGCCATAACTTCGTTTTTTAATAAAAGAAATATAGCAAATTTCATTGTGCAAGGACAAAGATGGAAGCAGTGATTGTAAATGTAATTTGCCCATTTGTAATACAAACATTACGAAACAAGCTTGAGTAAGAAGAATATGTAACCATTTCCACTGATGCTTCAAATCTTAAAGAAGTTAAATTGTTTCCTTTATTAGTGCGATATTTTAATATTGAACATGGAATTAGAACTAAGACTTTAGAGTTTTGTTCTCTACCTGGAGAAACTTCGCAGGAAATTTTTCAATTTATTATGGGCGTGTTGAACAAAGAAGGGATTACCACTAAAATTATTGCATTAAGTGCTAACTTTGCTGGAAAATAAGGAAAAGGCACAGAAAATGTATATCGAAAACCACAAGGGGCACTTCAAAAAAAAATTATCAGTATTGGTTGTTCAGCACATATTGTGCACAATGCAATGCCAGTTGCCGCTGGTATGATGCCTATAGACATTGAAGTAATAGTATATAAAATATATCAATATTTTGAAATATACAAAGGGTTGAAAATTTTAAATCATTTTGCGAAGAAGCTACCATAGATTATAAAAGATTATTAGGATATACTAAAACACTTTGGTTGGCATTATTACCAGCAGTAGAATGCATTTTAACATTATTTGGACCACTGAAATCTTATTTTTTATCGCAAGACAAAGTGCCAGTAGTTTTGTTAAATATTTTTAATAACGAAACTGCGAAAGTATTTCTATATTTTATACACAACCAAGCAGTTCTTTTTCAACAAACAGTGTTGGAAATTAAAAAATCTAGTCGAAGTAATAGAGGCAGTGTCGGATTTAAAGTTTAAATTGAAAACAAGATTGGATTCAGAATTTTGCCCAATTGCAATAAAAAGTCTGATCACAGAATTGGAGGAATCAAGTCCAAATGTAAGAAAAAATTTTTATAAGTCTGTAAAACTGTTTTATGAAACCAGTTTAGTATACCTGGAAGAGTGGACTGAACCAATGAATGATTTTCTCATTTTCAACTGAACTAAAACTTGAATGGTCACAAATTGAAAAATGTGTAATCTTTTTAAAACAAAATTTTGAAATAGATTAAATGATGGGGATTTATTTAATGAATTCAAAAGGATTAATATCTACTGCTCTGAGGAAATAATTTATAGATGGGTTCAAAATAAATTATAAAACAGATAAGAGATGGATGGAAATTTTTAAACATTTCATAAACAATTCCATTTCTTATAAGAATATATCAAAGTTGGTCGAATTTAGTCTAGCTTTGTCTGGAAGCAATGCAGATGTGGAAAGAGTGTTCTCGTTAATGAACGATTTGTGGACCCCAGAGAAGTCGCAAATAAGAGTAGAAACTGTTAAAGCTGAATTAATTGCTAAGTACAACTTGAATTATACATGCAATGAGTTCCATGATGTAATTGCAAAAAAGGAAAATGTACTCAAGGCAATACATGAAAGTAATAAATATAAAATAAAATAATACTGTGTAATGTTTTATTTATAATATGAAAATTCCCTTAAATTAGTGCGTTTATCACCAGTATTTCAATAAAATCCCCCCCTCCCATTCTCAGCAACTTCAGGAAACGTACAGTACGTTTTTTTTATTATCCACTGTCTTTTATTAAGTACATATCTAAAACTGCCTTAAAATGTGCAATTCTCTTTACTTATTTTCAAAAATTTCTCCTGGACCCCCATACCTGGAGGGTATTCCAGACCCCAGGATTTTGAGTCCCGCTTTCAGTTCAGAATAATATGGTCACCCTAAGCATACTGATTGCTGATCTCAACAATATGATCACCTTAATCAAAGTCAACATTTCAAAGTGCTACGAACAAGAAAATTTACAGAAGAAATTTTGTGTAAAGTACTTTTGGATGCATATTCATTGCATAATAATCTCTCTATACTATTGAGAAAAATGGGGGTTGGTGAGTGTAGCGAGCAGGAGCAATATTTTGAAAGATCTATAATGAAAATTCATTTAATAGTAATGGCAAAATTTGTTTACATCATTGCTATCTATTTTATTCTATTTTTTGGATTAGTTCATTGTCAATTGCTTGACTGATTTCTGCAAGAAAGGATTTGCTCTTTAAGTAGACTGAAAACTACCATAGGAGAAGGCAGGGGAATGCCGATCACTTAAGCGGAAATGGCTGCAAGATGAAGAGGATTAACCTAAAATGAGTTTCTTTAAGACAGTATGTTCAGGAAAAAGGCCTTAATTTCATTGATTTTATTACATTTATGAAATTTTAAAATTAACATTGCCTAATATGAAAAAGGAAAATTTGTGTTTGATCAGTATTCCCCACCTAGGTAAGGTAGTACCTATCAACCAATGGGCAATACCGATCAATACTTTTGTTTTATGCTACATAAAGCATGGACCCAGTGACCACATGACATGCAGTGCCACTACATCTGTTTTGATTTCCGCTTCACCACATACCAAGCAATTTTCAGCATCGGTTATGTCATCACACAGATTCTCTGCCTTGTCATCCTCTTCTGCCTCAGAGGAACTTTCAAAAGTGATGTTACAACGACAGGTTTTCTTCTTACTCGGCTTCATTATTTTCTTCTTTTTGGCAGTTGCTTTTCCTTCCATAACCTCTGCCTTTTTCCAAGCTCTTTTTTCTTTGGCTTCATTCAAGCATTGTTTTTTTCCCTTCATTTCTTCTAAGCGCTCTTTCTGAGGGGTTCAGGTAAATATTTCTGAGTGCAGTTTCTTTCGACCTGGTCAGCTTGTTGCACCATTTTGCTGACGTGGGTCATATGTGAAACATCCAAAATAGTCACAACAGTGTTTGAAGGTCCAGCGACAGGTTCATTGTTACTGGAAGGATGTAATGACTGCCGATGGGTATCAGAAGCTGGATCTCATTGCACATTTCCATCAGCTGATGAATCAATCACAGGTTTTTCATCTGACTCTGAGCCCACAACTACTACCATGGTGGTACTAGCCTGCAGAAAATCTTCATAACTAAAAACTTACTGGTCAAAGGGAAAAACACATTTCTTTTAAAATCTGATACAGCCTTCCGTGGGTATTTGTTTAAAATCAGCCACCAAAACTTTTTGAGGTTATTAACTGATTTCAAAACTGTGCTGATTCGTGCGGTAGATCCTACAGTTAAGCATAGTATATAAGCGAAAAACACTGAATTTCTAAAAAGTTGACTTACCTTGATTTTAATGAATGTTGAATGTTACATACACAATACTGAAATACATAAATCAGTGATAACTGCAAAGAAAATGACTTCACAGGTGATCTCTCGCTTTGTGTGATATTATTGGGTTTGTTGACAGACTGCAGCAGTAATCAATCACTATCAATTTTTGGTTGGCCAACAGTTTAGTTGGTTTGATGAGAACCCATTGTAGTCATTGAACCACGCGCACATCCAACTATTTAGTTGGACCAACTAAAAAGTTGTTACCTGCTGTCAACTCCCTTCAACTGAACAGTTGGATGACTCAGACATAACACACAGGCTTAAACACGTCTAAGCCCACTGTTGACTAAACAGTCGGCTCTGTCCTCATTCTTGGCTTGTCATTCGGGGTAGGCATGCACTATTGAAACATGTTTCACGGACTGCAGTGGTAATTGGGTGGAAAAATTAATTGAATGTATTGCAGAAAGGCATTCTTATATGATAAAAGCAAAAAGGAGTATTCCAGCCGCAATATAAAAGAAAAATTTTGGAATGAAATGTGTGAAATTATGACGCCGAATTGGAGCGAACTGACATCAGAGAAGAGATCAAATAAAGGTAAGTAGATAATTATATATTATTTTATAATATTTAGCAATAACTATATTTTTATATTCAAATTTGTGTACAGATATACTTGTCATAATCAGTTAAAAATTACTTACAAAGCAGTACCCTCACATAATTACCAAGTAAAAACACAATACAAAATTTAATAGACATACAAAATAGTCATACAAACAAAAATGAGTTAGATTTTATCATATTGCCAGGGAATTGATCCTACTGGTGAAGTGAAGTATCTAGCAAAATAAACTCATACATCTGCTCCTCCAGTACCAGCTGGAATTCTGCTAGGGTTAAGACTTTGCAGTGAACATGAGTATAAGGTGTCTTCAAAATGAACGCCATCTTTTTTGTGCACAAAATTGTGGAGCATGCAACAAGTTTTAATAATGATTATACAAAATTCAGTATTCACATTCACATTCTATGATAAATTCTCCATTTTTTTGATAATATTCCAAATGTACACTCTACCATTCGCCGTGCTCTTGTAAGCCAGTAATTGAATATGCACTTCTAATAAGAAAGGTCCCTTTTAGCGTAAGGATGTAAAACATGCTTCGATAAACTGAATGCCTCGTACCTTACAATAACAAATGGCATAGGCCTGCCATCGTAATTTGGTAGGTCTACTAGCAGGTATATTTAATTGATTTTGTTCAAGCCTTTTACTTAAATTTGATTGTTTGAATACATGTGAATCGCTAGATCCTCCATAAGCTCCAATGTCTACAGCGATGAAGCAGTAATCAGCATGATCCCTTTTACGTTTCATTTTTCTAAGTCTGATAACTAAGGCACAAAAACATGCTACCTCGCCAAGATCCATTCTGAAACTGACAAGATTTTAAAGGAAAGGATAGTTGGCCAACTGTTTAGTCTGCAGTATGTGCCGACCTCTAGTTGTAGTTGGCTAGTGCATGCAGATTGTTGTTTTCCAACTGAACTGTTGGACAACTAAAAATTTATCCCTCTGCCTTTGCCTCTACAATGATGATCGGTATTACCCACTGATAGGCATTCCCCTGCCTTCCTCTAAGGTGTTATGCCTGGAAATATCAAGGAACATACATGCTTAGTGTCTTTCTTCATGGTTTGCGTTACATATATAAGCCAACATGGATCAATTTTTGGATATTGACAACTTTATGTAGCTATATCCATAGTAAAGTCACGTCAGGGTATGAAAATACAAATAACTGGAAGTGTTAATAAACCAGAAAATAACATAGACGTAGGCAGTGCACCTGCCTTCTAACCCAAAGGTTGCAGGTTCGAATCCCACTTCAGGCATGGATGTTGTGATTCATTCTACCTGCAGACAAGCCTTTGGCTTTGCAGGGAAGGCATCACTAAAAAAAATAATAATATAGTTTATAATGAAGTGTTAACTTAATTTTCTTTTAAATTTATTATTTTTGTTAATTTGCTGTTAAAAATTAAACATACATTCCATATCAAATGCATTTATTTAATTCATTTTCAAAACATATTTCCGTTATATTTATCTAAATCCAACACATGGTAGGAACAAAGTGACTGCAAGCAAAGGGGGGTTGGCGAGCAGGAGCAAGCAGGGGGCTTGCTCCTAGTCTATATTATAAATGGCATGAGATTCTTTCTTGTTTATTTTCTTGTCTACACACTTTTGCAGCCACTCTTTAGATTCGATTTAAGATAATTTCTGAGGAGGTAGAGTTTTAAATTTGGCAGGAATGCATGAATCACACATTAAAAGGCAATGACGAAAAAATCCAGAAAAAAAGACTCATGATCGACTCCAGGTGATAGTTTCTGTTTCCTGTAAGATAACACATAAAATCTGATCTTTGAATGTGCAGGCTTTCACTATTTTGCAAATTAAAATTAGAAAAAACTGACTTACAATCTCTGCACATCGACTGTTTTAAAGGGGAACGTACAAGGTTTCTTATTCTTATCGTACATTTTCACTTTCCTTTTGAAATTACTCATATTTAACAAATATGTGACAAATTTTGACCAAATATTGCGCTTTTATTGATAAGTTTCCTGGACAACGAATATCATTGCTGAGACTCAAGATTCCCATTATTGCCTCAATATTCATACATCATATGATAGAAATACGAAGCATTTACATCAGTGATTCTCAACCTTTTTTGCTTGCGTCACCCTATATGCAGTTCATTCAGTATGCCTCACCCCATTTACAGTTCTATTATCTTCAAGTCACCTTTAAAATTTAATTGGATTTTCCTTACCACATAGAGATAAAATTCTGGCATTTAAATAAGCACAAGTGTTTATTCTCCTGGTTTTATTTATGCTTATAAGTCAGAATATGATGCATTGTGAATTTATCAAATATTTGCGTCACCCCTCAATAACCGTTGCATCACCCTGGGGTGTTATGTTACCCCAGTTGAGAACCACTGATAATGGGTAGGCATTTTGCCCCCCCCCCCCCCATGAAAAAAATTCTGCGGGCGCCCATGGTTGTTAACTTTCTCAATTTACACAATATCAATCACATTTCATTTATAAACTCCATTTCTGAAAATTATGTATTAAAATGAATTTGATTGTATCTATTGTAGGTTATTCGCTATTGATAAAAATATCTTGCCTTCATTGGAGCAGAAATGTTCATTTTCGTATATTCAAAGTATTCGTTACAATAAAACCTCACATAGCGCGGTAGTTGCGTTCCTTGAAATCTTGTGAAATCGCGTTATATGAAGCATTAAGTTAATAGGAAATAGGGAGTTAGGTTCTTGGATCTCATATTTTATACATCTTTTAGAATAATGTTTTGACCGGTAAGTAAAATAATACTGTATTTATTCGCACAATCCACGCTATCAGGTAATTCACGCAACCTTATTTCTCGATGTGGAATTAAGAAATAATTATACTAATAATAGCCCATGTCTGTCAGCCCGTTGGTTGGTCATGCTATTGAATAGGTATATGGTGGCGAATTATCGTTTAACGCGAATAACTCGAGATAAAACTCTAAATGTGTTAAATAAATAAATAAATTTGGTAGGCGCGCTCGATTCACATATTTTTAGGTGATGACGAAAATAAATCTCGATCCTGGATTCGACTCCAAGGAAAACATTTCCATTTCCCATAAGGTAACATGTAAAAATCGACTTTCTTTCCTTTTGAGATGAAAATTATAAAGAATTAACCTACGATTTTCGGATTTGAACCATTTTGGAGAAAAAAATTAGTTTCTTATTCTGTTCATCTTTTTCCGCCTACAGTTCGAAATCGCTCGTGTTAAACATTTAATTCACGTAGTTTTGGGAAATCTTGCCATTTTAACGGGATGTTGCCTTGCCTAACAATTACACTGGTAGATCTCAAAATCCAATTGTTATTTCAACCCTTATGGGTGTAAGCGTGCTTTGAATGCTTTTAATACGAGGGGGGAGGGAGTGCGGGAGGGGGAGAGATTAGATTAGATATCGTCTTTATTTGGGACGAAATTGTGACCTCCTAACCCCTAAGTGAGGGAGAGAGAGGGGGATGGAGAGAGGGCGGGAGATAGAGGGGGAGAGAGGGATGGAGGGGAAGAGAGAGAGAGATGGAGGGAGGGAGAGGGAGCGAGGGGGAGGCAACTATTTCAAGTTTAACTAAAGATAGCCTGTCATATTGACGGGCTTTTATACTAGTAATATAATAATACTTCACGCACCCAAAGTTTTTGTCACCTTTTTTGTTTCACGGCACACCTTCGGGTTCGTTCGATCCTCAAGGCACAACTAATCAAATTTCATGCCGATATAGTGTAGAACACTTTTATCGCTAACTATAAACAGCAGTAAGAGAAATCTCACTTTTTCTATATATGTAGATGGGAGAAATTATGACTAAAACGATTCACTTTCATTTTGGAGATGAGAATTATAACTAACGAGGAACGTAATGGAGAATAGATGAAAATAATGTACGCTATTGTCCACAGAGTAACGTGAATAATAAAATATTCATGAATTTATCATAAACAGTAGAAAAACTGCAAAATTTTCGTATCGCAACATCACAGTTACATACAAAACCGTGGAGATCGCCTTACCCGAAACTGTTCCGTATGAATTACTTTCTCCAAGTAACTGAAACAGTGTAACAAAATCGGCCATAAAGTATCACTGTTTATAAAAAATGTATTTTCTGTGGTCGAAACTGGAGGATAATAAAAAGCAGTAATATCCTTCCTTTATTTTTAACGTAAAATATACCGCGGCACATGAAGGGCTTTATCGCGGCAGACCGGTTGCGGAGCTCTGCCCTATCAGCACAATATGAGAAGCACACATACGAATCTCTCGACGCAACATTTTTATAAGGTTAAATAATTCCATTAATCAATTTGTCTGTATTTTTTATTTTAAATCGTTTAATTTGAAGTTCTTATCACTTATAGTTTACGAGAAATTTAAAGGTTAACTTTGGCTTTCCCAACCGCGTCTTCTGAGGTTTGGTAGGGAAATGTATAACGAGTCTTTGAATTCGCGCTATGTGGGGTTTAACTGTATTTAAAATTCACAGTAGTAGAAATAAACTTCACGAGCCTTTATTTAATTTTCAACCGCGAAAAAGCGAATAAGGATATCGCGGAAGAAGAAACTAATCGCATATAGGAACCGCGAAAAAGCAAAACAATCGAAACACAAGGTCCCCATATACACACAAAAATAAGAGTTTTTGCCAATAAATTACCTACAACCAGCTCCCACCCCTCCTTTTCACGCAAAATATATAAAGAGATTACTTATTAACTGCTACTGCATCTTCTTGACACCGCCAAAAGAGACCTTTGTGCCTTCAATCGCAATTCTTTAATGAATACCCATGAATACCTGGCTACTGATTTGCTGACTACTGGATATTTTGGAAATTTGATTTATTAGCATTTATTTATAAGAAATTGGAAGTAATGATAATATAAACCTTATATAATTATATTACATATGTAACTCATATTAAATTAATGAATAGCTACATAAAAGAAATTTGAACTCGTAAGTAATGATAGAGTAATCTTTGTAGAAATTTACATCGATATCAAATTAAACAAAACCTCATACAATCTGGGAAATTCAAAATTAAACGAATAAAAAATTGTTTAACAGGCAACTAAATTTAATTATAAAATTCAAAATAAATTGAAAGAAAACTCCAATAAATTTCTTCCCAATCATTGTCATGAACAAACTGACTAACCTGCATTGTTTTCTTTATTATAGGTTGAAAGTCGTCATCACTACTGCTAAGGGTATTAATAGTTAGAATTTTTTCGTAATTCACTTTCCACTCGAGGATCTTTGGCAGCAAATTTTGTGTTGCTCGTTCCCACAAACTTGGTGATCAAGATTTTTTATTTTTTTGTGCTTGTAAATTTCCTGGTATTGAGCAATTAAAAGATTATAATTTTTAAAATTGACAAAGAGACCCAGTACTAATCAAGGGATGGTCGTATTTTCTTGACCATGTACATCAAAGTACCGTGTAAATCAAGGGATAGTTGTATACCTCTTTAGAACTCAAACCATGGAAAACTACCAATTAGGAATTGATAGGGAGTCTATTTAATATGATGCACTTGTACAGCAAAAACGCTTTTTCTCATTAATTACCTTTTAACCTGCAGGCATGGGCAGATTTATCACCGTGTCTCCCATATGCACTAAGTGTATTGCTGCCCCTTATATTAAGAATCATAAAATCTTTATTTACTATATAGAGATTTAAACATTTATATATTGGTATGTTTATTATATTTATTACAATTTATAATACCATACACTCAGTGGCGTCATACAGGCTGTTTGGCCGAACCAGTTGTTAAAAATGTAATTAGCCACCGAACCTGTTGTAAACTGCTTGTGAATCTTCAAATTTCTCTTGGAAGTTACATAGAGATTCTGAAGTACATACCTATCATATAAGTGAAAATCAACTTGAATTAAGGATTTTATTGAAAAATAAAGGTTTTACTATCATAATTTTACCAAAATAATAAGAATTTGTGTTTTAAATTTTATAGATCACTTTTTCATCATAGTTTTGTTGGCCATAGGTTGCCAACCCTGTTATAGACAGTTAAAGAGTTGGTGCATCAACAATGAAAACAGATTAAGGCCAGATTAAGGCACTCAGGAATCAAGATGCAAACATTTTTCACAAACAACCTCCTCATTTCCCACACTCTTTGGAGCCCTCGTGGGATACTGGTGAACCTGCATCCTGGTTAATCCACCATTATAAGAGATGGAGGCATTAGAAGATGAAAGAGCAAGAAATGTTAAAGAAAATTTTGTATCTGTTGATGCAGAATATGAGTAGGAATAGAAAATAAATGGTTTATATATCACTACTCAAGGAAATCAATTTTTAAACAATAATTTACACAAAAAGAACACTTAAAAGGAAGCACAACTTTTTTATTCTCTTTCTATTTATCATATCCACTTCTAATAAAAAACTGTAATATCACAGTTAAAATAATTCAATTTGAAAGACTAGGAAGTTAAAAAATCCTAGTTAATACTACCATCTACTCCACGATGCTGGCTTCAGTTTGGTCATATATGTGCAGTTTATGAAACTGAGGAAATCCCATTTTCTAGTAAGCCACAAAGTTGGCTCACCGAGGATTTAGAATTGCGTAAAAATGCGCAATATATATCCCCATTCTAGAGAAAAAGAAAATTTAAATTAACAATATTACAAAATATCAAGATAATTACTTTATTAATGTCAACATATCAACATTTACACAATTATTAGAAATTATTATTTTCATATACGCAATAATTCACCAGAGCCAAGGAAGCACTCCAGCAAAGTATAGCAGTGTAAGCCAAGTAATCAATGCTATAAAATTACTTTCATTGACTTGATATTTAATCTTTTATTTCATTAATCTCTAAATCATTCTGATAAATTAAATAAATCATTTATGTGAATTCTATCACGCCATTGTTGGTATACACAAAAAGTTAAACTGTCAAGTGGTATGGAAATAAAAAATGGCTAATAAAAATACACCATTTAGCCAACAAAAATGGAAAAAGCAACTAAAAATTAACAAAATAATTTATCAATATAATAATATCTAATGAATCCATAGATTTATTTGTAGATGAAATGTACTGACAAATGTCTGTGTATACATTGCACCAAGAGGTTTGACAATGCTTTCATCAAGTTAATGGGTGGAACAATTGATAAGCCTCAATCTATTTGAGCAAATTCAAAAATACCTAATTTTATTTACACAGCTTGAGTTAAGTCTTTCCAGCAGAGATTTAAATCTTATGTGATAAAGGTTAAAAAATTTTTTATACAAATATTGTTTTTTAATGGTAAAATGATTCAAATTGTTTAGAAAACTGCATAAGCAATTAAAAAGCAACTAGTAGTCCGTTGCAGCTTCGCCAGCAATTTTATAAAAAAACACGGAATGTATAAAATATTATAACCATTTCTTTTTATATTCTCCCTCCCTCCCTCTCCATCTCCCTCCCCCTCTTTACCCCTCTCTCTCCCTCCCTCTCTCTCTCCCTCACACTCCCTCCTCTCTCACTCCCTCCCTCCCTCTCTCTCCCTATCTCGTATTAAAAACATTCAATGCATGCTTACACCCATAAGGATTGATTCAACAATAGGATTTTGAGGTCTAACAATATAATTAATTAAAATGGCAAGATTTGCATAAAATATGTAAATTAAACGTTTAACATGGAATACTTCGAACTGTGGGCGAAAAAAGATGAACAGAATAAGAAACTTTATAAATTTTTCTTCAAAATGGTTCAACTCCAAAGGTCATAGATTAATTCCTTCTAATTTTAATTTCCAAATGAATAAGATGCTGCACGTCGAAAAATCGTGTTTTACATGTTAAGTAATGGGAAATGGAAATGCCTCCCTTGGAGTCGAACCAAGGAATTTTTTCACGATTTAAATTCGTCATCACCTGAAAAAGTGTTAATCAAGCATCCCTGCCAAATTTCGAGTTTCTATCTTCATTACTTCTTGAGTTATTAGCTTTATGAATCTTAGCGTGACGGACACTAAGCAATTTATTATATAGATGGCTGCCATAATAGTACTTTAAAATTTTAGATACACACTTCTACTGTATTATTTAATCTCATAATGGGGAATTATGAAAGCTAACAATAGTGTGATAGTTTTGATTTGTTAGAAAAATTATCAAATTTGCCTAATGTCCAAAAACAAATTCATAAAAAAGAATTTTCTTCTGGCAGCCTGGTAGTTGAACTGTACATATGGTTTTTCATGACATTTTTAGAGCTATTGTAGATGCTCAAGCACCTATTTATTTTCTCAATTAAACTTTGACGTACCATATTTTCTGGTAGATAATACACATATCTATACAATAAAGTCAAAATCTAGAAAAAATGACCACCAGTGTTATACATAGGAAAACAAGTAAATACTTAAAAGGTCTATTTTAAAAAACAATTTTTATTTACACTCATTATTATGATCAGTGCTGGATTTGCCTGTCAATTACTACAGCCAAAAGGGTGCATGGATGGACTTTTACAGCAAGTTTGTGCCCGATGTTTGCATTAATCATGTTTTTTGATTATTCGTGGCTTCCTCTTACATCCATTAGGCCGGATAATCAGGAGTTCAATCTAACAAGTAAAATGTAAAATACTGAATAATAATAATATAGGCGACTCCTGAGATTTGACAGTTTGAGATTCGACAAATTCGAGATTTAGACACAGCCGATCAAATTGGGAACTAGCTTACATGAAGCAATTTTCGTCCCGATCAACCACGCGAGGTTTAGTTTCAGTGTAGACAGTTATTTCTGCTCTAATTGTTTGAATTTGTGCTGATTTCACTCTTTTTTCTGTTAATCTTTTATTTAAATTTATTTATTTTATTGATTTATTTATAAATTTATCACGTGACATGATATCCAAAAGAAAACGTAATAGTGGTAATGAAGTGAATCAAATAAAAGATTGCATAAGACTCATAGTTATGAATTGAAATTAGAAATTTTAAAGTGTGTTGAGGAAGGTGAAAGCCATACTGAAATCGCACAATCGTTGGGAATGTGTTGTTCTACAGTCCTAGGCTGCAGACGGCCCGGTCCGGCTTGCGCGAGTCGTTTGTGACAAACAACTCGTGCGAGCTGGACCGGGCCATCTGTAGCACATCCCTGCATACATCTATATATACATACAACTATATATCGCAGCGAAATTAATATAAAAGTTATTAAAAAGCACAAAATAACTTGCAGTCTCGCCAGTTAATTTAAGGTTATGCAAACCTGCCCTTCTCTTAAATCTGTCAAACCAGCCATGACTTGCACTAAATGGAGGCTCATCAACAGAAATTTCATCCCTTTCCTTCAAATCATCATAGAGATCCTTGGCCTTTGCTCTAATCATGGTCTCACTAATAGGAATGTGTTCCTGACATTGATCATCTACCCAAAGTTTTAAAAGTTTTTCCATTTTAGAAATCACATCGCACCTAGGATTGTTGAACGATACATTCCCAACGATCGTGCAATTTCAGTATGGTTTTCACCTTTCTCAACATGCTTTAAAATTTCTAATACTACTCATTCCTCCATTTAAATAACATGGAAATGGATCAGGCAGATTTGATTTAATTTAGATTTTTAAATTACGTAAAATAATCACACAAACAAAAATTTATTTTTTCCTTTTTAGTGCAAAAAATAAGTTATACTTTTAAAATATTTATTATTTAATTTATTCATAATTTAATATTGTTGTATTAACATATTAGTAATGTTAGTTTATCTTTATATAACGTGAGGGGAGACTTAATAATTTTTTCCCTAGATGCGGGAACGTATCCCCCGATTATAACATGCAAGTCTACGGAAAACGGCATTCGACAATTTGAGATTCGACCACGTTTTCAGGAACACATCCCTGTCTAATCTCGGGAGTCACCTGTATTATTAATTGAATATTTTTCTTATCCTAAAGAAAGTAAAAAATTGAAAATTCCAAAGTTTCTCATAACAAAAATGAGAAAAGAACAACAATGCGTCAAGAACAACTACTAAATGCACTGAGTCTAATAGGCATAGATTATGATTTTGTTTAAAAAAATACATTTTTCTTTATAGATACGGAAATTTGCTGCCTCAAAAGTTTGGAAGATGAATTTGTGAGGATTATTTTTGTATTTTTTTTGAAAAAGTAAAAAATAAGATAACATTATTTTTGCAATAAAACTGTCTTAGTATATCATATTTTTCTTTATACCATCACAAACTATGAGGGCCTAGGGGTCCCAAGGGTCTTAATCCACCACTGATTATGATTCTTCGATTATTGTCCTTTTCGAAAAAATAATCACGATATTTTCCCTCATTCTGTTTAACGGCTTGGATGAATATAATTCGGCAAAATTGGATGACAATAAGCAGTTTTTCATTGCTAAAAACCTGATATTTTCAGGTTTAAAAGAGATTTACTGATAGATTTGGCCCATATAAAAAAATCAGCAGTTGATAAAATTTTATAAAAATAACTTTTTTATTATGTAAAAAGTTTACCCCTTTGCTGTAGAATAGTACAAAATGTAGAGTTGGAAGCTCAACTCTATCACAGTTAAAAATCCTATTGAAAAAAGCATGCACGAAAAATTTTCACTCTGCTAAAATAAATAGCTATGTATCTTCCCAAATTGTTATAGGATATGTTGGTGTAGGGTGTATGATGGCTGGCTCCTTGGATCAAACCACTAAAGGTATTCAAAGTTCTTCTGTGTAAACTATGGTCACTTTTTAATGCTAAGTCATAAGAAGGTTGAAAACATAAAAAATAGGTAAATTAATACAAAAGTTATTAAAAAAGACAAATGAGGTCAGGTATTTAAATTACAAGGCAATACACGATAGCTGTATCTACCTTTTAATTTACTCATTAAGGATCGTGCACACTTATCCTTCACATTGCATCGCCTCACTTCATGATCCGTCAAAACTGATGCCAGTGCACACTAGGGTCCAGCGACGTACGGCGGCGGATGGTTGTACGTGTGTTTTTAACAGTTTTCATCAAAATGTCATCGAGTTTGGATGAAGAGTTACTTGCAATTACAAGTTTAATATGTGAAGAGGAAGAAGAAGAAACTAAACCTAAGCGGCTATGGATACACAAAATGAATAGGAAAAGACCTTTACTTGGAGAATATCACCATCTTTTTCCAGACCTAACGAAGGATGATAGAGTTTTTACAATACTTTCTCATGAAATATGAAAAGTTTTGTGAACTGCTACATATGCTAGAGGTCCATATCAGTTGCCAAAAAAACAATATTTCGGCATGCGATAACAGCAGAAGAAAGACTTTCTGTATGCCTCAGGTACATCTTTTAAATAATGAAATTCTTTTTGCATATTTTCATCATGATGTGTGCGCGTGTAAAATTCGAGAACTAAGGTTTTAAGCAAAAGAAATTAATTTAAACAAAAATTATCGTAAGTACTTTAAATATTTACTGTAAATATTTCAATACAGATGAAGTTTTTAAAGAAAAAATAGTTGAGATATAACAACATAGGGGTCCATTAATAATTGCACTGTCGATAAGGTGGGTTTTCTTGACGTAGATCTGAATGTTTGCCTTGTTGAGATTCTCCACCGCTGTAAACATTGGTAACCATAGGTGTCTGGGATGCAATCCTGATGTTGAGGGTAATAGAGCAAGATCGGGTTGAGTGTATGTTGCTTGGAAAGGTAGGTTCTGTTGAGCAGGGCTATTGATGAATTAGTGAATGGGTTGAAGTTGAGAAATTCAGTTTGGGCTTTAGATCGTTGATAGGCTGTAGTTTGAAGGTGGGGGAGGAGGGTAATTTTTTTTGGGGATCAGAAGGATTTAAGTTTCTTATTTCAACAAAGGGATGTTACTAATCCCAATACTAAAGAAACCGACTCTGTGCAAGTGTGAAAGTATTTATTGCTGGACTGTGTATATTGTAAAAAGATGAAACAATATCCTCTTACTTGGTTTTCCAAATTGCTTACTTACGTCATAAAGCTCTTTGTACTCTTCAATTAATACAATGAGCTTCTCTTCTTCCATGACTGTATGCTCACTTTTAGTACCACTCATGTCAGACATGAGAACTCATGAACAATGCACTGAAACCTTCCAAGATCTCGACCAGCCGAATAAAGCCGAGTAATCACAAATTCACCGGAAGATGCTTCCATTGACATACAGCAGTCTGCACACTTGTTCATCGCATTGCATTCGGCATTGGAATTTGGCGGAAGGGATTCTCGAGTTGGAATGTCTTCCGTTGTTTGACTGAATGTAATGTGATGCAAAGGACAAGTGTGCGGACCCCCGTTTAAATACATGTATTTTATCCTCATGGCATTTTGACGCTGCGTGAAGCAACGGACAAGTGTGCACGATCCTTTAAGCAGTTTGTGTTCGATGTAATTAAATCTTATAATTATGACTTATTTGACTGTTTTCAATTAGAAAATTTAAATGAAAAATCAAATTATATTATTATGTAATATCTATACTAACCAGCAATAGGCCAAATTATGTCTTCCACAGGGGAATTTAATCATCATCATCATGGTAACCAAACATGTGAACACCTTCCACATATGCCCTGCAACAAAATCAAATACATTCATGTAGCAGTTCCTTCTCTAAGGTTCAGATGTTTTTCCTTAATGTATTATAATTTTGGATGATCAGTGTGCAAATAATTTAAAGATAAATAAACGAATGGCCATCGCCATAGAAAATAAACCACTCTAAAATAAGAAGACTGCCAAAATTCAAGCTTAAAAATATTATGATAACTGAAACATTTCCTGTGAAAATAAAAATAATCACTTCTCTCCTGAGAGACAAAATCTTATTTGACAATTATAAAATAAATCCTGCATTTAAAACAAATTAGTATAGGTTTGCTGATTCATTGTTTGCATTAAAAATTTCAATGAACATATATAAATAAAAATAATTATTCAAGTAGAAGCTAAATGTGTCAATGTCACTTGATTTACAATTCTAAGAGGTTGATGGGTAATTGCTCATGACTTTTACAGAATAGAAGGAACTTCTGACACTCTTCTGAGCATAAAAACTGGGTTTTCCTGGAGCTAAAGAAATTTCTTACCAATTTTGAAATCTCGAATTCACCAGCATAAAATATTTCATGAAAATAATTCTTCGAATTAAAAGAGCCAACCAATGAAATACTTATTTGTCAGAACTTATTATTTACTATGTAAATATCTAAAAAGGAAACTGAAGAAGAGCATAGATATAGCTCTCTAGACCAGTGGTTCTCAACCAGACTGACATGACACAACGGTTATTGAAGGGTGACGTGACTATTTGATAAATTAACAGTGTATCATATTCTGGCTTATAAACATAAATAAAACCAGGAGAATAAACACTTGTGCTTATTTAAATGCCAGAATTTTATCTTTATGTGGTAGAGAAAGCTCATTTATCTCTTAAGGTGACTTGAAGGTAATGGAACTGTAAACGGGGTTACACATACTGAATGAACTGAACATAGGGTGACGTAGAAAAAAAAAGGTTGAGAACCACTGCTCTAGACAGATGGAGATACCACATACCAGACATTAAGTAATTTATTCAGATATTTCAGACCTTTAACTTAGTCATGTATTTTTATCACCATTGCCTTGCCTGTGCATGTCAGTTGAGTTTCTTCTACATCTCCTTCCTATTGGTTCCATATCAGCATAGCATCGTTTAAAAACTCTCTCCACAGCAGCTACTGCTTCCTCCTCACTAACGTTGCGGACTGCAAGCACTGACTGTACTGCTTTTGTCTTCACACATTCCTGTTACATTGTGGAACAAGACATTCTGTTGAACGTTATCCGAATCTAGAAATTTTTTTCAATTATACAGCAATTCATAGTTTTTTAAAAAGATAATATGTACAAAATGGAATGAAAATTCAGAAAAGAGAAACTAAATCAACGAACAAATGACTGCACCTTTTAAATAAGCATAAGTATAAGACTCATCCATTGTTTTGCAATAAGGAAATTCTACAAACACTTCTTTTGTAATAGAGAAAACCAAATTCAACATTTTATGAATATTCTAAAAATAATAGCATTTTCTTATTCATATGCATTATAATATAATATTAAGAAATCTTAGTTTTTTAATGATAATTAACTCACTTGATGCTGTTTACCAATGCGAAATGGTGATGCATCTCCTTGAGTACACGCACTTAAAAAGGAACAATGTGTAAGGTTTGCAGCACGGACTTCTGTGCATGCTAAATGATCAATGTTCCTGAAGTCCAGTTTTCTATTGCAATAGTCGAACATATGAATCATTTCATGTGTAAGAACTCCTTGAACCATTCCCTCTGATCGTGCCACATTTTGGCATACTACAACCTATGTATGTATGCTTTTGTAAATAGTTGTCACAGATATTTACATAATTTAACAAATATGGACAAGTAAAAAAAGACGAAACCAACATAGCATATTGAAACCTATGCAACTTATTTCCTTCATGAATTTTTATATACCTGATTCAGCTCGGGATCATACCCACCACTAACAGATACATCACATACTTCACAAGCAAAATGACGGCGTATGTCAATTGCACTGAAAAAAATATATAGTATACTGGTTATTACAAAATCATCCTATATGTTTTAAGTTGTGGATTAAATTTCACTGCAACTGGCATACATACCAACCCGACCGCTTGAGAGCACCCATCATAAGTTTAACAATAGGACCTAAAAATGAAATAACCTAAATCAAGATAATTTTTAATTGAATAAAAATAATCTTTAAATTTCCGACTCACTATTTTGAACACAAGAGTATATCCTCCTCTCGCACTTAATCTTGTCTATATTCTCTCTTCCTTCCCCCCGAAAAAATATACTCAGCCAACTAGGTTTGTATTTCTCTCCTCGCCTCTCAGGATATAAATCATAACCCCATTTATCTTCGGTCGCAGATTTTTCGTTAGAAAGTTCATTAACATTTTCGGATTTTTCCATAATTAAGTTTGTAAGACCAAAAATTGAACATTAAAATTCTTCCTCTAAGTCGATTAGATATTGCATATCGATAGAAGATATACCAGACAACATCTATTAAACTCTTTTTACTGTATTTTTATATGTAACTGTAACACGCTTACCCCAACCTCCACGTTCATTTAAAAAACAAATGAATGTCATTCGCAGACGAAAACAATAGCATAACGAATTGCGCAATGCCTTGCGCTACGGAATTTTCTTGTGTGAACATTATCTTTTAATTTATGTCTTGCTAGTAAAAGTGTATAGTTTTCTTTTGAATATAAAGGGTATAACTCCAGGGAAGCCATAAGCAAAAATGAAGAATATATAATAATACGTATACAATGTAGTACACATCGACAGGAAGCTTGTTTCTAAATTATAAATATACAATTTTTTTTCTAGCAAATAAAAAATCTAATAAAATATTAATCTATGTATTGTTGAGTCATATCTTTCGTTAAATACGCAAATATAGGCTGAAAATATTATATAGGTGAGTAGGTATTTGAACGATGTTTGAAATAATTAAGAGCGGTTAGAGACCATAAAAACGGGAATTTCATTTGCAGACGCAATAGGAAAAAGCGCGTTTTATTTATTGAGGTTTAATTGGAATTGTAAGCGTATAATTATTTATAACCTTAGTAATATAATTATAATACAAAGTAATTTATTCAATTTATTAATTAAAACTCTAAAGCAATTTGCTCAGAATCAATTAGGAAATTTTGAAGGCACCGATACTTCAAAAACATTTCTTCTGCAGTGTTATCAGTGGCATTAAAAGTCATACAAATAGTGAAAATTTTTACTTTTCATCTATAACCATTTGTTCAGAATCTTAATTTGAAATATTTGAAAGCGCCTCCTGCCAACCACTGATTTTTCAGAAGCATGTATTCTGCGATGTTATATATAGCATTCATGGTCTCACAAATAATGAAATTTTTAAATATCTATCTGTAACCATTTGGTCAGAATCTTAATTTGAAATTTGTGAAGGAACCCCCTGTCACCTATAGAATTTTCAAATAATATTATTTGACAGCGTAATAAATGGCATTATAGATCATACACACATCCTGCTAATTTCAGCCATTCATCTCCTACCTCTTACTCACTATTTTGATTTTATAAATTGCACAGACGGACAGAGCGAAAACAAGCGCGTTAAAAAAATAAAACTCTATCATATAGGTAAATAAATTTATAATTTTTTAAACAAAGAATAAAAATGGTCTTATTCTAAAGATTGTACTTGAATAAAATTCATTGTTTTCTATTCTACTCCCCTCTTCTAAAAGTTTTTAACGAATTTTTATTAATTTAATATTTTAAATCCGTGGGTTACCAACATTTCTTGGGCCACAAGACAAGGGTATACGTCCAACCAAATGTTTCATTTCACGTTGAATCTGATAAGGTATATTATAATTTTCTAGAAATGCTATAAAAGTATTTAATATTAAAGAAAATAAAAATATCGGGACGATAATAATATTAATAATTTTAATTTAATTTATTAATTCTGACTCTACATTCTTAAACATTATTATCCTGAAGAACTGGCACTTTTTCTACTTCATTGATTATTGTTTCCCTGCAAATAAGAAGTGTTTCCTAATCAGAGTCGGCTTGGAAAATCGCGGAGCCCGGTGCAAAGCGTGCGCGCGAGGCCTCTTACGCGTCAAAAATTTTATTAGTGAATTTTAATCAAAGAAGCAATCTCTCTCACTATGAAACTTCGATATTTTTCAGGTTAAAAAAATGCGTGTACTTTATAAGTATGACAAATATTCGAACGGGGAATCTATTTCCTTCGTTTTTCCCGTACGAACTCAGACTTAATTTGTCGGGTTACAGCAATCGGTTGTTCCGAACTATGCTTAACTCTTGCACGCATCCCCCCTCATACCATTGATTCTTATGAGAAAAACTGCTTCGATTTACGTCGTACTTTCCAGGAACGCATCCCCGACGTAAATCGGTGTTTACCTGTATATGGATTTTTTGCACCCATTACTTAGCTGCGCTGCTTATAATTATGCCCAAGCTTATATTTTCTTATGAAAATTTTTTCAAATCAAAAATGTTTATTTGATATTCATGGGTTATTGTTATCAGTTGTTTATTCCAATCAAATGTGGAATTCCAAAACCAAATATTTAAAAATGCAAGCCTTTCGTTTACTTATCGGCAGGTTAATGCTGAGTTTAATAGAATTTAATATGGTCATATTGTACAAATAACGGTGTTTAATTCAATTTTATTTTGTTAAATAGAATTCTTGAAATCTCTAAACCATTTCTAATCACCTCCTTGAGAATTAAATCGTATTCAATACGTAAATAATGTTTTCATTCGTTTGCTAAGTAATGTGATAAACGCCACCACAAACATTTTGTCAACTTCGGTAATTACATTTTTCTTACAATAAGCATGCAGAAAACGCATGTATGTATTAATCGGTCGTTGAAATCTCCAGCCGTTTACAGAAAATTGGAATACTGTATTATTAAACTGGCAGAAATTACTTTCATTTTAATTCTGGTCGAAAATTATGAAATCTGAAATAGTTTGCATTACAAAATTTCGAAATACAATCCTATAAAGAAATTGACTGGGCTGATAATTTAAACAGCTGAAACTTCAAGCAATAGAAGCTACGCATTTTGATAGCAAGATTGAAGGTAAAGGAAAAACGTGAGGTTTCGAGGAATCAATTTCACAGCATACATCAAGGAAAAGTCATATTTTTAATGAGAATCCGAAGGTAACAAATGAAACAAATGCCAACACTAGCAAGTAATAATATTAATAGATAGTTGTTGTACAACTCTTGAATGCAACATGCATTCTAGGGAAGAAAAAATGAAACTTACACAACTACAAACTTAAAATAAAAGATTATAGAGACGTCTCAATCTCTCTTCCCTTGGGGCAGTCAAAACATCACCCATTGCAACTAATGGTCTCTCACCGAATAACGTCTTTCCCACTCTCACTAAGCAGCCACTTAGTCGAGGAAATCTCGTCCCCGATCTTTGAACACCAGTGAATTCAATTTAACCAGCACCCTTCTATGACACACACTTCAAACAAATAAATTGTGATGTTCGTGGAAAGAGAGAAATCGTTTTAATTTTTGGTGCAGCCAACAAGTCTGAACTCTTCCTCCCGCATCAGCAAGAAAAGGAAGAGTGGGCATGTCTTGTCTTGTACAGAGGTCTTTGCAGGCAAAGACATCGGAGATATACTTTCACTGCTCATTAACCGATCACACGCTTAAACTCTCTTGGGAACATCTCTTCCGAATCTCGCACAGCATCCAGTCTTCTTGCCGCTCTAGGGGAAGTACATGGTAGTTCTTTATTCACATGGAAAGGTATATACTTCCGTTACAAAGGGAGAAACATTCGGATGCGACCCTTCGATTCTGTGTTCATCAAAGTTTTTAAGTCTTCCAAACAGCCCTTAAGAACCCGAGTTACTCACTTACTTTTAACATCTGATATTAAGACATTTTAAAAAAAAGATTGTTGCCTCGGAAACCGTACCTTCACCCCCAAGTTAATGTCTTTGGCATCTCCTTTCCTTCCACACTCCCGACAGCAGTTGAGCGTAGGTCAAAAAAGGGAAGAAGGGGATTCTTTAATTCTTTTACAAGGACGGGACGGACGAGGCGTCAGGGTACGGGTTTTGGTGGGGAGGAGTCCTCAGGAAATCACCACTAGCCTAGAGGCGAAGCGACTAAGCCAGAGGAGGGAGAAACAATTGCATTCCACCAAAAACACGGAAGTTTATTGCCAGGACGACGTTCACATGAGAATCAAGAACGAGTTTCGTTTCGAAAAACGCCGCTTGGGGTATACGTTACACGTAACAATATTATCAATAATCATTTCTAAACACGAGGGAGAGACACCGCCACCTACGGTTTGGTTTACCAGACGGTTTTTCTTTGAAAGCTACTGTCCCTTCTCTTTCAGCCCCAATAGGTGTTCCCCGATCACGGTTGAGGGCTGGTGGGCGTAGTTGCGTATCTGGTGGAGCGAGATGAGCTGGTTGGGAAAGGACGCCGTGGGGGCGGAGGTTACCGGGGCCGAAGAGGCCGGGGGCAGGTGGTGTAGGTGGTGGGGATGGTGAGGGTGGTGGTGCGGGTGATGAGGATGATGGGGGTGGTGGTGCGGGTGGTGCTGCAACGGAGCCTTCATGTTATCCATCGCTGCCATGGCCGCGGCCTTCGGGAGGGATATCGGATCGTAGGGGAGGTAGGGGGCAGAGGGGGGTGTGGGGCGCCCTCCGACCGGACCCCCCATCCCCGGGTGGTGGTGGTGGTGCACCATCCCGGAACCGGACGACGAGGGGGAGGAAACCACCGGCGGGGAGGCGTGTATGGGCGTGAAGGCCGACGACGCCACCTTCGCTTCGTACTGGGACTGCTGTTGATGAAGTTGATGCTGCATGTGGTGCTCGGAGCGACGGTGCTCGGGGGGCAATCCCTCGGGGCCCATCCCGGAATCCACCGCGTGTTCCGGCCTGACTCCGTGCCAGTAGGCCAGAGGCTGAGGAGGAGCATCGGGAGGATCGCCGGGGCCGTTGGCCGGGGCGGGAGTCGCTCGGTGGGGCTGGTCGTGGGGGGAGTCGGATGGCGGCGGCCCGCCAGGGGGAGGGGAAGCGGGGGGCGCGTCTCGGGGATCCGTCGTCGAAGACTGCGGAGGCGGCCTCGGGATGGGAGGCCTTCTGTCGGTCCTCTCTGCGTGCTTCTGCATGTGCTTCGCCAGATAAGTCTCCTGCGTATACGACTTTCCGCAGTATTGGCAGATGTGCGTCTTGAGATGCTTCGATTCCCGGTGCTTGGGGATGTGCTCGAGCAAGGATGGCTCGTCGGAGAAGCATTTATAGCACGAGTTGCACTTGAAGGGCTTGTCGGTCTGGTGGCAGCGGGAATGGGACTGCAGGTTCGAAAGTTGGGAGAAGGCCTTGGGACACCCCGGGTGTCGGCACTTGTAGGGCTTGTCCCCGGTGTGGGTGCGGATGTGTTGCTGCAGGTGAGAGAGTTGGGTGAACTTACGCTGGCAGATCTCGCAACGGTACGGCTTGATCCCCAAGTGAATTCGCGTATGCTGGGAGAGATAGGAGCTGTTGGCGAACGCCTTGGAGCACTGGGAACACTTGTAAGGCTTTGCCTCGCGATTTCCCCCTCCTGCTCCGCCTCCCCCGAGGTGGTGGTGCAGGTCGCCCTTGCTGCCTGGGAATATCTGGAGTGGAAGATGGTGATTTAAGAAGGATTGGTCCTCGAGGAGGCTGTCTATGCCATTTTGGAATAATTTTAAAAGGATATTCATTTAATAAAAAAATAAAAAGCTTTGTATCTTCCAGTAAATGATGAATCTATGATCGTAGCAAAACCGGTCGAGATTAATTAAAACCCTTTTAGTAGAAGATACAAAGCTTTTTATTTTTTTATTATTAGTAAATTCCACAAAGTTGAGCCTGGTTTCAATAATGTGATATTTATTTTAAACGGAACAACTTAACTATGGTTGAATGACGTTGAATTTATTCTTTTAGCATTGCATTATCTCAGCATGACAACCAGAAAAAGATGAATAATGAAAATTTTACTAAATTTTCTGCAGTTAGATGAACTCCAGGTTGGGCTTATAAAGTTCAATTGACTAAGAAAGCAATGTTATTATTACTCTTATCACATTTTCTACGGTTTAACTGACTTGGACAAATATAATTTCATTCTTTATAATTTTTTGATATTAAATTACATTAACAAAATTTCTTAAAATACGCAGATTATATTTCACAGGAAACAAAATTTTTTGGGCACAAGTCTGAACGATTAAATCGGCTTTACATAATTTATTTTTGCGAAATTTATGAAATAAAGGTACTTAGGCAAATGACGATTTCTTATTATGCAGAGTCGCGTTTTCGAGCGAATAAATCATATCTCGAAGACACGACGTCTGTATGACCCATCACGCGGTGATCCATCTGAGTCTGCTGTAGAGAGAAAGAGAGAGAAAATCCGTGTTTACCTCTCCTTGTTCCATTCCCGGCCATCCTAATGGACCCTCCCTTCCAATCCCTTGAATCTGCTGGGATCCTCTGGATCGTTTGCGGCCACGTCCCTGCTGCAAGGATGAGGAGAAACCAGTTTAGCACAAGAATCTTAAAGGCTCATGGTTTGGACGGTGCGAGAATTAAATACAAAACAGTTCCCACAGTAAATTTAAAAATATTGAAAGCTGATTTAACGCTTTTTCATGGTATACGTAGAATATATTATACGGAATAAAGGGTAACAAGAAAAGATAAGAAAATCATCGCTTTTGTCGTAAATTTATAAATCATTTTTAACCACTCTTTTAAAGCATAGAAGTTGAGAGAGTTAGGCCTTTTTTCCGCGCCCAATTGCAATACGATTAAACTTAAAACGAGAACGTTTAAAAATGGCTGTCTAACTTGTGATAAACATTCGCAGGGATCGTCATTCGTTTACCATTAAAAAGCCAATTACAGCTATTGGTGTCGGTGCATCACAACAACATTGGAGGAGACCCGCCGTAGTGGATAATAATTAAACGATTTATCGAAAATGGGAACGCGTAGGAGAAACGATTTTTTAACAATTTCGAGGCGGTAAAAAAACCCTAATGAAAATGGAATCGAGGGCACCATCAAAAGTTGATGCTTTAAAGCTTAAAAATAACCCGGAGATAATAATGGGATCATCGCTTCCTTGTCCGTCGTCATTTGCAATTTTGATTCCACGTAGTTAAGTTCCGATACGAGCCGTCTTCTTTTTTAAGACCCTTCCATACCTGGTTGATGGTCACTAAGAGTTCCTGGGTCTGGAGGAAAAAGGGAAAGGGTCTCGGGAAAGAGGAGATTAGGGATGAATAAAGGTATCGGCAGGAGGGATGGGGGTAGATAAAGGTAGGAGGGAAAGAAAAGGGGCATTGGGAAGGCGAGGGAGAGGGAGGGAAGACTGGGGTCTCGAGCTGAAAAAGGTAGAAAAAATGGCGCTCGACGCCGCTCTATAAAAAAAAGTGGAAAGAAAGTGAAAACGGAGCAGCGATGTAAAGGAGGACGTCGGGAATAGGGAAACGACACGTAACTCGCCGTTTTTTTAAAACGGTTTTTAGTTTTTCTCGAAACAGTTCACACCTCAGGTGAGAATTTATGGCGACACAGATTTATTTAATTCTAAGATTTATCACCGATTTATGACCAGATCTTTCTGAAACAAAAAAACGAATTTATTTCCATTACCTGAACTATCAAATGTGCTTCAGAACGGAAAGACAATACGTGAGAGTTTAGAAAGCATAAATTGTTGGAATAAAACAAACAGTTTGAGAAAATGTTTTCTCTTAATGGAGATGATTTGTGGCACATAATTATATATGATATGTATTTACTATAATTCCTGGCCGTAAATAGTTATCAAAAGGATTAAGGTGATTTTAGCTGATGTAGCTATAAGCTATTTTAGTAAGTTACACACATTTATGCGCAATGCCAAACTTAATGAAAGGCAAAATTAAAACCAATGTGCGGATTACATTATTTTTGAATTCATGTTAGATCCATAAGATATCGCTTTTGGAGTCGTTTGAAAATTTCAAAATATCACTACAAAAGGCTATAGGCATCTGCTAAACCAAAGGGATTTAACCTCATAATTGAATAAAAAAGGGATAAGCTCAAAATGATCTTAGCAACGGAAGAGACCCGCGTTGAACGAAATGCTTCCGGTGGACGTAATTAGCTCTTAAAAGCGGTTCACGATTTTCTATCCGTTTCCTTCCGAACTTTTTCCCTCGTGACAGCTCGAAACACCTTTTCTCTCTTATCTGTCGAAAAAAGCGGCTTAAATCCACGCTATCGACTATTTTGATCTCGAAGATTCTGCGGCTGAACTGTTTGGTATCGGAATACGAACGAGAGAGGGAAAAAACCCAAAAAAAAGAGGCAAACTTCGAAAAACGATTCTTTTCCACGGATTATTCCTTCCTCTCAGATTTCCTTCTCTTTTTTCCCACACCCTTGACGATTTCTTCCACGGATCGTTCAAAAAGTTCACCCTTTTCCTACAGAATTTTTTCCGATAAAAAAATAAACGCGGAAGGGTTCCGCAAAAATTTGAAAAAAGCCAGAGGTCGACCGGCGAAGCGTTATTAAGGACATGAAAGGGATAGAATGAGAGTATGACAAGAGGTCGGAAGGGAAAGAGGGCGAGAGAGAGAGAAGGACATCGATGGGAGCGAGAGATTGCTAGCTGGGCAAGAATAGGTGGCAATGGATTGAGGAGATGGACTCTGGACGATACGGTGAGGAAGGTAAGGTTTGCTAAGACGGCAAAAGGAGAGGGGTTGGCCCGAGCATTTTTTTTTTTTTTTTTTGAGGGACAGAGCCGAGGAATGGGGAGGGAGGCTTAATAGGGAAGGAGGAAATGAAGGAAGAAGGGGGAGGTTTTTTGGACCTTCTTCACCAAACCCAGGTGAGCATAAGGGATGTGGATTGAGGAAAAGAGAGGGAGGGAGAGAAGCAGAGAAAAAAAGGCAACCTCCCCCCCTTTCCCCATCTCCTCCCTTCACTGCCCTACAATGTATATACTACACCATTGGGAGGTAGAGGGGGGAGGTGAGATCAGAGCACTGGTTTGGGAGGGGGAGGGAGACGCTCGGATTCTGCCCGGATTGAGGGAAAGAGAAAGAAAGAGGGAAAGAGAGAGAAAGAGGGAGTGGGAAGAGAACGGAAAAAAGCCCTTTTCAGCCCCAAAACCAGTTTTCCGTTGATGCAAGGGAGTGTGTGTGTGTGTGTGTGTGTGTGTGCGAGCGGTCTAGTAGGGGTGGCGAAGTGTTTTTTCTTCTCACGGGAATATTCGGTGGGGGGAGTGGGGTTGGTTTTTGGGAAGGGATGATGTTAAGGGAAAGATGGCGCAAGGGATGGATGGATGAGGGAGGGTTTCCTCAAGAGAGCGGGGGAGGAGGAGGTGGGAAGGATCTCCTTGCGAGAGAGCCAGACTGGAAGGGAAAGGCGGTGAGACCGGGTGCTCTCGTGAGGAGGTATGGCAGGGGTTGTAGAGGGAACGGGGGGGAAGAGAGAGGGCAGCAGACGTCGGGTGGTTATGGCGGTGGTTGTGAGGCATACGCATGCAACGGGGAGGAATTGAGAGAGGAGCTTTCTTGAGGGAGTGCGTGCGTTTGTGTGTGTGTGTAGGGAGGAGAGGGAGAGTGTGAGAGGACCGTGGGAGAGAGAGAGAAGAGGGATTGAAAAAAACCCTAGCGTGGGCGACCTCTGCAGCCATCCTCCTACCACCCCTCTCTTCTTTATCCTCACCCCCCCCCCCCCCCCTCCCCTTCCGAATATAGTTCTGTCCCAAAAAAAAGCATAAATACGAGTCTTTACTTCCTTGTTCGTCAGGTGAGGCAGCGGGAAGCACGAAAGGAGGATTTCACACTGAATGGACACGGGTTAAAAAAAAACGTGGAGAAACTTCGAAAAGGGGAATTAATCATAAAGAAGGAAATGAGACGCTGATTCAGTTTCATATATTGTCGTTTCAAATTCGACCTTACCGTCATTACTCGTATGTTAAACCTTTACCTTTTCTTATGAATATAAATAAAACTGCGGAGATTTTATTTTCCGTAAATTCGTTCGTAGAAATCCCTACCTCGACTCAGATTAAGTTACACGCAAAAAAACTCATTATCGTAACACCCAGGAACTTATATCTGTTCTGTGCAATATAGAGAGAATTAACTAATACAACCCACTGTGTTTTCGTAATGACAAATTAAAACATAAATCGCTCAATGCAAGCTTTATACAGCATCTCTACGGTTTAAAGTCAGTGCAATAAATACAATTTATACGAGCTGTTTTAACTCGCAAACTTATTATGAAATAACACATAAGCAGTAGTTTTTAATGTCCAGTTATAAAGCGTCCTCACCTCTTTATGGGAAATAAAAGCGAATCGATTTAATAAAACCATAGCTTCAACTGAATCCAAGATGATACAAATGAAAAATACTTTTTAAAAAAATTTCTATATGAAAATTTGTCGACATCTTTGACAAGGCCGCAATTTTAATATTTATGTTCCTTATAATTCGAAGAACTCCAGAATAAAATATTATACTAAAAATCTATTTCTTTTTTGCAGTTCATTTTTTTCTGTTACAGTTAAATGTTATTCTTGATTCGAAAATAAATGCGTGTAGGAATCTGATGAACTAAGCTTAATTAAACCCATCAGGTTCGATAAATTGCCATTTGCACATATCGCAAAACATAGTTATAAAACTGTTGCAAACAAACAAGAGTTATTTCTGCAAACAAGTGGAGCGTAATACGATCGTTTATTTCGAAAGTGCAGTAAGTTATCATGCGTAAAAATATATTTAGACGTAACAGAAATTTATGAAGCGCTTGTTCCACTGACCCAGTTGTAAAACGAAGGCAGTCGGCATCAAATAAAAATGATGCGGAAAACATTCTTTTATTTGGAATACAAAGTGATTTTATGATTTATTTTATTTTAAAATTTCCCGTTACGTTTAAGATCAAGCATGTTATAAACGACTTCATAAATGTTTTTGAATTTTAAAATTAAAGAAAAAATAATTAAAAATTTTTATATGCGATGAAATTGAAAATTAAGAGGCGAAATAAAATGTGATAAAACTATAATATTTGTCAAAAGAATGATAAACAATTCACTCCTTAAAGAAATCAAAGGAGGAGCGCGTTACAGTATACGTAAAATTCTCACACAATTCGAGCCCATTGCCGATTGAATAGGATGCTTAATTATAAATTAACGTCGCCAAATAGATTAATTCTCCACCTCCACGCACGATATATTTTCGTGAGAAGAACTTTTAAAACGCCATCAAACAATCGACGGTAGCGTGTCCTCAGCAAAGCGAATCTTCGTCTGTGAGAGGCAACGACCCGTGGATGTTCGTCGCAACTCTCCAGGTAGACAGGTGGTCCCATTTGGGAGGACATTCCTCGAGAAAGGAAAAGAGGAGAGAGAGAAAGACAGACAGACAATACGGGTACTCAATAACGCTGGCACAGATTGCTCTTAAATAATGAAGAAGGACGTGTATAGCTGTAACGGAGGAATAAGGTTTTCAAACATCTTCTTCGGAATTCGCTTATTGCGATACCAAAACGTCTGTTCGGAAGAGCGGCTGGATCAGGTACACGAAAAGAACACCGGCAGAAATTTATTACGGGACGGGAGAGCTTTTTATTCCGCATCCATCGACGGAACACCGAAGATTCCGCGAATTCTTGGCAAGTACAGATCTCGACAGTAAAAACAAAAACGCTCCGTTTAATGCTTATAGACGCGAGATTATTTTGCAGCCTGGAAAAGATTTACTCTAGGCACGCACGAAAACTTATTTCGAATCACTCGCTCCATATTTAAAAGCACTTATTTTTTTTAGAAGTATCCAATTCTCGTGAGGGTAAAATAAGGTCTTCGCGGTTGAATTTATTTAATCATCTAAAAATAAAACATTCCGCTATTTCAGGAATCGCTTGCCATAGTAAAATAATCATCTGTTTCCTTGCCATCAAACCAAACTTCAGCTTACTTATGTATGGAAAGAATACAGTAAATCGAGCGCTGTGTAAACGGGAGCGAAAATAATCTCTCTCAATATATTCTAGGAAAAGAATTTTAAGAATTTACATCCTCAAAGCCTCCTCAAACACGTGTTTAGACGATCATTTTCCACCTGGTAACAAAAACCAGTGATTTTCGGAACCCATTTTGGAATGGCGAAAGCCCGTTAGAAGGTCAAATAATATTCTCCTGTTCATTACACAAATTTCTATTTCTCATTCACATCCAACAAAAACTCATTCCATAACTTAACTGTGTCATTAAAAATGAAGATGAGGCGCGCGGCAATAAAAACATACCTGTCTTTCATTGTATTCCCGAATGATAACTGGGAAAACAGCATTATTTTTTATGGTGCATAGGTCGACAGTTAATAAAAATTAAAACTTGAATTTATTTTTCGTAGACTCCATCCATCATAAGATTACACCGGCGGAAAAAGATTCGAGACGAAATAGATCGCTTAAGCCGCAGAGAACAGTATCAAATAAACGCTGTCGTTCTATATTTTAGGATTCGATTAGATTGTCACGTGGGCTTCGGACGATCATGTGACTATTATCGGGTCAAAAGATTCTTAGGATCGGATAATTTACCGATGTTCTCTGTATCGGAGTGCGATCGCAATGGAAATACCGTCGGAGCTCGGAACGGTTGAATAATTCATAAGGGTGAAGCGGAGAGTTGAAAAGATAAACCCTCTCTCTTGCTCTCCGTCTCTCTCTCTCTCTCTGAAGAGGTTTCCGACAATTGAATTGTGTTCGATGGTCTGTTTGAGGTTATAGAGCATTCAGGAATCAAAATATCGCCCTTAAATTGGTCGGGAAAGGTTGGCAAACTTCGTCGGGACAAAACGCCCATGGTGCGAGTGCAAAACCAAAGGGTTTTTCGAGGATCGCAGGTCAAACCAAAGATTTTCCGATAAACGCATTATGTTACTGCGTCTTAATAGAGCTAAAAAGCATCGAAAAAAATCACCGCAACAGGTATCCGGAGAGAATAATGAAGTGTACAATGTCAATAGACCACGCCGATCAAAATACTTGGGTAACACTAACCGATTCATATGGACGATGAAAATATCCAATCAGAAACACCGATGGGAATGTCCTTTAAAATTATAAAAAAAGGGATGGCGAACCGAAAAGTCGTTATTCCGATCGGTTTGAGAATGAGTTAAATAGTTGAGATGCCATATCATCAAATGTTAGATTAAGCATAAAATTGAGAATTAAGAAAACCAAATCGGCCATCGCGCGGACACGGATCGAATCCAAGTTTTCGGTCCGATTTCAGCGGCGCGCGTAAAATCCCAATCATCCGAATTCCTGAGATTACGACGAGAACAGTCATAAAAACATCCGACAGCGAATTCCATGGATAAATCTCGACTTTAGCCGGTCTTATGGATCGACCTTCTGACACAGAAAAACATCAACGCGACGCCATTAATTCAGCCGAAGTTATACGTTAAAAAAAACAAATGAGAGTAACCGATAAAAGCGTTTACATGAAAGCTCCTCTTTAATAAGATGCGGACAGCTGTTCCTACAGAGTCGCACGCTTTTTTTATTGTTGCGTTTCGCGCGCAAGAGAATAAGCATTATTCTCGTGCGATTCTACGACCGAAAAATATAAAAAGAATAAAGAAAAAAAGAGAGAAACCCGACGACTTATTTCGTCGGATGCTCCCACACAAAAAAGCAAAAGAAAACACCATCAACATTTCTCTCTTTCTTTCTCTATCTGTCTCTCTCCCTCGGGACCGGAAGCGACGGGCTCCCTCATTTCACGCAGCAGGGGGGATGGGGTGAGAGGAGAGAGAGAGAGAGAGGGTCATTCAAAGCGGCGGTCGGAGAGAGAAATGCATGAAAGGCGTGCGCGAGAGGGGGTGGGAAGAGGGAGGGCTGATACAGAAGGAGAGAGGGGTTCGACACGTAATTTAAAGGAAGAGGAGGAGGGGGAGGGCAGAAATGAGTGCGCGTTACGGAGCGAGGGACGTCCTTCTCTCCCCCCAATCATATGCCCACACAAAACGTTAACACTGACCAGAAAATAACAGAAAAGTTCGTAAGGGATAAAAAAAGGTTTGGACGGGTTAGATTTTTTTATATCGGAGCGGATGTTCCGGACCAGATACCGAGTGGGGTAGAGAGAGAAAGAGGAAAGAGATGAGGGTAGCAGCAGTGGGAGATATATTGAGAGAGAGAGAGAGAGGGAGAGATATATAAAAATAAAGGAGACGGTCTTTTTCATTCCTATTGCGACGGTCAGAAAAAACCCTTTCACTATCTGACCAAAACCCACCTCATACATATACACATTAACACGCGGTAGTAAAAAAAACCAGTCCTACGTCTCTTCCCCTTTGGTTTTGTCCGTACTATACCTCCCTCTATAACATATTCTTCCTTTCCTCTTTTCCCCCGGCTCGTAATTGTGAATGGGTGGAAATCTTTACCTCCCTCGGATGCAGAGGTGGGCGGATGGCCACCTTCTGCCGGCCGAAGCAGCGGAAGACTTCGCGTTCAAACCGTCCGCTTCTTCGCAACCCACCCTAGAAATAAGCTCGACATCCTCTCTTTTTTTTACGCTTCCCTCGGCGCATGCGCCCTCCTCCTCCACCCCGAGTCAGTCAGTAAGTCAGCTTCGTCGCCCCCGCACCTCCCGCCACCCCCTCCGCCCCCTTTGAAAAACCCTCGGCCGAACGAAAAAGTAGGAGACGACTGAATCGGATCGCTCTCCACCGCAGGAATCTAAGCCCACTCGAGGAGCAAGCCGCGCACATAAGCACACACACAACACACAGACACTCACGACGTCGATTTCTTCTCCGAGAAATCTCCTCCGCTTTCCTCTTTCTCCGCTGGCGTAAGAAAACCTTTTCCGGTAGGCCTTACCTTCACATCCACTCCCCCCACACCCCCTTCTTCCGACGGGTTCTCTGTTCGATTCTCCGTCGAACCCTCCCGCAACCTCTCATGCTGCGTCGGTTCCGGGAGGCGCGGGTGCTGGTGCAGGAGCAGCAGGTGGTGCGGATGGTGAAGCTGATGGTGATCCACGAACGAAGGAGACGGAGAGGAGGAAACTTCTCTCCGGATGCCGTAGCCGCAGTCCAAAGCGTCGAGTCGCGCGAGGCGCAATCCCGCCCCCGCTTGCCCTCCGGATCCTCCGTGAAGGGACGGGAGGTGCTGCCCCGCGTAGTGCGGCGGGGGCAGCGGACACTCCAGGGTCTCCAGAGTTTTGCCGTCGGGAAAAAAATTACGAGTCGCACACGACGATCGCTCACGAAAGAGACGAACTCATCGGTAATCACTATCCCATCTCATGCTTTGTGTAAAGCGCCGCCTTTCAACGGCGCATACACGCACCGTGCTACGCTTCTCGCGTTCCCCCTTCTAGACCCTCTCTCTGTGTATCGTAGCGGTGAGCCGAAGATGGCGAAGGGAGAGAAAAAAGTTTTGATCAGTGTTGCGCCGACTCGACCACGGACAGACGGAGACTGAGGGGTCTGTTGGGGAGAAGGGCAGGGCGCCGTGGAAGGGAGGGAGACTGGAAAGGAGGGAGAGTGGGGTGAGGGAGGGTAGCTCAAAAAACGAACACTACCTCCCCCTCTCTCCACTCCCTCCCTCAACCACCACACCCCCTCCATTCTGCCTCCTTCATCTTCCTTCCCTCCCTACGCAACCCTTGGTCCGCCCAGAAGTGTCCTCCTAATCTCTCTCTCTCTCTCTTTCCCCCCTTCCCCTCAAAAAACCCCCGGGGTGCCGGAGAAAGGCAAAAGAGAGGGAGAGGAAAGGAGGGGAGAATTGGATGTTGAAGGAGGGAGAGAGAAAGAGAGAGGGGGAGAAAGGAAAAAAAACCGGTCTCCCCTCCACTCCCCCCTTCCTCGCTAACCCTCGGGGCAACACTTCCCCCAGCGCAGACCCTCCGGGAGGACAAAGGCGCCGATTTTCCTTCCCCCTCGGCCGTCCCTTCTCCGCCCCCTTCACCTCACACTCCTTCCCATTTTTTAAGCCCGCCCCTTCAGACGCTCGGGAGCCACTACAGGGAAAAAAACGAAAAAAAAGAAGGCGGAGGACCGCATCACGTGGTGCGTTCTGAGGGACGCACGCGACGCCCGTCCCCCCTTCGCTCTCCCCACGGCACACGAAGGAGGACCAAGGCCTCCCCCTTTCCGCTCGCCCACTGACCACGTGACCAGACAATTAGCGCGGTATTCCGATGGACCCCTTTGGTTCGACGCGGCTCCAATCTTCCTTTACGATTCCGGAATATCTCCCCCTCCCCCTTCCGATGATTCGGCGCACGATTTTTTTCTTCTTCTTCCTCCGTTTCCGGCACTAAGGCATTCCACCGTACGTGTCAATGTCTCTTCGGTGTGTTTTTTTACCTTCGGAGAAGTTAAAAACTTTTTCCTCTCTTCTCGTGATTAACGAGGTGTGGAAAAATGGGATCGATGGGTTGATTCGTGTTTTACATTAATCTTTTGGTTCCGTGCGTCTCCCAAAGGTGCCAATAAGTGCCTCTTTCGTTTCCTTTCGTGAAGTTCAGTTTCTTCGGCTTTTTTTGCTCGAAAGAGTCTTCTTCGTGACTGTTTACGATTTAGTCGCAGCGTTGTAGAATCGAGCGATAAAAGAATTTGGTCTCAATTTTAAAATGTAGAACACAAATCCACACTTTCCTCATGTTCCGATGAAGTCTTAAGTTTAAGGAAAATATCAAAGGGCAATACACAGTAAATGCAAAACACAGGAACACGCCTTTCTGTATATTTATTTGTAAATAATGTTTAAGTTGCACAGCAACGAAATCTGGGTCGTCTTAAAAATAAATTTTTGTGGAATTACCAAATGTCTTTTTTATTTCGACAATTTATTTAACTAGCCAAACAGCCCACTTCATCATTGAATGCAAGCGTAAGAAAATTTGCATGTTAACGAACTCTTTTATAAAATTTCTATGATGCAGATTAAGTCGTAATCAGTTCTTTTTCTATCGTTCCTAAAATTCCTAAGATGTCGCGATCCGACTTTCAGCATAAATAACACATTAACAGATAACAGACTAAAGGAAAATATACCCAAGCATCTAAGGTAAACCATACCAAAATGATCAATTAAAATAATAACGGCTTAAACAAGCACGACGGGAGACAATCGCCATTACAAAGCGAGCAATTGTTAGTCGCGCGAGGAAAATCACAGCCGATCGATAAGACGGAAGGTCGTTGGAAGGCTGCGGTGAAAATATTTACTTCCCAACCGATTCGATCCCTTTAACCGTAAGGAATGGAAATATTTCTCCCATCTTTTTTTTTTTACGCCTTCGACTAGTTATCTCACTCTCTCCCGTGTAACGACCGGTTCATCGTCCCGATTACACCTCGGCAGTCGTAAAGTGGACGTGGAGGGCGAAAAGTTGTTTTAAAAAAAGGCTCATCCCCTTAAGTCTCTAACCTCCATCACAAACCCCTTCTCTTCCTTTGTCTCGGAAGGTTGGTTCTGCCCCTCCAAAAACCACGGTCCAATACATCCATCCCGCCGCCACCCTCTGAACATTCCCCACCCTTCCTCCCGCCCACTCCCTCCCTCTTGGTCCTCTTCCTATCTTCCCATTCTCGTCCCAACCCTTCGGAAACACCCTTTTTCCCCTAGCTCAGGATCCACCGCTGTGTCCACCTCAACACCCAAGGAACATCATCTGTTTTACGAGGCCTTATCGTGGAGGATAGGTCCCTATGTTTCCAACCGGAAGGATCCAGATAGGTTGAAAAACCAACTTGTGAATTTTTAGCGATAATTACTTTAATACCTATCTATATTTTATGACGCATAGATGAGGGGGGGGGGTGAATTTTTGTAATTAAGTATATTAAGAAATATGGGCATTTATATACAGATGCATTTACGTCTAATACATCACCCTATGAGCCCATATTGGAGTAGCGAAAGGTTTTCAGAGTCGCGAAGATGGAACGTTTTGCTTAATTTTATCGATGGGCATATTTACAATGAAATTATTTTTTACGCAAATAAAATAGATATTTACATTATTTTTAATTAATATCACATTTAATATTCTGTTGGCAGAAGTGCGGAGTTAAGGAGGTCGCGTTAAGGCGGGCTGCATTAAAATGGGGTCGCAGATGCATGCAGTTTAAGTTAAAAAGATTAAAATTAAACAATTGCTAAACAAATGCGTTCCTTTTTAAACCTAACACGTCCGAAAACATTCTCGGTGCCAAAGGCATCCGTCTATTAATCGCTTAGAAGTGTTTATAGCGTATGCCCTGACGTTTGAAGTGATTATTCACCCTTTCACTCTACGACAGACTAAATTTTTTCAATCGAAAGATAATGGAGTATGTATTTCATGATGAAAAAAGGCGTTGAAAAGAGGTGTATTTAGAGGGGCAGACTCGTCCAAAATGAGAGCGGATATCAACTCTTTAGCCGCAAGGCGTCATGGAACACGGCGTGTGAGAGAGATAACGAAAAAAACCATGTTTAAATGGCTTTTCCACCCTTCCTAACTGGGCGGTGGAAAAAATTCACCGCAGTTAGCGTAGATGCGTGTTTGTTTTCGTTTTTTTTTCAACTCCACGTATTTTTTCTCCCGAGTAGCATCCCGGAGCGGAGGAAGAACCCGAAGGTTACGCTCTGCTTCGAGATGAATGAACGAGGCCAAAAATCTAAAACCTTTTCATTACGATTTTTTACCGAGTATTTTTTTACCGAGTTCGTTTGATTTTTTTATACACACACACGCGACGGAAAATTTTTCAACAGGTGGGCGAAAAACTAGGGCTAACTGCAGGGAGAAAATGTTACTTTCTTTTGTTACGCCCTTTCGGCAGCGTATGGAACGTGGCGCGGATAAAAAAATGAAACTTTTTGCGGCATACGAAGCAGGATAAAAAAAGAACTAGGAGTGGGATAATTCCGAAGAAAAAAATAATCGTGCAGAAATGCTGTGTTTAGTTTTCGCATATATAATTGCATTTTCCGGCATGTATTTGTTCTGAAAACGTTCTAAAATACGTCCACTCGTTATATTTTCTGCTTTTGATTAGCTTTACCTTAAAAGTTTTTGTCAGTAACAACGTTCGCTCGAAATTACGTCCAAATTATCAAAGGATGAAGAAACGATATTCGATTACCAGACGGAACAGATTTTTATGAACCTTGCCGATTCAATTTTTAACATCAAATTGTTTTTATTTCTTTTCGGAATCGAATTTATTTATACATTTTGTTATTTACGAGAGTGTAAATAAAAACTTATGACATGCACAAAGTTTGTTTCAATTATCATTTACGTTAGTTTAAGTATCGTGAGTGCCGTGTAATGTTGTGCACAAATCATACGCATGCACATCGCTAATGCGCACGAAGAAGGTCAGTAACATTTTATAAACTTGTTATAATTTGAATGGAATGATTTCAAGGATGGAACGTTCGAAAAAGTGTGAGCTCTGCATGGAAGCAAACAGGGTTTCCATGGATTCGCTCTTACGCTCCAATCACGGAGCAATACGAAAACTTTTCCCACGAATCTCTGCTCATTCGCCTAACATGGTTTCTGGTGACGTAATTTCCATAACCGTCGCTAAATACAGCGGCAAATCCGCGCGGTAACTAACGAGTTTTCGGATTTTTAAATAGACGAAAACTGCGTCCCGAGTTTGAAAAAAAAAACGTTTCGAGGTATCTTTAATTGGTTAACACACGAATCTTTTAGAATTCCCACAATCCTCACCTATCCAACGACTTTCCGACACATACCACCTCTTTCGCTTAAAACCGCCCCAACCCACTAACCCACCCAACCTCCTCACGACGCGAGTAGCAGCATCGCAACGCCTGAAAAAGGGACAAAAAGCGACGGTTATCTGTTACTCGGAAACGCGATTTTTTAAAAAAGCTCGAGATGACGAGTGCGTGTGAGAGAGAGAAGGATATATAGGATCAAAAAGAATGAGAAAGAGAGAGAGAGAGAAAGAGAGGGGGGGTTGAGAGACGCAGCTAGTGCGGAAAGGGCGTGGAAACGAGTCAGGGTACGGGAACTCTGCAGGGTGATCCCCCTCCCCCCCCATCTCTCTCGTATTTTTGGGGAGAAAAAGGTAGATTCGAGGGTTAAAGGTGGAAGGGGAATAAGGATAAAGAAAGAATGGGCGGTAAGTGAGAGTGATGTTCTCCCTCCCAGGAAAAAAACCGTTTGCCCGCAGGAAAAAAGAGGAAGGAAAGAGAGAGAGAGAGGGAGGGAGAGAGAGAGAGAGAGGAGGAAAGAGGGTGTTTCCCAACCCATCTGCTCCCCTACGCCCTCCTCTTCCCCTCTGCTTCCCCCTCCCTCCGCAACTTACCCATCTCCTCCCCGCTCCGCGTGTATATCCACGAGATGGGGGTCACCTGAAGAAGAGAGGGGCGGAGGGTCGCGTGGGGCCCTCATGCCATCCATGCGACGGTCATCTTAGGTCCGAGCGTAAAGAACCGACGGTCTTTTTACACGGAGGGAGGGAGGGGCGGAGGAGGAGAGGGGCGAGGAAGGGAAGCGAGAGGGAGGGGGGAGGAGGCGCGGGAGAAGTGGAGAGTTAAAGTAGGCTACTTTACTTTACTAGCCTGTAGTGAAAGCACGCCGAACGCCGAGTACTGGATGGAAATGGGTGAGGTTTGAGTATGCACTCGCTAGCTGCCCCGAGCTAATAATAGAATTGGAATGCTAGCGAGCGGGGAAAAAATAAAGCGCCGAGGGAAAAAAAACAGGCTCCCGCGAGTAAAGATGCAAATTAAGAGCGAAGTGGAGGTTTTTCTCGTGGACGACGGTTGGAGAAAAATGGACGCGGGATGGAAAAAAGCCAGCGAACGTTTAAGAGAGAATCTGGCTCCGATTTCGCCCGTTTAACTATTATTTTGAACCGCCGCTCGTGATTTTTCGAGGTCCGTTTTTTCTCTACGAACGTTTAAAAGTCTTTCAAGAGGAGGATTCACCCAAGAAAAATCTTAAGAAAATTCACGTGGAAGCAATGACATCGAAATAATAAAGAAATATAACGTAAAAAACTGTACTGATGGAACATTTCAGCGTAAGATTTTAACGACTAGATATTGGTCAATATTTCCAATAGCAAAAGAACGCAACAATTAATCAATAATGTCACATGAAAAATAATTTGGGGATTTTTCTCTTTCTCTTTAATTTACCATTTTACAATACTCATTAGAGATTCGCTGAATTGCTCCTATTAACGACTGCGGGTATGAATTTTACACAAATGTTAATTCGATGCTTTCGTTAAAAGTGAACAAGTTTCGGTATCGCATTCCACAGTATGTGTGTGTGTGCACACACTCGTAAATCTCAATGTGAAAAACGATTATTGTTATCACTGAAAAAACTTCACAAAATAATAATTTATAATGCTTTTTATTCAAAGGCATGCGGTACAAATCACCAACTGTATCCCATAACAAACTAGCAGAGAACATTAGGTTGCCGTTATATATATATATATATATATATATATATATATATATATATATATAGGGTGATTCACGAAGATATGGAATAACTTCAGGAGCTGATTTCTGAGGTCATTATGAACAGAAAAGTTCATATGAACATGTGTCCGATTCCGAATAATTAAAGAGTTATGGCTGTTTGAAAATTAGAAAAAGGCAAGGCAATATCCGGAACTCGGGAAACCATTGCTGACCAATACGCGATGCGTTCTCCGCTACAGTGTTTATTTGCTTGTTTATTTACTTATTTACATTGTCAAATATGAACATGCATATTATTAAAGTAGGTTTTCAAAAACCCAACCTTCGACTTCAATGCATTTTGCTGTTTGTGTGTGATTTGCACTTTAGTATGGTACACAAGATCTTTCATCCAACACCACAAGCAGAAATCCAAGGGGTTTAGGTCTGAGGACCTAGCTGGCCAATTTTGTGGACCATTGCGACCGATCCATCGCCCAGGGAACTGCTCATTGAGATGAGTCACCACTGCATGGAAACAATGAGGTGGAGCTCCATCATGTTGGAAGTACATTCGAAGTCTTGTAGCCAGGGGCACATCTTCTAACAGTTGCGGCAATTCGTTTTGCAAAAATTGTAAATAAATCTGTCCAGTAAGACGACCCTCAAAAATGAATGGACCAATTACCTGATCACAAAACATTCCACACCACACATTAACACTGAATCGGTGTTGAAAGTTACTGTCCGCAATGTCATGGAGATTAATTTCCGACCAAACATGGAAATTGTATGTGTTGTTAATACCGTTGCAGGTGAATTGAGCTTCATCGGTGAATATGATGTACAGATACAGATGCCGATTCTCATCACGCCAATTACAGAATTCCAGTCGTCGGGCAGGATCCTCAGGTTCGAGGTGTTGGACATGTTGCAAGTGGTACGGGTACATTCCTTCTTCATTCAATGTTCTCCATACTCTTGACTGTGAAACGCCGAGATGTGTGGATATCCTTCGCGTACAAGTACGAGGGCTATGCTGTACCTCCTCAAGGATGTTCTCTTGCTCAGCCACGTCTTGTCGAACCACACCCTCGTATGGAATGTTAACGCTGGGAAGTGAGCCGGTATCTCGCAAAGTTTGGAACACTCTGCTAATAACTTTTCCATTTGGAACTCTGCGGTTTGGAAAAAGTCGCTGGTATTCAGCAACAGCAGCAACAGCATTTCCATCGCAAAATCCATAAACATACACCATATTGGCATATTCAGCACTTGTAAATGTAAAAGGCATCTTGAAAGTAACACTAACACAGTAACAACTAACAATGCTAATGTCGGTTCTTGCATGCGCATGTTTCGACAGGCTACGGTTGGGCAGGGTCATGGTCGCACAGGCGCATGAGTTATGAGTGCAATTCACAGTGGCGCGATGCTGAAAAGCTACGAGCAGCCATAACTCCGCAAATATTCGGAATCGGACACATGTTCATATGAACTTTTTTTGTCTTAATGACCTCAGAAATCAGCTCCTGAAGTTATTCCATATCTTCGTGAATCACCCGTATATATATATATATATCATTAATTATAAATAGAAGAGTACTAAGAAGTGGATAAATTTTACCCTTCATTTACAATGATTAACTACCTGAGATTCTGCAATGAAGTCCGCCATGAATATGAGATTAATTGCCGGATTACTTGCTTTATTCTTGTCCCATTTTGGGGTCTCTTCCAAATACAATATAATAATTCGCATCTTATTTTATGTCAATAAAGATCTTTTTCATTAAGAGCATCTTGCGACTCACACTCGAGCGAAACGGGAAGGGATTTTTAAAAATGATAAAAAATATTCGCTGCAATGCAGAATTAGCGAAACCCAAAGATCAATCGGAGACATTCGATGCTCCGTCGCACCTAAAGTTCGGTCGTTTTTAAACGCTCCATCGTCGCCAGGCCTGACACGGTGCGAGCATAGTCGTTTCGATCACACTACTATCACTTGTTGTTTTTCTCCGTGGAAACATGGTTTAATTATATTTGCTTTGGCTGCGCTCATGAGAGATTGTTAATCGATAGCCTACAAACCTACGCACATCTCGCTATCGTGGGGTAGAAGTAAGCGTTCTTCTGTTCAAGGGGTTCCTGAATTGCTGATTAGATAACTGATACGCATAAAAACGAACAAAGAGCAAAGACATTTTTCAGGTTGAAGCGATTTATTTAATAAAAAAACTATTTATATAGATAAATTTGTTTTATTTATAACAGATGATGTCTATGTATTAAAAAAATACGTAAAATATTTTCAGAGATCTAAACTTCACAAAAACATATTTTGCGTATTTTAACCATTATCTCATATTAGTTCAGTCAAAAATTCCTCAAATTAATACTTATTTTGATGGGTACTTCCTTCTCCCCACACAGCGTAAAATGTTTTAATAATTCATCATATAACCTGCAAACGTAAAATCAACATTTACACAGGAACTAAAGTTTAATATTTGGTTTTCCGGAAATAATATAGGAGAAAGAGAGAGAAATGTGGGCACGTAATCGTTTTTACAATCTCTACGCGAAAAAAACTTCCACCCCAAACAACTCTGAAGACATACACGGTATTTCGTTTCATAACAAGCAGAAAAAATCCTTTTTCGAAAAAAAAAACGTTGGCCGACTTCATCGCAAGCCGATCTCCTACAGCTCCGTGGAGTCCAGTGACGGCAAAAATACAATCTCCCAAATGAATGGGAAAAAACGGAAAATCCCGAATATGTATAGATTTGCATTTAAATTCCAAGGCAAAACTCCGAAGATCTATGGGTCGAAATACACTCGACGGCGTTTTTATTCTTTTTTCACGGAGGTTTCCCAAAAATCTCTAGGTAGGCAGAATGAGAAAGAGATTTTTAGAAAGAGCGGTAGAAAAGGCCGAGCGAGGGAAAGAGAGGACAAGGGTCTCTTCTCCACTATTCCGATCAGAAAGATCTTAAGGTCACGGTTCACTCGATTCTTAGTACGTTAAAAGTCCAGGGCAGAGAGATCAGCTGACCCGGATTTAGAGATGGGGAAGGAAGTAGAGGGAAAGAAAAGGGGGAGGAGGGGCAGTTCTTTAGAGTTTCTAAGACGAGAGTGAGGAAGTAAAAAAGGAGAATAAAGAGAAAGGGGAGAGAGGGCGCCCTGGAGGGTGGGTAAATGGTAGCGAGGGGAGACGGAGGCAGGGCAGGTCGGAGGGACGTATGGGGGAGACGAGGGGTGTATGGCAGGGTAACCACTTTCAGTTAATGGTCCCCGGGGGTTGGTTTTGGGCACGGAAAGGTATCGAGGGTGAAAGAGAGAGAGAGAGAGACTCCCCCTGCATTCCTTTTGACGACACCTTCGGAATTAATAACGCTATTATGCGTGATTTTGCATAGCGCGACATTCGAAATGAATTCCCCTAGCTCCCGATACGTTTAACTAATGACGTCCGTATGCAGAGGAAAACCTTTTCAAAGGATTTTTCCTCACGCTCTCGTAGAGTTAAACACGAAAGGAAGACGGCTAATTTCATAAAGGATTTTTTCGCTTGATGAATCGATCCACATAAACATAAATGATTTGGACGCATAACAACAATTCAAAAGGATGAATTTTTACGATTTGATATCGACGCTGTTATGCTGATCATTTTTTAAGGTCGGAAATTGGAGCTAGACATTAGTTTAAGTTACCACTTGCCATTTTTATGCCAGTTCACCGGTGGGAAAAATTTCGCCACCGAAATCTTTTTATAGTTGAAATATTTGAACAGGTATTTCACAAAATAGCGTACAACGTATCTTAAAGACATGGAGTGCTCGATGAGATTAATAAATTATTTAAAGCCTATCCTTCGATAGCTTAGTCTTTAGTATGCAATAATAGACATTTTTTAAAAATTGATAACGTATACCTACTCTTCACCAGATTTAACTTTCGAGCAATTGATACCCTCTAATTCAAGAGTTAGCCGTTCCTTAGCGTCGTTTTACTAAATTTCACGAATAATCACGATTACTCCCCGTTTCCTCATAACTGAAACGCTCTTTCGATTTTAAATCTACTTCTGCGTGTTGGACAGATTTAGTAATAAAGTCATAATCGAATTAGTAACATGCTAACTGTTTCTAAGAAAATATTTCACATAATGTACAAGTAGTTTAAATCTTTACAATATCGAGAAAATGCCGGCTAATCACGCAGGAACGTAAAAAAATTGATTAACAAATTTGAGCGGGTGAAAATCCCTGTATAGTACTCATTAAAAACGAAATAAATGCATTTTTTTATGATACAAGGAGGTTAAGTATATATTCTGTTCTTAGCGTGCTAAACACCGAGCATTTAAACCTAAGCCAATTATAGATTTGCACGGTTCTTTTGCCGGTAGCATGTATTTTTGTCCGCTTGGAAATAATATCCCAAGGAAATTAACAATTAATAGAGTAATAGAGATTTCAGTTAATTTTCGATGACTCTTCCTAAGATATTATGCAACAAAAGTTTTTTTTACCTAAAACGAGAGATTAAAATAGAACTTTTTTCTTATTTAATAAAATTCGTGCGTAAACTTTTTTTAGGCCGAGCGATAGCAAAATATCCGAGGATTTGGCGTGATATGCAGAAGAGAGAGAGAAATTAACAGTACAACGTGAATCGAACACGATTGTGTGCGCGTAGCGAAAACTATCTGGCGAGCGGGAAGGCGAGGAAAAAATCCGATTCAAGGGCAATCCATTATGTCACATGCAGATGAATCCTCCATTTCCCCCCGATTTTCTCAGAGAGCATTTTCCCTTCGGACGGACCGACCGAAAAAAAAACTGCCTCCTGGGTTTACTATTGTCGAATCGTAAAAAAATAGATGAGACGAGAATGACTTTTGACGTCCGACACAACGGATCCCATAGCGCGTGATGCGAAAGAAAGGTAAAAAGATCCTCATTTCCACCTCCCTCCGACCCATCGAAATGAGGGAACCCCCCTCCTCCCTCTCCTCACTGCGAGCAATCAATCAATCAAAGGAGAGTCGCCGCTTTCGCTTTGCGTGCGTGTGTCACCTCTCTTCCACCTTCTTCTCTTACCCCTCCTCCACATCTGCCACGAGAAGAGGGGGAGGAAGGGTGGAGAGAGAGATAGAGGGAGAAAGATAGAGGGAGAGAAAGAGAGGGAAGGAGTGTTTTTAAGGAAGAGTGAGGAGAGAGGGCGACGGAAGGAAGTAAAAGGGTCGGGAGTCGAGGTTTCCGGAAAATTGCTCCGAGTGAGATATGTGCAAGAGAGGCGTGTGAATGGTTTTCAGCGAAGTTAAGGGGCGAGAGGAAAAGGAGATGTGATGCTATGGCGCACAGCCACTCGATGAATGGACCGCGGGGAGAAGGTGGCTTCGTGCGCGGCGAGGAACCGCCGATAACCGTTCCGTCGCTCATTCACCATTCAATCCACGCTATGATTATGAATATCCTTTTTCATTCGAAACTTTTGTCACTTTCCGATACTGAAAGATTTCCCGAAGAATCAAAGAAGGAAAATTTGAATGCCTCGACAGAATAAGCTGATTAAGCAGGTGGCAAATGCAGAGATTTAATTATCAGGCATGTCAAAAATGGAGAGATCAAGATGATTTTCTACTTTCACATATATATTTACTTGTTTTTCTTAATGAGCGATTTTTATTCTTGAAAACGAAACGCTTTGTATTATTTATTTAGTTCCGATTCAGCACATCTTAATGGTGATACATAACATACAATTGATTGCTAAATCAAAAAGATAAATATTAATTAATTTTCAATTGCCTTAATCATCTATAATGCAAATACGCAGTCCCGTAACTAGATATTTTAGCGCCCGGGGCAAACTACTAAATATGCGCCCTCTCCCCCTTCAAGAAATTTTCACTAGTTTATTTAGTTACATTTGGATTTTTTGTGCCCCTTGCTTAGTTGAGGCCGGAGCAGATGCCCCGCTTGCCCCGCCCTAGTTATGGCACTGCAAATACGGTCATCCTAGAAGAATTATCCAGTCAACGTTGATGGGTTTGATGTGCCCATAGTAGATGGATGTCGGACATATGCGTATTAATGTAGATCATCTTGAATATAAGAGAAATATCGATATTAATCTATTGGGAGTCTATACTTTTACTATACACTATTGACATTACTTAAGAGGCCATTGCCCATGATCTCCGTGACAGCAAATGAAGCAAAAATCGGAGATCGACCTCAGGACTTCATTGTCATGATTGCCAACATCGATCTGTTTCCGCGAACCAAGTGACCGTTTCCATGACTGCGACATTTTTGAATGAATGAGAAAATTCACTACTCCATCGTGGCCTCACATCATTCGATGCGCGGGGAGGTTAATTAAACACATCACCGCTTTAACAGAGGACATTTTTATCGCGGTATGATTACGTACGGAAGTTATTTGGTTGTTGGTTGTCTCCGAATTGTTTGTGCGAGTGAAAATTTTATCGAAATTCAGTTTAGCGGCGGCTCGAATGGGTATGACATGCCATCAATTTGAGGTATTTGGGAGATTAATCGCTTGATTTTCCAGACTTTCTCTCCAACCTCCTCCTCTCACGTCAAGAAAATTTCTTTAAGTTCCCAGTTCGCGACAGTCGATTGAGAATTTGGTTAAGGATATCAGCCTCGGAGTTTGGGAGGGCGAGGACTCGTTAGGAGAGCTAAATGGGCCCCTCCCCCTTTCCCCCGCACCTGCATGGAGCTTTCAGTCACACATGCCTAAACTAGCCGGAAACATGCACTTCTGTCATTCTAATGCACGACGTCCCATTTGTGGCCCAAAATGACTCGGTCCGATGAATATGTGATGGATTTACTCTGTTTCTGACCACCCTCGCATTATCAGATTAGCTTCGTCCGATTTGCAAACATATATGACTGTCTATGCTACTTTTTATGCCTGAAAATTCAAAAAACGCAACTTTTCCAATAAAAACAGGCGTAAATATATATATCAATTTATCTTTCAACGCCATAAGGTATTCCTCATATACATGGAGCAAAAGAAATCAGGATATTTCTCATTCTCAGACGACTCAGGAAATGGCCTCGTGAAAAGAATTCCCAGCAGCCTATCGATGAGGTCGGAATAATGTTTCTCTCTCTCCCCACCCACACACACACGCACACTATGACACACCGTCTCTTCCGAGCCTCTCATCTCCCCTCCCCCCCCCTCTCTCTCTTTTTCCATCGCCCTCTTTCGGGAAGAGCAGACTGGCTTCAGGGATTGCGTGAGAGATTGTGCTCTGTTGGAAAGAGAGAGAGGGAGTGAGTAGGTCGGGGGCTTCCGGGGGGCGAGGGGGAGGGGAGGAGACGAAAGAGTCCGACATCTGCACCTACTCTCCTTCTCTCTACGTTGGGGATGCTCTCCCACGCCCCTTTCCGCCCCTGACTCCCCTCCATTCCCTCTCGGGGCGGGGGCGGTAGGCGAAGGAGGGGCGAGAGAGATATACGGTGGTGGGAGGCGGGGGTGGAAGAGGAGGTGCAGGTGTTCGACCGGCAACCCGCCCCCTTAAGGCTAGCATGTCTCCTTCCGGGGGCCCCGCCGCCCTCCCCTTCCCGCCTTCCTTGCGCGAACCACATTCGACCCCACTCCCCCTTCTCTCCCCAAATATCCCGTCCCGCCAAGGATCGGGGAACTCCCTCGAAAACGCGTTCTCCCGGAGTCTCCTTTCTTCGCGAGAATTCACTTTTTAATGTTCTCGCGATCAAAGGGGCGGATATGAGGGTCATTGAAGTGGCCGGCGCAAGGCCACCGGAGGCTTAGGAGGGGGTGGCAGATGAGAGGGGAAGGAAGAAATACAATGATACTCCTTCATGTCTTTTCCCATGGAATTAAAATGAATGACAAGTTCAGAGAAATGATACGCGCGTGACGAATGAAAGTTCCTCGAATCTCTTTGGGGGGGCTCAGAGCGGAGAAGCGGTTTTTTCCCGGGGAAAATTACCTAGATGAACGAGGCGAAAATGTTCGATTCTTGAATCTCTAAGTTTACGGGATAGGAAGTTTGAAAAATCACCAAATTTAGTTCGCTCTGAAAATATTTCAAAACTTATTTCATTATTTTTATAATGCGTATTTTACATGGCTACGTCGCAATCCTGCAGGCACACTTTACCTAAGAAAAATACTTCCCCTTTTCAGTGAAATTGATTAATATGGAAAGCTTTTCTAAAGGTAGTATTATATTAATAGATAAATATTTTTTTGTCTATTACTAACACTATTAATGTGATTTTGAAAGATTGTAATAGAATAGGTATCAGATATCGTGTAACAGAATTGTTTCCGCTAAATTTCATTTTTCTATTGGTTGCTTCTACACGATTTATTCGTCCATTCTCCTTGGCCTTATTTCACGGCTAATTTTGAGCCTCTCGGACAATCTTAAGATTGATTAAAGAAAACAGTGCTGTGACTCAAAATGATGTGTTGTAGAATGATATTCGGCAAACGGAATTCAAGAACCAACACAATGTTAAGGAACCCAGCTAATTTCGGCTATAGACTTGACTAGTGACCGATAGAAAACATAAAACCGCAAGCAAAAAATCGCTTTCATTCAAGGGCGGATCCAGAAACTTCTCAAGGGGGGGGGGGGGGGGCGATCGCCCCTCCACCTATCGAATCCGCCCCTGCCAACTGCCCTATATTTTGAAAATCCCTACCCCTATCAGAATCCTTCATTCCCTTGCTATACAGACCTAATCTGCAGCGTATAATTGAGGATTTTTGCGCGAAAAGAATTTCAGAAAGCGCCTAGTGGAGTGCAATGGAGTTATCCGACGGGGCGATCGCCCCCCCCCCCTCCCCTTGGATCCGCCCCTGCCTTCATTCTATAGTGTTTGTATTTTTTAATTAGCCAAAGCATCGACAGACTTAGATTTAGAGCTAACAGATAAAGTTGGAAGTGAGTGAAATATTAGGCCGGTTATAGCAGCACCAACAGAAATAGGTAAACAGCTTTACTTAGGTGCTCCTTTATATTGTTAGTAAAAGAGGCAGATGCGGAGGTATTTACGATCTATATCTCTATTCAGCTGTTCACACGCTGTTTCCTTAATCTTATAGACAATTAGCTGGCATAAAGATGTTCACGCTTGTCCCTGGCAGTGAATGTATATCTCCCAATTTAACAAGATTGTCGAAAGCAATTAAAAAATAATGAAACAATTTCCATAGTGACATACCTCAAGAAGATGTACTTGAAATTGAAAACTACAGAAATTAAAAAAAGGTAAAGTAATTTCAGCAGGTAAATAAAGATAATACGTAACTATACTAATTATCGATCGAATAATGATATACTGCATATTTTATGCTTATCGATAAAATCTGCTATATCCATACTTATGCAATATTGTCACATCTGTTTCATTATAAGCAAAAACGCTAAATATAGGCAGGCGAAAGGACCGATAATTTAACAATGGGCCAAACATACGTATACCATGAAGTTCTTTTTAATAGTGGGAATTAATGAAATAGTAAGGCTAATATAATTATTTCCTCGCACCAGTCCCCCCTTAAGTAGGTGGTGAGTCCACACCACTCACCGGTGGACACACCTTGCACTGGAACTTGCGTCCGTTGGCCGAAGGCGGGTGAGAATGCGGAGGCACCAGTCCTCCTGCACCGCCCCCGGGCACCGGAGATCCTCCTGCCTTGGATGCGGCGTCCATCGGGGGCAGGGAGGTGGCGGGAGATGCCGGGCCGTGGGAGGGAGAGACGGGTGCGGACACCCCTCCGCTCAACATTCCCCCTCCGTCCGCGGAAGCGGATCGGTGCTGGGGGTGGGAGGGGGCGAGGGGGGCAGATAGCAGGAGGGGCGTCCCGCCGCCGCCATAAGGAGATGGTCCCGGAGGTTCCATCCCGCCTCCGCGACCTCCACCCCCGTCATCCGAGGAACCGTCTCCTAGAGAGAGGTAGGAGATAAGGTCAAGGGTCACAGAAATAGCAGCAGGGGCGGAAATTTGAGAAACGGAAGCTTGGAAAACTTGACCGAAGGGGGTATCTGAGAGTAAATATTTTTATTCTAATAATTTAATAGTAATTGCCTGAGAAATTTATTTAATATTTTTATGTCCTAGCTTAATTTCCGAGCTAGAATAGCCTTCGATGTAATGATACAACACTAATAATAACTTGAAATGGAAATAATTCTTGATTCGAATAAAATATTGAATAGAAAGGTTAAAGATAATAGAAAATCGATTGAGTGCGATTTATTTTCACGTAGCCTGAGCAAATCTGTTAACTAACTCACCTTTTGGCACAGCTTGGTTGCCTTGAAGTTCGGTCGGGTTCATCTTTGCCTTTGGAAAGAAAGAAAATATTTTCAAGACTACGCACAATAAAATGGCTAGAAATTTACGAATTAACAACCGAGAAGAGATTTATTGAAACAAAATATATGTGATACGCAATTTAATACCGTGTCCATTCAAATTTTCCATTTGCCAAAATTAATGATTAATCCATATGATTGAATCTTACTCTGAAAATATGACAGCCTATAGAAGCAATTATTTTACAGAATTTCATTTCATACGATATTACGAAGATTCAATAACTTACGTGACTGAGATTTGAATATGATTGTGGAGTTTTGAGTTTAACGACTGATTAGCTTATAGTTAAATTATGCCATTTTGCATTTTATTTCACCTACAATATTCTGAATCGCGACAAAAGTATGAGAGCTACAGGTACATTTTCTTCCGTTGTTTTTTTAATGGGAAAATTATTTCATTCTTCTAAATATTCTATTCTTTTGTCCGTACAAAGTGCTAGAGAGTAAGGATCACTATTCCAATATTGAAAGCCATGATGTCAATCATTTGGCTGCGAAATCCGATAAACTCGAGACGCTGTCAAGCGCAGCCATTCGAGATTGAGATGTGAATTCAAATCCTCTTCATAATAAAACACAAAACAAAACGCCACAATGTATTCAACTCAAACAGTTCGAGTCGAAGCAATGGGATCAGTACCGTAGCAAGGGAGGGGCGACTGCCCCGGGGACCGAAGTGAAGGGGCTGCTACAGGTAAGTCACGAAGGTATAATTTCTTTTAAAACTCCGAAAAATATTGTCGTTGGATCTAATTTATGTATTTCTTATAACAAGTGCAATATATTTATTATATGGCACACAAATTATAATTTATAAAGTTATGAGAGCTAGGAGGCGGCGTTTTTCGGTCATGCCCCGGGTGCCAAAACTTCCCGGCTACAGTACTGAGTGGGAGTGAATTCGCTCCTTAGAATATTTTGACACGCTACACTCTTTTTTTTTTTCGTAATCACGCTATCCGATTCATTTTTTTGTCAGACGTACGTCCATCTCTCCCTCTCTCTCTCACCTCGTAGCCCTGCTTGGATGCGATGACGCCTCCGTACCTCGCCGGGGGCCACGCCATCTCTGCCTCCTTAGCGTGTGGACTGGGGCATTGCTGTGCGATCAGGATGAGATCGGGGGGAGGGAAGGGGGCGGAAGAGAGAAGGTTCCATTTTACTCAACGGATAGGGTTTTTTTTTTAAAGGGGCCTCTAAAGAAAGGCTCCGTCATGCACAAAGAATCACAGAAAAATAACAGATGCACTTCATGGTAACAGTTGAACTCCATTGCGAAGACATACTTGAAATGGTGGGAGAGAATGGACATCAAGTTTTTTCTTTTGTCTTATTTCTAATGCTAAAGAATATATAAATGAAGGACTCCCAAATCAATGGAAACTATTCCGGAATTTCGGCTAGAATTTTCGTAAGAACTGCTCCAAAATTCGTGACATAACTTGGATGCGTGAAGTTAAAATGAAGCTCATCAAAGTGAGAAGAATCAAGGCTAAACAAGCCCATGAAAAATCATAGTTAATGGTATCAAAAGATGATAAACTTTCACAAGTATTGAAAAACCGAAAGAACAACACTGCAAATTGAAATCCTTACCTATGCAATACAACTATATACAGTCGATTCTAAATCTCTGCACATACTACATATAAATAGGTGATCCTATTTCATATGTCCTTATTACACGATTTTCATATTCAGGAAGATATAAGGGATAAATAAAGCAATAAAAGGCAAACCGTATGTGTATTTATACTAAAATCCGGCCTCGTCAAAATTACTCCACCGAAGGCTGATTTTAACATTCAAGCAACCGTCTTAACAAAAAAAAAACAAAGTTGATAGAATTTTAACCAAATTGTCTGAACGAATGGCGTGGTTTACTAATAAAATACTGACATCTCACTTTAAAATAATCGATAATTACTACAATTTCATGGATATTTAAAGGCAGAATTAGGCTTAGATAGTCTGCGTTTAAACTTTTACCAAGTATTTTCAAGATCAGGTTTCAGATCAATATTTTCAACTAAATGTTTGCTCGAAAAAAATAAGCCTATAACCTTTTTATCAGACTTACACAATTGACAAAATAAACCGCAATCGAAAAGAACACCGATCAGACGAAATGCCGTCTCACGACTCATCACCTAGATTTCCCGAATAGTTGAGATTTCTTCCGCAGGAGTTAATTAACAAACCGCGCCGCGCACGTTCACTGCGAGAGCTATCGCTCCTTTCTCCCCCTCATCCAAACAGGAAGGAGAGAGAGATCCTTTAAACAAAAAATAATAAAGAGAAGAAGAGGTGTGTGTGTGAGAGAGAGATGCTGGGACGATTTCTGTCCCATTCTCCCTCCTCCTGACCTTACCCACGCGCCCGGATTCGAAAAAAAAGTTTTTTTTCTTCCCTCCCTCTCTCTCCTTATCCTCCCTCTTCCTCCTCCTTTTCTCTCCCTCCCATTCTACCCTCAGACAATGGACCTACTCCGCTGCCTACACAGACCTCTCCCCACAGCAGCCTCATCGACGTAGGTCGGGAGGTTAGCGTCTGCGCATTGGAGGGGGCGGAAGGAGGCGAACGTACGCGCCACCAGAACCTCAGACGCACACAATCACTCCGCTGCATTCCATAAAGGAAAGACGAAGCGCCCGAAAGGCGGCCGAATCTCACGTCTCTGAATCACGGATCACAGAAGACGAACGCCGTGATGTAATGTTCGATACGGCGAAGGATTATTTATTTATTTTTCACAAGCACATAGCACTTTACGGCATTTGTAATGAGCGTAACAACAATAACAAAGGCGAACACGTACGACCATGCCCTTGGCAGGATTCGAACCCCACCCCTCTACCAAGGTCGGCATCTGTTGGGAATCTGTAAATTTTATGTCGGAAGGATATTCGTCCTTAAGTAACACATTAGTTTCTTGCCAATAGGGAAGAGGAAAGTTACAGCTACCAATAAGACCACGTGTTAGATGGAAGTTCGAAGAATTTTATGGATGCGCTGGATTTGCCAGACTTCTTTGAATTTGGCGGTGGGTTTTCCATAGCGTAGCTGAGGTCATTTAACTCAATGTAATCTAGGTTGGAATCCCTTTCTCGGGATTCCTTATCATCTTTCTATAATAAAATGTTTTTTGAAGCACAGAATGCTTATTTTCAACCTCGAAGTGTACGTTGTAGTTCTTTATGTATGTCTGTCAGGGATCATTCCCCTTAACCCTCACTTTCCCAAAGACCCTGGCCCTTGATAACTGCAGTCAGGGACGTAACCCCCGCGATTGGCGAGGGACTTCTGTATTACCAATATTATAATTATAGGAAGATCCATGGAAACAATTTCCTCGGACCTATTTATTTTGACGCCATCTAAAGCAGCGGGATCTACCGATGTATCTGCACGAACGTAAATATCTCGCATCGATAAAGCAATCGATTACGTAAGCAGTTATTTGAGATCCGACGATTCAGAATGCGTTCCACTTGCGCTGAGTCAGATCGCTATGCCACAAATGACGGGCGATTAATTTTATCGTTGTTCAGCATAAATTAAAGTTATGTATTTATTCTTATACGCGGTGAATGGGATGGGATGTTTGTCAGAAAATGTTCTCTCTGAGGAGAAACGATTCAATTGAAGGAAACTTACACTAGTGATTAATGCTCGACTTGTGTTCAATCTAGCGCTTACTGTAAGAAGAGGAATTTTACTCAGGAATTAACATGTCCCGAGGGAGCTGTTTAGTATCTTCGGGATAAATAAAAGAGGAAAATATTTACCGAGATCAAAGGTTTCTTGTTTGCTTTTAAAAAGGCATATTTTTTTTAGTATTCATTGCAATTAGTTATACATTTAATCAGCATGTCATTTTTACGGAGTTTGTTCGATCAGCTGCTTCACTGTTAAAGTTAGCATGAAAAAATAAATTTACCTTAAACTATTCCTATATTATCGGAGAAGCCACTGCGGAGGGTCAAGAGTCATTTAAAAAAAACTGCAAAAACAAGCCTACGATGAATTATATACAGAGTCACCTGCTTATCAGCTTATAAAAATGCTCTTTTCTAAATGTGTGCTATATAATGCCAGCAAATTTTATTCTATCTTTTATAGGTTCATTTCAAACAACATTCGCATTTATCTTAGAGGAATTAATCATCGTTCAAATTATTTTTCAAGTGTTATCTCTGCCCTCGTTGCAACTTCGCAAACGACTGCGTTTCTTAGGATAGAGATCGAGAAAATTTCGACATGAAACAGAATGAATTCTCTCTTGAGCATTGAACATTCTGTTTTTCGAGAAAACTCGATATCGCTAGGGTCAATTTTCGCCGTTATAAAAGGTGACCTGCTAACGCGTTAGACATTAAAAACTACCGTAAGGTTAGAAGTGCATACGAGATGCGGCAGTGAGAGAGAGAGAGAGAGAGAGAGAGAGAGAGAGAGAGAGAGAGAGAGAGAGAGAGAGAGAGAGAGAGAGAGAGAGCGGAAAAGAGAGAAGGTATTGGAAAGAAGTAAAGACTGATAAATCGGAACTTCTTCAAAAGGAGAAGCGCCGAGATTTATACAGAAACGGAGCGTTAATTTGGCGTATTAAAGCGTCCGTTTCGCTTCGCTTGGTGCGTTAACTCACTTCGTCTCTATAGCTAACGCTCAATAAGTAACAATTTCCACAAGAAAAAGATCTTTTACAGGGTCAATTACATTTTGCCGCACACGAGAAAGAGAAAGATATATGTATATATGTACGTATTTTTTCCTTCGATTGCACCCGTAATTATGAATCTCCTCTCTCTCTCTCTCTCTCTCCCTCTCTTTCTTCCCCTCCCCCCCTTCCTCCCCCGGAAGAAACGATGTACCGCTGCGTACCAGGTGCGATTTTCAATCCCATAAATTTCAATTAGGATCGAAAGCGCATCAATTCTTTACTCTCCGTCTCACGAAGATGAACGTTAATATCTTTTATAAACATTAATTGCGTTCAATTAGTTGTTAGAGGTTGTAAAACCGAACAAAAGACGCTCGTGAAGAACGCTTCTCTCGATCGCGAGATATAATTTAATACCTCTCGCTCACACCTCTCTCCTCTTGAAGCCACGCCATCTTCATGGGTTTTGAGAGCGTGCCACTCCTCTGAAATTGGGGCGTTTTTTGCGTCTTCTTTTGAAAAAAAGCCACAAAAAAGCGTAAACACTGTCCTGATGGTTATCATAACAGCTCCCCGGTTGATGAGTACGTGAGGTTTAGCTGGCGTTAAAAAAATGCGGGGCAAAAAAGATTACATGGGTATACCTTACAATTGCATAAAAACAGCGTCAGAAACCAGTATCGCTGTTGTGAGGTCGGATTGTAGACACGAATTCGAATGATCACAAATACAAATGAAAAAAGGAAAATGCAGCAATTATCGTACGTGCAAACCGCTAAGGCTATGTAAAGAGCAAAGACTAGAAAGCTTAACAATGAAAATGATCAATATAATAAAATTAATTCGAACAAATCACCGATTATAAGATAGCTTTTGAACCACAGGTATATCTAGTGAAGGAAAATTGAAGACGCGGAAGGCCATAAAGAAATTTCCACCGGTCAAAAAATTAAAACTTGTCTTGTAAAATGCAGAGAAGCGAAATCACACTTTAAGGGATTCACATAATGGATTGAAACGTTCAACTGTCGCGCTGTCATCGATAGAGACCACTGTCTCTAACTCTCTTACTAGTCTTGATGGGTGGAAGGGATGATGGGCGAGAGAGGGGGGGGGAATAGAGGGGAGAGATAGAGGGAGAAAGAAGAGATTCTAAAACGTGCAGGTAGTTAATACGCAGGAGTTAAGGTAGGAGACGCAAGCAGTGCGGTTTCTGGAAGGGGGTGTCCGCGATAAGGACAAAAAGGGAAAGGGTATCTTGGGGATGCATGTGTGCGGATGGCCGTGGTATATGGATGGAGGGGATTTTTTTTAAGACTCACCTTCTCTCTCTCACAAAAGGGTTTTAAGGGATCCAACCCTTTTTCTCTCCCCACACTCCCATCCCTCGGAAGGTGGCGGCGGAGGACCGGGAGAGTAAGGGTTTTAAAAAAAGGAAGGGGTTAGGAAAAGAAGGATGGGATCCTTAAGAGAATGGGAGAAGGGGAGAGACAGAGGAGGGAGTCCGTGTGAAAAAAAAGGCAGCGGCTATGCAGAGTGAGAGGGAGAACCTGTTTTGCATGGGAGGATTGATGCGCAGCGAGAGAAAAAAGTCCCATCTCGACGGGGGAGATATATTCGGCGAAAAAGGGGTTCTATTTTTTTTCGGGGGGGTCTCCGTCGTTAGAGGTGCGCGGAAGGGGACCACGGAGGTACAAAGATCTCCATACTCCCTCTCTCTCTCCCCCCCCCCTCCCTCCTTCCATTCCTTCATTCTCTCTCTCACTCATTCTGCCTCTGCATCGACTCATTTTTATTTCAACTCTACCATTCTCTCCCACATCGAAAGACTGTGCGTGGGGGAGAAGGGAATGATTTTACACTTCCGCACCACAGACAATCTGTTTCATTCTCTCCGAATCGCTAGTGAGAGAGGGAGAGAGAGAGATGATGACGCTCCTCCGATTCTCAGAAACTTTTCTCGCCACGGTTTTTGAAAAGCGCTCTCGTCCGGCGGGTAACCCATATAAATATATACTCGCGCAACGATCTTTCGACTCATCCTCACTGGTTCCGTCTCCTCTCCTCTCTCTCTTTCCGCCTACTCCATGTGTTCTATCCCTCCTCTCTACCTCACATACTCCCCTCCCCCTCAATCCCTCTACCGGCCGTGAGTACAACTAACCCTTTATCTACGTGAACAAACCTAATCCCCACCCCTCGAATCTCTTCGCATTGTCCTTCCCCTTCCAAGCTTTTTTCTTTCGTAAGAGCAACGATTTTTTCTTCTTCCTTTTTCTTCTCGTTCGCTCCTCCTTATTCTTCGCTGTTCTTCCCCTTTGGGCTACGTTCTTTCTCTCGACTCCCTCTTTAGTTTAATGTCCCCCTTCAGTCAGCTACCTTCCTTTTCAGCAACGAGCATTTTCTGCACTTATTTTTCGGAAAAACTACCATCGAGGATTACTTTTGCTCGTCATTCCGCCCGAACTAAACTTCCCCATGGTTTTATTTCTTCCATCTCGTCACATGCTCGCTTCTTATTCGGATGTGCTATCGTGAATTTCTTCCGTCTTTATCTCTTTCACGCCTCGTTAAAAGTAAACACATGCCTTTCTTGCTTCTCTTATCTCTCTTCACTCTTTCTCTCCTTCCTCTCTCTCTCCATCTCCCTCTCCTCTACCCCTCTCTCTCTCCCTTCACTGTTTCTATATCTCCTACCCCTCTCTCCTCCTTCTCTTCTGCGATTCCCCGCCGTATTATCGTCTGCTTTCCTCCTCTCTTCTTCTTTCCTTCCGCATTCCTCGCTCTTAGTACTTTCTCACTCTCTTCCGCACAGCCATTTTTTCTCCGGTCCTTTTTTCCCTTCTGACTCTCCGCTCCCCCGCGGTGCTCACGTATTTTCCTCCTCATTTCCCTAAACTCTCTTACCCCTTACCTCCCATACTCTTTCTCTCTCTCTCTCTCCCTCTTCCCAGACTCCACTTCAACCCTTTCATCCCTTCGTCCTAATTCCCTCTCGTCCCTCTCTTTTATCGCCTCCTCTACCACTCACCCTCTTTCGTATTCAAATCGCCTCTCTCTCTCCCTCGATGCTTTATTCTCTTCCCTCACGCTCCTCCTCCATCTCCCTCCCTCCTTTATTTTTTATCTCTGTCCCTCTCCCCCTTCGTCCTCACTCGCATGCCTTCGGGGAGAGCTCTCCCTGATCAGCGTACACACCTTCGGTTTCTCCTTCTTTTCCCAAGGATATTTTTCAACAAGCGCTTTTTACTCTATCCACTTTCTCTCTTACACTCTAATGCTTTTTTCTTAATACTTTTCAATCCTACTTTCTCTCTTTTTTTTATCTACTTCCCTCTCTTCCTACCACGCTTCTCTCTCTCTCTCTCGTTTTTCCAATTTTCATTTTCGCTTTTCTTTCATATTCCACGTTTACATTATCCTAAATTGTTTCGCCCTATTCCTCTATTTTCAGTTCTTTCTCTCTCTATCTCTCTTCCTCCTATTCATCTCTTATTGTCTCTTTTCATTTCTCTTCCTCCGTATGTAAAATCAACAATCGCCTTCCTCCTATATTCCTACATACAATTCTGACGTACCCTACCATTCCCTACATTCGTAGCACTATTTCTCCTACTTATTACAGCGCTTCGATTCGCACCTCTCCTTCACATAATATCACTTAAAACGTTCCTCTCTGACGTATCCTTCTGTACACCCAAAACTTCTATAATCTCATCTCATACCCAACCGTCCTTCCCTTGTCTAACTTCGCGCTCAATAGATTCACCTCGTTAGAGATTTATTTCTCCTCCTTTGCCTTCCTCCGTTTTGCACGTCCTCTCAAGCGAACCTCGTGAACTCTTATCAATTCTTCCCTCACTCCTGCTTTCACACTCTTCCGCTCTTCCTTATGCGTATGCCTCGATTTCTCTCCCTCTCTCTCTCTCGTCTCCCGCTAAAAATGTCCGTTCTCCGTATCTCTCCCTCTGCATGCGCTCGCATTCCGTAACGTCTCTCTCTCTCTTCTCCTACTCCTTCCTCCGACCCGACCTACCTCCATTGCTTCATTCGTTAAACCCTTTCTCTTCCGACGCACTTTTTTCCTTACCTCTTCCTGCTCTCCTCCCCCTTCTCCGGAGTCTTGCCTCCCTCCCCTCCCTCCCTCTCTCTGTCCCCTCTCTCCCGCCCACCTCGTTCTCAACGGACACCGCTTTGGCCTGGGGGGAGGGGAAGGAGGTGGTGGAAAGGGGGGAAGTGGTGTCGGAGAAGCGTTGATACAACGACACCACAGGAAGTCTAAGGGCTTCAAATGTGCCGACGTCATAGCTCTAAGCAACGCTAATAATGACTTCCAGCGTTGCACACCGACGGGGACATACGCAAAAAATTGAACAAAAAAAAGCGACAGTATTATCGTCGCAACAACCAATGATAATCGTTTTCTTTCACGGAAAAAAATAGTTATTTTTTTATATTTAATATCTCGTGGAGGTTTACTGAATGGCTTAATTCAGCTGAAAGTCATACGGCGATAATACGCTGAATCATATATCATAATCGGTTAATGTAATTTATCAGTTCTGGGATAAAAAATATTTTTTTTACGAAACTGTTACTGTTTGTGTAAGGGGCAATTCCGAAAAATATAAATGAATGTTGGAGGCGAGGATAAGGAGAGGGAGAGAGGGAGGGAGAGGGAGAGAGAGAGAAGAAAGTAGAGAGAGAAGAAAGTAGAGAGAGAAGAGGAGGGAAGAAGACTTCCACTTCAGCGAGAATGAATTACTCATCTCTCAAGGGGATGAAGGGGAGACGAATACCAGAGAAAAAAAATGCACAAGATAAAAAATTAGATTTCCGCTCGAATACAATTACTGCAACCACTGTGTAATGCGCGCAATATCCTAAGTAATGACTATGGCAACAAAAAACTTGAAGTCATTTAGAATCCACAACGGTTAAAACATATTTATCGACATAATTTATTCCGAACTATAAATTTTAATGAATGAACTTAAGGAAGAAAATGTTAAACTATAGGGAAGCTTCGCTTGAATAATGAATCGACAGCTATGTAAAATTATTATTCAAAATCAAGGATAATTTCATAAAATAAATTTTAAATGACTCAAAGTACGTTGAGGACTATGAAACTAAAAGATATCGTTACACGATTTCAATTAAACACTATTATTGACTAAGACTTATTAAAGCAGTGATCGAATGAATAAAAACTGCAGCAACATTTCAAAAACATATTCCCGTATTTTAAAATAACTTTTCCGCGCATTTTTTCCACCGTTATTATTACGATGGTACCTAAGCCACAAAAAGGGAGCATTTTTATAACGCCGCCGCCATATTGAAATAACCGGCTCAATTTTAAAACCGTAGCATTAAAATACACGTAAACTCGAGAACAAGTTTGGTCCGTATATTTTCAAGTTATCCACGAAAGCGACGGTTAGATTTTTTCGTACGCTCGCGAACCTTCGCTTTAAAAAAAAAATTCGATACAAACCTCGCGATTCCGCATCCGCTTAACTCTCGCGAGCCGTTGATAAAGATAAAACAAAAATCGAGAAACACTTCTGGTTCGAACGTCGTTTCGCGCGTATTCACGACGCACAACCCTCAACGCCTTTTCTTTCCTAGGGCCTTCCTTTTATGCAGAAAACGCTTCCATCTTTAATGAGATATAAGATTATGCGCGAGCATTTTCTTCTCGCGGCACAACGAAACGCACCTCTTTTCATCCCTTTTTGGACAGATAGATGGAGTGAAAGATAGACGACGCGATGCGAGAGAAAGGAGAAGTGAGAGAGAGAGAGAGAGAGAAAGAATAGGAGCAGAGGAGAAGACTGGAGCTTGAAAAGCGTATGCAGAATGGTTCGGAGTGAATCCACCAATCACAGCCTCTCATTTGGGGATGGCGAAGCTCTAAGCGTATGCAAGTCGACGGATAGTATTCTCTCTCTCTCTCTTCATCCCTTCCCAAACACCGTTTGTTCTTACCTCTCCCACCATCTCCCTCCCCTCTCGCCCTCAACCCTCTCCTCACCTGAAAATCCTCCCTGCCAACGAACCTCCGAGCCCTTAAAGAAGCAGAAGGAGGAAGAGGAGCATATCTTCTCCTCCTCCTCTCCCCCTCCTCCGACGCTCATTTTTTTCCCTCTGTCTCTACCGCTCTCTCTCTCTCTCCCGTCCCCACGAGATGAACAAATGAATCCCGTAGAGGCGCAATATGTATGCGTGCCGGTGATGGATAGTAGAGATGGGGAGGTGAAGGGAGTCGGGGGAGGAGAGGAATATTTCACTATCCATCCCCCTTCTCCCATCCCCCTCCTTTTTTTTTTAACACGCCGCGGTCCCCACCGTTTTGCCCCCGGGGCCCTCTGTCTCTGCCCCAGCGACAATGGACGGGGCCCTCGACTAGTCTTTTCTCTCAACTCACCCCTTCCCCTTTCATCCCTCCTCCGCAACCTCCTCCTCCTCCTCCTCCGGGAGGACCCTATGCGCCCTTAAGCCACTCATTCCAAAGGTATACACACACAGACACGGGGGCTAAGAGAAGAGGAGACCATTTGCATGCGAAGACGCTTCCTTCCCACGGCCGCGGCATAGGCGTGCCCCTCCCATTCTCTCTCTCATCCGGGCCCGCCACACCCATTACAGGCATCCCCCTTCCCGGGGTCCTCATCCTGGGGCGAATGGGACGGGCCACGGCCCATGCACCACCGCCGATCCAGGCAAGAACATTACTCGGGCGAGGAGAGTGCCTAATCCCCACGTCTTCACCCCTTTCGACCCCCCTTCCCATTCTCTCTCAGCCTCTCTTCCTTTCTCTCCCAATACCTCTCCCTCCCACCCCTACATCTCTCGAAACCATAGATAAGTGGGATATCACGGAACTACGCGACCACGGTTTTGAATCCGCCCGTAGCAACAGGATCTTCCTCGTGCGTCGCCGGGAGTGTTTCTGATACCCGCGAGTGTAGAGGAGGAAGGGTTAGGGAGAGATATCGTTAAAAAGTTCGCATTTTTTTATTCCTTCTGTTAATCTTTTCAAATTCTCAAGTGAGACGAGCAAAGAGGTGAGAAGGTTCCGCGAAATGTCAATTTATTTATTTTGGAGGAGATTTTCCCGTATAAAAAATATATACGGTATAAAAAAATCCCTCTTTGTAGCGTCGATAATGTGCAATACTCGTACTACTCGTACGCGTATTTACTAAAAAATAAGTTAGGAATTAAATTAACATCCTAATGGTTGATACCCTCCAAATTCTGACGGAACATTACCCTCGATAAATTGTTCATTCTTAATGGCTCGCGTTTTGTCTTCTTGAAGAAAACGATATAAATTTTAGGTTTATGTAAAATATGTATTTACAGATTCAAAGTAGATATAAAGAGCGGTATGGGTGGATTAAAATATCCAACGTCCTTGTGTATGGTCCGTTACAATGTTTGATAGTTACCGCTTAAAAAATATTGGAAAAACTCTTCAATAGCTGTGAATTTCAGTGTGGAATAAGTATCCGACATATTTATTCTTTTCTGTGTCCAAGAAGTGAGATTTCTCACTCGGTATATGCAAGAGACTTTCCGAGAGGATCCAAAAATACATACTGACAACAGGAGATAAATTTGTATATGATTACTCATTCAAAATTGAGATTCATCATCATCATGCAAAAAATACGACATTCATTGAATACGCGCAATATGGATATCGTTGGCTCAGAAAGTAACCGCATGTTTCGAAGAAGTACATAATGCTATAAAAATACAAACTGCGTATCCTTGCTCTATTGCTTGCGCTAACTTAAATGTAATGGCTTTATTGGAAGCGATGAGAAATTTCTATAGATATTTCTTATTAAAAACAACGAAATGGTACGTTGTTTGGTCATATATAATTTTGGTTAGAATAACACTGACGATATTGAAAGATTTTCCATTGCCATATTGGTAAAAAAAATATTGGCAAAAATATTATGAAACACATAGCTTGATTCAATTTTTAATTAATATAAGTCATTATATATTATATAATATATGATATAATATTTTATATTCATATAGAATGGTCCTATTTGTAAATGAGATTTTTCCCAAGCTGATGCGAATAAATTTCAGAAATAATCCAAGAGTTGTTTGCATGGTTTCTATGAAATTTCTCCAAACTTCCTACGAAAGAAAAAAATAACATTCCTGGATTTCACAAAAATACCTAAAAAGATCCGATTTAATGCAAAATAATTGAGTTTCCTCTCCGCGAGATTTTTCAGAAAGGGAGAAGAGACCGGCCGGAGTTACAGAGAAAAACTATTTTATCATTACTCAAAATCTGAGTTCCATTACTGAAAAAAATAAAAAATAGATAATTGTGTACTTCCAGATCTCTAAAAATGAGCGGCCATGACAGAAAAAACAAGTCAATCAAAATATTCCAATAAGTAGACACAAAATTTTCCAATAACTAGGCATTTTCCAATGAATACAGAGTCCAATGAAATTTTTGGAATCTCAATACAAAAATTTGGATCAACACGGGCGAAAATAAGAAAGTTTTCAGTTGCGATGCGCACCGATAACAAAAATAATCGATGTCAAATTTTACGTATTTGATACGTACCATTTATTTGAGCAAAAATCATTGTGCTATGAAATACCATGATAACATACAAGTATACCAGCAGTACCTCTACTGCTTCATGGAAAGCTCCTTGCATTGTAAATTTATAAGGAGAGAAAGGCAGGAAAGAACCTTGGCAACATTAAATGAAATCCGATAGACAAGAAAAAGAAGATAGAGAAAGAGGGAGAAAGAGAAAGGAATGAATAGTTTGAACCGCCAACATAACGCGAGAATAACTAATTTTATCGCTGAATAAAACGTTCGAACCTCAACAAGACATAAAAACGTAAAACGTTCTGAATCCGAGAAAGGAACGAGGTGGGAAATCAAATGCGAGTAACGAGGAGAGAATGGCGGAAGTGGGATGGGGTGGGTGGGTGGGTGGGGGGGGGGGGAGGGGAGGGGAGGGAGGAAGACCCAATCGGATTAACGAGCCGTCGAGATACCTTTTTTAAAACAATAACTCCCAACAATAGCACTTTGAGCGTTAGGAAAAAAACCGCCGAGAGCTCTGGCTGAGTCCAGCGTAAAAGGAAAATGGCCTCGGGATCGCAATAGATCGTCATCGACGGCTGTTTCAAGAAAATATCCGCTTCGAGTAAGTTTTCAGCGGGCTTCGATAAATCGCTCGTTTTCGCAACGGTCGTGTCGCGGCGGAACTACTTGCGTTTTTTACGCTCGAACCCAGACGGGCGGCTTCCGGGGGCGATGCGTATCATTTCGAGACAGGCCTCGAAAAATAAATGGAGAGGTCGGCGGAGAATAAAATATTAAAATAAAACGGCAAAGCAGCGCGGAGATAAAAGAAACTTTTATAGTTCCAGTCTTCGGGATTGGAGAAGGGGTGAATATTTTACGGGGAGTCGTTCACGGGCGATTACGATGCGTCTCCGCTCTCTACATTTTGTTTTCGACGTCGGAGGCAGGTCGCGATGGGATTTTCTACGCCAAGGGATATACACGTAGAGAAGGGAGAAAAGGAACGCCGAGAATGGCATCGATTAATCAAGGAAAAGGCATTCCGCGGGTGCTTACTTTCGATGTTGGTTTGATAAATAGTTGGTTTTTCGAATACGTTCTTCCCACACTTGCGCGCCCGTTAGAGCCAAGACGTTAATGCAATGTTTATCGGCCGTAAAGTAAGGAAATCATTCCTCTGGAGCGTTTTGAATATTCCGTTGGCGAGGAGCGAATGGCTGCGCGGAAACGCCGTCGGTTGAACTGAGGTAGAGGATAGATAACTTGAGTTAATTCGTTATTTTATTGGGGTAATAAATGATTGGTGAACGTAGAAGTTCGAGGCACAGGTCGAAGGAAAAGTATATTTCATCTCTTACGCATCCAGATTATGTCTCTCCTACGCAGCCAAGGCCTTTTCCCGTCTGAAATATATTCAGTTGCCTAACCACTTTAATTGCGGGAAATTACAATCTGATGCGAGTGAAGGCAACTAAAATTAAGTTTTATCACTTGTAAATAAGACCAACACCTCAATCTCTTGGGCAAGTGTTATTATTTCAAGTGCTTCTCAAAATTTCATAAATCTTTGACGCTAAAAGGGATTTTCAGTAATATATTTGGAATAAAAGGGTACTTTTGGATGTGAGCAAAAATTTTTAATGTAAAATTAAAAAAATAATGATCCCATCTCGGTAGAATTATCATCATTTCGCACTATTCAAAGATCGCAATCTCATCCATCATTAAAGCATTACGAAAGACAGCTGCCGATACGGCAAATGCATCTTTGATTACTTTATGGCTCTGATAATAATAATGTAGCTTCTAAAAGAAGGATTTCTCCTCACGCAGATCGGTATCAAAGGCTGGAGGGTCGAAAAATTCCCACCGACGATAATTTACGAAAAAAATGACGCTGCACCTCCTTAAAACAATTTTCTTACCCCGTGAGACCAGGCAACGCGAAAATCGTTCATCACGCGTTCCGTTGCTCTCCTAAAGGGTTTATCGAGACGCTTACCTCATTGCGCATCTACGAGCAATTTTATTCAAATGCGTTGCGTGAATGTCGGGCGTTGGTGAGAGGCAGTCATCATCTGCACCCAGACGGAGGAGGAGGGAGCGGGCAGGGTGGGGCGAGAAGGGGGGCCTTGGGACGTAGCCGGTGGCATAGCCCGGGGGCGGAGGGAGAGGAAGGATAGGGTTGCCCGAGTGGGATGAGAAGAGGAGGCGAAGGCAGTGTTTGCGTGAGCTGTTCCGTGCGTGCATTTCCGACCATTAAGAGAGAGAGGGTGAAAAGGCAGGAGGTGGTGGGGGAGGGGAGGGGGGGCAGAGCGGGGCGGGAAGCTCATTTGTCTTCCAGGGGTGCCGAGGGGCGGGGGAGAGGGCCTTAATCCGATGTACCCATCCGCGGTGGTGGTGCGGCAGTCCCTCTTCGGCCCCAAGAAATGCGTGGTGAGGGGTGTGGGTATCCAGGCCCAGGAAGTGGCGGCAAGGGTGTGGGGAGGAAGGACAAGAAGGGTTTATGCATTTTTTCATCGGAGGATGGGATTCTTGATGCAAAGCGGAGAGAAGAGGCGGATGACATTCCTCCTCGTGTTTTGGGTTTGAATGGGCGAGGGAGCGGTTTGAGAATGCCGTCATATGCATCACTATGGGAGATCCCCGGAGAACAAGCAAATCGGCGCAACTTAAGGAGCGATAGAGCAGCGAACGAGAAAGGATGAAAAAGAATGGAAGGAAGGAAGCGAGGACTAAGCGGAGGAGAGAGAGGAAAGGGGGTTTTCTTTTGGCTTCAGGGCCTGCGGGGAGGATTTTTTTTTTTAAAGATTCGGGATGCAGCGCCAAGTGGAAGAGATAATGAGGGAGCCAGGCTGAGGGAGAGAAAGAAAATGGGAAGGGTGAGAAAAAATGTTAGAGGCAAGAAAATAGAGGGAATGAGAGAGATGGGTAGCGAGGAAAGGATGAGGGAAGAGGTGGCAGAGAAGAGAGAAAGAGAGGAGAAAGGAAGGAGTGAGGAAGAGAGGGAGTAAAGGAGATATGGAGGTAATAGAGAAGAGTGATGGAGGGAAGAGGTTTTATAGGAAGGTACGAAAGAAAAAAGTGGGAGAGGAAGAAGAGGAGGAGGAATGAAGAGAGGCAATAAAGAGGTGGGTAAGGGAGAGGAGAGATAGGAAGCGAAGACGGAAAAGAGAAAGAGGCGGGAGAGGGAAGAGGGAGAGAATAGGAATGAGAGGGAGGAAAGAAAGAAGAGAGGAAGAAGAGAGATAAAAGAGAGATAAAAGAGAGGGAGGAGCGTTGGTGGAGGGAATGGGAAGGAGATCGGTAAGAGCGAGGCGAGAGATGAGAGATAGTTGATGCAGATGGAGAGAAGTGGAGATAAAAAGAAGGGTTTTCGATAGAACAAGTATGCGAATGCACAGAGGGAAAAGAAAGGGACAGAGAAAGGGAGGAACGGGAGGTGGGGAGGGGGGAAGGAAAGGGGTAAATGAGGGAATAGAGAGAATAAGGGTTAAGCAATGGAGACTGGGATGGGAAGGATGGTGGTGAGTAAGATGGATGGATTTGGATGTTAAGTGAGGACAGAGGGAGGACAGGGGAGGATCGAGAAAGAGGGAGGGCGGAGGGAGGGTGAGAAAAAAAAAAGAGAGGACGGTTAGAACACGGGGTGTGTGTTCGTGTATGCGGTAACCAACAAACGCAAAAAAAAACACCCGTGATTTATTTTTTCAACGGTTGCCGGGGGAATAAAAGGGTCCGGGGGGAAGAGGAGGCAATTTACATTTTCCAATACAAATATTGATACATCGTGAAACCGATGGTTTGGAAATCTCCTTATCCGTTCCCCTATAGGGAACTCTATCGGGTGTCCATAAGGGACAATAAATCGCGCACTTCGATCGAACCGAGTGTCAAACATAGGTGTCGAACACAAAAAGACTATTGCGTTTAGATAGACAATTACGAAGTCGCACGAGGAAGCAGCCTTCGCCAGTCATAGAGTCGAGTGTTTCTCATCCATTGGGTTGCGGAACGGAAAGAAATCTTTCCCTAGTCGCCCATTTCCATTCTTCCTTTTTTTTGCCGGGGCTAGCGACTGGAGTAACAAGTGCATTCATGAAGTTGGGCACGCTCAAACAAGTGCGACAAAGCCGCTCAAAACATTTTCGCGTTCTCGAAACAGAACAATGCAGGTGCTTAAATGAATAAAACCAGTCCGAGTAAAAACTTTTCCGTTGCGCGCACGTGGTTGGCCAGTGTCCAAAACCGGATTAACTCCCGCTCGCTTCCCGATGATGAACCCTTTGGCTAAAAAAAAAAACAATAGGGCTTTTTGCTCGGTGCACGCGACACTTGGTACGGAGTTGTAATGGCCGTGTCCAGAGCGGGAAAGTCACTTTTTCTATCCATCTAGTTATTATTTCTTTCGCCATGATTCTCGGAATGCGAACTACGTAAATATACGTTACATTATATCCACCGTTAATTTTTCTATATGTAGATGGCTGTTTCACTTTTGAATAAAATTTCCGCTTGGCCGATTATTACTATTCTTTGCCGCTAGGAGTGATTCACAATCCCTAAATCACAATCCTTCAAAATTTCAGAACACTCTCTAAACTTCACCATCGTTTAACCGAGACATAACAATGAACCTCTCCAAGTTTAAACAACGAACTTCCAAGAAACTAACATTACAATAAACTAGCCGAGGTGGGAGAAAAAATTTCGTTTGACCGGGCATAAATCATTTTTCATGCATTCACTGCCCTTGTAAACAACTGATGATAATAAAAAAAAATCATGCACAGTAAAATCTCGTAATTATTATTATCAATAGGCCCATGTTAGGTCAGGGACCTAAACTATACTTCGTATGAACGAGAGTTTCCTATTAAACGATTTCGCATTAATGGCGTTTTACTGCGAATATATACACCCAAATGCCGTATTTACCCGAAAACAGGACGACGTTTCTGCGACATTAGGCGTTCGAAAATAGGAAAACCTTAATATCACAAGCTTGCAAAATTTAATATAAGGCCTATATCTTTTTATAATGTAAATAATTCACAAGACCAAAAAAATTGCTAAATACAATTACCATTAACAGTATTCAATTTTCTTCAAAATAATTTCGTTAAAGTATTTCCATTTTTTCCATATATATATATATATATATATATATACACACACACACATACATACATACACACATACATCATATATACACACACATTTTTTCCTGAATTTTTGAGTGTCGCCTCGGATAAATACGGCATACTATCCGAAAAACCACATTGGCGGTGATCCCTTAATCCCTCTGGGCAAAGATTCAGAGAGTTTCCCCTCACCTCCACGCCATTCCACATGTAGTGCACCTCGTTGTGAGGGTTGCTCATGTGCTCCGCCATCACCGACATCCAGTGCACCAGCCCCTGCGTGGGGTTGTGCGGCGGGGGAAGGGGTCCGGAGGCCGAGAGGCCGTGGTGGGGTGGTGGCCCCTGTTGTCCCTGCTGGGCGCCTCCGTGGTGCAGGAGCTGCTGCTGGTGCTGGTGCTGTTGGTGTTGATGCTGCTGGTGATGGTGGTGGTGGGACAGGCCCCCTACGCCTCCCACTAGAGGCGGTCCTCCTCCTCCTCCTCCGACCACGCCGCCGCCTAAGGGGCTGCCCCCGGGTGTCGCCTTCGGAGCCGATGGGTCCTGCTGGGAGGGCCACACCAACGCCGCCTTCTGTTCAATGGAAAAAAGGGGGTTTTAAACTTTCTGCAAGGGTCTTGCGTCAAAATTTATAGTGACAAGCTTATTTCGTAGAACTTTTGTTATTTATACTCAAGAGACACTGCAATATATCACATTAAAATTAACACAGAAGGTTCCGTCTTTTCACTGGTGATGTTATGTGAACCACCGACAAGAAAACATGGAAGTCAGCCCATAGACATTTTCTTGTGTACGCGTTAAACCACGAATTTGTTCACAAGTAATTCTTTTTTCGAACGAGATGCATTCCAACATCGTTTCGAGCGACTTTATGATTTAACGCAATTTTATTGCAATTTCACCCCAGAAATTGTAAATTGAATACCTATTACAGAGAAGGAAGAGAGCAACGCACCAACAAAATATAAGATATGCAAAAAGGAGGAAAAACAAATTTTGCTCAATTTTAATCTTTTGCCGTAATTACTCCAAAGGGAACTAAAACTATAAAAGAGACATCTCGAACACAAGCGATAGTTGGAGTAGGATGAATCAATTATAATTGTGAGATTTAAAGTACCAAATGATTTGCCATTTGCCATAGGAGAGGTGTACGGCCGCTCGTGTGCAAGTCTCTCATTTGCCGCCCTTTTTAGACCATTTTAAAAACGCCTTATGGTTTGATAAATTTCCGTAGCCAATATGTAAGAATATAAGGTATGTTATAATACAACCCGCATTACTGTTAAAAATACCGTGTCTGACAATAAATCGGCCGCCCCCGTTGTTTGGCCACCCGTGTGCGCCGCACACATCGCACATATGGACGGCGGCGCGCCCCTGTGTACAGCGAATTACGCCGGCGATCTTCAACGCCTCCAAAAACGATGCCGTCATATTCAGATGAATTCCTAACGATCGAATTATAAAGAAATATTGGGGCAGAACGTATCATCGGGAAATACTTATTATCGTTATTAAATTACGCTAAACAAGGTTATGGAAACAGCTCGAAAGATAAACAGGAAAGTTGTCGGAGTCCTTCGATGCGCATTAATCAAAGAAAAAAGCGAATCGAGCGGTCTTCGGCTAGCCAATCGATCGAACCGTTCGACCCTTGAGAAATTAGCGGCAGCAGATGGGATGGGATGTTTACGCTAATCCCATAAAATATATCCGCTTTACGCAAAGCACACACACCGGACCCCGAGACGCGTTACATATGGACCGGTGGAGCGACCGATAATAATTGCCGCCAACGTCAAATCGCCAGACAGACTGGTCTGGGGCAATGTCGAAGGAGAGAGGGAAGAGGAGAGAGAGAGAGGGAAGAGGAGAGAGAAGAGGCTGGGGACGAAAGGGCGGCAGACACTGTATATCTTCCTTTTTTACGCGTAAAATATGAAACGCACCGAGAGAATAAAAAAGAACAAACGGTTCGCACATTCTGCAGAAGTAGGGAGGGAATAGGAGGAGAGAGAGAAAGAGGATGCAGCGAAGGGGGGAGAGAGAGAGAAAGGAGGGGCTAGTGAGGGCGTCGGTAGGTCTGGTTGAGTCGCCTCCACCTCTGCGCCACCTGTTGCGTCCGTCGGAGAAGGGAACTAAACCAGCAACAATCGCTCGCTGTCTTGCACTCCTCCCTCCTCCTCTCTCTCTCTCTTCCCTCCCCATCGCGGCCTCCCAGCCTCTCTCCATCCACCTGACATCATTTGGAAGTCTGCCACACACAGATGGCGGCATCGTTTTTCGAATCATGTCCACGCATTCGAGTGATTAAAAAAAGCAACAAAACCTCCGGTTGGGCCGAGAGTTTTTAATTCGTGCGGAGTTTGGGATTTCGCTCCTTTAAGAATGTTGCTCTTGGGGAATCGCGGGAAGCGAGATGGTTTAATACTTCGACAAAACGTCCTTATTGGAACCATATTAATCACCGAAAGGGAACCGTCAGGGGTGTTTGAAAATATTTTATCACCATTAGAAATTATTGGAGCGTTGTTGCGTCTGCCGAATTTTGAAAAGTTGTTGATAAGCGGAAGGAAAATTGTACTTTTTGAAATAATAACTGTAAAGCGATAATATTCAGAAGAAGGACATAAATTATACAATTTACATACATATATAATAAAAAGTATGGTATAAAAGGTCATGCCAATATAACTACAGGCATTTACATTAAATATTTACATAATAATAATTTTTCCATTGAGATATTAAATAGAAGAACAAGCGCGATTAAAATATATATATATTCCGCCAGAAGCAATGTTTCGAAATAACAAACTTGACTAAATTCTATTGGATTAACGTGAACTAAATGTAAATAATTGCAGTCAGGAACGAGTTTTTATATAATTCAAAAGTTATATTTTAATAGTGAGTTGACTAGTTGTACAGTTAAAAAGAACGGAAAATCAACCTACATTTCGTATGTGGAACATTGTGAGATAGGGAATAGATGAAGTGGGTCGCGTGGCTGAGTTCATTCTATCTATATGTAGTTTGGCGGCGGAGATGACCAGAAGAGGTACGGACGGCGAGACAGATGGATGGAGAGGTATATCGCCTTCAAACTACTCATTTAAATGGTTTGACAAGACTGACACCATTACATTAGAATATAATTAAAATTTAAGATATGCAAACACTAAATGATTTGTACCTTAGAAAAAATTCATAAAGGTACAGCCGCTTCTTTAATGCAGCAGTCGTTCGGCTGAGTATTATTAGCTAAAAAAATTACAAAACCTCAAGAAATAATTTAGAATGATCCCTTTATGCAGCATTATTAACGTTTAAAAAAATAAAGCCATTCCATAATCTGAAGACTATTTTCATGGTTGGCTCTAGAGACACCCCCTGCCACCCACCAACCTGGTGATTTTCAGGGTATCATGTAGATAATCCCGGGGCTTGGGCCCTCCTTAACATTAACCTTCAAACTAAACTTAATGCTTTCCTTACCATGATGCGCGGTGCTCGGGGCGACTGCCTCATCTATAATTATTTCTTATATACAATACAACATCAATAAGAAATCAAACTTCTCGAATCAGTATCTTTTCTTGTGTTCCTTCCAACGACCTCGCAATCAAAATAATTACCACATTGTCGTCTTGTACAAAGATCTCAGTTATATTGTAATATCACGAAATACAATGTGAATTCGAAGTTTATGATTTCCATCTAATTATCGAAATAGACCCGGATAAACCGGAGCTCAGGTCAATCAAATATCATAGAGAATTCTCGGAAAATTTGGTCGACCCGAATTATACGATAGCATGTTAGATGAAATTCCTCGGTAATACCACTGAATCTCAGAAATACAAATGAACACTAAGTAACACGATAGGATAATTAAACGATTTATAATATATGTACAGCATTGTTTAAAAAAACGGGGAATGGCCCCAGAAAGGCAGATATTGAGGTCATATCACCTCGCAATTCGTTAATCCGGCGCTGTCAAGGGGTTTGAACGAAAATAAATCAAAATAAGTGTCCGATTGAAATACCTGTTAAATATGGAACGTTCTCGGTCCCTTTCCAATGAATCGATTGCCGGATGCTACTTTCAATGGAGAGATGATAGGTTGGCTCGCGTCGAAGAGAACGCAGCGCACTTTGACGCATATAAATAACAATGTAAGGGAACAATAGGAAAGTAACACATCCGTCCCAATGTACACACGTCTCTTTCCACATCGAAAACAGGAACAATCTAGGGAGAGGCGCGACTGATTGTCGGGAAAAAACTGCTAAACTTTGTCTTTTTATCGAAACGCAGGTAGGGTTTCTTCTGAAAAAAAAAATGATCTAGCCATGCATGGCTAGATCCTGACACCGAATTTTAAAGGCTCTCAGTTTAGATTCTGGAGGAATAAAAAAAAATCACTTGCATTCATATGCCTCGAGTGATTCGTACATAACCGAGAGCAAAAACCTGTGATGTCTTCCAAGAGGTTAAAGGACAGGAGGAGGGAGAGAGAGAGAGAATGGGAGAAATTCGGAAAGGGGGAAAGGAGGAGCGGAGGGAAGGAGCAGAGGGGAGGGAGCGGGAGCAACAGGTGGGGGGGGGCCCTTGAAGGAGGGAGGGAGGAAAGGATAAGAGAGGGAAAGGGGAGAAAAGGAGAGAGAGGGAAGGAGGGCGGAATAGGAGTGGGGGGAGGCGCGAACGGAACGATGGATGTAAAGGCGAAGGGGGGAGGGGAAGAGATGGGAAGGGATTTCGACGGGATCTCTTTTGAAGGGAGTAAGAGAGGGAGAGGGATATAAACTAGGGCGGCGGATTCATCGATTGGCTTCCATGGGGTCAAGGGTGCTCCGCGTCTGGACTTAATCCCCGCCCCGGATGATACCTATTGCCTGCAATGAAGAGGAGGGTGTCTCTTTCGCACCCGCTCTCTCTCTCGCGCACACACACACGCACAAACAAAGACATTATCTGATGCTGGCCACGTAGACGACGGCGAGAAATTTTTATCCTATCAATCCTCATTGCAAAACTATCGCTAAATATTGAACGTCATTTTTTAAAGTTTAATTATCGAATTCATGTGACTCCCAAAATCGGCTGAATATACCGCATTTCATCTGCGGCGTATTCGTCCTCTTTGTTGCCATGCAGTGAATGTATACTTGTTCTAAATTCTAATAAGAGTCATTCATCGATGATCTATAGACCGATTGTTAGCTGTTTCTCTCGACCGTTTTATGGCTCTTATGTATTACCCGTATCATTTATTTGGTTAACTTCCTCTTAAAATATCCGCAATATTTGAAGAGGAAGTTAATCAAACTGACAATACAGTGATTGATATTTGTAATAATATCTAGGAAATTGTATCATGCAATGCGTTATACGTTATAAGTCGTAAGCTACATCTTAAATACGAACACTATTAGACGAATCATAAAGACTAAGCAGGTATGTGGAACCTTTGCTATGTCATTTATCTCATTTTGGTTGATGGTTTGAAGAAGTATTGCCACTTCTCATAAATCCGTGTTTGAATTTAAGGGTTCTGTATGTTAATCATGAAATAAAATGGCAAAAAATTCGATACAATCCTTGTGAACTCAATAAACGGGGATATTTCGTTTCTTTAGGCTTGTCGTGTGACAGAAGGAGATTTAGGGCACTTGTCTTGTGGTGTCTACATGTCCATTTTCTCAATAACTTTTGAACATGGCGTTTAAAGTAGATATCTTCAAAAACTCTAACAATAAGCCACGTTTCGATACACATCTTTAAAACTAAGATGGCGTCCAAGAGAGATTTTCAAGAAATGAGCCGATTAGTAAGACGTGGCCCAGCACAGAGTAAAATTATAATCAAAGAAGTTCACTTTATCTCCGATCCGTTAGCTGAATTTCATCGTTAGAAAGCTTGAAATAACAACTATATCGATGTAGATTTTAAAAGTTCCTTATTGTTAGAGGACGAATGACCGTCGTTTTTATGACCATCGTTTGAATAAATATGCACGAAAACAAAAATGACGAGATTGCATTCGCGTAACTTAAATAGCAGTTAAATTAAAGTTTTGATTAAATACTGCAGGGAATATAGCCTATGTAAAAGAGCTCCAAATATTACAAGCGAATTGGCGCTTCAAGGTGAGAATATTCTGTCTCTTTATGTATTTCCTACTCGAATTGTAAGGACAAACAGATAAACATTACCCAAAGGTTCTATTTACCTATGTCCATTTCTACAACAGTAGTTAAATGATACTTATTATTAAATTGTAAAGGTGGTTGAAAAAATACGGATTTTCAACATTCTTGTTGATTTTTTGAATCGTCATTTCCTCGTAGATATATGTATTCTCAATTTTCGCTTGTCTACCTTACGTTTCCGTAGTACACGGAGGTCAGCTTACAGATGGGACACAGGGGAGAAATTCCTTCTGTCTGCACTCGCCCGCTAAAACAGTCACACGGGAAAACAGAAGATGGACACGCGGGGGTAACTGAATTAGCCTACTCTTTCACGCGTTGCATCAAGGAACTATGCACGCACACACACAAGAACATACGTACGCACGCACAGGCATAATCATAAAGCATGGTTTTACAATCGTTTTCTTCCGAGTTCCGGTAAAAAAACAGTAATTGTGTTTCGCGATCCAGTAAAATATTCTGTCTCCCAAACAATTGTAGTGAATTCAGCTTTATTTTATAGAACTACTGCAGTTCCTTAAATACCACATTACTTAAGTCTAAATGGAAAAGCAAAATGGTTCCGATCTCCGAGGTATTCATTCAGTTACAGACGTTCACGGAACCACGGTGGATTGAAAATAAGTTGAAACAGGTATTCGAAGCCCAATTCTTCGAAGCTCATTATAAACAACATCTCTTACTTTGACTTATTGTTAGTAGAAAGCTATAGGAAAATCGTGCGGTGGATACTAAAACTCAATCGCAATACTTCTAATTAAATTTTTTTTTACAGAATGCAGAGGCATATACTGAACCATGCAACAGAAAAATTTCTTTTACCGTTTAATAGAAACGCAACTACACTCAATGAGGTTCATCTGAATTTTGGTTAGCTTGAATTTCTCAACAAACGTTCCAAATTTGCTCACGAAGTACTATCTGTTTTACATTCGATACACTTTTCTCTTCGTGAAGTTTCTATTGCGATAGAAGTTTAAAATATAATGACGATCAAATCGCTCCAAAGAAACCAAAGAAGAGCTTTTAACCTTATCGGTGCGTCAATTGCTTCCATATTCCAAGGCCTACATCGCATTCTCTATCTATCTATTCTAGGACCGCCCAAAATCCATATCATCCACTTCTCTCTCTCTCACCTCCCTTCCTATCATACTTCCGTCAGATAACTTCTGATAACGCGCCTTAAAATTTCTAATTTATCTCACATAATTTTTACTCCGAGTAGTCGAAAGTTACGTAGGAAGGAATTTTGAACAATATAAAATCGTTTCTATTTCAATCAATTTAAAATGGAGAAATATTCCAAAAAAGTCATTTTCAGTGTAAATGCCATGTGAGCCGAAGAAATGCGAGCCAATAAAATGAGCCCATAATAAAAGCGTCGATGTTCCTAGCCATTTCGCACTAAATATCTATTACACAAACGCAGCACCAACTTTCGCCGCGATACTCATTTATTAACAATAGCCAAGAAAATCCATAATACATATATCATTTTTCAATTTCCCTCGCTTATTCTGTGAATGTACAACGACATTGACTTTGAGGAATAATTAATAATACATGGAATTTTGGAATCGGAAGTGACGTGAATGTATAATTTGAAATCCATTTTTAGTTCGTGGAATTTACGTCGCTTAATGCAGTGCGAACCCTTTATTAATTGTAACAGCAAAAACTACAACTTGATTATTATTAAAAGTTCGATATATAAAAATTAACCAAAGGGGCAAATTAATTTAATATCTTTGTAGAAATGTCCTTATTATCGCTTTTCTGCCAAAATTATAGTCGTTAAAAGCTAATGTGTCAAATGTATAAAAATAAAATTATTTAATTGCTTATCGATTATAAAACCATTTCAAATCCATATATATTAAAATAATACGCTTATCTTCAGGAGACTCTCTCCGTCTTGGGTAGCGACGGTGTTGTCTCTATAGTGCTATCTCTCTTACTTTTTCATTCATTTCCCGTATAGCAGGGTTTCCCAAACTGTGTTCGGCGGAACCCAAGGGTTCCGCAGAAGCTAAATGGGGTTCCGCGATATACAGAGGATACGCTCTTCCTTTTATTATTTGTAGCAGGAAACATGAGCCTCACTTGTAAACTGCATACTGTAAGATACACAATCTACGTAAATAAATATTAGAAATATTATAAAGATTTTAAAGCTAATTTTATTGCGATTAGGCTTACCATCTTTTAGTTAGGGTTCCGCGAGAAAAAATATTTGAATATAAGGGTTCTGTGGCTTCAAAAAGTTTGGGAACTCCAGCCTTATACTATAGCTATTCTTCTATAATAGCGCCGCTGCCAATTTTTACAGTAGTTCGGTTTAATTGAAATTATGACGTTTTCTCGTAGTAAATTTCATGCTAAATGCTATATTATATGTTTTAATTTTCTGCAAATTCGAGAAATACCTTAAAATGGTCAATTTCTCTCGGGCTTCTAGCAGGGTTATAGCGGTCTTCATGGCCACATTTCGGCGACCAACTCTGTCGCCCGGGAGAAATTGACCATGATCATCCGCCGGAAAAGTTTTAAATCTTTTTTCAATAACTTAAAAGTTTAAAGACTTGAAAGTTTTGTAATCTGCGAATATCGCTTTTTTAAACATACAACATCATATCTCGACCTCTATTGATCAAAAAGTGACAATTTTTTAAATGTGACTTCTGTAATGATTCTGAATAACGTTTACGTAACTGAAAAATATATATAACTTATGAAATTCCTATAAAAATTTAACAAACGTAACGTTAACCTAAAATTTTTAGTCACAAATATGAAAAGGTTAGTCTGCGAGAAACTTTTTCCCTACTTAATTTTGACGGGTATATGCAGCAAATGAAAGTTTCAGAATAGTTTAAATACATATCTGAAAAAGACAGTATCGATAACTGTGATAGCTTTCATGACACGGATGAACAAGGCGGGAGTGCGCGGGAAAGAAAGCATGAGGACATTTCACTTTCCACCAAATCAGGGGCGTGCAACCTTTTTACGTGGTAGGCCGCATTCATACATGTGAGTGCTTTGGTAGGCCGTATTATAAGTCGCAAGTACCTTGGCGGGCCAGATGAGAGTTTACATTGGAACTTATGAGATTTTAAATATAAAATTTTAACAATTTTTACCGTGAAAACTTCTCCAGGATGTGTTATGACAACAGTACTTCTTAAAATGTACAAAATTGTCTGTAATAAATATCGCAGGGCATATATTCACCAAAGTTTCGCGGGCCGCATAAAATGCTCTACAGGACCGGATGCGGCCCGCGGGCCGTAGGTTGCACGCTTACAATCTCCATCGTCCATCCGTTGAAATTTCAACGGGTCACTGCTAGTTTAGTCATGTACGTTTATATTGAAATATATCTTTTAAATTTTTGAAGAGTTTATAAACTTTTGGAAACATACATTCCTATTTTTGAGGATTGCGATGACAAAAACGAGCCCTAGAATACATTTTTTAGCCGTTTCAGTTGACAAGGTCCTCAACGTTACATAATAGGGGCGAGCAAAAAATAAACATCCCTTTTGGCTTATGGCTTTAAGTCCTGACGCACCGACAACCCCAGTAGTTGGGTAACGCCATCGTTGGCATGGTGGAGGGACCAACAAGACAATGAGGCGCGCGCGCCAAAGCGACCGCCGCGGCCCCTACCCGGCGATTCCTGGAACTGCTCCCGAACGGCAGTCCGCCTCATCACTCCACGCGCCTCGAAAAACTGCCACGAGAGTACGTTTCCATCGCGCAAACCACTGCCATCCAAAAGCAATCATTTCCCCGGCTACCTGGGGTACAGAGGGTGATGATTTACGGGAGGCCTCAAGCGGGGCTGCCCCGGCAGGAAGGCTTTCGAAATTCAACGGATTGACCCGTCACGTGTGGCCTATAAAAAGCTCAGAACGGGGCAGAAGATAGCAAAAGTCAATATTGATTCGTACAGTGGTGTAGGGAATACGTCGAATCTCTGAACGAGGCGAATGAAATGTCAATCAAAAATGTTTCGTGGCAGTCGTGTGAAATTTTATTTTTTAGAATAGCGTCGATACGATTTCGAGTATAAGATTTATAAATTTTCTAGCAATTTGACCTCATTCTTGCGTTATACAGTAAAATTTTAAGGTGAAGTAATTTAGTTAAATAAAGATAAATCTCCCGCGTCGTTTATGCAAAACATAATCCACAACAACAGCTTTTAAAACATGAATACCCGATTCCTTGTTATAATAATTGGCAGTTTGTTACTCTGTTGCAGAAAGAATTTTCTCAACATTATATATTTATACATATATTACAACTGTTATGGCTGGATACTAATTCCAAAAAAGTATGGGATTTTCGAGCTTAGCTATCGTGCCTACACTCAATTCCATCTATTTAATGGAACGTATAAATAAATGACGTCTTCCTTTTTTTATTGGCCTTATTTGATTTGTCGTAATACTTTTCGTATTTTATCTTGAATAAACAATGATTTTGTAATAAATGCTCAGTTCGCGGGTGTGGAGGGATCCTGTTGATTACGGTCCGACACTGGTCCACGAGCCGGAACTGTGATATGAGAGGGTGACGAAACGAACATACTGCCGAAATTCTTATCTCCGCAACACACTTATCGCCATTCCATATCTCTCGGCCTAACACCGAAGAGCCAGATTGACAATGAAATTGATCCAAAATAATGTCCATAGAGCGTAACACGGAGCGTAATTTGGAGCATAGTTTCAATTGAGGCATTTTGGGTTGCATAAGCTCAAGGCGAGTGACTACCCCTCGTGGATAAAAGTACATATTCGAGATGGCCAAGTGACATAAAAAGGGCAGACAGTGAGGCTGTTCCCCGGTATTGCACTCATGGAGTCCTTCAAAATGGAAGGCAATTACGAGAGAAAGTGAAATGCGGAAGGAGCGATGTGGAACTTTTGCGCTCACGAGTCATCATTGTCATCAAAACGACCGTTATTGGCGTTCAGCTCGAGCGACCATTATCTTTGTTATTTTAAATCGATCAATCTCGATCTACACAAGCATGCCTCTGATGGAAATGGAAATTACGCGTGACGAGGGCGAAAATGCAATCCAAGTTGATACGGAATGAAAGAAACGCTCAGCGAAATTTCTCTGCTGTTTAATTCACGGCCATTCAAACTTCGTCGTATAATCACGGAAATCTTTAGCTTCTCGAAAGAGATAAATGCAAAGTTATGAATAAAAAATTTAATACATTCCATACAAATACTTGTATTATAATCGATTACGGCGACACCAAGCCTAGCATTGTACGCTAAACGACTCCGCGAGAAATTGCTCCACATAAAAACGTGAAACGGCTCAAATAATAGCAGGAAACGCGTTATAATAAACAGGAGAGAAGAAGGAATTTGCAAATAACTTCGAATGCGCATCGATTCTAAACGGCGTCATATCGTAGAATATAAAAAAAGAATTTAATCACCGTTTGCGGCTAATTGCGGAATTGGAAAAGATCGAGCTAAAGAGAGTCTCTCCAAGGAAAATTCAGATCACTTAATGGGAGTTAAGTGGAAATACTACTTCAACTACGTGGATTCATACGCAAATTTTTACCACTAGAGACTTCGTAAATGGCGTAATCCGACGCGAGTAATTCTCAAGTGTACAATTATAAGTCGTAAATCACGGCTTGGGCGCCATTTGCGGATGGATACAGCAACGGAGATATCTTCGTGTACTTACGCGCGCCAGTTGTACGGAGAGGATTTGTAAGATTCCCGATAAAACATAAAGATAAAGACATACTTGAAGTCTCTTGTTAAGAATAAATAAAATTAAATTAAAACATTTTTTCAGCGAATATACTATTATTATGGGCATTAAAATATAGCATTAAAATATAGCATTAAAATTGCGCTGCATGAAAAACACTAGAAATGGCGTCTTAGTAAACAATTACATATTCCACCGAATTTTACCTTTTAAATAGAAACTCCGAAAAAATATTACCAGAATTCAAAATTTCCGAATAAAACTTTTAGACAAATTAGATTTTACGATGCCCGTTGTTTACCTAATTCCATAAAAACGTTTGTGATTCGATTCGAAGAATCGCCTATTACCAGAGTTAAGATGGCTTATAAATCGTTTTTAAATTGGCAAATAACTCGATTACAAAATATATAAAAAGAGGGACGCAGAAACACTGTCAACTTTAGATCGCACCAAGCGACAACGGACGAAGTATTAGCAATGTATTAAGGGGATGAGAAAAATTATAGCCTCTAAATAGCCGAAGGATGCCACTCAAAGAAGTATTCATTTTTTTCTTGAAAATAATTCCTAGTTAATGGGATTCTTATCAGCCTGTAAGACGAGAAGCGACTTTAAATATTTCCGGATGCCATTAATCAACTCGCTCGTTTCGACAGGAAAGGTATAGGTCGTGTAGAGAAAGATGAAATATATTACTTCCTTATAACTCATTTGAGATAGATTTCATTCATACTTATAAAAACGAACGCATTGTCGGCAAATTATAAGAAATCGGGAGTCAATTTTGAGAGTATTTGTACGGCATTCAACACGGAATTCTTCTCATTCGACGATTAACGTGCCTACTCAACGATAGAAATCGTTAGAGCGTTACAGTCGCCTTACCGTATTTTTCTCATTCCCACTGACGCGCAATTGTCAGTCGAAATCCGTCGAAAAATGTAATTGGACGATAATCTCCGAGACGTGACCGTCGATCTAACATTCACAGTTTAAGATGAAAAATAGGAAGAAAGAGTTTCGTAGCCACAGAAAGAAATGTGTTTGTGTGAGGAAGAGAAAGGGAACGAGACAGGGGCAACGTAATTGGAGGGCGCTGCATGCCCTCACGCACTCTCTCGTATTCTGAGAGAAAGAGGGAAGAAAACCCCACCCGGCGGACCACGATGGACCACGGCAGTGAGAGAACAGCAGGTGCACATCGATTCCACCATTCCGAGAGAGAGAAAGAGAGAGAGGGAGAGGGAGCGAGAGGAAGAATAGAAAAGGCTGCCGAACAAGAGGCGTTGAATAAGAAAGAGTCCCAAACCCTCTCCTCCTCCCTCTTGGTCTCCTCACCTTTCCTTCCCTCTCTTCCTCCTCCTCCCCCTTACGTCCCATCCTTCCCCTTTCGGAGCGGCCTTCACCCATTTCCGAATCACGTGACCGCCGATCGCCCCTCCCAATCCTCCCCCACGCCACCCGCCTTCCCCCTCTTTCGCTCCATCGCCTTAACCTGACCCAAACTACTACCGCCACGCCGCGGTATCAAAAAATACCCCACCCCTAAACATTCAACGCTTCACATACAAGCATTCCACATTGTCAAACACACCCCAACCCTGCCCGCCCCTGTCTAACTCCTCATCACCTCCTCCTCCTCCAATCCTCTCTCCCACTATAAACTTTCTCATCCACTTCCCATCATTCAACACACCTTTTCCTCCCCACACCCACCCTTTCTCTCTCTCCATCATCCAATTCCTCAAACAACCCTCCTTCCCGCACTCCGCTTTCGGGACCGCAGCTCAACCCTCGAGACGAGTCCCTCCTCCGACCCCCCACCCCCCTATCCCACCCCATCACCCTACAAACACCACCACTCCCCCTCCTTCCCACACCACTTTGCGTCACTCCGTCCTTGAGACGGAAGCCAAGGTCAAGAGGGGGAGGGGGAAAGGAGGTGCACACCTTCTTCTTCTCCTATTCTCCTCCTCCACCCCTTTCCCTCCATCACTAACGCAGCAGCGGCAGAGGCGGTCGCACCAAAGCCACTGGCTCCCACGGTGCCTCTCTCCCCTCCCTTCCTCAGCCTCCCCCTCCGCTCCTCCCCGCCCCGGTCTCCTCCGCCTCCGGCCACCACCGGTCGTCCCCTCGGGGGATGCGCGAGAGAGAGAGGAGCAACGTCGGAGGCAAGTCAGCTTCCCTGCCTCCGCCGCCGCCGCCCCCGGCAAGGTCAGATAAGAGCGAGAGGAAAAAAGGGAGGAGAGAGCGAGAGAGAGAGAGAGCCGAGGCAGGATAAGGGAGTGGGCACATACAGATATGGAGGCGGGATCTGAAGGGGACGGGGTGTCCGAACGAACCTCTGGACCACAAACTCACGCATTTTTAGGATGAAGAGATCGTTGAACTCCCGGAAAAAATGTCCAGCAGATTACGGAGCTCTTCTTTTGAAACCGAAAGGATAAGTTATTTCTCAAAACTAAAAATTATCTTTCGAACCATTATAAAACCGAAAACGGAGTTGCATATACATATCTTCTTTCGTAATATAAACAACTGTGAAGTTCGCTTACGCAGCCATTAAAAGATTTCTCTGAAAACTACACTATTTATACAACTTTTACAAGAAATAAATAATATTCCTCGTAATGAACTCAATACAGAGATATTTTTCTGTCCAATCCGGGCCTGGGAATCACCACATTCAACGCAACTAGTTAACATATTTAAAAAAATTTCGAGACGAACAAGGAACAGGTGCGTGAATTCATTTTTGGAATTTACTAGCTCGAAAAGGTTTTACAAATGACATGACTTCGTAAACAAATGAGATCGACTGGTGATAAAATTTGATGTGACATCCAAGATTTTGAAAGCATCAAATCAAGGTTTTTTATATAAGAAACTCTTAATTTTGACTAATCTCTAACCATAAATTTCTTTTAATTTATTCGAAATCATTTCCCTTATTTGTTGAAAAAGTGACTTCATCTGTCGCTTACTTGTCACACGAAAATTTAAACTGGGAATATGTCGTGACAAATAAATTTGCGATAGACTTATTCAATATCCCGAGTATATAAACGAAAAGAACGAAAGAGCTCCGCGAGATATTTTTTTTCTCCAAGAAATTCTCGCGCATTAATCAAGCGATTCTGGAAAACCGGTTAGCGACTCAATAACCACGCGCCGCCATCACAACTAATGGTTATTATCCCCTTATACTATTTACTTGTTTAGCATAATTACGCGTTAGATTACGGAACCGATTCCGCCCGACGGACAACATTGTCGCCGCATCGAAAATAATGTATAATCGTCCCTCCGAGCGACGGCCTTGGAGTGTAATTTTCACCATTAACAGGAAATTAATAACGAATTTAAAAAAACGAATTCCGCAGCCATTTCCATATATTGCACCGGCGATCCGACGCGTATGCTCAACTATCGCACTCGGTTTATGGCTGCAGGTGATAAATGGACGCGAAACGCTCCTCGCATGCCTTTCCGAAGGCAGTGGCGGAAGGAGGAGGTGGAATCAGACGACACGGGAGCCTATGACGGATTCTGTGGATTCGGCCCTCGTCCGACCGAAAGCGGAGAGAAACAAATATCGCTTCACGTCGTTACTGAAGCGTCGAAGATGGATTGGAGAGGAAGGAATGCGGAGAGGGACGAGGGATTTGGCCGTGTTAGGTCGGTTAGGAGTGAGGTGGGGGGGGGGGGTGGGGGGAGAGGAGAGGGAGTGAGGAGGGAGAGGGTAGGGGGGGGGGTGAAGGATCGAGTCTGAAAAATGAGGTTGACGAAGAGACCTCTGGATCGCTCAATTTAAGGAGGGACACAAAGAATCCGCGGAACTTCCTGAAGAAGTTTGGCAGATGTATCACCCCCTTATAACAACACTTCCGAACAGCATCGAAACGGTTGGAAATGATAACAAAGGACTCCATTAAACTTCACGGAAGTTGATGGTCGAATCGAGTCTTTATTCAGCTCGGCAATTTTTTTGTGGATGGAATGGTGGATTATACGATTGCCGGAACGATTGACAGCACGAGCGGTTAATGAGGATTTCGTGAGAAATGAACACGAAGCACGTTGGATTAATGATGTTTATGGCTTCCTTTCGAGGCGTTGTATGTTTTCTCAACCCGACGGTTCTTTTCGACAGAAATTCAGTTTCTCTACGGTTATGGCTACAAATGTGTTAGTCACGGTTTTTATTCTACAAGAATTTTTTTACAGTTGACGGTAAAATTCACGTATTTCTAAAGCTTTCTTTTGTACTGTTAAACGTTTTCTGTTGAATGTGAGACAAGTGAATTAATCTAAATATCTTGACAAGTGTTGCTATCGACCAATAGATACCTTGAATGAGACCTATTAAGAAGAAACGCCATTTTCAGACGTGATTTCCAGCGAATAGGTAGCAAAAAAAAAATCGATTCATTCCCATGATTTGCCGGGTTTATTCTTGTTCCACGATAAATTTCCACCATAACATGCCAGTGCAATTCAAGTACAGAGACTACAAAAATAAATAATTTAATTATGATTATAAAATGTTAATTCGAGCGTTTCGACAAACTACTCATAGCAGATGGAAACAGCTTGACGGCTGTCACTGCACTGAAAAACGTTGCGTGTTTACGTAAGCAAGGAGGTAGAAATCTGTGTCTGCGTGCGTATTCCCCTCACGTGGTTTGGGGCCACGGATGCAATCGCGCAAGTAGGACTAACACGCCGCTTTATGACGCCGCGATGCCACTCACTGGAGATTGCTTTTCCTTCTTCACTCCACTTCCTCTAGTTGCAACTCCCCATCTTTCGCTATCTACATCTCTCTCTCTCTCTCTTCTTCCAAGAAAGACAAGGGGATTGCGTTCGTGCACATCTCCTAGGAGACGCGAGGGGAGAGAAAGAGAAAAAGAGACACCGAACTCTCGCCTCGAACGTGGAAAAAAATGGCCGATGGCAAACTCACAGCTGGGGTAAACATTTCCCAAAGGTGACAGTAAATACTGAGCGGGACGGCGCAGCGACAGAGGAGACGAAGGATAATATTTAAGAACGCATTGTACTTTTTCGGCGAAGACTCAAAAAATAACCAAGATGTCCTTGGTCGGGGCACGTTTTTTCCAGGAAGGAAAAGAGGCGACATTTTCATTGTTATAAAAAAACAAGCCTCTCACCATTTTTATCTTTTCGATAGTAAAAAAACTCAAATCTTCCTATAGTTTCAGGCAAAAATACATTCAAAAATTTCATATTTTCAGAGAAACGAAAATCTCAATGTCACCAGAGAATATAATGAGGAAATATCAAAACTGAACGACAGCCAGGATTGCGCCTTTACCTGAATATGGATTCAGGATTATAAATACAAGAAAAACATTTGATTCATTTGCTTTTACGTCGAACTTCGCCTTGTTTCATTTTATGTCATTAGAACTTATGACGAACCTGCCTAGCGCTTTCTCATTTATTTTCAGTGTATTTGTTAATTTATAATTTCTAAGGACAATGGCGGAATACTCGCTGTTATAAAATATGTACTCATTTTAACGCAAGCGCGGAGAAAATGCTTGCCAATCCAATATGAACCGAGGTTGAGTGAATGAACGAATATCTCACTACAATAAAATCGAGATGAATCAATTTGTTCCATTAAATGGAAACAGTAAAGAGGAAAAATGTCTTTTACGAGTTCCCGAAAGTTTGGGTGTTAGAAAATCGGGATATACATCCTCCCTTGTACTATTTAGATTCAAATAATTGCTTCTTCTTAAACTGATCAAATAATACGTTTTTTATAATTAATTGTACGTACTAACAATAAGAGTAAGGTAGAGACGAATCATGCTGATTGTAAAAATTTTTAATTATTTTCTGATGAAACCCGTATACGGAGACAAAAAAATCATTTATTCAGAACGCCATCCGCCCCAGCCGATTGACTTACAACACCATCTATTAATAAACATTTTTCTCCTATTTACCTTTCTCTCTCTCTCTCTCTTTATTTTCCAGCTGACTTTTCCACAGCTATGCATAGTATGCGAGCTCCGAGAGAAGAACGAGGGAAAGAAGGAACTCTCGGATCGAGAGAGGAGGAAAGCGTACATAGAGGGAAGCGAAGAGAGAGGGAGAGAGAGGAAAAAACGACGATTAATTGCAGCGATGAAGACATTTTAACGCAAACTCCCTCCTCTTCGCGACTCCGGAGGCTTTTTGAGTAGCGTGACTGGTCATCCGGACTGCCGACTCCGAGCACGCTCTCTCCCGTTCCTTAGCACCCTTTAGGGCATCTCCCGACTTCTCCACGCACTCTCTCTCTCTAGCAGGTGAGCGAGGATGGATTAATCGATCATCGTCATCTATCTCTCTCCGACGCCATCTCTCCCTTTTTTTCCTCCCTCATCTTCCGGGTCGTAACCCTAAGACGTCGCTGCAAAGCGGAGGAGAGACATTCAGAAAAACAATCGCTCTCGCACACGCGAACAACTGCCCTCGCGGGTTTTGTTTGAAGGGCTTCGCCGACTCGTGAAAAAGGAGTTTGGGGAATGTTATAGGGGAAAATACGGAGGGGGAGGGAGGGAGGATTTTGCAAACTTAATCATCGTGGCACTCTGCGCGATCAAAAGTGTCGTCGAACGTCGGCTTAAAGAGGGAGAGATGGGGGAAAAGAGAAAGATCGAGGAACGCGCGAAAAAAAGACAAGCGAGGGAATAAATCTAGAGGGAGCTTTAGCGGTTAGAAAAAGAGCAACGACTTCACACTGGACGCAGTCATCGCGTTGCTATCAATTCATGTCACAAGACTCGCCACTCCGCGAAGGCAAACATTGTTTCAAAGGAGTTTTTAAGCGTTATCGTCGCTGATGAATTAGTAATTGTTTCCAACAAACAATGGGACGTCGAAAAATTTTCAAGCCGGCTCTCACGTGCATATCGCTCCGACAGGTTTTTCTTCGATCTTCGTTTTCTTCCTCCAAAAAAAAGTCGTGTTTACCATGCCGTTTTCCAGTTATTTCCATTTGCAGGATAAGCAAAATTAATTTTCATTCGATATTGCTTCCCACCCCCTACCGAACCAATATAATTTTATTTTCAACGCAATTATTCACTTGGAGATTAACAATAAGAAATACACTCACAATGGGACAGAGAGATAGTTTGAGGGCGGAAGGAGGGGGAGTGGAGAATATATACGTATATATATATATATATATATATATATATATATGTATATACACTCTGCCGGTTTTGTGACACACGGGGGAACGTTAAACTACTCGGAACTTATAAGAAAAGTACATAAACCTTAAAATGGTGATACGTAGAGGAGACATACATTAAAAGTACAACGCATCGACAACAAGTTGCGCCGAGATGTTTTCGTATCTCCGACTCGGAATGGCGGACGGGACATGAGACCGTGTTCTCCACTTTCCTTCTCCTCTCTCCGCTCTCCCTCCCCTACACACCCGTTTCCTTTCTCCCTCCCCATCCTCCTCCCACTTGCTCTTCCTCCCTTCTACTTTCTCTCTCTCTCTCCCTACCCAGAAAACCTCGTCACTCCCATTCTAACACAGGCCGTGGATTTGGACGACACGGCTAAGGCATGCGAGGAATTGCATCTGAGTGGACCACTCTCGGAAAGGAGGAGGTTGTACATCAAGGCTTTAGGAAGGACCGAATGAGGGGGGTAAAAAAGGGAGGGGAGCGGTGGGGTGGGGAGTGAGAGATAGCCAAAGGGACGCCGGAGTGGAGAGGGGGTGTAAAAAGAAGGGATGAGAGGGAGGAAAGAGGGGAGGGGGGCGAGCGGATGAAGGATGGGGAGGAAAACGAGCACGGATCTGGGAGACGAGGGAATGCTGGAGGAGAATTTTGGAAAAAGAGAAGAAGAGGAGGTTGGTTTTAAGAAGGGGGAGGAAGAGATACGGAGAAGAGGAGATAGGAGGGAGAAGGGGAGGGGTGGGAAGATGAGGGAAACGGGAGGGGGAGGGGGGAGATGGGTCGGATGACAGAAGGAGGGGTAATGGGGAGGAGGAAGGCAGTGATATAAACAAACTTGTGTCGAAAGGGCAGAGGGATGAAGATATGAGAATCGTGAAGCTGATATATGTCTATATTCGAGGGAATCGCTATACACATGGGCCTTTTCAGACAGAGGAAAAAAACCCGTGCTACATAACCATAGACCACACGAGTTAGACAAACTCTTAATGGGTTCAGAAGCAACAAGTGAGGGGATGTAAGGCGTACTAATGGCATTTATAAGTAGACCTCGCACTATCTTAATAAGATTATGCTTTGTATTACGTATTTTAAACTTTTCATTAGTTAGAACATGAGGAAATAATGAAAATTTATTTTAATAACCCAATAAATCGGATCGATTTGTTTATTTTTCGAGTAGGAAGGATATTTTAATTTGTATTCGCTTCATAGGAGGGATATTGAATAAAACTAGAAGTTAAAAATAAGCGCAGGTCTAAGACTTCTCTTTTATCGAAAAAAATTAGATATAAAATCAAGAGCTAAATCTTATTTGGCGCTCTTAATAAAATAAAAAACAGATAAAATCGTATAGTTTAAAAGACCAACAAAGCAATTTAAATATTGATCAAACAGATAATTAAGTAAAGAAGCATTTTTTCCTCTCTTACTAAAGAACATTTTTTCCCTCTTTCTCTCACGAAAGGTCCCTCCTTTTGAGGAAAGACGTCTGGAGCAACATCTCACTTCCATGAAATTCGACGCGAGGTTTTTGCCCGGAGTTCTTTTTCCCTCTCCATCCCATCCTCCCGTCCCCCTCACTCCTTCAAAAACTCGCAAACTCCGCGTATCCTTGGGAGCCGGAGTCTACCAGCACCCTTCCCAGCTTTAAAAAAAAGACGGCTGCCCTCCGTGCTCCCTTCCCCACCCCCAACCTATCGACCGTCACACGGCTCTCGCGTTCGAATCCCGCCCCCCTATCCTTACGCCCACCTCCGACGCCGAAAGAACACGTTGCGTGGACCGGTGGGAGAAACATCGATCCCGCGATGGATCTGACAAAAAAACCGATGCCATCCTGCTTGTTACCTAGAGATAGGACCAGAAAAAAACATTTAAAATCCTGATATTTATTAAAAATAGTCCAAATTAAAACCTTAAGTGAGTCTCGTTTGGTTCTCCAACACACATAATTCCCTCCTTCCCCGAGAGATGCCACTAGTTTTCTCCCTCCATCCCCCTCTCGCTCTGGGAAGCCTCTGGAACCCCTCACTCAATGGTGACAGAGAGAAGTGGGTGAGAAGAGAGGGTGCGAGAGGGGTTTTTAAGGGCAAAGGGAGGAGGAGAGGGTTATGTGTGGGGGGAGGGGGGGAGAGAAACAGGGACCGTGGGGGATAAGGAGAGAGGGTCTGCCCGGCAGACGGATCGCAGACGAAAACGTGGGCTTTAGATGGGGGAGAGGAGTTGGTGGGGGTGGCGGAGAGCTGGGGAGGGAGGTGGAAAGAGTGGTGTTTCCGAGAAAGGGAGAGAGAAGAGGAGTAGGAGAGGGAGTGGGGAAGAGGAACCGGTGACGGGTCGATAATGCCAGACGAGGCGGAAGAGAGGAGAGAGAGAGAGGAAAAAAGAGGGAGGGAGAGATCAGAGGGAGAGAGTCGCTGATGGAGGGATATAGGAAGGGAGATGGATATCTTGCATAGTAGAGGGGAAGGGGTTTTGGAATGGGGGTGGGAAAGGAATAGATATATATATATATAGAGAGAGAGAAATAGGGGGATTTGAGAGATTAAGAAGCATGAAGGAAAATTTGGTCGGACTCTAGGGAGTGGGGGTGGGGATTAGAAGAGAAGTAACGACGTGCAAGGGTGGGTGGGGGGGGGGGGGGGAGAAAAATAAATATAAAATGAGAATCAACGAGCGTGACGGTTAAAAGTTTGATTCATTATAACTGCGTTTAAAAGCCGTCTTTTATGCTCGAATGCGCAAAGCTGCGTTGATTAGTCGGGAGCTCCAAAAGACAAAAAGGCTCAAGGACAAACATTCAGTTTGATTCGAAAAGAGGATCTCAACGTAGAGGAAGATTGGAAAAATGGGAGACAGCGAATCATCCTTTATATACTAGTATTAGTACTAATGAGAATAAAAATAATCGGGGAATCGGGGCAAGAGAAAGAATAATACATTCAACTACTGTTGCCGGGAAACTGTTGATTAATTCACATGCGCATTTCAAAAATGCGAGAGAGCCATCCTCGGCGGTATTACAGAAGGTTAGTCGATAGTAATAGATTGGGAAATAATAGGACGAGAAAGAAGAACGCTCCATAACAGATTTATCGGTCAAAAATCTGGAACGAAAACATGACGGAGCGAGAGTCGCGTGAAAATATTTTTATTTTCGACGTTTGTCTCTTTCGTCGGACATGGGTGAGCCTTGGTCGCGCACCCACCGCGAACGATTCCGATAAATCGCTCGATGAACGACGTTTGCCCTTAAGAATTTGAAAAATTCAGCGAATGACGTCGTCTCCGGAGGGCGACGCCTCACGCCGCCGAGAAAGCGGCTTATCCATCACAAAATAGTTTTACTCGGGCCATTTTTTTTTTTTTTAGATTTTAGCGTGTCTTGAAAATTTAGGTTAGGAAGAAAGACAGTAGTCGGTGAAGGAAACGGAAACTGGGTTAGGGGGAGGGAAGGAGGGGGTGAATTAAAGGCGAACAAATGAAGACATCCCGAACGACTTTATTTAAACGGACGCCATTTCCTTGGAATAAAATTTGCTCCATGCATCTTCTAAGCAACAGAACACTGTTAAATACGAGAAGAAGTGACAGATAGTATTTCAGCTAACACGCGAATTTTAAGAAAAATTCAACGTAACTTTTTATATTAATCTTAAGACGCAGTTTGTGTTTAAACCCTATAAAATTCACGGAAAAATAAATAAATGTTTTCAAAGGAATATTTAAATTGTAGTATTTGAAATAAAATATCAAGACATATCGCAGTAAAAGAGAATAATCCGAGAACATGATAAAATCGTTTAATAATTGGCAAGCTTTTGCAAAACAACTTAAGCCGAAAATGCTATAATTCTAAATTAATAATGGTATATATATATATATAATAAAATCGTAATGGTCATCATCATCATGCTGCGTAACTCTCTAATTTTGCGAATAACTCCGCTAAAAATTTACTGAGGTGTCTGAAATTTCTCGGGATTTGTTTTAATGAATCTCTACGTTATAACTAAAAAAATTTGAATGAGGTCACGGGTTTGACCCTCACAGGATGAATGTCGTTTCCCATAAGATAACACGTAAATATCACATATTTGGTTTGAAGGCTTTCATTCTTTCACTTTTTAAAATATCTTAAAATTAAGTTATCGATACGAAATTTACGCTAAAACACGCCAAAATGAATGAGGATTCTTATTCTTATCGCCGAATACTCAATCTCATGCGTATTCTCTCATATTTTGAATTTATACTCGAGATTTTGTATTTTTTTAACATTTCAATACTAAGATTCCATGGTTACGGGTATTGTTGTCCCCGATAATTTCAGTGCATATGCACTAAAGTGCCCTTTAGACGACAGCGACTTGCCTGCGCGTGTCTCTCTTTCTCTCTCTTTAAATAGATATTTAAAAATTCTTATTATGTGTTATGAAATTGTAATATAATTTTATTTTTCCTGCTAATAATAATTTATTTGTTATCTTGAAAAATAAATAATGAAAATGTAACTATTTAATGGTAATGGCATTTGTTTAGAATGATTACAGAAATTCCTACACCTGAAATAATTTGTTACGGTTTTGATGTCGCGACTTCTGCAGATAGTGACAGTACGGACAATACAATGATTCAATACCAGCCTGAGTTTTTAGTAATTTTAATTCCAACTAGATTCCCTCCTCAACAACTGAAACTAAAGATCTGTGCAGTAGTTATATTACTTAGAAATATTTGTATTAAGGATGGACTTCGTAATGGTAGCCGACTTATTTTTCGTAGAATAAAGAAACGTACTATTTACTGTGAGATATTAACAGGAGACCACAAAGGAGAAATAGTTTCTATTCCTCGAATAAAATTATCTACAAAATACGATACAGAACTACCATTCATTTTGCACAGAACTCAGTTCCCTGTTCGTCTAGCATTTGCTATGACAATTAATAAAGCCCAGGGACAAAGTTTCGAAAAAGTCGGTTTATATATAAACCAAAATAGACCAATTTTTGGACATGGTCAACTTTATGTAGCTATATCCAGAGCAAAGTCACGTCAAGGTGTGAAAGTACAAGTTACTGGAAGTGATAATAGAGCGGAGAATCAAATAATTAAAAATGTAGTTTATAATGAAGTGTTAAATTAAGTATCATTTAAATAAATTATTATTGTTAATTTATTATTGGTGAGCAATTGTATATTCCGTATAAAATACTTATATTCATTTAAACCCATATTCCCGTTAAACTAATCTAAATCCAGTAGGTACATGGTAGGAACGATGAAACAGCCAGCAAAAAAGGGGGAAGGGGGTTGGCGAGCGACAGCGAGCAGGGGTCTTGCCCCCTAGTATATACATATATACATATACATATACATACATACATACACACACACACTAGGGGGAAGCCCCCTGCTCGCTGACGCTCGCCAACCCCCTTCCCCCTTTTTTGCTGGCTGTTTCATCGTTCCTACCATGTACCTACTGGATTTAGATTAGTTTAACGGGAATATGTTTTAAATATGAGGTTAATGAATATATTTTATAAGGGATGTATGTTTGGTTTTTAATAACAAATTAAGAATATTAATTGAATAACTCGATAAAAAATAAACTTAGAGGGCTGAAATTCCCGGAGATTAAAAATGGCTGAGGTATACAGCGTTAAAAAAAAGAGATAGAGAGAGACAACCAGAAATAGGATTTTAGTAATATACGTAGATAAAAAATATACACAAATAACATGTATACTGCGTTCGATTTATTTGCATTAAATTCATATCTTCGGTCATTTCGAGCAAGTTTTAATCTTATTTTCGATCTTTAAACCTTTATTTAAGCGCATATGCACGGAAATTACCGAGGACAACAATACCGGCAACCATGGAATTTTATTATTGAAATGTTAAAAAATTTACCAAAACTCGAGTATAAATTTAAAATATGAGCGAATTCGAATGACAATGAGTATTCGACGGTAAGAATAATAATCCTCATTCATTTTGGCGTGTTTTAGCGCAACTTTAATGTCGATAACTTAATTTTAAGATATTTTAAAGAGTAAAAGAATGAAAGCCTTCAAACCAAAAAGGAGATTTTCACGTGTTATCTTATGGGAAACGACATTCATCCCCTGGAGTCGAACCCGTGACCTTTTTCGAAATTTTTCTGTCATAACGTAAAGATTCATCAACACTGAAATCCTGAGAAATTTCAGGCTTCTAAGTTTATTTCTAATCGAGTTATTCACAATAGCAGAGCGCTGCGCATCATGACCACTACGATTTTATAATATAGAATTCCACTAATAAATGTAAATAACAAGTGCAAGGCATACTATCGTTATAAATGCTCATCAGGTAACCTATATAAATAACGTTTAGAATGTTACACAAAGCCAAAAACAAAAGCAACGAAAATTTCCCCAATATCCCACCAATTCCGGCAATCCGATATGAATACAAACTGTTCACTTTTCAAATTATGGTTTACTTATCCCGCGAAATTAAATGAATAAAGTTTTGTTTCAGTGAAAATACTTCTAAGAGCAACCCTAATTACCACTTTTTCAGCACACGATTCTCATATTTTCCGTTACATTAGGTCAATAACTATTTGAGAAGTGATGCATCCTTCAACTGCATATTTAATTCAAAATACAAATTTCGTGTCTCAGTCAATCGTCAGACGGGTCAAATGCATTTTCCGTGAGAAAATTAGTGAGTGAATCTCGATTTTCAGACTTGTTTGCCATTATGAGTCAAAAATAAACAGACATGCGCATACAGATATACCGCCCTTAACTGGACTAAGAACGCAAAACGAATATGGATTCGCAAGGACAAGTGACAAGTATTCAATTTTTGAAAAATTAAATTTTAATAAACTTGAGTCAAAATTGTGTGTTAAGGAGGACTACAAGTTTCCGACAAACTTCCTGGTATTGTATTCCATGGAACATATAATTAACAAAAATACTCGAAATAATGCTTACTCGTAAATGCCTTTCACGTATTTTCCCATCTCAAAGTAGCACAAATTAATCGAGTATTAAATTTTAGTAGACCGATATCGAGAGATAACTGCGCGAAAAATTATAATTTCAGAGCGGTAGGAGTTTATTTCCGCCGTTAACACCGTCTGCTTTAATGACTCAATGAGTTGAAATAGACATAACGTGTAAGGCATAACGTAATGGCGAAAGGAATCAATCTCCCTCTCTTTCTCTCGCTGCGACCTAACTGGACGAGTCCCACCTTGGGGACGTGATCCAAATCCTTAAATTTTCCTCAGCGCCACCGGAAAGACAAGTGTACCCAAGATGAGATTTTTGCTGAATATATAAAAAGAGATTTTCCAGAGAGACTTGCAGCGGCGATAAAAAAGTCATTTCGAGGGGTAAGCGATGTTTACTGCAGTTCGCGTCGTCCTTAAGGGTGCCACCTAAACCTCTCGCAAGAAAAAATCTAGTAGATTCGTGCGTGTGTGTGCGCGTGTGCGACGCTGCGTTGGGGTAGGAATGGGATACAAGTGCGTGTGTGCGTGTGCGGCTGCGTGGAGAATGGGGAGGAAAGAGAGGAAGGGAGGAGGGTTGGGGGGGGGGGGGGGGGTGAGAGATAGTAGAAAGAGGAAGGAGAGAGAACAAGGGGCGCCTCTGGCGGGGACCCGTTGAAGCAGGGCGAAGAGGGGAAGGAGGTCATTCATGAGTCTCTTATTCGAGTGGAGGAAAGAGAAGGGAGTGAGGGAGGGTGCGATGGCAGAGCGTGGGTGAGGTCGGGGTTCGGGATATATATCTATCTCTCCAACTCCTCTTCCCTCGCTCCTCCCCACACCTCTCTCCACCCTTTAATGGCTCCACCTTCCGCTATTTCCCGTTTCCTTCTAAGCGTGGGGAGAATAAGCTCAAGGGAGGAGAGGGATCTTAAATGGGGTGGAATGAGAGGTCCCTTGCGCCTCCCCCACACGAAACGCCGGCGTGTTCTTTGGGGGGAAACACCGTCCAATCTCAGGAGATTACCCCCCCCCCCCCCCCCCGAGTAGCATTTTTGTAGGGAAAAAAATGAAGATGAAAGAAAAGAGGACTCGTGCGTGCGTGCGTGCGTCGTGGCGTGTTCGAGGGTGATTATCGAACGGGCAGGATCCATTCGGAATACCTAAAATTCGCGCTTCCTCCGCATCGCTCGGTTTTTTGAGTTTTTTTTTTTCTTTAATTGGGTGTCGCCGGAGTTTCTCGGAAAGAAGGAGCAGATAGCGGAACGGTTTCACGTTACCTCGCTTGCACGACAAAACAATAACGATGCTGTTCCATTCTCTGCGTCGTTACGCAAAACGAGTTTCTCGAGATGATCGGTAAAATACAATTTTTCCCTTGGCATCTCTCCAAAAACAACGACTCGATGAGACAAAAAAAGCTCTTACATCGTATGTTTGGTTAATGCTCCAAAAAAAACTCGATAATGATTGTCTATCTTCTAATTACGTTCCGTAAAAACAGAATAGCCGGTTAAGTCAGCAAGTCGATCGGATTTGATGCAACGGGACGTATGATTTCGACAAATGAATTTTTTATTTAATGAACGTGAATTCAATCCGGATCACTGAGCCACGAAATGAATGAATGGTTTGATGCGGATTTATTGTTTTGCACCGATTGGCGCACATCCGCTCGTTTTGTCTGGATTCGACGAACTGCGCTGCTTAATGGCAAAACTAGATTACTTGTATGTTAAGCAGGATGATTAAACCGTTATTCAAATAAGATATATAAGATCTTTTTGCGAAATTGACCTACCGTAAATTATAAATGCTCGTAAACTATATTTCCATAATCGACTGTGCCAAAAATACGAATTTTACTTTAATTTTAACAAATCATACTTTTGCAGATCGCTTAGTAAGTCACTTTCTCAAGCCGAAAGACGATTACCTAATGAAATGTGTCGTTATGGAATACATTCATACGCAACTCCATGCTTGGCTCTCTTACGGATGTCAGTATGTTACAACGATCTGTCGTCAATTAAGCTCCGATTTTTCTCTTAAACTACTTCAAAAGAGGCCCACGTGAGCTAGCGTGCCTGGAGGGATGCAACGTATAATGTCACTCAGTGAGAGTCGAATGGAAAAATTTGCCCGGGAGACATCAACTTCACCTGAAAGGTATTGAATAGCTTGTCTAGCAGGATGAGATACATCTAACAAAGCATATAACTCTATTTTAAGAAAATAAAAAATCCTACCGAAATTAACGAAACATTGAAACCTGCGTACGCATGAGCAAAATTACATCCGCAAATATATATTTTTATTGTTTTTATTAAAAAGGGCGAAATGAATTATGATTTTTAGTTTCCCGTTCATCGGGCAGAAAGTATCAACGGAGAAAGTCATCGAATTACATCAATTACCGAAACGTTTTAGATGTCTGCGAGCCTTCCTGACGGGCCCCAAAATTAAAACAAGCCAAAAGTAAGCAAAATTATCATAAAAATACATTAACGTCAGTGAATTCCACCGAAATTTCCAAACAAAGCGTTTAAAAAGTCATAATACGATTATAAATACATCCCTACCGAATTCTGATGCTCATTTGTCAACCCAGGCCCTCATTTGTGTTATGAAGGCAGAAGGAAAAAAACTCCAATTATTTTATTCCAACCGTCCCTTTTAAAAAAAACGCCATTCCTCCAGCGAGCCAACCCTTCTCGTTCGAATCCCACCCTTTCCCCGCCCTTCCCACACGCCCTCCTTGATCTCACCCCACCCAAAATGTCCCCTTCCCCAGCACCACACCCACGCACATACATTCAAGTCCACCCAAATCCTTAAACCTCTTTCGCCGCCGCTTCTAAAATCCCTCAACCGCCTACACCCTTCTATCCCCCTTAACGTTCCCTCTCTCCCCCCCTCTCTTTCCCCTTCGTTCCCTTCCTCCCGCATCTTTTAAAAACGCCCCCGCGAGAATGGGAGGGGGAGAGAGGGAGAGGGACCCCTCTCCTTCCTCTCTAACCCCACACCCCAGCAGACGGAAATAAATCGATGGCGCGCGCGGTGTGTTATGTGTGTGTCCCTGGGAGGGAAAAAAAGGGGAGAGGGCAGAGGGAGTGGTGGGAGGGGGGGGGGGGTGGTGAGCAGGAAGGAAGGCGCGAAGTGCGCACTCCACGCGCTCATTTGTTTGGGCGATCCTCGGCGGCGCCCGCTGACTTACATCCCCGCGAAGTAAATAGACGACGCCTCCCGATGGGATTCCGGAAGAGGCGATGCTCGCGGGATAAGTGTCGGAGGGGATTTATGGAGGAAAGGGGGGGGAGAAATTGGGTGAAAGAGGGGGAGGTAATGGAGTAAGAGAAAAGTGATAATGCTAGTGTGCGCGAAAGAATGCGAACGGATTTAAAGTAAGATAGAAAATAATATGAAGTTAGAAATAGGGAAAGGAACAGAGAGAGAGAGAGAGAGAAAGATGAAGAGGGAAACTAATGTAGAGATTAGATTTTGACATGAATGTTAAGGAGAATGGAGAGCGATACTCTAGAACAGTGGTTACCAATTTTTTTAGGCGGGGAACCATTTCAAAGATAAACAGAATACCGCGGCACCAAAGCCCTGAAACAAGATGTTTTTACATCTTTACACACGAGTATTAGAATCTTTGGAATTATCCATTTGTTGGTACCATACCATAATCAATTTATTAGAGAGAAATTATTGCCCTAATTACCTATGAATACATCCAAATCGTTGTTTTATTTACTAAACTTTGTTTTTAGCGACACTTCTAAAAATCACTTGCCAAACCCAGTTTGGAAACCACTGCTATAGAGGAAGGGAAACAGAAGAGGTACTGTGAGAGTGTTGGGATGGACAGAGAGGAAGAATAGATATGGAGAGATAAGGAAGGGAATAAAAGAAGGAAAAGAGCTGTGAAAATATTGCAAGGGAGAATGTGGAGGAGAGGCAGTAAGAAAAAATACGAGAGGAAAAAGGAGATAGCGCGGAAGTAGAGAAATGTGTGGCGAGTGACCAAGAAAAGGCAAAGATAAACAAAGAGAAAAACAGAGTAAAAGAAACGGAGTGGGAAGGAAAAAAGCGAGAAAGAGAGGCATTTGAAGGGGTTCGCTTCCTTCGCCCTCTCTGTGAGCGGTCTTCGGTTCTTTGTCCCTTGCCTTTGTTGTTGAAATATCCAAATGTATATAAAAGCATTCGATGACCTGCCACTTTGGGGTAAATTGAAAAACACTCAAGAAAATTATTCACTCAAGTTTTAATATTTTAGGATAAATTTCTTAGCTCATTTTTCTGCGAATTCAATGCTTCTATACGGGAAAAAGTTAAAGATACGTTGCCTTGGAAAATATCCTACGAAAAGTCGAGAAATACTTCCACTGACTTATGAAGTACCTAATCAACTTACAACTCACTGCTTGCAACTACCCTACTGAACGTTTCTGAAACATTATCAAATAAAAGCCTTGCTTTGACTATGCCTATCCGACTTATACGGCAGACGTACCTTGTAAAACTTTAAGCGACATTTCTCAATCCATTGCAATTCCTAAATCACAAATCTTTCATTGTTTATTTGGATAGCATTAACTAAAGCAACATAAACGGAATAATTACTGCATACAAAACATGTCTTTCCTCCGGCAACTTGCGATTTTATTCGCAGCAACTTCGTCTTGAATCGCTGCGTTCCTTCGATAAATTTTTCTTTAAAATCGACTGCTCCAGTATATAAATGTCGCCGCAACTCGCGATCATCGCCACGATAACGGAATAATGTAAACTTGAATGGAAGGAGTAATCACATTTCAAAATCGTATTTATTTTCCACGAGCAAATACCTTGTTTACGAGGATAAATTAAAACTGCCAACCCGTTGACTCGATTCTTCGACCTGAAGCGCTCCGAGTCTTGCATGAGCCGCATTCTTAATTCATTCTTTTTCGCTTGCACTATCTTCTTTGGCTGTCATTCTAAATAAATACGTGGATCCAGATCTGTTCAAATTAGGCCGTTCGCTCTTACCTTAGGGCCGAGGTAATTTTACCAGGTTTGCATCCACCTGCATGTTTCACATTCAGAATCTACGCGATGCGTTTAAAAGAGACGCGATTCTTGTTTTAGGCAACGAGAAGGAATTAAAAGCTGAAGTGAGTGAATGAATTGGGGACGGTGGGGATCCGAGCACGTGAACCATAAAGAACAGTTCACCTTAATGGCTGTAGCGATCGAATGATTCGCTCATTGATTTCTCGTGGTCCCAGCGACCGCATTTCAAGCTTCCGAACGATTCGAGACGATGGAATCTACAAGATGAGCGATGGATAATGGATGGCATCCACCATTCGCGTGGAATTCGATCTCTGGCCGTAAGTACCTCCAACAACTACTCAAAACAACCGCGACAGGCAAAGACATCGCCGTGGAGCAATCAGGTTCCCTCGGCAACGCAGGAGTTTATCGATCGGACTCGTCAGAGTTACTAAAAAGGGAAAAGTGACGCACGCATCTAAATGAATCGATTTCAAAATTGCAATATCATTATTTTTGAAAATTGTATACCATCTTCACGGATATTGTACTAGGCCCGGGAAGACACATAATTAGTTACGTTTTAATGCATTTCAAACTGTGACTGGATTTTGTATTTCGGATATATTATAAATTTAATTGATATCGCATAGAATTTTAACATATCTATTATCGAATCGAAAAATGTAAATTATATGTAAATTAAACTATCTATCTAACTCGAAATCTGACGATGATTTCCAGTTTACAAGGATATTTTAAAAGGACTAACGGTGCTGATTTTTAACAGAAAGCAGGCAGAGAAAGAAAACATTCACTTTTGTTAATTTCGAGGACACGTCATTAAAATTTCAAATCGTGACCGTTTCGAAACTTGAATTGTATTATTTTTTTGTCAGGTGCACGTTTTTTTTTATAAATTCAGGGTCGCTTCTTTCCCTCTCTCTCTCTCTCCCTCTCTTTGTTCCTCTCTCTCCCTCCCTTTGTTCCTCTTTCTCTCCCTCTCAACTCAAAACCAATTTTCCCATCACGCGAAAAAACGAAAAGAATTTTAACGTGGCGGCAAGCACGGTGAGGGTAATGGGAGGAGGGCGGTCGAAGCAGTTTAAATTAGATTATTCGATTCCTTATTTGTGTGCGTTTTGGACCGCTTGTTTCCGCGATAGTTGACGAGAGGACAAGAGGAGCGCGGACAGCGCTGAGGAGAGGAGAGCGAGGGAGGGAGGCGGAGGAAGGCAGAGAGAGAGAGAAAAAACCGGTAATTTTTCAAACCTAAATCCAATTCTGCCGAGCTGAGATTCTTGACCTGGCATTCGCGTGAGGTTTAGAGAAAGAAAGAGAAAGAGGAAAGGAGAGGGCGGAGAAGAGAGGGAGGGAAGGAAGTGAGTAAGAGTGAGAGAACAAAAGGGAGATAAAAACAAATATGGAGAGAGGTTGAGACAGAGGTAGAGAGATTTGAGAAAGGTATTGAAAAGCGTAAAGTGAAAGAGGCAGAAAGTAATAAGGGTTAGAAAGAGGGGAGAAAGAAATGAGAGAATGGGAGAGAGAGAGTAGGGGAGAGAGATGGGAGGAAGAAAGATATATAAAAAGATAGGGAGAAAGAAAAAGAGAGCGGTAGGGGATGGTGGACAGAGAGAGAAGGAGAGAGGGGAGAAAAGGAAAGAGGAAAATAGGGAAAGAGAGAGGAAAGGGAAAGAGAGAAAAGGTTATTTACTCTCCTACACCGGAGAGTGAAGTCAGCAATAAAATTGGAATGAGTGGCAGAACGGCGGAGAGAGAAAGAGAGCGAGAGAGACGGACGTGGAATGAGGGAGTGAGAGAGGAGGAGGAGGAGAGGGTGTGTGAAATAGTTGCGAGGGAAGAAGATGACTCCCCCGCTGGATCATTCCAAAAAAAAAAACAACAGCAAAATCGCGAGGGGAAATATCTCCACCTGCTCGAGAGAGTACCTATGTCGGTCGGGTGCGAAGGAGCGAAAGCATCGGGAAATGCACCTTTCTTTCTCTCTCTCTCTCTCTTTCTCCTCTCTTTATTATTTCTCCGGTGTAAACGGTTTCCGTCGGTATGCCGCCTTGCTTCCGTAACGACCCTAAGGGAACCGCGATGGAGATCATTGGATGCCGCCTCCTTTGAGATAGAGCTGCCTCCTCCACCGACTCCCTTTCACTCCCTCCTCCAGTCATTCACTCCGAAATTAATAACCGACGCGAATAAGTAGAAAAAAACGTAGGGAGATAATTTTCGCATTGATACCTGAATCAATAAAACGGATGGAAGAGAGAGGGCGAGGTTCTTGGTGAAGAGCTCGCAAATACACTCACGCAAACACACGCAGTTCGCTCAGTTTGTTTCCTTCCTCCGTGTCTCTTTAGATGGCGTACCTTGCGAGGAAACATCTTTTCCCTTCTAGAATTCCTATTCCCTCGTTCGGCAGGAACGACAATTAGCGGAGCAGGGATTCCATCGAATCGTTCGGATGCGATGGGGAGGGACAGCGGGAGCAAGGGGAGAGGGGGAGGAGGTTTCCAATTACCCGCTCTACCTTGCCAACACATCATTCGGCGATGAATTATTTATTCCGGCCAAAAGACACTTTCGGTATTTCCCGTCCTCTAAAACGGTACAGCGAATATTTTCGTGATTTGTGGTTTTAATTCCACTCGCACTTTATTTGATTTGGACGAGACTAGAACTATTAATTTAGATTAGGAACAGCACAAACGTGACAAAAAATGAAAGCAGGCAAAAGAAGAAATATATTTTGAAAATGTCTGTATCATTCACGTATCTAGGAATGCTTTGACATCTTTTTCGCCACAACCTAAATAAAAACCCAAAGTTTTAGGTAAAATGTAGTCATAGCTTACACAGATAATGTACATTATGATTTAAGTGAAAAGGTCGGAGACGGACAAGAAAAACACCAAAGCCTGATATGATATGTTAAGAAACTGAAAAAAATATTAAACATATAGGTTATGCAAGTATTTAGCATATGGTTTAAGTAGAGTAAAGAAACTGATTACGGATACAAACGGAGTTGTTTTTTATGACCGGATTCGCGGCTATTTTCCTCCGAAAGGAAGGATCCCGCGAAAAAAATTGAACGGTTTCCAATTGCGAGGCAAAATCGGGAGAGAGAGAGAGAGAGAGATAGGGAAAGAAAGAAAGAGAGGGGAAGCGTAGGAGGCAGAAGTGGATTCGCAATGGGACTGTGTTAGTTAGCCACCGGGGACTCGGGTGTTTCCTTGGTGGGAAAAGGAGGCGGAAGAAGGTTACGGGGGTTGGAAACGGAGTGGGCTCATGAGGAGGCAGGGGAAGGAAGGGAAAAAGGGAGAGGCGGAGCGGGGGATGCGAGTGCGTGAGGAAGGAGGGAGGCAGACTAATTTTATCGGCTCCCGCGACTCCGGGACGGGCGAAGGAGCCATCTCTGAGAATACTTTGGCAGAGGAAAGAGAGGGGAGAGGGAGGGGGGAAGAGGAGAAGAAGAAAAGGGGGTTGAAGGGAGTTGTTGGAAGTGAGAGGCAGGGGGAGAGAGAGGAAGGTTGCGGTGTACGACTGCCAAGTGGGGAAAAGAAATTCTTAAGGGGTGCGGGCGGAGGAGGTTTTTGGGTTTTTGACAGACACGGGGGTGGATTCCTTTGGTAAAACGAGAAAAATTCGGTTGGCGTTGGTAACTATGGTAGTCCATCGAGGTGCTACATTAAGCGTTAAAGTCTGGAATAAAGACGCCGTTTCGTCGAAGTTTAATCGAGAGAATAACACGATTAACATAAGACGCGCGGCAAAGGGTGAGAGAATCTTATTTCCGCGACTAGAAATAGTCCCGCGGTTATTTTTTTGGGTCGCGAGCTTTACTTATGAGCTAGACACGCAAAACGTCTCGGGCGTAACCTACTTGCCGAAGGGAAAGGAATTTGACCATTATATAAGGGCGGATTTATTTTTTTTGAACGGATAACAGGAACACGCGTCTCCAATTCTAGTTCGAACATTACGAATGGAGAGAAAAGAAGAATAACAAGTGAGGCAAGAACTGCGCTGCAAGTTACACAAGACGCCGTTTTCGCACGACACACACGGACGGACGGACCGACGAAAGACGACCAAAATGTTGCCGTATTTTTCTCTTGAAGAACAGATTCGAGCCCTCAAAATTTCACTTCTAACATCATAGATCAGATATTGGCGTTTTTTTCCAAAAAGACAAAAAAATCTGATGTGGCCAACACATGACTTTCTCCATATTTGGGGTATCGATATTTAAATTATTATGAATAGCATTATAAGGAAAAATTATTATTTCGTATCGTAAAAGAATACAGTCGTCCTTACTGCCGTAAATTATATTTTGAATATTTTTACAGAATTCACCGCTACATGGTGGTGGCACTGTATACTGGAAATTTACGAATAAGCAAAATATCTCCGAAATGGATGGTTCTACGAAAATTTGTTTCAAACAAAACTTGGAAGAAATATTATTCTCTACAAATTCTGGTCCTCACGAAGATGACCAATTACGACGTTTTAAGGAGCTATTTGACGGAAACCGAAAAAACCGATTATTTATAAATAATTCCTAAACAATAACTGCTATGGAAAATTGTTTCAAATGAAAGTTGTAGGAAATTACATTCTCTATAACATTTGTATAGACTTGTATATACAATAATGATGTTTTAACGGAGAAATATCGCAAAAACCGAATCGGGTTTCGAATAAACCTCGATTTCCGGTTAACCGGTATTGTCCAAAAACTAATCAGTTCTTTGTGCTCATGCTAAAGTGTTATATATGAAGTTTGGTAACGATATGGCAAGTACTTTTTAAGTTAGAGCGCCCACAATCACATACACACACGCGTACATACACACAGACATACCGAAAATAGTCTAAACGTGTTCTAGGGACCTCAAAACGTGTATTTCCGTTGAAATCTCGAAGTCGATTTTTTTCGTGATCACAATACTTGCCCATTACTACGTATGGAGAAAGTAAAAAGAAGTATATCGGTGTATTTTTACAGCGAGAACGATTCATTGGACAGGAATTTAGGAATAAGTTTATAAAAGTTAATCTTAGAAATCTGGTTGAGTTGAGAAGAACTCGTATGTAATTTCAGGGATTAGCTTAATAAGTGATACTATCGCGTCCGTTAAGGAATACAGTTAGCCTTCACGCAGGAGCGAATCTTGCGTGGGACTATGACTTACAACTAGAAAATGCTAATGCTAAAATAAAAATGATGTTTCTGTCTAGATTACACCAGGGAAATGTGTACTGAAAGTTCAGCTCTGATTACCCAAACCGTTTGGTTTATATTGTAAATAAGCAGGCAATTTCTAAAAAGGAGGATTTTTTAGATCTTTTTCTTTTAGTTCGCACGATACCAGATGTATTTCTTCGAGAACCGTTGTATTTATAAGAGTATGTCAGATGTACCCCCTCTTCCTGGCTTACCTACCGTACGGATGTCTTTAAAATATGTCACACTTCACGTAAAAGAGACAAGAAAACATAAACACTAAAAAAGTTCCAAAAACAGCTTCGACACGTATAAATACTTTTTACCTTTGAGTTTAAGAAAAAATCGCCGTCAAATTTCTTGTTTGAGAGAAAATAAGAGACAGTCAAAGAATTTTAGAAAGACAATCTGTCACGCCTAACAAATACGCCATTTTATTTCTGATAACGACAGACCGATAAGAGAAACACTCAAAAATTGTCAGAAAAAAAGAATTTTAGCGATTAAATACGATCGAAATGTCAGGTAACCGCTAGAAGACAAGATGGACTCAATAAAAGACTCCCCATCCCAATGGAGGGAACAGGAACTGCTGAAAAGAGCCGGTGCGAAACTAAGTAACGTGTGTCTGGCCAGCTAACAAAAAATAAAATAATAAAACGCAACACTTTTGAAAGTATGAGACAGGTGATAAAAGAAGGGACACAAGCAACCAACCGGTAATACGCTATCTCTGTAAACAGCCACTGCAAGCAACGGTCGCTTCTTTATTTTGGGAAAGCGTCACTGCTGCTTCACTGCAATGTTTTTCTCGACATTTTTATTAATTTGTAACTCTTATCCGGCGATAATGAGGGAATTGTTTTCCAAGATTAGAATATTTTCTTACATCACGCCATTTAACTACGAGTAATTACTTAAATTATTTCCATGGATAGCAGTCATGGTCATTTTCTTATACTTGCAGCATTGTAAGATGATTAAAAGCATTTAAAATTGTAAGCGTATGAATGATTACTTTTTCTAACATATTTATCACTAATTTGAAAAGACTCCTTCACTGTACAACGCGAATATTTAGAGACAATACAAACAGTAAAAGTTAAAATGGAACAAAAAGGAAGGTACACTTAAGAGGTTTACGGCGTATAACTCCGCGCCAGAGACCTGTTGTCAATCGCGTAACTTTTACTGTTTGTATTGTCTTTAAATATTCGATTTGTATGGTTAAGGAGTTTTTTCTTAATTTTGAAACATCCATCTCGCCGTAGCCTCCAATCCTTTTTAATTACTATTTTGAAATCTGACAAATTCGAGGCTGTCAACGCAAATGGATGAAAAAATCCATACTAGCAAAAACTTGAGTTATTTGAAGCTTTGATAAATCTACGTCCATTTTAAGCATAAGAATTAACTATCCATCGACAAATTAAAAGTATATTAATATCAGGAAACTAAAGTCGAGTTTTGTTGAAAAGCTTAGGCGGAACTTTGTGGAATCAGCAACTCATGATCGCATAATAAAAAAACTTTTGCACCACAACACACCACATCTCTGTTTTATTTTCATTCTGTTATCATTAATAAGCAAGTTAACTCGCGAATTGTTTTTTCTACTTACTGCATGAAGATGTCCGATTAATTATTCTCTCTAAATTATTACAATATGTTCACTGTAGTAATTAGAGTTTATGTACTATTTACTGCGTATTAGTAGCAGGAAATATTAAGTCAACGAATTTAGTTTAGTCAGCAATCTTAACACTAAGACTACTAGAAAACCTTTTAAATATATCTTTCTATCGAGGTGAAAACCAAAACGATGATGAAGTTTTTGATAACATTGTTACTTCAGACGACGAAATAATTTCCTAAGATCTACACTGATAAGAACTTCGCTGGTTCATATGCTATATTCCGCTTAACCGAGCGATTTGTAAGTTTTACTCTTTATCAGTTAATAAATAAACTCATTTGAAAATCGGGTACCATGAAAAGTGCAAAAAGTATTTAATTATGCACATACGATAAAAATCGTGATATTCACTCTACAGAACAGAATTTTTTTCAATTAATTAATTAAGACGGCTTTCCGAACGATTGATATTTAGCATGAAGGCATTTTAATGATAATTGATTTCACGCATCTGTTTTAAATATGGCTAAAATTTATCTATAGAACTCCTTTTATATAAGGTAAGTTAACTTGAGCAATAATGAAACCAACTAACAAACCAATACGAACAAAAGACAGGTTTAAAATCCACTTAGCTGAAAATGAAGCTATTTTTATTTTTAATAATTATTATTTTAATTACTTATTACTATAACCTTTAAATTACGCAAAAAGAGTCGAAAGTTAAATAATTTGAGAACAATATTGATTTTTGCTCTGCTCGATGTATGGGAACAAAGATCATATAATTAAAAGCCTTAGCAAACGTTGTGTGTAATGCTTTTTGAAGCTTAATATCTCGCACACGACTGAACCGAATTTGATTAAATTTTCAGGATAGCATTATGATATAATAAAAAAAACGTTTTAATGAATCGGATATATACGAAAGCCTTATTCTGTCCCTTTGTCCTTTTGTCACTCCCTCTGTCACGCTCTTTAAAAAATAAACAGAAATATACCTGGTAAGAGGGGACTAAGGTCTGCTTTTGAAGCACAATACATACTCGCGGCGAGGGTTTCGAACCTACGCTCGGATCGAAGGGAACCCTCTCAGCAGGAGTTATGATTTCAGGTCAAAGAAGACTGCCTCATTTTTATTTTAGAATACTGGATCATCCCCGTCATTTTTGACGGGCACTTATACTAGTATCAAATAAAACCTCATCGCTGCAATTGTAAGCACAAAAGAAAAGCCTAGACCATTGTCTTAAGTTGAAAAAATCCCATCACAATGTCTCACGGAGAAGTTTTGTCTATGTCGCTTGAATCTTTGACGAACGCGTGGACAGTAGCTCACTGCTCTACGTCTTGTATATCCCGTTAGTGTTGTGCCAACATCAATGACCATACTTAAACCTTCCTAGAGATACTAAGATACATATGTACTGGAACACACGATGCAGCTTATATTTAACAGGTCTGAAATCGGCGAGATTAAAGATGCAATGTGAGAGAGCATAAAAAAAGAAGCAATGCGCTTGGGCGCGCGTTATTTCCCCGAGGTGTCGACCCTTCCGTTCGCGCTTAAAGCGGTCGTGCGGAATGGGGAGGCAAAAAGGACTATGCCTTGGATGAGTTCCAGTTCGGAAGATAGGTTAGTGGGAATGGCACTGAATTGGATAAGACTTACTATCTAAAGCGGACGCATCGCTCTACGCAGCAGGTGCGGTAATGAATGCCACGCATCGGTGACGCAAAGAACGCCCACGCTTCGAGAATCCATAGATAAAGAGTTTTGGCGAGGCAATTAAGCGATTTCAATTTTTAGGCCGCCTAGGAACCGCGTCGAACCTAGGGCGAAACGGACTGATGGCTCGCGACTGTTATAACACGGAACAAAAAAGTTTGTGACCCGACTTTAAAGCGGGTGATTCAGCGTGGAAATTTTCGTTGGAATTTCTGGACTAAGGAAGAAGCGAGTGACGCATACTGGTCCACACGCCTAGTCACGCTTCTAAAATGTTTTAAATTATAAATAAAACGAATAATGTATTTTTTACGCATTAGGAAAAGCTATTTCTATGGTTGAGAGGGCGGATGTGACAAAGGCACTAAGTTGCTACTGAAATTACTTATTCTGTCCTAAAAGGACAGCACATTTTACCACTATTTAAAACGTGGTTTATCAGATTCTTGTCGGTTTCAGTGGTTTTGAGCAGTTGCTTGGTAAGAATGAACAACAAACGCATTTATTCCAATTTTTCGTAGGGAATTACATGTGCCCCGAGAAGAGTTGGATCCAGAAACTTTCCGGGGGAGAGGGCCCCAATCGCCCATTCCACTCTTGAATCCCCCGCTGCCGGCGACCCTTTATTCTTTGTATCCTGATTCCTGTCAAGATCTTTCTTTCCCTTGTAGGAAAATTACCCGCGGCGCATAATCAAGGAATCTGTAGAGGAATTGGTTTAAGGAATGCATCCGTATGAAGGCGATGGTGATATCCAAGTGGGGAGGCGATCGCCCCAATCATTCACCCGCCTAAAATCCACCGCCGATCCCATCTTTCAGGTTGTTCTAGGAACTTTCATTCAGTCATATTCCGATTCTAATAGTTTGATATCTTCCGAATTTCTGCTTCTAAGTTACCTAAGTTAGTTTGAAAAGAAAAGACAAACGGCCTTTCTATGCTTGTCAATAAAGACTTTGCTGGCACAACCCAACCAGTTATTATTAGTGATGTACCGGGTACTAAAAAATATCGGGTACCCGGGGAAGCAAAGAAAAATTACCCGGCCGGGTAGGTTGAACCAGTTTGGTTCAATATGTGTGGGCTTGCTTAAATGAAATTTTGTTTGAAAATGAAAGCAAACAAGAAGAATTTCGTGCTGAGGATAATACGTCTTATTCTAAAGAAGAGAGGCAATTTGAAAATTTTCTTAAATGTTCTAACATCCCTTATAAATAAAATCATTTAACATGGTGGGCATAAAATCCAGCTATCTTTCCTGAACTGTCAAAATTGGCCAGACGTTACTTGGCATCACCTCCAAGCAGCATACCCAGTGAAATGATGTTTAGCGAGGAGGGAATCATATACGAAGAGCTGAGGAATAAACTCCTTCTACGAAATTCGGAAAAACTATCGTTTCTTCATCATAATCTCCCATTGTTGAAATTTAATTATTAAAATCTCGACCACTTTTATTTCTTTCTTTACTTAAGAAGATTTTATAAAGTTTATAAGATTTTACAATCTGGTACTGTTAACCGGTCGTTAAGTATAATCATGCATATTATGTAAAATGTTATTTCATGGTTCAGTTTAATTTTTGTTAGAGTAATCGGTTTTTTAATAGTTTATTATAATTAAAATATCGTTTCTCTGAATGTTTCTTACAGGCTAAAAAGTAAAAGTAAAATATTAAGTTCCATTTACTTTGTTTTTATTGTTAACCTTTTTTGCTCGTGAGGGAACCAGTACCCGGCACCGGGTCCGGGTAATTTCCGGGTACTGAAAATATGGCCGGGTATGCCGGGCACCGGGTAATTACCGGGTACCCGGTACATCACTAGTTATTATCGCTTCGTTATTTATCTATCACAATTAAGTTTTCGTTCAACATAGATACGTATACGCCGATCACCAAAGTCCGTAAAAAATGGACGACCGTATAAGCAATGGCATTCGTCCCGATGAGATCACACGTGACGGCTAATTCAGCACATGGCACTTCACATTTTGACACGCATTTTTATAACTGTGAAAAACGATAGTTGAATGTGACAGTAACTTCATAGCTTAACTACTGCAAATAAATCTGGTCGAAGCAAGTCAAACAACTAAATGAAAAATGTGTGTTTGCTCTCTCTTACGTAAATTTAACAGCTCTTCCTCCTCATCTGTCTTTTTCTCCCTCGTGAAATAGCTAAACATTCTCGAATGCATCAACTTTGTAAGCGTTCAACCCTTATGGCGTCTACGGAACATAAAACTCCCTCTTGGCAAATATGACCACGTTTGTCGGAGAGGAAAAAATACAACATTTTAAATCAAGTCAACAAAATAACCGGCAATACTTTGGCGGCGTATACGTGTATATATAGGTACAAACACGCACGAACCCACACATACATGCATAAAAAAACACGGATACAAATACACATAACATGTCGAGAAGGGAAAGAGGGAAAAATACAATGGAATGGTGCTGCCGTTAGTATTTAACTCCAAAGGCTAAAAGTCGCTACGTTTCAATGTGCTCGATGCTATGTTCTACAGAGTTGTGCATAATGGAAGGATTGCCTGGTCTTTGTTTTATCTCTAGGGCGAAGGGTTTGCTTGACTTACGTACAGTAACATCGAAAGAAAAAGACAATATTTATAAAAAATGATAATAACAATAATCAACACTCGGTTTTTAAATAATGTGGTTTTTATAATCTTTATCGTAAGTTCGCTTTCTTCATAAAATATCCGGACTGCTCAAAATAACAGAAGGTTAGTGGAAAAGAGCGTTTCAGACCTTTAATGCCAGAGATTGTTGCCGAAAAGCTTCCCCTTTTAATGACTCTCCATTGCGATGAATTACCTAAATGAAACCGCACCTTTGGATTGTGTGTGAGCATTTAAACGCGTGAGTCGCGGATTTCTTTCATCGTGAAATGGCGCTATTTTAAAGACTTTGAAAGAAATCTTGCTTTATTTCTCTTATTGTCACGTGGGAGTAAAACGATGATGCAAATAAAACTTATCCTTCCGATGATGCTTCTAAAAGTCGATTAAAAATTTTTGGTAAAGACCCCGAAAATGACTCACGATGTCGTAAACGCGCGAGAGACCGAGGCATACATATCTAGGTCGTAACTTTCGGAGATAAACATTTGAATTGCTTATTATTATGGTCTTACATCCTCAATCTGTTTATAAAATGCGGGGGTCACTTCTTTGGCTAGAATTCACAATAAAACTATGCAGAAGTTATATACCATAGTCAACAACGACGACAGAGGAACCATATTTGAATTTTATCATCAAACATTTGTAGATGGGTTGGTTGGCATTCTATAATCCGGGACCGATTCTCAACGTGTGTTCTGCCACATTTTCTGTCGTTAGAATAAACATAATCGGCATGAAGCGACTAATGTGATGCATTAGTGATTATTATTGATAAATAAATACATAAATCCTCCATGCAATATTTTATACATTACAGAGGAGGAATTAATTGAAATGTATATTCGAGAAGACATCTTCCACTTGTATTTACAATGAATATCGTTCAAAATATATGTAGGATACAGCCGTCTGCCTATCCACCTCCGCTTAACGCTGTGATTTGGTCTGAATCAGTAAATTCCATAAAAAAATAAACGGTTCCATCGAGCAAAATCAGAATTCAGACAACTTCCACGCAGACATTCGAACGTCAGAGATGACACTTAAAAACGCGGGAAGGGCAAACAAACGCACGCGCGCACATGCATACCATATGCCGCCGAAACAAAACGACACTATTAAAATGCATCGCTGGTCGACGAAAATTCGGACGAGGTCACTCATCTTTTTTTCTCGAATTGACGGCATTCCTTTTTTTTTTAAATGCACACTCATCACGTCAAAACGGTAAATATTATTTCCGTATTCGGTCCATCTTCACGAGACCGAAATCCCGCCACTGCCGCGTTAAGTGGCGCTCCCATCACGCGCGCATCCCGCCTACTCATACCACATCATTTTTTTATCTCACTCAGTTGCGGAGCATTCGACCTTTTGAACCCCGTGCGCGCTCTGTCGCCTGTTTCTCCCCCCGGACCTCGTAAGATTTCGCGCGGAGTGTGTATATATATAAATATATTTTACCTGTTGGGGGGCGACCGCGTAGGGGGTCGGCATCCGGAGAGAGTTTTCCCCCGCAGTGGTCCGCCCGATCGGCCGGCGGCAAGACGCACGCATGGCCGCCCTTATTTCGAACGTCTTACATAAAACTCGGCGTTGAAATGAGAGATCAAAGAAGCGAGCGCTGAGACTGTTGGAGGTGATGAAAAACGAGGATAGGGGTGGAATTATTTCGGGTTTTTAAAGCGTTGGTAAAACGGATTTATTGCATTTCTCTCCCCCCACCCCTTTGGACCGCAATCAAAACTTTCGTGGGAGGTAGGGAAAAACTCATTAACTCGACGAAAGTGCGACGAAGGCCAAAACACACGCGCAATTTAATTTACCTCCTAAATAACGCGACTATCTCGCGAGGGTTACCTTATGGTTTTATTGGGGCCCGAAAATAACAAAAGACAGATGCTGCATGGATTGCGATTGTTTTTAAGGGAGGGTTTTCATCGACGATCAACGCTTCTTTTTAATCGAAGATTAGCTCTTCTCGTTCACTACGCCATTCATTTTGGCGCGATAACGAAGCTATCGTCAAACAATCTACGATTTTAAAACTGAAATTTCGGAAAACATTATTTTTATAGATGAAAGCATGGGATAAACTATCCCTCGACTTTTGCTGTAAGGACGATTCGTAATTAAAATTAACCGTGGGGAGTTCATTCCAAACAGTGAATCCTCCAAAAGGTCGATCGGTTAGGCCATAACGGAGCACTAAAAGAATCCTCATCACTTTTGTTAACAAAAAAAAGCCAAGTCGCGTTATTCGGTGGAAGGTCTCGAGCACTCGAGGCCGTGACGATGCACGTCAAACATTGACAAGTGGACACAGAAGGGGGAACGGGGGAAAAAGCGAAAAAAATAAAGATCCTCCAGTCGCATTGCTCCCCTCGGATACGTCACCATGGTAACAAACCCTGCGACCGTAGGCATTCGGTGTCCCCCCCACGCCCCCCCCCCCCCCCCACGGTTCCCTCTCGCGAGCCGCTTCGCACTTATTTTTCCGGCCAGAGAGTACCTGAAAAAATGCTTCCGCTTTACGACAAGCGAGGGGAACAAAAACCCTCCCGTATTCGTGAATATCTCTTCCCCTCCTACAACCGTGGGAGATCCGTGAACACTCGATCATTCGGTGGTCATAAAAAAACTCGAACCCGAGCCACAAAGGCGGGAAGATGGAGATGGTATTTTTACCATTCCGCCGAAAAATACAACGTGGTACAATATAGGTAAGCGAATGGAGAGAGACAAACGTCCCACCTATTCCAGACCGTAGATAAACAACTCACTTTGGTTAGAAGGATTCCTTTCCTGCCCGTTGCTTTGCACAGCGCCGTCGTCGTCCAAAACAGTCTCCTCCTCCACTCGGGAAGAAGGGGAAAAAAACGGAGCCAAAGGAGATTATGGAGCGTCCTTTTTATTCTCCTTCTTCCTCTTCTTTAAGCCACACGTTTCTCTTCTTTCCTCCTCTTCTACCGGACACGATGTTTACATGCGAGTACGTAAGTGTATGTAAAAAACATCCACCTCCTCCTCCTCCTCCTTGCGCTTCGTCGCACTCCCCCGCCCGTTCTCTTACCGACCTCACTGGCGCGCTCCGCTACGCGACTGAGGGGTCCGGCGGAGGCCGCACTGTACTTCGCGGCGTCGCCGACAGGGATCGCGCCGGAGAGAGAGTAGGAAATCGAGGAGGAGAGGGGGCGGAGGGGGAGGAGGGGAGGCGAGAGAGAGAGAGGAAGCGAGGGAGTGCGGTAGAGGGGGCGAGAAGGGCCCAAAGGAAGGTGGGGCGGGGAATTGGAGGAGGAGTGGAGGGGAAAGGAGGCGGAGAACAGAGGAGTAGTAGGGGAGGGAGAGAGGGAGGGAGGGAGCGTAATGGAAGGGGTGAGGGCGATGGGGAGGGGAGGAGAGGGGAGGAGGCGGCGAAGGCGTGGAGGGGCGGGTTTGATGCTTTTCAGTGCGGCGAGCTAAGTGGCGTGGGCGCGCCTACGGGGATCGATACGTACTTTTTTACGCGCGTCGCCTCTTACACTGTCCCGGGCCTTGTTATTTTTCCCGCTTTCCGTCACCTCCCGTGTTCCGCGCTTACACTCTTTCCCACCCACAAAAAAAAGAGGAAACGGAGGAAGAGTAGAGTCGCGTTTGTTTTTCATTCGGCAACAATTGACCGTTTTACGCGTTTCGTTTTTTATTTTTAAACCACCCAATCGAGTGTGTTAGCAAGTTCCGTCTCTTGTTTTAACGCAGTGACGCGATGTTTTTCTTTTGGCGATAGGGGGAAAACGGAACGATAAGATGGTTTTTTTTACGAGAAACGTTTTACGCCTTTCGATCGCCTACGATATCTTTCGAGAAAAAATTTCCGACGCCTCGAAGCGAATATTTACATTTCGAATCTTTTTTATCCGTCGCTCAGCGAAAGCATCGAGATGCGAAAAAAATTTAGTCATTTTTCCGCGCCGATATTGTGTCTCTTTCACTCCGAAGTCCTGTTGCTCGTTTTAACGCCGCGTCGCGAATAATTTCGCTTTTATTTTTTTTCGATAATTCGAGAAAAGAAGGATGCCAGACGGTAAGATGAGTACGATGGTCGTTTTTGGGTAAAAAAAATTAACCGCTCCTCGTTTTATTATTGAGTCGAGCCCGAGCGAGTTTCTGCGCTTGTTTAACACCGTGTCGCGAAAAGACCTCGTTTTTTCGGCGGTTCTCGGAAATGATCAAAAATACAACGGGAAGATGAGGCGATTCCCTCCGAGTGGAATTAGCCATTTTAAGCCATGTCGCGGGAATGAGTCCGAGCACTTCTATCCTTTGTTTAACGCCGCGTCGCGAAGAAGCCCGTTTCGCCTGTTGATAATTCGCTGACGAATCAAAGAAAAACTACCGAATAAGTTGTTTTTATGGGAAAAATTAACCACTTTACGTACCTTCTCCCCACTGAACGTGTTTACGATATCCTGCTGTTTGTTTAACGCTGCGTCGCGAAGAACTTCTTGTTTTCAATTCAATTTTATTCACTTAAAAAAATCAAGGAAGTAAACAGGTGTGAATTACAGAACTGAATGTTAAGGGAACCCATTAAGAGATTTGAAAACATAGTTTTTCATTATTTTAGCAAAAAGACTGTCGCCGGAGAATGTGAAAGATGACCGTGTAACAAGGAATTTTTAACAAATTATCAATAACTTATACGTGTCGTATAACCATACTGACTAGAACCGAACTTTTATTACTAATTGTTAATGGAGCATCTAGTGTAATGAATTCATTTGAGATGAATTTTCATTCAATGAAGAAAAACGAGTGTGAGGAAAATACTTTGGAATGAAATAAATAAGAAGGACATATATTAGGATTTATAATCTCAAGCAGATAAGAGGCGAATCAATCGAGAGTCAAGTTTAAGAAGTGCGCGTGGGAAACGCCCGTGTTAAGTTAGCAGACGCATTCTTTCACGGGTCGCGACTCGAATTCGGGAGGGAAAAAACGTACTCCGATCCTACTCTTACAATCCGAATCCACCGCAAAATTCCGAGATCCGATTCGTTTTTGCAGGAACCGGTTTTTCGGGTCAAACCAAAGACTTTTGCGTCTGCGGTCTTTGTTTCATAAGACAACACGGTTCCACGCTCGGGCGATCGCCGGACATTATTTCTTTTTATTATTTGGAAGGAGCGGGTCAAACATTCTCCCTCTCTCTCTTCTTCTTCGTGACACCCCTTCCACTTAGAGGGGAGAGCGGGTAAATAGTATTACGAATACACGGGGCGAGCAAACTGCTGCGAGAGGGTCATCGTACCTGTTAACTCTCCACATATCTCCCTCTCTTTCTCCTCCATCCTACTCCGTGTTTACGCGAAAATTCCGCGATGTTCTTCTTCTCTATCATTCCCTTCGGCTTTTTTCCCTATCAGATTCCGTGCCACTGATAATTCATTTATAATTAGAATCGAAGATATTTTTCATTTGTCTGTATACAACACTCGTAAACATCAATAGTGGCCATTTACCATGAGTTCGTTAAAAATGAAAAGTAACGAAACGGCTGAATTATAGAATTTAATGGATGGATTGAGTCTTATGATAGCCAGAAAGCAACTTAGTAAACCAGAAGCGGATTTCGCTACTTAGTAAACGTTGGAGTGGTAGCAGTGTAATATAATGGTCACTCACAGATCGCAGATTTAAATGAGATTCGAGGCTATAATTTGAATTGAAGATAGGGTGATTACCACTGTGGAATGCTACTCAGTGGCTGAAACGCGAATCTAGTTTGATCATTTAAGCTCAGCTTTATAGCTGCAAAAGTTTACTTATAATACGCCTGAATGAGTAAAAACGATAAGGACACGTGTTAGTGTCGGTAGGAATACATTTTACCAAGCCGGTAGATATTAATACTGTCGTTTGACAGGTTAAAATAAACTAGTCGTGAAAACAGTCGCTCTTCCGAAAAGGGGTGCTGTTTAACGATTAACAGAAACGCAGTTATCACGATTTCGACGCTAAAGCATACACAAGAATCACTTCATTTAAGCGGCCGGTGAACTTAGCCGCAACGCTTTAAGGAATTATTAAAGCAGGATAAGCTCAAAACTATGTTGGAGACAATTGAAGGCGTTATTGACGCGGATTCTGGATGAAACGGAAATTGTTTACGTAAACAATTGAGAGAAGAGCCTCTATAAATCTATTTGAGAATGAGATCCGCGATCCAGCGGCAATTTAGATGGGGCGGCTAACGAACGTGACAATAAAAAATGAATTCGCAGCCGGAACGAATTACACAAGGGAAAGCCTATAACGCCAGGAATAAAAAAGAAAATGCTTTCACTCTTTAAATTATTCCCGAAGCAAGATTACAGTAATTGCTGTAATGCGTAAGCTTTCCCTCTCATCATTATGATTTATTGCGTATAACTTGAAAAATAAGTTTTTCAACGCAAAAATTTACTTGAAATAAAAAAACCTGGTAATTGATTTGGATGGACGTAACATCAGAATTCCGAGCACTGAAAAGTGCTTTGTGGCGAAGCATTAGAGGTGGTAATAGGAGATAATCTTCGATCGATCGATGGCAAAAGGATGTTTTTCTGGAAAAAAAAGCGGCGAGAATCAATAAAGAGATAACTGGAAAGGAAGGAGAGAGAAGAGAGGGGAGGGGAAGGGAAGAAGGGAAAGGGAAGGTGGGAGAGGGGAGGGGAAGCGGTTTTTTGGAGAATTGGGACGGTGAAAGAGATACTGAAGCGGACGAGAAGTCTGGGAAAGATACGACACATCATTCATATCTTAACATATCCCTCTTCTTGGTCTCGTCTGGAGTAAGATGGATCGATGAACACGAACGATCGAATACGCATCAAGGACACGCCGGAAACTCTCAGAGAGGTATCGAAAGACCGTGAAATTAACAGAGTTTATAAGAGGACGGTTTATTTCGTCGACGAGTTCGTAAAGAAGAGAGACGAGAGAAGGAGAAAGACGAGGGTAACAAGTGCGGCGAGAAAACGGTTGAGCATGCAGTATGTAAACTAGAGCAAGACGGAGGGAGAGAAAGTAGAAAGGTCGGAAAAGATGGAGAGAGGGAAAGTTTGGGCAAGCAGCAGGCATCACCAACGAAATCCAAGAGAGGAATAAGAGGAAAGAGTTGAAATTCGTCGTCAACAGGAGCTGAGAAGAAGTTGGAAGAATTGAAGAAGAATGGGCGTGGAGAGAGAGAGAGAGAGAGGATGGGGAGAGAGAGCGGAGGGGGAGAGAGAGAGAGAGAGAGGAGGGGAGAGAGATACTTTAGGGTACAATGGAAAGGAAAATGGAATCAGGAACTCCGAGATTTGTATAGACAGACATGTAATAATGATTGAATACGTGGCGGTGCGGTTTCCAGCCTAACAATCCCTTAGCACAGGAACACGCAATGTCCTCCTCTTCTCCCTCCTTCATTCTCTCGCTCTCTCCTCAGAGACCGTCCTTCCCTCCCTTCATCCTACACCTCTCTCCTTGTTTCTCACCCTATTCCAATCTCCCCTCCATTATCTCTCTGTTACCTTTTACGTTCTTCCTTCCCTCTCTCTCCACTTATATTTTCCCCTTTCTCCTTCTCTCTCTCTCTCTCCCACCATCACCACCTTCATCATTCGATTGATCCTCCATTAACCGCACATATCCTCCTAAACCTGACAAAACCTTAGCCACACACACCCCACTCACGCCCAGTGGACTCCTTATGACTCGTGAAATTAGCCCCTCAGAAATGTCCTGTCTCGTTCATGCGACACTCCCGCGAATCACGCGCCGTGTTGATACAAGTCATTCGCTGCCGCGGGAGTGTTAAAAAGGTGTTCAATAAGCTCAATGTTCTCCGCTGAAACAAGATGGCATATAACCTCGTCTCCGATGACACTTTTTAGCGGTTTAATTCTCTTATGACGAAGAATGAAAAAAGAAATCCAAGTGACGCAGCGGCATGCAATTTTTCATTTAGGCGAGTGTTTCTTTGGGGAGAACATAAATCATAAAACGCTTCGTTTGAAAAAGAGGGAAATAAATTCATTTTTCCCCCTCAGTCATGGCGGTGCGAATTTTTTAATCTTGATGTGACATACGCTGCCTTAAGTATCTAGCGTGACTCCCTTCGTACAAATGAGGTAATCTAGAGGAGCAAATGGAAGTTTTATCGCTTTAATTCATTCATCATTGCCAATTATCGTGACGTCATCTTCCAGATTAGCAATTTTTTTCGCTCTCTCTCTCTCTCTTCCGAAACAAAGGCGAATTTATCGGACCGAGAAACAAAATGGCCGTCTTTCATCGTTTCTACACGGCTAATATGAAAATATGGAAATATATAAATAGCAGTGCCCTTAAGGGAAAAAGAGGCTAAAAATTGTCATTGATTTATTCAGCAGTTTATTTATTTATTTCCACAGTTTATAATCTTAAAAGATAGATTTCTTCTTGTACTACAACTCCATTTCTGATGCAAAGACGTTTTTACTCTCTGTTATTTTGCATGATATTTAAGGAGATGCATATTCTGCTATAAATAAAAAAAACTATTCATTTACAAAAAATGAAAACAAATCACAAAATTCCTTTTATAGCTCATATTAAGCATTGTATCCAATAATTAATCAAGAGACAGCTATAAGTAGCTGGATTACTTGGTTACACCCAGTTCACTTAACCATTTTATGGCCACAGGAATTACTTTAACAATTTAAAAGGATAATCGTGAGTCAACTATTTATCGTGAAAAATTTTGTTAATTTCTGATCCATAGACCTCTCGAATATGCACATTCTTCGCTGAAATCGCTGCACGATCGTATCCGAGAGACTCACACGGCGACTCATTAAACGCATGCGTACAATATGTCCGCTGCATCTCCGAAGGAAGCTTAACATCTCCCGCATCTGACAGGAGAGGATTAAGGACGAAAACTCAAAAAGATCCCGCTCTGAAAAACGTGCGGTAAAGACCGGAGGAGGAACAAAAAGACCGATCTCGATTCCACTTTTTTCCGCGCTCTTTCTTTGCAGAATACCCAGATCACGGACGTCCGTAGGTCGCTAATGGGGGAAATAACTATCCCCACGTAGAAAGAGAAGATACGACGCTCCCTTCGATATCCGACATGTGCAGACCAAAGCGCCGTCATTTGTTTCATGAGACACAACGCACGCACACACACATGCATTTACCTCCTTAGCGAAACCACAAGACTCCCCTCACCGCTGCATCCTCCTCGTACGATCCCCGCTTCACAACCGCACCAGCCTCAGGACTAACCAACCTTCTGCTTCCTCCTCCCTCTTTCAGCTCCAAACCAACTCTTCCTCTCTCTCTCCCATCCCAGAACTCCCTTTATTTCCAACTTCCATCTAAGTACTCCGACGTCCACCTAGGCGGCCTCGGGGAACGAGTTGAAAACGGAACGGGCGACTGACTACTTCGACAATGAACGCTATGCCGTCGCCAGGAGGAAAGAGGCCTCAGGGGGGACTAGGCAATCAAAAACCCAAGCACAAACCTTCTCTTACTACTGACCGTTTTTTTTCTTATACAATACGGAATGTGTGTTAAATCCGTGTAGAACAAATTATAGCCGCCGCCCCGAAATTAGTTCACATCGATCTCGGAATTAAACGCCCATACATAAAAGAAAGTAATCAGCAATCATTTGATCGAGATAATCGATTAGATGATTTTTAGGAACTCAATAAACTAAAAAAAAAATTGACTTGAAAAAATGTTAATATACCGCCGGCCGGGGTAGACTGGTTGGCAGTGTGCCTGCCTTATAACCCTAAGGTTAAAAAAAATTATTCTGCGGATATAGTTCACAATAACGCAGACTCAAACTGAGAATATCTTCCGACTTTTCTCAGCAAATTGTCATGAGAATATTTGCGCAGAGATAATACGCCATGGGCGATTTTTTCCGAAATCCTTTAATAAAACATTCCACTTGAAAAATCAATCAAATCAAGGCATCCGAAACATTTACTTCGACGTTCCGTGCCAACGCGAAAAGAGAACGCCGTGCTTACGAACGACGTGATTAATTGTTTCATAACTTCATCAATCAATAATCGCATCGAGTCGTGCGTCAATCATTCCTATTCAAACTCCGAAGGCTATGTTTTTAATGATTTACTATTTAATTATCCCGAGCTTTTTTTAAAAAGTCCCCTCGCGCTTCCGAACTTGCAAACTCATTGCTGTCTCTTTCTCTAGCTCTCTCCCTCTGCCCTGGAGGAAAGCTCCCGCTCGTGAAAAAGTAGTTACGTCACGAAGATAAATCTGTCGTACGGTGGCTATAAGAAAAAACCTAGGAATCTTTGGAGAAAAAAACCAAGCAAATGAATAGACGTGATTCCGGGAATATATGTGTTATTTTTTCTTACTTTCATGAATGAAACCCAAGATAATAAACGAAACGGCGTCTTTCGGTGCGTCAGACTGACCTCTGGCCATTTACATCGGATCGTACGAATCCAATCGCATCCAAACAGAAAAATTTCCTGCGATCTGTGACGTCAAAATCGTTGACGGAAGGAATATTGAGAAAATAAATAAACCGGCCGAATCGAATCGGAGAGGTCGAGAACGAACTGTCGGAGCTCACCCTCGTGTGAATGAGCATTTGGAAAGCCATTTTTCCTCCTTAAAGGTGGCGCAAAAAATGAGACCTGATACGAGACAGAACACACAAGGACTTTACTAACACCGTCGCCATAATAGATGAAATACTTTAATAGCTTCACGGTCACGAATTCCCCGCACGGAGTGAGTGGGTGAGCGAGTGGGTGAGCGAGAGAGAGGAAAAGGGACAACCTTATTATGGCTTCACTCATGCGCGGCTTCATCCGCCGAAAACGGACGAATAAAACAACAACGTGAGAAATTTCTCTGAAATATTTATAGCCGTAAATCATTAGTTTGTTTTCCAGAGGCGAGAAGGGGTGAAAGGTGAGAAAAGTCACTGAGGTGTCGGACGGAAACAGGTGAGAGAAGGACGAGAGATGGCGAGGGAGAGAGAGAGAGAGGCAGGGATGTGAAAGAGGCGAAGGGAGCGGAAGATGAGAGGGGGAAAGGGGAGGGCAAGAAGAGTCATTTCTACGTCTCCAACTTAACGTAATCACCCTTAGCTACGCCGCCCCATTGTTACTTCTTCCCCAATCCTCCACTTCTTCCCTCGCACGTCTGCGGAGACAATGAGGATTTGACCCGAAGTAAATCGCTGTGGGAGAGGCACAAAAGGGAGGGTCACGGGGAGGGGGGGGGAGAGAGGGTAATGGAGGAGAGAGGTGGGACCCAGAGGGCAAAAAGGGCGATGAAACTCAAAAGGCGCGTTACCGCTCCTCCCTCTCTCGGATAAAGCACCTCCGCCAGCCTTTTCCTTCATCCTACGCACTCCTCTTTCCTCCTCCCCTCCCCCCTTTCTCTTTTCCTCTAGTAATTTCCACTTACCCAAACCGACGTTTCCCGCAATATCGTTAATGACCCCCTCAACCCTTTTCTCTTTCTGAGCTTTTAATGCGACTTCGGCGTATTGTCGTGAGCCGTTTCCACAGTCTCCATTCAAAAGGAACCGCAACAGGGTTTGGTTAGCGTGCTGCTAGAAGTTTAACAAATAAAAAAGTAAATATTTTATAGCTGATTAATGCTTTTTTTTGCCATTTATGCAATACACGTGTTTTGAGGTCAAGGATTTCCGTCTTGAGATTATCTTTACCGAATTATCCATTAAATTCCGGATGTGCATCGCTTATCATCCACAATTCACCTCTCATCAAGATACACTAAGTGCGGTTTCTTAATTCTTATCTCGAGAATATAAAAATATACTTCAAAATGACATATTACAATAGAGAGATATATTTTGATTCGTGAATCAAAGTACATTTTTAAGTTAGCTATTTAAGTCTAAGGTTCGCCAACCTTCGCTGAGTGAGTCAAATATGTATAATCGGTAACATATAATAGCCATATCTATCCCTTTGTCACTCCCTCTGTCACTCTCTGAAACAGCAAAAATATTCAATGTGGACATTAATTTGAAAAAAGTTCGTTTTCCTATAGTAATTTCCATGCTGAATCGCATTATGTATGTTTAAAATTTCTGAAAAATCGGCAAGTACCTTAAAAGTTTAAAAAACTTGCAATTTTTGTATTCCGCGTATGTCATCCTTTTTAAAACATACAGCATCATATCTCGCCTTATATTGATCGAAAAGTGTCAATTGTTTTTATATAACTTCTTTAACGATTCCTAATGATGTTTCTGTAACTGAGAAACATAAAATTTATGATGTACCTCTAAAAAAATTTAACAAACTTTCATCTCAAATTTTTAGTCGAGACATGAAAAAGTTGACATTCGACAAACTTTTTTCTAATTGGTTTAGGTGGGTAAATCATTCGAATGAAACGTTCGGAAATATTGAAATATGTTTTTGAAAAAGATTCTATATAAATAACTTTAATAGTTTTCATGATACTGATTTATATATGAAAGCGCGGGGCCGTGCGCGGTCAGGCAAGCGATCCGTACGTTGTTGGCGGGAAAGAGATCGTTGGCTGATGTTTCTAAATAACATTCAAAATTAAATGCTATATATAGCAATATCCGATAGCCATAGTAAGTTAGATCTATAGCAACCCAGTGTTACTCACTTTGCCATTTTGTCTCTTTATCGGTTACCGTTGATTTCTCTAAATTATGTGATTTACAGAAGTCCATCTGCACTTTTTCAGCTATATACTTCCTGTTTTGATTGCCATTCAATGTAATTGATTTTAATTACTATGATAAGCATAAATAACTGTATGAAAGCAAGGATTAATAATTTTAATTGAATTACGAAAAAGGGTTAGGGTAAATTATATATATATATATATAAAAGCCTTATTCTGTCCCTTTGTCATTCCCTTTCTCTCTCTCTCTCTAAATTTATAAAATGTTAATAAGCAGAAGTACGATTAATATTGTATGCTTTGAAATACCTTTGGGTGATTTGAAATAAAAATAATATCGACTTCCTTTGGTTTCTTATCAATAAAACGCCGTTATTTTATAAAGGGCAATATTCTAGTAAATGTAACAAATATATAAGTACATTCTTTTTTAGGCGCGTTTCGCTTCCAGCGTGAGCGCCTATTATCGTCGGTCTGTCAATCCGTTTTCGGCTTCTGCCTAACGGAATTTCATAAATTTGATATTAAGGACTTTCAGTCAAAGACAATAAGAAAGTCGCGTAAATTAATCACGTAAGCCAATCAGGGGTACCACATTACTGCTGACAAAAAATGAACTTTCCGTTATATCTCGTACAGCATTGGTCATATCAAAATAGTTTTCAAATAAAACTTATATAACTATTAGAGCATTTCCTTTCCTATACTTTTTTATCGTAAGAGTTGCCATTTTTAAGAAGGTTGAACGTGGAAAATTTCTTGCATAGTTACTTCTTCATTGTTGCTAACATAGAAACTCACAAAAGTACGTTTAATTTCTTTATGTGTGCATGCAGTATTTTAAAATAGGAAAATGGAGTATTTATGTCGACGAAATGAACTTTAAACGCTATTTCCCTCATGTACATGTATATCATTTCTTTCAAATACTCCATTGCACGAAGCGCACCTATTTGTGATAAGCTGTACACTTTCCTAGGTTATTACTAATTAATGGAAACATTAATTCATTAGCTGATTTATATTTGAACTTAGAATGGTACTCTGGAGTATTTTCCGACTTACGCTATCTTTTCCCCCTTGTTACGCATGTGAATGCGCAGACTTTTTATTTCAGAGGTTTTCGGTATAAAATGTATTTTTTTAGGTAAATAACATTTGATTAATACGACGCCTTTCCAGGCTTAACAACATCTTCCTTCATTTTTTGCATTAATTAGAACTGTAATGATATTTCTGTCAAGATAAATTTCTTCCATAATCGCGTACATCACCGATATTTTTGAGCAAAACCATTGCTAGAATCTATCTCACACTGTGAGGAGAGCTGGAAACGGGGGATTAGTTCTCCCTTGGCCAAAACATCTCCGGCGCATCCAATTCTCTATTCAGCTCGCATAGGACGAAGCCGCTCCGCGCGAGAGCTAGAAATGGAAATTCTCCCTCTCGTTGCGCTCCTTCGAGGAGAGATGCACTCAGCTACCTCGCTCGCGGCACCTCTTTGCTATGGAGACCGCAGGTGAAATGCAACAAGTGGACGGTCGGGAATAGAAAGAGAGAGAGAAGAGGGATATGAGCCGTTGTGAGGAGGGTGCGAGGGTGTGGGTGTGTGTGTGCGCGCGCGATGGGGTGAAAAGTGGGAAAGTTATGGGGGTCGCGGCGGTGGAGTGAGGGAGAGAGAAAGAGAGCCAAAGAAAAAGGAGAGTCTTTAATGGCCGGGTGTTAAGAAGGCGATAAAATAGGATTTGCGGCCCCTTCCCGACAAAAGACGGAAGGGCCCCGGGGGCGGGATGTAAACACGCGGAGAATCAATGAACGACTCTCTCAGATAGAGGAGAGGAGAGGAGAGAGAGAGGAGGATATCTCGCCGTGTTTGCTGCACATCCGGACGACGTCGCTTCAGTCTCATCTCTCTCGATGGCTTTATACGAACCTTGGAAAATGATTGGGAAATGACGATAGATCTGTCTCTGAATTCGAGATAAACCAAGTTTAATGACGCGAAAGGTTCAATAAATCCTCCATCTTGCTTACGAAATGCATGAAATACGACGCATTCACGAACGAGGGAATTACAACCGCTTACATTTTTAATCCTGCGCCGCTTTTATGGTTGATAAATTACGTCTTAATTAGTGCTGACGATAATTGACATAAAGGAAAATCTCTCGGGACGGCTTAATGCATCCGTATATATATGAATTCATGCGTAGCAAAAATGGACGATTAAAAACAATAAACACGTTTGATTCCTTTTAGAATGCAATGCGAATGAATAATCCTCGTGTTTATCTTTCCCGAGAAACTCGCCGGATTACGTTTCTTTCGAAAAAATGCGCTTGGATTCATCCTTGCCCCGGTCCTGGTAGATCAAGGTGATTCTCATTGCCACGAAAGGGTTGAAAAAACCATATTACAGCAATAGCGGAGCCGTCCTGACTGACAATGCACCAATCGTCCAATCAAAAATACGTTCTTTTGAAATGCAAGGATAGATGAATTATCATAGAGGACTAGGGATTTGAAAATAAAATGTGTAACTTGTTTACTCAACCATTTTATGGCCCCAGAAGTTGTTTGACCACCCATTATATTCAAATCACAACGCGTGTTCGACACTTCGTAATTTAATTCGACCGGCCCTGATATACATATATAAGCACTCTTGAAAACGACTAATAGCAATAATTAATTCAGTTTAAGGATTTGAAGTAAAAACATTTACCCTGATAATACTTAGGAACTGGATGAATTTTATTTTGGTGAGAAAGGACATTAAATGGAAGGAATTAAAAATCGCGAATTAAAGCCTTATGAAGGTGAACGCAGCATTTCCCTGAAATAAGCTTTGCGTCACGGGATTATGAAGCCGCCGATGGCATATATTTTCCACCAGATGCCACTCCTTTCGGGTCAGGGGTCATCCTTGAAACGCGATGGAGTCCGTGCAAGCACGTAGGGCAGTGACAAACGTGCACCTGCCTCCGTCAGTTTGCACTTGAAGGGGTGAAACGTTCGACTGGGCAATGCTAGAGAGATCCTCTTTAGGCACAGAACTGTAATGGCGGAAGAATAAAGAAAAAACAATACTGTTTGGATTGTCGTCTCATTCTGACCGCAAACTGGCTAAACAGTATTATTTTTTTGTTTGGGTGATATGAATTTCTCTAATTCATAAATCCGTGCTTCAATCGCATTTGTCAAAGGATAAGGACGAGGTTGAAAGTTTGGTAACAATTCGACTGCGCGTGGCGAGGACCCGTTGTTTTTCGTAGTGTTTATTTTTTCAATTTATATGCTTTGATAGTGTGTCGTGAAATTTTACGAAGGATACTTTATGGCCGTCGTCGAAAAAATTCTGTCCTATGGAAAAATAATAATTAAAGGAATAAAAATAAATCTAATAGTAAAATAAAGACAAAATCATATGTCATCTTTAGGAGATTTATTTTATCTTACAGTTATAACCTGCACTAATTTATTTTTCAATATATTTCTATTTTTGTATAGTTTATATTATGGCTACAGCAGAATAAAGTTTATATGGAAATAATCGTAAACATAATTATTTAACATTAATCGCTAGGGGATTGGTTTAGTGTGTCTAGCTCCCAATGCAATGGTAGCAGTTTCGAATCCTGTTGAGGGTATGGTCGTACGTGTTGGTAATTGTTCCCGTTGTAGCGCTCATTTTAAAGGTCGTAAAGAGCTGCTAATGAACTGGTTAAAAATAAACAAATAAACGTTTGATATGGCACGTGAGAAAGGATATGAAGTGTCACTTTGATTTGACGGCTTTTACTATCGTAAGAACCCACCATGAAATATTTCAAACTGAAAAGTCTTGTAAATTAAGTTATTGAACGATGGCCATTTTTATCATCGCATCACTCGGCATACTCTGCTGTCTGTTTGACGTTTAAGTGAAACGCGATTCGAAGTTGACGCAGGCCGGGGCGAAGCGCGATTTCCATGCAAACTACATTAAAAATCACTTTCGCAAAGTGGATTCGCCCAATGATAAAAAACCGAAGCTGACTCCGACACAGCCCCGAAGGATGTTATTATCATGTGTAAGTAGCAGTGGACGAAAAAATGTTTATATCTCGCCTTTATCGAAAGCGATATACGTGATGAAACACGAGTAAAAAAAAAGTCTCAATTTATTTTTTTGCTCGAATCCGAGACGATCCCCACCTCCATTCCTCGTGGATCGCAATTTGCAAACTATATAGGGAACATCTTTCCGAAATTCCAATTTCTCTCTTCCTGTTACGGCACATAATACGTGCGTATTATGCGGTGTGTCGCAACCGAAATTTTCGCCTTACATTATTTTTCCACGCCGCACGAATCACAAATGAGCGAATTTGGGCAGACGCAAAAGTGGAACGTAATTACGTAGGAACGAAAAAAGGCTTTCCCGTTGTACGACTGGGCGAACGAATGCATCTCGTCGGTAAATTACATGGCTGAAGGGAATGATACGGAAACTAACGCGTTCCTTTGAAAAAACATAAATTCTACTCCGTTATAAAGATTCGACGAATTAATGAGGTAAATCATTTCACAGAATAAAGGGCATTTTAATCGAAAAAATGTTTGTCGAATTGTTTTGTTTTTATGTTCCAGTTTCCGCAATTAAGAATATATTAAGGTATTCACTGAACTGTCCTATGTACATAAAAACAGTGAAGTAACAGTCAGCGCACAAGTGCCTCCTCTACAAACAAGAATAGAAGAAAAAAGCAAGCTTACTAACCGTTGAAAATTGACCGCTGAATCCACACAACGCAGTTATGGTGCTAATAATCCGTTTGAAAATAAAAACTTCATTTTTTCCCTTCCAGTCGCATATAGCTTTTTTAATTTCCTCATTAGCTATTTTTTCCCGGAGAGCAATCGTGGAGATTCCGATGCTCAACGAATTACTTTTTCCATTTCTCGTCGGATATAATGGTGCCCGAAAGGACAAAAGAAGCCACCAACACAGACGCACACACACAATGAACGCCGGGAGTGCGAAAGGGGACGGAAGGTAAAAAGAATATTTTCCATTAATGTTTCGTTAGCGGCTCTCCGTTTCCGCGTGTTACCCCTTGCAAACCCTTCCTTTTTTTTAAATTCATTCCAACCAACGGAAGAGTTTTTCAGAGGAAGGGTGTGAGAGAGAGAGAGAGACTGAGAGAGAGAGGGAAGGGAGAGCCTCGGGTAAGAATTTTTTTCAGCCTCTCTCTCTCTCATTCCCTCTCGATTGTTGCAGAAACAAAGCCGCAATCGGACGGATAACATACCTCACACAAGCGGAATAAAACTTCCAAACTCTTAATCCCTTCTCTCTCTCCTCCCATTCATTCCCTTTCCATCTCTCCCTCCCTTTTTCAGAGACCTTTCCCTCCTTCATCTCCCTCCCTCCTTCTCACCCTCCCATCCATTCCCCTACCCCCTCCACACCTCCCCCTGTGCCAAACACACATCGCCCGCAGCAGCAACGCCGCTTATTATATACGTATTTCTTTCTTTTTTTTTTATCGGCTGCGCTGCAAGCCGAGAGAGGGGGGACAATGGCGCCACTGTGCCGTCGTCACTGTTCGTGTCACACGGGCCCGCCCTTTCTCGCTCTCTCCCTCTCTCTCTCTCCCTTCCCTCCTCCTCTCACTTCAAACTCAATTCTCCTCTCTCTCTCCCTCTTCTCCTCCCCCCTAAGAGATGTAGAAAAAACAGACAGACTTCCTCTGTCATCTCCTACTCCTCAACGCTCCCTTCCCCCACAATACACCAACCCAACTTACACAAGCCATGCACTCTGTCCCCTTCCCCCCTCTTTCTCTAACTCATCTCCCCCACACCCCTAAAAGTTGTCATAATAACTTTAACTCTCTCGTTTCTCCCTCCGCATTCCTTATACCCCTCTCCCTCTCTCTCTCCTTCTCATACTTCCTCTCCCTGTTTCACCCATCCAACTTCCCCGCCCCTCTTCCCCCTCCCTAGTCGCTTATCCCCCTTCCCTCCCCCCTGCTTCCACAGAGTCATCTCTCATTTGGCCCCGGGGGCCATCCGTGGGACACGCCGCCGGAGGGCGATAGAGAAGGAGAGAGAGAATGACATTCTCTCTCCTCCTCACATAGCAACCGCCAACACTCCCCGCCCACAATTCCCTCTTCCTTCCCTTTATTTCTCCCTCTCTCTCTCTATCCTACCCTTTTTACCACTATCTCTCCTTTCATCTCCATCATACCTCCCTCATTCTCTCCTCCTGCTGGCCGAACCGAGTTCCGCTCCCATGATCCCACGCGCGCGGCCCTCTTGCGGTGACTATGCGGGCTTTCCTATCCGTTTTCGAAATAAAGGATAAAAAATAACCATAGAGGGCCGATAAAGGAAAAAATAACTATCTCTCAACGTCCGCGAAAAATGTACAAATATGTACGTTTATGGATGTTTGGGTATATGTACATAAAATTGAAGACCAATACGTATTGCAAATCCGAAGATTCTCCCTTCGTGCTCGTAAACGCTAAAACAAGAGCGAACTTTTCGTGTCTCTTAGATTAGATTCGAGTTATGGATGTTCGACCGTTTACATGAATTGCTCGTTCAAAATTTGTTTGCGTTCCTTTTCGCAACTTTCACTCCCGTGTTTCTTCCCCCCCCTCTCTCCTCTCTCTTTTTTTGGACCTGATCTTCAAGGCAATAAAAAGGAATTCGAGTAGACTCCAATTTCACACATAAGGTTCGCGGATATTCCCTTGATATACGCCGACTTTTACGATATGTAGTCCGTATTAAATAAGGAGCGTCGAACGACTTCGATGGTGAGGAGGGGGAGAGAGAGAGAGAAGAGCTCGTTTCGGTCGAAACGGAATATCTGTGAACGCGGGGAGATCCAGACTGCCTGACCTTTACGCATGCATGTAGGACGATTCCGCCGGCGTCGCGTTATGGGCGATCTCATCCAATTGCGTCGCCTGGACCCTCGGTCTAACCGCAGGTTATGAAATAAATTCTCATTTGGTCGATTTTCAAAGTCAAATCATCTCCAGCGGCTACTGGTAAATGCGCCATAATTTAACGTGCTTCTCCTGAATATGATAGTTTAACTCTCCGTGATATTTCTCTCCACTCCCCGCATCCTACTTTATAGTAATATGTTTTGCTGTATATATAAACATTCATATAGAATACAAAGATAAGTACACTTTGCGTTCCCCTGGATTTCGATAAAACGTAAATTTCAAAACGCTGACTGAAGTTTCTAGACATATTTTGCACTGAAACATTATCCCGACATTCGTAGTCTGTTTCGAGCTATGCTTGTTTTATACTCGTGGAGATCTCTTTCGCTTATTTCGAAATCTTTTTCCTGCGTTAACTTCTCATTTTTAAACTAACCAGATCTTACGAGATAGTTCGCCATTGTGCAACGAAACCGAGCGGACACCTTTAAGCGTGCGTCCACGCGGCGCGCGTGTTGCGTCGGGGATGCTTTCGTCCGTATCGTTTCAATCGCGGTGAAAAGGCAAGCCGAGCAGTAGGAGAATAAAAATCTCTGACCTCGACAGAGAGAGAGAGAGAGAGAGCGGACTGAGTCGCATTTCCTAGGTCAGGGAGGAAGGAAAAAGGGTTAAAATACGTTTCGCACATCATTTTGTTGTTTCCACATATGAAAAAACCCAAGGTTCCCACTAGAGCGTGTCAGTCACAATGTTCCCCCACCTCCCCTCCTCCCTATCCTCCCGGATGGACGAAAGGAATAAAAACGATAAATATATAGAAAATAATATGACCGTCAAGGAAAAAATATTTTGCGCACTCAAGGATTTTACATCCAACGCGATCGAATGAATTTGGAGAGCGTTTAGGACAAATGACGTGTAAAGTTCCACAGGAGAAAGAAAATGAAAGGTTTTGAAGTCGATGCTATTGCAATGTTTCGGTTTTCTAGATTTCGCATGAGTACGTATGTTAGCAAAAAAATGAGGATATCATGTAAGAAAAGCAAAGATATTTCATTTTCAATGTTTAACAGCGATGAAAACCAGACAAAATGTTCGATTAATTTTAATTTCAAGAGGAATTTTTATTTTCCGTAAAGAATTTTTCACACTTGAAAACTTTAACAATAAATTTACATTACTTATTCTTCCGGATATAAATAGCGTATCTGCGGTTTTCTTCAATCATTTTCAAAATTTTAATTTGTCTCCATCATTTAATAATATGTCCCCGCCAAATAAACCATATAAGATAACAATAATAAGTTTCGTCTCATAATATTTCCAAGTTCAAAAGAGAGAAAAGCAGCTAAGACGCTAGGATAATTAATACGACGTTATTAATTTAGGAGAAGAAAGGATTAAACGCCAGTGCACGATAACAGGAGTGTGAAAGTATCTCGGCTAGCGGCACGAATAACTTGAATCATTCATGCCATCCGACAGTAGGCATGAACTTAAAAATATATAGGCCAGGCTGAACGAGCACCGCAAAACAATTCCTTCGAAAGAGACGAGGCCCGGGCACGTCCATCAAACCTCTCGATGCAGCATTCCCTAAGAGGAGCAGGCGGTGATCCATTTATTCGGTTATCCTCGGAGATACGATATGAAACCGTGGTGATGGGATTTAGGCGAAAGATTTTCGAGTCCTCCTCACCCATACAGAGCAAAAAAAAGTGTTGTCCTCTTTTTTGATGTTTCTCAGCTGTCCTCCATCCCCTCTCTCTCTCTCTCTCTCTAAGATCGCTGTGACTCCTCCCACTACTGTGGACTTCCCCTCTCCTCCCTTTCCTTCGCACAAAAAGCGGTCTGGTTCCCTTCACGCGATCCCCCAAAAATGACTCCCATATCCCTCTGCCTTACCCACCCCACGTACAAGACCCATATAAGAAACCCTCTCTCTCTCTCTCTCTTCCACGCTGCCTCGTCGGCTGCCTCCCTCTCAACCATCAGGGTTCTCTTCATCAGCTCTCCCCATCTCTCCCATTACTCTCAAAATTTCCCACAGCAGAGCCCGCAGCGTGACAACTCTGGGGTCATAAGTTTCGAAGTTTATACCCTCGCGGTCCTATAACGTTTGCTCAATTGAAAAGGGCGCCGTTTATTTTGATCTATTTATCATTAGTTCAACGACACACACAGAATAAAGATGTTGAAGTCGGTATAAATCGAAACTGTTTATATTTGGGGGCATATGTCCTCCCTCGGCCTACTTACTCAAAAAGTACGCTTCGTTTTTCTGCCTCGGCATGAAATAGTAGAGTGGCTTATATCAGCTCGGTTAACTTGTATATTATTTGACAATAAAAATAAAAGTTTAGATATATTGCGTTTTAATAGAAATATTTAAAATATTTTAAATATAAGGTTATGCTTAATCTTTTCTAAAAACCTAGGATAAATTTCTGTTCTAAAAACAAGATTATATTTAATTGTGATAATTGATTTAGAATATTTTTAATTCGGTCGTACACACCAGAAAGATATCTGCTTCATCGAATACAAATATTTTACGTATTTTAATAATCCCTATAGCACAAGAAGAGAACTAACAATAAGTATGTACAGTTAACCTCATGGTTTTATCGCCTTGTACGGTTTAAAAAAATAGCTTTTTCAAAGAAAAATTATGAATTATGAGCCCTATGGTTAAACAATGATGAAGAATGGAGAAACCTCCTAATAACCATAAAAATATTTTTAAAAAAAGGAAAATACACAAGCCAGGGACCAAGCACACGCAATCTCACACGCTCCGTGTTTAAGGGGAATTATTCCAACGCCAGGGGCCCTTTTTCTTGCTCACACAAACACAAATACACGTTAGGCTTTTTCCATTTTCAAAGTTTTGAAAAAAACTCAAGGAATATACTTATTTGACGTCAAATGAGTTAATGAAATTTACTGTAATTATATAATAATAAGTAAAATTTCATACAGATGCATCACATAAAAAATACATTGAAACAACCATGCCAAAGGAAAGTTGAAAATATAAAAACCACAAGAGTTTGGATGGTTACAAATTTTCTGCAGGGACAGCCAGTGTCTGAAAAATATATTCAAGAAAAAGTCGTGGATAAAATAATAATGCATGATTACACACCGTTCATATCAAAATTCTCTGCAGGCGAAACTGTCCGACCATAGCGTTTGCAGAAAATGAAATTATTACACTATTAACGCTGTGAATAACGACAAGAGTTGGGTCAAGGAAAAAAGTCATAAGCCTGTGCGAAGTTCTTGGCAGTAACATGACAAATGCTTTCCGCTGAAAACTTCGGATTAAGGACTCTGTTTTCAATACAACGTATTGATATCATTAATAATGGATTTTCAATAAAATTGCCAAACGAAAGCACAAATATCAGCAAGAAAATAGATGAAGGTAGGCTTAGAACAAGCAGATCATTGTGAATATGTAATTTTAAGTGCCAATCAAATCCGAGAAGAAAGAGGCCTTGATGTCGCGAGGAGAATTAATGTCGGAGGCTCTGATAGATATCAACAAAAAACTAGTGTAAAAATAGTATTGAACTTGATTGAAGAAAGAGAACGGGCTTATAAAGCATGCGGTTTTGACGTGTAACATAAAAAAAGAACCTGTGCGTAGAAGAACGAGTAAACATTGTTTATAGTCCTAGAAAATGTAATTTTATCAAAGCGATAAAAAAAGTGATGCTCGGAACAAACTTGGTAAAAGATTATTTTTAAGCGGGTCATCGAAGGAATGATGGAAGGAAAAACGTATAAGACGAAGCGTTAAAAGATTCCTAGAGGAGAGTGACATGCAAAAATACACGAAGGCAATAGTATCTTTCTACGAAGTTAGTTTGTGAATGGACCAGACCAGCCGACACCTGACGACTACCGGAAAGTGTGGACCAGAATCGCAGGACGAGAGTTGATTTTCGCCAAGTCACCAAGGAGAACACACGCGAGGGCGAAACTTTCACATTTTCGGTAAAGAGTGAACGTGCGTAACTGCAAAAAGAAATTTGGGGCGGCCGGAGTCGCAACGGGCTCGCCAACGGGATCGAGACGCATCAAAAAGTGACAAATTATTCCGCCGTCCGCTCGCCGCCCTGCCACACAAGAGCGTAAAAAATGAAGAGGAGGCGGACGAGCCGCGTAATAAACAAAACGCCGAGGACCACTCCGAAAGTTTCTGGTAATTTAATACGGAAATTTACTCAACGAGCTCGGTTTAAGAGGGAGAAAAAAGGTCGTAAATGTTCGCAATAGCGTGGAGTTAATATTCTCGTATGAGAAGTGGTTCCACCTGCGCGTGCAGAGGGCGGTGCGTCCGATTTAAGAGTCTCGGGAGAGGAGCGACGGATCACCCAGCGTCCCTCGAGTAAAAAAGATATAAAAATGTTGAATGTGAAAGAGTAATCGAGGAATAAAATTCGGTTATTTACGTTTTTATCGCTGTAGAAATCATGTTTCCTGAGAGAGCGTTATTTCGATTCATTTGTTAAATTTACGGTAAAACATACTGATCTAGCGCGACATGCAAATAAAACTGGAATGTGTTTCGCCAAAAATACGTAAGTTATTAAGGTTAAATACGCCTGATACACCTATGTCCGCGACAATATCATGCGATAGAAAGTGAAAGTTAATGCTTCGATAAAATGTTCATATCCATAAAAAATGTCGATATTTTGTATTTATAAGAAGCAGATAAACTTTATATTATTTCGTTGCGCAAGCTAATCATTTTTCGATTTAATGGGCTAAAATTAACTTAGAAACTCGCGTGAAAGAAAAAATTCTAAAGAAATCGTATATTAAAACGGTTTCACCTTATACGTAAAGCCTCTATTGAACTTCTTGGTATTTTTTCGGCCTGTAATAATGATTAATCTGTTATAGAAAGTCAAATATTGCTTAATAAATTCCATCATGATGACAGTAACATAAATAAGATTTATCGAAACTAAGTCAAGGAAAACATGACGAACATTTTATTTATTGGAAGTATACCTCCAATCTGATATGTATTCTTGCATTTACAAGGTTATTACACAAATTTGAAATCAAATGTGCAATTTCTCTTAAAAATATATTGTAAATATTTCATTATAAAACATGATCTTAGAATAAACACCCAAAAAAACAAAATTCCTGAATATAAAATAATTTTACTGGAATTTCAGGGATTTCAATATTATTTCCGTGGTGGGCAGTCAAAAGAGCATAAATCAACAATTTGATGAAACTGAGTTATGAAGACAAATAGTCCTTTAAAATATCTGTTTAATGCGCAGGCAAAACGGTACAAGTGTGACACCAACCATTTTATCTGAAATAATAATACAAAAAGTATTAAACAGATTTTTTAAAAGGACAATTGGTGTTCATAACTAAATTTCATCAAATTGTCGACTTATACTCTTTTGACTGCCCGCCACGGTTTTATTGACTGACTATAAAAAATAAAATTTTATTTATCTAAATATCCAAATAACTGTGAAACAGTTATTCTCCTTGGCGTAAAAACTGACTAAAGGCAGCAATGGATACGGAGAAAGTATCCGTTTAACAAGCATATTAAAAACTAGCCTTTCCTAGAAAAGAATAGCACTTACGTATAATTCTAATTTTTACTTTAAAAAAATAATATTTTGAAAAAGTGAAAGATCAAAAATAATCTGTGTGGATAGATATCCATATAGAAAATTGAAAGTAAAGTTCACAAAATACCTGCTGGTATGGTAATAAGAGAGAAGCTATTTGCTCGATCGACTTTTTGGAAAGTTAAATGCTCCCATATTAATTTGTTTAGATGTCATTGTTTTTAAACACAAAATATTTTTACTTTGATAATTTCTTTATCCAATGCAATATAAACGAAGTTTTATTAATTTAATCCTAACTGGTAGAAGGAATAATTAGCAGTCATTGTTTTGAATTACAACGTAACTTCGCACTAATTGTAAGATGAAAAATGTAATGTGGCTAACATATATGACTTTCTCCATAGAAAGCCATGAATATGATTACTCTCGACATCAGCGTTCTCAGAAATAATTATCAGCGATTACACTCGCGAATAATTTTAAATCATTTTCAAGCCTCTTTATTAACAAAAAACAACTAAAGAAAATTTTTAGCTTTTTCTACGATAAAAAAATTTAGATGGGCATATAAAATTACCCTTGGCAGCGTACACAGCGCTATCAACAATTAGAAAATTGTATCATAGCAACGGAAACAATGGTATCACAGCGCCGCATTTAACATAAATTTAGAAGAAAAATCAGCATGCCTCTTAAATTATCGGTTTGATATTGAAAACAATATTTCCCTATACTACGTAGGTATGGAGAAAGTAAAAATTAAGTAAACTGGATTATAGTTTCGAAAGATATTCTACTTAAAAATAAATGATATGAGGATATTACATACAGGCAAAAGAGCATCATTCGCAATTTAAATTAAATAAATCGCGATCCGGTGAAAAGGCAACATACCTTCCCCTCAACTGAAGATGAATCAATCATAAATTTTCTTCGCATAGAATCGATCGCCAATGATTCTTCTGGAAATTTCAAAAAGAGGAACTTTCACAAATGACCCAGGTACTCAGCGGCGATAGGCTCGAACGGGTTGTTTCCAACAACCGCTTGTAACTCGCGTCACCTGCAGACAGGCACTGAAAATGCACCTGTTACGTAGCAAAAATAACTCGGCATGTGTTTTTGAAAAAAGTAAGAAAATGCGTTCATAATACGTCGAAAAGAAGATTTTGAGATGCTCGAGATAAGGAATGTCTTCGGCAGGAGTAATTGGACTCGCGAGCGCTTCCTTCGGCAAGAGATGAAGGAAGGATTCCAAATGGCAGAAAATTCTAAGAATGGATTTTTAAGGAAAAATAAAAATCAAATTTTGAACATTCAAAACAAATACTATTGAGAAGCTCAATTATATCGAAATAATTGCTTTAAAATATTGCGAACTCGGGTTTAATCGGATGTCAATTATCAGAAAATCTGATTGCAAGGTATATTCACTCGCGTTTTGAAAATGAGTTTTTCGGTTTTATTTATAGGAAAACATACAAATAAACGTAAAATACCACGGCTGATCTCTTAAGTTACTTTTCTGTTTTGAGAAAATCTTTTCCACTTGTTTTTGAGAATTATATATAGAGTATGTTGAAGCAAACAATTTTAAAACTGGATAAATTCTTTGCTCTAAGGAAAAGATTTACGGAGAAAAACTCCCCGCCTCGAACCCGGGACCGTAAGACCCAAGTACGAATCAGACCGATTGAGGTCATGACGTTGTATGTAACAAGAGACGCTTGACGAAATCGCGAAACACGAGATAGGCGCGAACTTTCCAAATAGGAGCAGCCACCCTTCATACTACACACGGTAAGCTTGCGGGACCAGGGCTGAAAATTTAAAACCGAGGTCGTTAGACTTAAGTGAACCGATGCACTTTCCTTGGAAACCTGATTTTTATCTCAGCCCATCCTTTTTGCTGCAACACATTGCATTTCATCCGATTAATCTTTTTTAAAATAATGATATCGGTTTATAACTCGATTTCTATCATTTTACTGGCAAATCTCATGCGGATTTACTTAATGTATAAGAATTGATTCTCATTTTACCATGTTCTATGAACTGAAATAAAAATTGTACTCATTTTTGTGATATCTATCAGTCTTTACGGAGGAAATTCTTCCGGCATAACAATGTTATCCACAAAAGAAAGGTATCATATTTTCGTAAATTAATGCAATTAATGCTAGTGAGTGTCGAGATAGGATTTACTTCCGAGGAGAGTTGTTTAACACCAGCGTAACGGATCAATAATTTTTCCGTAACGTCACGGGTGTCTACACTAGACGAAATGCACAAGCGTCAATCATTAACTCCGGCAAAAATATTCTATAATTTTGATGCCAAATCTGACATGAGTTTAATCAGATCCCTGATACTTAATGCATTAATGGAGCGGTTACGGACGGATCTTCTAACATCGCGATCATTTATTAGGCACACACCGTATCCTTTTTGCTGGCACGTCAACATTTTTTTGGGTCTGTTCGGTTTCCCGCGGTGCACTGTCTGTCGACCTTCCCTTCGTTTCCTAGTAGCGGCTTTAAAGGATCAGAAATCTAAAGAGCCTCCCTCCTCCTCCTTTCTCTCCTCTTTTTCTCTCTCTCTTTTCTCCTACCATCTCCTCTCGTTCGATGACCTCCTTCGGCAGACCCTAACCTCTCCCAGAATCCACCCTGACCACTTTTCCCGTCTACCGCGCTAATCCCAGACCTCTCCTCCGAATCCATTCCGAGCATCATCGTCGCTTTTCTTTTCCGTCCGACTTATTTTACCTCGTTTATTCCAACATGATGATGATAATAATTTCATAATGACTTCTGTTTTTCTTCTAAAACTTAATGCCTCAGAAAAAGTATCACGTTTCCGCCAACGTCGTTAAAACCGAATCCATAGCAATATTTAACATAAGTTTATTAACTTTCCGATTAATGACGAGTAGAATCGCTCAGCGAAAACAAGGCAGCGCCGTAAATCTGCTGAAAACTCCCATCGTCAAATTTGTTTGGAGAAACCAGGCGCGCATTATCGCCGAAAAGGAGCCTTCCTCAGTGACAAGACACCAATATTTGACTTTAAACGTTTATTAGATTCATCCCTAAAGAGATCTCGATCATTCATTTTTGGAATTGTAAACTTGTGTTCCTAAATCTGTAACGCAAATATAGGGCTTGTGCCCGATAAAGATGTATAATTGATTCCTACAATAAAAGGATAGCTTTATGGACCAAATAAAGGCACGAAGCAATCGCGAATATCTAGAAATTTTGCACTGTTTCAATATTTCAGAGTCAGTAAAAACAAAAGGTATCTGCTGCGGAATACCACGAGTCAAGGATACCACAGTAAATCATAAATTCTTCTAAAATGATCTCATAGCGAACGATGACAGAGAATAGTTAAAACTAATATCATTACCTCAGAAAAATTTTTCTGAGTTTTTTCCATAAGCAATCACTCCTCGTAACATAAAGAAACATTATCGCGGCTCCGATTATGTACGGTTAAGCCAAATTTATAAATTAATCGCAAAGGGCGTAGTGACGAAAGAGAGAGAAATGAAACTATTTTCGCCTTTCCTAAGTAATCCTCGCCAAAGGACGCTCGTTTATATCCTTCACGCACTTCCCACGTATATTACCATCTCTAAATAGGTAAAGACAAAATGCACGGCATACCGTCTCGAAAGGATTATACCGTGGTCGCTACGGGAGACGGCGTGAGAGACGGAGAGAGAGAGAGAGAGAGGGCGGGTGGGCGAAGACCGGCACAGGCCTTTAGAAGAGGGAGGGGAAATGGCGTGTGGGGGGGGGGGGAGAGGTAAGGGGGAAGGCGACCTGAGAGAGTGCCGGGTTTTTGGAAGAGAGGAGGCTTGGGAGAGGATGGAGAAAGAGAGTGTGACGTAAACAGGTGGTAGGGACCTTCTTCCTGCCTCCACGCGTGCGTCACCGAGAACGGCTCGCCCTCTTGCTTCCCTCCCTCTCTCTCTCTCTCTCTCTAGAATACGCGCATTCCTCCCTCCCTTTTTGCCCAAATCTTCCCGTACGCGGAGCGTCGAAAGAGCCAGCCAAGCAGTCCGGCGGAGAACTCGCACGCACGCACACACACACACACTCCAGCACACACGCACACCTCTCTCTCTCCCCTTCCATTCCTCCCATCTCGCCACTTCCTTGGCCCGACCCACCCATCCCCAATCAAAACCGCTTTCTCTCCGGGGCAGATCCCGATTCCGGCGCGCGACTAACCCGTTGGACCAAAAAAAAACCCTCGGGGGCAGACAGCAGCGGCCTGCGAGTCTCCCCTCCTCACAATTCGGCGTCTCCTCTCTCTCTCTCTCTCTCCTCATCCCCACTCCTCCTCCTTCTTCTTTGGGTTCCAGTCCACCCTACCACCGCGTAACTTCAAAACATTCTTCCTGCGAACAATTGGCAGGACTCTCTAAATAAATAGTGCGGATTCCTTCGCGGGCGGTTTGGAAGGAGACGGCGAATGTAAGGATGCCAGCGAGGGGTGGAGGAGGAGAAGGAAAGGGTAAACACACACCCGGATGTGTTTATGCCTCGAATTCGGATGTTTGACCGGTTCCTGTGAAAATTATACCGAGTTGGTAAATACCTCCTTTTTATCCGTTTAGACACAATGGCGCGCGTGTTTCTCTCGGGTCCAAGTCGGATGTTATTTTTTTCCCTCTCGATTCGTCGTTCGGATAGTTTGGATTATTGTCAGGTTTCGGAGATTTGGAAAGTGCACTTCGGAAGAAATGCGTTTCGGCGAGGAGGAATTACTACCGAGGTGAATGTAAAGTTCCCGTCATTAAAAGTTTGGTTGACGTCTGTCGTAATTCTTTGAACGTGCTTTTTAAGTAGAGAAGGATGTTATTTTAACCGGATTTTCTAGGCAAAAGTTATGCAATGCTAGGAGTTTTCTCGGTTTCCTATTAGACGAGATTCTATAATTTTATAATTTACGCAACGGTCTTGAAAAGGTCAGAAGTATTGTTTTTGATGAAATATTCTTGGCACTATAATTTAACAGTGGATGGCAGTTGGAAACATGATCGATGTCACACACGAAAGCATTTTTCGTGCCTTCGATTCTCCTCTCGTGGATATAAATTCGGAGAAATTTCTAGAATGGTTCAAAATGTGTATTCGCCCATTTTAATTTAATTCCGTCCACTCCAGTCCGTTGGTAAATACGGGACGAAAACATATGAAGCGAAGCGACGACAGGATCATTCTTACGCTTTGCTAGGAAGACTGGTATAAAGGTTATAAAAGACTTCATCCGATTCCATTAAGGCGAGATAGAGCGCGCTTTGGGTGTTAAAACAGAACGACTTCCCTCCCATAGAGAAAAACCATATAAATAATTGTCTAGCCCTAATCCCATCTATTTTGTCCCATAAATGTCCCATTATTTTATCGTTTTATTTCATAAAAGCGACATATAATAAATAACCAAGTAGGAAAAGTCTGATATTCGAATTACCAGCGTTGCGCAACTAACCTAGTCTTACCAAACTCTTAAATTCTAGTCGGACATTATTTGTTGAACCATAATTTTCACGGAGTAATTTTCTAACTTATATATATATATATATATATATATATATATATATATATATATATATATATATATAAAAGTAGCCCCATCCTCCGCCTTCTCCACCCTTCTCCCCATCGCCCCCGGAGGCCAATTCTATTTTGGCGTGTTGAGCGTCTTGCCCTCAACTTTCACCATTGACGTCCTTTGAGAACTCGGTCGATACAAAAGGTTCTGCGATTCCATTCCCCTCCACAACTCATTCAAGACATATGATACAGGGTAACGACCGAATCTCGAACGCAAATCCAGACTCAAGACCCAACCTGGATCGCTTTAGATCTGGATCACATTAAAAAACAGAGCTTTTGTCAAGTTGTCGGATAACACATTATATTATTAATTCTTACTTGAATAGTTTCATTCAGAACACTCACGAAAAGGGTCACAAGTACAAGTAACTCATAACCCAAAACAATGGATGATTCACTTTTTGTACGAGGCGTATCAAAAAGGCAACTACAAATAAATGGATAATTTTATTTATTAAAATACGGATTTTAGGTCAAAAAACCCTCTGCTGATGGCGACAGTGAACATTTGACCAGGCGAGTCATTTGGCTTTCTCAAAGATTGGTTGGTAGTCCCCTGAATTAAAATAAAAGACGAAAAAAGTTTCACGGGAAGGTGTGGAATGATGCGCATCACGTAATGTCTTTTCCTTTTAAGGTTATTAGAGTTTTATATCCGTTTCAGAATATAAATAAAATTGAAGCTAAATAGATGTTATAACACACGCAACAAACTTCATCGTACTTAAACGAATAATATAAGCCATAAATTTTATAATTACATCTTCTAATGAAATTCCTATCCTTTTTATGGGTTCTCTTTACTACTGCAACAACTTTCCAACATCACTAACTTTATGTTTAGGGTTATAGAACTTGCGCCGTTAAAGTGCAGGTTATCGCAATAACCCTTTTTCTTGTTTTATACTCATATCTGACGTGTAATTCCCAACATAACCGAGTTATTAATGCCTTTACGTAACTTATAATTATGGGGTGTAAACAGAATCAGAAAACTAGCCTCATAATTTCAAAACCAGAAGGAATGACCGCGTTATTGAGAACACCTAAAATTCACCGCATTGGACGACTTAAAATGCCAGAAAAAAAACTCTATGCAGTTCCAGAAACATCGTACACAATAAGCAAAAAACAAAAGCATGTATAGGAAAAGATACTTAAGTAGTTTTTCAGATCAAGTAACTGCAAGAGAAGGTCTCCGTGCATCCAAGGAAGTAGAAAGATTGCTTTCTGTGACGTAAGGGACCAACCAGTGGTACAGGTTCTTCTGGCCACCGTGTTTTTTTGGCTCTCCTTTACTAATTCATGCATCCGGAAAGGGAAATCAAGAAAATGCCCTCGGAGGCTCAAAAAATAAATAAACACGGGACAGTTACGAAATGACGGCAGAAAGACGAAAGTTTAGCTCCAATGTTAGAACGGAATAAATTACTGTGACTCGATATATATTAAACTAGCAGAATTTCCCGTTGAATTTCAACGGATTTAGTGAAGCTACTACAGCACAACATACAAACTCTTTAAAATAAATATAGTAGATACTTTTAAAATTACAATTAGCTTTTCTTAACAATTAATCATATTTGCTTGTAACAATCCGTTTCCGAGCCTATTGCATTCAAATATAACGATAATTTCATTTCCTATCATATTACTTTCGCCAAATTCATTTCTTGTGTAATTATGCCTCGCTGAAATATTTACTTTTATGTCTTGAAAAAGCAACGTACAGTTGTCCATGATCGAACACTGACTGGAAATGTACACCAGATACGTGAGCTTATTTACGTTAATAAACATTATAATGTAGAATATAATGATTTTACTTACCAAAAATGTAAGATTCCAGTATTCAATAGACGAAAGAAGGCTCAATTACTTTCATCAATAAACGCTTCCTGAATAATAATCAGCATCTATTTACGTTGTTATCAATAAACATCGATCGTTACGTTGGTTAAACAAAAGTGCGAATCGAATAACGCTAAACTTTCGTCTATTTATAAGCTTCATTGAAGGTAATTGAATCGGAGGTAACAATGACGGCCGCCTTGGCAACGCCCGGGAGGGGTACGAAAAATCCACAAAATTTCGAAACAAATTGCGTATTTCTGAAAACTTCGACCGTGTAACACGTAAACTTCGCAGGAATAAGATAGTATAGAGTTATATTCGTCCAATAAAGCAAAATTGAAAAAAATCGCTCCATATTTACGTATTTTTATGCTTGAAGGAAGAATATCTTGCAAGTGAAGAAATGGATTCACACGTGTTATCATATGGAAAAATGTTAATCCCCTATATTGGCAGCACTGATTAATCCCGGTTGACCAAACCTTGACCATTCACTAAGTTAGGATGTAAGGAAGAATCGTACCAAATTTGGTTATTCTAGCTTTTATCGTTTAGGAGGAGTTCCATGAACAAACACACAAACACACAAATACACAAACACACGCTTCAAAATATATTAGAGTAGATTTATGTTAGAGTATGTATATAAACTTCGGGATTTCAATTCATACAAGATTACCTCTTATATTTATCATATTCTATTTAAAAAATAGCTTTCGGTTACTTTAGATGTGTCCCGAAGAATCAAGTTAACGCAGCACGGTTTTAAATTCTTAAAATATTGGTCCAAACCTATGCGTGCCATAGCCACCTAAACAGCCGCTTTAAAAATTATATTTATTAACACAAAACTTTACTTTAATAGAATCAAAAATTAAGAAGTTGTCGGCATTAAGTTAATGATGCAGTGACTTCAAATTAGGATTGGAAAATTGATAAGACAAATTTAAAACTCTAACGCTCACGAAGCAAATAATTGCTATTAAAGTTTAATTTTTTCAATTCATTGCTTTGAAAGGTGTTGAAGAAAGATAGACACCTATATATTCCAGTATCTATTGGCTTTATTTCAAGCTATATATTTACCAATAAAACCTACGAGTTGCTGAAAATATTGGAAATGTAACGTCAACTGCAGTTTGCTATTTTTCCACTTACTCTTAGCCTTTAAATATTGGCTGTTGGTCAAATTTGGAAGAATTCTAAATTTGTCAAAAGTGAGTATATTTCGAATTATTGACGTATCTCGAATAAGGTGAATTTAATATTGATGGTTGAGGTTGTGCTAATTACGTTTGTGCGCCAAAAAAGTCGTTCTCGGTAGAAATTGTGTATAAAGAATACCTTTAAAAACAATTAGGAAATTTTTAAAATGACCATTCTTTTTGTATGTATAATATTCTTTTTATCTAGAAATTTTTGTTCTCTGACATTATCAAAAAGCTTTGATGTGCATTACAAATTTCAAGCAATGTACAGTTTTATTCTTTGTTGTGTACTTATCATATTAGCCGAACTTCTATAAGCTAAATTTCGATGAAATTATATCTGTACAGAGAGGCAAAAAAGAGTAAACGTGCTGAGTAAAAACGGAATAAGATTCCTGTTCAAGAAATACTTTTTCCTATCCATTTAAACCTTTAATAAGACACTACGCGCCCATTTTTAATGAAAACCATTTTGATATACTCATATCGCTACGCAGCATCAAAATTTAGCAGTACTATGACTTACCAAAATATTTGTAAAGACAGTGGATTACGCAAACATTCGCGTAGTGCATCTCATGGAGCGGAAACGGAACGGATGCATCTCTGAAGTTAAAATTGAATTTTTAAGATGGATTTTCTCAAAGTTAAACTTCTGACGAGTAAACAAAATTCTTCAAATCATATTTTAAAGTCCTTACAAAATAAAAAGTCCGACAGATGCTGCAAATGTTTGGGAAAAAGACAATGAGATGCACGCATAACGGTTATCGACTTCATTCTCGAAACTTCGATTAATTCGTTTTGGAGTGGAACGGTGAAATTGAAGGAATGATTGAATGCTGGCGATATTGAGCGACATATTACTCCGATCGATGAATCACGCGTGATTTACGTCATATTTCAGAGAAGGACGTGTATGAATGGCAACGGGGAACAGGCCGATTGAAAAACCCCGCTCTCGACGGGAATCTAAGCGGCGACCTCTCGATCAAGATGCTGTGCAAGTCTTCGGTAATATTGCCATTGGATTGAAAGGGAAGAGAAGGAGAAATAGACGATAAGAGAGGTCAATAAATGATAGGATATATGATGAAAGCAGAGAAGTGAATGGGAGAGGTAAGAGGTGATGAGAAATGGTGGAGATAAGAGAGGGAATAGTGAACAAGGTATTTAAAAGGTGAGTTGGAAAGATAGGGAAAGAAAATGAAAAAAGAGAAAGAAAAAGATTATTTTAAAGAGAGGAGAAAGGTGTTTCGAGAGTCGGGAAGGACAGAGGAGGACAAATATGAGGGTAGAGAGAGAGAGAGAGAGAGAGAAGAAAGACGGAGAAAAAAAAAGAGAGGGATGAAAAGAGGTAGAGAGGAGATTGTTGGAGAAAGGAGGTAGAGAGAGAGAATACAGGAAGATGAAGAGGAGAAAGCGTAGAATATGAAGAGGAAAGATGGAAAAGAGAAAATAAGAGATGAGAAAGGTTTGAAGCAATACGGGGAGAGAGGCGAGCCAAAGAAAGGAGAAAATATTCAGAGGGAGGAGAGAGGGCGGGAGGAATAGGGAGGGAGGTGATTAAGGAAAGAGAGAGAGAGAGAAGTTGGCTGCCTTAGGAGTTGAGATGCTAGATGGCGGAAGGCGAGATAAGAAAGTGGCGAGAGAAAGAGAGAGAGAGAGAGTTGGAATGGGAGAGAGAGAGAGAGAGAGAGGAGACGAGGCGGAGTGAGTCGGCCAAGGAGAGGAGGAAAAAGAGGGCGCAGGGGGAAGGGATGGAGGGAGTTGAGAAGAGGAGGAAGAAGAAGATAGAGAATGCATGCGGCGGGTGAGTGAACCATAAATGTGGATAAAGAGCGAGTGTGGATATACGTATAAAGAGGAGTGAGCGTCTGAGAAATAGACTCAAAAGGGATACTTTGTACACTGAAGCGGATGCCTACGAAAAGCGTTTCCAAGGTGAGCGAAGTTGGGCAACAACAGGATGAGATCCGCGGCGATGGCCTCATCTCGGAGGAGAAATAAATCTCGAAATATTTTCCCATCTCAGCCGTACACATGACGTCAAAACGGAGCGAATTTGATTTCCATGTGAAATCGAGGAATAAATCAATATTGCTGGGGCATAAATTTGCTCCAAGGTATTAAAAGAAATGTAATATGATATAAGAAAATTTTAAACATTAAGAAGGCTTTCATAAATTTCAAATGTAAAACCACACATTCTTTGGATTACCTAAATATAACGGAGTTATAGCAGACAACTTCCTGCACATTTAGCAGCCATGAGGCTAAAATAGATCCAGTCATGTCAGCATTAAAGTTTCTAATGAGGAAGAATTTCCGCTCAAACTCACAGCGTACGTTTTTTTAAGTTTAGTACCTTCTAAACCTTCTAAAACCATTATGTTGTAAATAAAACCAGGCGCTTACTTGGAGCCATCACCCTCGGTGTCTCCAATCTACAGGTAATAGCATTCGCAACTCCGAACCGTTCGATAAACGATCATAAATTCGAAAACGGATCCGTTTATGACCTCTGTCGTTTTAATAGAAGGAAGAAGAGAAATGGTAACTCCAGGCGCCGTTTCGCAAACAATTATAACTGAAGTTATATTCAGATCTTCATTTTATAAGTCGCATCCGTTAAGCAAGGGCATTAAAAAAAGGCTCGGGTTCGCTGAGAGGGAGGAGCGGAGGAGGAAGAAAGATGGCCATGAGGTCACGGCAGTTTTGTTGAGAAATATGAAGCGGGTTGAGAAGTAGATAGGAGAGGGCGAGCGAGAGAGGCTGAGGACGAGATCGCGGCGAAGGGTATCACGTGTAGGGTGGACCGACCAACCCTCTTTGCGATGATTTCATCGCAGGAAAAAATAATTTGGGCGAAACTTTTCCCATCCGTGTCCGAATTTTTTTTAAACGAATTTCGAAATTTAGTAGCGAGGTACTTAAGTCTTGGAGAAATTGATGATTTAAACACTACCTTTTGAAGGCAAAAATGCCTCCTTATACCAGTTAACGGGTAGCTTTTCATGTCCTCAGAGACACATGACCGGTGCGAAATCAACTTAAAAAGAGTGCAGGTGGTGAAAATCTTGGATGGCATAAATGAGCTCAAGCAGAAAAAGAGAAAAGGGCGCAGATAAATTACTTTGAACATATTTACTCATATTTGAAGTTCTTTCTACACAACTTTTATATTAGCTCCAGCTCAGAGAGGTGTCTGGCTGGAGATTCTAAGCAGTAAACTATACTAAACAGATCTCAAAAAAGTGTGAGGTACACAAAGAATGGTCAATGATACAGTTAAAATGTTGATGAAAAACTGACTGCGGGATAGAAACAATGGCAGTACTCTCAGACACAGAAAACTACGACAAAAGGTCAAGTTGGAGAAAGGAAGAGGAATTAAAGAAACGTGAGTTATGGATAGAATCAAAGGGAGGCTATTACTTGTAGCCAGAAAAAAACTAATGATATATGTGCTGTCGTTCAATTAGGCCAAAGGTGTCATCTCGGAGTTTAAATAAATTCCGAGGGAAACTCATGGCGATTAGGAAACCATATTCAGAAACTGATACAACATACAGAAGATGCCGCTCGGTCAATATTATCAGCCACTTACTGAAATCAAATGTGGAATTATAAAAACAAATATTTAACATTGAAAACCTGGTGTTTATTGTTGTCAGCCATTTTAATGCTATCATTTACATAGAATCCAATGTTATCACATTAAGTGGCATCTAATGCATACGAAAATTTGTCGAAAAGAATGCGTAATCATCTGGAAGGAGGTTTGAAGTTGCAAATAAAATCTGATTCACAGTGAAATACTTTCTATGCATAAGATCACAATTTAGATATTCGTTATTTGAAACTTTAACATAAAGAAGACGTTTTTCGCTCCTCATAACTCCATTTTAAGCGCGATCAACATTTATGTTTATAACACTTTCCACTCTTACAGAAATGTTCCTCTTCATTTCAACATAGGTTTTACAGTTTACATCGCTCATAATTTGTTTTGTGTACGCCAGTATTAAGGTATTAGGAAGCCAGAATTTGAAAAGAATTCCAAGTTACGCCTTTTTTATACAAAGAAATGAATCCATTCTTATTAAACTGTATAATTAGTAGATGGTTTTTAAATTAAAAACGAGAATTAAATATCACGTCATCATATACTGAAAATAACTCTTGGAAAAGTCGTTTAATTTGGGTAGGGGATCTTTAGGAGGTGAATAGGTTGAAGATCAATGTGGAATGTGACCTTGTTGCTAAAAAGGAGCAAGCTCTCTCCTGAAACGATGGAATTACTTCCTAAAAAGAGAGAGAGAGAGGATGAGAGATGGGTCATAGCTTTTGAAGATACCTGAAGCCAAACTGGAAAAAGAGAAAGGAAACGTTAGGTCGAAGAGAAAAGTAAGCGATGGGGCATTAGCGAGTGGGATAGAAAGAGAGAGAGAGAGGGAGAAGGGGTTGAAAAGGGAGACACTTAAAGCAAGGGAGAAAGAGAGCGTAATATTTTTTCCCGGGGGTGGCGTTGTACGCAATTCTCTCCTCCCTTCCACTTTCCTCCCCGCACCCTCTCTCGCCACCGGCGCCCTCGGCCTGCTTCCTCCTTTCACTCCCTCCCTCCCCACGCCCATCTCCCCCTCCCTTACAAGGGTGGGCGACCTCACTCACTCACTCATTCGGACTCGCAGATCAACAGTTTCATCCTCCATTTAAAAAGAGCTCCTCTCCTCCTCGAGAACTAGATCCCGAGAGAAAAACCAACCTCGTCCTTAAATGGCGTTGGGCAATTTTAAAGCGTCCCGTATCCGAGAGAAATTTGTCGATAAGTCATTCGCGTTTATGACTTCGTTACTTAACAGTTTCGCACGTGTAGAGAGCCAACAATGTTACTCGATCGAGTAGTGCGAAAGATTCGCAGCGGTATCTCGGACGACCGACGCCGGCGTGGGAAGTGGAAGACAACCTGTCGCTCTTCGCTTACATGGGAAACGTCATTTTGTTTAAATTTATCTGCTCGAGGCTTCGTCCGCGCCGTAATCTATCATGTTAAACGACTTAGTAACTTTAACGAATTATTCACTCTCAATAACGAGGTTTCTATTCACATCCCAATGTTAATCTTAATAGCCTTATGCTGATCTTTTATTTATTGATGAGTAAATTTTAGTTTGTCTATATTTACATTATCAACACTAACTACAAAATTTCCACATGCGCATAAGATGCTCGGTGCTATAAGTTTCAGTACATTTGCTGTCTTTTAGTCTCTCTTTGAAGTTATAATAGTGACGTGTTCACCGGCGGAAAAGAAACATCTCAACTTACTCAAGTATAAAAGTCGGATAAATCGTATTCTGGGAATTACTGAACGTCTAAATGTAAACTTATAATTAATTCAGAGGGATTAAGCTGTGAAGTAAACCTTACTGAATGTAATGCTATGAAGCGCCGACGATGTTTAAGAAAAATAAAAAAGATGAATTTCAACGGTAAATACATGCCATAAAAGATTAAAAACTTTTGACATTTTTTCCCTCGCGCATTTTTTATAAGTCGCTGCATCACTTTGAAGTCATCGACAGAGATTAATGCTACACTACGTGAAAAAGTCTTCTAACTAACCGATTTTGGGGATACTTTATGCTCGCTAAGCGATGAAGGGAGTGAGGAATATCAATAGCGAAAAATAATGGGGACATACTCAAACCAAATTGCAGCAAGAAAAACGCCGTCGTTTAGTTTTCGCAAAAAAAAAAACGAAAGAGAGGCGGTTGGTGTTAACTCCGAGGGGATTCCATGGCAAGAACATCCTAAAAATAGATGGAAAACCAGAAACCGTCGGCAGAATCGTACGATTAAGGAGAGAGTACAAAAAAATAAAGAAAAACAAAGTCTTTAAAGAGGCCCGGTTCTACAACGCCTAGCAGGATTTTCAGCCGGAGGAACTGGTGGCAATCAATGGCTCTGACGTTCTGGTTGCTTTACTTTCGCCTCTGGGAAGCAATTATTTCCTTAGCCAGAGGGTTTTAAAAACTGCTGAAGCACGAACTATGCAAAAGGGCGCCCCCTCAACGCACTTTCCACTTGCAAGCACGGGGTTCGGATTGGTTAGGGCATTGATTAACGAAGTCTTAAGTGCAGGAAACGCCCGCTTATGCGGTCGAAGGAATATGATAATAAACGCGCCCGTGTCATTGCTCCGTCTGCCTGATCGTGTTCGTTCGATCATCCTGATTCCGATATTTTTTCGAAAATTGGTTATTTTGCGGGAAGTGATTGGGAAATTATGAGCTTTTGTGCATCGTAATGTTCCAGGCAGACCATATTTTCCGTTAGTATTTATAGCACTTAGGAAATCCATTTGTAAACAATGTTTACAGAAAAGATTAAATGTAGCAGGTGTCAAGTTTTCAAGGATTATTTTATTGATGTAAAATCATTCGAAAAATATTTATTAGATTATAATTAATTAATTAATCAGTTATTAAGAATATTTCCTTAGTGAGGGAAAATCCTTTTGTTTCACGACAACAATGTAAAACAATTCGCTAACCTTCGAAGTGACTAAAAAGCTTTGTCTGAGGCCATTTCCTAAAAAAATTGGTCCGTAGTAGGATGACGTGTAACGATTAATGCATTTCCCTTATTTTCGCCTAACACAAGCGCACCAGATGAACTTTTTGGACGCTAAAAATAACGCAATCTCTATGCGCAATTTAAGCAAATTTCCGAAAAATCGAGAGATGTTTAACGGACAAATTGGCCGTTACTAATGACACCGCATATAACACGAAATAAAAAATATCGTATGTATGATTTACATATAAAATTCTTGTGTATTTGACCATTATAGAGACCACTTAGATACAAAAATGCAAAGCTAACGCAGTCAGCAGACGCTTACAACACGCGTCGACCACCATACCCGAGAACATTTAGGAGCAATGAACGGTAAAACCTCTCTCCTGAGTCGAGAAAAAAAGAACCGAGAGTCCGAAATATAAATACCTTTTACAGAGAATTCACGCATTCGAAAGATTTATTGCGACACCTTCCTTATTGTTCGGAGCGTGTTACAGGGACCGTGTTTGCGCGTAACATCTTAACGCTTCCCGTGGCGATGTTTTGACGTGGCCGTGTCCACTCCGGCAGTCCCGAGTTGTGGGAAAAGCGTGGGATGGGAACGTGAAGAGAGGGGGGGGGGGGAGGGCGTGGGGAAGGAGGGGGGAAGGGGGCGGGGGAGGAACACGACTGAGAGACTTGAATAGACGCCGTAGGAGGAGGTTCGGGAGGCTGGAAATTGGTGTGAAGGGCTGCGTTTCTAGGAAGGAGTTGAAGGGGCGGGAAATTGGAAAGGGGCGGAGAGAGAGCGGGGGGAGTGGGCGGGTGGGATGAAAACTGGGGCGGCCCACCGGATGTTACGGGAGCACCCGTTCGTTCGTTGGTGACCGCGTCACGGTAGGGAAGAGAGGGTTAGGATGGGGGGGGGGGGGGGGGAGGGGGAGGAGAGTGGTGTGGCGGAGCCAAAGGGGTGGAATTTTGTGTTGATGAGGAGGAGGAGGTGGAAAAGGGAGAGAGAGGGAGAAAAGGCGGAACGAGACGGAGGAAGGTCGGAGTGGGAGGGAGGAAGGTCGGAGGGAAGGAGCATAGGGCGTCCTTTGTTCCTGTGGAAGTTCCTGTTTCACGTGGAATAGAGAGACTCCCGGGAGCATAAAGGAAGATTGGTTTTTCTCCTTCGTCGTGCCAAGATGGGTTATTGTAGGAGAGCGGCTGCCGGGAGCTGATGAGAGTTTCACGGCGTCATTCCGGTGGCAATGAAACTCGGAGCCGATGTTCAATTTATGTCACGCTTATTGGAACTCATTGTATTGGAAGACATTAGGGAAATTATCTCGCCTTGCGAACCTGTTCGGATGGAGCAACTATAAATAGAGCTATCGAAATAGTTCGCTTTTTCCTTGTATTTGTTCGGAGAAGGTAAAATTCACGGTCGCATGTCTCATAATTAGATAAATTTCCCATGAAGAAAATATAACTCCGAAAGAGTTATATTATTACTTGAGCGAGTGGTCGCGGACATTAGTCTTTCGGGAGCAGCGTATTCCGAGAGATTGATGGGGCGATAAAGCATCTCCGAGAAAATTAGATAAGAAGACGAAACGCAAGCAAAGAACTCATAATCCTTGTAGATGACGAAATTGCCCTTTTTTCTTCGCCGGCATCATATGTCCATTCGCGTGGCAGAAATGTAAATTCGAAATTGCGAGAATAAATTTCTGCGGCGCGAGCATTTTTTTTTTTATACCGTCTGGAAATTATGACGTACAATCACAGAAGTAAGAGGCCCGAAAAAAATCTTCCGACCGCCCGAAGGCGCGGACACGTACATCCGTCCACTTTGCGGGATACTTATTTTACACAATCCGAGGGAGTTGAGCTGGTGATGATGTCGAGATGAAATAACATAAACGGTAAGAGGATGAGGTCCATGACCTCAATGGGAGATGAACCGTCGACCCCACGCGTCCAGCGCCGCGAGGAAACGCTATTTCTTCTAGGAAGAGAGAAAATTATGAAGCCATAAAGGAAGGGAAGGATGGGAATGCGTTAAAACGGGAGAAATGGGTATAGAGAGAAAATAGAGAAAGAGAAATAATGGAGAGAAGGTGAGAGGGAGAGAGAGGGGGGGGGAGGTGAAGGAAATAGAGGGAGAAGGAAATAGAGGAAGAAAATTGGGAGATGAGGAAGGTGATAAAGGTAAGAAAGGCAGGGAAAGGAGAGAGAGAGACAAACTGCTTTATTAAGGGCGAAACTGAGACAAATATAGGAGAGAGAGAGAGAGAGAGAGAGAGGAAAGAATGTAGTGAAGAGTAGATAGGATGAGATTTTTATGGTAAAGAGGGCGATAGATACGGTGAAACAGAATAAGAAGCAAGGCTGAAACAAGACCTTCCTGAAAATCTACGGAATAGCGGGAGTCTTTCTTCTCATCCTCCTTGGGGCCGCCGAGGCTGCCGGGAGTTAAAATCTCGCCCGGGGCATTGCCATTTGCGACGTGATAATTCATTTAAGCCCATCAAAACAAGCGAGGGCGAAAAAACCTGTCCGCGACGAATTCGCTGGTTAGGCTGAGATTCATCATCTAAATTCGCATATATGAGCGAGACTTTCTTCGAATCGGCCAAAATAGTTTAGCGTGGGGAAGTAGATTTTTCGTACTAGAAGTTCGCGTCGGCGAGGAGCCACATTCCTCTTAAGTGGGTTCCGACCTTGGCGATTATACGTATAAACCGCGGATCTCTCCATCGCCGTAGGGAGATTTGCGAGGCACCTGCTGCTCCTTTGCGAGGGTCGCGTGTTCGAACGCCGCCGCGGGCGCCCATTAATGTTCCGGTCGCATCTTTTTCGTCATTCATCATCTTCGGTTTAATGGACAGAACAAATGAATAAGCTGGAAACCTAGGTGGCGTTAATATAATCGATTATTCTCTATCTCGACAAACTGTCGCTGCGAATGACGCTTTAACTCTCGAAACGTATAAAAATACAAGCATCCGCATGATCGATCGCGCCCTCGGATACGCGAAAGTATGATTTAATAAAAGCGTTTAAAAAAATTTTTAGAAAGCTCCTGTTTGACCGCGGAATAAAAATGACATTTTATTGCAGACCGAAGACGCTCAAACACACTCGTAAAAACTGAAAAAAAGTTATGCTCGCGAGCAAACATTTTTCTGCAAAGCGAATTACTTCCGTCAAAGGTTTTATTTTTTGAAGGAGAGTAAAATTTCCATAAACGATTGTTTTTTATGAGCAATTTTAATTTTTCGAGCATGCGAAATTATTATGCTTTTTAACGACTGAATAAACGGCATGCGCACCTTTAAAACCGCTTAAATTATTACGATTTTTGTACTTTTTAGAATTAATTCCACCGGTTATACTTTAGCTGGATCAACATTCTGTTATTGCGGCGCATTAAAAAGTCGAATTTTTGATAAGACCGTAATTTAGATTAAATTTAGGCTTTGGCCATACGTGCGCCCATTAGAATGGAAAGGTTTTCCCTCGCTGCGGGAATTTAATTGCTTCGGAAATGAATAATAAAACTCGCCAAAGATAACAAAATTAGAATTTCTGTTAGCTTCAAAAATATGAAATTTCATTAACGTTATCATTGGCGCATTTTAGCCGGCCCACTACGCTAAGTTTTTGCATTTAGCTGGCATTTTTGATCATGTGTTCAACGCAACTCCTTTGGCCAGGAGTTTTTCATAATTCCTTTTTAAATGGTTCTTTAGCGAATCAGGGTTAAATAATGCTAACAACACAATTTTTCTTAAGAGGATTTGAATTTATAAGATGTTTGTTTATGTGCAGGAGCGACTAGAGGTATTTTAACGCCTCAGGCGAAAAGCCACTTCAGCGTGCTCTGCAGTAACTTTTTATGATGACATTTGAAACTTACATGTTAATTTATTTATTGCATCGTAAAAATTATTGACAATGAAACATAGAAGGAATTCCATAAAAATACCAACCTGCTCCAGGATATAAATCTCTAACCAACATATATTTTATAGTAATGTATAAGTAGATAGTCAAGAAAGCGTTTCAGCTCCTCTGTGCAACGGACCAACCCTGTTTGTGCGCGAACACGTAAAAAAAATGGGATATGATAGCGAATATCTATGTTAGACGGGTGGACGCGTGAGAGACTAAAATTCAAGGAAATGAAAAGAGATAGTGGGTTCAGTGTTAGGTAAGGAAAAGGCAACTTTAAGGAAGGCTGTTAGCGCAAGTAGGAAGGGAGGACGTGTGTGGAGGAGGGAGACGGAGATGGCATGGAAGAGATGCCTCAACAACCCTTCCGTCAGCTCCCATCTCCCACTCTCCTGCAGCAGGGGGAATGCCTTTATTCGTTTACTTCTTTATTATTTCGCCGCTCGACTCAACTAACACAAACACAGAGCGAAGCAAAGCCGCCCTCCTCCCCGGCTGCCGCCACCTCCTCCAGCGCCTCTTTCTATTCTCCTTCCGGGTTCCTTTCTTCCTGAGGACGCATTTCTCGTCCTCATCTCACTCGCAGCCGCAAAAAAAAGGGAACTTTTATTGCACCCTTACTGCTAACCCTTCATCTCTCTCTCTCTCTCAATTTCTCCTTTTCTTCAACCCTTTCACGAAAACGAACCTAACGGAGAAGCGGAACGACGAAACAGAAATTTCGACCTAACCCTTTTCACTCTTAATTTTTTTCTTACTTTTACGGTAGATATTTGAGAGCAACCCTCCAATAGTTGGCGACGCAATTCCGCGCATCGCCTTCCGTCCCAGAAATTCAAATCGTCCGCCGGCAGCTCCGTTATTGCGTGGGAGCCATGTTCTCGACCCAAAAGACGCCTCTCTCTCTCTCTCCCTCTCTCTCTCCCTGGAGCTCAAATTGGGCAATCCTTCCAGTTCACTCACCCTTCCGGCACTTTTTTTATACATGTACATGTCACCTTGTATCTTTCCTATCTTTTTCACTCGCACGAAGCACCGTTACAATGCAGTAAAAATGCCGATTTTTAACTTTCCGCGTTCAGTTTTCGGGAATTTTGGACTTATTTTTTATGGCCCCGGAGAAAGCTGTATGTACCTATTAACTTTCCTCAATTTAGCCTTTTCCGACTAAGAATTTCCCCGTATTTAACAGACCTATTTCTCGGTCTCTGCGTGATGTCTACACCTCGGTTAAGGAACGATGGGAAATCTGTTTTGTTTTCAAAGTCGCTTGGCAATGTTACTTAGCTGTAAATCCCTTTAACATTTCTTCTTTCATGTTTCTTTTTCTGGAGCTACCCAATCCCTCGAATGTAACCCTTCAAGTTATTAAATTAGTTTTAAATACCGTTTATCCTCTCCATTCTTCTCCAAACCCACATTTCAAACGCTTCCAGCCTCTTCTTTTCCTTTTTCCTCAGCGTCCAAGTCTCTGCTCCATATAACGCCAAACTCCAAACATAACATTTTACCAGTCTTTTCTTCAAACTTCTATATAGCGATCCACAGAATAATTGCCTCTTCTTATTGAATGCTGCCTTTACTATTGCTATTCTAGCTATTACCTCCTTATCACATCTCATATCGTCACATATCACACTCCCCAGGTACTTGAACTGCTTAACCATTTCTATTTCCTCTCTTCCAATCTTCATTTTTGCTCTCTTGCCCTCTTTGCTGATGACCATGCCTTTTGTCTTATTCACATTTACTTTCATCCCATACTGTTTTCCCCTGTTTCTCAACTCCTCCAGCATTTCATTTATCATTCCCTCGCTTTCTGTAATTATAGCCATGTCATCTGCAAGCCTTATGCAATTAATATTTCTTCCACCAACCTTTATGCCTTGTTCTTCCTTAAAACACCTTCCAATAGTATGCTCTATGTAAATGTTGGCGAAAGACAGCACCCCTATTCCTATCCGACTCCCTTCCGTCATTTCATCTTCCAACCTTATTCTAATCTTCTGATTCATGTATAAATTCCTTATAAGTCTTCTCTCCTTCCATTCCACTCCGACCTCCTTCAGAATATCCATCAGTACAGTCCAGTTTACTCTATCAAAAGCCTTTTCAAAGTCAATAAATGCCACATACAGATCTCTTCCTTTTTCAATAAATCTCTCTCCTATAATCCTTAACACTCCAATGGCGTCTAGTTGGAGGGACAGACTAAGGAACGATGAAGTACTGGAAAGGATAGGTGAAGAGAGGTCAATACTGAAATGTATAGAAAAAATCGGTACAACATACATTGTACAAACTTTCTCATATACGTACTAATGCGTCGTTTAGTTATCTTTAGAAAATGAAAATCTTGTGAGCCTTTTTTTATAAAATCCAATTTTTGTTAAAGTTGCCCAAGAATAAACTAGCCTTATATTCATTTATTGAGAAAAATAAAATATGTAGTATTATTGTAGATGTATACTCAAGTAACTGTACGAAATTTGATCAAAATCGTTAGAGCCGTTATTGAGAAAATCGAATTATTGTTAAAGTTGCCTAGAATAAACTAGCCTTATATTCATTTTTGAGAAATATGAACTATACAGTATTATTGAAGACGTAAACTCAAGTAACTGTACGAAATTTGATCAAAATCGTTAGAGCTGTTTTTGAGAAAATCGGATTGTTGTTAAAAATGCGTAGAATAAACTACTCTTAATTATTGATCAATGTCAACCATTTCTATGTATACTCTGCTCAGTATGATAAAATGCCTAAGTACGAGATTTCGTTCATTTTCGCTATACCGTCTAGGCTGCAGAGCCAGTAACAGACAGACAGACGGCATTGCGAAAAGCACTTTTTTGGATTCAGCGACACCTAAAACGTGTATTTCCGTAAAAATCTCGAGGTCGAATTTTTTCGCGAAAACAATACTTTCTCGATACTTCGTATGAGAAAGGAAGAAGAACTGGCTGGGACAGTATTTAAGAAGGGACTGTTTGATAGAGGACGTGATAGAGGGAATGGTTGAGGGGGTGCATGGTAGAGGAAGGAAGAGAATACAGATTTTGGAGGAACTGAAGAAAGGAGGTACTTATGCTGAACTGAAGAGAAGGGCTGAAAACACAGAAGAGTGGAGAAGAGAGGACTAGCATTTGAAGCAAACCTGCCAACTGGCAGAAAACTAAATAATAATAAATACCGTTTGGGTTTTAACGCGTCAAAAGATGAAACTTTTACTACAAGTATCAGTGTTGCATATATATAAATATTGGGAAGCGTTCATTTTTATAGGTATTCTGAGATAATATTGTACGATGCAAAGATATATAGCGATAATACGGAAGTTTTCTGCATTTTTCATTCTGAGTGTTAAACTCTTTATGTCTTGTTCTATGAGGTGGATCAACGTGTTAAATGGAAGAACATCCAAAATCTAAAACAGAATGCAATCAAACTTTCTCGCTTACATTAAAATCTACTGGAATCCATGTATCCATAGTAACATTACATGCAAGTGTAGCGTAAACCGCGTTCTAGATGTGGAGTCTAATTCATTATTCATAGCTAAATACATAATCATTTTAAAAGTATTCTCATATTTTTATTCTATACTAATAAATAATATGTAAAGATAAAAAATGTCAATATATACGCTATACGTTTGTAATAGATATAATATAGTTTTTCCTAAACAAGATTATTTTTACTGGCTTTCATACACAACAAGACTAACACAATGACTATTAAGAACAGCAGTTAATATATTAATAAAACAAAAAAACATTAAAGAAAATATCCAAGCCTTATTACTTAACCAATTGCAAAACACTAAGGCAGCGGAATTAATGGAAATGTTAGAAAAATTATTTTATAATGCTATTCTTCATTACTTTTAAGGCATAATGTTTTAACGCATTAACGTAGGGGTTTGCACATACTACATTCAATGAAGAGTTATAAAGTTAATGCCACTTTTCTCCGCTTTAGCTCTTTTATACAGTATATTTATTAGTAGTCCATGATTCAGCAGATCACATAAAAAATAAATGGGTAAAACGATTCCACAGGACAATGTAATTATAAAAATTCTTTAACGTCCATCAACATCCTAACAGGTTGCTTAGATTTAAATACAAAATAGATATTTGAAAGAGGTAAATGATTTAAAGGAATATTTTATCTCGTGAGAAGGGTACCATGAATTCCATTAAAACCTTCTACAGATAAAATCTCCTAAAAGAATAAAACAAATGAAGCGGGATATCGATTTATTAGTTGAATATAATTCAATCATCGTTTTAGCAAAAAATAAATGACAAAAATATAGGATTACTGTCCAGTTACACTCAGTAGTCGGTCGAATTATTTGCATATGTTCGAACGATAAGGGAGACAGAGAGTTGAGGAGGGAGGGAGTGGGCGAGGAAGAGGGAGGGAGTGGGAGTAGGAAGGAGGGAGTGGAGATAGAGGAGGAAAGGAGGGGCGGGGAGACTGAAAAGAGCTTCGAAGCAAGAGGGAACGTATTCTCCACCCAAGTAAATTGTTTTACTTCAACGCACAAGACAGTTGCCAGGGATACGCGTCAAACCGATGTTTGACGGCATTACCATCCTCCAGCCTCCGCAACGAAGAAGAAAACCCACCATTTCTCCCTTCAGAACAAACCCCAGCTATACCTCTCCTCGCAATACGTCAAACTCCCCTTAAGAACCACGCCTACCCTTTCCCTCAATTTTTTCTAGCGCACTATTCCTGGGCAATCGACGAGTGGTCTTCTCTCCCTTACCCTCGCCTCCCCATCCTCCTCCAGCAAAACCCTTCACTCACGTAAGACCTGTCCCCCTCCTCCTCCAGCGACCCTTCCTTTCGCCCCCGCCGGCTTTATCTATCTGTCTCTTTGCGCCACCCGTGGGGCTAAAAGGGGCAGGAGACTTCGGCTGCGACCGATTGCACTATTAAGGGTGGGAACCAAAGGGTTGACCGACGGAAAAAGGGAGTTTATTGACGCAGAGCAAAAAAATGTTTTAAAAGGGCTTTTCGAGAGGGAGGCTGGGAGAAGAGGTAAAAGGGTTGAGGAAGGGCATTCTGACGGATTGCAGGACGGAAAACTCTATTGCCGCGCTAGTTCTATAGGGCTCTTTAGCTAAGGGTGGCAGGTGGATGTAGGGCGGGAAGAGGGGTCGAAGGGGGGAAGATGGGGGTGACGCCGAGATGCAATCGAGTGAGAATTTTGCGCCATCTTTCCATGTCAGCATCACCATTTTTGGGCCTTCCCGTTCTCCCGCCAACCGTTCGACGGCATTCGAAAGAAAGACCGTCCCGGAAAATAGTCATCTTCATCCCGGACCCCAAAACGTGACCCTCATTCTTTTCATACAACCGCTGATATGCTCTTGGAAAGGAGCGTTTGCTTATAAGAAAATTGTCGTGGAGACACTGCATCTACTCAGCGGATGTACCTATCTTATGAAGAGGGCGTGTAACTTACGGTCCGCGAAACTTTGATGAAAATGCAGTCTCTGATGTTTAATACCAATAATTTTTTGTATTTTAATCAAAATTGAAGTCATAAAACCTTTCCTGATAAATTATTAACGCTGAAAATGGTTTCGACTTGGTTAGTTCCCATATTAACTCTCAACCGGCGCGAATGCACTCATAGGTAAAAAAGTATAATTTTTTGTTACTCTGCTACGGGTGTAAAAAATTATTTTTTCCTTGCAAAATAATGGCTAAGGCGCTTCTCTGAAAAATTGCACTTTCGACACATATAAAAAATAAATTTCTGAATAACTTCCGCGAATTATATGAAGTTTATAAAAGATAGCAAATCGATTTATTATCCTGACCCTCAGACTAGGCAATTTGTTTCCAACAAACTAACCAGTTTCAAATAAATATCAGTCATAACTTACAAATGCCATGTTGTGAGCGTGGTCTAATTGCAACCTGCCATTCTTTGCTGATCCAGAGACGCGGCCACACTGACGCTTACAGCTTATCAATACCGTTCGATTCGTCCATTTAGGAAATTACCTGGAACGAGAAAAATACAGTCAGTCATAAATAAAATGTGACGTTGAGTGCACAAGAAATTTAAAAAATACAATTTACAGTTACTTGGGGAATTCCATAGTTATCAATTAGTTATGATTATATTTGTTGTACAATACAAAGTAAGGGATATCTTTGGAAACAATCTCATTGCGAATTTAGGAGAAAATCCATCATAACATTTACCACAAAGTGTGAAATGGGAAAAGATTTATTTTGGTGTCGATCATTCTTATTACTTGCAATTATAAGCAGTAGCGGATCCAAGGGTGGGGGGAGCGATGTGAGCGAACGCTCCCCCCCCCCCCCTTTCCCCCTGAATATTCTTTAGGGATAGCAAAAGGGGAAGCCGAGAGGGTTAGCATGCTGCAGGAGGTTTTCCCCAATAGGTTTCACTGTGATACTATTCTATGGTGTACCATGATTTATTAATTAAAAATAACTTTGACAAGGATTTAGTGTACAAATTAAAAATATCCTTCACCCCCATCGAAAAAAGTCAATAATCGCCGCCCCCTGGGGAATTTTTTAGATCCGCCCTTGCCTAGAACAGGGGTTCCCAACCTGGTGCTCGCGAGCACCGCTGTGCTCTTTCGAAGCCTGATTGTGCTTTTCTACTGTTCTAATATCCCATTTCTTAGAACCAATAATTTAATTTGCTCTGTGTATTTCTTTCTAAACGTATTCAAGGCCATTAAGGATAATGTTGATTTTATTCATGATCATTGCTACCTTTTCAGAAATATAGTCCAATTGGGGGAACCATGTGACTATAAAAGACTCCTTGATATTGTAGGATATAACTTGGTGCTCGCCACATCGAGAAGGTTGGGAACCCCTGACATAGAAGATTATGGAAACATTTTACTAAGAAAAAGTTCCGATTATTCTTCTCTAATGTTTGTAAATTCACATTTTTCCTACTACGTAATAGTTGTCTTGGGACCTCTTGAAATCAATTAGACTCGAGCTGTAATGTCTTAATTATACTCTGCCGGTACTTAATTTTAATTGCGGGCGGGTGTAATGAAGCAGTCTCTGGGCCCTCATTAAACTACCCGTCTATGTTATTAGAAGGATAATCATTTTGATCGAAACTTCCCGGTTTTCGGCCGAAAGTTGACGAAAAAATCACCCTTAATAAGAGCATTGTGCAGGTAATGGATCTCAGGCGTTTTCAGCGTTTTCTGGGGTTGGTCAGAAGTTAAGTGACCTCGCTCTCTTATGACCGGACATTTATCACGAAATTACTATCGCCTCAAGACTCTTGGAAAAATGATAGTTTATCGCATTCGTCTCGGTGAAGATGGCGCCAGTGGAATCTTAATTCTGGGTCAGACACGCCCACCGTATCTCCGAAGCATCCGGTCATTTCTTTCACTGAGGAACCTCACGATATCATCTCAGTATACATTAATGGAGAAAACGCGAAGCACCTAAAAAAAACTATCATTTTAGGTTTAAGATTACAACTTTCGTGAAATTTCATTTGAAGACGTTTCAAACAGCAACCTACCGTTGAAATTACCTAGCAACGCCGCTTTTAATTTGAAGAAAAGTGTTTTAGTACAAATGCAGAAGAGGAATTATTTTGTAAGCTCAATTGCAACAGATTGATCAAATCGCATACAATTTTTACAATTATATGTATTCCATTTTAACGTTTTCAGCTAATACAATTCACAGAAGGAATAGCTGCTGAAGCATGAAATGGTTAAAACTATGCCACCAGGAAGCGCAACGCCTGCGAAGTTAGTTTCGGTATGTCTTCTCCAAAAATGTTTCCAATTTCTCACCTTTGCGAAACGATACCCATTTATCGTGCGAAACCCCATTGCGAAACATTAGTCAGACATTTAGCAAAGTAAACAGATCAACAGAACTTCCTCATACACTCTGAAATGGACGTCAAAAAATCGAGTCTTTCATTTTTTTCTACGCACTTCCATCAGGATTTCTTTTTTTTTTACCTTCCGCTCCGCACATAAATCACTTCAATCTCACCACGTGAGATAGAACGGGAGCGCGAAAAATAAATTCGATCTCATCAGAGGAATAATATGAATCTCTCTCTCTCCGTCGTGGATCTCATCAGCGCTGAAAGCAATTTCAAACGGGAAGGGAAAATAAAGCCTTAAGCATTTGCCACTGCCATGTCTGATTGCGTCACGTCAAACGCTAAACATACAATACCAAACACTGTGGCGGGAATAAATTGCGAGGGACGACCGTTTGCTGATCGCGCCATGTTTTACGTTTCTTTAGAGAATGTTCTCGACGCAACTTTTTGGAAAAAACTGCGAAAAAACTCACGACTTCGCACGATGGCGAATATTTAACGCATCTTCTATCGCGAATGAAATAATTACCTTCTCTCCGTGGTTCGTTATCTCCCTAATTACTTAATGGTCCCGTTCGAATTCGCCCGATAAAAATGCGTTCATTATCCAACTTAAGACATTCTGTACCTCAATCACGCGCATAATTTTTGTCAGTTACAAATGTTTCACGATTCTGACGAATAATTATACGTCTGCCGGTTGTCATAAGCTACGCTTAATATTTTTATAGATAGTTCAATCTTGCGAGATAAGGGAAACGTTATGCGCAGATGTGCACGAGTGTCATTTCTTTGTCACGTGCTTGAATCGTATGTGCGACGCGAGTTTATAATCCGGAAAAAGTAAGACCTCGCATAATAATAAGCTAATACTACAATCTGAATTTGGAAAATCATCCGATGCTGAAAATGGTAATCAAGCGTACCATACAAAAGATGCATTCCTAAAAGAAACTGCACTTGATTCATTTTTTCCCGTTTATTTGCGCTCTCTTTTCATATAAATGCTAATATGAATGAGCTTCATAATCACTCTAAGGAAATATCACTTCTGGTAGGGCCAGTCCGAGTGATTTTTCGTCCATAGAAAGGATCCATTCCTTTTTATTTTAGAAAATTTTCATGAAAACATTTTAATCTCGCGTTTTCCTTTATTTATCGAAATAACGACGATAAAAATTATAGAAACGCATTCAATATGCTCATCCTTTCAACGATTTCCATCCAAAATTCACACACGTACAAATAATGTACGAATAGAACGTCGTCAGGGCGCCACCCAACAGCTTAGTGCCCCGAGCAGCCGACAGGCTTACCGGTACCTCGGGCAGGCGCTGCCTTTTGGGCATCGTGATTGTTTTTGAGTGACGGACTTATGGCTATATATATAAATTAATTGATTCATAAATAAATAAATACATGAGTGAGTAAATGCATAAAGAAATAAATATATATAGTTATAAGTCCGCCATTCAATAAGGTATCATACTTGACTACGATGTCCAAAATGATTATGCTTTTGTTAAAGTTAAACCAATTGTTAAATATGCATTGTAACAAATTTCCAGCGACAGCTGTCATATTTCACACAAAGGAGAGCATGATTGCAAAATCTCGCGTTTCAGCAGTTAGCACTAATGGAATGCAGCGTAAAATTGCAGCGTAAAAAAAAGATTCGTCTAAAAACATTGCTTTTAACATGCCAAGCTAAGATCGAGGCACATGAACATGAGAGAGAATAGCATAGCGACTACCACAGTGTGTGGTACTCCAAGGCGACATCCTGGGTCCGTCTCGCTTTACCGCCACGATGTCCTTATCTCTTTTTATCTCCTCCCTCTCACTGATGCCCCAAAAAGGGAGATTTAAACGGATAGAGAATGAGAGCGTGTTGGAAAAGGACCTTTCTTAGTTTCTTGCAAAAGAAAAGGAAGATCGAGGAGTAAAGAGAATGCGCTTCGGAGGAAGACTGAGATCGTTCCATCACCTAGCACCTCTTCCTTCAACTGCGACTCTCTTCCTTTCGCAACGACGCCGCACTGAGGTTACATACATTAATTCATTCCCTCCCTCCGTCTCCTCTCTTCCTTTGATTCCCTCCCTCTCCATCCCTCTCTCCATCGCCGGCTCTTTCTCCTTCCTCCTCCCCAAGGCCTCAAAAGTAACGCAGGCACCCTTATGCACTCTTTCCTTCTCCCCTATCGGGAGATTCTCACACTATCTCTCCCTTCTCCTATCCCTCCCTCTCCCAGAACACCTCTAAAGACAACCTTATTCTCTTTTCCACTAGTCTTTTATTTATCTTCTACCCTCTTTCCGCCCTCTCTACCTCCCATTCCTTCCTTCGCCTACTCCACCTCCTCATACTGCCAACTCCGCATCTTCCCCTCCATTTCTTCACTCATTACAGCGGCTGTGCGTCGCCAACCCCTCCAATACCCCTCTCCATCTTTCTAACCTCCCTACACCGCCGTAATGACCCCCTACCTTAGTACCCTCCCTCCGCTCTCTCCCTTTCTCGATTCTCTCCCCCTCAAACGCACCTCCTTTCCCCCTTTCCTCATGACTCCTCCTCTTCTCATTTGTTCTGCGCGGCGCCCGCCTCCCTCGCCTCGCATCTCCTTTCCTTCTCCACTTCCCCCTTTAGCTCCAACCCCACTTATACCCCTCCCTCTCGTAGGAGTTAATCACTCTCTCCTCCTCCTCTTCCACTTTTCCCCTCCTTTCCTTCCTCTTCCGTCTCCACTTCGCCTCGGGTTTCGACCCAGGGTCCCTCCCGAGGTCATGCTTCTCCTTCCCTCTAATACGAGGTGTCGAGGTTGCTCTTCTATTGTTTTATGTAAGCGTAAACATATATTGTACGAACGTATTTCTACTAAACTAGCACTCACACGTACGCATGTATTTTTAAGTGTTTTAGATGTGAATGTTTGCGTGAGTAATATGTGCGGTGGTGTGTGTACATACTGACACTCGTGTGAGCGTGAGATAACTAAGTGAGAGAATAAAGGAGAGGAAGAGTGGTGAAATTGGGGAAAAGAATTTGATAGAAATGGTAATGGGAGATGTGGGAGGCATGAGAAAATGTGAAGGAGAAGGGAAATGGAACAGATAGTGGGCAAACGATAAGGGCTTTGATGAGGGAAAAATTAGGGTTTAGAAAAGGGAGTATTAGAGGAAAAGAGGCAAGGATGCAGGTAAAGGAGAAGGGATAAAGGGTACCGTGAGGTCAGGGGGCAAGGATGAGGGGGCGATGGTTGAGGGGGCGAAGACGAAGGGATGTATTTGAAACCGTGGTAGATGCAACGCTCCTTGCGGGAAGTGACGTAAATAGTCGAAATGGGGAAAATGAGTGTCGAAAATAAAAGTTAGGGAAGGAAAGAATGCTTCAAAAGGATTAGTGTGTGAGTTAAGAGAGGCAGAGTGGCTGCGGTGGTGTCGTTGGTGCTGCAAGGAAAAGGGGTGAAAAAGGTGTGAACGGAGGCGGTGGAATGACGTGGGTTGGGGGAGAGGGAAATGGAGGGAGAGGAAATTGGGAGGGAAAGGAGCGAAGTTGAGTCCGCGGGAAAGGGGGAAGTGAACGGTAAAGGAAAAGGGAGTAAGCGTCGGTGAGGACTTGATTGTGAGGAGTGGGTGGTTGACGGAAGAGGGACAAGGAAACCGAAAGCAAGGGATCAAGAGAAAATGTTCGAAAATGAAGGTAAAAATTGATTTTTGAGTGAAGATATGGTTTCTTTCATGGACAAATACAGTGTATCAGAAATTTAGCCAAGGTTTTCGAAAACCAGCGCACAGTTTGGAACAGGAGGAACACATCATTAAAAGACATATATGTCTATAAGTAAGCTAACACAAATCTTTCTTTTAAAATGTCTCCTTATGAAATGACGAAACCCTTGCATAAGCGAAAACGTTTTTGACTTGCAGGTCGCAAGTCACGTTGAAAATCATACTTTTTTGTTTTTTCTAATCTCAGCATGAGGGAATTCCATGTTTCACGCATGACAATAAGCAAGTTTTATCGAGTAAATCAGGCAATTCGTTTCTACGAATTAAAGCTATATTTCAATATGAATTAATAGATCTGAATAACAAAACAGAATGAAATATTTGCGTGGAAAACGTCTTTCGTCTTTGGAAAAACCCACTGCGGGGAAGTACGGTAAGACGAACGTAAGGAATGAAACGCCTACCAAAATGGGAACGGAAGAGAAGAAAAGAAGTAGAGGAAGGAAAAGGACTCAACCAAGGTTGGTGGTGAGGATAACTTTTGCACTTTCACGCCTCAGAAGAAAAGGAAGAAGGAAGGGCTAGAGAGATACTCAAAGAAAAACAAGAAGAGAAAGGGCAAGAGGTCGTTTAATGGAATATGGAGCAGGAAGATAGGCAGGACGGAGTGAATGAAGTAACGAGAGCGGTTAGAAGTGAAATGAGGAAGTCGGGGGAGACGGGAGTCACGAGGGAAAGGGGAGAGAGACAGTTGAGAAGGCGAGGAAGATTGGATTGGGAGGCGTCTAGCAGGTAGGTACATACATGCGACGGCCGACATTGACGCTCGTAAGGGAATTACTCTTTCTTCTAGCTCGCGAGTCTATGCATTCTCTCTCGCTGTTATTTTCTTACTCATCGGCTCTTCTTATCTTAATAAGTCTCGCTGGTGAATTGATGCATGCGCGTGAATACGGGAAGCGGTAATTACGGTTCGAGTAAGTCATTACAGATCGTGCGAACGTTGAAGTCTCCTATTCACGTCTAGGAGACGCACACTTATCTCTTCTATTTCTTATGTCAGCGTCGAATTTCATATGCGTGAAGTATTTCCATATAAAATGCATTTGCACGTGCCGGTAATCTTTCGGATCGACGACCTTCGCGCGGGACTTAAATTGTTTTTTAACTGCAGCAATAAAATATTTTCGCTTTAACAACTACCGGGTCAACCTGTAAATCTATTAAAACATTTAAAGATGTTTTAAATAAGGCGATGCTCGTGTTATTAAGTAATCAATGCATAAAAATTCGTAGCGTTAATGTCACTCGTCGTCTAATTAAAACTCTCGGGGGAATCGAACGGCAACTTCTGGGAAATTGAGAAAATTGCGAAACGGAGGGAGAGCCGATGGCGGAAATAAAAAATGAATCGGCTCTGGACGAGTCATCTTACATCTTGCCCTAAAAGCTTTTTTTTTTAATTTTTGAAAAAAATAATGACGTCCACACGAGCATGGCCCGTTCTTCCGTCAGCTGCGAATATTCGACGGACTCGTTCGCTTCCGTATTGAGCGATCGGATCATTTTAGGCACGGGACTCGTTCGGAGGGAAGATCCGCCTAATAAAAGAACAGCGCGCAATAAACGCACGAGCGGCAGTTTAGGCTTGTAACTCTCGAAAAGAGGCTTAAATTGCCGCAGATTCGGGATTTTATACCATCATCAGCGGGGAAGAGGAATTAAAAAAAACAAGTGCCGTACAAAGGGCGAAGGGAGGGACTTGATTGAGGGAGGCAGGGAGGAAGAGTAGGAAAAGAGGAACAGAAAAAGAGAAGGGGTAAGTAAGAAAGAAGGGGAAGTTGGAAGAGGGGATTTGGAGGAGGGGGGAAAGGGAGGGGGATAGGGGAGGAGGGAAAGGCAGGGTGGAAAGGGAGAGGGGAAAGGGAGGGGGAAAGGGAGGGGGAAAGGGAGGGGGGAGGGGGAAAGGGAGGTGGGGAGAATAGGCGCTCGAAAGAGAGCTACGGCGGAGTGTTTCTCAAAAGGCGTCGAATGTCGAGCACTTTTTGGGTTCGGCTTCCTTTGAAGAAAAAGGCGGTTTAGGAAAGGATATGCGAAGAGTGAGAGGGTTGAGGTTTTAGATGAGAGAGAGGAGGAAGGGGAAAGAGGAGAGGAGTTAAAACGGCTGCATTAAAAGGGAAATAACCAAGTGAATCACGGCACACGGAGGAAAGGGCGTGATAGAGGGAAGCAGGTCGTCGACAAGCGATCTATTAAAAATTCTAGGATGGAAGATTTATTGCATAAATTATGGAATATTTGTATAAATGGATCGTTTTTTTTGCTACAGTGTGGCTTTTTTTGTGGGAGGAACGTAGATTTTTATGGATGTGATACGTTGATTGATAAAGGCCTCGGAGGAAGAAAAAAACCGTTAACGATGACGGTGAGAGTGGCTGGGTAAATATATAAGGCATCCCTTAATTCCTTAGTGAACTCGTTAAAATATAGCAATGTAGCTCTCATTAAGGCATTTTTATTTTAAAAGAAAAAACACCTAGGTGATCATAAAACGTCCTTTTGACAAATTATTGGTGATTTTAACGAAATTTCTTACGCTTTGGCATTTATAAAAATAATACTCTACTACTTAAAATACTTATTTGCACTTGAAAAATTGAGAGGAGGAAGTGAATGAATTTGATGGCATAAATCTTACGATTGTATTTATGCCGTTAAGGGTGCTTAACAACGTTTAGCAGCATATTTTCTATTCATTAAAACACTATCCAATGCCTGATATCGGCTATTTCTATATAATTAAAATGAATGATCGACCATAATATTAAGTAAATTCATTAATCAGACAAGCTTTAAGATTAACTCCGTAGTTCAAATTTGAAAAAAAAACTCTATGACGTCTATATAAGATACATATATCCATATTTTCTGGAAGGATTGATATTTGCGTGTTGAAGAGATCCCTTCTACGTCGTGAGGGCCGAATGGCGGTGTGGTGGCTAAACCTGACCGGAAGCGATTACGCCGATGGCAAACAAGCGAATAACGGTCGCTGCAATTCACTCCCTCTTTCTTGTAGGCCAAGAGAGAGAGAGAGAGAGAGAACAGGGAGAAGTTTCCTCACGACACAAACTATCACCTGCTTACCCAATAACAGCAACGACTACAACATAATTTCGGTTATTTTATTCGAATTATGGAATTATTTAATTTTAAATGTTTCAATTTTTTGCACAGCGGTATAACCAAGCTTTAGTCGTGACGCATAATTTCCCAGAAAATAAACTGATGTGTCCAACACATGACTTTCTCCATACGTAAGTTGTCAGCCAAAATCAAATAAATACGGCGATAGGAACGGTTCGACTTACACGTTTCAGCGCTAGCGATTCAATTGTTTTGTAAATTCACTTTTACCGTCACTACCACGCGCGCGAGATGCCCACTAAAAGTCAATTTTGAAGAAAATTGAATATCTCTTGAAATATTCCTTATATGAAAATTTATTTCAAACAAGAGTTGTAGAAAGAAATATCTACAATTTATATATATATATATATATGTGTGTGTGTGTGTGTGTTAACAAAAGTTCAGTTTTAGGCGAAATATTTAAGAAAAACGAAAATTTGTCCGGGGTAAACCGCTATTTCCTGCTGACCGGTTGTTATCAAAATCTTTTCAAATCTTAAGAATATATATATATATAATCACAAATATAGAATTTCATGCTGACCTGATGAATAGTTTTTAAAATCTGTCATACACATACGGACATACACACGGACATCATCGATAAAACGGTTAAAACGTGTTCAGGGAACCTCAAAATGTGTATTTCCGCTGAAATCTCGAATTCGAATTTTTTCATAAAAACAATACTTTCTCTATATTACGTATATGGAGAAAGTAAAAATAAACAAAATCACTCAATTAGACGTATTCAATAGAAAGTCTGCAAAAAATACCAATTTACTTTTCCTATGAATAATTGGCAAATAATTAGTAGAATCATTACGAAAAATGTAATTCGAGTGTTTTCTGAAAAATAATATTGCTTAATAATGCTTCAAACGTCGATTGAAAATACAAGAAAATATCAAGCGTGAGTGAATATTATTACGTGCATTGAAAATGCAAATGAAGCGTTCTCAATAAAAAGTCGGAAGAATTTAACATTTTTCCAATGAGTCAAATAAATTTTAGTATTTTATCAATTCATTTCATATCAGAGATCTAGAAATAAAAAATAGATAAGCTTGAAGGTGTATGGTTTATAACTGTAGTGATGGAATTTTAATAATGGAGTAAAAACGTTCCAACACAAATAGGTTTCCATAATTGAGGAAGTGAACAATTCTTTGGGAAAATTTTTTTCCTTGGAAATGACTAAGAGCGCGTTGTCCCTGCTCACTTTCAGAAGGCCACGCGCAAATTATGGACAATCACGAGGACGAAAAAAGCGCAAGAAAAACATTATTTTAGGTCGACCTAAAGATATATACTATTTCTCACCTTACCATGTATCGCGCAGATTAGATTACCGAAAGAGAGATTCTGCCTACGTGTGCAATTTTAACATTTGCCTCGTGAGTCTTTTCATTATTATGTTTTGCATGACTTAAAGCCTCCAACCAGGAAGTACTGAATAAATCTGAATCTAATAATATTATATATTAATTGCAAATAGTAGATGGGCCGCGGTATAACCCTTAAAATGATTTTTACTCTTCAAAGTGTTTCTAAACTCAAGGAAATTACTAAAAATGTCATCGATATATTGGTAATAGACTATTATTTAACGTGAAGATTTTTCGACTGTGAATGCTTTTGGAATGAAGGGGATGCTATGCATTTTTCTCGTGTAATCTGAAATAGCGAGGGAATCGTAGGGAGGATTTTCTTCTGGTGATCAAGAAAACCTCTCAAAGCGCAACAACGCTTGGCTACACTTGTTGCGACAGCAACTGCATCTTTCGGATGCAACGAACCTCCAGAGTCATCTACGTCGCAATAAAATGTTTCCCGAGCTGGATAATATTTATGAGAGTTGTCACGACACCTGTTACGGACGTGGAGAATGGCAGACAGACAGACGGACAGATATATTGCGCCAGATCTCTCCAACTGCATTCGGTGATCTCTTAGGGAAAGGGAAGAGCTGGAGGAGGAGGGAGATAGGAGAGAAATGGAGAGTGGAAGGAGAGGGAAAGGGAGGGAGGAGAGTGAGAGAGGGGGGTGGGGGGGGGGAGGAGAGAAGTAGGGACGGGGCGTCATTAAAAAGACCACGCTTCGTCGAAAAGGTTAACTCTTCGCGGAATTTGAAAAATTCGAAGACAAGAGCTCTTTTACTTGGAGAGCGATCATTTTCAGAAGTCTTTTTTAACTGCCAAATGGATCTCTCTCTCTCTCTCTTTCACGTACTCTCAATTGCGGGGAAAATAAAAGATTCTCGATGCAAGGACGACAACCAATGAATGCTTTTCAACGATTTGGGACGAAGGGGGAAAGAGAGATTTCATTTCATTCTCTCTCTATGTCTCGTTCTCTGTGACTTTCCCTCTCACACTTTCTTTCTGCCACTCTTCCCCTTGGCTCTCTCCTATCTCTTCCTCAAAAAAGAACACAAACATCCCGAGGCCACCCCTTCCTCTCCCTCCCTTCTGCCCTTCCTCCTCTATCCATTTCCCCCCCCCCCTCCGTCATTCCCATCCCCTCCCCCCACTCTTACCCTCTCCTCCTTCTTCCCTCCTCCTCCCCCTTTCCATTCCGTTCAATCTTCCGCTGTATGCCCTTCGTCGCGTCCGAAAATTTAAATCTCGGCGGAATCTGCTAAAAAAAATAAGAGAAGCCCAGACTGCGGCTTTTGCGATCTTTTTTCTCTATTCTTACACTCCCAGAAACAAGATACGTATATGTATGTGTGTATATATGTATACATATATGTATACATATAATATATTGGATGTATCTAGTCATCGAGTATGCGAGAGACGAGATGATATTTATTTTGCTGAAAGAAGCTCTCTTGGTAACATATATTATTACGGACAATTGTACAAGGGTAGCGCTATCCGTAACCAATTACAGTGACTCGTAATTGGTCTCCGCGCATTTGATTTATGTCTTTTGAGAGCAGCAACGAGCTACCTGCTCTCAGAAGCGCGTTTGTTGATCTGTTAAGTCTTTTTAGCTCATCCGAGGACCGTGGCCCATTACATGCCAAGCAATTATATAGCATTTGGTCCAAGGGAAAAATTCAAGAGTAGAAAGAAGGTTACCATGAAACTCAAGGGTAAGAAAGTTAAGGATTCCAATTTCGTGTCACTGCAGGCTTATTGAAATACTGCTCTAAATGCTGTGAATGGTTAATTTTTAATTTTATAATGATGAAAAGCATCAGTATCTGAGATTGTAATGATAGTGTTTTATAAAAATATATAGTTTCAAGTAATCATTTTTCTTGCACACGTAAAAATATACAAAATTTTCCTAACGCCCTTGAAAAATCTGAAGAATATGTTAAAAAAATCAAGAGTATCTTAGGCTACACCATGAATTAATATATGTGGAAGAAATAGAGTCGGATTTCCAGACTTTGCATGCATATCCGAATACACAATGTTATATTTGCCTTCGATTATGAATATTAATGCTCCAGTTATAATTTATTCATTACCTTTACAAAGAAATGATTTAGAGCAATGGTGCGCAACATGCGACCCACGGGCCACGAGTGGCCCACGGCTCTCTCTAAGGTGGCCCCGCGGACCCTTTCGATCTTGAGGAAGTAACGGGATTCGAACTGCCCCAGCTTCTATCCTCGGTTTGCAACGTCAGTATTATACTGATTTAGCCACGGAGGCCACTAGCGGCTGTACTGGACATTGTCAATTTAAGTTACGGGAGTGAAAATGAATCATTAATAGCTAGACCGCTTTTCTTTTTATTTGTTCCCTGAATAACTTTTAGGTTAATTTTAACCACAATGATGGATCTCTTTCTCAATTTAAAATTACTAATTACTAATTCAATGCTGGCCAATTGTACGCCACAAAAGAGTTCGACAATTTAATTTAAAAGTCTGCGTAATAATTTTTGTTTATATTACTGCTATAAATTTTGCTTCTGTCATAGATAAAAGATCAGTTCTTGCTTTAGTGAGCTAAGGTTTTGTCGTTTTAAAATTACGAATTTTTCATTTAAGAAGACAAGCTAGATATTTAGTTACTTTGGTGATGATTTTGAAATTGCAATTTTGAATTCAGAATCTAAATTATGCTCATCTATGCTTGAAGCATCGTATGAAATGGTGTTTTTGATAGCTAAGAAAAAGAAGCGTTTTTCAGCCGGTGAAGAATTTATCAAACCCTGCTTGGAAATCGTCGCTAGACGGCTGAGTGAGATATTTAACATTAGCTTTGATAAATATATAGAAAAATCAATACACTTAATAATAGCTTTGAATCCCACTTTAACGAATTTTTAGGAGAAGAAAACAATATTACTCTCTTTACAAATACATTTATAATAACAGATAAAAATTAATGGTATGGGTAGTGATATTCAAAACAGAAGTAACTGATTTAAAATCCAACGCTGTGCTAAAAAACAAATTTGATGACTTTCTGCCCTCTCAACTGGAAGTGAAATGACTGGATTCTGGGAAATCATGCATTGCGAAAGCTTTCCAAAGCTAAGGCAATATATTTATCGGTTTGCCAGCACGTACGTTTGTGAACAGACATTTTCGGCAATGAAAGTAATCAAGAATAAGCTAAGGACAATCTTCAGAACCTTCTTCTTGCAACGACCAACTTGAACTCGGACATCGATAGTCAAAAAACAATGCCAAAATTAAAACCATTAAGGTAAGAAAATGTTTAAATATTATAATTATTATTACATTTCAGCATGTAAGATATAGTTAGATATCATTTCACTAGTATTTTTAAATGTTGATTATATTAACAAAGAAGTGGAAAAGATATTGGTAATATAGTAAAAGCAGTTAATATATCTACATATTAATATTATGTTCTTATCAAATTAAGTGGCACTTCGCGAATTTATCGTGCCTGAGTGGCCCGCAAGTAAAAAAAAGGTTGCGCACCACTGCAGTGCACTGGTTTATATGAAATTTCTAAGAATAACGTTGGTGTTTATCATGTTTCATAGTACGAACGACGCCAACAATGAGGCGTGGGCAAGGAATCAACACCTGTCGAATGACGAATGTTTTATCCGAAGCGTTTAATTATTTGAATCAATATAAATATAAGCGTTGCGTAAATTTTTTTTCGACCTTGGTACGAAGCCATATGGAAACTGACCTCCGCTGTCACTACTGCCACAATGAAAATGGCTCGTGCGTGTAATTCGTAGGAAAAAACTCTGGCGAATGTTCCGAAGAAAGTATTGCTTATTTGTATTTACATTCTCTTCTCAGAAGAGTCTTGTTAGAGTCAAAGTTCGCGTGATTATCAATGATTGATGAACTATGGGAAGGTAATTCAAGACTTTACTTAGTAGCGTTATTTTAAAATTTCTCTCGTGTTTGTACGCAGTGATGATAGCTTAACGAATAGAAGACAACAAAGACAGACCGTAAATAAAAGTTGTTTTATGTGACTTTCCGTAAGATTTTTCTAGGCACGATGTGTTAAAAAAATTTGTTCTTGTTATAACTTTGGCTGTCCGCTGTTCAATGGCGTGCTTTCAATTCGACCTTTTGTTTTTATTGTTTTTTCCAAATTCCTTTTATGATGGACAGTTCACGAAAAAGACACTGCTTTAAATTGCTTTAAAAGTTGTAAATGTTTCTCTCTAATTTGGATTTTAACTCCAGATACTATGATTATTATCAAATATCTATTTAGGTTATTAGTTCATGAGATTTAAGACAGGTAAGGAGAGCTTATTTTTCATAAACTTCGTGAAAATTCCGTCTCCAATACTAAAGGATTCATTTCCACGCTTAATAAAGTCTAAGCCATCTGATAGACCTCCTGATAGGTGGGCTTATTTTTTCAGGAATCACAAAAATCAAATCATACAATGACGTTTAGAAACAAAAGAATAAATGTTTGCGAGAAATATTTAATCTTTATCATCGTAAATGTGCCGCCATATCTTCATCTTTCAAAGAGAATTACAGTCTTAAACAATGCAAATACTACTTTGGGCTAAACACAACGACTTATGAAATGTTTGAAACTGAAGCTGTAATTATTAATGACTATAATGACACCATAATTCTTTTACATATTACTCCTTGGAGAATGTTATAGCATTCTATTGATCTTAACTCGCATTGGGTGATTAAACAACGACTGCATACTAATACGTATATTCTTGAACTCTAACAACTTCCCCATAAAAATACTCGTTAGTTTTTAATGAATGAATAATGCAAATCAGAAATCTATGGTAAGCTTCAAAGATTGCTTATTGCAAAATATAATTTCACGCGCTATTATCAAACCATTGGGTATTTCCAGCGTTAGATTATGATTTTATAGGCGGGGGTTGATATTTACATCCTACGCAAACAATTAACACCAATGGAAATCATGTAATCGAAATAAATCGCGTCAATCAAATCAAATGAGATGACACAAACGAAGCAAATTCATAAAAAATTCTGCAATGAATAACAATGTCTCCTTATTCAAGGTTTATTCTTATCACATGAAATCAGAGCATTGACTACGCTGACCTTTACCTGTCAGTCTCAACGAAGGATTTGATAAAACTTACGAACAAAGTAGTTTCCAAAATATTATCATGCCGGTTATCGTTTCTCATGAGTTTAGGTACACCGAATTTGGTGAGATCAATGCTAAATTTAAAAAATAAATGAAACCCATGTATTAAATGGTCCTCAAGAACAGTCAAAGTCAGTCAGTATAATATTTGATATGATAAAAATTGAAAGATTCTCTCCTTTGAGAAATCAGGTCTCACGGACGGGTGAATATGACAAGTAAAATTTGAGATATTCCAGCACATTTTGCGCTTAAATAGCGGCGGTCAGAGTAAAAAAACATCTAAATATCGTTTTTAAAATGAAGAGAGAAATACCAAAACCAAATTTTCACGGATATCGAGTAAATTGGCAAGAAAAAGCAAAAATATTTTCAATACTCTAAGAAAATAACCATTCGTTAAATTAATTGATCTTACTGGCCACATAGCAACAAACTAAAATTCAGAAAATATTAGATAAGAGCGCAATTAAAACTAAATAAATAAAACAAGGCAGAAGTCGAAGAAAGCCAAATTTTGCGTGGACGACAAGCGTAATAACAAATAAAATTTTATTCGCTCAAATTCCTATTGAAAAATTACATTTTTTTCTCTAAATGCTTTTCTGTCAATTATTTCTCAAATGGCATATGCGCAAATATCCAAACATACGTATATGTTAAAAAAAATGAATCCGTTATATTCTAGTCTTGTTTTTCCTGCTCAATCATCCAATTAAACAAAAATTACATATTTTGTACTGGTAATTATAACCGCTGAATTTATTGGCTCCGTGATATAGAGTTCATCATTTAAACCGGAATTATTAGACACTATTTAAAAACAATTTATCATCACAAACAATTATCAATTGGTAATGGTTACGATACCGTTGATTGGAAGCAATTAAAAAATAAGTTTCACGATTTCGCCACGGTTTGAGCTAAGAAATTATAGTAAAATTTATAATTGTGAAAGTAGAGTTTCCCTATCTATTAGGAAGCACGGAAATAAACGCGCGGAGAAAAATGAGATGCAGGATACGGCCGTTGACGTAAGAGAAATATTCCTCTTGGACGTTATTCAAACACGTCTGTGCGTGCTCGCGCGTATTACCTTTTGAGTTTACAACAGGCAAAACTCGACTTGGGACGCAAAGCGAAATTATTGCACGATCTCGGAGACTCCGCTAATTAAATTAACATCAAAATGGCTGCTATGTGAAAAAAAATCGCTGGCGCAATTATACCGAGCAATCTTTTCTACCTCGGTCGATCTATCTTCCCATTCCGATTCCCCTTTCCTCTCCCCAACCCTTCCCTTATACCTTTACACTACACCAATCTGGAGAGAGAGAGAGAGAGAGAGAGAAAGGCCTCCGAGGGCCCTTTTAAAAAAGCTGAGAGATCGGGAAGATGAGCCCCTCCCACTCCAACCGACCTCACCTCTCTCTCTATCACCTCTCTTTCTCTCTCTCTCTATATATCTCCTCCCTCCCCTCTTTTCCCCCTTCACTCCTACCATCCCGCCCGCTGTGGCCTCGCCCCACGGAAGGCCCATCAATCAGGAGTCCATCTCTTCACGTCCAGAAGATGCGCCGCCAGCTAGCAGGCAGATGTCGGAGGGAAGGGAAGAGAGAGAGAGAGGGAGGGAGAGAGAAGGGGAAAGCAGGAAAAGAGAGAGAAAGAGAGAAGGATATATCCTCCATCGCCACTACGCCCTCTCTCTAAAACATCCCCTCTCCTTCCCCTACCCTCCCCCTCGCCCCCCCTCCCTCCCTCCACGCCCACGTCACCTCCCCTACTCTCCTCCCGTTTCCCAAACCCCTTTTCTTAACCACCACCCGGTTGCTCTCTCTCTGCCTCCCCATCGCTTCCCCATCTCTTTCTTCTCCACTCCTACCGTAAGAGAAACCCTCCCCCTCTCCCCCCCTCCCTCTCTCTCTCTCTCTCTCTCTCTCTCTCTCCCTCGCCACTCCCCGAACCATCTCCCCAACCGGTTTCCGATCAGACATGCGTCCTTCTCCACCTCCCACATCAAGCACCTGTGCTCTCTCCGTCTCATTACTCGGCCGATCTGCGGGGAATCTAAGAGAGGAGGAGGAGAAGGAGGAGGTTGCCTCCCACCACCTTCCTACTGCTCCCTGCTCCACCTCCACCCACCCCCCTTCTTCCCGCCTCACCCCTTCCTCTCTTTCTCCCTCTCTCTCTCTCTCTCTTTATATCTCTCTTCGCTGCCCATTCTCCCACGCACCTTCTCCCTCCTCGCGTCTCTCTCCCCCTCTCTCTCTCCCTTTCTCCCGCTTCGAGATACAATCTCCGCCCGAGGGGCAATGCCGCGCCTTCGATGCCTCCACTCTTTCTGCTCCTGCTGGTGCCTCCGGTAGATTTCTCTCTCTCTCTGACCGCCCCTCTTTTGCTTATACCCCACCTCTTCTCCTTCCTCAGATCTCTCTCTCTCTTTTTCCTCCCTCGGGCGTCTCTCTCTCTCTCTCTCGCACTCCACTACCTTGATAGCCCCCTTTCTGCCTCCTCAACCCATTCCCTCTCTGTCGCTCTACTCTCCACGTTCCATCGCCGTGGGGAAATTGCCACCGTTCCACACTCGGCGACTCCATCTCTCTCTATTTCTCTCTCCTTCCCTCCCTATATATATATATATATATATATATATATATATATATATATATATATATATATATATATATATATATATATATATATCTCCTCTCTCAATCTCTCGCTTTTTCTCACCGCACCACACACCTTTATTTCTTTCTTTCCGTCTGTATCCTCTTTCTCTTCTTCTATCAACTTCTGTTTTTCAGGTGTCTTCTAACTTTCAAGTCTAATTGTAAGACTTCTTTCTTTGCATGCCTTCTCTTGCTGCGATTCCCTTACTTCGTTTCCTTCTTTTTTCTTTTATTCATATTTTCACCAATTATGCCTCCCTCACGCACCGTCTTGTCTAATTCGTCGACATCCACCGATTATCCTAATTTTACTCTCATGTTTCCTTACATTATTTGCTTTCTCCCTCTTCTTCTCACCCATTTTCCTATTCCCTTCCATTTCCTCTCCTTTATTTCCCTACCCACTCCTAACCTCTCCTTTTCCCTCCTATAAATATACCTCCTCACCTCTCTTTCATTTCTGAAATCTCCTGGCCACTCTCTCCACTTTTGACCGCTAGAGGGACTCTGATACCTTCGTGACGTTTCTGACCGTCATATTCATTGCCCTCGGAAAAAACACGTCTTGAGCCAAGTAAGTTTTTTCACCGAATGTTGACGGAATAAGGATGACGTCATAAAATTTCCGATCGAAAGGGAATCTGCAAGATAAGCATGCAAGAGTGTTAGTGATTATTGTCCTCATATAAAATGAGTGCGTTCATGTAATTTCTCTCGAAAGATGGCTTGCATAATTTAAGCGTCGATTTCGATACGTTTAAGGAAATTGCTTCCAATGTTTAGTTTTTATCTCATTATTTTATTAGATACTTAAAGTCAGTCTAATACCTTAAGACAGTGTTTTTTATGTTAATGAGAAAGTTAGCTCAAGAAGCCATTTCCCACAGTAGAAACGTGTTAATTCCTACACTTTAAGGAAGATCGAACTTTTTCACTGTTTATCTAATACCTACATTTCTTAGCTAAAGCAGTATTTGAGTTAATTTGTGATCAAGTAAGAGTATTAGCAGCTTTCTTTTGCCTAAATAACGAAGAAATCATTCAAACTTCAATATTTGCATACGATAGTGTGAATATTACAATTCTATGGATTTTTGTCTTCATATATCAGTTTATGTTTATACAATCAAACAATTACGCAGTTAAATTATTTTATTTAGGATGTGGAGATTCGAAAAGTTCTAATCAATCTAGAAGAAGATCGTGTGATTATTAATTTATCAAGCGAAAGTCTTCATATATCATACCTTGCAGAAATGCATTAGGTAACAATTCAATTGCCAATCCAAAAAAATCTCACATCGAACGCGTGGTGTGAGACGTGTTCGTCCCTTTTTTGTCACTCGCCATTCATTCACAATTAAGGAGGTGGTCCTCTTCCTTTTTAAGACGCTGCCTTCGCCTTCTCGAAGTAGATCGATGTGTTTCACAAACATGGGGTCCCCTGCACGTTATAATAATAAGCGATGCGAGCCATACCGCGGCGTCTCCTTCGGAGCGATATTCAGGGTCGCAATCCTCGTCCGCCACATTTAGTGCCCTTAGGCAAGAATAAATTTTTGCACGCAAAAGCTCGGCCTCCTCCATTTAATCGGAGGATACATATCGAAGCGACTCAGTCTCCTGCCTGGGAAAGTTATCTCTTTCGCCTCATATCATGTTTGGCGTAGTGCCCTACAATTATTTGGTAAAAGGATGCGGAGCGACTTTTTCATCCTTCGAAGAAGAGATGGATAGAAGTTTACAGAGCTAGGTACAAATTTCAAACCTTATTACAGGTTATTTTGCCGCATCAAAAAACTTTTAAGTATTTCACTTATTACAAGAAAATTATTAGAAACAAAATGATTAGATACGTAGTAAAATATGTAAACCGCATAAATAAATATTTATTTCAGCCTCCAGGGATTTGAAGTTAGCGAATTGCGTTGGATCGAAATCTTCTAAAGAGTTGTTGTTTTTATTATGGGCGTTTTTCAGTATCGACTGACAGAAGCTCTCAATAAAGCTACTTTTGCTGAGTTTCTGAAAAATAAATGAACGAATCTGTTATGCGAATCCTTTTATAATAAAAATAAACCAGTGCAGGGGTGGATTGGGAGCAAAAGTCGGCCAGGGCAAATACTAGGATATCGGCCCACTTCACAACTAAAATAATGTTGCGGCCCCCTAGGAGGCCGTGGCCCATAGTTGGAGAAACACTACTTTAGAATATGGAAAAGCAACAGCTCCCGGCCGAGGCAGCAACCACTCTATTTATTTTTTAAATTTTCAACAAAATAGAATTTTCCGTATTATATTAATCGTAATGAAAGGTCAAATGTAAGAAAAAACAGCGATATATTATTGATAAATTGGGAAAACTCAAACGAAAAATGAAATGCAATTAAAAATTTGTATTTTTTCAGAGGTATAACGGTTCCAATTTTAATAACCGATATATCCTCCACAAATCATGTTGCTCGTAGGGAAGCTATCACAGGAAATAATAAACGCCCGATTCTTTTAATGTGCTATGGATTGTGCACCTTAAAAGCTCGGTTGGACACTGAAGTTTCGCGTAAACGGGAAGCTTCAAATTCGCTTACAGAAAAATCTGTATTACATAAAACTTGATAATTATCGTCAGATAAACTTACACTTACTTGGCGTTAATGACATTCAACAGTAGTTACGACCAGATTACTGAAGTTCGGAGGCGATATTCAATTGTTTTTCTCCACGTCTATGCACTAAGATGAATGATTAACGAACTTAATTTTTTTATTTTAACGTTAATGTTATATGATGATTGTAAGGTAAACGTGGAGTGACAATTGCAAAATCAAGTTTTACGGCAATAATAAGCTCACAGACAATACGAGTAATGTTAGAGTTAATGCTTAGAGAATAGGAACCGACCTTCTGCTATGGGACATAGAATTAATGGTCTTTCTTCGCCCGCCATTAATTTGTTACCGGTATCCAGCGTAGCAAGGCATTTGAGACACGTGTTTTCAAATACGACCACGTCTAAGGGGGCGACAGCAACCAACAATTAAGATCCTTTTCGCAAGGCGTACAAGAAACGCGGGGAATTTATGAACGCAAGTCCGTTCGGAATCCATAGAGCGACGCGTTGCTCTCTCTACGATCGAGAGATGAAGAACAGCAAGAAGAGTTACAGCCAACGCCTCTAGCACTACCCCTCCCCTCTTTCTCCCTCCCTTCCATTCTTCCTCCCTCCTCTCTCTATCTCACTCCCACTTCCTCTCTCCTTCATCCTCCCATTACCCGGAGTTTGCGTCTCTTACACTATTCTTAACACCGAGGCCAGCGACTTTTTGCATATTCGTTGCCAAGCGCAAGAGCGATAAAATAATAATCGAACATTATCGGAAGGGATTATTTTGTTTTTTTAAAGGATATGCTTCTGTTCGATGCGTTTTTCGGGGAATCCATATATCTCGCGACGCCTCGTTAGTTTAAAAAAATAAATAAATTTGGGAAATTAAAAAAAAATTATTCGCGGAATAAAACGAGATCCGTGTAAGCACTTTGGACACGGAAAGCTTGGGCGTTTTAACGTCCGCGAATATTTCCTCGTCCCGATTCGAATTCGGTTGTCCCTATTAAACAGGAAGGAGTCTAATTGCTACGTCATCGTTACTTTAGCATCGATGCACCCTTAATTAACCTCTCTCTCTCTCTATCTTCTTGCACCCAGATACCTGGGGAGCTCCGGATGGTAGGAAAAAAACGACGTAAAATATACACGTGGTGAGCGAACAAAAAAAAATGCTCGGCAATATCCTTTTTACGCGCGGGCGCACTTAAAATAACGGAGATTTCAATAAATTTCGCGTTTTACGTAAAAAGGCAAGAACCTTTTGCCAATTAAAATAACTTTCGCGGCTTCTATCTCCTAGCTCGCTCTATCTGCGACAATAAAACCTACAAAGAGAAAAACTTTTTCGAAATGATATTTTATATTGCGACGCTCCAAAGGAGATGCGTTCCCACCTCTTCACTCCCCTTCCCACATCGCTCCACTCTTCCTCCCTTCGGAATGCCAATGAAATTCTCATCCATGGCAACTGGTTCGCTGTTAAGATGGCGGCGGTGATTGCGAAAGGGGGATGGAAGGGGGAGGGAAAATGGACGCTATCTGCACCCATCTCGAAGCCGACGACGTAGAATCCCCAATATGATGGAAAAGAGAATCTCTTTTTACACGCGAATCATAACTAAAACATCGCATCCGCCTTTTTCTCTCTTCTTCTCGATTTCGTATGGATGAAGTTATGCAGATCTCGAAAGATGTCTAGCATGAAAAAATCGCGAATCGATATTCGTGGCAAGCGAATCGCGAGATCATCATAGAAACAAATGAATTCATATCTTATCCGATCGTGCATGCGGGGATACTAGTACCTATTGCCAAAAGAATCACTTTATATCATTCGTAAAAGCGTTGTTTATGAAAGGATCGCACCTTTGATCACAGTTTTTATGAATGCTTCGCGGTACCGCGCAATTTTAAACGACAAGCCGATGATGGAAAAGATCGACGCCGTGCGATTCGTAATGGCGACGAGAGTCAAGGTGCTCGTCTCGACTCCATACAAAATTACGTCGAGAGGTAATCATGCGCGCATTATTTCCGCGTGAAATAAAAAACAATTGGGGTTTCGTTTTATTTCCCATTTCCTCTGCCGATGCGCTCGTGCATGAATGTATAAAACGATTGTAACGGCCTTTAATTTAAAACGATCCAGTCATTTATTTCTCCGTTTAATTCACGGCCCGTCCGTCGGATTTTTTTCAATCTCCCCCAAACGGGTAAGTGATCGGTTTTTATTTTACGCCCGCGAGTAAACAAGACCGTAACGTAAAGCCCCGTCGACCATTAAGCGCATCCTTTACGCTCCGACAGATCCTTTTTATGGGATATTAGGGTTAACTAAGCCAGTCCCAAGTTTTGTTTATCAAACGCATCCTCATTAATCGCATCGTTCCCTGAAGGATTTACGGACGCGCGCCGCGGCGGTTTACGAGCGAGTCACGCTCTCGAGACCGCATCCAAGAAATAAAAGACGTCAGTGCGATGTTAGCTGACCGGACAGTTATGTCGTGTCAGATTAGACGCAGGTGAGCTGCCTTAAAGTGGTCATAAACGGTTGACAAAGAGAGCGAAAAATGAAGAGAGGGATGGAATACTTAAACAGCTTTCAAATGCACGTAAGGGAGACAGATCGGTCGTCGAAAGCGTTGAATTAGGATAAGGGCAACACTGGACACTATGCAATCAGAATTCGCGAAGACATATCATACAACGATTCCGTGTTCAATAGAAAATAGTAAAATTCAAATTTTTTAAAGAATACTTAGCGAGACGATGCTTTATCGTTGCATAACGGCCGAAGCTACATTTCGGTCAACGAGCCAAGATAACAAGAAATGGAAATATTTTGCGATTGCGAGAATGAAAAAATATTGAAGTAGGTTATGGAACACAATTGGATGAATTGGGAATAGAAGAAACTTGGTAAAACACTTTTAGACGCAAGGTTAGTTAATAATAACAATTTAAAAAATCGACAATTAATTAATTGGCTCAATTTAATAGTTCGCAAAAAATTAAATTTTATCCTTTATTGTAATACAATCTATATTTCTTCTTAGTCATACAACTTCAATGATCGATAAATAAAACCTAAAAAAACACGATTTACCAATAACTTTACTAAGAAGCAAGTATTTTGTTAATTTTTCCTATGTTTATAATAGGCCAGATGTCTAAATCGAAAACTCTAAATAAACGTTCTTATTAGTTTAACAGAGTTTATAATATATGAGAGTTGTTTTTATAAATTTTATGTATTTAATTCAACGTGAGCAGCACTAGTATCAGCTCTTGGTATGTTTTATTGTCTATAAACTTTTTAAAAAATTCAACCAATGTTGCAAATTGAGAGATTTATTGGATGTAAACGTTTTAAAAAATCAACAACAATATTAGCAATGCAAATAGCGAACATATAAATGTAATGCCTTTCTTTCAAGTGTCACATACTACAGTAAATAAGTTCAGCCATTCATTTTACGCGAAAATTCTAGAATATTTAATACCTCAGCCTGTACGTCTATAAATTTCCCAGTCTCTCGATTGGTGTCAATGCAGACGATCGTAAAATGTATGCTTTCGAGCCCAACTTCTGTTCCCAGCGATGACGTAAATTTTGCATTCATTTGTATCGACTGCAGACATAGTTTTATTACAATAAATATTAAATTAGAACTGAGGAACGAGGAAACAATATGCCTTTTAAACTAAAACACGAATCAACTTCTTTTCTTTTGTTAAGTTATTCTCCAAACACTAGACAAACTTCGTTGACTATAGCCTACGGTAATGTGGTAGAAAAGATATTGGAGCGTAAGGATAGCCGCTCAAATTGAAGAAAGACATTATCAAATCAAAAAGATGCGACCGGATGTAGGAAAATCAAACACACCAATTGGTGCGATTTACAGTTTTTCACGCGAATGTCACGCGATCCTTGAAATAATAATGTGTGTACACACGTGATTAATGCGTCACACCATATCTTCCGAGAATTTAGAATCAATGCCAACTCGGAATCTGTCGCGAGAGATTGCGATTTTGGAAGTAAAATTGAAAGAAAAAACGAAGAATCACGGATATCTTAAGATGCTAACAAAGGGTTAAATAAAAAACTGCTGAGAATACTCAGTGAACGCTAGCTAAGGTCTCAGTGAAGAAAAAATAACCAACTACCACTTCAACGAGACACTAACCGAGATTTTTATAACAGTTATTATCTGCCGAAAGAATAGATGAAAATTTCGCTTTTTTTGTCAAATGCTACATTCTGATCTACCGCACATCTCAATAAAAATCCACCCAATTTCTACGTTCTAAGTCTATAGCATATTCATTTGTCTGGTATTATTTTCACTAGAGAAGTTTCTCTGGCATTCCTTTCATACAGTATATGCAAATCATTTCCTCGTATTTTTTTTGGCCGCATACTTTATAATTTTTTCTGACCATAAATCATTTGTTTTTCGTCTCCTCGAAAAATGATTTCGCCATTGTCAGCCACAACCGAATTCTCTCTCACTGAATCACAGCACTGCTAATAAATAATAATTTACTTTCTATACATTCTGCGCCTAATTCAGTTTTATATTCTTTGAGGCACTTATATATCTTCGTAACCATAGTTTTAGCCTGAATTATTTTGATTTTTAATTTACTCAGCTTGTCGGACGTAACCGATGACGCAGGATTGTAAATGACTTGCATAAGAAATCCAAACTCCATCGCGGAAGCATGCAGATCTAGAAGAGATAGTAGAGACAGAAAGAGAGAGAGAGAGAGAGAGAGAGAGAGAGAGAGAGAGAGAGAGAGAGAGAGAGAGAGAGAGAGAGAGAGAGAGAGAGAGAGAGAGAGAGAGAGAGAGAGAGAGAAAGAGAGGATGGAGTGCGAAGTGTCCCATAATTCTCGCATCAGCTCTTTGAGAATCGCTGCTGACCAACTGAAAGGTAGCAGCAGTTTGGCCCCCACTCCCTATTTATTTCTCACTTTCTTCCTCTCTCACTTTCTCCCTCTACCTTCCCTCCTCCCCTCTCTCTCCTCCGATGAAACATTAGATTGGATCTCTCTCTCTAACCAAAGGGTCGGCCGATTAGAGAGTCGCTCGGGGCCGCAGGAGATGAGAAGTTCCGCCGCTTTTATATGGGAGCGCGGAATTGCCAAGAAAGCTTCTGCCTCTGCTCATTAACGGCCATACCCACTCCCCAATTTCTCTCTCACCCCTCCATTCCCCTCTCCTCCGTTCTTTCTCCTCTCACTACATTTTTTCCTTCCCGCGCTTCTCTCTCTCTCTCTCTCTCTTTCGCTCGCATGTCTCTCTTCTTTTCCGCCTCATTCGCAGTCGCTGTAGTAGTCATCGCACCTTCTTTTCCGCCACAGATTTTTTCCTTTCCTATGCCTTCAAATAAAGCGAAAGTGAAGATAAAAGTTTCCTTTAGCACCCCTTAGAAGATTAGCATAAGATTTTGGTGTTTTTCCTACTTTTCCTATGGATGAATATTCGAACGATTCCATCCGGTTTGCATCTGTTTTTTCTACTCATCTGAAATGAGAGAGAGATATACTTCCTTGTCTATATAATGTGGCGTTATATTACCACTTCCATAGAAACCGATGATAAATGCGATGTGATTAATTTGTCGGAGTGCTGATTGCTGCCATGAATCTACGTTTCTCTTGGAACAATTAATTACGAGTCGAGCGTTACAGAGAAATTTAATTATTGTTTCAATCAAAATGTAAGAAAAGTCGAAACCTCTTTGTATGTTTAAATGTATTTCTGCAAGCAATTCGATCCTTTCGGAATAGTATACGATCAAAATGGTGTAGTAATTACGATTATACCGATAAGGAATTGCTAATTGCACACAGAAAGTGCCGCTTTCAGCACCGAAGTCCATTTATAGAATATTAACCGATAATTGAGATATAAAATATCCATGAGGCAATTTCTATTCAGAGTCTGCCGTTATTTATCATTAAAAGCTGAATTTCGTTGGCGCCTTGCATTCTCGCGCTTCAGTTCCCATTCACTTGAAAGGGTATATACTAATCGATATCAATGCAAATTATATTTTTAAAATCGTGATATATGTGTTCCATATATTTACGTATGAAATATTTATGTTCACTTTTTCAATGTACGAGGACGGTTCAAGGTTCACCTGCACTTTTATTTATAAACTAGCAACCAATCGTGTTAGATAACAGGGACTTTGCTCACAAATGCTGGCAACACTGCCAGACATGACCCCACAGTTCGCAGTAAGGCGTGATGGATATAAACAATATGGCGTCCCAATAAGTCACACCTGCGCTGGAACAGCGATGTGTTATCAAGTTTTTGGTGAAAGAAGGGACTAAACCAGCTGAAATTTACAGAAGATTGTCGGAGCAGTTCGGAGATGAATGTCTTCACACGAAGATCCGTGTATAATTGGACAGAAGAATTCAAAAACGTTCGCGAATCAGTAAGTGATTTGGAGCGTGCACACGCGAGACCGACTGCAGTAACAGAACAGACCATTTTCTGGGACTATCTTGGCCTTATTCATGTGGATTTTCTTCCGGCTGCTGCAACAATGAATGCTTCTTCATGGTACTGTGAAGGAAGCCATACGCTAACGCCGTCCAAGTCTGCTGTCACGAGGGGTAGCCCTGTTGCATGACAATGCTCATCCGCATACGACCAATCTCACCACTTCAATTCTGGAAACAATGGGATGGGAAGTGATAAATCATCCCCCTTATTCCCCGGATTTATCGACATGTGATTATCATCTCTTTGGTCCCCTCAAAGAGTCCCTCGGCGGTCGAAAATTCAATGATACGGAGGAGGTGAAAACTGTTGCCCTCCAGTGGCTGCGTGTGCGTAGTCGTCCTAAAGAATTCTACTATGCAGGTATATACGCACTTCCTCGTCGATGGGACAAATGTATTAATGTAGCAGGAGATTATATTGAAAAATAAACAAGTTTGTTAGTGGCTTTATGCTGTTTTATCCGGTTGACACATAAAAGTGCAGGTGAACCTTGAACCACCCTCGTATTTAAATATTATTAATGGAAATAAATATGAATTAATTTCATTCTGTAACGTTTCAGATGACATAAAGCAGTCTCGTTCTCGAAAGTAAACTAAAATATGTCACGATTATTTCAAGAAAATATTTCCTCGAAAAATAACTTAAGCGTATTTCATGTTATTTAATGGAGGCTACTATTTTCCTATTTATAAAGAAGGGCGGATATTTTACCAACTATGCGAGACTAAATGAAACAAATTATGCCCCCATATCATATAATATTACCGATATTTCTTTGACCATAAAAACGCACAAAATATTGGACGTGATATAGATGTACGTCATCATGTACAAGTTTATTTGATTATTTGTTTTATGCGTTATAATGATGAAACAGCTGTTTAGAAACATCTAGAAATCAGCAATGATGAAGCGATTTGACAAGCAGAACAGTCATCAGTGTGCCAAAAAAAAGATAAGCTGCTGCGTGTTAAAGTTGACTATTACAAAGAAGACCAATTAAGAAAATTCAGCGGAAAGTGTCGCTGCTTTCGATCTAACCTACGATACCTTTATTTTCCTTCCCGTTTCCTTCCCATCTGCTATACGCCTCAATTCCCCTTCCGTCGCTAATTTCCTTCCCTCCAATTCCCCCTTCCCCATCCTACGCCGCTCCCAAATAGGATTTTCTCACGGCAAAGCGATTTATCATGCCCTCCTCTCCCATCTCTCCACTCACTATCTCTATCTCTCTCTCTCCCTCTCTCTCAACCCGCGCGCATTTTGCAAATGATTTCTCCGTTCATCAGCGCCAATTTATGCATGTTTAATTAAAATGATTCCATTTACTGTCGCAAATTACTCGCCTTTAATGTCCGCGTAAAATAAAAAAACGATAAATTTCGGATGCGTCGTTTAAAATTTCGCGGAGCGGATTTTTACAAGCTTCAAAAGCCGACCTCTTCAAAACTCCTCCGTTTTCCCCTTCCCTCCCGAATGGAGTAATCATTAAAGTTTTATCATTTTGTTCTATCTCTCAAATGGGCTGAATATAAAGATCGGCGAAGAACTCTCCCTTCCTCTCTGAAGTGGAGGGAGCTTATTTGTTGCTATCTCTCTTCCTCCTTTCTAAATCTTTCTCTATCTTACTTTCTCAACTCTATGCAATAAGAAATGTTTTAATTTTCATACGCTATTAAAATTCCCCTTTCTTTCCATTTCTCATATCTCTTCTCTTTCTTTTATCTTTATCGTTCTATTATAATTATAATTTTCTCCTCTCCGTTGGCCTTCGTCCTCTTTCGCACGCTTCTTCTTCATTAGTTCCGAATCCCCTCCTCCTCCTTCTCCTATCCGATTCTCTTACGCTCCAGCTCGATTTCACACATCTTCACCGGAACGAATTCATTCCGCCTAAGTCGCAAAATCCCGCGCATCTGAGCTTCATTACTTCAGTGCCAGAATAAGTTTCGTATAATTATTGCATTTTCCTTTCCCCAGCCTGCCCTGACAAAAATAGTCAATTACGTTTTATTTTAATACAAAAAATGACCACGAGGATGAAACTAGTAGAAAAATAGTACTTCTATGGTGAAACATTAATTCCATAATTTTTATAACAGAACTACTGCTTTAGTTAGTAAATGCCTCATTAGCATCAGTTTTGTAAAGAAATAATCTTAAACGAATCGAAATAATCAGTCTCGTGTTCGTGACGAAATGTGGGGTTGAAAACTATTTACTGTCATAGTCCTTTCCAGATAGTCTCAGCAGTTAAACGAATCTTTCGAATTTATTTAGTAAATAAAAATACGATGAAGCGATTTTTCAAAATTAAGTGAAAAAAAGGAGCCAATAAAAGTGGTAAACTGCTCACGGTCGACGTAGAGGCCGTGCAAACCTTGAGTTGTTATGAGATGGAAAATTACATTATCTAGAACATTTATTTGCACTGAATATGATATTTAAAGGCTATTAAGTGAGATGCTAACAATAATATTTTATCTAATTCGGAGATTCTAAAATACCTGACACTGAACTTCTTGCTTACTTGGAGTAGGCACTAAAACGTATCAAAATAAAATGTAATTAAGAAAATGACGTGATAATCACTCCAACAAAGTTAGGATAAAAAATTAGCACGCCTGACCCTCGGGAGGTTTCAGGCTTAATAAAAAAAACGCGACAAGATTGCTAGCCACCATTTTCGGATGCACATTTTTTGGGCAATTAAGGCATAAATTAAAAAAAGGAATAATTAACGAGTCCGTCGCCATTAGGGTGCCCACTTTATAAAACTCCCATAAACTATAAAAAGATCATCAATTTATTTTTCTAAATAAAGACTATTTATGTAAAGACTCAGAAAAATGCCTCTCCGCTCACTCCCTCCCCTCCGACCACTTTTCTTTCACTCCGCGCACCACTTCTTGGAGCAAAAATCCCACCTTCATTATCCTCCCCCTTCCTCCTCTCTCCCGTCCGCAATTTCCACCCCAACATGCCTCGCACTCCATGTCTCTCTTTCTCTCTCTCTCTCCATCCAATCCCACACCCTCGCGCACCTGCATAAACATTTTTCTCTCTCGTCTATGACACACACACACACACTCCACCTCCAACGTTCTTCTTTCCTTTCTTATCATCTCCCATTTTCTCTTTTTCTTCTCTCTCTCTCTCCCTCTATCATCCGGTCTTCTTATTTCTTTCTCTCTACTTTCCATTCTTGTTCAATCTCTAAGGTCCTTTTTCCTCTCTTCTTTCTTTGTTTCTTTCTCTCTCTCTTTCTCTCCCTACTTTCTCTTCGTCTTCACCCCTCTTCCTTTCTCTCGATTTCCTTCTCTCCCTTCCCATTCTTTATTTCTCAGCCCGTTTCTTTTCCCAATCTTTCTCTTTTTTCTTCTCGCTCTATTTCTTCCTTTAATCCAACCCACTCCTCTCTTGTGTCACCCTTCCTATTCTCTCTCGCACCCTCCCTTCTGTGTATCTCTCCCCCCATCTCATTTCCCTTCCTTCTTTATCCATTATTCTCTTTTGGATATCCTCCACGGATTCCTTACCAATCATCCTCTCTCCCTCTTTCTCTCCCTCATCCCGATTTGTCCGCCGGATATTGGGGATCATCGCTCCAGTAAAAAGAATGACCGGTTCACTCCTCCGCCTCCAGCCCCTCTCACCCTCTCTCTCCCCTTATATCTCTCTCTCCTTTCGCCATACGCTTAGAGTTTCCACTCCTATAAGGATATATTATCTGTTAGGATGAGAGAGGAGTGTAAAGATAAGAGTGGGGCTAGGAGGGAGTCAGTGGAGCGAATTGCCACCACCGTCTTTTCAAAATAGGGAATGAGAAGAGAAGAGGAGACGTGGGAGGGGGGGAGGGGAAGGATACAGAGAAAAAGGAGGGGAAAAGAAAAAGGGGGAATTCAGGGAAGCAGTTGAAAGGAGGGAGAAAAAAGAAGAGAGAGAAAGGAGGGAGAGAGGCAGATTCATTTCGAGGAATGAGAGAGAGAGGAGGATATGATGAGAGCAAGGGGAAGAAACTGACTTAAAGGGCATGGAATAAGGATAGCATAAGAGAGGGAGAGATGAAGATTGGGGTGGGCGAAAGGGTTGAGAAGATTGGGAGGAGGGAAAGGCGTGGGAGGGGTGCAGAAAGGGAGGAGGGGAGATAGAGAAAGAGGAGGAGAGGGATGAGGACGGAGGGAAAACGGAGGAATGCGACCGAAGGGCGGCGGCATGGAAAGGGTTTTCTGTCGGCTCAGATCAAAAGACTGGGAGTTGAGGAGAGATGAGGGGTAGAGGGGGCGGAAGAGGAGAAGCCGAAGAATGGGGAGAAGGAGGAGCGAGGGAGGTAGAGAGGGGAAAGAGAAGGGATAGCATAGGGAAGGAGTATGTATAGGGAGGGAAGCTTAGTGAACTGGATCGCGAAGCTGGAGACAATGCTGGAGGGAGCCGGTTGTGAAGTAGGCGTAGGTCGAGGGAGGGAGGGAGAGAGAGGGGAGGATGAGAGGGAGAAGGGGAATGGAAGTCGGGAGTGAGGAGCGGAGAGGGAGAGAGATAATGGAAGGCCGGAGATGGGGTCGGTTTCATTTCGGGGCGGGATGGGGTTAACGACGACCTCCCACTTTCTCCCTCTGCCGCCTCCTCCCTCCCTCCCTCTCTCTCCTCACTTTGCTCCTTCTCTCAGCGAGCGTCATATATGTATACAGAAAGGGAGATATAGAGGGGCTTTTTCTATTGCTCTTGCACTCCGTAACGGAATCCATCCCAATTTCCACGCATTTTTATTCCCATCCTCAACTTCATTTCAGGGCACTTCCAACTCAAAACGAAAAAAGATCACACGAGGGGAGTTTTTTTAAATTTTCGGAGAGGAAAGCTAATCTTCATTTTCCTTCCTCTTCACTCATACCCAAACAATCAAGGAGCAGCCATAGATGTAGAGGGGAGAAGTGGGAGAAACAGAGTGCACTCATCAGAGGCGCGGTCCGCTCGTCTTTTTTTTCTCTGATCCTCCTCCTCCGTCTGATTTAGGCGACAGTTCGCAGCCTCTCGCGATCCGTCCCTCGGCCTCTTTTTTTTTTATTGTTACCGACCGCATTTTAAGTGCTCGCGATGGAACACGAATAATCTGGAGTCGGATTCGTCGTGTGGTTGGGTTTTATGGAAAGGCCCATCGAAAAAAAGAGTTGGGCTTAAGGAGGTTGTCCTTATCATTTTGATAGCCCAATTTGGATTTTTGATGTTGTCACCCATTCGAGAACGATTTATCTCATTGATTACGACATGGGTTTTTTCTACATTCTGGGAACTACCTCCGCTGGAATAGTTGGCGGCTGTCGTTAGCTGCTTGGCTCTCCCGTCACGTATCAGTAAGTAAAGGACGGACACTAAAAATGGTTCTCTATACACATGAAATTACGATTTCCTATCACAGAACATAAGACGGGAAATTTGGATTCGTACCACTCCGTTTGAGCACATTTAAATTAGTAGCCTAATCGTTGGTTGATTATTTTTGGTCTGCATAACGTATTAATTTTGTTATAAAATTGCTCGAAATGGGCGCAGGGTATAGGAATTAAATATTTGTTCAAACATTTCTTTTTATAGAATATGTTTAGTGTTTCGTTAAATTTTACACATTAAATGGATGCCTATGCTAAGAATTCCTGACGCAATTTCAATGCCTAACTGAAACTTCATATGCTTAACCGCAATCTCCTTATAAGACGAGAAAGATAAACCAATTATCTAAAATTAATTACCCAGTTTTGTTAAACAAGACTAATGATTGCGGAAAACTATATAGCCATTTACTTGGAATAGGACGAAGTATCCTCAGACAGAAACACGAGGAGACATCAAATAAACTGTTTTAATCATCAGTTTCATCTCCCTCTCACTTGGCCTCTTTCCATTCCGATGCAATTTAAAGAGAGAAATAGAGAAATGGAGAGATAGAGAGAGAGGGAGAGGCATGTTGTGTGTTGGAGGTCTCCTTCCTTTGCGTCTCCTAGGAAACTAAAATACTCCCTTGCCGACAAATCCCTTGAGACTTAATTCGTCGTTAGCCTTATCCTTTAGCGCGATCCGAACCTGCACACGAATTAGCACCCCTTATTTCCTCAAAACGACATTAAATCGAAATCAACATTCTTAGAAGACGAGCCTATTCCGAAGCAATCCTCTTGTTTTCTTTTTTTCAAAAATTTCGTTGTGTGGATTCATCCGACTAAGAGAAAATGATAGCGATTATTCTTCCTCTCCTCGTTTAATAAGCGGCAGTTCCTTTTTTCCCCCCATCGCGCGCGAGTGAAGACGCCAATAACGTAGCTCACGTCAGCCAGCCCACGCTCGAGCATCTCCTCTCTCTCCCTTCCCCCGTCTCTCAGTACCTCTCTTTTCTCAAAAGCGCTCGTAAATTTTTTCGACACAAGAGTCGAGCGATCCTTCCCCTCAGATAAGGGAATGGACACTTCATAAAAATGTCTCTCTTCTCTCTCTCTCCTATTCCTCCTGCTAGTGGAAGATTCGGATGGGGAAAGAGACGCAGGGGAAGGGAGGATCTTTGCAGTCCCGACCAGTTTAAAAACGGCCCTCAAACCTCTTCGTGTCCGTGTGCATTCGACGCGACACCTGTTGATATCACTCGCTAAGAGGGAAGATGATGGAGTCGGAGAGGAAGGAGGGCGGAAGGAGACAGAGCGAGAGAGTCAGGAGGTGGCATTCGGGAGGTTGGAAGGGCAGAGTAGACGGAACTCGATTGACCTTGGACCACTCACCGACCTGCGATGACGAGGTTGGAGGATACGCTTCGAGCCAATCGTTAATGACCTAAGACGATAGTTATAGAATCCGATTTATTCCGAGGATTGATTGCCTATTTGTCCCCTTCTCGCGATCTCGAAGGCCTGGAAGGTCGATTCCTTGCCCGTATCGAAATGATCTTCGAGATCGCATTCCGTTCCGAATCGGATCGAGGAGTGTGTCGAACCCGGAGGAGTCGGAGGCGAGAGGAAGGGGGCGTTAAAAGCTCGCGTTCCATCATGCCAATTGAAACTTGTTCTACAAGAGATAAAGCGTCGCGGGAAATGTATGCGCGGACACGCAGCGCCGACGCACGGGAGTGGGAGTTCGTTCTCTAATGAAGAGGGAAATTTTTGCAGGGCGAGCATTAAGCAATGGTTAGTACGAATGGCGATCATCAAACTAGTTGGCTACACCTGTCCTGCGAAGGGAGATTAAATAACCGCGGGTCGATAGGACTTGTAGTATATAAATTTGAAAAACTACAAACCGAATGAAATTGCATGTGATTCCCTTTCAGCAGGGATTGGAATAGTAGAACTTGTTACAAAAGAACTTGATCTTTCTCTGCATACAAAATTACGGCGTTTAATTAATGCTTTCGCCACAAACGACTTGCTTCACGAGTTTAATAAGATATGATTAAATGAATAAACAAGATTAAATTTAATGACACGACGACTTTGGCGATTTGCTGAATATTTATCTTTTCCAAACAATTATAGAATACTTTTGAAATTACTTATGTATAGTAAGTTTATTAGGTATTAGGATTATACATTAGAAGGTAGCAATAAAAAATATTTTATCATACCTCTAATATACGCTTCTGTTCCCCATTTTCATCAGTGAAATACAGTGGAATGTTGGTGTATTTTGTTTTGTTCTAAAAAATGCAAATGTTTTTCATATGAGAGGAATTATATTATTTGATCAGTGGACAAAAATGACCAATTTAAAAGAATATACTTGTACAATAGCTATTGTCCCTCATGATATCCAATTTCTAATCTAGTTTTGGTAGAGGTGATTAGCGTGTCTAGCTCCCAATGCTAGGTCGTATTTCTTGTCTCTGTTGCCGTTATTGCGCTCATTTTAACGCATGATAAGCACCGCCCATGAGATATTTAAAGTAACAAATAAAAGATTACTGACATTAGTTCAAAAGTCAAAAATTTATCACGGAATTAACAGTTCATGTTTACATCAGAGGACCAAGTGTTTTTCCCTTAGTTCTCCAATCGTATTATATAAAATCCATTAAGATAAATCTGCTCCAATAATCTCCAGGTATAATTTAGATGCGTTTCACGCTCTTTGCCTGTGAAATTGTAACGAAGATAAAATGTGACTTGCGGCTGCATTCCAATGTCGCTCGTCTGCCCTTGATACAACGATGAAATAACTAACAAACTATAAAATTAGAATTACTCGTATATAGCTCGATATATGCTTATCGTAAACTATAAAACTATTTTCCAGACTAAATATAAGAGAACAAAATTTCTTCTTGGCGACACCAGAGAGGAACTAAATAAATATGGTGCTGTAATTAGGCGGTTTACATCTTAAATGAGAATCTGAACTCGAGGAAATGTTTAACGGCGCATTTTACGCCATCCTCGCTTCGCAATCAGAAAAGAGGGCTATCTCATCCAAAAGCGCATCATCCGCATTAACCGCATGGGGCACTTCCTTTAATTATTATTTTTTCCCACAAATATAATGAACCCGTCTTTGATTTACATACAATGTGGCCCGCATTATATATTTATTAACTATGCACATTGCATTATTCTTAAAACGGGAATTTTTATATGTACAGAGCTTAAATGAAAATTTAGCCGTGGAAAAAATTCCCTTGAGTCATTACTCGAAGAAGACGAACACGAGTTTTCCGAGGAACTTCTTTCACTTAATCTCCTTATGGGAACAAAAATTCCATTTAAGCGGCTAAAGAACATTCAAGCAAATTTAAATTCGACCTTGCAGCTGTCAGATGACCGTTCTCTTAACTTTTAATCGATGTGAAGTTTTCAATCGGTGGATTATTGTAGACAGACACATCTTTACCCCTATGTTTTCTCGTGTTTCTACTGAATGAAAAAGTGTTTCGAGTTAATGTCGTATGTACGAGTATGAATTCCGGTAATACATTTCACTGCCCGCCAATAAGGGAGTCGCTTTTCAATTCATTTAAAAGGCTTTTATCCTCGAAGTAAAGTGGAATACTCGTGGTTCGGTGCTCTCAGTCCTTCGCAGCAGAGACAGGCGTTTATAGAGAAATCGGAGCAACCTTATGGCAAACCATAGGCCCGCGACAGTAGCAGTAAAAGCAACAGGGACGGAAATGGAACACCTATTCAACGCCCACTTCGAACGGAAACTTTTTGAAAGCTGGAAAAAACAAAAAAAAAGAAAAACTTGAGAGGATTCCATTCAGTTTCTTAGCATCACGATTCGGGTCGCCCGGAGAGAGACTTCGAATCCAATCTCTCAGTCCTTCCTCTCCACCCTCCCTCCCTCCACCCGCGTCGATATCCGCTCCTCCCCTTTCCATTGCCCGATTCCTCTTCCTCCCACCGACCACCTACTCACCCACTCGCTCATTCATTCATTCATTCTTGCAGTGGTGGGTGGCGCAGGCGCAATGCCAATGACCGGGAGAATCCCATTGAAAGGATAGCGCTTTTAGCTTTCGGGACGCCCGCAACGCCACCTATGAATCACGGGGAGAACCACTTGGATGGAGCGTCCTTGGGTAAGCGCACCCATGGGTGGCGGAAATCGCTTCGGAGGGTCGGTGCGTGGACACATTCGGAATATTAAGCGAGCAGGCCGTTTTTTTCACAAGGAGTTTCGCTGAAATGTTTCTTTGTTTCTTTTCGGACGAGCTATTTTTTTTGCGCTTAACGAGTTGTTATGCACTCAGAGCCGAAGAGAATGTGTATGCATTATTAGTTTTATCTTTCTGTTTATTTTATAGGCCTAATGGCACGCTTTGTGCTCGCCATCTTACAATTCATCTATTATTGCAGGAGAATAATAAAAAATAATATCGAAGGCTATTGGAAAGGCGTAAATTAGCTATGGAATGGAAAAAAAGATGTAGGAAATTATTATTATGTACGTTTTATAAGATTTTAACGTAAAATATGGGAGATGATTGCAATTTTTTTATAACAATTTTATTGATCGCGTCAAAGATAACCCTAAAGGCAGTCTGTTAAGAGGTATAGGAAGAAGAAATTTAGCCTTCAATTCATAATTATATATAAACCAGATTCCTGTATATCTAGTGTTTGAAACAAGCTGTCTTTTCTACGTGAAGTTGATATAAGCCAATTCTAAACAATTTCAAAGAAATTTAGAATATTGTTATTCTGGCGTATATAACGACCTTAATTTACATAATCTTAATCAATGCACCTTTCATACATTTTGTGATGTCATTCACGACATAAATAGAAATAACATCGATTTAATTTCATTTTGCCCTCATCAAATTTCATAATCAATGCCTCGTTAAAACATAACTGTATAGCCTTTCCGCCACATCAACAAGAAATCATGTAATCACATCAAGATTATGTAAAGTTTTAAGACCAGATCATGAGAATTTCTTGTCTGACATGACTTTTATATCTAAGTTGAAACGAGAGAATGATTCTATATTAAAATAGTACAAATAATCCAATTAAATGCCAAATCTGCAAAGCATTTTAATCACAACAGTATTTCAATATTTTTTCAAAGTTATAAATTTCATCCAATCAACTGACATTCTAAGTTGCGAGCTTCGAACACGATTAATCATTACATTCATTAATTACTTAAGTTCATAAACAGACCAATTACTAACAATTATCTCAAGCACGTAAGTAAGTATTATAAGGTTGGTATGAATGGTTATAAAAGACCTAAGAAAACGATTTTGTTTACCCTTTAACCATGTCGTGAATATGGCCTCCATTTTAGATTATTTATGTTAGTATAAGAGTGAAAGGTTTGAGAGAGTCTGCAAGTTTATTAAACTACCTGACGTCTCCTTGAATCAATAAGGGACAAAATAAACAATGCTATAAAAGATTCCAATATAAAATAATTTTTGTTATGTAAATTAAAAATGACAATTTCTACAAAACATATTATAGTTTTTAATTTCCCTCTCCTTATGCATGAATATTTAAAAACAAATATATGGATGCGGATATTTATAAAGAATACTTTAACGTAAATGACGAAGGACGAGCATTTCTTCATTGTTCCAGTTGACACAAGCAAGGAATATTTTAAGGGAGTCTAATCGAATTGGCGGAGGAGGGTGTAAGAGGTCGTTTGGCCTATGTCGGAGGTTGATGTCTATCGCAAATAGGCGCAATAGGTCGGTCGTAGCGCAGTTGGCGTGCTTGATGATTTCCGTTCTTTTCGCTTGGAAAACAACGCGAGCAGGTTAGAGAAAGAAGGAGAGTAGTATGACAAAGAATATCGTCTGTATTTAGAGAGAGAAAGGGAGTAATAGTGCCCATAGAGATCATCAAGGGAGACGAATTGAGAACGTGGAATAAAAAATATGTTTTTGAGGGAAAGAAAGAGGAAAAGGGAGGGAGAAAACGGATGGGAGAATAACTTGGAAAAATAGAGGGTGAAAAGATGAAAAAAGCGTAGAACTACAAGAAAAGAAGAAAAGGTAGGAGACTGGAAGGACAGAGGGAGGAGGAGGGAAAATAAGATGTGTCGTAGAAGCAGGAGTGTAGCGGGAATAAAAATTGAGAGAGAGAGAAAGGAAGAGAGGATGAAAGAGATTGAGGGTAGTGGAGGGAGAGGGAAAAAGGGCTGCTGCGGGAAAGGTATGAAAAAGAAAAAGAAAAGCTATCGCCGCAATAATGCCTACCTGTTCACTCGCACGTGGAATGGTGGCGCGATATAAGATGATGCACACACACATACACATTCGCCACGCACCATCATTCCCTCCCTCTCTCTCACTCCACCTCTCGCTTCTACTTTTCACCGTTCGGGGCAAACGCTTAGGAATTCGAAGGCGATGCAGAAGCAGCAGCAAATGAGAGCTCTCTTTCTCCTCACTCGACACACCGCGGCGGGAAAAATGAGAAAATCGACAAGATGATAAAAAACGACGGAAAATCGGAGCGGAAACGCCGGTGAAGTTTACGCACCAGCGACTGCGGTAACTATCGTCCTACCAGTGTTTCATTCCCCAGCAGAGCCATCCTCTCAGGCCACACCCAAACCACACGGTAACCACCCCATCAAAATCCACCCCCTCTCTCCTTCCAAAATCCACCTCCTCGCAACCCACATCTCAACCCAACCCGACCCGCGATTACACCACCTACCGAATATCCGAAGAGCTTCGCATGGCGCCTCCTTTCCCTCCTCCTTCGAGTTCGAGAGAGGGAGTACCTCTTTCGAATCCCAGAGTCTGCAAACGGGTCCACCCCCGCCCCACCCACCCTCCTCGACCCATCGTGTAACAGTAGCGGAAGGAGAAGAGACATACGACGGTGTCGGAAGGGAACCAATGGGGGCGACCCGCGGTGAGTCACCGTCACCTCCCGATTGGCCGACGGGGAGGACGGCTTCCCTTGATAGCCGAGTCGAACAGCTGAAGCGAGACGGGGCGAATGATAATCTACAAGCGAGCAAAGCGGTCTTCTCTCTCGCTCTAACTCTCTGAACCGGTTGTTGCAGTCTTACCCCCCTCTTTTACGTGCGAGATCTCAAATGGCGGAAACTCCTTCGGGGACCGAGGGAGATAACCGATTCGGAGCTGAAACAAATCGGCGAAAACGGTCGAAAGGTGTTCGTGCAGAAAGCGGGAATGTTGTGAGGGGGCGTTCTTCTCCTTCGATCTCTTTCTCCTCTCTCTTTCCGTGCCTCGACCTACGCATAGGTACGGAGTGCACGCGTGTTTCTCAGATATCCGATTTCTGAAGAAACGCAAACGATAGCCGGACAAATATTAAGCCAGTTGCGTAAAAATTACTTCCATACGTCGAAATAAGGTTCGCGAAAAAATATCCAATAGAGAACCCATCATTTACCCAAATCGGAAAAGATTTAATTTACATTAACGATTCTTGATCATCATGGTTTCAATCTAAATAAACCGGAAGAAAAACCGTATGTTACGATAAATTGACAAATTAATTTGGAAAAATATGCCAAAATTCTATTTAGCAAAAAATCTTAAGGTAATATTATATAAATTCCACACACGAAAGAAATAGCTTAACTAAAACTGTGATACAATGTAACATGTACAGGAAAATTAAATGGTATGATAAATATAAACTATAATAAAATATCGTCTTTAGTTAGATTAATAGATAGAAATTTCACTAGAAACCAGGCGTAAGAGAAGAAAATAGACAAAAATATTCATATAATAATCAGCTATATCAAAAGGAAAGGGAGATGTTAGATAAATGTTGTACCGGAGTACGAAAATTCCAGACCATTAAAATAGACTAGAAATAGCGGAGGTTAAGATACCCAATGATGCCAGTCGTTGTTTATCACGATGTTGACATAACGTATCATGTATTCATATATCTATTCGAGATGGTAATAGATAGATTCCACCGATAAAATTCTAGTTTATCACCTCACCTTGCTCGAGCCCCTTTTAACTCGGGGAATAATCCGAGAACGCGTTTCTTAATTGACCTAATCACTTCGGCGTAAAACTCGACCGACGGCAAATGGAGTGCGAAGCGAGGAGTCTTTCTCTCTCTCTGCCTGTCTTATGCTGCTGCAAGCGGCACATTGCGAAAGGCGGGCGACGTCGCGATCTCCCGTGGGTCGGAACATTCAATGAGTATCACCTTCAAGCTGAATCGGAAGGGCAACGCGCAAGAAGAGAGATAGAGAACGATTATATATATAATATATATGTATGTATGTAGGTGTGTGTGTGTGTATATATATATATATATATATATATATATATATATATATATATATATATATATACACACACACACATAGATACATATATAAAGAAAAGTAGAAAAAAACAAGAGAAAATCGGTCTTCATAGAGTAGAGAATTCACGGATCACAGGTTATCGCCGAAGGAAAAAGTAGGAAAAAACCATTTTGGTGGGTTATGAATGAGGGTATATGTGGTGCGAGATCATTCAGGTAGATCGGTTGGGTGAGGAGAAGGGAGAAGAGGGAGAGAAGGAGAAATGGGAGAGGAGAGGGGAATAAGAGAAAGAAGAAGAACAGAGGGGGTGAGGGAGGAAGAATGAGCTCAGATAAGGAAGGAGAGTGAGAGAGAGAAGGGGAAGAGGAAGAGAAATAAATGGAGGGGGAAGTTGAGCGAGAAAACGGTAGAAAAAATGATGACGAGGAAGAGAGTGTGAGGGAGGGGGAGAGAGAGAGAGATGGGTTGTTATGGGCGGGCGGCATGTAGGAGTTGGTTTGTGGGTTGAGGGAGAGAAGTTGATGGGAAGGCGAACAAGGAAAGAGGGAGAGGAGATTGGTTTCGATGATGGATGGCGGCACATGTTGGCCACTTGGAAGTCGGTTGTGGGAAGGAAAGTGCAGCTAAAGAGTGGTAGGTGAGTGGGTGCTCACCAATGTTAGCCGAGAGCAAAAAAAATTTTGGCGGAAAATTGATTTATATTTTTAGATATGTTTTCATTTCTTTCTCACGTAATGATTCGGTTTATAAATCATTAACTAAAATTGTTTTTTGCGAAAGTGGTATCTCATATTGCCTTGGAGATCAGCTCGGCAATGCATGTGATGATTAATAAAAAATACCGGAGAACATAAAAATACAATTCCACAGAAAAATACAATTCCACATAAAAATATTAGTTCAACCTTACTATAGATGCTTCTTAAAACATTTGTATAAATTATACCAGCGCCATTTCGCTTCAATTACACAAGAAATCAAAGTCTAAACCTTTGAAAACAGGATGAGGTAATGACCAATAAATAAGCATGAAATCACGCAAACAATTAAATGTTGTGTTGAAACCATTATATTTCAAGTCTAACAAAAATCTTCAGGTATAACTGATGTCATAATAATCAGTATTTTCCGTTATTTAAGACGTTTTTCGGATTTTCCTTTGGGAAATATCCATACTAGTCGCGTTACTGTGGCGTACGTAACATACAAAGAGAGCTGATGTAATAGTTAATTGATGGACGTGGAGTAGAGGGAAAGGTGTTAAATGAAGGTATAAAGAGAGAGAGAGAGGATGATACAAAGAAAATAGGGGGGGGGGGGGGGGCAGAAAGCGGGTGGCCAAGTGTGTTGGGCGTTTATAGTAGCGTTCGATTGGAATGATGACGAAGGACGAGGCTCTTCTGTTTCTCACTCCCATTCTCGTTCTTATTCTCCCACGTCTTCCCCTCTTTCGCTCCCTCCCTCCCTCCCCCTCCTCACGCGCACACACGCACGTACACAACACTTGCTCCTCGCGGAAAACCCCTTCATTTCACTCCTTGCTTCACAACGTGTATTGCCATCGGGATTACTGTCATAAAGACAGCGGGAATAAGAGGTATGACCGAGGAGTGTGTGAGGATGAAATGCAGCTCTACGGATTGGATCGACAGAATACTATTTATTAACTTTAACATTAAATTCACGCGCTCAACTCAATAAGCCGATATATACCAGATCATAGCAATTTAAAACATTTTAATTCATAATCTTCATCTTAGAATCGGACAGAGGAACTTTGAGTACGACTTTGTAAATGTATCATTCGCTCTGAGCTTTCTGTACAGAAAATACAGAAGTTAAATAATGTGTCGTAAAAAAGCTAAGTTTTTTGGTAGTACGTTTTTCGTTTGCGGTCAAACCTGCAACGTTGCTTTTATATATGTAATTTTGTTCCCATTCCATAACGGCGTATAACTGATTCATACTCATTTGCTTCAGATATATAACGCGAATTATTTACTTTTTACTTTATAATTAATTGATGAATTTAATAAAGACACGGTAGAGTAAATCAGATGAGACTTTCAGAGGTTAACCATCCGTCCTCAGTGGTATTTCCCCGATAATTCATTCTATTTCGATCATCCCCGTGTTCAGACATGGGGAAGAAATCTCACTGACAGAAAATTGTTTCGTGGAGCGCATCTTATTCAAAGAGAATAATGGGATTTTTGTATTTCTTGCGAAGCGACTACTGTCGAGTTTACTCGTTCTGTGGATTTCTTCGCTTCGATATATCGATCCCGTTTTCTATTGACGAGTGGAGTGTAGTGATAGCGGCGCATTTGGCGGGGTCGGAAGCGACACAGAGCGAGCTTATCGTTAGCCATGAAGCGCTCTTGACCGTAAAAACCAAGGAAAAAATCTTCGCTTCCAATTGAGAAATAGAGAAATAGTTACACAATCCAAACATGTCTGATTAATCGTTAATCAACCAATTTAAAGGTAAAAACAGAGGAAGCAAAATTATTCTGATGAAGTGATATTTCAAGCATTTTCCAGGCGCAAGAGAACCTGTATGGAATATACTCTATACGTAACTCCTAACAGTCATAAAGTTTTATTGCCGCAGCAGTTAAATGAATCGTTCATCAGTAATGAAACTTGTAAAGAAAACTTAATTAATTCTAAAATTAATATTGGACGGTTGTATTCCTAGTGGTGAAGTGTGACTTTCTAATGGAAATGCTCTTGTACAGTTTTCGGTTTGCAGAACACTTTTTTTTGCTTGAATGCAACGATGCGTATTTATGTCCGTCAACATTATAGCAAGTATTTTGAGCCCGTAAATGAAGTAATTTATTATCACGCCTCCAACAACATTAATTTAATCGAAAGAATTTAGTACTAAACATTTAACTTTGGATCATTGGTTAATTAGATGACTAACGTATTTAGAAAGTTTTCCGACTGTTTTTTATGTTAACTGGCATTTATTCAGTATTTTTCTAAGTTAATGAAATGACGCTCACATTACATGTTCATTGAGATCATTTTGATATATTGGTTAACCTTTTAGGTAAAATAAACGAAAAAAAGGGTGGTGTGAGATATGACATACCTATCGGAAGAGCACGACTTTATCCTCCAAGGCAGAAAGTCAGATTTTATTTAAAAAATCTTCGAACTGTTTGCAATATAGTAGATGAAAAATTAAAATTCTGAGAAGCCTGAAGTCGATCATCGAGGCGCATAACAAATATGAGATGGATGCCTGTGGTGTGCGCGCGCGGAGTTAGTTTCCGAAAGGTCAAACTATAAATCGTACTCTAGCTTAATGAAATAAGTAAGATCATGATGCAATATTAGCGAATAGAGGAGTTTTAATTTTCAATCCAAAGTCGGTAAACATTACTTACCTACAAATAAGTATTCAAAAGGTGGGAAAGCGGCAGGTTCCAGAAACACACGTGCGAATGGAGGAAAATTAATTAAAACTGCGAGAAAGGTGGAGAGAGGGAAAGAGGAAAGAGAAGGGGTAGTTAGTTATAAGTCTGACGTGACAAATGGTCTGGAAGAAGCTATCGAGGCAGGTCACCTGTTGGATGACGACGGAATGTGGTAACAGTATTGCGTCGAATGGTTCCCGTTTTTTTTTTAAAGATGGAGAGGAAGGATAAAAGGGGAACGTAATAGTGATGAAAATGTGGGATGCAGGGAGGGAGGAAACATAAGAGCTGCCTCTTCAATCAAAATTTTCCTCCTGCCATTTCAGATGGAAATCGATTCCTGGAAACAATCGCGGTTTCTGCAAAAGTTTCTACCTATAGACATATCGACAATTTATCGTTCACCCTCTTAAAAACTTCGATAAATATTGCATTTGGATCGCTTTTACGAGCTTGCTTAACGATCCATTGTACGACTCGGGTGTCGTCTGTAAAATATCTGTCACATATCTCCGTTCGACGTCACACGAGTCGTTAATTCCACTTCAACTGTTGAAACCGCAAACGCATGCGTGTTTTGTCAAAGAATGAAGTGCGCATGGTTAACTGAATTTAAACTGCTACTGCAGGCATCGCTAAAAAGGTTTGCTTGTGCTTTTAAAAGGGCAAAAGGAGGAATATATCCATTTAATTAAGAAATAAATAGTACTGCTATCTCTATTATATATAGTGACCTTATGTTAGTGCTATGCTTGGGAACATTAATGACAATAACCACTGTTTTTCTCCTGAAATAGTTCCTTCTCAGCGCACAATGCTAAGGAGATAACTGCTTCCAAACACACAATTTCTTAGTGGCAATACATTTACAGCACGTGAAACTAATAAAAACCGAAGAACAATTTTTTGCTGTACTTGAGAAAGTTTGGCACAATTGCTGACTTTCCAAAAATTCATTTCCTCCATAAAACTTTCAAAACTTTAATTAACAACATTTACTACTTCAGCCATTATTTAAAACAGCTTCCACAAATATTTCACTACATAATACACAATTCGCACGAATTAAAGTTTGATTTGCCATTGCAGCCTTCCTAAATAAAAAAATCCGCATTGTTTCACATGGAGAGAAAAAAGTACCCGCCCCCATCTACTCACAATTACGTTGGAGGTTGCCGGACTTCGAATTCTCTGATGACATTATAAGGAAACAATTTCGGAATCCCCTCCATTAGACGACTGAACCGAAATTAAGAAATATTTTCAGGATAGCGATGATCTTGATTTATTACAGAAAAGAATACGTCTCGCGAGACATTCCCCTTCCGTCAATTTTATAAAAGTAATAAATTGGTCTATTAAACCGGCAAACAGAAGCCACCACAGTCCTCCAAGTTTGAAGGCAAGGTCATCCTATGGCATTCCCACCCACTTCTCTCTCTCTCTGGACTTATTACTTTACTCAATACGGCGTTAAGTGGCTCCCAGGAACGGTTGGGACCACGAGTGGAAGGGGAGAAAGACAGAGAAATATAGAGAGATAGAGAGAAATAGAGGGAGAGGGAGGGAGAAATAGAGAGTCACACCCTCCTCGGGAGAAAAGAGTAGCAGAAGGATTTCTGCTCCCGTCCGCATTCGCCTTCAATCCGATTGGCTTTGGGTCTAAAGAGCGCCAGGGAGAGAGGAGGGAGAAAGAGAGAGAGAGAGGGGAAGAGAAAGGGGAGGGGAGGGGAGGGAGGGAGTCACGCGAGCTGGCACTCAAGTGAAAAGAGAAGGAGAGCGCAAAATAAAATAGGGAAGGCGAAATAAGAGGGTGAGAGGAATAGGAGGGAGGGGAAGGGTAGGAAGGATGGGATGAGAGGGAAAGGTGTAGGAATGAGGGAGATAGGAAAGGGGGTGGGGAGAGAAAGAAGAAAAGAGATAGGAAATGTGGAGGGAGTGAGAGATGGATGAAGAGGGAGAGAATAAGGGAGAGGAAGTAGGAGGGAAAAAGGTAATGAAGGGAAGGAGAGGAAGATGGGGAGGTAAGTAAAAAGAAATGAGAGAGAGAGGGAGAGGGGAAAGAAAGACATAAGAGAGAGAGAGTGGTAGGGAAGCAGAGAGGTGGAGGGAGAAGCGAAAGATTGAGGGAGAAGAGAAAATAAGAGTGCTGGAGGGTGAGGGCAAGTGTGATGGAGGGGAGAGAGGAAGGGAGTGTGAGGTGCGTATGAGGTGGACGGGGATAAAGGAAAAATAAAAAAACGAGGAAGGAAAAAGAGAGTATAAAAAGGAAGGAAAGAGAGGGAATGGAAATAAGGGAGACTAGATAAATGTAGAGATTAAAAAAAAACCTTTGTTCCGAGAGGTTCTGTTCGTACATTATTCCATTTCTTCGAAACGGCGAAACCCATTACATTTTTATCGTAGATGTACTCTTTCGAAAAAAAGAGGGAAAAAATATAAACGCTCCAGTACTTGGCGATACGGACTTGAAAAAACAATTTCAAAGAGTGCATGAAAAATTAAAACTTTATTACAAACATTTTTTTCATAGTGCGTATTTGCAGGAAACATTGCGATCCATCTCATATATTAAATCACCGGTCTCTAGAAGCGTGGTGCTTCATTTTTATACTCTTTTTTATTAACTTCACTCACAGATATATATATATATATATGCTTTCAAATCCGTAATATAAATGTACCTATATTAATAAATTTGAAACAAAATAAAAAATATTAGGAAGTACCACGATTAAAAATATTTAAACAATTTTCACGTTCTCGGTATTTTCATTTTATTTTGGAATTTGTGATTGCAGTAGTTTTCGCGCACCTAGTGACACCAAGCGGCGACAGAATACGATACAATTGTAAACAAACTTCGCCATATTAGTTTGATTATAGTATCGTATTAGTTATTGTTATTGACTTCATAGAAGCCCTAGACATGAAAAGAAAAGTTACCCATGAAACGGAGGAAGAAAGCCAATTAAGATTAACGAGGCAAAAAGAATACTACACGAAAAGAAAAGAAGGGAGGCATCGGAGCAGAGAAAAAGATAGATTTGAGCGAGTGAAAATAGTGACAAGTATAAGGAGAGAATATGAAAATAAAAACAATGAAATTAAATGATGAAATTCGTATTAATAAAGAAACAAAGGAACAACGAGAAGCACGTTTAGTTGAGTGAAAATCAATCACGACGTTTGGCTAACGAAACAGAAGGTGAGCGAGTTAAACGTCTAAACCAGTTGTTTAGATCGATCTCGAAATCTTAACAATACCGACAAATATAGTAGTTTTACGGCAGACATTCACAAATTCACTGATCAAATTTGTTGCATTTGCAAGAAACGGTGTAATCAATTCTAATGTAGCTATTTCTTATCTTCAGTTTGAAGAGGAAATAATAATGAACTTGTATAAAGTATTGCCACCTGAGCTTACTGAGACAGAAGCTTTTGTTATGCAACCAATGTATAACATTTTACCAAAGTAATCCAAAAGAATGCCCTTCAAGAGCTTACTGGAATAACATGGAACCTGGAATTATACCAGATGAACTACTAAGCTTGTCAGACGTAGAAAAACGCTTGATTTCCCGTGTAATTCCTTCTATCAGAATTATCAAACACAATGGCAGATTTGGGGAATATGATTTTAAAGGACAGGCAATAATGTTTACTCAAGATATATTTGAGATTAGTGACAAACTTCCAGAAATACAGTGGTTTAGTACTTATAGTAGAAGCATTGGAAGATATAAATATTGTACGGGAGTTTGACATAAGTAAAATTCGAATCGAAAATGTTTTTAAATTTCTAATTGCTAATAATAATATTTATGAAGTTTTGAAATTCTACGGATTTTTCTTAAACATCTCCGTACAATTTTACTAAATGTTTTCTGAGAGGCTATAAAATACAGTTATTTTTCCGGTGAGTAAAGTATTTCATTACAAATATAAACACTGGATCCTATGTCAGCTTTAGTTCCACAATGGTAGATTCTTAAGAGTTTTATTAATAACCTATCAACTTATATTTTTAGTGAATTGTTAAAAGAATTGTTGAGCATAAATTAATAAGAATTCACATGCAGAATCAATGCACAATTTTTTAACATGAGATGAATGAGTTTTTGGTGGCCAAATTGATAGATTTTATGGCATGCATGAGAGTGAAAAGTAATTAATTTAAAATTATATTAAAACTTGATTTCAGTTGATAATTTACTGGCAGAATAATCTTTTTTAAAAGCGCACTGAAAAATATAAAATACATTTTTGGGTTCAAGAAAATATCTGGATCTTAAGGAAAATTTTCATTGTATATGATCATGAATATCTTTAAAAAAGAGGTATGGCATATGTTGATTAAATTATTCACTGCCATATAAATAGACTGTAAATTCTTGTTTATTCAACATATGCCATACCTCTTTTTTATAGTTTTTAAAAAACCAAAAAACGAACACTTGAAGGGTGCTTTCAAGCATGCGCATAAAATAAACGTCCTGGTTAAAGGGATTTTCACGAGGGGGCAAAATTAGTTTAAGTATTGATCAAACAAGTCGAAAAATAATTATCAATCAAACTATATTATGACTTGAATAGACTGACATATAATGAAAATATGCTCCAAACATTTTTATTTTTAACTTGAAAAGAAAAATAATATTTTACGATGGGTCTTTATCGAGGGAATGATCGTCAAAATTTAGCCTCTCTGTAACCCTCAAGCGGACATAGTAGTCTGATGATAGCCATAGAATTAATCAAGCATAACTCAATATTTTCAGTGAAGGTTTGGCAAATATAACCAAAGAGAAACAGTTATTGCTGAAACTTCAAGTGAGCGGATTTCTCAGAGTAACTGGAGGGAGTTGTCATTAAAATTTTAGCTGAGTTAATTTTAAAATTTAAGATAGCCAATGGTAACTTACCACAAATGTAAGAATATTTCAAAATATAATTGAAATTTATATGAGACAAAAAATCCGAGCCTCTTAGGAGCTGGAAGACGTTAACGCATACGAAAAGGGTCTTTTTTATGTGAAGCAGCAGCCTCGTTTTAAATTCGCGACTCTTTTATTCTAATCTAGATTATGCGGGATAAAAATGTTACAGAGTCAGTTAGAGTAATGAGCAAGACTCCGAGAAAAAAAGGAGGTCTTACGACAGGTGTTAAGCATAAAAATAAGAGCGGGGGATGTCTAGATTAGGGATCGGGAGAGGTGTTCCCCTTTTTCAACGCACTTCTTTAATAAAAAGGAAGTTCACTTCCGAACATAATTACGGCGTCAATTGAGCAACGTGAAACAACGTCTCTTTCCCTTCCCCCCTCTCTTTCCCCTCTCCCCAACTCTCACTCTTCCCTCCCTACAGTTAAGTCTTCATCCTAATCGGACCAATAACAAGTACAGCTTTTATTTTGACCTGAAGTTGCAGCGACTATAAATTACTCGTCAATGAAACACTCTTGCCCTTTCCTCAATCCAAATGGAAGCAGAAATAAGGTAGAATTTTAGCGACCTTATTCATTTCTCTTTCTTCGCCATCTACTGGTTTTATCTCGATGGCAACCGAAAATCGAGACTTTCAATTTTGCACAAATGTAGAGCTCGCAGAAAAAATAATTCTGCTGTGGGTCGCCAATTCTCTCGAGTATGGATATCATCTCCGATCTCATAATACGGCCCTAAAAACTGTGTTTAAAATCTCCGGGTTGGTTTTACGAGACAAAATGAAAGAATCTTGAAAAAATAAGCTATTTGGGAACGATATAAGAGGAAAAAGTCATTAAAAACAGATGCGAAATGAAGCGAATTTTATTACGACGCCTTTGAAAAAAAATAGTTTTATGAGTGAAACAAAATTTGAAAGAGAAACGCAATGGAATTGAGCGGACGCATATTTTCCTACACAACATTTACTTCGCAAATCACATTTGTCGTTTGTTTGGAAGCCCGTAATTTAAGGTATGTTTTTACCACCTGCCGTATTTCTGACGAAGTAATTTTCCCAAGACTTGAAGTTTAACTTGAAAGTTAACCTATTTATATTAGTTTTAGGAACATTTAACATTCCCTATCCCTGCTTTCTTTGACCTGATAAATTCTAAAAGACAGTTACTATGTGCTTCGAAGTACACAGCGTCGTCAACATAGTTGAATATTTTTCTATTTTGCGTGAGATATAAAATGAGTTTCCTTGACTCTCTATCGGGCGAGCTAACTAACTTATGGACTGACGTCTGTAATCATATTCGTCAAACCAGTAGCGTGACGATTAAAGACTTTCCTCTATCGAAAAACGTAGTAAACGTTTATACCTCGTTTGAGAATGAGTTATCATGTCTCACGGACCAAAAATGTCCCGCCAATTATGGCTTTAGATCTTACATCAGACTCTGCGCGATATTTAAGACCTTGCCCATAAAACGCAGGATAAGAGACCGCAATTTTAAAGCAAAGATATCTCGAAGCTGGGATCCTATAAGTTTGAGGTACGTCGCAGTTTTCCTGCGAGAGCTAGATTCTCAAATGAGATATCGTAAGAGAACCTTGCATGGGATGCTAATGCTCCAAACCACAGGGGTGGGGGTGTGCGTGCGTGTTTGCATCTGTATGTGTGCGTGTGTCTGTGTTCATTCGTGTGTATGAATGTGTGCTTGCCTGCACGTGTGTGTTTGTGCGGGCATGCGTATGTGCGAGTCCCAAAGCGGTATTTCTCGACAGCGAGCGAACCGGTTTCCGACAAAATTTTTGCTTAATGCTCCTCTCCCGAAAACCATCTGTGCACCTGGATTTTCTCCCAAAAATCGATTAAAAAGTGCATGCGATTATCCTTTTTTTTGCCATTAAAGCGCGAGAGCGCAACATATTTTAAAACAGAAGAGACCGCAGATAAGGACGAGGAGAGCGCGGATCGCCGCGAGGAAAATTCTAGCATCCGAAACCGTTTATCAACCACACTCAGTCCTGATTTTGAAATTAACGTTTTCCTTCTATAGGAGCGGTGCGGAGGAATCCTTCGCAGCAGCTGATATCGCCGAATTCCCCAAAAAAGAGGCCTCTTGGACCGAAACCGACAGACCGGAACTTATTGAGATGTCTCCAAAACGCCAAGATAATTAGGATTAACGAAAAGGCAGTTCGAAAGTGCCATGGAGAAAATGAAACCGAGCCGAAACGATATATCGTTATCGTGAATTTTGAAAGCTTTCGAGAAAATGCAGTTATAATTTAAATATCTTGACTCGAAAATAATCTTCTGGCTGAAATCGAAAATATTTTGGACCGATAGTTGTAAAGCTGATGTGATACTCATTTAAAGTGGTCAAACAGGTTTAAATGCAAATCGCTTGGAAAACAGTAATTATTCTATATATTGCAGAAGAAACTTTTTGGATAAAATTCTAATTATATATAACATCAGTTATATTTTTACTCACCTTTAACCATATGAAGAGTCAGGATATGTAACTGCTAATATATTGATTCTACGTTTTTCCCTCATATATGTATGAGACGATAATTTCATTCAAGTAATTTTGTCTCATGTCCCAAACTTCTATATTCCTTATACGTTACAAGGTTTTCATACAACTGCAAGGCACATTTAGGGCTATTTAATCCCATTATATATTACTCTATAATCCAGCTGCGTCTTCATACACAAGCGTTATAACTTTCTTATGCAAAAACCAGGTGCGCACATTTGACCGTAAAAATTGGTCAATAAATACGTATTACCACAGATAGAAAGCGCTATTGGAGAAACAGTACATTTAATGAGAAGAGAATGAAGACTTGAAGCAGAATTAAGGTAGTTACAATTGTCTTATGTTATTTGGTTTTATGTTTTGTACGAATGCCTGGGTTGCATATAACTTTTTTTTGATAGAGTACTTCTAATTCAAGAGTATTTTTGATCAGAACAATTCATTTTTTTGGAAGGATGTCGTGTCTTCACAAGAGATTGCATTAACTTACGTTATCTCATTTCAAAACAAAATCCTTTATTTTTATAGGCTGTGAGATGGTGCCGCATAAAATCGAAGCCTAGACAATTGTTGTGAGGGAAAAGTAACATCAAAGGATTTCTCTTTGCTTAATTAACAATTTTAAAATTCGTAGAGATCCTCCGCAAGGTTGCTAAAGATATATATTTGTTGAAGTTTCCTTTTCTATGTAATTGGAAACGACTACAAACGAATTTTGCATGGCGTCCACAATTTATAAATTCTTAAGCGATCAATTTCTAAACTTTAGACAAGCAATATATTAGCATAAGCTAAAACATTGTATGTAACAATATAACCTTATACCCACTCCCACGGTTTACGCGACCCATGCGTTCCTGAAAACTGTCGTGTAAACGGAAACCATGTAAACTGGAACCAATTTTGCCATAGAAACAATGATATAATGACGGAATGCGTTCCAGGCAGTCAAAAAGGAGACATTTTGATGATTTAAAATGTATTTTTGCTTCAGATGAATATGTTATGTAAAAATATCTTATAAAAAGAAATATTAAAAAGTTTAAAATTAAATAATTATTCTTTTAATCTAAAAAATGGAGTTAAACCTTATCTTTAATTGCTAAACGGCACGTGCGATTTTAAAGGTGGTGAGAAAGAGATTAACTAGACTTTGAAGGTCCTGAGTCTTCTTCACAAGGAATGGGTCTATCAGGTGTTGTTTCCTGTCTCAGATGGTAAATACATGGGATACACCAGAAACATGTATCCATACAATACAACAGAAACAAGTCGCGCAACCTTTGTCCTAATGTAAAGTGGAATTGCATAAACTGAAGTCGCGTAAACCGCGAAAATGGGTATTGTGAAATGATATCTTTGCAATGTATATTCACTAAAGACATTAAAGGCATTGTTTGACTGTGATTTTCACTATTGATAACAAAATGGCAAAAACATTCGGAACACATTTAAATTGTTTTTAATACGATCGGGTCGACATAAGTTCAAACATAATAAATAAATTCAACCATATTTATTTCAAATGACAGTAATGTACGAAGCGCTTCTAGCCTAAAATAAGTGACAATGTATGTTTTTCTTTGGAGTTTGACAAGAATGTGCTTCTATTATGCATCCATATTGTCCATATAGAATTTTTATATTTGTGATGCTTTCAACAGTCAAAGTACGTTCTATCTTTTTTGAGTCATGATGGAAACGAAAAATGCTTGTCTAAAATATTTATCGCTGTTGCTCCAAAATTTAGAGAGAATACGCTGCGTTGAATAAGGATGAAAGAAAATGACACAGCAATTTTAAACGAGGTAAGACAACACAACACTACGGAAAATTATCATCCATTTTCTTAAGAAACAGATAGTGAGCAACGCGGACCAGGTTAAAGAGTAAAGAAGGTTTTCGATTGATACGGTGGCGGGATCGAATCCCGATGGAAGCAGGAACGTTTACTGTTCATACCGCGATTAAGCGTATTTTATGCAGCAATTTTTCGTTATAAGAAAATGAATCAATACGCACGATGGGAAAAACGGTAGCCACAGATTGAATTCGGGATTGTCGGGGCAACGTACGTTTGAGTGTGGACAATCGTGCGTTAGCCCCAAGTCACCTTCGGGATCGCTCTTTCCCTCAGGGCAACCACCTGCTCCGATTCCAATGCTCGGTGCTGAGATCCGGAGGGAAGATTTCGAATACGCGGTGGACTATTATTGGGTTTCGTCTTAACTGCCGCGCGCAGAAGTGAGAATCCTACGAGATAAAAATCCGGAGGGCCACATGTTTTGGTTACAAAAATAATCGATGGCGTGGCAATCGAAAAGAGGAAAAAAACATATTTGGATTGACTACGTAATGGCTTCAGATATCACTAGGGGAAAATAGTTTTATTTGGGAATATATTATCAGCGAGAGGAAAAACGAAGATTGTTTAAAAATACCTGCCTCCAATGGCGGATTTTGCATTTTAAAGGCCCTTGGCTAATTTCCTCTAGGAACTCCTCCATATATGGTTAGTCGTTCAATTTATAAGAAAAGGGCTATAAACTCGGGAATGTTGGACTCAATCCCATATTGACCAAAGGTAAATCCGCTTCTGCCTGCCCCTTACTGGTTCTGTCAACAACTCAATACCAAAATTATTTAGAGAGTAAAAATAAACTCTTAATTTCACTAAGAATAACAACATGAGGAAACATCGGTTTGAAGAATGCGGGCTTCAAATACACTATATGAAAAGAATTTCAACGGGTGAAAAAATTACAATTGAATAATAAAGCGCATACTTTGACTTTATCTAACAGTAGTATATGTGGAACGATAGAGCGGCTCAGTAAACCAGACATGTATTCCATATACAGAGCAGCCACCTTCAGTGGCAATTCAAACGCCGTTCAGAAAACAACTTCCGAAGACTGCTACTTTATACGTCTGATGCGAGCGTATGGTTTACTCATCCCTTTTATGGTTGCAGAAGCCATCTATTAAGCTATCAAAAGGACTCGGTTGCGTTGCTACGGGCAAATATTTTCTTTGAACGCTGACAACTATGTCGAATAAAACATTATCACCTGTTAATGCGTTTCGCTGGACGTAGAGTACCATGGATTACTGCGCGTCGAGATAATTCATGCCAAGTATATTTGTCAAACCAGGTAACAGGGTAAACTCATAAAGCACTTACAAGAGAGTTGAATTACCCACCGCCGGGTCAGAATAGGGACGTTTCTGTTCGTCTTTTAAAGTCTCATGACATAGCTTATTCGTTCAGTCAGCGCGGATAAAAGGCAATAGACTGCCAAGACCTTTTTTTGTGATTGATTGCCACTCCACACGTCAGGTTCAAAAGCAATTCGATATTTCTCTCTCTTTCTCGAGTGACCAAAGGGTAGGCACGGGACAAAGGTATCGCCGGGGAAGTAGAAGAACATCACGCAGCGCTGCCGCTCTTAAGGGATGACTTTGCCTTTTCGGTGAGTGAAATCGGTCGCTTTAGTTGTCGCTTATAGAGACTTCATAGGCATCATACGTCGTGTACGGACAAGATACGAGACTCCCGAGAAAGAGGATGAGGTTATTTTACGCCGACTTAAAAACATTTAGCGTTCAAACGGAAGGCCGTGTTCCGTTTTTTAACCCGTTTTTAACTATACATCTGTTCAAAAGTTTCGTCGGTGGTACTTTCATTAATACATAAAACAAATTTCATGACCAAAAATGGATCGAGTTATGTGACTGAGCATGAAAAGTTTATATTTGTGACAAACTCTTAAAGCTTAATACCAATACAGTTTATTAAAGTCGCCAAAACTATTTCGTTAATAAAATTACTTTATCTTAATCTCCCAAAGGGGCGTTTTGAAAGAAAAACGACACTTTGAAAAAAAAACAACACAAACCCGCCCGATATAGATTTGGAATAAATTTCACTGTACGACAAAAATTTATTTAATCATTTATTCGCTCCAAAGATCAAATATATTAAAATTTAGGTAGTAAATATGAAGCTTTGTAAAATCGACCAAATATTACAAAAATAAGTTTAAAACAAAGAGTAGAAATTGGGCACGTTGTTCGAATATCCGCAAAGAACAGAAAAATTTAAATATCGGATCCGTCATCCGTTCAGTTTATCTTAGTCACTCCTTCGAAAGGGCTATTAATCCAACCTCTCGATTATTTATTTATTTTTTCAAAATAATGGACGGAAGTTACCTAAGGTTACCCGTCGTCTCCCACGTTGATTTCACTACGAGACGGGACTTCCCGAAAGAGAGACGCTTCCTTCTCATGTAAATTGTCACGTCAAAACCAATTCAGGAATCGACGGTCACGTAATCGGGTCACGTATGTCCGACAAGCTACCCATCTAGCAGCAGCAGCATAGCAGAGGAGAGGCGAAACGAGGCAATGCGATACCCGTTTGGCCGAAGCGATTTCTCCCCGCCCATAAGAGCGAACCAATGCTTTTTCCGTCCCAACGTATCTATCAAAACATTTGTTCCGCGGAGCGAGCGGCCGCCGAACAGCGCCTCTTCGGGGAACGGAGGGGGAGGAGGGAGGGAGGGATGGGGGGGGGGGGGCGTTGTAATACCAAACCCCGATCGCCTCCTCAGCTGCAGCCGCGGTCCGTGACCGGACATAGAAATGGTCTCCTTTTCTATATTTTTCGCGCATATGATAGAGGAACAAGAGAGAGAGCGAGAGAGGAGTATATCGTCTGTGGCTAGGCTATCACTTTTTCTTAAGAGTTCGCATCGCTTAACGGATGCGTGCGAGGATGGCAAAAATGTCAAGAGTGGGAGGTTTCGCGGCGGTAATGGAATGGTGACACAACGCGCTTCCTTTTCTTGTAACCTCAAAGTCTTATATGGATCATTAAATGTATTGCGCAGAGAACGTAATAAATACACTCTACATGTTTAAACGACCCAATCTTAGTGAGAATTGGACAGATATGGCCGAATAAGCGGAGGAACAAATGTTAACGTGTGTTCAGAAATGTGTTCGAATGTGCTTTTTTTGAAAAGGTACGAACAGCAGGAAGGGAAACTTGAAGGATTAATTTTGTGCGGCAAATGGATTAAAGGAGGGGAAAAACTTTGGACATATGTACAGGCAAATTAGTTTTATACATATTTAAAACTTATTATATATTACATTGGAAAAATACAAATATAAAAAAACTTGCAGTTTGTATCGTTAACGCAAAACAGCTTTTAGGGACTTCTTTTTTTTAAGCTTCTTATTTGTTATTTGATTAAAAACCCAGAACAAATTAAAAACACTACTTTGTTTTGGAAAAATAAAAAGAAAAGTTACATTCAATACCAGTGAAAATTCAGAAAGATATCTAAATTGATCCAAAAGTAAATTAGTTCCAAAATGCTAAACATGGTTTCAATAACTTTATAGGTTTTACGGAACGGTAGTGTTTTTCCTTACCAATATGAATTGAAGCGTTAATAATGAGTTCTTGTTTATCGGGTAATTATGTGAATGTAATGGAATTCGTGAAGGATATTTTCTAGCTTCGCAAAAAACGAATTTACAATTCATGATTTTATTAGTGTCCATTTAAATTGAAATACTCATGAAACGTCTTAATTCATAAAAACGGTCACATCAAAATTCCATACAGGCTACTAAAATGTGTTGGACGTTTTTCTTTCTGAATAAATACGATTAATAAAAATATATTTTCATCTGGACATAATAAGTACACTCTTTTAAAATCCTTAAATCTTGCGGAATATTTTTAAAAGTACCCAATGCTCTTACAAAGACATTTCAAAAATAAAACTTGTTATTAATATAACGACTGAGTTGAATCGTGTCCACAACATCTCGTCATTAAAAAACCTGGAAATTTGATGCTCTGCTCGGGGTTTTGGCGACGCAATTGAAGAATTTTATTAAAAGTATAAATTACGGAAAAAGCACTTAAGTTTTACCCGTACATTGTGTTAGCGAGTAAAATGTATACACGAGATGCACTCGTCGGTATATGGCAGCGCATGCGCAGAAGAGTAAGATGAGAGTCGGAAATATAGATGTATGTTTATATGAGTGTTCTTGATGAAAGGAGAATAAATAACCGAGAGAGAGTGGAGGAAGGTGCATGATCAAGCAATGGGGTTAATTAGAGGGTTTGGGGGAAAAGGAGAAGGGAGAGAGAAAAGGACGGGAAGATGAGAGTGGTGGAGAGACAAGAGAGAGAGAGGCAGTTATTGTACAGAGGTTGGGGCATTAAATTTTGCGGATGAGACTGTGGTAATCATAAGAGGTGACACAGATGCTTTCTCTTCCATTTTAATGGGAGGCAAGTCTCTCGCGATTTGCCATACAAGGCGCCTGAAAGGCTTCCACAGGCACCCCCTTTCGCCCTCTCCCCCTCCCTTCTCCGCCCCCCTTTTCGCTCTACGGATTAGGGCGCGGAGTCTTGGATATGCAGCCATTAACTTTCCCAAATAAAGCGATCCTTCCTTATCCGACGCGATCCTCCCCCTTCTCCATCCCAAAGCCTTCATTCCACGCAAAAGCCTTCCTCTTTCTTTTCTCTTTCTCCTCCTCCACGAAGATTTTCATGTCAGAACCAATTTGAAGGCGTTTGAAGGATCCACCGATAAAAAAACCCGGACATCCTTAATGGTGAATTAATGCTTGTATACGAATCGTTAAACACGATTCCACGCGAAACCTTAAGCGAATTACGGAACGGAATATATTACGGTTTTCAATGTGAGGCGAATTGGAACAGAAATCTATCGACACTTTCTTCCTGATATGCTAATTTGCCCTCTGAAAATGTTTATATAATGCCCATATTTATATCAAAATTGATTGTACTGCTATATCAACATAAAAAAGTTTTGATTACATGTCCTTATACAGATATGAGTATGAATTCTCACATACTTTCCAAATACTATGCAAATAAGTTAATATAGATAGATAGATAAGCGTCTTTATTCGGGCGAAATATAGACCATAAGGTCCATTCTTACATTTACCCCATCGTCAATATTAGAACAGTAGAGAATAGTATAGAATTCGAACATAATAAGTGGTAAGTATAAGACAGATTTAAATTTGTGGGGAAAACCTAGATAAGAACATACTTGTCCTAACTAGTAAAACCCATGCAGGAAAACACTCACTGAGAAGGGGTGGATGGGTGGTCTAAATAAAAATACACCTTACTTTAAAGTTTGGATATGGATAATTATATTAAAAGGCAGATTAAATTTTGCTCGATAATAACATCTTAATGAAAAAATGAAGCCATAAAAAGAAAAGTAGGTAAAATTTAAAAACATATATTTAATGCTAATCCTCCTTATCGAAACCATGTTAGTTTCTTAACTGTTATCTAAAACTATAAAAGTTGTGGTTTATCGTTTATTTTGCCAAAATAATAATGATGAATGGACCTTGATGTACGTGATCATCTAAAGGAGAGATGAAAATCATCACAAATAAAACCTAACCGATGTATATGCAATAATTTTCAAGAAGGGCTAAGCAGCCAAAAAAAACGTTGAATGCAAATTGAAGTGCCAGCTGAGCATCTCATCTAGACTTCATCGGGCCTCCGATGTTCAACGAGCTTTTCTTTTTATAGCAAATCGTCTGCCATAATCGAGAGATGATCTTTCGATACATAGGGCATACGGTCGTAAAAATGGCCGTTAAAGACCGTACAACGGCAGCAAATGAACACGATATGTCTCTCTTTCTCTTTTATTCTCCCCGTGGCCACGGGGACATGACCCGGCGTCGAATCCCCGGAGGAAGGCAGCGCCACTCTGTGGCCTTTTGCGGAAACTTACGGAGGGCTGGGCGATGGTGGCGCTGCCACGAGGGCGGCGGCGGACGGCGGAGTCTCCTCGGAGAAGGAGCACGAAGGGTTGAGAAGGGTGGGCGTAGATGAGAAGAGGGAGAGCGATGGAGGAGGAGGGAGAGGAGGAGCATGTGGAGCTAGGAGAGAAAAAGGGATGCAAGGGGCATAGAAAAGCGAGGCGGCGGAGTGACGTCTTCATTTGTTGACGCTAAGAAGTTCGTTCCCCATTCAAATAAACCACTGTGCTTGTTTTCTTTCGGTGGCGTTAAGTCTCGCTGACAAAGGAGACGCGTAAAAGGTTGTGCATTCGCGGTGAATATGGAAAAACAACGTATGGAGGAACTTGGCTGAAATAAGCGGAGATGAAGGCCATGACTGCGACAATGACTGCTGCAAAGAAATTACGGCGCATATCCTTTTATGCATGCATGTGTGAGGGAGTGTGTGCGTAGAGAAAGAGAGAGGTGCATATCCACTTTTTCTCCTTATCGATCCTCTATTTTTTAAAAAATTAAATTTGAATGACACTCAAAGCCACTACAACTGTGAACCAATCTCTAATTTCTAACGCAAATATTTGATGTACTCTTCTATTCAAAATTTTCTAAAGCATCTTCGTATCTTTTCCGACACGTTTGATTTATAATATTTTATTGCCAGCGATGATATCAAATAGCATAAGATCAGATTCCATATACTAGCGAAGAGTTTGTAACAAAACTTTTTTCGAGGCATTAACTGATTCAATAGTTTCGGCGGGCCGCATTAGGGTTCACATCGGAAGTTACTTGAGAGAATCTTAAGGATCCTATTAGAGAAAACCAACCATATTTTAGCATCATATCTTCCCTATATGCTTGTTATAATTTTTAAAAAAATTTATGAAATAGTATGCTTTATATTTCACGGCTGGCTTTATTAATGGCATCGCGGGCTACATAAAATGCTCTCGCGGGTCGTAGTTTGCTCATCCTTGCTCTACACGGTAAACGATTCATTTATCTAATGGAAGGAGAGATGATCGCTTGATGCGAAAGATGGAAACGATGCCATGTCAAACGGAGTCGCTCCACGTGGATGAGGCAAAAAATCGGATTCCATTGGAGGGAAATGACTAAAAATTACGCATGGTATCGTAAGAAGCATTTCGTTTTTTGCCGGGAGACGTTCGTTAAAATAAGTCACTAATATATAGCTCTTTACGATAGACTAGAGAAAAAAGTGTATACGGCGGAATGGAATTTTAAGAATGTTATTCCCTCTCTTCCTTTCGGTCACGTCAAACCGCCTTTAATTCTGACGGTTAAAAGGCCGAGAGACGTACGCTGGATTATTTGCGCCGGGAACTTCAGGGTTTGAATAAGGTTTTCCAGAAATCATTCAGGTGTTATTATTTTTAAGGATAGATGAAAAAATCCAAGTCAGTGTTTTCGGTACCAGGATGCGACCGTGAAAATGTCAGAAGATCGGCGGGCAGAGGAATTTCTTTGAAACGCTTCAGAGATGTTAAATAGTATTCTTCTTAGCTATCGATAAAAACCGACATTTTAGTACCTGTGGATGCGATATTCGTTATAGTTTTATTTTGAGAACTAGAGAAGCAGGAATATCACAAACCACAAATATTTTCTCACTCATTCCTTATAGAATGGTAGCTGTGTTTTCAGTAGAATTTCTACGAAACCACGAATACGAAACCCAATATCTACCAATCTAACCCGGTTTGAATCTTCATGAGTAAATCTTTCGTTGTATTTAGCAGCATTACTTGTTGATCATTTGGTTACTAGTATATGCTAATAAAATCCTATCAAATAAGAAAAGTAGTCCGACAATCTGCTGCCTAATACGTCGGAGTATAAAGTGGATTGTGGGAATTAAAGCAAATATCGTCGACAAATTTTTTACTTATGCAGTCTCTATATTTTTCAATAAAAACTGACGCAAAAGAACACACCCATACGCACGTGTAAATGTGATTCTCTCACTAAAAGTTTCGAATAAAACCATCTATGAATACATTTGTAAAATTCTGTCGGCCATTTGCTTGATTCCTAGCAAGTTTTATTCAGGAATATTTGTAGTCTTCAAATACCATCTGTCGTCTTTTTATTTCCCTTGATTTATCCGAGAAACGATAATGTCAGGATTTCGGAATTTCATTTTCAACATGGCAGTGCGAGTGATATTTTCAAATACTCTTGGTTTAATTAGGTAAATCCCACTAAATTAATATGCAACCGTTTCTTTTCTAATCCCTTCATAGCATTCGTTGCATGCAAAGTTACATATGCCTCTGTGTCATTCGAAAGTAATGGATAAGTTTCTAGCTCTCAAACTCGAGGATTTTTATGCAATAGTTCATATACTGATCTGGCTAAATTAGTTATTTCCCAATACAATGTGTTAATGTATAGTGGTAACAGTAACAGTGGATTGAAAGTTTCTTATTCATCAATCATTCAGAAAACTGAAGACCCACGACTAATTTGTCGATTTACTAGTTTTTCACCGCTCATTACTTTTGATTAGACATCTCAAATCTCCAAAAAGAATACATACATTCTTCACTACGCCTTAGTTCTTTTCCTATTCAATTAGTCACTTCACATTCTCATATTAAAGTTTTCTTTTTTCAATTTATAATTTCTCTTAAGAAAGTACATTGGACTTAAACCTCCAAATGAAATAACTTTCAACCGATAATTAACCGCTGCAGCATATTTTCAGCCCTGCACACACATTAATATCAGTAGCAAACTGTTTCTTGAATTTAGCAACGAGTAGAAAAATATTCAACGAATGACAAAAAAATAATGGAGGAAAAGTTCATAATATAGAATGTGAACAGCAAAATAAATTTTTGGAAGAAAACTGATATAGTTATATCTTTTAGAGAGACTAGATTTGGCGAGAAACTGTAAAACCCCGTGGTTTGATTGAAAGCGTTTATCATACAGCAAAAGTTGATTGCTAATTAGCTAACTGCGGTAAATCAAGCGTCTTGAGATATACCGAGTTTCAATGCTTTCTTACTCAACTCCTGTTCCTCATTTTTAGTGCTATTACAACCGTTACGACAGTTTATTTTCTTACTTGTAATTCAACTTTTTAACGACGTAAATGGAATCGTAGAGAAGACGGGACTCTGAACAACGAAAAACTGATTCCATTCGGCAACTCTTCAACAGAAAAGTTTTTTCTAAATCGCGGAGTAACGAATGAAAAACGATTAAATAATTAATATTAATTAATTAATTTTTTTCGATGCAAAAGTTTCTTGTGCTGTTTGTATTCTATACATCGCAATTGCATCTGTAATTTTCTCTTTCATTCACGGCATATTTATTTTACTCGTTGCTAAATTTTATAAACTATTTTACTACCAGTTATAACGTATGTGGCAATTAAAAATATGCATAAACGGTTATCGGTTAGGAAGCTTTTATTTGTTTTGGTTCGGGATCGGTGCTTTATATACCTTTATTGAATATGTAACTGAATTCTCTTCACTTCAACCACTCCTTTCAGAACTTCTTTGTTCTGGAAACTACAAAAAGTCGAGTAATTAATGAGGAAGGATATTCAGGCGTGATTTTTGTGATGGGAACCAAAAAGTAGTTTTTTGTTGGAGGTTGAAGAGTATTCTGTACTGGCCCCTGCACCATTGTGGAATATGTGTGAGGTATGGTCGTTAATAGCGGAAGAAATCGAGATAGAGAGAGAGAGAGAGACAGACAAAGAGAGATGCGGAAGGGGATGGACATGGGAAAGCGGCCGACGAGTGCAAAGGAAGTCGAAAAATAAAACGTGTTGCTGCAGTGGTGAAGCGACTCGATTGCAGACCCAAAGCACTCGAGGCGTCGATAATAGACAATCGAGAAGCTCTGCTGCAATCAAAAGCCGAGGCAAATGAGCTTTCGCAACCCGTCACTTGTTTTTGACCCTTTCCTAGAGGTCACCTTGTGATGTTTGCATTCGCCACCAAGAGATTGTCGGAGGTGTAGAAAGAGAGGGAGCGAAGCCGAGGTGAAGCGAGAGAGGGTCTTGTGATGATACGCGCAAACACGGAGAGAGAGGATGGAGGTTGGGGTTCTTTCTCGGTCGGAGATTGAAGCGGAGACACCCATTCTATGCAGATAAGGGAAGGATGAGGTTGCGACCCCTTCGGATGGAAAGGAACGGGGAACGGAACCGAGAGGAAGGTGTCCGTTGCCGAGTAACATTTAGTGTTTTTTCTCTCACGATGTCTCGCAGCACGGAAATAAAGGATGAAGTCGCTTCTGTAACCTCCGTTTACATAAAGATGATACAAGTAGTAAGTAGCATGTTGGAGTGAATCAGAATTCATCGCAATTAAAACAGAATTCGGGTAATATCGCTTACGTATTTATGAGGATTTAGCGAAAGAATTATACTTGATATTCAGGGTGCCTGGTCGCCATTGCGCCTAGAGATTCCATCCAGGCCTTTATGTTATGTAAGCATGTTAGTATCGTACTTTAAATTATGGAACAGAAGTTACAGCTGTTTGATTTCAGGAGACCATTATCAAAATGTGTTTACTATTTCAGTGAATTGTGATCAAAAGAATACCTTGAATAGGTGTCGAGAAAGACGGATATGTTTAATGAGATAAATTATTGATAGCGTTGGATATTTTCATTTAAAAAAAAATTATATAGTATAAACAGATCTTTACGTTATCTTACATGTACATAATATAAAAATGACTAACACACAATGCATTCGAACTAGTAACTCTAAGATTAAGATGCAGGCACTCTAATCATCCCTCATCGAAGGCCACGTCAGCTAATTTCCTGTGGTTGTAAGTATCACTTGCAGATTTTATGCTAAACTTTTCTCCTATCTAGAGCAGGCAACATTTTTAATTCACAAATTTTTAATTTGACATTTTTATAAATGTAACTAAAATATCAAATCGCCAAGTCTGAAAAGAGAAACTTCGCTAACATCAGACTATTCTCTACTTTTGACGCCAGCATAACCCAAAAAATCTCAAAAGAGTGAAAATCTGGGCGTGAAGCACTGACCCAGGTTACACTCAAACAAATTAAGAAGAATCTTTTTTTAAAGGTTATTCGTCGAATGCGGTATTGGAAGTCAATCGACAATAGATGTTTCAATGGAAGGAGATGTTGCCCAAAAATTGCAGAACGTTTACGAAAACCACGCATACTTTCTTTATCTGTTTTTTTACGAGTGATAAAAGAGCGACATTTTTATTTTTCACTTTAATTCTTGAGGTCGATATCAAGGATAATTACGCATCCGTAAAGGGTTCCTATAGTCTTTTTTCAAGTTTTTGTACTGTCAATAATACGTATATTCACACATATTGTAGGAATAGTACACAAATAACTTTCACAAACAAAAAGAACGCTGAATTAAGGCATTATAAATTACTCGGAGATTTGTTAATAAAGTGTGATAACATTAAATACCTGGGCCTGAACATATAGTCAAATCTAGGATGGGGCCAACATATTAAAAATGTAGTGAAAAAGGCATTTAAAAGCCTTCACTGGATAATGAGGAACCTGGGAGGGGGTAACAAGAATACCAAGGAATTGGCTTATAAAAGTATAGTGAGGCCATTACTTGAGTATTCTACGAATGTATGGGATCCCTGCAAAACTACGTATGTAAATAAAATAAAAAAGGTCCAAAGAAAAGCTGCACGATATGTTCTGAATAAATTCAAAAGAAAAGATAGTGTATCAAAGATGATACAATTATTGGTGTGGGAATCATTACAAACAAGAAAGAAATTAAATAGGCTGTGTGGAATGTACAGGATTGTAAGTGACGAGGGGGGATGGAAAAATTTCAGCAGTAGTTTAGAAATTCCTAATTTTTTCAGTAAAAATGATCATAAATTTAAAATCAAATACAAACCTCAAAGACTAGAAGTTGTAAAAAACTCCTTTCTGAACAGAGGTATTCAAGAATGGAATGAATTACCTGGAGATATCTTTGGCCCCTTTCCTAAAAACCTGAAAGACTTTAGGAAGAAGTGCAAAAAGTATTTGGTCTAACTGATAAAAATCATGAAATGAGTTATTAAATTGACATGGTGTTAATGTATCGTTACCACCAGGCCAAGAGCCTAATTGTAGCGTGAATACGTAAATAATAAATGTAATTCCTTCAATTTCTTATAGATTCATAATTAACGTTGTTTTTCAACCATCATCAAAGGGAAAAAAGCGCCAGCACTGAAGCTAATGTTTTTATTGACTCTGTAATACTGACTTTGAATTCTCTCTATTTCAACGCATTAATTTACAAACAGATAAATCAACTATAGTATAATAAAATTATGAATTTATTTCTATTCGGAATTTACCAAATCCATCGAGATTGATAATTTCCGCATTTTCAAAGAAAAAAACCGGAATACTTGCGAATCGGTAATAATTTAATATGGACGACGCCTAGACTCGAAAACGAGTGCGTTGGCTAACTGGATTGCTAATTGCCTTCAGTTACGTACTTGGCGCATTCGTCGGAAAAAAATACTCAAAAGATTTTTAAAAAATAAGAATAGAAAGAAAATCAAAAGAGCAAAAACGTTTAACGGTACTAGTGGAAGAAGTATGAGCGGTTCCATTGAGACGCAATTCTCCAATGATTGAGTGACTCGGAGAAAACAGTGAGCGTTTATTGGGCAGTGCAATAAAAGGTTACGGCGCATGAGGAAATACTAATAGAACCGTGGGAAGAAGTGCGAACGAGCGAGTCCGGAGAATCAGTCTATCGCGGGAAAAGGCTTCCACCGAGGATTAAGAGAGGAAAAAGAAAAATCTTTCTCTGCAGAGGGAGATGATTGTTTCAGAAAAAAGCTCGCTTTCATCAGAACTGCGTTATAAACTCTAATCTTAAGATTTATGTCGCAAGGTCTTATCTTTTTAACAAAGAAAATATCCGTGTAATTCGTCATAAATCGGATGGAGCTCAATTTGTCGTAATATGTCAGAAAAACAAACGCCGCGAGACATTAGATTTTTTTTCGTCCGAACATTAAAATTCCATTCCAGTGTTTTTTGGGATTTGCCAAAGAATAACTTCGTTCGTAACTGTATCAATTTATCAAGTGTTGAGAGACAAAACTGAGGTAAATAAATATACTACGACTATCTCCATTTTGAGTAGTTGATAACACAAATATTTGATGTTTGTTTGAAAAACTAAAGGAAAGTTGAAATAAGACTTTATCGGTGAAAATTTCATTGGTGCAAAATATACTGAATTTTATTTAGACGTAGATGGAAAAAGGTTACAGTAGGCAGGCATATTGTATAACCAGGTAATTTTCCAATTTTGGACGACGAAAGCGCAAACGATATCAAATCTAAACTGTGGACAGAAAAAGAGACTTTGATACCTAGACCAGAGCTAATGGCAGACAAGCAAAAAGGCAGATAACAAAAAATAGATAAAGACTTTGATACGGGACATAGTATCGAATGGGTTCGAGAGAATGATTTTGAGGATGGAGACGTGGTTCCAGCGTAAAACGGAGAAAATAAATTGCGCAGAGAAGAAAATAAATGTGTGAATATTGAACGCGATCGGATAAAATCGCAGTTTTATTACTCAGTTTAAAACTTTGGAGAAAATGAGAGAAGACAAAACTGTAATGCAAGTTAGATTAGGCAATATATTTTTTCAAAATATTGGCTATTGCTTTTGGAAAACGACAAGTGTTGCTATTCTCCACTCTTGAAATAGGAAAATCTGGTTGTTATAACTTATTAGCTCGATAGACATTCTATACGTAGACGGGGGCCAAAAAAACGAACATTTTTTCCCAAACAGCGCAAAAAACTTTAAGGGCAGATCTTGAAAAGGAAACAGAATAACGAAACATTTAATGAGGGAATTTTAAGAGATAAAGATAGGCCGAGGGTTTAAGGATTTTGTACGTTTTGTATTGACGAATGAAGCAAAGCTCTTTGGAAGGAAAAATTCAGGTTTAATATAGAAATTAAAAAAACTTGATGTTAAATAAATCGAGGATGTGGAGTTTCACACTGTTTGTCCGATACTGATACTGCCACTAAATTAAATCCCTCTGAGGACATGGCGTATTTTTCGCCAAGATAGAAACTTCGTGTGTCCAAACGGGTAAAGATATTCGGATATAACGAGGGGAAAAGGAAAGGGAAAATTGTTTTAAGATGCTTCACGTGCGCGTGGGAAAGAGAAGCCGAGATCTGCTCCACTCCTTAAGAGGAAGAAATGGAAGCCGCATCACTTGGCCGCGCTACTGAATTCCCAATTAACTCATTTTCTCATTTTTGGCCGAGAGGATTTTTGGCGAGACTGTAACCGTGTGTTTCCGAATCCAGATAAGAATTCGACGTCCTAAAGGAAAGAGGAAGAATTTCTATTTTCGCGAGCTGTGAAGGAATCAACGGATAGATTGGCGTCGTGTCGGTATGTGCAGAGGAACAGAGGGCAACAAAAGCCCAATTAGCCTTATCCTTATTAATATGTGTAATTAATGAAATACATGGTTTATACTAATCGTTGAGCAAATTGATATCACATATCTTTATCAGAAGTAGATAAGTATAAGGCGTATCGTTCGAAATACGAAAAAAACCCTAAATGTTTGTGATTAACTGAGTAAATAAATATAACTCAGTGACTGAGAGTAGATATAGTAGAGTATTCTACATCTCCAAAATGATCAAAATCTTTACATTAATCAAAAATCAGTAGACTTTTACCGTTTATGATAAAGACTCAAACATTTGAACCTTCTTTCAAAGATGCTTTGGTATGTAACAAATGTAAATGTGCATAGCACTGAATGCAAAGCTTTTACGATTCAGCAACCAACGAAAAATCTTCATCATTCAGGCTTAAAATATAAAAGTAATATTTTATGAAAAGGTTGACTAGTAGCAGAAACAAAAATTCACGCTAAAGTTTCCTACTTGGATTTTTAATACTGATGCTGAAGAGTTAATATTATATCTTATAGGAAGTCTTTAATTTTTTCGTGAATGGAATTAAGAGCATCTCGAGCGTTAATCAACATTTACCTCAATGTTCTGAAGATAACGAAACTTAGTCAACATTTCTTCTTTCATATATTTTTGCTTATTGAAAGATGTTGCTTAAACTTACAATGAGTTGCTCAGCATTAATGCCCAGCTCCTCATCTGAGTTTTCATTTTCATATACATATCTTCCATAAACCTATTGTCTCAAAATGTCTAAGTTTTATAAAATACATGCTTTTAGAATTGTTCCATTATTTATCTAGCTTGGGATATTTTTCAATGAAAAAAGCATTGACTATTGTATTCTTGATTCGATTGAATGAATTTTACATTTTCTGTCTGTTTAAAAATCCCCAATACCCAAATGACGACAAGAGATTTACATACAAAAGCAATTCAGGAAGATGACTCGAAGCAATTGAATCTGTGAAAATAATATTCTTTAAATTTAATCTTACACGGATTGTTTCTAATTATAGAGCCTGTACTTAACATTCCCGTAGCTTTGCAAAGTGTAGAAAACATTTCCTATATTCTAAGCGTTGTATCGTCCTCGCTTTGTATAACGAACTACAATTGTACTATTTGTCATTTTTGTTAAAGTGGCTCTAACGAGAGGAGTGACTTTTTTGTAATGTGAAAGCAAGGCATGAAAGAATGAAGTTAAAACAATTCAAAACTGAGTAGACATTGAGGTATGGCCGCACGACGGTTAAAGAAAGTGTTAAAAGAAACCTTCTTATAAATGAATACTTCACTTAGCGAAGTGGAGACATCATCCCACCCAACATGTTTTACCTTTCTAGAAAGAAAAATAATGCCTAAGACTATTTAGCTTTGCATTACGACCAGCCCCGTAGATAGATATTTTAGCACCCGGGACAAACTAATAAATATGCGCCCTCTCCCACTTCAATAAATTATTTTCTCTAGTTTATTTAGTTACTATTTGGATTTTCTGCGTCCCTTGATTAGTTGCGCCCGGGGCAGATGCCCCTCTTGTCCCACCCTAGTTACGACACTGATTACGATACAAGACGATGAAAATGGTCCCGTTGTGAAATTTAATGAAGGATATACCTACCTATATGTCCATTTCCATATTATAGTCTGTTCACTATCTAAAGTCTCTTGGCCAATAGGAGACGGTTCGTTTGGGAAGGTAGTGGGGGGAACTCAGTATTACTCTTGATTTCGAAGCGTTCACATCGGTCTGCGTTGCCATTTCTACCGCCGTTTCCTTGCTATTGCTGTTCGTGATTGGTATCTGTTCTCCCGCGTGAAAGTTGTGAGGGGCGATGGAAGGGGAAACGTTCGTGATTGGCTACTTGCTCTATGAAGGCCAAGAGACTTTAGATGGTGAACAGATTATAGTAGTACCGTATTGGCCCGAACATAACGCGATTATTTTCTGAAACGACATTGTAAAAGTAGCACTCGCGTTATATTCGAGGACTAATGATTTTTAAAATAGTAAAGGCACTTCAATCTCCGCCCGTTTGTATAAGAGATACACAGGGGTTTCCTATCTATATAAAAAATTATATAATTGAAATTTTTAATTAAATGCAACGCATCTCATGGCGAAATGCGGCTAAAACTAATTAATTTTAACGGTTTTCAACATTTATTACAACCTGTAAGTTTACTTAATGCTATTCGGAACATGAATATTGAGTGCTAAACCCGAAGACTTCGGGTGAAACCCGCAGAGGTGGCAACCCTAGCCCAAACTCCATTCATCAATGAACAGGAACTTCCCTAGGTGGATGGAAGTTTTTTCGCGTATCCTCTCATGAGTAAATATTGGAAGGTTATTAGGAACAAACAAGTCCAAACTCTTGAGATGGGGATTTCCGCCTTCCTTTCGAACGATGAAATCTTTCATTCGCAACAAAATTTCACCACTCCGAATACCTTGAAGTGTATGAGGACCTAATTAGTAGCTATATGCGCGGGATTACCCTAAATACATCGCATAATATTATTAATCTGTTTATTAATTATTTAAAGGTGAAATACAGAAACATTCACAGTTTTCCTCTTTTGTTTTTTCCCGTATTTTCTTGAAAAACTTTCATAACCTTAGGTGTCACGTTATATTCGAGCTAATACGGTAATTATAATTGCATAATTCATTCATGAAAAATACAGGAGAAAAGCAGGGTAGTAAATCAAACGAGTAATCTCAAGGATCATTTACATATTAGTTAAAGTTTATTTAGAAATGTTATTTAAAATTTTCTTCACTGACTATCTTCAATGCGCGTTGTATGTTTTTAAAACATCAGCCTGACGGATGAATTTTATTACTCTCACATATGTTCTAAATACAGGAGTTTTCAACCTTATTTTAGTCGCGTACCCCTTACAGCAGTTTTTTTATGGTCGTGTACCCCCAAATACATTTAAAGTGATGAATGAACCTTGTATTAATTTAGATAACCCGTGTTTATAACGTTAACATTCACAGATATGGCGTATTTTCCTATTTTATGAAGTTATTCTTAGTCGTCACATTGCAACTTTTGATTTCATGCACGAAACACAAAGTAAGGAGAAAAATTATAACCTTTAACACTTTCGCGTACCTCTTGAACATTCTTCACGTACACCTAGGGGCAGGGGCGGATTGGGCCGCCGGGACACCGGGCAAAGTCCCGGTGGGCCGAAGCTGCTCCTGGGCCGGGGCTGCCAGAAGCTGTTGCTTTTCCGTATTCTAAAGTAGTGTTTCACAAGCTATGGGTCGCGGCCTCCTAGGGGGCCGCAACATTATTTTAGTTGTTAGGTGGGCCGATATCCGAGTATTTGCACGGGCCGATTTTTGCTCCCAATCCGCCCCTGCCTAGGGGTACGCGTAACACGGGTTGAAAACCCTTGATCTAAAAGTTCTTCCGAAAATTAATATTAAGTTTATGTTGTATAAAGGAATTTCATAACTATAGAATGCAGAAATCCCTTCATTTATTATGCGAAAACCAAAAATATAACGCCGTATATATCGCCATACCCGATAATCAAAATAGGTTTAAAATGAACACAATACAACTAATAAGATATTAATTTTAGAAATAGTTAACTGCGTCGGCCTAATGTAATGTTGCGACATTAAACTCATCAATTTCATATGCACTGGCCTTTATCTTCTTGTATTATTAAATCTGTACGATCGAATCAATAACTATTACGACTAGGATAAGTATCAAAACCTTGTTTAGTTATCATACTTTTGTTTTAATTTATTTCAACTTTTACGATCCAAGAGTAGCGTAATTTTATTTAAAAAATCAGGTCTAACAATTGGCATATCTAAAGAATTATTATACATGGTGTTAAAAAATTATCTATAGAGTATATAGATAAAAATTACAGGTTGGTAACACTACTGTCATAACCCAACTTGCAAAAATGGTTTTGTCTCTGGAGGAAAAGATTTTTTTAGTGGAAAATTGTTTTTAAAAATAGTAAACATCAGTGTTGCCAGTAATTTCTATCTAACAACTGTATACAGATATTACCATCATCGACAACGGTCAAAGCTTAATAACATAAACAACGGGAAAAATCTTTGTCCATTTCAATAACGAGAAGTGAAAATTAATTAGCAAAAAATAGGACAAATTTCTCCTACAAAGTATACTTGAGAGGATCACTTAAAAACCTTAAATATCTTAAGAAATATTGATAATGAATCAATTTACCAGTAATATTTAACTTAATCGTCTATTTATGATGCAAATAGCTAAGTATACTTGATTAAATCAACACCTTTTTATAAAATCCATCTCCGCATTCAAAACTGAAATCATTAAGAAACACCACTTTCACGGGCAAGGATGTCGTAATATTTTCCTTATTGAGAGAACACCGGCTCGAATTATTCATCCGGTTTGTAATGTTTCTCATACTTCAGGGCCAATTACGTACAGAAGAAAGGGAAAAAAGCAGTACACATTGCTCGAAGGGGTTGATGTCTAAAACGCACGGCTGGAAGAAAAAAACTATTAAAAATGAGAACCAGGAAAAATACCACGGCCACGCTTATTTGACTCTTAAATTGAAACGGAGGAGTAATCGAGAAACGTGTAAATTGGATTTATTTTTTTTTATTTCCTCTTTTTTTTACTTTTTGATGGACACCGTGTTGTTTCGGATTGAACGTAGAAAGCTCGATCATTTTTCGGAGGGTTTGCATCGGACGCGTGATTATAGCGTATCTCTTCCAATGTACGTGTTGAAGGAAGATAAAATTGCCTTACCTGATACACTGTTTGCCAAAAAGTGTGTCTGTTTACTCGCCTAATCAGATTTTTCCAAATAATACCCGATAAAACGGCAAGAATTTCTGAGGGATAAGGAAATTCCAGAATATGTGGAAACTGGAGCTATGTTTGCGTTCCGATCGTCCGAAAATTAATAGCGTCCCGTTCGGAGTATTTCGGCGTGTCGAATGATTGACAAGAGGGATCGGTAGTCCTCCACTAAAAAAAATTCCTGTCAAAACAATCGAGGGAAGAATATTAATAGAGGAAGAACGTGGGATTGTAGTCCTTATAAAAAAAGCAGCAGGTGTACGCGAAGGGCGCGGACCTAGGAGAGGAAGAAGCGGTTATACCGCCTTATAAATAATTCGGAGGAACCGAAATACAAAACTCGTCTCATAAAAATTGAGCCTGCGCGCATTTGCTAAGAGATGTGCAGTGTCAAACATACGGGCATTCACGTAAACTCTCGCATGTAAGCCAAACCGAACGGACTGTAAGGGCATTTTTAACTTTTACCTGTTTATATATCGACGTAAATCTCTTCTATTGTTCCATAAAAAGCAAATTGGCGGATAGCACGTTGACTTTAAGAGCGCAAAAGTTTGGAGCTAAATGAATCGACTTAGTAGCAGTTTTTACTAAATTAAGTATGAAATTGATTCTATATATTAAGCCATAAATACGTGGAAATTAATTGCAATATAAAAATTAATACTTATTTTTTTAATTAAGTCAAGTGATAGTACATTCGGGGATTCGACGAACTACCGCCATCGTCAAGAATTTATTCATTATAAAAGCCAGAATAAAATTTATAAATGTCACGTCTCAAGTTCCACTTACAGACGATAACCTGCTACAACTTTACTCACTTCTTAATGGAATAGAAAGCACCACATTGATAACGATGAGATTAAAACGCAAACCAGAAGACACTGCGACTGAGTAAACTAAAAACATGTTAAATATATCCACACTAACCCGTATTTAAAACGCTTCGATAGGAGTCAGAGATGTGCTATAGTATGACAGATTGGAAGCGGCGAATGACTCGCAAATCAAAAGTCGTCTTCGCACGGGAGAAGATGGCGTCGCTGTGACTCGCCAAGATTCCATTTCCTCTCTTCGTCGCCTTCCATCGTTCCTTCGTGTACCGATCGTTCTTTAAGATATTCCTCACATGCGACTTTTAAGCGAAAGATCGATATTAATAGGATTCGGAAGGAAAATAAATGCGCGCGAGAGGCCAAAGTCTCGCGGACGAAGATCTTGAACTGGCGTTTCGAGAGATTAGACGGTTGATTGGCTTATAAGCCATGCAACTGTTTTTTTTTCTTCCATCTTCTCTCTGACTGGTTAATTTCCTCCCTTCAATCGTTATCGTCGTCCTCGATTTGACGGCAAATTTTACCGGCAATCTCTTGATTGGATTGTCTAATAAATTCTCGCCAAGTTCGCTCTCTTTAAAATCCCTGAATAAATTTCGATATGACAGGTATAGAGAACAATTATTCTCATATGACCGTAATTCTGAAAATTTATCTATAAAATAATAAGAGAAAAATACAGCACTGACGCGAGTTATTTTTCTCTATAAGTCAAGATATTTTGATGATTTTGTTTAGCAAGGTTTTCATAATTTTATAATGTTAGATTTACTCCGCGTATTGTGCATAATAGTTCAGCGACAAAAGCGTATTGTTATTTTTTTTAAATGCTCTTTTATTTTTATAAGACATTATTATTCTCATTCAGTTCTTATAAAGTATACAAATAATTATCGTTTGTATACATGAAAAACCTTAGTTTAATTGAGTGATCACAAGAAGGCCTCATCAGCCATTGTCTTGCCAAAATTACAAATGTATGTTTTTTTAATGGCCTAAATCCTTATTACTTATACTGAATTGAACAAAAGCTGTAAAGGTCCATTCTTATGGACAATATCTAACGAGAATGTACGCTGCTTTATTTTCAACAAGCACTCGTAAATCCCTTCTCATGCCAGGGAAACGCTTTGAATGCAAAAGGATATTCTTTATCAAGTCTGTTGTATTTCAATCCAAGCAGCCCAAGTAACATTTTTATAATAATATTGGAATTAGAAATTCTAACGTTTCCGACATATAACCGTTCTACCCCTTAATTAAGAACCCAGGCACGCATGCATCTTAGTTACACTAATGACAAACCCTGTTTTGCGATTCGACATCTACCGATGAACGGGCTTGAAAAACGCTCGCTTAGATGGAAACACACTCCACACCACATGCTTCACAAAACGCATTTTATCCCGAGATCTTAGACGGTACGTGACCTGCAACGCTGAAACGACCTCGAAGCTCGCGATTTAGGAACAATCAGTGCGTGGCATCTAATCAATTTCAAACTGTCATTCCATGTTGAAAAACATTAACGAAAATTTTTGAAAATTGCGCAGGAAAAATCCATTCTTGTGACAAACTAGAAAGAGATCGACGTGCGATAAATATCAAAGTGTCGTCGCATTTGGAAGGCCGCGAATCCATTTCGATGGAGAGAAAATAAATGAGGATTCGAAAATAAGCGGTATTTCTCAGGTCATGGCTGATCTCGAGTTACTCGTGTGACGGTAATGGGTATCAAAATGGTGATTGACCGATGAGAAATGATTCTTCGTTCCTTAAAAGCCTGACTTTTATGGTACGGAATAAAATAAGAAGGGAACAGAGAAGCAGAAGTAAATTAACAGCGAAATGCAAATCGTCCTTCGCCACCGAGAGGAAAAGAAATAAAGGAATCTCACCAGGCGTATCCTAAATCAACAAAAGTAAACGAAGGAAAAATGCAGAAGATTCTGAGGAAAGAATTTCGAGAACGCGACTCTTTGCGTGGAGAGTCATAACCTGAGAGAGCCATGGCATGTATGTGATGTAATTATAGCTGAAAATGCGATTCCTCCTTTTTCGATGCGGAAATGCGTACACATTAACCTTTACAAATAGAAATTCGAATGGAATTTTGCATAGAAAATGGACTGGGTCGTACAAAAGGGGATTTCAAATCCAACAGCGAGTTTTATTGTAATTTTTAGTCCGATCGAGTATCTTTTCATAAATTTCAATCCACCTTGACATTTTTCTATTCGCAATCAAATCTACAAGTATATTCCGCGTGATAAGTCAATTCACATTCATAGGAAATAAATATATTTTGAGTAAATTTCTGCAAATTACATTGCCGTGCGTAATAACATGATTTTTCTATCGAACACCGCAAAACCTTCCGTATCGCACAATGAAAAGAAATTGCTTTATACCATTTTCGCTATGACCAGCATATGAGGCCAAAATTAGCAATAAAAGTATTATATCAGCCTAAAATAACAACTAAGAAAGAAAGTAATCTCTTACCTCCAACACCGATAAATCCGTAAACACAATCGCTGTCATATTTAATTTTATAATGAAGATAACTGGAAAAGCCGGAGAAAATTCTGCCTTGTCTGGGAATCGAACGCGGGTCTTCCACTTACCGGGCGGATATTCCAACTACAGAGGGACATTAATTCTCCCGTTGCATACTAAATCCATCAACAGTTTTATTTGTGTTAATGTTATAATGAATGCATCCATCTAATTCTATTGAACTTTTGTAACACCTGAGTAGCGTCGAAACCAGATTATTTTTTATTATATCAATTTAATGAAATCGATAAAGTGAGTCGATTCCTTCAACAATGTCGATTATGGGAAACATTTCTAACTTTCGCAGTGAAATTATTCTCAGGTCATTTTCCCGCTATCGAACAGTTTTCAGCAATATAAATTGTACGCTTTTCTTTTAAATTTTACTGTATCCAAAGCCATTTGCTCTTCGCATCGAAATATTTAATACACTAACATCTACACCGTCACTTCCCAAATAACGCGTAATTCGACCAATACGCCGTTAAAATTAGACCACTCTCTCTTTCGAAATGGCCTCTCAATTTTCCAGATTGAGGGTAATTTGACCAAATAACAAATTTTACCAGAGAGAAGGGCAAATTCCCGCGAACCACGGAGTTTTTGGGAAGTAATTACACGTATCGCTTCCTGAAACTGATGGAATGGGGGTAGAAGTGAGGAAGGAGCTTAGGAATAAAAAAAACACCGAAGACTTTTAAAACAATAACGCATTGCCTGGCTACCAATCCGACCGCAGGGGTTGACGGTCGTTTGGAAAAATGTAAATTCGATTGGTGGACGGAGTGAGGCGGGTGGAAGAAGGGAGCAATAAAAAGCAGCGGCACTAGCTACCTAAACCGCATTCATACAGTATTCTCAACCGCAGTCGCATTTCCAATTTCCTCTCTGGTAGAGCCCGCAAATTTTCACCTCTTTTCCGCCATTACCCTTAGCCTTGGGAATCTTGTGGGCAATAAGTGGGCGCGCCCCTGTCGAGGACATGGCATCCAATCTCATCCCCGTGACGTGATGCTTTTACCAAACTAAACACTAGGCGCTTATAAAAGCGATACATTTTTCTTGAATATACGGACAAATCTCACCGATGCAGCGGAGAATACGTGAATTTCAAGTATAATCCATGTTAAAAGATTCAGAAATATATTCTCAACTCTCCAAAAGATGACACTTTTCAGCATACGGCAAATTACGCATCTTTCATTGATGTAGTATTTTCAGTACACCGATGTGTTATAAGGCATAAGGGTTGGTGAGTCCGTGTTTTCTTTACCTAAAAAGAGTACAAAACTCCGCTTTTCTAAGTTTCCTCTCCTCCTAGTTCTCTAAAATTGGCTTTCCTTTCCTTCCCTTATTATCTTTCTTGCCACTTTTTCACAAATTAGATAAAACTCAATTATAGAGGAATTATTTTTCGATCATTGTATGTATTTTGATATATCAAATAGATAGCATGATTAATTTTTCTATTCTATGTAAATAACCATAAATTACAGGCCCGCATTGAAAATTTACACAGGAAAATGTAAAGCAAGTTAAAATAGCGAAAAGGAATATCTTCACTAGCGTTTCAATTTACTCTCCACACATTATTTTTTGACCACGTATTTTGTGCGCTAATTTACTGCTCATATTCAGTTACTCACGATACAAATCAGCGTCGAAACCGTAAGAAATAGGAAAACCAACGTCACACGGGAGGACTTTTTTCTAGTTACTTTTGAATAAACACTAGCACTGCAACATAAAAATTTCTGGAGAGATTTTATGAATTACAGAAGAATTTTAGGATTAAAACTCTATCAAGTTTTATAACAGGTTAAAGTAAAATAGATAGATGATTTAACATAGCTTTCTTTCATTAGAACATACATATTTGCATTTCTTTGATGAGATTTAGAGATTCAGAATGAAGAAATATTATGACTGGAAAATATGTGATGACCAAGACAGTTGAGTAAAACAGATGAGCTCAGTAGTAATTTAGTGAGGACGATTAATTTGTAGACACAAAAAGGGTTTACCAAATATTCATTTAGATAATGAATTCACCCACACTCGTCAATAGAACTGAGATAAACCAGTCAGTCTGAAAGTGTGGGTAAAACCCAAAATGGCCTTTTCTCTATAAATATTAATTTATTAAATCGCTAATAAAATTTGGAACCATTTGAGCATAAATGGATAGGTTGAATTATAAAAATAAAAGTAATTTTGACGAGTAAGAAAACGTGCTTGGCAAGAAGAAAGAAAAAAATGCGTACGATTAGGAATTGTTGGAAGAAAAAAGTAGACAGAGACGTTTGACGGTAGTTCAACAGAAAAATAGATAGCTCGTCTCTAATTATTTTTACATCCTCACTTTTCAAGTGGGACGGAAGGTATTATTTTTTCCACACGGCTCCCACTCCGCCCACCCATTCTATTCTCCGGTGGCCTCATAAGTCTTTCACCCTCGTTCTTCTTAAAGAGGTACCGCGGAAGAATTATATCCGCACCTCTCGACGCATTACCCGAGGGACCGGCCACGCTGAGAGTGACCTCCCGTGGCAGCACTCGCTCAATCACAGCCGCCGTTTCGCCTCCACCCTCTCCCTCTCTCTCCCTCGAGCGATCCCCGTTCGGATGGGGCGGGGGCACCCTGAGCGGCGCCGAGGTCAACCGCGTCCCGTGGGTATTATAGGAGGTGGCCCCCACCAGGTGGACGGCACAAGTGGCGGCGGCCGAGCGGGATAAAAAAAATAAAGATAAGTCTCTTTCTCCCTTTCTCCTGCGGGGGAAAAGCCGTCGCTGGAAAGGCAGAAGAGGCGCCCGGTGAAGGCGGTAAAGGGCGTGGGCGGCAGCGGCGGGTGGGGTGGGGGGGCGATCGGCCGGCCGCGCGGGCGGCGAGTCTCCGCGTTGGAAGCGGGCGATCGCCGGGTCGGCCGCGTGGCCATCGGCGTCGATGCCGACGGGGGCTAGCCGCTGAGACGGCGGACGACAAAAGAAGATTGGGGAGGAAGGGTTTTAACTAAAGTCTCTCGGACGAAATGGAATCCCTACCCAACGCAGAAATAAATATTTATTAGCGGGTGTATATGATTGAGTTCTGGCGAACGTGAGGTCTTTCGTTCCACCGCAGGTGTGAATTTGATCCAAGACTCGGTTTAGATTTTTTCGATTCTTTGGAATAAGTCTTCGCTAAAGTAGTGTGCGTAGCTTAGGGTTTGATATAATATGAGCAATAATCAGAATAATGAAGAATATATTTCGAATGTATCTATCCCATTGTTACAACGAATCAGATAACTCGCTTTCAATATTTTTTAAATAGGAAGAAATATCTCAAATGCCATTGTACACAAAAAGTTAATATAATATTAGGTAGAAATTTGTATCTAAAATACAAATTAAATAATTACGTAATTATATTGCAAATACGGCATTTGAAAAAAGAACTTGACCATCGTCAGAAAAGCCAAACTTCCGTGTTTCGGGATTCGGAACTCTGTCCAAGTTCTTTTTGTAATATTCGTTTAAAAGGCACATTCAATTAGGCGATTTTAATGTTACAAAGGAATACGAACATAATATCATCAAATAAAAAGATCTTGTGATTCATATTTTATAGCAAAACGTGTAGGTAATGGTATAAAATAATTAGTTCAATCTACTAAAAATCATCCAAGTCAAGCAGAAATGTCTGAAATCAGTCTTCGATAACATTAAACTTCAAAGCAAGTTGAACTTACTAATAAAGTTTCCTCGTGCACACAAATTTTCATTTATAAAAATGAAGCGCAATGTAGCAACTAAAATTTAATGCAATGAGCTTGTTGTTAGACTTGAAAATAAAACTTCGCCGCTACTAGAAGGATTTAGAGACTATGCCTAGGATTTAAATTCAGGAGCGAAATTTAATCCCAACATTTTAATAGCACAACACATGTAAAACAGCCAAGCGTAATGCATTTTAAATGAATAAAATTGAAAAGAGGGGAAGATGATAAACAGCCCGTGCGAGCGAGAACGGGCTTCGCCTACTCTTTGCGCGGTTCCGTATTGGACGTCGACGTCCTAATGACGAGGGTCACGTGACGCCGATTGGCAAACGGCCATAATGGAGACACCGTAGATAGAGAGATGGAGAGATTTTTCATATTATTTCTCAACGGTTCGATCGTTTGTTTTTGTGCGTGGAAACCTTTTTCTTAAAGTGCCCGATTAATGCGAGGCTTGAACCCGGGCCGGAGGAGGCGAGGGTTCACGCGAACGAGGCATGATTAACGGCGCGAAGCAGAATGTCGTCGAAGGAGGAGCAGAACAGAAAACCAAATGCCACCTGCGAATCCAAATGCGTCTCAAGCGTCAAATTTTTCGGATTTTTTTCAGGTTTAAAAATCGCTACTGCGGTCACGTGAAGATAGTTCGGCATAAATTACGCGCCAATTTCGATTCAAGATTGATCCGATCGCCTTTTATGCTTGGTGGAGTAAAGCGTCTGCGAATCAATGATGAGTATTTCTTGCTTGGAAAATTCTTGTTTTGAGTTTATATTTCCTTTTAGACCTCTTTTACACTATTAACAATGTAACACACGGAATAAGTGAGGGTCGTGTTCAGCAAAAGACACGATCTCGTAAAAACAACTCAGGTTAACTGAAAACACTATTTAATTTCAGTAAATAAAATGTGGATCGTTGTATTAATATATGCAAGGTAATGTAGTCTGCAATACGACGTATATTGAAATTCTCCAGTGGTAAGAGAAAAACGTTTGAAATTTAATTATAAAAATTCTTTAAAATTAATGTGTCGCTAGAAGCGGAATATAATCCTACTGATATTGTACTCGTAAGAGTCATATCCTTGAAAACGATTTGTTTGTAAAATTTGAAGGAATATGTTTGATTATTTGATCAAAAGTTTTTATTTAGACCAAGCGAGTTAAAAAGGCTGTCTACTAACTCTGCTGTAATCAGAGATAGTAAGAGTGCTACGGAACTTAACTATATTGAATTTGGGGACTTTTTTTATTAAGTATTAAGGTGTCCCGAAATTCATTATAGCTATGCTGTATAAAATACGCGGAAAAAATGTTGATTACATTTTGTAAAGTATAACTCCGGCAAATGATAAAAGTTTAATGGAAAAATAAGTCCAAACTTGGAAACAATATACATTATTAGGAAAGGAGACTTAATCCGTGAAGATATGTTTGATAAAATATATACTTACCGCAACTTCAGAAAAGGCACAGGCGAGCGTACGCGTCACATAAGAAATGATTATAAATCCACCTCTTTAGAAGCTATGGATAGATACTCCAGGAAACTTACAAACGAGAGAAATGAACACCCACTACAGGTTTATAGACTGCTAATAAATCAATTTAAAGTCATCTAAATGGTTTTCATTAATCAAATAACATAATTTAATAATTGCACTTCAATTTAAATCCATAATACAATCCCCTGCACTGTCGTATACATAAAAATCTGAAGCCGCCATCAAGGTGATTAAAAATCTTAACTATCTAGGCAAAAAACTTCCACTGCATATCATGCGGACAGCTAAGGATTAAAAATATTGCCGCTCCAAATAAGGTAAAATGTGACAGAAACGATACCGGCTCGGACACCTCCGCACTCGAGAGGTATATGATATAGGTAAAGCGTGGTGGAAATATAAATCTCTTTCGCGTTTTTGTAGTTTCGCGGTTTTTAAAAATGTCCTCCCCAAGATTTTTACATCCTTCGCCGTAAAGTTGCAATTTCGTAAGATCCGTTCATTCCAATTTTCGAAATGTCTCCTGAAAGTACAGGAAAACTCTTCGGTCCAAATGGTGGTTTTAACACTCTTTACTTTACGTGCAACGTGAGACGTGATCGGAATCCTTTTTCGTTCTAAAAAAAAACCGCGATAAACTGTCAAGAATCAGGAATTTAAAAAAAAAACAACTTAAACGATATTTATACGGAGAGCACATCGCCAACGAGATGGATTGAAAAAGAGAGAGAGGAACATAGAGGACACATTTGACCCAACTTATGAGCGAAACCAATCCTCGATGGCGATTCTCGGAAACGGAACGCGGTGATTCGGATGCTCGGTTCTTCGACACGGTTCCCACCGTCGTTGAACGGACAAATCCCGCCCTCCAAACCTTTCGACGGAAATCCCGACGAGATTGAAAGGTTAAGATGGAACGTGCTCCGTCGTATGAAGAAATACGGGACGAATACGTGCGTGTGTGCGTAAAAAACGAGAGTAGTAGAGAGATAGTGAAATAAAACAAAAAATTGGGCCATTTGGGAGCAATATCGATGAAAAAGATAACTCGACGATGGAAGCGACTTTTTTTCCTTATAAACCTCGAGGCGGTTCTCAAGAGGTTGAGCATGCAAATCAAAAACCAACCTTTTTCAATTCTCGATTCACCCTACTACTTACTCCTCCACCTACCTGCAATCATCTTCAGACGCAGTCACGGTGCAAAAACGAAATATTGTTTTGGAAAATACTTCCCCGTGAGATAACATGTCACTTCGCCTGGAAGAAATAGAGCCGTGGAACCGCGGGGTGAACGATGGAGGAAGATTTCATTCATGGTCACAATACGGATGGAATCAAAACATATATTAACGCATACAACGAAGAAAGACTAATGGATGTAACTTAGGTACATTCGAAAAGGGAAAATTAAGGATTCCGGACAAAAATAAAACCCGGCAGCAAAATATTTAAATAAACTGAGGTCGATTATTTTCTAAGAGCGCGAAAGACAATTTTTTTCATTCGGTAATCATATATAAATCAATAATTTCACCGACTACCTTATCAGTCGTTCAAAAAACATAGTCAATGATCTACAACAAGCCGTTCAAAACAATTTACGTGACGCGAAGAATTTGACGTTCCTTTTTGAAATTGTTGCAAGTTTACATACGATAGGTATATAACAGAATATTTAAAAGGAATTTAAAATTTTTTAAATTTAACATGTTGAACTAATATTTATTTTTAATCGGTCAAACGATTCTCCCATACTGTACTCCTTTCAAATCCATGTTAAGAACGTCAATGTTAAAAAGCTTTTTTACGCCAAATTTCACAATGAATTTATAGGAAAGGATATTTGAAACATATAAATGATATTCCATCGGTTTACTGCATTATAAATGTAACAATAGCTCATTAGACGTTTATTTGCATGTTATGTGGCCTTAATATGGCGTTTCATTTCATTATTGTCTCAACATTTCGAAAACCTCGATATTTTCTCTAAAATGAGTTTAAGGGTTTTGTTTGTTAAAATCTCATTTTAATTAAAAACAATTAAAAACCTTATGACAGTTTAGAACCTACGCGAAAGAATTTTCTGTATTCTATAAAAGTAATCAAACCAAAAATTGTGAGTTACCTAGCAATATATTTTTATATATTGCTAAAATGCGCAGGAATACAAGCTAATACATTAAAGGAGAAATATACTGTAGTGCATGTAAATAGATAGATATTAAGTATACGTGAAATTAAATACTCTCCTCACTTAAAACGAATCAGGTTTAAATACCGGAGGAGTTTCTAAATACTAAAAAAACATCAGGATCTTTTTAAACAAAAGTAAAATAAACGAAATGTTTTTCGATAAAAGACTTCTGCATATTTACTATACCTTGATCCAAAATCATGCATTCGTCTCACAGTAACAAAGTTAATTAAATAAACATTCTCCTAATCGACTTGAAAGCATTAATATTATTGCGTTTCATAAATTCAGTGTTCCTTTATTAAGTAGGTGTTCTTGGGAGCAATCAATATAATTGAATATTTAAGATTGCCGGTATTAAAATTTCTCAAGAAAATCTGCTTGACTATAGGCACTGAAATAATAACTATATTTGAGAGTTTCCTTTGTTTATTTCGTGAGTACATAAACTTAATAAGAAAATTAAGCATTATGTAGCAATCAAATATTTGAAGCGGCGCCAATTTGATGGAAATACACAGAGACTCTTTTCACCGTAAATAATTTCAAGCATTTTTCTAACGATTCTTAAAAAAATTTCTCAATGTCTTATTCGTATTTAAAAAAACAATACACCCATTAAATATTTAAAATTTTCGTAAAGCTTGTTTTTAATGATAAGTTTTCCTGGAACAATTTCATCTGCGCTCATTTCCTTCACTTTCTCATGTAAAATTATACAAAAAACACTCCCATAGAATGAAGAGCTCGTATGGATTCAAACTAGCGTGAGCATCCAACAGAATCAATTTAACACAAGAGATTAACTCAGCAAACGAGTTTATTGCGTGGATCATGTAAATGCTCAATAAGGAACAAGTATGGAATAAACTCGTCACAATTCGTCGACAAATTGAACTGAATTTTCCGAGAGTCCCCAACTTCCTGCGCGAGCCGAAGGGGTACCATGCAAAACGAACGACCATGAACTCCTTCAAAGATGGGAAAATGCGATGGAATTACTGCAATTCTAATTTAGAAACGGCCGGCTAATAACTATGAGCTGCACGCACTGTTAACTTACGTAATCCGCAGCCAGAAGCAGCTCATTTTTTCTGTTATTTCCATCGAATGAAGTTTACTCCCGCGAAGGACGGACATTTGCATGCATTTGTCGTAGATTGAAGACGTTAACAGGATATATGAAAGCAATTTGGCGTAGAAATAATTGATAGTTTTCCGCGAGGCGAGACCGTGATCTTGCTTTCTCGAGCATGCAGTTGATTTATTTTCATTGAAGCGAAATTTAATTAAATGAAATGTGATGCATCGGGAAGTTTTTTCCTTCAATGCAGTAACGTGCGGAAGGAAACGTAGACATAGTAAGCATTATGTGCATTATTTTATAGGAATCTTATTCAAAACCGAATACAATTTTGATCACCGCTTTCAATCCTAATTAAACCGGAGAAGATTTTACATTATCCCAAAAATCTCTCAAAAAATTAACATTTGTTCGTCTTTTTTTCATTCCTATATTTGATAATTTTCAACAGATTAATCTGGATAGTACACAAATGAATAGAGAGAAAAGAAATGCATTCAACCAGTCAGAGATGATACAATAGCATGAACGTATCCCGTCCAAAGAGACCCAAAGGGCTCCCGTATATAAACGCATAAAAGCTCCATTACAAAAAAGGCGGCAAACGCCATAAAAAATGCCGAGAACATGACACAAGTGTGATGGAACACGAGTTTTTTCTCCCCCAATACGGACCGAGAGAGAGACACACACAGACAAAATGGAAGAGACAGGAGCGAGGTGTCGCATTTAAAATTTCAGGAAAACGAATATAAACGAAACGGATCGCGTCTGAGTTTCTTCCCCAAACGGGGGAGGAAGGGGGAGAGGTGAATTGAAGAAAATGGCACTCGATCAATTAATGGAGGGGATGAGAAGCCTCGCCATGCCTTTTACTCGTTTCCATCCCAGTTATGGAGAAGGCCAGGGGTTTTGTTGAGTTTTTCTGGTTTGCTCTTCTCGCAAGGAGTTTTCACGCTTACCCACCCTCCAACCCTTCCCCCATACCCATTTCTCCCTCTCAATGCCGAAGACTTCTATGGCAGATCGCGACCATACACGGATAGAGCGTTACCTAATTCGTGATGCGGAAATGATCGCCTTAATGAAGCTCCCCTACATCTCTAACCTCCCTCCCATTATCCCCGTCAACCTTTTTAAATCAGTGTAGTCTAAGGAATAAAAAAGAATTCTCGCGCACACATATAATATTCTTGTTGATAAATGGAAGAACCTGGAATTCTCTCTCTCTCTCTATATATTTATATATATATATATATATGTCTCAGGGACCTTGGATAGCAGTGTCGGAGGATTTGGTTGGGGGGGATTTGCCTACGAAATATATCCATCTGAGCGAGAAGGGCAGTATCTGAAAATTTAATAAAAGTATTCCAATATGGACAAGAGGTTTTAACTCTAGGAAGAGCTTATTTTTGCAGAATTATATGGGGAATTTGGCGTACATATTTTAATAATGACCTATGAAAAGCTTAACCTATGTAACGCCTATTATAATTGCAATTGTTTGCGTCATTTTGAACGCTATTTACAGTTAGTAAGGAAGATGATGGCAAAGGGAGTAGAGATGAGTAACCGTTGGTGCGACGTGTAAAACTCCAAAATCACGCAGTCTCGGAACTACAAATTTTTGTCCCCCCCTTCTGCGAAAATAATTTTAGGGCCCCTTCATAATTCGTGGTGTTTCATATAAGATATAGATGGACCTGAAGGTCTCCCTAAATCTATCGCCTCCCCTGCGACCGCGGACTCTGCGGCAGTATAGTTCCACTACTGGGTTCACCAATTACTCCAGCCAGAACACCCTTCATTCATTCTAATTAATACACTGACAATTAATGCACCTCTATGGTAGATTACAAATTCTAACTCAAGTTAATGATTATTTGTACACGTTTTACTACATTACTGCTTCATTGCATGCATCGAATTGCAGAATAAAGAGAAAAAATAAAGCTTATAAACAAAATTAGCGAATTTTATAGTAGAAACTACGCGGTTATTTAAAAAATTTATTTCTGTGATTTGCCACTGGACCAAAACAATTTTCTCCTCGAGATATTATTTCATTAAATGAATTGTCCGAAAGTCATATGGAGTCATTCGAGGATGTAATTAATCTACGCTTCAGATAGAAAAGAGGGTAGAAGATCATCTGCCGAATTTATTTATAGCGATAAAAATTATTAACAATCGAGTAGATTCAAGTGTTATGCTCTTCTTTTATCAATTAAAATACAAAGCGAAAGAAATAAATACGCTGCCATAATTTGACGGAATCTTAATTTTATTTTCTATAAAATTAACTTTTTAAACTAAATATAATAAGTGCCAGGCAACACTACAAATGCCATTCACTCTAATTCATGCAGCCGTTTTAACGGGTAGTTATGGGCAGTCGCCACCCTTGCAAACTAAATCCATTTAAACCTATATTAGCCATTTAATGTATCGAGAGAATAACATAAAACAAGATTTCCTTCTAAGAAATCAATCCAGGATTCAAGCCTCGGAGTTGAAATGTAACAGTGCTAATGGACAAATGGACTTTAAACAACGAAAGGAATTTTAATGACTTTGACCTGAGTAAAAAGTGCATTTTATCCTTAGCAAAGGATTGATCGCAATCGTTTGGATAAAGGCGGATTGTCTTAGAACTAAAGAGTTAAGACACCAAGATAACTACTATATACTGTTGGAATAAAATCCAGTTTTACTAGATTTAGTTCCAATTCATTCACAGCGGACTTTGAAAATGCTTCACCACCTGTCAAGTTTATATTCTGACGTCACTTGATTTGCATGCAACAGTATTGTTAATACAAAGAACAACATGAAATTAAAAAGGTATGTACAATAATGGTAAGCTGTATTGATTCAACCTTTATCTCTAAAACCGTGGGAGCTGCGCAGCTCATGAATCAAGTCCGAGAGCTTTCGTAGGAGATTTAAGATTAGGATTAAGGGCAATGCAAAAGGCGATTGAAAAGAGAGCTTCGCCCTTGCAGGTTTCATGATCAATGAACTTCCATGGAACTATCACGGATCAGATCGAGATTTTCCCGTCAATCTCCCGGGAGAGGCATGCCTTTTCCTCGCGCATTAAGAGGGAACCGTAACATCGTTTATGAAATATGGGGTTTTCCGTCCATCCATCACACTTATGTTCTCCCCCTTTCAATTAGGCTCCCGAGAAAATACTCCGTTATTCTTATTTCTGATCCTCCCAACAGACAAAAAATCAATGATCCTATTCGCGGCAAGTGTATCGCTTTACTTCTCACCGAATTCCAATTCAGCCGATAAACTTCTCGAATAATTTTTAGGCTATCATAGTGAGATTAACCTTAAGGCCAATGTCCCTCTCTATTCAATCCTATTAAATATTGGAGCTGAATTTGTAAGGAAAATATTCCGTTGAAAATACATTATTATCCAGCATTAGGATCAAGCTAATCATGCATCGTACGTTCTTCATGTGGACGAAAATATCGAATTTTCTTTTACTTTTAGGTATTTAGCAAGATTAAATGTATTATAAATATTATTAAGCGCTGAAAATAGCGTATTTGGAATGTTGGATGTATTAAAACATTATCGCCCAGCATTAGCTTTTCGTCTCTGCCCTTTTTTTTGGATTATTTTGTTTGGGGATAAAAGGCTTCTAAGAAAGTAATTTTATCCGCAAAATTCGGAAATGAGAAAAGAGAAGTTTGACCACCATTAGTACTACGACTATGATCAATATTTTTACGATTCAAAGGAGGGTTTTTCGTAGAAGAGAGACACGATCAGTCAGCCGTTTAAATCACTCCGTCAACGGAATAAATTTTATTCGCCGCACAGATTGGAACGGATTTTTAGCTTCAATGTTGCATTTTCTCACTCTCTCTATAGTTATTTGTTATTTTAAAGTTCAAATTAGAATCCACGGAAGATTCCAAAGAAGACAGTACTCTTTGCGCCAAGATCGCATGGCCTTTTAAGTCATAGAATTTTTATTAATTTCATAAATCGAATGAAGAAGAACAAACCTTCAATTTCTAAGGCATAAGTAACAATTGGTGAAGATTATTAAAATAAAGCAACCTAAGATACTGAAAGGATTAAATAAAAGAGGGTGGAGAGAAATGTTAACAATATGGAGGAGCAGTTAGAGAGGTTCTTTATGAATATAATTGAGGGGAAAAAAGAAAGATCTAACAGCGGGTATGACACCTTCATATAATTACACTCCAAACTAATATAATTTTTCGAAGAATGAAAATCAATTAAGACAGAAGAAAAGAATAATTAGCACGACCCACGTTCATAACCAAATGGACAGGGATCAGGGAAGAACGTTTTGTCATACAAGTCACACTAAAAAAATTACACTCCTCGAGAAACACCGGAGAATAATCCAAGAGAACATGGCAGGATACCAAAACATATGTCTCTCCGCCGTTAGCCGTAAGGGTCCGCGATCCTTTATTTCACTCACTTTTTAACGATTCCAACGAAATCGCATTCGCTAAAATTAAGCCGCAAAACGCATACTTTACATTTGAAATATAACATAAAACAGTAATACTCTTCCTAGCTCGATGCTTTCTCAGAGGGCATCTAGGTGACTTTAGTATGAATACACGTCTTTGGAAGGATGATAAAAGAATTAATCCATCAGCGTGTGGAATAACAAAAGGAAATTGAAAGGGATCGACGAAATTTTCCCAACCCCTTGGGTATAATAAAAAGATGGGGATGGTAACCCTTTCGGAGTGAGAGAGTGGCAGATACCGATCCGTGAAACAAGACGATGCGCCACTCGATAGCATTCCCGACGTCGACACCTTTAGCTCCGGAACCACTTCCCGATTTGGGTTCGGCCGAAAACGGTTCGCGGGGGGCGGGGAGGGGGATGAGAGGGTTTTAAAACTCTTCTTCCGCCAGCGTCCCTCGGTCCCTAACCACCGCATTCCTCGAAGAAGCTACAAACCGCTCTCTCTCCGCCCATTGTCTCTGATTGAATGCTTAGGGCTCGTCGTAATTCTTGGACACGCTATCTCCTCAAACAGATGTTTTTTCGGATATCAGATTGATGAGGTGCTTTTCGAAACGATTGTCTTCGGAGTTCAAATATCGCGAAAGCCGTCGTTCGGGAGTTAAGAAATTGGAGAGATCAAACGTATATTACAACACTGGATACTTTTAAAATTCCGATGACTGCAGAAAACTAATTGCTCTCTGGAGAGTACTTAAATTTCTCGAACGCTTTGCTTTGAAGTAATGATAACGCAAAGAAAATATCAATGTGCTATTTATAATAAACTAAAACAATAGAGGTGAATTGATGTTAATTAATGTATACTTTATTGCATAAGAAATAATGGATACAATAATTTAGTTATCGATAAGATTCTAAGTTATAAACCAATGCGATTTGTCTGTAAGATTTTTAACTCAAATTCAGCATACAAATAATGCATCTTCAATTTACAATGGCAATCTAATTCTTGCCGTCATTTATACGAAACTTTTTATTGCAAATATAGTAGTATTATACATTCTCGGTGATTTAATAATTTCTATCTAGCAATTTTCTAGGGAAAGCTAAAAGTGAACGTTCTGTAGAAAGACCTACACATATTTTGGGACACAATTTTCATAACTACATTCGTGTTTCGATTTTCGCGTTACACAGAGCAATAAAAATGAGGAATGGCCGGCAAAGGGGGGATCACTGTGGTTGGCCAGATAAAGAGTAGCCGATATATCTGCCGGAAGGGAGGTAACGCGACGACGGGAGCGAAGGGGGCAGGTCTCTACCGGTGGGCAGCCCCGGGGGCGGGGCACGTGAAGGAAAAACCCCCCCCTCCCCCCATCGGCCAACTCTCGACACACACGCCCACTCCTAGGGGCACCACCCCCACCCAACTCGTTTAATTCGACCTCCCGCCCACCCACAAACCGAGGGAGACCTACGGACGAACTAACATCGACTACGATTCCTTGCCCGCGAGGTCCCAACGCCTCCCTCGATCTCGAATTACGCCACTCGGAGCGTTTTCATAACTTCGTACGTGCGTAAAAGTGCCGCTAGCAAAGGGCGCGAAGACTATTCTCCGCCGCGAAACGAGAGATGAGATTATAATGAAAGGCTCTGTAAAGAAAGAGAAAGATGGAAGATGCGTCTACAGAAATGACAATCATCATCACCACCTTCTCCGCGCGTGAAACCCAACCATTCCGCCAAAAAATCCATTCCCCTGGGCACTTTTCAAAAGAGACGAGTTTTATAACGAGCGCGCTTTTAAGTGTGCGTGTGAGTGCGTTTGTCCGCGTGCATCTGCGTGCGCTCCACGCGATAGTCCTCCGACCCTTTTGGTGTCGCAAGTCCTCCTCCGGGAAGCGGTCGTTCTCAGAAAAATTTATCATCGCTCTATAAACCCTAACCTCTCCGGCGCCGTCGCGATGACAGGGCGCGATGAGGGAGCTCGGGTTCTAATCTGGCGTGCGTCGATTCCCTTCTGACCGGAGTTTGGTTCGATTCCATCTCTTCCTCCCTCTCTAGAGACGACGTGACACATTCTCCGAGTTCCCTTTATATGGCGAAACTTTCGTCATCACTTATATGGTGGAGGTTGGGCGGTCTCTTTTTTTGTGCGTAAGGGATACCGGCGGACGGGGAGGCGCTCTGAAGAGGACGTGATCTGTCTTCGAAAGAGAATGAAACTTTGAAAGAAAAGCGTATTCATTTTCCGTGCGCTATGCTCTCTATTCGTGTCTCATCTCACGTAATTCTACCATCCTGTTAACCTTTGGTTTTCACAGCAACGCGATCCTTATCCCTTTTCGGCGTCTTTTTAAGAATTCGCAGCCGATGTAACGGAGCTCTCTTCTACGCGGCTTTTCCTAAGGAATGATATACTCAACTCAAATGGTAATAATACCGATCGTGAAACATAACCACGAAGTGATTATCCGTAATTGTTTTACTATATAGTCATTGGTAAAAATGATCGATCGGTGCATAGCAGATGATTTGCACAAATTGTTTACAGATATAGAGGTTAACTTTATAATTTATTTGGAACCAGCCATAACCTTGGCGCACAAGTCCTTCTTTGACAGTTTTATTTCGATTTAGAATTGAGCGACAACCTAGGCTACTGTCCCCACGAAATATCCAGCATGCAACAGTGAACCAAGTTTGGCCCTAAAAGAATTAGAAATACATCAGCCAGAATAATTCGCCGCCTCCTCAAAGATATGCTTTTTCATGCGTTAAAATTACGACACTTAGGAACCAATCTCGGTGGTAATGATGGTTTCTCGCAATGTGGCTGCACAACAACAAAAGCGCTCTTTTTCGTACAGCGGCGTGCGTTTGACGGTGTTGGCGGGGGGGAGGGGGGGGGGGGGAGGAAAGGTAAAGAGGAGGCTCGAAAAACTCCACTCTCCAATTAACCACTCCACGCCCCCTTATGTACAATATACCTTCATCGACGACACAAGCACTTCCAAATAATCGCCCCTCCTCCTCCTCCTCCCCCCCCCCCAGCCGCAATTTACCCTCCGTGGAGAGGTTATATCCCCCCCCCCCCCCAAACACACACGTACACGCACTCTCCGGGGGCGGGAGGACGGAAGAGTAAATAATATCCTCCTTCACACGCCGTAAAACGGCCTTCCTTATGAGAATAGAGAGTTCCGAGACTAACCTTTGACTGGGCGGCGTAGTCCAGGGCGAGCATGCAATCTCCGTAGCCGGACTCGGTCTTGATGGCGGCGGCGGCAGCGGCGGCTGAGGGCACCGCGTTTCCGCAGAGCTGCGTCGTCATGGTCTCCCTGTACCACGGGTACATGGTTCGGTCTTTTCTCGATTGCTGGGAGGGGGCGGAGGAGAAGGAGGATGAGGCGGCGGAGGAGGAGGCGGCACCCGGTCCCTCCGACACAGAGGGTGGGCGCGGCGCGCTCTCTCTCTCTCTCTTTCTTCTCTTTTATCTCTCCCTCTTCTTTGAACTAAACGCCGCCAAAGACAAGACGAGGAAGAGGACGTCGAATAATCAAGGGTTTTAAGAAGGAGACACCTTTTTTGTTTTCACACGCCCCACGTGACCCTCACTGTGTTATCTGCCTCATTAAGGGGGGGCCACCACCCCTATTCCTCTCCCTTATAATCCCCTTCTTTTCTTCGGGGTAGATATAAATAACAACCGGGGCCACTTTCCGAGTTACACTCTCACAGTAGGAGCAACGAAGAGACACTGTCGTATCATTTAAAACCGGCGACCACTTTGCGGAATTGTCGGGGGAATGATTCTCTCTATCTCTCTCTCTCTCCCGCCCCTTTCGTTGCCCGTGTAATTTTTTCTCCTCTGCCTCCGTCTCGCCCCTCGTTCTTTTGTCCTCGCCTCTTTCGCTCCCTCTCCCGCACTGCACCGCCGCTCTCCTCCGGGTGCGGCGACGAGAGAGCCCTTGCCTTGCGGAGGGCGCTATTGAGGAAAACCCGTGGTGGTGCGATCACCGCACAGCAACCAACTCCCTCTCCGCGCCGACTCTGCTTCGCCCTCCCCTCTCTCTCTCCGCCCCCTCCCTCGCTCCCTTCTCTCTCCCTTCCCCTCCGGCGGCACTTCTTCTCCCACTCTCCGACCTCTCTCCTCTGAGGGGGAGTCCGCTTCGTAGTAGCTCGGCTCCCTTCGGACACTCCGGTTCCCTCCTCCTCCTCTTTCCTGCGAGAGTGTGTGGTGGGGTAGAAAGAGAGAGAGCAGAAAGGCGTAAAAGAGCGGATATGCGATGGGTGGGAGTGGGAGGCATGTGGAGGAGGAGGGGGGATGGTGTGGGTGTATTGCGGGAGGGGAGGGCCAGTCTGATGCGGGAGGGGAAACGGACATTAAGTATAATACAAGTTCTACCTTAATAATGGTATTAACAGCAATAAATCGTTTACCATAAACAGTTATCTCTCAATAACGTTATAATTTAGAAGTAATTCAGTAATTTTCATGCATATCGCGTGGTTGGAACCGGCGAAGTTTGCAACACAAGACAGCAATCGAGCACATCGACAAATTTAGGTAAGAGGAGGTATAGTTTGGTACAGAAAAGTCCATTTTTAATACCTTGGATATCCAACGCTTGAATTTCTTAATAAAAACCAATATTACAGACAGGATAACCATGGGCAAGGAAGGATACGAAAAAGACTTTTTTTTAAAGGATAGTCTACATATTCGGCATCCTACACCTACTTATGTAAATGAGTGTTTCTGCTATTTAATATTTGCTGGTCCGACTGTATATTTGATTAACATCCTATTACTCATCTATAAGTTTTATTTCACAGTAGGAAGAAACGGTAATTTATATAATCAATGGCTTGCAAAATCAAATATCCAAATATTTTTTCAAGGTGTTCTATGAATGAGTAAATTTACTTTGAAAGTGAAACAGTAATGCTAGCCACTTGCCGTAAGACATCGGAGGCGGTAAGTCTTCACATAAACACAAGATGAAAATTAAACATAATTTCAAAATAATTAACAATTCATAACAATTAAAATCATAGTATATTATTTTTTACCTGTTTCCTGAAGTTTATTCGCATACATTGGCTTGTTAGAAAATATACAATGTGTGGTACTGTCTTTCTATAACATTATTGCATTGCTTATGAAGTGCGTACACATTCGTCTCTTAAGAATATGACACACATACATTTCGCGCAGACACATAAAATCGATGTAGGTATGGGAAAATAGATCAGAAGCGGATGAGAGTTATGTAAAAGAAACCGGTCTAAGAAGAAATAAATGGCGATATATATAGAGAGAAGGAAGCGAGGAAAGAAAACGGTATTGGAAGTGAATTTTTTTCCTTTATAGATGCCGGCACGATGACGGTGATCTTGGGCACGAAAAAGGGGACGTCGGCCTTCCAACCGGGGAAGGGTCGCAACCCCCTTCCGATATCCCCACTCAAGAGGACTTCTGTTGTCTGTAACTCTATTGCTCAAGGTAATAGGATCCTCTCTTCCGAAAACAATCCCTTTCACATCTTCTTACATTCTTATAAACGCGCTTTGCGTATAATCCTTCCCATGCTGAAAATTGGAAGTAGAAAAAAATGAAATAAATTTACGCTTGAACCATTAATTAAATTCATTTGAGTAAAAATATTTCTTCTCCGATTTAAGAACATGTTTTTTTTTTAAAATAAAGATCTACGGCCTGTTAAGGGACTTCACCCATATTTTGGACCAATTGGAGAGGTCACGAGATCTTCCTTGTATTGTTTTTTTTATGTAAAGGAATCTCACTCTCTCTCTCTCTCTCTTTCTCTGACGAGGAGGAGAACCATTCATAGGATTCTTCGCCTGCAGGCGGTCAGTCGATCTTTACATTATAAAGGGGTTGAAAGGAAAGAGTGGGGAGAGAGAGGATGAGAGGAGTGGGTTCGAAACAAACAAAAAATGAATAACGCCGTGCGTGAATGAGGTTGCCTCCGTGATAAGGAGCGAACCTTGACATGCAGTGCGTAACATGGGTGGAAATGAAAGACAAAGGAAGGCAGAGAATGGACGGAGAATAGAGGTTAGTCAGGTGCTACGTCGTGAGGATGGAAGAATTAGTAGAGTGATCAACAGTAAATGGAGAAACGAGGGAATGGGAGGGAGAGAGAGAGAGAGAGAGAGAGAGAGAGAGAGAGAGAGAGAGAGAGAGAGAGAGAGAGAGAGAGAGAGAGAGAGAGAGAGAGAGAGAGAGAGAGAGAGAGAGAGAGAGAGAGAGAAAGAGAGAGAGAGAGAGAGAATGAGAGGGAGAGGAAGGAGCAAAGGATGAGTGTGGTTTTTAGGAAAAAGAGTGGGAGAAGATTTCCACCCAAATGCGATGCACTCGAACGATACATGGATTTGGTAGTGTGATTTACTTAGTGAAAGTAGTTTCTTTCATCGGTTAAATAAGACTATTCGATCAAAAGAATGTACCTTACAGATTTCAGTTTATTAGCATCAGTATTTCATATTTCTTCATCAGATTTATTAAAAACTGGTTCGCAGTCATTTTTGTAATAATTTGAATTTGTTTTCATTGTCGAACTAATGTAACTTATTATGTGCATTTGAGCGTGATGGTTCAAAAATTACATTTTAATGGAGAAATTCTTTCCGAAAATGAATAATATCATAATGAAATACCAGGAAAAATGACAAAATTTCAGTTCCAGTTTCTCGAACGAACGCATATTAACATATTACAAAACTCTAATTTAGTGCAAAAACTAAGGAAGAATTCATAATAACAAGTCCTTAAACGTATGTGTAACATAACGTGCCGATAGGTTTGATACAGAAACCGTGGAAATATTCTGGCATCCATTTAGAACGAAATTGCGATCATAGTTATTTTGGCTATGACATGCACATTACGCCAATGCTAAAACATTCCATTATGGTGTATGACGTTGAATGTTACTCTTGGGTACACTCCGTCTTAAAGTTCATTTGTATTAATAAATTGTGTTAAAAACATAATGAATAATACTGGTTTTAAAATAAACTCATTCGATTTACTTGAAAATCAAATCCTCAGAAGCCAATCAACGTAAGGCAATATTTTTAAAAGTGACAGCTGACATCTGAAATAAATACCTTACGAGTAGTTTAGTTAAGAGAGCTAATCTAACTAGGCGTAAAATAAAAAAGATGACTAACTAAACCAATACTCTTTAACTAAACTACTCAAAAGGATTGCCTCCTTTGCAGTCTTTAGAAATTATTGGTTTGCACTGATTAGCTTCTGAAAGGTGCTTGTGATATCCACATCTTATATCTATATTGTGGTTAAATCAAGCAGAAGTTCAAACATAATCGGTGGCGGACAATTCAATTATGTAAATGTACCCCGTAAAGGTAGATCAACCACAATACACATCGATTACGCCCATAAGCAATGGGCGCTCGATTATTAAGACAAAATCCATAACCATGTTCGGATGAATTCTGGACATAACGCCTCATTCTACAGTAAACTGTTTCCTATCAACTTCTGCCAATGGCCTGCCTTCCACAGAAGAGGAATCGGAGGAAGGGAGGACACGAAACACGCCGCATAAAATCCAGCAGATGCAAATTTTCGGTAACACTGACAACACAGAAAAGAGAATAAAGCCTCTTTTTCCGGGGACTAGGTGACTCGTATGCTCTTCTTTCTAGAATGGAAGTCGGCGTGTCAAAAGATCGGCCTTAAGAGGAAAAAAATTTGAATGAAGAGGGGAAGAGAGAGAGAAGGAGAAAAGAAGAAGAGAAAGAAACCCAGCATCCAAGGACGGAGGACTTAGGGAATGTGGAGAGGGTGAGAATAAGGTTATAAGGGAAGGAAAGAGGGGTGGAGTTATTGCCATGGTAGCGGCAATGGTACGGCGAGGGATGCATCGAGACAGGGAGGCGGGTGAGGGGCAGGAGCGACTGAAAGGGTCGGGGAAGTGGAGGCGGAGGGGGCGGAGCGTGGAGGGGGCAGGAGAGAGGATCACCCCTCGCGCCCCACTTATTTTTTCCTCTCGGACAAAAAACCAAAAGTGTGTTCGTCATCTTTTTGCATCGTTCGGAGCGACAAACGGCACCGCAAGCGAGTTTGTGTTGGAGGGAACCAGCATCCCGTTGTTATTTGGAGTTTCCCTCGTGACCCACGACCTCGTGACCTCGTCTCCTTCCTCTAACACCTCCGACCTCTCCCTCTGCCACTCGTGATCATCCATGCTTCCCCCTTTCAGTTCCGACCTCCATCTTTCCTGCCGTTCTATCGGTCAATGTGTCGAAGGCGGAAGCACCACTCTAACGCCCGCTGCCGCGTATGCTTGCAAGGTGGACGACGCCCGCATTGCGGACGGTGAACGGGGATTCGTGATCGCATCAGTCACGTCAAATGATTGCCAAAGAGTAAAAATACGCTGAAAAATACAAAAAAAATATTGTGCCACTTCGGCAAGGCATTTCCCACCTTTCCTAAAATCTCGCTCGGTCTGTTCTACGTTTACCTATATGAATGATTAGTTTTCGTTTGCTTTTCTAATTTTGTTGTTTAATCTTTTAACAAAGTCATCCATTATTTAGAGCTGCCTGGCGATATCTTGCAAATTTTAAATCACGAAAATAAATACACTAAGAATTGCCATTGATAGTAAGAAATTTCAGGAAAAATTTATATGTTAGCTTATTCCAAGACTAATTTAGCAAAAGCCAAGATCAAATGTATAAAACAGTAAATTAAGGTTGCGTCGTTTACAGGTTTTATAATTTTCAAATTGTAACTACTTCACCATTCAGCCTATTTAAAATTTAATTTCAATGTGAAAAAAATTGAAAACTTTCCTACTTCACGAATTGTAGTCACTTGTATTTTCTTTTGCAAGGTATAAACATTTTTTTAAATGCATAAAAAATATGTGGTAGGACAATAAGAGAACGGGTGAAATTTTTACATTGCTTTCATTCGACGCGCATAATACTTCAATAGAATAGGAAGAACGTTATGCGGGAACAGCTAGTGTTTTTATCGATTCAGTTTTAATAATTCTAATACTTATATTCAACATAAACCAGCATTCGACCTTTTATTATTTCACATTTTTTCTCTGGCTACAAAGGACCGTTTTCGCATTCACAAATCTCTCTATACCCTTGTATCTTCCAGCTTTAAGAGGAATCTGGATAAATATTAATATAAACTATGAAGCTTCGTACTGTTTCATACAAAAATTCCTTTCAACAGAATAAGTTGGATGGGCAATGCAATAATCATCTGCAATCCTCCAAATAACCCAATTCCTCTATTGTCTCATCGACTATGCACAGACACTTGCTCTGCACGATTAAAAACGAATCATACGTAAATAACTGATGATATATAACATTATTTGTTTTATAATTCTAGAAAATCGACAGACTGAGCTGCGTTAATACATCACAATACTTCCGATAAAATCCGTACATTTCATCAAAACATCCCTTCGTGTTCCATGCGTACTTTTAAGTGGAATCGCACGTTTTTCGATACATCGTGCGAATTTCACATCACTTTCGTCTTAACATTAGAAATTGTCAGGCCGAGTAAATAGACGTTTAAACGAGAGAAAGGCTCGGAGAGTAAATGGCGTTCGAAATCATTCCATGCGAGTTCCCCGCACACAATGGATTTATCCGCTTTCTTTCTTCATCTCAAAAGCAACGTCTTTTTTTTTTAAAAGAGGTCGAAAATTGCGATCCTTTTTTTCTTTAGATATAGCGTGATCACGCGAAGAATTGAAACCGCGGCAATTTCAACGCTTTCTCGGCGCTGCACGCGCGGGGCAAAAAAGGAAGAGAAGAATGTCCGTCCAGGACGTCTTGAAATGGATTTCAAATTCATCTCCACGACGGGAATAAGGAGCTGACAAGTCCGTAACGAGGAAGAGATGCTCGATCCCGAAATTCTCCAAGTCAGGTTCAGGAATAACGTCTACTCTTTGATAGTCGCTTTGGCAGGTCTTTGTTCTCTCTCATGTTCTCCACGAAACAGTCATAACAATTTTAAGGAAAGAGTGATTTTTTGACGAAAGATTTGGTTAATGATAGACAAGAAATGAAACACCTTCACAGATATCACTAACTTATTAAAAACTAAACAGCATTTAGGGCAGCTATAACTAAATCCTATCAGATAGGCAATAATCAGAATCAACGATGGGTAAGTTATCAACGACGATGGCTTTTATGTGCTTGAAATTCATGTACGATTTCCTCAGCAGTTCTATTATCGAAGATATTATTTATGTCGTTTATTTTATACAAGTCCCATGTGGAAATTATTAATTAAACTTTTATTAACTAAAATAGTTTTGCCCTTGAAATAGTCAAGCAATCAATCCATTTCACCTCCTATTCAATCACAATGTATGAGGTTGTAAACGAGCATACAACAAATGAAAAAATGAGTGAAAAAATATTCATCCTTTATTTGAATAATTTCCCGCCATATTACCATCAGTGGTAGATTTTGTCAATACTTTCTAAGTGAAAAGGCCGCGTAGTGGAGGAAAACCAAATAATCCCATGTTATTTAAAATAATATTTCCCTAAAATGCCATCCGACATGTGAAGAGTGATTCGACAGGTGCATTTATGCACAACCACCTCTCCCTCACGTCCTGAGTGGCGTCCTCTTTAAGAGGTGAGTTATTTTCTCGCCAACAACCTTCCTTACATCTGATAATTACGTTTCCCCCCAACAACTGGTTCCCTTCGAGAGAGAGAGAGAGATAAAGAGAGAAATAACCTATTTCAACTTTCGTTCATTTTCCGCGTCACGACTATCAATGGAAGCTTTTTGCACTTCTGTCTTTCTCCATCAAAGAGGAGGTCGCGGAGGTAGTAAACGCCGAATCGGAAGGAAAAAAACGAAGAGCGTTAACACCGAAGAAGGAGCGTTGCTACGCATTTGCGTCATTCCGATCGGGGACAAGAGATAAGTTCTGCGAATCCAGAATACTCGAAAGGATCGACTTCAAAGGTGTACGGATGAAGTCGCCACCGATGTGTCTCCCGTAAGCATTTACGTGTTATTATGATCTAAAGACATTCAAAATCTTCATTCGAATAGGTAAAAATGGCGCTTTTTGTAAAATCTCTATTACAAGAAACTCGTTTTAAGTTAGGCCTTAAAGTGTTATACAAACGGGGGATTCCATTTCATTCGGTCTCTTTAGAATGAACTTAGTAATTAAGGGTCTCTTTTGCCAGTCCAGAAAAACGTCTCTGACATTTCTTTGAGTTTACTTTAAATAGATGGAAGAGATAGCCAGACAGAAACAATCGTTAAGTAACAAAGAGATGCAAAGCAATCTAAAATGGCATAATATTTATTAATTGTAAGATTGTTTTTAATTAAAATATATACCGCTCTGTTTTGTATACTTTCAAGTTTCAGCAGAATACTAAGGATAATTATTTGAGATACTATCTGGAAACGAACAAAACGAGGAAAAAAACGGAGCATCGAATGATTTTTTAAGTGGCAACAAACTACCCAAATAAGCAAAATAATAGATTGGCATAAACATAGGAAGAAAATAAATGAAAGGTGAAGTAAAACCTCCAGAATTAAGATTTCCATTTCATATCTTATTTGTAATCGACAAGTTCGCTAACGCTTTCAAAAAGACCAAAGTCTTTAGACATTAAAATAATTTTAGATATCAAAAAGAGTAAATTTAGATGATGCATTTTTTACATTATGCTGTTGCGGGACGAAGAAAAAAGTTGATGAGAGGAGAGGAAGATTAGGATTAAGAGGAAGTGAGTCGCAGAAGAGAGGGCGAGGAGAGTCAAGTAAGGTCGCGGACGCCGCTATTGAGGATCAGCATCAGAAATGCCAGAGATAGAGTGAAGAGAGAGAGAGAGAGAAAGGATATAATCCGTTTTTTTTTATCGCGAATTGCGCGATTTGAATCATCAGAACCCAAGGCGGGAAGTCAGGAGATAGGGGAAGGAACGGAGCGGGCATTGAGAGCGCCGTCTGCGGAGGGACGGCAAATGAACGACGGCACTGCTACGAGCGAGGACAAAAAAAAATCCCTCCTCGCCTCCATTGACGAACGCTCCCGTGTGTGCGTGCGTGTGGACCCAGATGGAATGCGAATGAGAGCGCTTATTTGCTCTCCGGAGGAGAATCAACGGGGTAAGGGACATTATGTCGCCAAGCGTCGCCGCCGTCCGATCAAACGACCTCCCTTCGATCACTCTTCCGCCGCTCTATGAACCAGAGACTCTCTTCCCCACTCCCTTCCAACCCCTCTCCCTTTCTGTCCCGCCACACCCCTTTCACGCTCCAACCACCGCATTCTCCCATTTCATCCCATAAAAATTCCCTCCATCCCTTTGCCGACAATCGTCTAACATGCGACACACCAATTTCCCAATTAAAAAAAGGAGCTTCCGTCTCTCATCTCTAAGAGAAGGAATAACGATGCGGGGGTGGGTTGGGGGGAGGGAAGAGCGGGGGGGGGGAGATAGAGAGAGAGAGAGAACGAATGCTCGCAGCCCTCTTAGCTCAGGGAATCGCTAAAAAGGGGATCGGAGGACGAATCGTTATTCTGGTGACATGATATCCCGAGGTTCTTCCCTAAAGAAGGAGAGGTGATTTGTTGCCTGACAATACTTGAAAATACTGGTCACTTTTAGTTTTTACTTCCATATCTGGCGGGCGCGGCTGAAAATTTTTTATTTCACGTCAAAATGTACAAAGGGAAAAAATTTTTAAAAAAGAGTGAGAATACAATGTTCTTACTTTGTCTGCTAAGAGACAGGAAAATTTTCCACATTACATTAGCGAATCGCACTCAAAAATAGCGTTTATCATGCATTTTCGTTTCGTTCGGATGTTTCTCGAAGTTTTTCTTTTTAAACTATACAGGTTTCGGCTTAAGGCGAGAAATTCAAGCATAAAGAGGCAATGTTAGAATTCAATATAAATATGAAATCCCGCCACTGTATCCATAAAACATCATAAATTTACCGTATTCCCAATTACGCGCACAGGTACATGCAACTATACCTATAATAAATTCAGACGGTCTATAAAACAGTAATTTAATCTTAATTTACGTTGTGTGTTATAAGCGAGGCACGGTGCAACTGCAGCTCAAGCTTTATCCATGAAATTAACATTAGCAAGACCTTGAAGACCTCATTTCTAATACATTCATACATTCATTTGGGATTCATTTTCGCAATTCCTTAACAGTATCAATGAACAAACATCTGAGCATAAATACTGTTGTAAATCAAGACGTTATTTAACGTTTCGCTTTAATTTTTTCGATCGATTGTTTCACCTGAAACTATAAGCTTATAGAACAAAAAAATCTTATTTACCAAGTAGATTTCATATCGATTTACAGCAAAAAATTCAATTTAAATGAAAATTCCATATTAAATTTCCTGTTTTTACGTGATCCGTGGGATATGAGATGTCTATTTTATCTCTCTCCTTTTCTCGATATAATGTAAGGTCAGCGACAGAGGACAAAGGCAGGAGACGATACTCCCTTTTCTCAAAGGAATCGAAAGGCGTCATTTACACATCTCCACCCTCCGTTTCCCTTTGAATTTATCGACGGCTGCATGAGAAGCCATTTCGCTCTTCTCCCACAGGAAACACATCTGACCTACCGACACACTCCCTCGATCGCGTCTCCATGGTTTTTGGGGGAGAGCGTGCTTTTTTTGTGGCCGGGGAGGCTTCATCTGTTTTCATCCGTTCGCCGATACTCCACAAGGTCCCGATGTAAGAAGGGGGAAATATAGAAAGCTTAAGAGCTCTGAATTTGATCTCAGAGCATAATTATGGAAGTTTTCGAGACAAATGCATTAAAAAATATATGGGGTCAATGATAAGCTTTGTTATTCGCCATGAAAGGCCGATAAAGAACAGAAGCCAAAATTAGGAATATTATGCGTCTTCAGCCAATTTATTCATCTTTAATCACTAAAATGAAAAACAAAATTAGATCAAATATATGCGTAAGGAAAAACTTTGCTTTTGCTTTTTCTTAGGAAAGCGTTCAAGACGCTTTCTTAACCTAAAAGAAAATATGTAGGCGATCCTTGTTTTGATGAACACATTAATACTTACAATTAGTATGTGCCTCAATAGTTATCTCTACGTTAATAAGTATTTTATATATAAATCAAATTCATGAATATGGTTTCAAAAAGCAACGAATTAGACCTATTAAGTATACTTATAATTATTAATATATCCGAGACTGTTTTTTAGAAATGTTGTATTAAGGGGTTAAGAGTAAATGGTGTTTGAAAGAGATTCAAAATGGACGGCCGGTGTTCCAAATTTTTCATAATAAGATCAGATTATTTCCAAGCAGAGTATATATTATAAATCATCGACATAAAACAAACATTCAAAAAAAGAAAATGGAGCGACATTTTTAGCGATCCACTTATTAATGCGATCCTTCAAATGCTGCGCGCGTGGCGTTTTTCTCGATAGCTTGGCTGTCATCATTTCTTAACTCCGTCGACATTTCTCCCGAACTCTTTTTAACCAATCGTAATTATTTAAGCATTGAGGACTTAAAAAGACACCAAGCGAAACGCTTTTCACAATGCAGAGCAAGAAATACGAGCGGAAGTCGCATCCTTCCTCCAGCACACGCATTTATTACACCGCGCAACTTCAGAATGGGGAAAAACAAAACAAAACAAATTCTGCGGCGATAAATCGTTATCGCCAGACTGGGATCGTCCATTTGGCCGAAAACGCGGCATAAAAACGGAAATCGAAAGAGAGACGCAATGAACGAAGTGGAGGTAGAAAAAAATGGCGCCCACATTGTTAAAGGCGTCTAGTGTAGCATTGTCTCTCCTTTCGATCGCGGCATCTCCACACCGGAGGAGTGAGAGAGAGAGAGAGGAAAGAGAGGGCGTGGGAGGAGAGAAGAAGAGAGGGGGAGGAAGCTCACTCTCCTCTTGTCTCAAGGCGTCGGTGGGCGTGGGGTAATGCCTCCAACCCCATTTCTCCCGCCTTCCCATTTCTCCACACCCCCTTTCACTCCCGCCCCTGCGCGACACGCCCACCAACAATGCTTCCCCCCGCTTTCTCTCCCTCTTTCTCCTCTCCCTCCTTTCTTCCTCCCTCACTCTCTCACTCATACGAACTCGATAACTCCCTCCCACGCCCCTATTCTCTCGAGGAGACGCCCTCCAAATGCTTTATCCCACTCGAGTCATGCGCACTGCTTCCCACTAGAGCCGTACGTGACACGGAGAGGGAGAGGAGAGAGAGAGATGAGAGAGGGAAGGAGAGAGAGAGAGAGAGGAAGGAGGCGAAAGGGAGGGAGGAAGGGGGAGTCCATCTAAGGGCGGACTCTGCGCTGCCGATCCGCGGGCGCCTGCGACGCTGAGGACGGGCGCCGTGAGAGGGTTCTATGAGCGAAAGAGGGAGAGAGAGTGGGAGATAGGAAGGAAATGAGGGGAAGGAGAAAGAGAGAGAGAGAGACGAGGTCGGAGGGGGTTATGGAAAGAGGGGAAGCAGCTGAGAGAGAGAGAGAGAAAAGCATTCTCCCTACAGCGGGCGCCTAGCCAACCCGGGAGAGGAGGGGAAGAGGGGTATGGAAGGGGTGGGAGGGGGCGGAGGTCGCGGGGAGGACCCGCGGGTGCAGGAGGAGGAGGAGAGAGGGAGGGAGAGACGCGCGGCGGGGGTGTAAGGAGGGAGGCTCCGCCCAGGACGGGCCGCCATTGGCTGAAAGGCCGGTGAGTCGCGGGGGAGAAAGAGAGGGAGGGCAGGGAGGAGGGAGGGAGTGGGGGCGTAGCATATCGTGAGGAGAGGTGGAGGAGAGGAAGAGGTGTGGGCGAGGGAGGGAGGGGGGAGGCACAGGTGAGAGAGGGAGTGGGAGGAGGGAGGGAGGCGGGGGTGGAGTGGAGTTTCGGTCCTGCGCGCGGGCCTCCTCGGCTATCTGGAGTGGAGATTCTGCGAAGAGGAGGAGGTCCTTCTCCAATGGGAGAGAGGGACCCTCGAGAAAAAGCGCAGACTGGAGAACAAATTAGGGAGTTATTGATCGAATGTTTATATGCGATTCCCGCTCGGAGGCGAGCTTTTCGATCAAAAACTTCACGAATAAAAGAAATCCTCTCGAGCTGGGTAAAAAGTTGATTGTATTTGTTCTTGCAAATGGGGAAGTCGAACTGAGGATTTTCTCTCGTGTTATTATATATAGGAGCGTTTTAGTATGAAATTACTCTTTACTCTTTCCTTTTGTGGTTATAAAAACTCTATTTTCGATTTAAACAGCTCATATCAAGCAATTATTCGTAAATAAGACCGATATTTCCGCATAAAACTCTATAATGTCCATTTCGTAATCATTAAACTATTCCTCTATGTCAGGGTTTCCCAAACTGTGTTTCACGGAACCCTTGGGTTCCGCAGAAGCTAAACGGGGTTCCGTGATTGACAGAGAAAGAGACCCGATACGCTCTCCCTCTTATTTACAGCAGCATGTAAAATGTATACTGTAAGACACATAAACCATGTACATAAAAACTATACTGATTATAAAGTTAATTTTATTTGCGATTTGGCTTATCACCTCATAGTTAGGGTCCCGCGAAAAAAATATTTGAATACAATGGTTCCGTGGCTTCAAAAAGTTTGGGAACCCATGCTCTATGTAATAGTGAGCCAAGTCATAATAGATAACAATCGGTACTAAACTTATTGAAAATTTCGACAAATGTACTGTTCTAAAATATTATAATTAAAACTATGCCTCTTTAACAGTTTGTGAAGCATAATGACGAGTAACGATTAGCTGAGTCCAGAACCGATATACGAGTACGTACGTTACGCTGAAATTAGCTACCATAAAGTTATGCTGAAGGGTATTACTTAAAAACCTTGTAAGATTGCAGTCACAAATGAATCAGACGGAAATTTTTAAGATTCATTAGCCATTAGTAGTTAGGTATTTTAAGAAGTAAAACTGTCACGGATTGTAGAACCTGTAACTTATGAAAACTGAATCAGACAAAAAATCTCAAGAAATATCATAAATTTTTAAGAATACTATTATTAAAAATATTCAGCAAATAATTGAAAATAAGATTTTTATTGCGGACTGTTTAAAAATAAAAATATTGAATGGCATTAAAAAGATTTTTTAAAACATTAATGCGCAAGTTCTACATTTCAATTTAAACTTCTCAAAACAATGAAAATAAACTGTATGGTGTAAAAGCCGATTTGTGCTGTTGGACGAAAATATTCGTAGTTACGTAAATAGGCGTCGATTGCTACAGTAATTTCACACATTGAAATCCTTTAAAGTTTAAATATTTCAGCTTCTACTGAAAATTGTAAAAACATCGAAATAGGAGAAAATTAAGATTGTTTCATGAGGGTCTATGCAAGGAAAAAATTTTAATTTTGAATTACGACAAGTGAATTTTATACGAGGTGTGCTAGACTGCAGAATTTTCTGAATTACGGGTGGTTAGTATATGTATAATCACTATACTGTTATTGCACTGTCTAAGTCATAGATTTTATGTTTTCAATATAAGAATAATGTTAGTAAATAAAGCATGAGAAGACAAAATAATACATACAATCAAGCACAGTGTTATCCACGAACACGGATAAAATTTCAGTAATATTTTGTCGCTATGAAGATTTCTCTCATTAACTAAATTGACGAAATAAGGAGAATTTGGTATTTGATCTCCTGTTATATCGCTAAATTTAGCTTTTCTTAATTTATTTTTATGTAGTGATACCGCCACCTATTCGGTCACTAGAACCTTGTTTGTAAGTGGCACCAATGTGGAAATTTACCTTTGGAGACATTAAAAATAAAAATTTTCAAATGGGCGTCTATCTCATCCTATATTTTTTAAAACCCAATTTTAAAGAAAACTAAATAGAATGAAATAGAGACCCTGCGAATTTAAATCTTCTATCTCTTATCGTTTATTGTTATTTTGATTTAATTGATTCCACAGACGGGCAGTCAGCCAAAAAATAAGCTCGTTTGTGAAATAAAACGCGCTTAAGAATGAAAAAAAGTTCACTAATACCTCTTCCAAGATCAAACGCCTTCAAGCCATAAAGAGTTGAGGAGTATGGTGACAAATGGGAAAAAATTAAATAATTGGTAATCACAAGTCTAAATGGCTAAATGCATTAAAAATACTGAACGAAGGAGTGTGGCGGGGGTTAGAGTGCCAAACGCGCGTGGGGAGTAGTCCCCTACACATTTATTTATACAGTGTTTTGTAATTTTAAAATAAATTATTTAATTTATGGGAATTTAATTCTCATTTAATCATGGAAAAAGTTGTCTAAATTACCACAGTCTCTTTCTGAGTACAATAGTTATAATTGCGTTATTTAAGGCGAGAACAACTCACAAGCGCGAAGGTTTTAATATTTAAAAAATGGCTTAGACTGTGATAATTTAGAGCACGGGAAAATTGAAACGTCTACACCACATTTTCGGGGTAGGGATGTATTAATTAGAATAGCTTATTAATTCCTGAACCATTCCAAACTAGGGATATTTCCGGACCACAGAACTCCGGGTTCAACATAAATAACAACTGCTGGCAGGAAAAATTTCAACATTTAACAGAAAATTACATGCTCTGAAAATTCCATATTCGTTGCATAATAGTAAGAAAATTAAATTGATGGGAGAAAAGGAAAATTAATTTCATTTTATGGGACTCTTTATTGTTAATAAATATAGCGAAGCGAGAATTAGTTTTATAGTTGTAAAAATAAAACAGCGTTTACAGTGTCTTTCGTAAAAATGAACTGAATGGAATATGTTAGCCACAGAAAATTATAAATTCATTTTATCCCTGTGATAGATTAGTAAGTAATGTAAGGAGTGAGTCTGAGGCTCCGCACACTATTATCACTAGTTATTGTTAACAGCCGGTTATTGTAATCAAAAGTGAAATTCCAACACAAGCTCTAGTGTAAGAAAATTTGCCATTTATTTTAATGTAATCATTTAAATGTAAGTCAATGGAATCTAATTAAAGGAAATCCAATGTATTTTATATTCTTTCTCTAGGCATTTAAATGGTATTATATTTCCCTTCCATGGAAGAATATTAGATAAATAAGTGAAAGGATTCCGTGAAAATGGAAAGAGTGAACTAAGGCAGGGATAATTATTAGGATGATTAGACTTTCTGAAGGAGTATACCATTAAAACAAAATAACTAAGCTTTAATTTTAAAAAGTCTTGTTTTTCATAGGAAATTATGCTAGTTATGAATAACGCGACGCAATGGATTCCCTTTGTCGGACAACAAAAAAAGTTGGACCACATTCGTCTCACCTTATGATCAAACAATAATAAAGACATGTTGATTTTTCGAAATGCGCCATCTCAGAGGAACCTGTTTAATATTTTTTTTTCATTTCGGGAATTTCGTCTCATAAATTATGAATCTCTTAACGCTACGGTGCTTCTGGATTGAAATGAGTTCAAATGTATACGTCAATATGTTTTTGCTAGAAATTTCCCGCACGTCGATCTGGTCTCAATCGACATGAATACAAGATTTAGAATTCAATAAAACGGCGTTTTTTGTGAAATTGCAGTTTTTTTTGCCCTTGTTGTACCTTTGATGCTCGCTTGCTTCTTTCTTTACGATACCTCTTACGTATGTTGCGGTGCAACGATATTTATTCATCAAATTTATACAAATTTCAAAAGTTTATTTCGACAGAAAATATTCTTCGGGGAGTGAATTTATTCCTTCGAAATATCTACATCTTATATGTGAAATATGGTGTTTTTATAGCTGTAAATTAAGCTTGAAAAATTGATAAAGCCGAAATTCACCGAATACAAGGAAACAAATAAGTTAAAGAAACACAATTTTCCCCATATCTCACTTTTAAAATAATGTAGCTTAAGAAAACCGAAGATATTATTGCATGTTAAAATGGAGAAAATATGATAATGATTAAAATTTAAAGGAATTTACCAATTTACCGCTGTCACAACATATTTATTAAGGAATTACCTACCTCACCTAAACATTATGTGGTTTACTCGAATGTTTTATGATTACAGTTTCTATCTGATACAAAATAATCTCTACAATTTCATTTCTTTGAACAGGAAAATTTTTGTTTATATACCTGAGATACATGTTTTACCGTGGTCGATTAAGATCTACAGCCATTTTTTGGTTTTAGCAAAGCAAATTAAGAAATTTATCACATACAATGCAATCTACAATATTTTGTGAAACATAAAGTGCTGAGTATGTTTAAAAAAATTGTGGACAGAAAGCAGCCTGTTGAGGCTATCAGCGCTCATTTAACAATCGAGAAAATCCGGTCTTCCCAGGACAGAGGAATTATTCTGCTCTGAGAAATATCCCGTTCGCGAGGCAGCAATCTCCATTAGTTTTAGTTGATAATGCATCGAAATGTGAAGGGGTTAGGTTGATTGTAATGTATAAATCGTTGCGCAAATGAAGTGATTCAGCAGAGCCTAAGGCAAAGGGAGGCCTAGCAGAGAGATGAGGAATGTGGCAGAGAGAGGGAGAGCTGACAGCAGTTGCTAATGCCCGACGAATGCATTAACTCCGCCAGATAAGTGATGAGGTTGCCAGGGCTAAAAAGACCTCGGACGAAGGCAAGAGACAGGAGATATGTCCGAGAGTCGTCGAGATGATATGAGACGCCATATTTATATTATTTATCATTAGGGCGAGATCGAGAGAGATCCGATTTTTACGCCCGGTTAACAACCATGGGAGACGCCATAGCAGGGGATCTCAAGAAAGGAGAAAGGCTACGTTATTTTTCATGACTTAAGGAGTCGACCTCTTCCTTGGGACATTAACAGAATGGAATCCGACGTGCCGACCAACTCGTTTTGGCTGTAACTTCTCATATCATACGATAAATCAATAATAGAATGGTGTAATCAATATGTCTGACGAAATCCAAGGTGGTTTTAATAAAATCTCTAGGCTGGAATTTGTCACATTTCTCCTTTTTTCCGATCTGGATGGAATAAATATATTATAACTTTTTCAGGAGGATACGACCGACTTTCATAGCAATGAATTTTTTACGCAAGCCAATCATAAAGGTTATTTTAGGTTCCTCAATTCTCCACTTTTGTCTATAATCCATCTGATAATCAAGACAAACGATTGAAAAAACAAATACGCAATTGGGATACAAAGAGACCGCCCTCAGTGATGCTTCATTGATGGCCACCTCTTCTTTTAGAATCTTATTAACAGTAGCAACGTCAATCACAAACCTTCGTGTACACATCAAGGTTCGAAACCGCGAAGCAGTCAATCTACTCTAAAATCCACTACTGAAGCCAAGAGTACTTTTTGCTTTATAAAATCATATCCGATTTTAAATTGCGATCGACATACTGTAGTCACTGGAGGGAGTGCTCGAGGAGGGGATGCAGAAACATAAGAAGAGTGGAAATACGAGATCAAAATGACTGAATTTAACTCATAAGGGGGATGCGGTAAAAACAAAGCGCTCGAGACTGCACGAAAACAAAAGATATTTCCCATAAAAAAGCGATCGCGTTGACTTCTCAGCTTTCTACGTAATTGATTACACGAGAAGTATCCGAAATAAGGAAGTGGCATTACGGATCAATAAATGGGAGAAAAAACTGACGAGGAATTGAAGGTGGTAATGACGGTAGAAAATGACCATCGCATAAAGGAAATTATCGTAAAAGCGCTTCTTTTTTTTTTTAACGCATCCCGGGAAATCTTCTCTCCCTCCCCTTTCCTCCTCCGCCCAAACAACCCCTTCTGATATTCCTCATAAACGTAAACTGTCGTGTCTAGTGAGATGGAGGAGAGAAAGGAAAAAACGAGGAGATGGCGCTCTCGGATGGAGGAGGATGAAATCGGTCGCCCGTATTTTCATTCGCTCCGCCTCATGTGCTATCCCGCTTTTTTTTTGCACAAATGTAAAACTCGACGACGGAAAATAAGGGAGCATAAGGAGGACATGGATGGGAAAGGGGTGATGTAGGAATAGACGGAAAGAGAAGGCAAAAAATAATAAAAATAGCAGTGTGTTAATCGCAAGCCTCCTCCTAGGTGATGCTCTTGTCGGGATGGCGGTGCAGGGGGGCGGGGGGTAGGGGAGTGGTCGGGGGGAGGGAGGGTTAAGGGAGTACAAGAAGAAAGAATGTTCCTCTCTCCTCCTCCTCCTCCACTCCTCATCTATTCCACCCGTTTTATTGACATTCTACGGCGGAAGACTTCGCGGTTGACTAACCTTGCGAATCTACCCGCGGGTCGGAATTTGATTCATGCCGGGTTAAGGATAGAAGCGTGGAGGAGAAGGTTTTGGGACGGGAGGGAAAAAAATAACAATTACGCAATTAAGGTTGAACAATGAGGAGTGCAATTCGACGTGCTAGAATGGGGTTTTAGAAAGCGTACTGCCCGAGAAGATTCTCGGTAACCCTTTTCTATCTCCGAGAACACGCACGAGATTTTTAGCCAAAGAGGCTGATCCGAGACAGCCGTAAAAGGACGAGGAAAGAAAGCAGAGAGACGGAAAGAGAAACGAGATGAAAATTCTGAAAAACGGATACGGATTAAAAGCAATGAGATGGAGGGATAAACGGTTTAGTCTTGGATCGCAGGCCAAGGTTATTTTTGAGTACCAGTTTCCAGATCGTACACTAACTAACTCTTTAAGGACGTTGGAATATGTGCAACTTTAGAATTGACCTTTAGGTTCGAGTCGTTATCACCGTCTTACAACTTCCCGATTGCCTCATAGGAAGTTGAATAAAGCTGGATAAGAAAACGCTTGCTCGCGGTCGTAATTGCAGCCGGTGTTTGCGACTCGAAGCAAAAGGGGTTGTTACGTCGTGTAACAGCAACACATTCTGAATAGGAGCTTAGCATTTTATTGGCCATGAGCGCCTTATTCCGCTTGAGGGATGGATTTTGAGTCAACGAATGGAGTTCAGAACTAAGTGCTTCCTTATAACTATTATTATTTCCTTGCTTTGTCGATGAAATAACTGTCTTTTCTTGATATGCTTGTCTCGGTCTTGCTTGGAGCGTAACATGGATAAAAAGTGGAATAGATTAGTCTAAATATGAAATTTTAAACGTGAGGTGACGAAAAATTAGTCCGAGAAGGATACATGAGATTGTGGTACATTTTTTATTCTCGCAACTAAAACTGTTATGAACGAATAAAGGCAAAAAAATCACTAAAGAAACTGATATGGTGGAAAATTTGGATTGCCAAATATGGTTTTTTATAGGAAAATAAGAGAACTTGTCAGTTAAATGAGGTTGAATTGCTTACAATGTATACCGCTTGCTACCATTAAAAATCACTGTTCCAAACGATATACAGCTAGAAAGTTCCAAATTTGTTGAGCAAATACAGACGTAGCCATCCACGGTATCTACGTTCTGAATAGAAACTAGATCATAAAATATATAAAAGATTATCATCCCTTGCACCCTTGGCAGCTGACAATAGAACACACGTTTTCCAGCATTGGGTTCATAGCTGAATTGAGCGAGTATTCTCATAATATTAGCGTCTAGGTCAGTTACAATGCAGTAGACAAAATGAAATAGAAAGCGTAACTGATCGTTAGAATGTAGCCTCAAATAGTTTATAATTATTCGAAGATCTTGCTTGGACAAATTTGGATTAAAAGTAAAAAAATACAGGAGAGACGTGGTAACATTTCCTTTTTTTTAAGTTTTCCGAACCAGTGTGTTTAAAAATGGAACTCGATAGAAAAAATCCCACCTCCGGTCAAGGAACGAGGCGTGTCGATACCTCTCTTTAACCCCCTCTGGAGCTTTAAAAGCGCAGGAAATGGAACGAAGAAGGAACGCGCAGAAAAAGAAGTTTTTTCTCCTTGCGCTCGCACATCCCGCAAAAAATATCCAACCCGTACTAAGGAACAGTCCTTACGTTCCTGAAGCATTTGTTTAAACACGATATGGCTTAATACGAAAATATCCCTTTAACTCGAGCGATTACTATGTCTTAAAGCATCCGACCAAAAAAAGGAGAAAGAGACGAGGGACAAAAAAATTCCCAGCAGTATTTTAACGTTAGAGGAAGGGAGAAAGAGAGAGAGAGAGAGAGAGGGAGAAATAGGGTATTGGGGAGATAGGGACGGAAGAGAGAGGTGGAAAAGATGGAGGAGGGCATGGGCGAAAGGAGGGTTTTGGGAAATCATGGAGTGTGGAGGAGAGCCTTGTGGGATGGGATCCTATTCGAGGCTGCAGCAAAAAGCATCCGCAGTACGTCCTGCAAAGCGCAATGGGGAAAGGTTTGGGGAAGAGACGGCGGAGAGAAGGAAAAGGAGGAAGGACGGAAGCTTCCAGAGAAAAAAGGAGGAAGTATTGTTCCGTTTGTGATTTAGTTTTTTTAACCCAACTTTTGAGTCTCGTTTATACCGAATTCGTAAAGAATCGATAACCCCATCCGTCCGTTTATTATTTACATTCCGTACGTTTTTCTCGCCAACGTAATAAATCGACTTATTTAACAAATATAACAGGGCTAAGAAAAAACCGGCTTTGGATCCTATGCGGAATGTTTTTAGTGTAAGAGGTTACATATCTCATATGCTGTGTTGAACACATTTTATATTAATAAATGGCGAAAGACGCACTCAACAGTAAAATATTCGGTGTTGAGGAGAACCGAATCACAGTAAAGTTTTAAGCCTTGTCATCAGCTTATTTGTGCCTTTGCCTTTTTTTTTTAACTTTTAATACTGGTGGTTAAGCTTGTCTCTCTGTTTTAAACGTGAAAATCAAGATTATTTTGGAACTCGAATTTATTTAAAATCATCTTTAATTGATGAAATTTTAATTTGTCACTTCAAATGATATTGAAATTCTTAATGGCGTGTGACTGTAGACAGGCCAACGTTTGAATGTAAAATATTATAATGATAATATTTACTTCTTGAATATTTAAGAATATTATATGATCACGCCTTTTTTAAAAGCTGTATACTTTGTTCTTTACTTATTTGGAGTATTCCAGGTTTTCGTTAAACATGAAACTTTGGTACTATTACCAAATAAATTATATTATTCTAATGTATCCTCTTGCTGTTCACCTTTGATCGAAACTTCTAGGCACAGAACGATATTCTCTCCAAACTAAAAAAAATAGGCAGTTCATAATCAAAATAGAAAATAGACCCTTATGAAAAACGAGATGGGCATTTCGATTACCAGACACCCTTAATCAATAGAATCTACTATCGGTGAATACCTAAGATGGCAGCTACCTGGTAGCCGCAATGCGCACAGAGATTTTTCATAACCTTTTCGTGGCTATTGGAGATACCTGAGATAAAGACTTACTTTATCAATTTTGATTTAATAGCTAATTTAGTTTGTTTTTATCCAAAAGACGGTCTGCATAATTCTCTCTTGAGTTATTATACTATGCAGTTATTACGATTAAAAACATTTTTAGAATTGGCAAATGCTTGAGCCATATGTGATACTTAATCATGGAAAAGGTAGCTGCTGCAAGAACTCGCCGGTGAATATTTTTCCTCTTAAAAACACAACCGTCATTTTAGGCAGCTAAAATTTCAAAGTGAGTTTTCGAACTTATGTAAGATCGAACTACCGTCGGGGTGAATTCCGCAAACACCTTGAGCGCAAGACAGAAGGCCTTCTATTTAATGGCGACAAATGGAGCATGTAGCGAATATTTCCACAATCACGTTTTTTCCCCATAGTGAATCTTTTTTGAAATTCCAATCTCCATCAGGAAAGGAACGGGGGACGTGTTTCCATTCACTCGACATAAGAACGACAAAGTATAGCAAACACAAAAGTCTTTCTTTTTTATCCCTCGGCGACTTTTTACCCCTTCCTCCGACTCGACCCACACTCCTCCCCTTCGTCCATCGAACACTCCTCCCTCAATCACGAAAGATCTTTTGGAAAGCCATCTCCGTTGCTCAGCGGAGTCTAACAACTTAGAGGGGGTGGAAGAAGAAAGAAAAGACAAAGGTAGAGAATGGGAATATCCGGGTTGAAGATAGTTTTTGGAAGGGATTTTCTTACAATGAATGTTGAAAGAGAGAGAGAGATGTAGTGAAAGGTGTATTGGTGCTGAGAAGAGGAAAAGTCTGATGAACTGGAGAGGAATGGGAGGGAGGTCAGACAGAGATAGAGAAAGGGCAAACAGATAAGGGGAAAGCAAAAATAATTAAAGAGAAAATGAGAAAGTAGGAAAATGTGAGAGTTGGAAGAAAGATCAATTGTGATTTTTAAAAAAATGACGAAGAGACAAAGAAATCGGTAGGGTATGTTGCACCAGAGAAAAATAAACAAGGGGAAGAGGGAAGTGTCGATAATAGAAGAGTCGATAAGAAGAAGGAAAAGTTGGAAAGTTCGAGAGAGGTATCTGTGGAGGGAGAGAGGGAGAGAGAGGAAATGAAGCGAGAGAAAGGTAAGAGGTGGAGAGAGGATCAGAAGAGAGAGGATGTAAGAGAAAGATAAACGTGAAATAGAGACAGTCAGCGAAGGAAAAACGGAAAAGGATAAGTGGAGAAGGACGCAGTAGAAAGAATAGAGGTTGGTTGAGACCAGGTGAGGAGAGAGAGAGAAATAGAGGAGGTGATTTTTAAAGGAGGACGTGGGGGCGGAGGAGGGGCAGAGGGGGCGGCGAGATCCACAACAAAAAGGTCGCGCGGTTCGAGAAAATCGTTCGGCACGATCCGCTCATCGAGAAACGTAACCAATCGGAATTCTCCGCCGCGAAGCCTCTTCCATCCCTCTTCTCTCTCTCTCTCTCCTTTCCTCTATTCGTCTCCCCTTTCTACGCTCTCTCTCCCCACAACCCAACCCACGCCAGTGAATCTCTTTTCTCCTCAAACGTACCTTCCTCCCAACGTCCCCCCCTTCTCCTATCCTCCTTACCCTTTCTCCCTACGCCTTGAATTGAACACAGGAATAACCCACCCCCAAAAAACTCGATTCATCTCCGTTCCTTCCTGCTCCCTCCCCCACCCTCTCCTCCCCTTATTCCCTTACCCGATCCCAATCGTCTTCTCATTCCCGTCTTCCTCTCTCCTTCCATCTTCCTCTCTCCTCCCATCTTCCTCTCTCCTCCCATCTTCTCACCCTGCTTCGCTTTCCCCCGAACCCTTCGCCGTCATTTCTAATCCCTTTGCGATAGTATAAGATCATTCCACCGACTCTGAGCATGAACCAAGTGTCGTTCGGATTATCCGTACGCAATCTCTGCCGAAGATTTACATGCATTAACATTTTTGATGCTATCGTCCGTCCCGTTTTAATCCCGACATATCCAACAGATCGCCGCTCTCAACATTTAAACGAATCATTGTTTATTAATTATTTCACTCAAATTTCCTTCCACAGCGTAAATTACTCGTTTTTATAATTCGAAAGAGTGGTTTGGGCTTTTTTTAAAATGTCGAAATCATCACCAAATCATTTTTCGCTTCTGGATTGTCGGTGAACGTGAATTCTTACGAATAATTATCAGTCGAATCTATGACTGATATGAATTATCGTCGAGGACGGTTTTTTTTTATATTTTGCTTACTGAAACGGTTCATGGCGACATCTGTTGAAATAAGAATTCGGAATTGAATCTCGCCATGTGGATGTACGCTAAATAGTTAATTGTTGTACGACTCAGCGTTCATCCTAAGTCACAAGCCGATGTAAAAATAAAATTTCGCTGCCAACAACTGCCCTTATCGATTCATTCTTCTTATAATGCTTATAAAATAATTTAAGTGTAACATATCCTTCACTTTGGGTTTCATGCATCTATTTATATAGTCATCTCAACATTAGATATTAATTTCCTATTTTTATTCTTTTTAAAAGCCTAAGAATTTACACTTCGGTCTATTTCACGATATTTGACATCATTCAGCTCTCGTCTCGTTTACCTCTCCCTCCGAAGGCAACTTCGTCCTCAAATTTTCCTTCTTCGCATTCTAATTCATCTCCCGCCGCTCATCCTTTCCTCTCTCTCTCTCCTTCCATACCCCTTTTCTACTTCCACTCCCTCCACTTATCTCTTTCCGCTCTTTTGCTTCCTCTCTCCCTTCCCAGTCGACTCCTGGAGCCACAAGGAGAGTTGAATGAGCTCACCGGACCAATTCAGCTAAAAAGCCATCGCCATTCATGGATATGCTGAGAAAAAGCACGTAGCAAAATATCTAGAACCGGGGTTTCGAAGGGAGGAGGGGGAAGAGGGGGGAGGGAGAGAGGGGGGCATAGAGAGAATGGGCTTAGGGGATAGGAAGGGAGTTTTTGGCTGGGGCAGTTTTTGAAAGGCGGGATGGGAAAGAGGAGACGAGGACGAGGTGCGTGTTCAGACGACTTGAATGAAAAACTGCCGTCACACTCCATGTGATCCAAAGGTGGCGACGTACGTCATACCGCAGCTTCCGAACCACTCTGGATTTTTACGCGAGCCATTTCATCGCAAGTATTTCTAAGCAAAGGTTATACCAACTTGGTTTTGTCCATCTATAATGTGCTTGATGTTTTTATAAAAATTTAACATTATTTGAAGGGGGTGAGAGGGCTAGTGTACCCATTATTTTCCCACCCCGAACTTATTATTTTAATATCACAGAGTGAAATGATAGAAATTTAACCTATATGCGTGTGTGCATAATACTGATCACACATGGAAAGATTGAGAAGGAGAAAAATTCTGAACTTGACCGGTCAAGTTCAAAATTTTTCTTCATCTCAATCTTCAAATTTTTAATATCACAGTCTAAAATCGGGAAAAAATAACGAGGTTTCAGTTTTTCCATTATTTTAAACATTAAGGAAAATCTGCCGCGGAAAGTATTACTTGCCAAAAGAAAAATAAAAAAATAGAAAGAAATGCCCGTACAAAGATCGGGAAAATATGCAATGCAAAGATCGATCAGTTTCGTTTGTATTAGCATACTGGATATTTAAATTGGTGTTTTATAGAGATAGAAGTACATCTAGATTGCAAAAACAGTCATTCCCATGTAAAATATTTCCAACCATTTTATAGATTGATATGTATTTACGTTTAAATTACTCCAGCGCAAACCCTTTACTACAACGATAATGGAGGTATGATACATGAATTCGTCCAAACTTAATATTTAGATTTATTAACCGAATCTTAATGTTTCATAGAGTTAGTTAATGGCAGAGACAAAGGTTTTAAAAAATAATAAACGATCAGTCTCTGGGCTAAGTTTGAGCTCCTGAATTAGACATCTGAGAAAAAATTAAAAAGCGGAAATCCTACAACTTCAGGGCGATGTCATCCTCGGTTATCCTCGCGCCGTCCCAACAACCCTTTTCGGTCCAACTCCCTTTTGCGGAGAAAATAATTATTTTCAAAGGGCTCATGTCTCCATCGCCGAGATCAAAAATGCAAAGGAAAGCCTTTTTTCTCCCTTCGAACAATCCTCCCGGGCTCTCCGCTCCCAAATTCTCCGTCCCTAAAGGGATGCGAGGTCTTAGAGGGAGGACAGGAAAGGGGCGATTTCGCAGGATATGGGAGGGATCTCGGGGAAAAACAGGAGTTAAACGCGCGAAAAATCCATTCACGTTCGCGCTTACTTCGGGCCTATTTTTGCGTGGTCGCAAATCCTTCTATCCTCACTTGCATCCCATTCCCCTCCTTTTTCAAACTCCTTGAGCTTCCTCATCCCACCCCCGCATTCTCCCTTCCGGTCAGTCACACCCCTCTCTCTCAGCCATTCTTCCCCCATCCTTAACCCGCCCCCCCCCTCTCCCTCTCTCCCACCCCTCCTCCCTGTCCCACCCACCCATCTCCTCCTTCCCCCCTCAAAACCGCAGCCACTGCCCGCATGCATTTTTCATACTCTTATTCCTCTGTCGGAACGAAAAGGTATTTCAGCCGCGGGAATCGTTCCTGAAACATAAATTAAAGCTTTTCCGTTTCTTCTCAAAGCCCTCTCTCCATCTCTAAACCACCACCGCTCCGAACTCTACGAGTCAGATGTCCGCGGAAGTTTATAACGAGCGGAGCAAATGCTGCGTATCGTTCTTTGGATTCGCCGTGCCGGAAAATTTCGCTACAGTAATCGAATAAATTTTTAGTGAATTAAAACCATTGTGTCCATGATTTGCAAAGGGATAAGCGAGGCTGTTTTAACAGCAGGATGGGAATGTAATTCCTCGGAAAAAAACGGAGAGAGAGAAATGATAGATTTAATTGGCAGTGGTCGGGAAGAAGGCCGACAACGTAAACGATGGAGAACTAACCAGGTGAAGAGAATTTCGAACTTTTGAAGGGATATCGATCACATCTCGTTATTCCGCGACATTCGTGCTTAATCACCATGCGACTCAGATCTCATGAACGAGGAACTAGTTTGCGGGAACAATCATAACATCTGTGAGGAAGGCTGTTATCTTCCTTTTGTTTATGGAGATCTTAAGAGGGATTCGAAAAAAGTGTTTTTTGCCACATTTCGCCTTGGAATAAAGTATATCGGAATGCCGCGTAGAGAATGTTTTTCGTCGTAGCCTCAACCGAGAAAATTTATGATTGCATTCTGCTTCCCATTATAACGACCTGAAGATAAGAACCCACACCTATTATTCCCAGGTTACTTCGAAGAGTATATATCGCGCCATTAAGAAAAGAATATAATTTCATGCAACGGATATGTGGTACTAGAGCCAAATCAAAAATGGCGCATAGAACATGTGTCGCGCAACTTATGTACATATTCTAGGAAATATTCCCTATATTTTTATATTATATTGTGTATTATAATTTTTAAAATTAAAAATTTATAACTCGCAGATGCAATCGGAAGCGCAATTTCTGTTTATCTTCATCTATGAAGGGGGCAAAACCATAATGAGATGACTACAGACTAGAGAATAAAACGTGGATTGCTGGGCAAAAGGAAGGAAACAACTGACGTGAATACCCGCAGATTGGCGAACTCCAGTGGGTTTACTCCGACTTTCGATGAAGGTAGTTACGAAAAAAAATGGACTTGAATACACGCGCATAATTCGAAGAAAAGTAAAATAACATAAATTAACAATAATTTCAGGAACCGAGGTTTGAATAGATGTAATTTTTCTTCGGGTGCCCACAGTTGTTTCAAAAAAAAATATTTTTTTGGAATTCCATTACTGTACATTTTAGTGTCCTCAAAACGATGGACGGGATAATGAAAATAAAGAAACCTACAAAATTTAGAAAAGAAATTAATTACTTGAAATCGACTTAATTGGCATATGAAAATATCCCTGGATGGATGCCTCGATGTCGGCCGCAGCTGAAACTCTATTACCTCCGAATTACCTTCTCATTTAACTCCCCAGTTCGGGACGGGGGGATGGAGGGGGGAGGAGGGGGGGAGGGGGGAACCGCAGAAGAGGAAAAATAGGGCGAAGAGCGTACCCTCGCGGGAGTCGGCTGCTTTTGAAAATTACATTCCAACTTTTTCTCTCTGTTCACATTTCCCCTCGAAGGACTAAAATCCACGCAGTGCGCTCAAAGGACGGCCAGACGCATACTCGGAAGGGCACAAAAGAGAATAAAGAGAAAGGGATTAGGTCGAATGGAGGCGAATGTTTCTCGCATTTCTCCCTCTTCCCCTCATTTCCTCCTCTTAAGGGAGGGGGAAGTGTGCAGTTGGAACTATTGTCAAGAAGAGAAAGGGTTTTATTCGAAGGGAAGGTAAAGAGAACACGGAAGAGGGAAGAACTCGGGGATGAGAGGTGTTGAGGTAGTATGAGGAAGAGTTTCTACGTTTTATGAATATATGAAAAGAGAGGCGAGGCAGGGGAGAGGAAATTGGAAGGAACGATGTGTTACGAAAAATAAGGGAATGATGTAGGAAAGATTAGATTAAGCACGAATTAGGCGAAGATTGCGCGATATATTTCCCACGCGGCTAATTAACCTAAAATACACGGAGAATCTTATCACTTTTTTAGTGAAGTATGTTTTTCAGAATAAACGGTACGGAAGCTCACCACTTTAGAAAGATAGTGCATTCTTTTTTACAGTTGGCGTAAGATGGTTCGTTTAAAATAGTCGTCGACGGGAGAGTAAGATACCCACGCGAGACAAGATCCATTCATTGCTGAATAACATCGGTCATAACAATATCAGTTCCCAAAATATGGAATGATGTTTCAGTTATCTTAAGCAGTCTAGAATTCCTCATTATTAATATTTTTTTAAATTACGGATAAGTCTTGTGAAATTAACAAATCTGCCAAGTTCGTTAAAATTAATTAATTTCGCTCGTGAATTCCTATGTTAAATGCTACGTTAACTGCTAAATTCATAATAAGATACTATTAAATGGCATTTGCTCTACAATTTTATTCTTAAAAAAGTGTAGGTATTACAAAAAATATTGAATTCTCTTTTGCCCACTGCTAAATTTTCACGAAATTAATCATAAGATTTATTTTTAGTCGCCATTAAAGTTGGCATTTCCCATCAAATATGAAATCAAAATCAAAATGCGATTCATAAAAAATATATACATTAATATAGATAGGCACGTTATAACCGTAATAAGGAATTCACACAAAGATCCCGTATTTTTATTAAAACTGATTTTTATGATATTTTGAAGAGTATTCTGATAAAATTTTGACCAATTCTGGCATGTATTGACCCTTATTTCCTTTAAGAAATCCGACCACCGCTGATCTGACCCCTAACATGGCATGGGTGACGAACCAGAAGGAAGTAGTTCCAGGATTCGTATAACTTCCTAGACGCTTTTTGATAGGATGGAGAAATATTCTGATATAAAGTAATGACTTATTTTCTTTCATTTCGATCCATTTGCGCATAGTTATGCTTCGAATTTACTTTCATTAGACATCTAGTCTGTAAAAATTCCAGCCACATTTCATATTTCTAATAGAATTCACATCAAAGCTCTTATACTCAACTACAAGCTTAGTAATATGATTGTATTACATAGATCCTTGGTTCTATATATATATATATATATATATATATATATATATATATATAAAACTCATATTGAGGATATTAACAATATCTCGAATTAAAGACAAAGATAAAAATTAAAAACCACCGTTTTAAGCTATGTTTTGGTTGAAGAACAATTTAAACTATCATTCCATGTTGATGAATATGTTACAGTTTTTTTAGTGTAACGGTGATATACAGTAAAGTCACGTTATAAGGAATTTATGGAGTATGTGATTCATTCCCTTGTGCAGTTGATTAGATGTAAAGTACAACGCTCAAAAAGACCAAGACCAATTATTTATATGAATATATCTTTACACTCTTTTCAACAAAAAATTCTAATAACCACAACAGTGGAGATAAAAATGGATGATTGTATATTAATTGAAGTCGGCCGAGGCTTTGAAATGTTTTAGTTGCAATAAAATATCCATTATAAAGATAATAGCTGCAGCGAGATTTTATAATTTTTATAATCCTACATATGACGTAAAGCATCAGGTACCCTACATCGTTGATTTTTTGTACCTAAAAAGCAATTATGCCGAATGACCGAAATACAAAGGACAAAAAGAAAAAAAATGACGCATACACTAAACAAAGTATTTCGAATATCGATGTTGGTGTTGTTAATCTTTGACGCACGAAAGAAAAGGTAAATCGCTCGCATAAAAAAAGCAGCAATGCTCATTTCAGCATCAAGCGAGCGATGAAATATTGGCAACCGCGAGTGACGCCGGTTGGCTACGGGAAAGAATATGATCTAAGTTGCGCTCAAATCCAAGGATTTTTTGAATGGAGATGCGAGGGAATCCATCTCTCGCCCGAACCAGCTGCAAATGACGGAGGAGTAGGGCTGTGAAGATAGGAAAGAGAGAAAGAGAAAGGGAGAGAGGAAAGGGAGAGATGGATGGAGAACGGTTTGCGAAGAGGGGAAAACATGTGAAGGGCAGGGTGAAAGGGGGTGTTGCGTTAGAAAGTGTGGTTGGAAAGGAGCGAAGAAAGGGAGCAAAATGTTATGAACGAAGGGTTAAGAATGGGTGAATAGAGCATTGGAGGAGAAAAACGGTTTAAAGAGACAGTCATCTCTGGAAAAAGATCCAAGGAAGATGGAAACTGGAGAGGGTTGTGGAAAGGGGGGAGGGGGTTAGATTGGAAAGGGAGGTGAAGAATGAAAGAGCGACGTTTTTCTCCCCAACAATCGGTGTTGTGCGTGGGACGAGTCGCAAGTAACAGACTATTACGACCACTATCCTCCCGTCGCAATAAAGTTCGAGAACACGTCTTGGATAATTTACTGTTTAGCCATACGGAATTGTTGCTATTTTTTTATGAGGGCGGTTCCGAGGAAAAAATGTGTGTACCGTTTGGCGCGGAATCTTTTCCGCATTCAACTGTGAAGGTTTTCACGGCAGTTAAAGCATACCTGCTGTCAAACGAAAAAAAAATCCATCGAATATTTTCCGCAAATGAAATACCACTTTTATAATTTTTCCATTTTTGAAGTCATCTGAGATATTAGCGCATCGAAAAATGCCTGAACACCTCATCACGAGACTTAAATAAATAATATCTCACGGAAATACATAAAATATATCAAATTTCAGAGTAAATTTAATGTTTATTTTATCTCTTGTATGTGTATAATCTAATTACTTTTAGAATTGAAAACGATTTCATTGATAGCTGTATGTATCATGTATCTAAAAAAACATAAATAGCATAAACTGCAAAAATATTCTGTATTTCGTAAGAAATTTTTTAAAAACTGTTAACTATCTCCAGGTAATCCATGTATTATTTATAGAGGAATTAAAACGCTCAAATTAGTCCATAAATCGATCAGGAATGGGTTCGATAATTCACTGCTGGTTTTTCCATTTTTTATTTATATGCTTATATGTGTAATTTAAAATTCTTAAAATATTGAAAGAATTCCAGAAAAAATAATTAAACCCGAAATATTTGCGTAATTCACGCGCGATCGTAATTCCGCTCAAATGACAAATTAAGCAGGGAAATACTTCAAGAATGCTCATTATGATTGCTCAATAATATGTGAATATCAGCTTAATTTATTTGAAGAAATTGGAAAACAGGAGAATTTATGGCGGGAGGCATGCATTTTTGAAATTCCTGCAACCGTAAGTCGATCTTCGTCCATAAATCACTGTCAAGTCCAAGCCTGACTTTTTTTACTCGAGTCAGGGTTGCCAACCCCGCCGGTTATCTAGGATTTATTCATGCAGCAAAAACAATATTAGGAGAATTCACAAATCCATGAATTGTTAAACAAAAAACAAATTCATTGGATTAGAATACGTGACTGAGCTAAAGTTTGCATTTTGCATCACATGAGTGTAATAATATCCAATACACTAAATCCTATTTTAAAAAGAGAATTATACAAATCGTGTTCATTATCCATGAAAAATCGATTTATTTGCCAATTAGTATGAAGCGAATGCGTGCATATAGGAATTTCAAAATTTTTTTCTGAGCGATGTTTTTTCGTCCTTCAGATTATCTGACACTGCTGATTTCACATTTATGAGAAGCTTTAATACGTGTGACAAACTTTGTTTTCCTTTTTTCCTTGAGTAGTAACTCACGCATTACGAGACAAAAGAAAATCGCGTAAGGGAAATCGAACCATCCATCGTCCCGAAAAGGCTTCGACACGATCTTCCCTTTCAATCCAATCCGAACCCGTTATAAGAGGACCAGGTAGGAGAAGAGAAATGTGTGTGTGTGAGAGAGAGAGAGAGAGAGAGAGAGAGAGAGAGAGAGAGAGAGAGAGAGAGAGAGAGAGAGAGAGAGAGAGAGAGAGAGAGAGAGAGAGAGAGAGAGAGAGAGAGGAGAGAGAGAAGATAGAGGAGGCGGTAAAAGGTGGAAAAGGATAAAACAGGGTAGATATGTAAAGAAAAAGTAGAAGAGGAAGACAGAGAAGGATATGAAGAGATGGAGCAGGAAAGAATAAAGAGGTTAGGAGAAAAGGAGGGAAAACCGGCGGAAGTGAGCGAAAAACGGAAAATTAGCGTAATTGTGGAAAAAAAAGAGAATGAAAGAGAGAGCAAGAAGTAATGGTGGCAAAAAGGAGGTCTAAGAGAAAGGTCCATTTACCGATCCATTTTACCTTCCTATTTTATATTTCTCCTCAACTCACGAAAGAGCGAAATTACTCCGTTAAGGACCAGAACCGCTGAAATGGAGAGAGACTTCAATTCACCCGTTCTCATCTACAAGTGTAACTGTAACCGCTGGTGTACGACGCCTATTAAACGACGGCATGTCATCGATTTCCACTTGTATATTATCGTATATGGACCTCAACACGTGTCGCTGCAGGTGCCAGACAAAAGAGCATGTCTCAAAAGAGCAAGCGACATAAGAGCGAGCGACAAAACAGCAAGTGGACATAACAGCAAATGGACAAAAGAGCAAGAAGACAAAATTGTAAATGTAAAACTGCTCTTATGCTCACTTGCTCTGATGTCCACTTGCTCTTATGTCCACTTGCTCTTTTGTCGCTCGCTCTTATGTCGCTTGTTCTTCTGGGACTTGCTCTTTTGTCGTACACTCGTCGCTCCTGAATTTACAAATGCGTGTGAAAATTAAGCTAATTTGACAATTGTGCTGCTCTTTGAGATTTTGCATGACATTATTTTAGGATGATTCTGACTGAAAGTGTACGATTATGAAAAATGAATGAGTTTATAGGAATATATATTGAAAAATCGCCGATCGCAATTGAGTCTTTTTCTGATCGCTTTTCAGCAAGTGGTTGAGCTGAACGATTATAAAAACACAACTCTGTCGAATTCCCATCAACTAACATTAAGTCACGATTTTAACAGCACGCTGGCACCATTTTAGTTAAAATAGCGGAATAACACCAGTTTCATCCATAAATCACAATAGATATAAACTATTAGCTCCAAAAAGTTTTCAATTTCTTTCAATTTTCTCGGAAGCTTATTTTAAGTCTTCCCATTCAGGGACATCATTTAATAGTATCACGTGGTTCGAATGAAATTATTGAGGGACAGCTCAGTCCACTTTACTCCGAAGCCCACTGTCAGCAATCGAATATATGTCCCTCGGTACCTCAGTAATATATATAAGTGTGTGTGTGTGTGTGTATACACACGAACACATATATCTGTGCGTTTTTTCCTTTTCCTCCACCAGGCGTAGCTTCCCCTAACCGCGCACTTAACTCAAGATCCAAAGAGCACGAAAACGAGTTGTCTCTGCGTTATCTCACATTCGGAAAGGTCACGACCCGGACGAGGAAGAAGGGCGGAGAAAAGAGAGAGAGAGAGAGAGGAAAGAGAGAGAGAGAGAGAGGACGGGAGGAGGAACCGAGGTAGGGATCCAGAGCGCCCGAACAGCTGTGAACTTATTAAACAGTTTTTGTGGCCCTTCGTTCCTTCCCCCTCCATTCTCGCTCCCTCTCCTCTCCCACCTTCCCCTTCCCTCTATCTCCCTCCTCCTTTCAGAGGTTATCTCAGGCTCTTTCCCGCTTCCTCCTCCCCTCCCACGCAGAAATTCATCGCGCTCCCTTCCGCCCATCCTAGATCCCAGAATCATTCCTCCCGTCTCGTCCTTCCCTACGTACGCAGAATCCAATACCAAGGACCCTTCCCATTTCTCCTTTCCCTTAATCTTCCCCTCCTTTCTGTGGTTATCCGTATTCCTATGCGGCTCTCTATATATATCCATTGCTCTAATTCTCTTTTAAATTTTCCCTATGCAAGTTTTCCGCTCGCTTGAAGGATCACTTGCTTTGATATTTGTTCATGAGATTGTAGAGGCGTGACCCCCATATTCCAAGTGCATCCGATCCTGGAAAAATGTCACAGAATAAAAGAAGCAACGCTGAAAGAAACACGTCTGAAATGCGTGTAAAATCCGAAGATGCTTTCCCAACCTATGCCTTTCGAAACCAAAATCTAATGCACACGCAAAAAATAAGCATTATACAATTGTGATCTTTTTAAAAACTGTAGAAAAACGGAGAAAAGGCTCTGGCTTTTTCTCTGTTTTTCTACATTTAATTTAATCAGTGAAAGCTCAAATTTCCTCATAATTTTAACAACTGTTTTAATAGATAAACAATCATTCTCAACATACAGACCAATCCTTTTAGTAGGTATCGAATAAATTGGCAACGAGCTATGCTTTATTAAGGATTATATTAATTAATTAACTACGCAATGACGAACACAATGTAAACCTGGATGCTTTCAGAAAGGTTTCTCTGCATTTTGGTGGTTATGGGCCAAATAGGATACTTAATAGCCTCTATATAAACCCCATAAAAGCGATTATCGGTCTATCTCTGCGTTCTACACCGTATTAGTATGCTAGTTTTTTTTAAACGCCTGTCTCGTTCGATCCGGATGACAAGTTAGATTAAAAGAGAGCTGACGACTGAATCCCGATCTAGCTTTTAATAAAGACGTTTCTATTCCTTTCTATCGGCCTTCTACTTCCGCCACCTGCCTCTACGATCTCTACCTCTCTCTCTCCCGCTCCTCCCTTCTTTTTCCATTCTTTAAATTCAGAGGCGTTCTTATCCTGTGTTTTGATTTCACCCTTTCTCCAGTCCACGCACTATCCTCCTCAAATAGGCTTTCGCAAGGCATTCGCTCTGAGTAATTTCAGCCCAGGCACAAGCTATTCGCCGCGTGAATACGGAATAAGAACTAATAAACCTGTTAGGATAACTATTGGTATTGAGAGGCTATCTTAGGTAGGTATTCAAGAGCTTTTACAGACAATCGATTTCTAATGAGCCCTCACGTTAATGCTCCTAAAATGACACGATCGCTGTTTAATAGATTTAAATGAACAAAAAACTGAATAGAATTTAACGATGTCTTTCTTAAGTTTAAAATTTCGCAGGCGTTAGCTTGAACTGCAGAAAACGCCCGAAAAATTAAATATTGCAAAAATAATATTCGTGAATGGAATATTTTTAGGGAACTTGACTTACCCGATTGAAAACATAAGAAACTTGAGTTAACACTAATTAACTTTACCGCAAGATTGGAAGGATTCGTGTTATTGGAGAGATTAAAATATGCTGTCACCTAAAAAACCTTAAACCTGAAATTTTAAATTCCTTCGTTAATCACACATATTATAAAAAAGCGAATGAATCGCTAGAAAATGATTTTGTTAAAACTGTTTTTGGCAGGCTGATTAATAACTAACCTCAGGATCAGTTCCGTCCCTAGAGAGGTGCGAATTACTAAGAGCCCCTTTAATATTAACCACCAAATTAAAATTAGCTTTCCTTTCCTTGACGCCAGAGACTCGCCCTACCCTACACACAGATAGGAAAATTCCGAAGGCGTGAAGAGGTATCCTTCTTTTATACCAGCGGTGCCCAAACTACGGCCCGAGGGCCACATTCGGCCCTCCGAGTGTCTTCATCCGGCCCGCCACATGTTTAACAATTAAGGGATACAATGCAATTTAGCATAAAAGGAAAATAGAAAATTATAAAAACAATATATTTTGTGTTTACCCCTTTACTCCCATAATGTATAAATACATTAAACCAAATCAGGTATTTCCGACTCAAGATTAAATCCTTAATTTCCAAGTTATTCTTAAACTCTATTTTAGACTAAGGGTGGCCCACGAAGAGGGTGAAATTATGCTATGTGGCCCGCGATGAGTGCAGCAATGGGTTATCTGGCCCTCGGGTCGAGAAGTTTGGGCACCACTGTTTTATACCATCAGTTGAAGAAATTCTATTGCTAACGCGAGGTCTTGATTAACTAATGACTACGTTATCAGTCCTGTATCATTTCACGATTCCTTTCCATTCAACCTATTTATTGCCATTGCATGCATGGCGATCTCATTTCCTCTGAGACTTTAGATATGCAGCGTCACACGAAACCCACGTCGAAAAATTTCCTCGAAACGTTTTTACGCTTCGAAAAAATTAATCATCTCTTCGCGATAAAATTACAAGAAACGTGGAAAAACCACCCGACAATGCGCCGCCGAAGAAAGAAGAAAAAACAATATACGATCGAGCCTCGCAGTAGCAGTTTAGAAAAAAACGAATAAGAAGATAATCAGCCGTAAAAGCGATAGCAAAGGATCTGGTAAAAACAATGGCTCGCTACTCGCAAAGCGAGAGAGGGTAAAGAAATGCTTTATTGGAGAGAGATAGAGAGAGAGGAGAAGGGGGGAGAGAGAGAGGAGAGAAAGAAAGAGAGACGAAAGAGAGATAGAGGAAGGGAAGTAAAAGCATTACAGCGCCTTTTCCTCTCCAGATACGAGTCACGGAAAGCCCAAAGTCTCCGGTAGGGAGGGAGAGTGAGGAAGGGGGAGGGAGTCACTCCGGTGTTCGGTGGGTGCGGCACCACCAGCTCATAGCCCCCGGGCATCACACATAGCCTCTCCTCCACCCTAAACATCGACTCCCGCGGATGCTGGAGTCTCCCTCCTATTCCTCCTCCTTCCTCGCCGCCCCCGCCCTACGCCCCCTCCGATCCACCCTCCTCCCCACACCTCCTCTCTCTCTCTCTCTCTAGCTCGGCGAAGGCACAAAAAATCGGGCAGCAGGACGTGGCGAGAGAGAACTTTGCAGAGAGAGAGAGAGGGAGGGAAGGAGGTTTAACGGAAGGTGGGGGAGGAGAGATGAGGGGGTGGAGGAACGAGATGAGAGGGAGTGAATGAGGGAATAGGAGGAGGAGGCGTCGGTGGGCGCGCAGCGAGAGGACGGCAAAAAGTGGAGTTTGTTGGGTTCGGAGAGAGGAGGGGAGGAAGGGGGAGAGAGAGAGAGAGAATGGGAGTGAGAGGCAGGAGAGAGAGGGATGGAGGAAGGGGAAGAAGGATGATGCTTCTAGGGAAGGAGAATAGAGGGAAGAGAAAGGAGGAAGAGAGAAGGGAGAGAGAGAGAGAGAGAGAGAGAGAGAGAAGAATAAGGATATGATGAGAAGGGAGAAGGGAAGAGAGGACGGGTATTAGCGCGAGAGGAGAAGGTAATAGATGAGTAGATGGGAAGAGAAAGATAAACGCGTGGGAGGAAGAGGGTGGAACACTGGGAGAAGGGATTGGAGCTGAGGAATCCGAGAGACTAGGCTCTCAAATTGCACTGGGGCCAAATAGAGAACTTCCAAGTTTACTAAGGGGCGTAATTATTTGGGCCAAGATATTTTTCTTACATTATCGACATAAATTTTAAATAATGTCAAATAATTTACTTACGGGCATCAATTGAATATTAAACTTTTTTGACTTTTGTATTTTTCAGTCGCTTCACGGCCGTCATATTCACTACCAAATTCATATCAGTGAGAGGTCGGCGAGTCGACGTTTGAATTGCTTGGAGAAACTGAGTCGCGTTAGGGAGATTATAACAGAAGAGAATATGTACTGATAAAAGAGCGACAGGACCAAAAATTACAGAATGAAAAAGTTTTAGAGATGTGAAGGATTTTTGTAGATTGGATCCCACAGTTATTGAAACGTGGTTGGCAGATGTAAGGCGATAATGAAGGCATAGATGATGGACAAAGAAGTTAATAAAAACAAAGCAATACATTTTTAAATAAAAGCAAAGGATGAACTTGGATTGCGTTTCGGTATAAAATAAGTAAGTTTGAGCAATTTATACAAAGGAAAATGAATAAAAATATATTAATATAGTTGGCGAAAATAAGATCGAGGATCTTAGAGTTATTAGTTATAGGAGTGACGATCGTCAGCAAGTAATATTAAAGACAGACTTCCATCTAAATCTCTGCGGCATCCTATCCATAACGCGCTTTAATATAACATGGAAGTTACAAAATGATACTATAGACCAGTGGTTCTCAAATGTAGGGTCGCGACCCCCATTGGGGGTCGCAAGCAGTCTTCGCTATGCCAACTGATTTTTCCCTCATTCTATCAATCCTTCAATTTTAATTTATAGGTTATAAGTCTAATTTTGTTTGATTGAGGGTTGTAATCTTTAAATCTTTTTAGCAACATTGTAGTCATCTTTGTGCAACAACAAGAATTTTCCAGACTTTATAATGTACTGAATAATTTATTCAACATATGCCATACATCTTTTTTTAAAAAAAGATATTCATGATCATATATAATGAAAAATTTCATTAAGATCCAGATATTTTCTTGAAACCTAAGTTTATTTTATACTTTTCAGTGCACTTTATAAAAAAATGTATAAATGAAAAAAGTTTTTAAAATATTTTTATTACTTCTTCAAAAATCACGGGGATCGCAGCGACCGAACATCCGCACGGATGAGGTCGTATGGTATATCTACCTGAGAACCACTGATATAGAAAATGAACCACCTTTGCGTGTTAAATATAGGTATGGGTGTTATTTTATATATAGGCTTGTGTATGTCTGCATGCACGTTTGTTTGATTTTTCAAGTTGAGATATATTAGTATTATGTATAATATTTTAGACACGAAACACGTAAAAATAAGAAACATATGGATGTCTGGTTCGTCAAATTTCGTTATTGATAAGCAGAAAAAGAATAAACAGTAAATAGAACAACTTCCTCTCGAAGTATTTGCTAGACATATAAAACACATCTTTGAATAACACATGCATATGTTTCGCCATTCTTTTATTTGCTTCATCTCCTATCTTCTCCTTAGCATCCCGACTAATCTTTTCCTGGGATCTTCTAGGGCCGCTCTTTCGCTATATACGGACCGAGAGGAGGAAGTAGAGAGGCAAGGCGGACATCCAGCCTTCGCCTTCCGGATGGAAGACTCGGGCCGTCGCGACAGAATTCCAATCGATAGCCTTCCCCTTTGGATCGTGGCCAAATGAGATCAGTGTTAAGGTTCTGATTTAAAGGTTTTTGCTAAATTTTGTCGCGTGGCAGGATTCTTGGAAGGAGTCCTGCGAAATCGGAACATCCGCGCTGCTGGCAAAGGAAGAGGAGGGAGAGCGGGACGGAGGAGAAAGAGGGAGAGAAATACGTGCCTCCTTTCTTTGGAGATATCCCGTTCACAGAGAGGAAAGCATGGCCAAAAAATGCTAGGCTGAACTAGCAAACGGCTGGAATATGGAGACAAAAAGCTCAAAGCTCAGACTAATTTGTAGGATATGATCATAGCGAAGTACAGGGTGGGTGGAGTTTTAAGATGGGAAAGAAGAGTGATCTTCAAGAGGAGAGACGAGAGAATAAGAGAGACAGAGGGGCGGATATTGAAGAACGGGGATGTGGGGGCGAACATGGACTTTAATATGAGCCGAAAATGGCAATTTCTGTTAAAATACTGAGCGGTTTTTCGTTTTAGACTTTTATTTTAACAGTTGTCCATCCCCTTAAGAATATCTTGAAGACGACTTACATCTGCCGAGGCGAACATAAATTTCAGAAATTCCTAATTTTTAAAATCGACATCAAAACATTTCCAAATGATCAATTTGGGTGTTTTTGGAAGGTTTGCCCATAAAAATGGATATAAAAATATCGAAAACTTTGGGTTTTTGTGTAAGTGCTGGATAGTAGCTTTACGATAAATTTACAATTTCGGAACAATTATAAGAAGCCGTTGATTTGAATATACCAATATTATTTAGATAAAGAAAAAGAAAACTGTTGAATCATTAGCAAAATATGGTACACTTTGCCAAATTTTGCTGATGCTTTAACGATCGGAATGGATGACGGTAAAAATACCGTGCACCGCAGCAATGCACTCGTTTTAAGATAAATAATTAAGGATATTCAATAGTAACATTATTGCTACCGAATGGGTAGAAGAATTTAAAATAAACTTTGAAAGTTTCATTATCCTACGAGAAATATGGCGACGTGAAATAAATCACCGCAGATAAACTGGAACAAACGATTTATATAAGATGAAATGTTTTTATTGCCGGTAGTAGTGCATCTCAATTAGTGCTGCCGAAAATTAACCTAGATTGTCTGGTAATTATTTTCATTGCTTTTCCTTATGGCCCAGTGATATTGATGAAACATCGATAAATAAAAAAACTCTAAAAACATATTTCCTATTCGAGACTCGATATAATCCTACACTACATATATGCCGGCATTAACTCACATTTCATATGTAAAATAGCAATGGTAGAACAATCGTAACCAAAGATCGGCAGGTAGTTTGAAACGCGATTCATCGACATTGGCAGTTCTTCTTACTATTCCTCGGAAGTGGACATCTGCCCTCTTCCTCCAATGGGAAGTCGGTTGCCGGAGTGGATTGTCTCAGAACCCTCTTCTTCAGCTATTCCTCCCCCTGAGGCTATGTCGGTCAGTGGGTCTTGCCGAAAGGAGCAGATGATCCGGACTACTCGCTCCACTTAACTCTCCAATCTCTCTCGCTCACTCCTCCCTTCTGGGAGACCTCCCTTCGCCGCCCCGACATCTCAATCCTATATAGCAATGACACTTCCACATTCCATTCGCCATCTTCAGAGATCGCCTGAGTTGTCGCCAAGAGCGCGCATTCACCGTATTGGCGAAATGGCGTTTTGGGGATGACTCGAAAGCGGCTTCGACGCTCAGGTGTTGTCTTCTGCCGTGTGGATAAGAGCAAAAACATGTTCGCTACCGACACAACTTAAATCTTCTCCTGTTACGCTAAATCCTGTCCACTGAATCTTTAACTGCTTGCAAAAAGTTTTAATTTACAATAAAACCATTATGACAAACGAATTAAACCTACTGCCACTTTGAAAGGTGGAAATTGACGTAAATTGGGCTGTGGTTTAATATACTGAAACTTATTCAATTTCCATTTGATATCTCTTATCTGCATGGAGTTTTTAAAGTTTAGATCTATCTCCATAACAATAATTACCAGTATTATTTTAATCATGGAATCTCCACTTCCACAGCCACCATGAAGAGAGAGTGGTTCTTCTACAAGTACTTCATGTATTCATTTTACTAATTTTCGTTAACCTTTGTCTTGAGAAGGACTAAAAATTCGAAATATCGCGTATACAGCAACCGAATCAAGCTGCCCTCTCAGATAAAGTTTTTTCGCAAATATATTCGTGAGTGCATCAGTGTACATGTTTTTGAAACGAATTTGACCCAAGAATGTCGCGGGAGAAACCAGTTATGCCCATCTATCGATGCTATTTTAACAAGCGAAAAGTTTTTTGTTTTTTTTTTGCTCGACTCTTGAGGGCCGAAGGATTTTTAAGGCCGTAGTCTTATACCGATCGTGTATGTTTAGATTTTATTTTTTTGAACGCTCCTTTAAGGGCGCGTGTGTAACTGTCCATCTGTCCATCCGAAACGAGAATAATAAAGGATTAAAAAATCCCTCTTGCCGTGCGCTATTGCACGTCTTCGCGCTATCACGTAATAAATCAGTCAGTCATCTTTTGAATTATTATTGTTCGCCTCGCTAAACATCCCGTCTTTTCTCTTTCTTTCTTTCTCTCCCTAACCGAGAGATTTTTCTCACGACTCCTCCTACGCAAACCTCACATCCATTTATAGCGTGACATTTTTTGTTTCCTTTTTCGGATCCAATCCACATCGAATTGTACTTTTTCCTCTTTCTTTCTGACTATATCATCTCGTTTTGTATTCGAAATCACTTTCGTTTTAAACTCACTTGGTTTGCTTATATTTGGTCAAATTCGTGATAACTAGAAATAAACGCATTCTGTAAATGCAGTTTCTGTACCAATGGTTTCCAACTTCTATCTGGGTGAGAGATGGAGTATGGGAAGGGAAGAGGGAGAACGTGTTAAGACAATAGAAGGAAAGGACCGAACGGAGGGAATGAAGTTAGAGACAGGTGGACAGAGTACATAGAAGAACTGTACAATACAAAAGGAAGACCAAGAGAGATAAATATAGAATAGGAGAGAAATGTAAACGAGGATGAGAGAGGATTCCAAGTGATTAGATAGGAAATAGAAAGAGCTATAAAAGATATGAAAGATGGAAAAGCTATGGGAGTGGATGGAATACCGGTGGAGCTTATTAAGAACCTGGATAAAAGAGGAATCAATGAAATAATGAAACTTTGTTGTTTGATCTAAGAAACAGGTGAGTGGCCAACTGACTTCCTAGAAACGATCATGATACCGATTGAGAAAAAGTGTAATGCTAAGAAGTGTGAGGAGTATAGGACTATTAGCTTGATTTCTCATACGGTAAACATACTTTTAAGAGTGATTAACAGGAGGTTGAGTGGAAAAATGGAAGAGATGATTGGGGAGAAGCAGTTTGGTTTTAGAAGAGGAAGGGGCACTAGAGACGCCATTGGAATGTTGAGGATTATAGGAGAGAGATTTATTGAAAAAGGAAGAGATCTGTATGTGGCATTTATTGACTTTGAAAAGGCTTTTGATAGAGTAAACTGGACAGTACTGATGGATATTCTGAAGGAGGTCGGGGTGGAATGGAAGGAGAGAAGACTTATAAGGAATTTATACATGAATCAGAAGATTAGAATAAGGTTGGAAGATGAAATGACGGAAGGGAGTCGGATAGGAAGAGGTGTGCGGCAGGGGTGCTGTCTTTCGCCAACATTATTCAACATTTACATAGAGCATGTTATTGGAAGGTGTTTTAAGGAAGGACAAGGCATAAAGGTTGGTGGAAGAAATATTAATTGTATAAGGTTTGCAGATGACATGGCTGTAATTACAGAAAGCGAGAGAATGATAAATGAAATGCTGGAGGAGTTGAGAAACAAGGTAAAACAGTATGGGATGAAAGTAAATGTGAAAAAGAAAGGCATGGTCATCAGCAAAGAGGGCAAGAGAGCAAAAATGAAGACTGGAAGAGAGGAAATAGAAATGGTTAAGCAGTTCAAGTACCTGGGGAGTGTGATATGTGACGATATGAGATGTGATAAGGAGGTAATAGCTAGAATAGTAATAGCAGAGACAGCATTCAATAAGAAGCGGCAACTATTCTGTGGAACGCTAGATAGAAGTTTGAAGAAAAGACTGGTAAAATGTTATGTTTGGAGTATGGCGTTATATGGAGCAGAGACTTGGACGCTGAGGAAAAAGGAAAAGAAGAGGCTGGAAGCGTTTGAAATGTGGGTTTGGAGAAGAATGGATAGGATAAGTTGGAGGGGCAGAGTAAGGAACGACGAAGTACTGGAAAGGATAGGTGAAGAGAGGTCAATACTGAAATGTATAGAAAAAAGAAAGAAGACCTAGCTGGGACATTATTTAAGAAGGGACTGTTTGATAAAGGACGTGATAGAGGGAATGGTTGAGGGGGTGCGTGGTAGAGGAAGGAAGAGAATACAGATTTTGGAGGAACTGAAGAAAGGAGGTACTTATGCTGAACTGAAGAGAAGGGCTGAAAACAGAGAAGAGTGGAGAAGAGAGGACTAGCATTTGAAGCAAACCTGCCAAGTGGCAGAACACTAAATAATAATAATATCTGGGTGAAAATGATATTACAAACGCGTGCCAGCCACGAAGTAGTTGTCCTCATTAATCGATATGATTTACTCGAACATATTAGATTATAGAAATCACAGATAAGCTCGAGAAAATATTCTTGTATTGTTTAATTGCCTCGCGAGTCAACACTCGCATTATCTCTTATGACAATCATCCAGTGTTTTCGAACGACAATCTTCGAATCTCTTGTATATGACAGTAATACCGTATCTTTTGTTTTTCTCCGAAACACGTCGATGTCACAATGAAAAATAGATCGCAATGCAAGAGTCGCTGAACTTTAAAAATAAAAGCAAAACTTTTGAAGTGATTAATTTCAGATGATGTATGGCGGATGTGAAGATGCGCCAGATTCAGTTCAAGAATCCTCAGAATGGAACGGAAAAAAGGGAGAGAGAGGCGACCGCGTGATATCACATAAAACTCATTCAAGTTCTTCGGACGCGGGGCATTCTGGTGATTCCAAGACTTCCGGTAATTTTCGTCGTGCGCCGCTACCGAGGTATCCGGAGAATCTCTCGATGCGCGAAACGCGAATGGAAGCAACAATCAATCCATCTCCATCTCTCTCTCCGTCCTCTCTGCGGCTGTTTATGGCGTCACGCCCTTCCGTGGAACGTTAGCGACGGATCCTACGAACGAATACGTACGTGATTTTTGAATCGGGGGTCTTTTCAATTCCACAAAGTGGCTTCTTCAACTCCTTTTTCTCTAACTCGTACGTCTCTCTCTCTCTCTTTCTCTCTCTCTTTCTCTCTTCTCGATCACTCATTCTTCATCCCGAGAACTAGCTGAGATTCCGCCGATCGGATCAGAATGCTGTCCAATAAGAACGCGATACGGTGACGCTTCGATTGCTCGAGGAGTCCCGTGAATTCGAGAAACTGATGACGAGTGATTATGTTTTTCTTATCGTAAACCTCCTACAAGGACGGCCGATCTTAAAACTGCGCGTAAAATTTAGATTTCGGAAAAAAGGCAAGGTTAAAAATAATTTTTAAACTCAGCAAACCTTTTATATAAGCCGACTTGAAAATTTAATACCCCTGGAGACAGATAAGTAATTATTTCCCGCTATTATAGCATGCTATTTTATTTATCATAGGAATGGCGACATTTTGTTGGAACAAACATTTTCATAATTTTAAGAAACAAGAGAAGATGCTAAATGATGAAATGCATTAAATGTAATTTCCATAATTGAGTTACGCCTAAATAATATGCATGATAAAACTATGAAGCCACTGATTGAAGCATTAACTTCATTTTTAAAATGCATAACTAACGTGGTATAAAAGATGAAGAATTTCCTTTGATTCGTTTATAAGCGACGCCTTCTTACAGTGAAGTTATCTTACCAAACGTAGTATTGTACTTCTTGTTGCGATTTATGTAATACAGTAAACAACACATTAATTAATCGAATAACCCGAATTTCGTTTAACCGATGTTTTTAACTTCTACCGTGAAAGTTTTTCTATTATATCATACAAGTACATATGTACGGTATTTACTTGTCCTATATCTAACGAAGGTCATAATACGTGGTATCCTTTCACTAGAGTAACTCAGCTCTTAACTCTTTTTTTTGTTTTCTTTTCTATCTTTGCATTTACTTAAAGTTTTCATTTGTGTGAGTTATGCTAAAACTAAATATCGATCAACCGAAATAGGCTCGGCCTCGAAAGTTTATCGTGTATCGACAGCGTAAGGAAGAGAGCAGAGAATTTTAGCCACGTCGGTTAAAGCGAAGTGGGGGCAGAATACGAGGTAAGCAAAGAAAACCGCCACCAGCGGCGAAGGAAAGGGTAAATGTTAAAAAAATGACATATTAAGAGGAAGACAACGAGAAGCAATGCTAAGTAGAAACGAAAATAAATTTCGCGCGAGAGAGATAAAGGACAAAAAAAGAGTGCGCGTGAGAGAGAGAGAGAGAAAGGGAAGAGAAGTAAACGTGGATGCTGAGGAGAAAACAATAACTTAGGACAGATGACAAGAGAGAAAGGGTGAAAGGAAGTGACGAGGAGGAGGAGTTGGAGATAAAGAGATCGCAGTGCTACGGTGAGATCGAACGAGACGGAACGAGGGGAGAGAGAGAGAGAAACTGTGGGAAGTGAAGGAAGGGGAGCGAGGGAGAAAGAGAGATCGTAGGAGGAGGAGGGTTGGGCCTGGAGATTTGGACTATAGAGGGCGTAGTGAGGAGAAGAGGTGAGGGGAAGGAGGGACGGAGAGGGGGAGTGGCTAGGAGAAAGGGGGATCTGGCTCGTAAGACGGAAAGGCAGCAAAAAAGAGACGAGTGTGTCGCAGAGAAGGAAGAGGAAGGGGAGGGGGAAAAGAGATGGATGCGAGAGTAAGGCCGTAAGGGAAGGGGGGAAAAGAGAGAGAGAGGAGGGGAGGAATGTGTGGGGGAGGGAGTGAAGAAGGTGAGCAGGAGCATCGTGGAAAGGGAGAAAGAGAGAGACCAGCGAAAAGGCAAAGGACGGAAAAGAGAAGGACGGCGTAGAGAGAGAGAGGAAGAGAACGTTATAGATTATCATTTAGCTGACAATAATTTTTTTAAATCGAAGACTTCGATTTGATTTGGCGCGGATGGAAATAAAATATCTATGATAATTGCGTCCGCGAAGTCGCAGATGATGTGATAGTCGTAAAGGAATTTTGAATTGATACTGTGCTGGAGAGGCAAAGGTGGGTAGTATATTAGTAGTATTTGTTAAAGATAGGATACGACCGCCATATTTTTTGGCAAGATACTGGATTAACTTTTAATTTTATTAAATTAATAACAACTGACCGTTATAGACTTATTTTTATACTGAAATTGGCGTTGAATTTATATTATTAATTCAAACTATTTGCAGCTCGAGGTAAATTTATTTATGTTGGATTCGTGTGCATAATGCAAAGATATATGAAACCGACTCAGAATTATTCGTAATAGGGACATCCACTGTGATAAAAGTGGTGAACTCCCGCTAGAAGTAAAGATTTAACGGCACCTGCTAATCTAATCTAAAATAGAACGTTGTTTTTATCTTGATAATATAAGTATAAAATACGTTAACACTCGTAGATTTGTCGGTAACGAATTATAAACAAGCTGAGTGAGAATTTCGGTCTTTTTAATTGGAATAATTCTTCTGATTCGTAGATCTGAGAGAGGTACGATAGGTGAGGAGGGGAGGATATCAGTAGTCCCTCCATAATCACGGGGGTTACATTTCTGGAAAAATAGAAACCACGAATATAGACACTGAAAGATTAAAGGTAAAATGGTGTTGGGGGAATGACTTTATTCGCTCTTATGACACTTTCACAAGCGCCCTTTTTATTTCCTTTGTATTTTGGGGCCATAGTTTAATCGCGGTATTGTACGTGAGTGCAAAAAGATTGTAAAAACTATATTTAATTGCGTGCGTGTGAACAAAAGCACATTGAGAATGCGAGATGCATACATTCCTCGCAGTCATTCTACACGTGCGTCACTACTGTCACAGTATCAAAATAGTATAATGTACTTGTTATGTTGTCGAGAGAATATCGCGCTGTTTCATGTACTTGAATAGTGTGTACTACGAATAAGCGAAATTTACCTTCCGCGACATTGATTATTGCTGAAATAATTTCTGCGCGAATGCGTAAAACCGCGAATATAAAACCCGCGATAATCAAGTGACTTACTATAACGGTAACTACAAAATGATAAAAAGTAGAATATGGACGCGTGACACGGAAGTAGGGAGGCGAGGGAGACAGAATTACAGAGAGAATAAGACGTGGAAGAGTAAAAGTTTTAAAAAAGTAAAGGGGTAAAGTAGGCGAGTTAAATCGCTGAGGGTTTGCAAGTTGGGAAGAGGAAGGGGGATGTGAAAGATGGTGAGAGAGAAGACGAAGGAGGAAGAAGGCTGGATAGAATGGGCCAAGGGAAAAGAGAGATAGGAGGGGAGAGACTTAGAAATTTGAGCGTTGGGAGGATGGGGCTCAGTTGATGGGTCTTTCCCTTAAAGGGAGGGGGGAACCCGGAGTTTTCTCAGCCCGCTTCCAAATGTTCGTACTGGAGTTCCTTAACGGGAAATTTAATAAAGCCGCCGTTATCAGTCATCTGAGAGAGTCACGTGGCGTTCATTGATGCATAATCGATGTCTTCCTCTCTTTTCTTACTAGTAGAACGAAGTTTCCGAGGAGTACATGGGGCTTATTTTGCGTGGGTATATATTTTCCCTCGCTCTCTTTCCCTCCTCCCTCAAATTAATATAGCTGAGCAGAAAACATTCGGAGGGTTTTTGCGGATTGGAGAGAATCTTGCGGGATGGGGTTGGCGAGAGAAAAGGGAAAGGAGGAGTCTTGTTGTCTTTTAAGGGGCCGGAACAAACGGAAGATATGGAACAGCTGAATTTGAATGTTTCGCGGCTATTTCTTTTTTACGAGAGATGTTTTCGGAAGGTCTTCCAAAAAATGCTATTTTAAAAATCTAGTTTGCAAAACTGGGATGTGGTTTTTGTACTCCCGCAATACCTGTGTTCCCTCAGTTCGAAATTAACATTTTCTAAACAAATACGGGTTTTTGTTTCGGTTGCACCAAAACGACCACAAGTTATGATTATTGAGTGGTAAATGTATATGAGATAATCGCTTTTTAGATGAAAGAACGTTTAAAATACACTGAAATTTTTATACAATTTATATTACAATAAGACTTTTTACTTTTAATAATTCTGCATAACTTAAAATAGCTACCATATTAGGAATGTGCATTAATCAATCACTTAGATTAAAAAAGATATTTTAAAATTTTCTCGCATACAAATGACATTCTTTCAACAAAAGCAACCAATATTTAACATCGGAGACTCATGTGGACCGAGTGAGCTCATTGAAACTAGGTTATTCGATCTCTCTAAAGTTGGATCGATTTTTGGTCCAAGCGACTAATGCATCTCTTCCCATCTGCCCTCCAACCCGATGTCGCCCTCATCCTTACACCGGGTTCTGAAGGCGTCGCTCAGCCGGGGATGCAGATTGCGAGGGAGAGAAAGGTGATTTTGATCAGAAAAGGGAGGAAGAACGCTGCTATTGCAAGGGATGCACGCAATAAGTAACTGAGAGTAGCAGAGGGAGGAAGGAAGAGGGCGAGGTGAGGGTGGGTGCGGAGGCTTTTTCGCGTAGGAAAAAATCAAAGCCGAGGGAGAAGGGAATGTAGAAAAAATATAAGAAGGGATAGGGGAGAACAGAAAAAGGCGCCAAAAAGAATAGAAATCCGGAAGTGTGGCACTGGAAGAAACGGCACAAGAAGGTGGCACGGCGTGCAGCGATAGTTGTGGACAATTTTTGCGCGAAATTAACCTTTTGCACTGGATATGATACGGAGTAGCAATAAATGCAATAAGTAATAATCGGATGCGTCCCATATGTGACCCAAATAGACAACTCATAAATTCATTGAGGCATTTAATGGAACATTTTAAAATATTTATTAACAGAAGGTTAATAAAAGATCAAAATGTATGAATAACACGTTTTACAGAAAATTTAACATGCAACTTCGTTAAAATTAGTCAAATTGAGAGAAAATTCCTATATCACCGAAAATCACGATAAAAGCAATATTATGTACATTTATTTAATTTATAAAAATACTCAATGTCTGAGGAGCTGCATTTAGTTATTGAAAATAACCGTCAGATTTGTCACAACACTACCGATAATGACGTTTATATGACATATTGTAATTATTTTTTATGTTGGCTTATAACTTGTAACTTGTTTTTTTATTTAGGCTTTACTCTTGCTCAATGGGTCTTTTTCTGCGTTAGCTGTAAAGGACCTGCATGAACTCGTATGGGATTAGCGTTACATTTCTTTATCACTGCTAAGACTCATAATTTCCTCAACTTGTGGTTAGCGACAGAAATACACACACATAAATATGTATCTATACGTATTACGGTGCCGTGACATTTTTGGTCTGAGGCATAAATTTAACTGCAACATTATACATATAAAATTCGGCGTCAAGGCATTGTGCCCCGAGACTCCACGATTGTTTAAACCATCGTTAATAAATTTATATTCTAACTGCAAGTGTGATTACATAAATATATTTTGCTACTATAATTTATTCCTAGATCACGAGATTGTTAGGCAGATTACAATCTGTTATTGACACGTTCGCCAAAGAGGATCACCACATCCTCTCCGCTTTGTGTATGCCGAAATCGAAAAAATTTATCACTCATTATGGCGGGCATATTTCTTCGATTTTATTGCTGCGCGGACAAAGCCAAAAACAAACAATGAGGGTTGGCACAAAGCGATGCCGGGGATCGAGGAATTTCACGAAGACTTATTAACAAGAGGAAACGACAAAAACTTTTCGAACTTAATTCTTCGGTCGGTTAAAAAGATAAACAATCAAACCTATTGTGATTATGTTGAAAAAAAGACATAGTCAAACCATAAAGAGAGAAGGGAACTCGCCGGAGGGAGAGACGAGAGAAATGTAATGCGTGCTTAATGGAGCGTCGGCTAGAAAAAGCTATTAGCACAGTAGAAAATGGAGAAAATGAAGGGAGAGAGACCGAGAGAAGTAAGGAAGAAGGGGGAGAGAGGAAGGAGGGGGAAAAGAGGGAGGAAGAAGTTTGGGAAAGAAGAGGTGCGGAGAAAAGGAGTTTTCCTTGGCTCATTTCTTAGATGGATGAGTGTGTGTTGGTGTCGGACGGGGTGTGAGGGGTGGGAACGGGGTGAGTTCGGATGGGGGAGTGAGTGGATTTAGGAGGATGTTGGGCTAAGGGGGGAGGGGGAGAGAAAGAAGGAAAAGGAAAGAGGGCGAGGGAGGAAGGGGAAAAGGAGAGAGGGTGAAATGACGGAGGGCAGGCCCACGGAGAAACAGCGGGGACGCTGTTGCCATATTTCATTGCGCTCCGTCGCCATATTTGCCACGACATAAATGATTATTTAATATGCGAGGCTGGGAAGAAAGCAAGTCGCAGGAAGAGGGATGGGGAGGGAGGAGAAAAAGAGTGAGGCGGAGAGTGAGAGAGGTCGCGTGGAAGGCTGCTTTCTAGAGAAAAAGAAATGAGGAGGGGTGGAGGGAGGAGGGATGGGCGAGAGGTGAGAGAGGTCAAGGTGTGGAATATGTTTGTTTTAACGTCGGGATAACTTCTTCACCTCAGCGTAAGTGAATGCGGCAGAAGTCGTCGGGCGACAAATGAGAATCGAAAAGCGAAACCAATCCACAGAAAGAGAGTCATTACCGAGAACGTGGGCCATTCTGCAAAAAATTGTTTAGTGTTTAGTAACTTAAAAGGCGCATAAATATTCATTTACATTTAAATTACTATCAGTGAACACATTATTTTGCGCATTCTCGTTATCCGCAGCTCTATACTACAAGCGAGTAGATAAAAGACTTGAATATATTTTAAGACATAGTTTGTTTTAATTTTATGGCAGTAAAAACTGGTTTGGTTGCATGTAGACTACATAACAACACTTACGTAAAATAGGTGGGCACAGGAGGATATTCATATGCATGGAATTATACTGGTCATTCGCTTTCGTCATTAGAAAGTTAATAAAAAAGAACCATTAAAAAGCACAATAATTGCTACTTTTAAGAAAAAAAAGTATCTCGTTTCCTTTCAGTTTTATGTGCATGGTCACTATAGGTTACTCTATATTCATAGAGTTGGAATAATTTTCACGCAATCAAATACTTTTCTTTTAGTTATCGCGTAATGTGCGCACGCGTTTGATGGTTGTAATGCGTCGTATTTTTTGCATTATCAAAGGGATAAGAACAAAATCGTGCAACAGGTTCTACAGAGAAAGTTGAGGATGGACTGCGATGATAAAATTTATGACACAAGAAGTGTAGGAATGATAACAAGAATCAATGCATTTCAACGAGAAAAAATCCTACCTCACAAATAAATTGTATCGAAATCGACTTACAGTCGAACGTTGAATTAACGTATTGGCAGTCTCACTTATAGAAATATTTACTTAAAGTAATAAACAATTCGATTTATGCACGAGTTGGTGAGGTTCGGCTCCTTTTTACATCCTAGTTCTCGTAAGCAAAGGACATTAATCAGCAATGAATGCGTCGAAAATTTTCCATCCTCCGGGATGACGTAGCAATCGTGAATTCATAAGCCGAGATTAGGGAGTCAGAAAGGCGTTCTCTGGCTGTGACGTCATGGCGCGAGAGTGTCATCTGCGCGAGCAGCTTGATGTTGGGCTGCACTTCCTTTGTCGCCTTCATCCGAAGTGAATTGCGTGCTATGCGATGTGAAGAGAAAGGGTGGCATAAATGGAATGGGAGATATGCTTGAGGGTTCAGGGGAGAAGAGAGCAAATGGGGACGAGGATAAGATAAGGGAAGGTGAAGCAATAAAGCAATTAGAAGGAGGGCGTGAAGGTAAAGAAGAATTATAAGGATTATTATAACGGACTTTTAGGAAGCTAGGAATCAATCTTTCCTGCCAAAGTTTGTGCTTTTTACATGGATGATAACCAGAAACTTGGTAAATGCGTATGAAAGTAGGTACTATCGCAAATAAAACGGGTGTTGAGGAGAGAAAGGTCTTGTAAAGCGAAGAAATCTTAAATTTTTATTGTCGATTAGTTTTTCCTAATCATGAAAAATTTATAAATGTTTCCAAACACTTGAATTCAAAAATGTATTATATTGCCGAATTACATTATTACAGCACAGCAATATTTCTTAGCATTGAAATTCTTAAAAATCAACAAGAATTTACTCGAATGAGGGCTATTGGCCTTAACGAAATTTCAAAATCACATAATAATATTTACTAACAACATATATTATTTCTACGCAATATTATCCAACGGCTAAAAACAAGTATGAAAGAACTGTCAACAAAAAAAATCCTCCAGCGATGCTTAACCATCGTGCGGGAACCTTAATTCTCGTCAAAAATAAACTCTCACTCCCCATTACCGAAAATGAACCTCCATTTCGTCACCTGTTTTTTTGTCCATCACTTGTCAATTGCCAACTTGGCGGTTTCCATTGTCGATCCTAAAAATCACACGAGCGAGAAAAGATTTGATATAGGGATTGGTATGGCTTCACTTGTCACTTACAGAAATAATTGGAGATAAGAGGGAGAGAGAGACAAGCGAAGAAAGGGGGGAAGAGAGACGAGGGAAAAACTGTTGAGAGAGGGAAAGAGTTTGAGTAAGAGGATAGAGAGAGAAAAAAGAATAAAAGAGAAAGGAGTCGCGAGTAAGAGAGACATATTTAACGAGTCATGTCCAGCAAAATAGCTACCTAAAAGTATTCGGAAAAGACTCACGCTATCTATCTCACTCTCCATTTTCCCCTATCATCCTATTCCCCTCCCCAATGGCGCGATCAAATTGACGTGAGTGGGATTTGTCTCCTGGTGAGAGCAGCGTGGCGGATGTAAGGGGTTAGGGAGGAGAGAGATAGAGAATGAGGGCGAAGGAAGGGAGAACGAGAGAGGGAGTTTGTTGTCCGACGCTGGGATTGCTGCAAACGCATGTATGTACGGGGAGTGTGTGTGGGCACTGCCCGATTTCACGAGAGGGGTCGGAGTGTTTGGAAGGGGTTTTTTTTTTTAAGGAGGGGAGACGGGTGGTTGAAGCGGACTTCTTCTCATCCCTCTCCTCCCTCCCCTCCCGACAAGCCTAATCCCCCCTCTCTCCACGCAGAGAGAGAGAGCAGAACGGGAGTGAGGAGTCGGGATTAAAAAATATTAGCATTCCCCCGTACAGCTGCTGCCCACGGTGTGAAGCTCTCTCTCTCGGAATCCGCGTCGCGGAGGTGTCAGTTTAGCAGCCGAGAGAGAGAGAGAGAAAGAAAGGGAGGTGAAGAAGTGGTAGGGGTGAGGAGTAAAGAGAAGGGAGGAAAAAAAAGGTGAAGGAAACCTTAACGGAGAATGGGAAGGAAGGAGGTAGAGATTAGAGGAATCTAAAGAAAATGGGGAGAGAGAGAGAGAGGAAAGTGTTAGAAAGGAGGAAGATTGAAGCATGGGTAGGAAATTGTGGGGATGGAAATAGAAAAAAATGAAGCAAGAATGGAGGAGTGTAGAAGGAAAAAGAAGGGGGATGGAGGGAGAAGGAAGAAATTAAGCCGAAAGCAAATCGAATGCTACCCTCGGAGAAGTGAAAAAAGGAAGTGAGAAAAATTAAGCAAAATGAAGCAAGTAGAAGTACCGACGCTGTACGGAAATGATTGTGGTTAAGAAACAAATACGATGAAAGAAGGGATTAAAGACTGAAAATATCACAAATAAACTATTAAATACCTCGGTAATATCAAACATTTGTAGCATTCGCCCTGATTCCTTTTTAGAGAAACTAAGAGTTAGCGGCCAAAATCACTGGACCAACATCTTTCAATTTCCTCGAAGTTAATTTTCAAGAATGAATTTCCTGTTTACGAGCACACCTAAAAATCACACTGATCCAAAAAGTCATATACATTCAGGTGTAATTCATGTAGCAAAAGTTAAAATTCTTGTATTGCTGCTAGGAATAAAATAATACAATTGAGTTATTCGCCATGCTTGCCTATGGTTCATTCTCGGCACTGCATAAAAACTGCGATCCAAAAATGTGCTTTCATGGTAATCTTTAGGCTTTCCAAATTGAACGATATTTCAACTCTTACAATCGAGTATTTCGAAATGTGTTTGCTACGCATTATGGTGGCGGAAGAAACACAGTATTCGCGGAGCCAGGTGAGATTAGGAGTCGAATGCGTGGGATAGGCAACGATAGAACGTGTGATGTAGAAGAGAAGGGCAGTAAACGAAGGAAGGAGTGAGGGGAAAATCGCACACGAACTGAAGAGAGAAGGAAGCCAACTGATTTGTCCGGCTCCGATGAAGGTCACTTCCCAAAGAGTAGGAATTGCAGCAACGGATGGATACGGTCGAGGTGAGATAAGAAGGAAGCAAATACTACGTGTGAAATAATAGTGACCAAGGAGAGAGGAAAGAGATAAGATAGTCGGAGGGGGTTATGCAGGAAATGGGAGAGTTTAGATTGAAAAAAAACTTCATCCTGCTTTATGACACAGGTGAAGAAATAGAAACAGCGAACGCTTTAGCAACTGAATCACGCTAAAGGCTGAAGAATAGATTTTAAGACTAGAGATTATACTGTTCGCTTTATGCATATTTGTACAAAAAAATTGGTAAAGGATATTGATGCGAATGAAAAAGCGAATGGTGTTCAGGTAGATAATGAATTAATGCTAAGAAACTTCTTCAGAGGATAAGTATTTGGAAAGCGGAAGGTGACTAAGAAACCATGGTTCACATCTTAAAGATTAGTGTATACGAAAGATTTATATCTCTAGTTATATACATGGCGGACTGTTTCGGTACTTATAAGTACATTGAAATTTTAAGCGTGTTGTATGTACTAACTAATTACACAATCTCCAAACTGGAGGATAAATAAATAACGATAATAAAATGAGAAGGCGCTAAATCCATGGACATTTCTGTGAGGTTATGGGAAGTTATCATAATAAATTAATTTATCCCTATTAATAACTTAGCATTAACGAGTTACAAATTTAAAAAATGATTCCTTATGCATCGCTCTTGAGCTTTATTTTTTATTCCCGAATTTTTATTGATGTGGATAAAAATCCACTAGAACCCATTAATTTCACTTGATCAATCATAAATCATTTAATTAAAATTTTTAAATCATTTGCATATTTGGTCAAATTCCTCAAAACTTTCCATATCAGGCACACTAAAAAATGTTTGATAAAATATAGAAAAACAGCAAGATTTTTCTGAAAAAATGAATTCGAAGAAACGGATTTTCAATCCAAAGAAAAACTCCAATTATAAGTTAGAGATTGGAAAGGTAGGAGAGGGTGGAACTGGTGTTTAAGGGAAAGGGATATTATGGGGAGAAGAAAATGGTGGAGTAAGCGGGTGGTTTATAGGAGTGTCTAGAGACGGGTTTATGAGAAGAGAAGGTCGCCGCGTATGAAGCAGAAAAGAAGGATGAGAGGATCGATCTTGGGAGAGGAGTTGCATTGGCATTAGTTGAAGGCAGAATGGGAAAGATCAGAGGATTCGAGAGGAGAGTAAAAGACAGAAAATGCGTACGAAATGGTTAGTATATCCGCGGGAATCATGGTATCTACCACGAAAATCGTGATTTTGACAACTCTTTAAATAGCCGTTCGTACTATTTTTATTCTCAAACGATTGAATTCATAAACGATGAAGTATGCTTTTACTTATGTGATATCCTGAAAGAGGGGTGGGGTAATGGAGCTCCCGAAATCGATGGGCTCCATTTCACAAAAAAATTCAGAAATCGCAATTATATTGAATATTATGTTAAATATATAAATAAACAGTACCTGTTACATAAATAACTTAATTTCATATAAATTTACCCCATTATTCTAACTTTAATTTAGTTCATGTTAAGGTCGTGCAAATAACACTAACCGTGGGACGTCAAAATTCACTGTTGTCCGCTATCTGTGCTGCAGTCATCTAACCTTATAACGTTTTAGCGGTCTTCACTAAAATCATACTTATGGATAGAATTCGTGATAAGCTTATCTTTTATGGCCAAAAAACAGCTATTATTAGAATGAACGAGGAACGAATTACCACTGAAAAGCGGTTCGGATTTAATAAACCGCTTCTTTGTTATAATTTACCTACATCGTCAATGATATCAACCCAGGGTGTATACATAATTCAATAAAGAGGCCTGTACTTTGTAGAGTTGTGGAAATAGCACAAAGTTTCAATTTGTAGTTTTATTTTATACCATGCAGTAAACTCGGTAATTTAAAAACATTTTCTTGTGTTGAAATATAGCGTTGGGATCCCATAAAACTAAATTAGAATCTCAATTTAGTTTTGCCTTAATCATGGCTAATTAAAAAGTACAGCAGTCAAAATACCATGGCACCAATCAAATGTTTAAGTTTCTAATTCAAAGACACATGTTGCTATATCCAAAGACGTTTACAAAGTGTATTTTCAATTGATGTAGCGTGAATTACAAAGTTTAGAAAAAATCTAATATAATGTCTTTCACTATAGTAAAATTTGAAAGAAGAAACTATCACACGTTATCGACTTAATTTTTGTTGTTTTGGAAGTGAAGAGAAAAAGAGGTTGAGAAAGTGAGGGTGAATCTGGGGAAGAGTTTATCTGCGTGTGTGGAGCAATAGTTGGGTGTGTTACAGGAAAGAAAACACTTCCATGTTCTCTTTGTTTCCCCGCTAGCCCTTAATTTCATCCACTCCTTCTCCCCATCCAACAAGCCTCCCTTCTTCCTCTTTCTTTCCCTCCATTTCCCTCCCTTTCTCACTCTTATTTCTCTCCCTCCATCCATCTCTCTCGCCACCCACACCCTCTTTCTGTCCCTCCTGTTTCCTCTCACCCTCGAATTCCCTAATTTGTTGACACTCCTTTTTTTTTAATCCATCCCTTACTTAAAGCCGTGAGTTTTTCAACCATTGCAAGAATTTTACCTCATTGAGGTGCTAATACAATGGGTTTCTACGTGTATTCTTCTTCGTGAAATTAACGGGATCACTCTTTTGTTGTGAACAAAGTGACGACAAAAAAATAGTCGTGAAGAAATTGAGCAACAAATAACTCATTATATTATTGTAGTAAATTTTAAATGTATAACACAATTTCCAATTACAAACTTTCTTCTATTCAATATTTAAGAGGTTTTTATTTATTTAAAACAGCCTTTCCACGAAGTTGGGCATAATTTTAGCTGCCGTTTTTATTCATATTTCTTATAACCCAGAATTGCATACGTCGATAAAATGTCAATTTTGAAACGTTGAGCTATTTTATCCACGCCTCTTCGTGTGAACAAACTGATCGAAATTTAGTATTGCATTCAACTTACGGGAAAAAGTTCGTCATTTAAAAAAAAAGCACTACAAAATCTTCTTAGGTGTCAAGTGTCTTCTTCCGGCGGTTGCGCGCCGCGTCGCGTCGGTTTAATGCGCGCAAAACCATTCGTCGTGGTTCTATGATGCGCGCGTATGAAGCCACAGAATGATCTAAGAGGACTAAAGAAAACGCGCAATCCGACGGACTATGATTCTTTACCCTATCAACCACCTTCAACTTTTTCCTCCTTCACCCTTCTCACATCGCCGATCCCTCTCTACCCCATTCCTCTTCCCACACGACCCACCTGCCTCTGTTTATCTTCCGCTCTTTTGCCCCTCTCCACTCCCCTCCTCCATCTTTCTCTCCCCCTAACGCATCTCTCTGCCCTTAGCATTCCCTGCTTTCCCTACGGTGCGGTGGACCAACAGAGGGAGGAAAGATTCGCCCATACAGAGAGATAGAGAGAGACGGAAAACAAAACGCCGCCGACTCCAGATCTACTCTTTCTTCCACGCCGTAGCATCATCATCGCAAAGGGGGGAGGAGGAGAGAAGGGGAGTAGGAATGTTACGGAAAGAAGGGGAGCGAGGACGGTAAGGGAGTGGGAAAGAGAGGAAAAAGGAGTGTCGGAACATTTGTAAATGCTACCGTGCCCTAATGGATGAATTTGCTACCGAAAGCTTGCTTAGGGCATGGAAGCGGTATTAGAGGTTTTAGGGGGTCTTGTTATATGGGCCTCAAAAGAGACGGGAAATATCTGTAGCAGGAGATGAAACGAAACGCGGTAAAGTCTTCTGCCTGTTAAAATGCTGACAGTTCACCGAGAGGTGTCTCGTTTTCACAGAACTATTACGGCACATTTTAGAATTTTCCCACGTTATTTTTACTATCGGCATTTTATACATATATAAATCGGAATATTTTCAATGAATTTCTGTATTTTTTGCGGATTTTCCATCTGATCTTGGAATTCCCTCAGTTGTTCAATTATAAAACTGGGGAATGCTACGAAACCCATATGCCAACTTGTATTTACCGTAAATTTCACTAAGGCAGAAATAAATTGCCAGATCCTAAGCTCTTTGTCCAATAACTGTGCCACTGAACCTTTATCTCCAAAACCGAGATCTCACACCTTCTATCAGCGTTACGCAATAATTTCATATTTCTTCACATTTTTACCACCAATAATTCGGTTCATAAACGGTGTCATTCATCCTATTTTTAATTATTTCTCAAAACCAGCTAAATGCTCGAAAGACTGACCTTATGGAGAGCACTACTTAAGTTTTCATTACTAAGAGAAAACGGTATTCTACGATAAAATGCATTCAGTAGCTGTTTACGAATGCTCGGCTGTGTTTTCATATTTCATTGAATTTCTTATTTTGATGCAAATGAACAATTTACAATAGTGAAGAGGTACATTTTTTGTTTTTGATTCTGCCGGGATTAAAAAACTTTTGCATGGTTTTTTGCACTCTTAAGTAAAATTCTCACTTAAATAGCCTTTGTACGCACGAAAAAATAAACTTTGCTATCTTACCCCCTTATTATAGAACTTTCAATCAACAGAAATTAAGACTGTATTTATAAATACTCGTATATGTACGCGTTTTATTGCGATGAGTAAATTTAGAGCTTGTGGTTACTACTTTTCCTGCATAAATGACAAAGATTGTAAGCATTTTATGGCATAAAATTGGTTTGAAAAGTATGTACAAGATGCTTGACATCCGCCAGATACGAAGGGATTAAATTCCAATCAGGTGTGAAATTGTGCCGCAATATTTTCCTTTTGAATTATTTGGAAGATAAAACGTATAGGTATCTCAATTTTTATCAAGTAGGCCAGATAATTCTGAGACTCCGTTTGCTTTGTCAATAACGATTACTCCACTTGATTACCTATCTCCCCTCCTCTCATGCCCAAAGTTATCGTCTAATTTACTCATTAAGCTCAAATCATCTGAAGAATTGTTACCTTTGTATGCTACTTCTTCATTTTCAAACATTATTTTTCAAATTATTATTATTCATCAGTTTTTAAGCTGAAGAATTTCGTTCGCTTTAATTGCTTTACAATCAACAACAAGAAATTTATTAATCGCCCAATAATATTACTGGATAGATCGACAAGACTTGTAAGACGGATGTTAACTATTTTAAAATAAGTACTAAGTAAATCAAAATCTCTAAATCTTTAATTTAATTGAATCGGTACTGTATAATGAGCTGGCTTACTTTAAGTAGACATACCGAAGAAAACATTTTTTTGTTCATAATGGTTAGCTTCATGACTCAGACTGAAAGGAATATTGGTAACAGTTTACCAAGTGTAACTTCTTTAATGTGTTATTTGTTAATTTTTAATTGTGGTACTCCGTTACCACTTTTACTATTGATAAATAAACGAACAAAGAAAACGAACTAAAAAAGGCATCTAAAGAGGATGAATATAACAGAAAGAGGAAAAGACAAGCAAGAGAAGATAAATCGGTTGAAGAAAACAATTTCGAAGATGATCGGACGTGACACCAATAGGAAAAGGCTAATGAATTAAATTATCAGGAACCAAAGCGTGTAGAAACTGAAAGAAGCATAAGTTGACTAGAAAGCGTACAAACTCTTTTGTAGCATTACTAACGATTATAAAGTCAACGAATGAATGATAAAATAAGAAATATAAATAATAATCTCCCAAGAATCTCTCTAAAATGCTCCTTAGCTTTCTTCCTAACACTGCGCATTTTCACGCATTTGCCTTCAGAATATGTCCTCATTTAGAGATCGTCTAAACATCTGTTATCAGTCTAATCTCTAAAACGGGGTGATTCCAAATCCGAGAAAGAGAACGATTACATATATGTCAAAAATATGTTTTGGAAAACTTAAAAATACACAAACTGAAAAGCACAACATTCATAAAAATTAAATAAAACTAAAATAGAAACAATTGTTGATGCGCTAGCTTACTCTAAGAATGTTACATTTCACGACAATTTTCTTCGTTAGTACATAATATTGCAACGGTTTTTCATAAAAACTTTAAAAATGTATCTAATTCTTTTTAATCATTTGGTGACAAAGTATGTATTCTTAAAATGGCTCGTTAGTAAATTTCTATCAATCAGCGCCATGGAATTCATTGGCGTGGCAATTTATAGTGCCGCCATACTATCTCTACCGATTTCCCTAATATATGTAGAATCCGTCATAAAATAAATCCGAGAACTTTAACCCAAGTATTCAAGCTTTTCGTGTTTATTCAATCTTTATGGATTAGTATGTCACCAATCGGATTATTTAACCTAAAGGATCCCTCAGTTAACCGAGATGATGAGTCGTTATTTTCTTTAACAACAAACCGCGCTGTATTTCTCCCTAGTCTTTACTTGAAACCTTTCAACTAAGGAGCATAGGCATATCTAACGAAGAGACGGAATGATTTGTTTTTGTTTAACCCGGAACTTCATTCAAAACCTCCTCGACTTTGATGGCCCATGCGTTGCACAAGGGACGGATATCATTTCGGAGCTTATCTGGAGCATGAGAGATTCAGGGACGGCGAAGAGGAGAGGGGAGATAGGGAAATGGGAGAAGGATGGTAGTGCAGAGAAAAGAATATAGAATGGGGAAAAGTACGATTTTATCGGGAGGAAAAGGCGCGGAAAATGGTCTCATTTTGATTTCGTACATACAAACTTGAGGATAATCATCGAGAGAAAATTTAAAATTTTACCACTATGATAAACTTCAGAATAAATCTATGTTGGACTTGAACTAAAAATTACTATGAATATGAATGCTATTATTGATGATAAGGAAAACTGATTAACCATAATTGGCCGAAGTAACGGAAAAGCTCTTATACCGATACGATTTGCAGTTGTCAAGTAATAGTCAACGTGATTATGGAGATAGCGTTGAGTTGTTCAAGGCGAGACACTGATAATTATATCAGACAATTTATGTAAATCCAGAGTATACATACAATCTAGCAACATGTGTAGTAAATGAATCGGAAGAAGATCTTGTAAATTATAATTTTTAAATACTCTGTCCTTCGCCCTTCTGACGGTTCGCTTCGCACGTCTATTATTTTCAAATTAATTTAACATGAATTTAATAAATATGTGAAACATACATACATACCTTTTCATTACCTATTTTATACAATTAAATAAAACCTTGATATTTAAGCTTATTACAAAATTTCAAAACTAAAAATAAGTCCACAGGAACATCATAAAGGGTTATTTCATAAATTGAAATAAAAAATGATTCTGCAAATAATAAAATATATCACTGACGTCTTTTATCTCGTTCTATTTCCCATCCTATGTTTTAAGTTTAAGAAATGCTTCCAAAGGTGATTTCTCCACACGATTACTGTCTCTATACCAAAAAGGAAATCAACAATCTCTCATAATCGGGAGCCTAAATTCTAACGATTCAGTAAGTAAACTAGGAAATGTTATCTATTCATTAAATAAATTCTTGGTACAAAACTGCCTCAAAAAGATAAAGAAATCAGTTTTTGACAATTGATTCATTTATTTTTATTAGTTTTTAGTTATTTTTTTAAATTTGATTACAAAGAGAGGAATTTATAATATGTAAAACCTCCAGTTTTTGTAATTCCATAGTAATAAAAGCAATGAAAAGTAGCTTTTGAAATGTACTGTTAATCCGAATATATTCATGAATACTTTTATTTCATCTCTTTTGAATGAATTTTGGCTGATATACTCCGGTTAGTAAAATTACTCGTTTCTATGGTTTTAATGCGAATGTAATTTCAGTTATTTAGATATGCTATTTTTCGTATACATTTGTAAGATTGAAAATATTCTTAGTTATGAGCGGTTTTCCTTATTCTCCCATGTAACTCCATAGAGCGTTCCGACAGAATTAGGAAATTATGTATTTAATATATATAATATTAAAGCTACTACAATTGTCACTAAATGAAATTAATTAAAACAGTACAATTACGGCGATTAGGATTTGGAATTTCACTTACATAGAAGGTATTCTCAAAATGTTGTGTTAAAAATTAAATATCGTAGAGGGAATTAGAGCTCACCGAAAGAGAAGTGGAAAAGTGTTTTCATTTTCTTATTATTCATTAAAGACAAACCAACTCAACGATAAATCACTATTGATATTCAAATTCAGGGACAACTGTCGTCACCTCTTCCACATTTTTGCGTCAAAGCTATGCATAAAATTATGCATCACATCATCGGCTGCGCCAAGTCCGCAATCATCTCTACGGAACGTTCGTATTAAATTAGTTTACCTCAAGAATGCCAATAGATTTTTTTGTTAGGCGGCATTAAATTCCATTGAGAATGCTTAGTAGAAAAGCAATTTCGCTATAATAACATAATGATACTTCTCGAATTCTGCAAATTCATGTTTATATATAATCTCCTTTTTCAACTAGGTAAAATTCTATGCATCTTTTTTTAAAATGAGTATGCATTTCTGTAAGTCGAGTAAATTTCTTCTAGTGAGTCAAACTATTGCATCAAGAAAATATAGTCCTTTTGTCACAAATATTTTACTCCGTTTTATGTAGAACCAAACAGGGTCCATTCATGTTGACAAAAACCGGCCAATGCTGCCTCCAAGATATGCGTTAGCACTTCCGCCGTCGACTCGGATTTTCCTGTTTCCTTTCTGCACTCAAACGTCATATTAGACTACAAAATTGCATATGACAACTGGAATGAATGTTTTTTTCTTCTAATAACTTACGAAATATTATATTCAAACAGAAACAAATGAATTAAAATCATCAAGATGTCATAATGCAATGAGCAGGAGTTAGGAGAGGAAGTATTAGTTGAGGATTAATAGGCAGTATTTATGCATTCGATTCATAAAGAGTCTTAAAACAAGAACTGGAAAAGTTTCTTACTTAATTAGCCAGCAAAGCTTATCAAGAATGGAAATTAAACTACTAAACTGGTAAAAGTTACACCAAGTGATGCCTACTGCTATTTAAACACCACTGTTTTAAGGTAATCTTTTGCAGTTTATAAAATAAGTTAAATATGTCATTTATCTGTTAAACACGTACTGAATCGAAAAACGTTTCATTTAGCCCAAGTTAAAATAAGTTTGAAAATATTAATAAAATTAACAACATTTCGATTAAAAATATTCGAAAAAGAAGTCTTGCTACATTACGAGAGACAAAAAGAATAACAAACGAAGGAAACGCATACACGCACTGAAATCGCTCGCCGCGCTCGCATCATTCTTTTGATGATATAGGTCACTCACGTGACGGTCCGCCAAAGGGTCAAAGGGGAAGAAGCTGCCATAAAAAGATCTAAAGGGGAGAAGGGGAGCGGGGAAAGCGGTGGGGAGGTCGATATGAAAGGAGGCAGGGGGAAGGGGAGGCTGATGGAGGGTGAAGTTTGATGCGGTGAAGGGGATAGAAATGACAGGGAGAGGAGGGTCTCATCAAGGTGGGGGGGGGGGAGACCAGAATAGAGGGAGGCATAGCAATGCGAGGAGGGGGGCGTGGCATATCGACTCACCCCCTTTTCCGATCCTTCGTTGCGTTCGCCTCGGAGCAGGTGGACGTGTCTCGCGAGACGCAGTTCTCCTCCACCTTCCTCAGGTTCCGCAGTCTCTCGTTTCCGTACCTCTCGGTGCGACGATCAGCGCCACCACGCAGAGGGAGCGGTAGCCGGAGAGAAGAGAAGAGTGGGAGGCCTCTCCACCGCGGTTACCAAAGCGACTGCTTACGCTGGATGCGAGGGAGGGAGAGCGGGTCCATTTCGTCCACTCCTTCCACTCCCGTTCCGCCTCCCCTCCCTCCGACGTGTCCCCCTCCTCCTCCTCAGTTTCTCCTTGTCCTCCAGACGAAAATCTTTCCCTCTTTCTTCAAGTGTTCCTATCGGAAGTCAAAAGGAACCGACACTGGTGAATCTGACGCTGCATTGACGAATCGCGTTTTTTTTTACCTCCGAAAAACTGCAGTCCTGCTTCAGATTCTTCGGAACCCTTTTCTGTTTTGTTTAAATCTCTCGTTGCTTCCACCTAGCCATCTGCGCTGTTAGTTAACTTCGACGCCTCTAACTCCTTTTTCGAATTTTGCTCCTGTATATTGAAACGCAACTCCGATTGAATCAATCAAATTTTTATAAAATAAATACTTCTCCACTCGTCTTCTTTATATTTCTCACACTCCAACATTCACCTGTCAATAAAGCCATCGCCGAATATTTCCCTATTTTATGAGCAAGTATGACATGGTCCATTTTACTTTACGGCTACTTCATCGTCAACCCCTCTTCATTGATTAATTACCGAATCTATTACAAATCCTGATACACCACAACGATGACTTCGGTAATGTAATGAAAGTCCCTCAGTTATTTCCTTCTCGTACTCCTTAAGTCAAAAGGACATCGCAGGACGACTGAGAGTTAAAAAGGAACAAAAGGAAAATCTTCCGTTTCTACCCCTCCGACCGCAGCAACACCTCCATAGTCACGGAACTCTTTCCCTCTCTCTCTCTATAACCCTCCTAAGAAGCGAACACACACACACACGATCCCCCCTCGGGACCACTTGCCTGCTGAACCGCCAACTTCTCCTCACCTTCTTCCACATCGAGGCACGCCCCCATATTCCTCCGAACTTATCCTCCTCCTTCCTCCACAGCGCCCCTCCGTCTCTTCTCCTACGCCCCCTCCTCCTCAATTCGGAAAAGTCCACCCCCTCCTCCCCCGAAACCTATCTCCTACCCTTCCTCTCCCTATCCGAATTCGCTCCATTCTACTTCAGCCCCATTCCTCCTCGCAACCACCTACGCCTCCCCCTTTTCCCTTCCAAACCCCACTCCATCCCCCATTCCCCTCTAAAAGAGAGATAGAGAGAAAAAGAGCACACGCCCTCCCTTCCCTCCCTCCTCCCACCTCACCCTCTCCACGGCTTCCTCCTCCGTCTTCGCCGTGCTCGGCTCATGCGCCGCCGACTCTGCTGGGGTATTTCGTTCGATGGACGGGAAAGCAAGCAAAAAACCTCCACCGCCGCCGCCTCCCCCTTTTCCCTCCCTCCCTCATCCCATTCTTCCTATACGTCCGGGACTCCCCCATTCCCACTTTCCTCCTGCCCCGGGGCGGCCCCCGAGGGCCGAGCGCCCCCGCTTTCGCATTTGGCAGATGAAGGCGGAGGGCGACAAAAAGTGGAGAAAGGGTTTGGGAGAGAGGAGAGGGAAGGGTGAGTAAAGGGGAAGAGAGGGTGCTGGAGGTGGGGATTACGGGGACGATGTTTTGGAGGAAGGAGGAGGTGAGGATAGAAGTGGAGAGAAGAGAGCGTTTGGGGCTACTGCGGCCCTTTGGTGAAGGAGAGCGTTAAATTAAACTTAAGGGACTAGTTGGATATTCTAATTACAATTGGGTTAAGAAATAAAAAACCGCCGCGTCCTTAATAAGTCCGAGGGAATTATTCCTAGCTTGAGAGCGCTATAAATTGATGGTCGTGTGTATTTTTTAAGGTGTGGTCTGTTCGTGCAGCGTTTTAAATTTCTTTATATTCCTGGCTTATTGTTGCACGGACAAAGAAACATCGATTGGTAGTACTTTTTTGGCATTTGAGGCGCCGACGAATAAAGGCAGGTGGAATTTTCAAAGCGTTTGAGCTAGTGCTAAGATGAAGCAAGCATAGTGGTCATTTTTACATCACTTAAATTCGGGCAAATATATTCGTTTAAGCATTAATGTAATCTTCATAAAAAGTAATCTAAATACGTTTCTAATTAACAATCGTAACTCATATATAATTTTTCATCGTTCAATTCCACTGTAACCATATCTTATAGCCGCCTTCCCTTTATGCGAAATCTTTATTTTCATACATTAATTACCCTACCTCAAAAATTGTGTGGAAGAAGCTGGTTTACCTATGGCCTCTTTGGAATTAAGTCCAGGATCTCCAAAGCTTAACGATTAAATTTAATTATTCAATTATGATATGCGAGATATGACCTAAAAGCTCCCAGAATGATGTCATATAAAATCACAGGTACGAAATGAAAAGATCTTAACATATTCAGAATCAAAATAATCTTATTACCCAGCCATACACTCGTCCCAACGGTGTTTTCACGCCTGTAAACATTTATATATGTCCTGTTTTGTAATTTTCCACTGACTCAAAAAGTGTCGTCCTTTCAAAGAATACTTTAACTTGCGGAACAAGAAGAAGTCACATGGGGAAAATCGGATTAATACGTTGTTTGATCTAGCTGAGCGATATAAAATTTTGTCAAAAATTCCCTTACTGAGGCGTTGTGAAGAATCCAGCGATCCGGCCAAATAATTTGCCATTTCCTACTAACTGCATCTCTCGGGCGTCAAAGGACCTGCAAATGGAATGCCTGGTCTTTGATCTTCTAGGACAAAAACGAAGTGAAAGATACCTTCAATATTTAAAAATGTATCAACATTGTCTTCACCTTCGATTTGTACAGTCGATCTTTTCTGGTCTTATATTAGTGATTCAAGAGTGATCTACCAAAGGATTTGAAATTTGATGTCTGGATCTTACGGATGTCAAGTTCCAAGAAACTTTCGTCCTCTCAAATTCCTTCACTTTTGGAGTCTATTTACGAATATGACAAAAAACCATATTGAAAAAACTGAATCAGCGCACGTTTGTGACCTCATGCAATACCAGCAACAAAGAGTCAAAGAGACAAAATTTCCAGTGCCGCCTACTGTGCTACTGGAAAACTTGTCTACACAAAAAAATCAAATCGGATTCTTTTACATGCGGGAGAGACAATAAAGTTAACTAACCACCAAAATTCGCTATCCGCCAGTACTTTTAAAATGTATTTTCATTATTTATACTAAATAATTTCACTGTATTTAATAAGCGATAACATTTAAGGCCACTCAAAATCCTGTAACGACGTGATAGGGGCCACCATGAATTCTGCATAATTAAGCAATCAATCCCTTGCACTATAAAAAAAAACAATTCTACCTCTTAAGTGATAGTGTAATGGCATTAACCGAGGAAAACGATAGCGGTCGACAAAAAAACAACGAATTTATTCATAGCGAAATGAGGCTTTTTTCTCTGTATAGCAAACGGGGATGACTCGCCTTTATTTATGTAATCCTCAACCTCGCAACACGATGGGTGAACCCGTGGGAGATAACGATATCCAAAAAATTTTCTCGTTTAAGTCCATTGTTCAGCATAAAATCGAGACCGAGAATCGTTAATCCCTTTCAATGCCGCAAAAAAACAATAGCTCCGCATTGTTTTAACAATCTTAAAAAACGGATTCCCACGGTGATAAACAGTCACCCTCACGGTCAGGCATTCGAGTCATTTGGACACCGTGGGCGGAAACATGACGCCGTCCCGCTCATACCGAGAGACGGAATAAAAAATTGTTTCCATTACAAATTATCCGACACATGCTTATTACTAATTCACTTATGCAAAAAAAATCCAGTAATTATGGCACATATTTCTATTGTCCGGTTTTTTCCATCCATTCCTGCCCTCTCACTTTCTTTTCTCCGCCACGTCCGCCCCGGTAGCCGAAAACTGCTTTGGCGTTAACTGCTACCGAACCATGAGGTCGCATTTCCAATTCGGCCGCTGGGTAGACCCTCGGGAGATACTCTCGGATACACTCATCATCATTTATTAACGCCAAATAATCGTCGCGATTACTCATAATATCCTAGAGAGAGAGAGGGGGGAGGGACGTAGAGACAGGAGAGATGGAGGAATGAGAGAGGGGCGCCGAAATCGCAAAAACAAAAAAATATCAATCCGCGTTTATGCGGTTGCTCAAAGGAAGCTTTAAAACCATAAACAACTTTATTTTTTACAACCATTAAAGCCTTGCCGTGAGGAAGGGTTTCATTCTTTCTCGCGGCTTCTGATGGGTTGGTCGGCGGGAGATGGACCGGATGGTCTTCTTGACTAATTTCTCACGCCCCTCCTCTTGCATTCCCCTCGTTTCTTTAAGATTATCGAATTAACGATAAAACTGTTTTTGTGACCTGGGATAACTTGTGGTGAAACCATTTCTATCAACGGAAACTCTTTATCGTGAAAAAATATGAACCAACATAGGCAAATAATTTACTACTGTTCGTGGTAACAATCGCTTGATTTCATTACGCTAATCCATAAGATTCTGAAATTCAAGGGGTAATTAATTCTTTTAAAAAATTTGGTGATTATAATGCTTAATAATCCTCGCTGAAATCTTTTAAATTATTTCGGAGCTTCTTTATTAATAATCGTGTGCCCAGATGTTACTTGGTGTAATATTTCAACGGAAACAAAATTTTCTATTCGAGAAAAACACCCACTTTCGGATATCGGCATGAAATCGAAGGATTTTGACACTACGCGTGTTTGTCGAAAAATTAAATTTGAATAAAAATAAAAGCAGGTTTACCCGATTGTGGATTAGAGGTCAAAAAAGAGCAGCGATGCAACACTCGAATACAATAGCAACGGGTGACGGAAGATAGAGTAAGAAAAAAGAGAAGTTGTTAGATCGACAGACGGTAGAAAGAAGGAGAGGAGGATAGGAAAAAATGAGAGGAAGGGAAAATATGAAAGAATAGAGTGCATAGAGTGGGAGAAGAGGATGGAGAAAGGCTGGGAGAGAAGGCGGGGTATAGAGGGAGGGGGAAAGAGGTGCAGGCCGTCTGTGATCCTGAAGCACTAATGCTCTGTAGACACTCTGATCGTTATAAATGGAGAGGATGTCAACTGCTTGGGATGGGATAAGGGGTGGATATGCGGGAGGGGGAGGGGCGGCGAAGAGGGGATGGGGAGAAAGAGAGGGAAGGAGGGTCCGGGGAAAAGTACAGTAGCCGGATAGGTGGGATGAATAGGGATGTAAAGAGAAGAGAGAGAGAGAGAGAGAGAAACGGAAGAGGGAGGGATGAATTGGGTTGGAGGGAGAACAGAAGTGGGGATGGACAGGAGGAATGGTGCTGCAAAAAAATGATGAGGAAAAGGAGAGAGTGAGACCAAGAGAGAGGTAGAAAGAGGAACGGAGAGGGTGAGAGAGAGAGATGAAGGGAGATAGACGTGAAACCTGATACGCCTTCATTTATTCGGGATAGGATGCAAAGACGAGGTTAGCCTACGTTATAAAGTGGAAACATAAGTTTTTAGAGATGAAGGGGAGAAATGAATTATTCATCTAAGGGGACAATTCATTAGCCATCATATAAATTATATATAAATTAAATCCGCATAATTCTTTCCTTTGATTGACTCTTCCGATAAACCTTTAAATAACGTTTTTTTACTCACGAGAGATTGCTTTGCCACTGCTTCTTGCATTTCCATCCTTTAGATTATTGTTTCATTGAATTACGTGCTATAACAGGCAGAGGCGAATGATGATGAGAGATGTTATAACTAGCTACCCAAGCAAGTTTTCACTGGATATAAAAATTAAATTCATTATTAAAATAAATTGCAAACAAGAAAACGTGTAGTTATTTTATAATTTATGGGCCACGGAAAAAACATAGGAGTCCAGGAATAATGTGTAGCCTTTGATTTTTTTAAAGTTAAAAGAGCAATATGATATGCAAATTTTAGTGCAACACAACGCACCAAATCTTAGCTCCAACAAATGAAAACGGAAAGAAAATAATCAGTAATACATTAAAAAAATAAAATAATAATTCTCATAAAAAATATTTTGATAGTAAAAAAATGTTTTCAAGGAAATTTTAGAGATTTTTTAAGGAACGAAAAACTAGTACTATTAAAAAAATAGTTTGGTTTAAAAGATTCCCAATAAAAATAATTCCAACTATTACTGTTTTGTACGATACCAAAAATTAAATCATGAATATGGAAAAGCCACAGCCAATCGAATTTTCCTTCAAAATTAGGAGAAAGTGATTTTTTAAAACTTCCAGGACTGAAAAAGATGAAAAATGTAAGACTCTTGGTAAAGAATTGAGACAAATGGTACAAATTGACACATTTGCGTTTTTACTGAAAACTTACATAGTATTTTAAGGAAATCTTGAATTTCTACAAACAACAGATATACCGAGGAAGTTGTATACAGTGTTTGGATTCATGAAGCAGAGTCCGTACACGCTCAGATGGCTCGAAGGCTTAAAAAAATCCCCTTATCTGTGAAGGGGTGATAAGACAGCGACGTCTAAAGCTGCTTGCGACTAGTTAACTCAGAGACACTAGGGAGGCCAGGCAGCTATCCAAAAGAGGAGATACACACACGCGAGTAATCCGAGATTTTGCGGGAGAGTTTTGGAGAGGCGAATTTTGCATGGGCTTACCCGCGACAGGGAGAGAGGCCACGGTTGGCTCGGGAAGAGGCAAAAAGCCTAAAGAATGGGGAAAGGAGCATTTGCGAAGGGAAGGGAGAGGGAGATAGGGGGTGGATATGCTGGGGGAGGAGAAAGGGATGATATCAACGCGGGCGACGGAATGGAGTCGGAAAAAGAGGAAAGGGAAGGAAAAGGATGTGAGAGGGGAGGTGAAAAAAAGGAGAAATGATTCCGATACGCGTACTTTGTACGTAGCGCAGCAAAAAACTTCTTCGTCACTAGATTTAGAGAATATACATGCTCACTGTAGGATCAAGTTCCGCAGGGCTGTAACCACAAACATTTCGTCGCAAATTTTCACTGAAAGCAGATTCTCCTTTTCAATTAACTTCCGTTCTCAATTTTTTCATAACATTTCCATTTTGGGAATTTTTTTCAGATAAAAAACTCGAATTTCGGAAGAGCAATACAACTTCAGAAAATACATAACAATAAAATCTCACAATAACTTTCTAAGTTTTGCATCTAACAATTCATGATATATTCATGGTTGAAATGCGCTCTCTGAATAGGAATAACATCTTTAAATCCGAAGTTTTTTTAGTATCGACTATTGTGAATGTTAGAAGGCGTTTTCAAGAGTGAAGTGAATCACGTCTAGTTAAAATGCTCAGAACGCAGCCTCTCCCGAAAAAGCCTTCTAACAACGCTGTTCGCTGCGGTAGCCTAAAATCAAAGACGACTTGAACGTTTAATTTTCCGTTAAATCTTAATCCATAACGGATATATCTTCGAACGATTTTCAGGCCCTATCATTCGACATGAAATTCATTTTCGATTTCATGTAATGGGTCTATTCCTATTTCAATTGTTATGACGAAAATAATTACGGAATAGCTCCAACGAGCCAAAATAAATGGAAATAATAAATATGAAAAATTAATCGTTAAAAAATCCTTAACGGAAGACAGATTCTTCTACTTGTCAGAATGGAGAGGAAAAAAGACAACGAATGAAAATAATGCGACGCGAAGAGTGAAGGCACTTAGGAGGAGAGGGGTATGGTTTATGTAAGAGGGGTTGGGTTGGAGAGATAGTAGGGAGGGAGAGAGAGAGAGGGTTAGAAAAGAGTGTTCGAGAGACAGTGTTGGGTAGGGACGGGCGGGAGATGAGAAGAGAGGTATGTGAAGGGAAGAGGAGTCGTGGAGGGAGAGGGGTGGGAGAGAGGAAAAGGTGGGAAGAATGGGCAGGAAGGTTTTAAGGAAGAGAAGGAGCATGCTGCACGGGGTGCTGGAGGTCTCGTCAGCGGGGATGAAGAGCGAACCGGGAGGGTGGCCGAGAATTATAACGAAGCGCAGAGATCTGAGGATGGCGTAGAAAGGGGTTTTGGATAAATGAATGAAGGAGTTAAGAAACGGAGAGGAAGAAAAAACATTTTTAAAGATAAAGGGTAATCACTAATTTTCTTCGATTTTGCACTTTTGCGTCCAAGAGAAAAATACGTAATGTTGTTAGCTGCGATATCAAACTTTATCGTCAAACAAGGTAATTTTGAAGTGAATGATTGCAATGGGAGAGAGGAAATTCGATGGAAAACCAAAAATGACTAAAATAATTGCATTTCACGTTAGTTTTATTTGTGGTAATGACTTACTGCACTGGGTATTTTAATAAGATTCGTAAAACCATATTGAAACTGATTATATAACATTATTTTGAGGAAATGTCACTTCAAATATACCTATGGATTTGTCTGCAACGCGCAATGAAAACTGATTGTCATAAATGTTTTGGGAATATCAGACGCTAATCCTTCATTAAAAGTTCAGCGAGTATACATACAAATGATGAAATGCATATTACACTAGGTTTATCACTAAAAAGAGAAATGTCCTTATTAGAGAATTAGTACATATTAGCAGGGCCGGATTAAGCGGTTCATGGGCCCCACGCAAAGCACACGTTCTGGGCCCCGGCCTAAAATTGGGCCGGATTAATTTAGAGACCCATTCATTCACAGCACGTATGTTTTTTACCCGTCCTTTTTTATTTTTCTCTCCCCCCCCACCTTTCTCTCCCGCAGTTCCTCCCTCCACCTTAATCTTTCCACGAAATCGTAGACTGTAAAAAATGAACTAAATTCCCGTATTATAAAATCCAATGCAATGTCTGCAGTTTCGCTTAACAGCAACATAATGGTTGCCATTGACGACGGAAGGATTCTAGCTTAACAAACGTTAAATTTTCGCGCCAAAAACCAAATTGTAGACGGATTCGATCCATATTCGAAAATCGACGATAAAAATTTTATTCACTTTCCAGTGAAACAGTCCATATTCGAAGATTCTAGGTGAATTTTTTTCCAATTTAAATTTTCAAAATAACAAAAACTTGCACGTCGAAAGACCTATTTTTACGTCTTATGTTATGGGAAATATAAATTATCCTCTGGAATCAAACTTCACAGGTTAACTCTCCAAAATTTCCCAAAAGCGTCACGATTACGAAACACTGAAAGTTTTTACGAGGCATTATTGTATCCCGATTAGAATAAAATGATTTGTTTAGTCTTTAATAAGTTATATTATGTTTATCTTTGCCTGAGTACAATATTATGGGTCATTTTATAAAAATATATTATCTGGCCGTTTGGACAGGAACGTAACCCAAATTTTTAACATTGCTATTATGGGAAAATGTGCTTCAGAAACCAAATTATGTCGTAAGCGCGATGGTCGGCTGTACTTGGAATTATTGATAAAGTAAGAAAGCGTTTGATACAAAAAAATAAAGGGAAACAAGTAACAGATTTCTGTTCACTGGGGACCTCTTGTCCTCTGGGCCCCACGCACTTGCGTGTTTTGCGTACCGCTTAATCCGGCCCTGCATATTAGCGTCACGTCATGCAAGCGTGCCCAACCAATTTACTGCTACTTGGATTACCACAATAAATTATAATTTATAATTTCGTTGTGGTTTAAATACTATAGCTGAAAATACCAAAACGATTTAAATCGGCATAATCTAAACTGTAGTACTATTTATTTTGGAAATACTTTACTGCGTTGCAACAAATGTATCAGATCATTATAGAATTTAGAAAAACGACTCAAACGTATAGTGCAGTCGGGACCTATGGGTGTAAGGGGGACATCGTACCCGGGCGGCAACAAATTAGGGGCGGCAATTCACGGGCGGGAGCTAGAATCTCTCTTAATTTTGTGCTTTGCACAATTTATTTCTTAAATTAAATACAACTTTAAATCTAAAACTCGAAAAAATCTGTATAAGTGCGTAAGGGACGGCAAAAACAGCTTGCGCCAGGATGGCAAATATTCCCGGCGCGGGCCTGCTTGTAGTATTAAAATGCAAAATACGCTTACTCTGGTGGGAAGCTGTGATCAACATTCATATAATAGCCGCCAGACTTTCCTAAATATTTCTGTACTACACATACTTCAGAGCAAAGAAGAAAAATGCCGCACAATAAATACCAGTAGTATTTTTTCCTTTCCTTGGTCATTGTCTTCTGGAAATACGGAGGGGTTGTTCTCGGGCATAACCTCAAGGCGAAAACGGACGAACCGCGTAAACATCAATCATTCAAACCGTTCACCCGCTCCATTCGCTTAAGACTTCAAGCTTTTCCTCAACTCTCATCCTGTCAAAAGCTCTCTGTTCTCCAAACGCTTTGGGCCTAAATGCCGAAGAGACTGCTCCCGGACAAAAAATGTGAGAGCTTTGTAACATAATACGAAAAGTATAGGTTTAGTTTAGGTTTAGCCGAAAATTTTTACTGATGTGTGAAAAATTGTCTGTGCTGTAAGAAGTAGAAGTTTGGTTAATTTTATTTATTACTGGATAAGCACTGATGAAATTAGTAAAATGTTTTTTTATATGGTGGCGTAAAATACGCTGCAACTGAAGTTTGAGAAACCGGCAAATGGTTTAGATTTCAATTATTTTACATAAAGTACACATTATACAACACTGTACGGCAACCTTTGCTACATTGCAGGATGCATGACTAGTTACCACATCAACGGAGATACCTAAGATAAATATATTTTTAAGTGCTTGTTCTTGAATTTTTTTCGGTTTAATAATTCTCTGTTGAATTGTAATTGCCAGCCTTTAATTGCACTGATAGCTTTATCGCGATAGAATCTCGGGCTGCATAAAACGCTCTCGTGGTCTAAACGTGGTCCGCAGGTTGCCGATTCTTTTTCTACAGGATGGCAAGCAGCAACAGTTTAGCAACTAATCATATTCATGTCATTATAATTCGATTAATACTCAAAATTGATTCAATTGGTGTAGAATCTGTGGTAAATGAATTGAGGACTTTTTAGTGAGATAGAAATGATTTATCATAGCCATTATGATCCTCCTATGAATATTTTGGTTTGATGTTATATTGTATCAATACCTTAGGTTCGCTGTAGCTCTTTTCTATTGTCTATCTATTAAACTGGAATTTTGCTTCCCATAAATTCTTCGACCCGCCGATACATCAAGTAATTAAGAAAGAGACATCGAAGAGACAAAACAAAAGTCGAACGTCATTCACCAAGGATTACTGCATAAAAGTGAGGAGGTAAAATGACGGTTTTAAGCTGCCAAGTTTGCGAAAGGTTTGAAAAAATATGTTGTGCAGGTAATTAAGAAATATGGAAAAATAACGGAAGGACAAAAAATAACAATTCTTTCCCAGGTAAAGTCGTCACTTTTTTCCAGCGCGTAAGACTTTGAAATCCACAATTGACGGGCAATTTAAGTGGCTTGGGAGAGAGATAGGCCATCGTACGTAAATTCGACGATGGCGAAGGGAGTTGAAGGCGCGAAACACCATCAATCACGCGTGATTGATTGATAAATACTGATTTAACGTCCACTTTGTGCCAGCTTTGGGGAGATTAAGGGCGATTGAAAGATGAAAAATGGTCGGCTAAGAACAACGGGACACCTTTCCCTCTCTCTCAATACGACGCCTTCCCGGTCACGAGCTAAGGCCTCGATCTGCTCTCGTTTGCAGGTCACGGATCGGATCCTAAGTCTTTTTGGGCGTATTTTTAAATTACGTCGGTTATAATAAAAGAATAGAGTTCAGTTTTAGTCGAATTTGATCATACCCTCTCCTCATATTATTACACATTCAAAATAACATACTTTAGGAAAACAAACATCTTTTTTAGCATTATCGAATTCGACATAAGGCTGGAATCCAACAAATGTAGCTTCAGCACCAATAAAAAGTCCAAGTAAACATGACGTTATATTTAGACTACTAAATATAACCAGCTGTATTCGATGATTTTTACCTGTAATAAATGCTACAGAACTATCAAGGCTATATTTTCGACAGAGCCTACCTGGATGTACTTTCAGTACAGGATTCAACACTTCTTTTAATGATAAAGTTAACTTTAAATCGTTTCATAATCAAAGTTTTCACATTATTCTCCCAACCTGTACCTTTACGTATGTATTTTTTCTAGGATTGCACGCGTTATTGAGTTGAATGAATCAGTAATTATTAAAAGTTTTGCACTGCAAATGCCCTGGCAGGATTTCACGCAGATATCGATGAATTAGTTGAATTAATTTGCGTTAAGTTATTCACAAAAGAAGTAATACGCGCTTTCACTCTGGTCCTCATTACCTCAATGTGGAAAACTTAACCTTCAGATACTATGTCAGAATCAGACCGCAGAATGCATTTTCCGATTGACAGTTGTATTCATTTGAGCTGATGTACGGAAAAATAAAATTATTTTTATTTGAGGAATTTAAAAACAGTTATATAAATATTTTTGTCGAAATCCCGTAAAAATTCTCATCGATGGCTTGTAATTTGACGCATTTTAATTTATTAAATATTACTTATTATTCATTAAATTAAAAATACTACAGAAATAATTGGATTCTAATCCTCCGTACACTTAAAATAACGCATTTATTTGTAACGGCATGCCACTAGCCAATAACTGATTTAGTTTACGATAAAAACAGCTTTTTAAATATAAGTTAAATTGAGCCGAATTGACCCTCAAAATTGAAAATTTTCAAGCAACCTGTGTACTGCATAGGGAAAACCCTATTCTGCCTCCTTCAAAAAACATCCAACCCAAACTAGAACCATGTTGTGCTACAGCTGCCTTCAAACTAACCCACAATCTGTGATTTTTAAATTTAACAGTCAGTAAAAGTCTTAATATCTCAGCTTCTTGTCCATGTGGGCTAATAGGTTTCTGTATAACTCGATCCAATTTAAACCCAAGGGGTTTGAGGACAACAGTTTGAGAAACATTGCTCTACCCAATTGATTTTTGCCTTTAAATCTCGCACACGTCCTTTCACTTGTTAACATTTCAAAGTTTCCCCAAATCATTTCTTCTTCCTAATATTATTTTAAAATAATATTATAAATAATATTATAAAATAATATAATAATATTAACCCTCTCACTTTAACAGCCATATCCTTAACTAATATTTTTCCTCCCTCTCGCCAACTCCTTTTTAAAATCTGCCTCTGGAAAACTTATATTCCACGCACATTCTTCACCTGATATAGTTCAGGAGAGAGAAACGTAGGACAGAACAGGTCGCAGGTACACAGTGCGGCTTTCCGCCGCTTTACAATTCGCGTCTTCTTCCTTCTCTTTCGGATCCGTCCCTATCAGGAAAGCTCTTATGAGTTTCTTTCCCAAACTTATTCGATGGGAAATGGGAGGGATCAAATTCCCATCCCCACGCCTTCCCCTCTACCATCATCATCCCAAATTAAACCAAAGTAGCCGTATAGCGGGAATTAAGAAGAAAATAATGCCACTCGAACTAACGAACAAAAAAAAACGATCATTGAGGAAAAAAGAGGCGGGAAAGAGTGAGCTTCTAGAAAGAGGAAAAAATAAAAAGTCGGACATTATGCAAATTTTGGGATGGGTCGTTCGAAAATTTTGTTTCGAGAAGAGGAGTAAGTAGGGGGAGATAGAGAGGGAAGGAAAGTTAACTCTTTGGAGTGTGTGTGTGAGAGAGAGAGAGGGAGAGAGAGGATTGGAACCCCGCTCCGCTAAGGAGGCAGGAGCCTCTGACTTCAAAATAGAAAGGAAATAAGGGGGGGGGGGCATTTCTCTCCTTTCAGACCCCCGCGACCCCAATCTCCCTCTCCCCCATTCTCCTTTAGTCTTAAGTCGTCTCCTTCTTCCTCTTCCTCCTTTCTGGAGTTAAATGGCGCGCAGAGGCTCGCCGTCTTGCACTCATGTAATGAATGGTGGTGAGAGGTAATGAGCGTGCGTGGGAGGAGGAGGGGAGGATGGGCGGAGATGGAGGAGGAGAAGGAAGAGGGGCTGAGGAGCGATGGCTGTTCCGGGGTTTGTTTTCGGAAGGGGGCGACTTGTGTAGGTCGTGAGGGGGGAGAAAGGGCGGTACAGGATCCATTGCGTGCCTCTTCCTTCATTTCCTTACGCACTGCCCTTCCCCTTTCTCCACTTCCCCCATCAGCCTCTTTGCCATAACTGCAACCCCCTTTTCTTCTTCTCCATTGTTTACGGTAGTCAAGTGAAAAACCAAACCGAGCGTACGGCGCTCCACGGGTTTTAGATCTCCCTCCTCCTCCTCCTTTTCCCTCTCTTCCTCCACACACATCCCGTCCGCCTTCCCGCCCCTTTACCTTAATCCAAGAACTTCTCTATTTGCCACTGCGGCGTAGAATATTCCGTCCTCGGTCAACTTTGAAAAATGGAAATTCTGCCTCATGCATCACTGCGACCCACTTCCACCCGTTCTCACGTTATCCCGACATTTTTCTCCCTCCACCATTCTCTCATTGGAACCCTATATAACATGGCCTATGCATGTCGTATATATATATATATATATATATATATGTGTGTGTGTGTGTGTGTGTGTGTGTGTGTATTTGTACGTGTATAAAAAGAGAATGCTTGTATGAAGTATTTTAACTCCATAGTTTCCAAGTTTAGAAATAACGCCCATATTAATTTTATTGCCTCCAAGCTATAATAGGTATTAAATCTCTTTGTAGTAAAAGAGTCCTTCAACTTGTGTTGCAGAAGCTATTATCGCGCTTATGTGGATTTTTTGTTTTATTATTCATGATTATGTCCCATCAATGCTTCAGGAGTAACTTTTCTTTAAAAACGATTTCAGAATAGCGTATCTGTTCAGCGGTAGGTGCGTGCTGATCAGGCTCTTGTTAAGTGGCCGTATTTGCAAAGGTAGGAAGCTTTAGACTAACCCAAATACGTCAAGGGGTCTTAGTATCCTACAATATATGGGCTCATGTATTTATGAAGAAAAACACACAGGCTGGTAACCTAGTCTACTCTAATTTACCATTACTAACAAAGTTATACGAAAAGCCTCGTATGACCAAAGCCATGGTGGACGGCAGAGGTCAAAACTGGTTGGCCCATCATTAGACGACTTACGCTAGTGGAAGTTAGGCACGTGGAATGTTAAGAGGAGTGTATGGCAAAGAACATAAGTTGGTGAATGAAATGAATCTACGAGGATTGGATGTGCTGTGTATGTGTGAGAAAAAGAGGAAAGGGAGTGATGCTGTGGTAATGAATGATAGTAGTTTGGCTCTGTGGTCTAGTGTGGATGTATGTACATATGGGAGTCAAGGAGTTGGTTTGATTCTGAATGAAAGAGCTAATATGTATTTGAGAAAGTATGAATTTGTGTCACCCAGATTGTTGTGGGTTCGTATGAAAGTAGGAATTCGTAGAATTCTGTTGGTTGCATGTTATGCTCCTGTGGATAGTGAGAGTGAAACAGTTAGAGATGAGTTGTGGGAGAAATTGAGAGATGTGTTGAATAATTGTGATGCAGGTGAGAGAATAATTGTACTCGGTGATATGAATGGGTGGGTAGATGTCAGATGGGAGGGCACTGAGAAAGTGGTGGGCCCCTTCGGTGACCCCAGAGTAAATGATAATGGTGAGAGTTTGATTGGAATTTACATGGAAAAGAGTTTGTTTGTTTCAAATACATGGTATAAGCATAAGAACATCCACATGCATACATGGCAGAGGGGTGACTCAAAAAGTATGATTGATTTAGTTCTGTATGATGTAAGACTGACAGATCTGGTGAAGGATACAAGGGTGATGAGAGGAGCTGAATGTGGGACAGACCATTTTTTGGTTGTCTCTAGAATGGATCTTGGAAGGAAGTGGACCTGAAGGAAGAGTAAGGGTGTGAAACACACTAGAGTGAAAGTAGAGAGATTGCAAGGATGTGAGGTGAAGATCAAGTATATGAATGTATTGGAATGTAAATTAACTGCCCAGCAGACTGAATGGGAAGAGGATATAAGGAAAGGAAATGTGGAAGATGCTTGGAATAGACTGAAAGAGAATGTTACACAGTGTGCTTCAGAGGTGTGTGGAATGACTTTAGTGGGCTGTATGAAAAAGGATGAATGGTGGAATGAAACAGTGAGTGAAGCAGTTATTGAGAAGAAGGAGACAGATAAGAGGATGATTGCTGCAAGGAATGATAAGGAAAGAAGGATTCTGCATGATGATTACAGGAAGAAAAATAAGGCTGCTAAGAATGCAGTTAAGGAAAGCAAAGAACGAGTACGTTTGAATGACGCTGAAAAGATGCAGAAAGATTTTGAAGGGAATAAGAAGTTATTCTGGGAGTGGATAAAAAGGGCGAGACAGGGCAGCAACAACGGAATGAATGGGATTGTAAATAAGGATGGAGAAATAGCATGGAATGAACGTGAAGTGACAGAATGTTGGAAGGAGTATTTTGAAGACTTGTATGGAGGTAGTTCTGAAGAGTCTGGCATCCAAAGTGATACTGACTGTATGAATGTGTCCAGTAAAGACAGAGTTGACGAACGTGAGATTAAGGCATGTCTGAAAATGTTGAGGAATGGGAAGGCTGCAAGCGTGGATGGAATTACGGGTGAAATGCTGAAATATGGATGTAGCTTACTTATGAGTTGGATGAGCTATTTATTTAATTTGTGTGCTAACATTTCAGTTGTACCAGATGATTGGAAGAATGCCATAATTGTTCCTTTGTACAAAGGGAAGGGTAGTAAAGTAGAATGTAAGAATTACAGAGCTATTAGTTTATCGAGTATACCTGGGAAAGTGTTTGGTAAAGTATTCATTGAAAAGGTTAGAATGGCTACTATGAGTAAAATTTCGGGGGTACAATGTGGTTTCATGCCAGGTAGGGGGTGTTCTGATCAGATTTTTGCTCTCCAACAAGTAATCGAGAAGTGTACGAATGTGAGAAAGAAAGTGTATTGTGCATTTGTGGATTTGGAGAAGGCCTATGACAGAGTCAACAGAAATGACCTGTGGAATGTCCTGGCTGAGTATGGAGTGAATGACTGGTTAGTGAATGCAGTGAAAGCTGTCTACTCAGGAAGTAAGGCTCGCGTAAGAATAAATGGTGTGCTGAGTGACTGGTTTAAGATTGAAAGAAGTGTTCGGCAAGGGTGTGTGATGTCTCCTTGGTTGTTTAATGTGTTTATGGATAAATGTGTGAGGGAAGCCTGTGCTAATCCGAATGGTCTGAGGATTGGGGAAGTGAATGTGCGGGTACTGTTGTATGCTGATGATGCTGTGTTGATATCAGAAACGCCGAATGAGTTGCAAAGAATGTTAGATAGTATGACTGAAGTTACAGAGAGAATGGATCTGAAGATCAATGTGTCAAAAACAAAGGTTGTTGTGTTTGATAGAATGAATGAATTGAATGATTGTAGGTTGCGCATAAATGGTGAAGTTGTTGAACAGGTGGATGAGTTTGTGTACTTGGGAAGAATATTTTCTAAGAATGGAAGAATAGATGGAGAGACAGAAAGGCGTGTGAATGCGGGTAGAAAAGTGGTGGGTAGCATGTGGTCAGTACTAAATCGTGAAGAAGTATCTAAGAAAGCAAAAATGGCTGTGTACAGAAGTGTGCTTGTACCCACCTTGTTGTATGGTAGCGAATCTTGGGTGTGTCAGGAGAAACACATGAGTTAGGTGAATGCAGTTGAAATGGGTTATATGAGAAGCATGTGTGGGAAAACCAGGAGTGACAGAGTCAGGAATACTTGGGTGATGAATTAATGTGGAATGAAAGAAACTTTAAGAGGTCAGTATGAAAGGGGTGTGCTGCGATGGTTTGGGCATGTGGAGAGAATGGATGAGAACCGGGTGTCTAAATTGATATATGATGGTAGAGTATGCGGATCAAAAGGGAGAGGAAGACCAAGAAAAAGCTGGCTGAATGTGGTGGAGGAGACTCTCAAGAAAAGAGAGATCAGAAGTTTAAGGAATGGAAGACGATGTATGAAACGATGCATGGATGTGTTTGAAGCGAAAGAAGTACGTAAGGATAGAAAGGTGTGGAGAAATACTGTGAATGGTAGAGGCATTTTGCTTGCTTACCTCATAAGGGAACAGCGTGATTGGTATATATGTATGTATGTAACACTCAAAGAGCAAAGATGAATTAAAATTGTTACATGGGAGGTCGACAAGCTAATAAATGTCGTCTATGGTGATGAATGCCATTTCTATATAAACTAAATTATTGAGGACACCAGATGAGCAACAAATAAAATCAATGGCGAAGGCTAAATACGGCTAATTTATAGCCGAAACAAGCTTTTAATAGCCAGATGATTTACAGGAATTTAACGCAAGCTATGAGGTGTACTCATTTTTTGAGTGTGTATATATATATATAATCAACTGGGACTGTGGTTTTTTTAATATTCGTTAAATTCCTCATGCTTCCAGAGAGAGACGAACAAATGCTTCTGGATGACCGCGGTGGTCGGCCACTTCTACGAAAATCAATTTCCCGAATGCCCGCTTCCCAGAAAATGGAATAAATAGAGCGGTTTAAATATTGCATGAAAATGTATTCAAATCAACAAAAACTATGATCCTTCGTGTATATTAATAGAATACCGAGTATTGAGGGCAAAAGCAGAAAATCTTGCATTCTTGGAAGAAGGGTTTCAAAAAATAGTTGGAAGAAGGGTTTCAAAAAATGGTTGGGTTGGTTGAAAGGAGGGTTTCAAAAAATGGTTGGTTTGGTTGAAAGAAGAGTTTCAAAAATTGGTTGGGTTGGTTGGAAGAAAGTTTTCAAAAAAATAGTTGGGTTGGTTCTCCTGTCATTCACCCGGTTGGTGGGTGACGGGGTAAAGCGATAAGGGCCAATTAGGAAGTTAAGGTCCCAAATAAAAAAAGCTGACAAAAACATGGAAATTTTGGGAATATGAATTTTTCAGGTAAATGGGCAACTCAAAAAAAATTGGATTCTGGAACACGGCTTTCGGGAAAATGGGCTGTTCTGGAAAGCGGGTATTCGCGAAAGTGGCATTCGGGAAAGTGACCCCAATCCGCAGTGGCCGATGGGACGGAAAGAATGATCGCTACTTAGAGAGTCAACCAAATTAATATTTGAGACAGTTAATCATTGCTCATTTTCGTTAATTCATCCCCTTAAATAAGTATGGGAGGTAAGATCATCCGACGCAATCAATCACTCACATTCCCCATTTCTGGAGATTGATAATTTTATAAACACAAGAAATTTCAACATGATTTGTTTAAATTAATATTGAGAAACTAATTTTTGCCTCTATGAAGGTGAAATTATATTAATTACACGCTATATACACGTTATATATTCAGTAAAGTGTAGAATGAGAGTGATTTAATGACATAAATATGTCCACGTCGCCCTTATTAATTATCAATTTTGAGAATTTTAATATGAAAATGCGCGGAGGCATAAATACATCCAAACGCACATATATTTTGTAATTAGTAGCCAGCGTGTCGTTAACTCGACTAAACACCGAAGGAAGACAACAAACGTGCCTCATTATTATTCACGCTCTTAATTCAGAGATTTTTCTTTGCCAATCCAACGGATTGAGCATAGGTAATTTAATTTTTCAAATTTTTTTTACAGTTCAGTTTTATCTTATAACTTAGGCATCCCATTAGCTAACAAATTTTGGAATTACATTTAGATTATAAAAGACAAGATCTCTCATGGCCTCTTGGGCATTATAATCGACCTCCAAGAAACCATTAAGCAATAAATGATTTGAGCAAGCTCTAATTATACCGCCAATAAATTACTTATTACTTTCACAGAAGTAATTTCGAACTGTAAAAATGTTGAAATTAAGTAACCTTATCGTATATTTCCGCTGCGTTCGACAGCATTTTGCCATTCATATAATATCAACCCTTCTTCGTTTTATGGATCGACTAATATGCAGGTGCGTTAATTGCCTTTTGAGTATTTAGCGGAATTCGCTCTCACACACAAGCTCGGTCACAATGCGGAGTCGAAGCCATCATCTTGACGTGGTAATAACCATTCCTGCGGAAGGAGCAGAAGTACAGACAAAGGGTAGAGAGAGAGAGAGAGAGAGGGAGAGAAAGAGGTCGTAATGAGAGGAAGAAGACAGGAGAAAAACAAACGCGGTGACTTTAAGGTGGAGAGGAATGTGGGGTGATCGAGGAAAGGTGAGTAGTGGATCGATAACAAGAGGATGAAATAGAGGAGAGAAGACAAAAATAGAAAGGGGGAAAATAGGAGAAAGGATAAAGAGAATAGAAAATTGGGCGAAGAAGATACGAGGGAAAGCTTATAACTATAGGAAGTTAGACGAGAAGAGCGAAAGAAATGAGTACTGCGAAGAAAATATGAGAAAAGAAGTAAAACAAAAGGAAAGAAATAGAGAGAAGAAAAAGGTGGAATGGAAAAGGGAGGAAAGATGGAAAGGATAATGAGAGATGGATTGCTAAGTGTAGGAAAGAACTGAATAGGGAAAAGAAACGGACTTTGAGGAGAGGATGGAAACAAGTATAGAAAACAGAAAGAGGAAAAAAGATGAAGGATGAAGGAAAACTCTTGCTTCGAGATGTTAGGAGGAGATAAATTCGCCTCTATAAGTACTATCTCTCGGTCTTTTCTCTCTCTCTCTTTTCTTATTTCGAATCCATTAAGAGAATTCATTCAGACGGTCGATTTCCAGGAGCGGGTAGTAATTATTGCTCCCTTGCTTTAGCGAAACCCCCTCTACCTCACCCTCCCTCCTCGCCTGACCTCTCTTCCCTCTTTACAACCTTCGCTTCCTCCGTCTCTCCCTCGAACACCCGTTCTTCCTCCCTCTCACTCCCCTCCCCTTATACCTCCTCTCCAATTACCTCCTCCCGCATCTGTTCTAAATAATCCTAGGGTTATAATTTTCCACCTTCGGCACGAACGATTTTTTCTCATATTATATATATAAACATATATATATATATATATATATATATATATATATATATATATATATACATACATATATATATATATTTTTTTTTAGGGCAATTGTGTCGCTCTTGTGCTGACGAAGGGATCATCCCGAAAGCTCTAACCTCTACAAATGTCTCTCTCCAACACCCCAGCGGCTCTCCTTCCGGTAAGTGTTCACTGGGTTTCCTTCAACACCTTATTTTATATATATTTATATATATATATAATTAGACCAAGAGTTTTCGAAGCTACGTTCTCCACATCCAGTTCTCGTTTTTATATTACTCTTGAGTATTCGGTTCTGAAAAATATTTATAGTGAAAAAGTGCGTTCGAAGCGGGAGTTTTTTTTGTTTTACTTGCGAGGATACGGTATTACAAAACTCAGGGGCGCTTGGATTATGATGATAGGCTAACGGAGATGGAAGATGAAGACCTGTCACACAAAGAGCTATTCCGCATACCTCAATTAATATTAGCGGCACGTCATATCGTTTGAAAATTTTTTTTTGTTTAATGGCAAAAATTGAAGTGACGATTGAGTATATTTCAAGTTCCGCTCTTGAGAAAAGGCACCTAGTAATACTCGTAACAAAAGATGATTTATAACGAGATGACTGTGTGGTAACTACGATTTTGAGAGAGAATTTGAGCTGTTAGCTCTCTCCCAAGGACGAACGGCAGCTCCCGGCGCAGGTGCGCTGCCAAAGGTCAGTCTGCATCTTCTGCTCCACTTCCTCGCGATTAAAAAAAAACAGTGCGTAATTGATTTTGCGGAGACGGATGCCTCAGAATTTGAACGAACCCGATTATCGAAACCGTCATTATCGATCATCGCCTTTGCGGCGGAAATTAATATGAATTTCGATCGAATTACGCTTGTCGACTATTTTTCAATTAACGATAATGCAATTGGCGTCTGAAACTAATTATAAATTGTGTCTGAGCTTTCGTGGAGGCTATAACTAATGAGGTTTAGTATTCCTAAGTAGCAGTTGAACTCGAGCAGATGATTAGAAATAAAGGTAAATTCAAAACCAGTGATGTTTTTCAAGAAAAATATTTTTAGAGAAATACTTTGACATTTATTTTATTTGTTGATCACCGAAGGAACTCGATTGTCTTAATTTTTTCATATTAACGATTTCTAGTAGATATTTTCATTTCAGCTGGGTTTGAAATTTAAATACACTCGAGTTTCAAATATAACGTCAATAAACAAGAAAACTTCGGATCAAATATATTTCATCGGCAATGTTTAATAGAAGTTAACGTATGGATCATTTATAATGAATAGTTGCAACTTCTGCACGCACGTTTACATTAATCCTAAGCGAGTTTAGTACACCGTCGAGCAAAAAATTAACCTGACAAGAGTTAAAAGGGAGTATCACTTTAGCTGTGGTACCAACAAGCAGCAAACTCACGACAAAAAAGAACAACTGCAGACTCACTCTTCGCTTTTGTTCGCATAAACTCTGCCGAATCCTCCGTCTGTCGGATGTAACTCCAACGAGACTGGCCCCTTGTGTCACGACGTAACTTCTCTCTCCAAACTCTTTTTAACCTATCCTCGCCGACATGGAAAATCCCATTCTCGTAACGAAAGCGTCACGGACGCGTTTGTGCTCGCTGGATTTAACCTCGCAACCATCAAACTCCTCCCCCCCCTATCACTCTCTCTCTCTCTCCTTTCTCTCCCACAGACTTCACCTTGTCACAAATTTGATGCTTAGGACTAATTAATGAAAAGAATTCAATCTGCACTCCCATGCCGAAGTGAGATCGTCTTCTGTCAGTGGTGGGATGAAGACGCCGCCGTCTCCACCTCCAAGAGCAGATCAGAGGACGGAGACCGCCTCTTAACTGCCAACCACCGCCATGAAGTAGCAGAGAGAAAGAGAGAGAAATGGGAGTGGGATGAATGGAGTGCTAGGGGGAGGAGTATGATGGGGGAAAGGGATTGAAGGATGAGAGTTTGGGAATAAAGGAGGGAGGGGAGGAGAGGAATAGAGGGGAGGAGTGGAACGATAGGGAGGAGAGCGAGTAGGAGTCATGGGATACATTTTTAGAGGTGAATGAATCGAAGACGCATGCAAGGATGGGCACGTACGAACATTCTATGCTGCGGGAGAGAAAGAGGCAAAGGCACCAAACTTATTATTTTTAATCTGGGAAGTTTACAACGATAGTATAAAGTGTTAATGCGTCTGCTTTGTCTGTCGGTATGCTACGGGGACACATTAAATCGAGCATAAGATTTTTTTCTCCTTATGACGCAGGTAGAGTTTCAAAGATTTCCCTGGAAGTGAGGCAGCCGATAAAAGTGCTTTGAATGACAGAGATAAAAATACAGGGTTTGATGATGTTTTATTTTTACTAATAGTTAGTTTGACGGGGAAACTTTTATATTTCGGCGAGCCCTTTTTTGATTAGTTGAATAGAGTAACCCACAAAATTAGTTATCTTTTTAATTATGAAAATAGGCACTAATATTTAGAAATATCCGAATTAATTTTGCCCCACTTTTGGAAAGGAGAAAACCGGGAATTCGACGTGATGCCTTACACGAGAACACAGAAAACGTAATGAATATTTCAGCACCTTAATTAAAAAGCGCAAAAACGAATCTTTTTCGGCACCCCTAACGGGGGATATATTAGAATCTATAATACATTGACGCTTCTGACATAGGATATAGGTAAGAGGAGGAGAATGAGGAGGAGGATACAAATTATGAGGCACTTTCACATGAGCTAGAAACTTGAAATTTGGTACGTAGTTAGGTCTAGCGGCAAAACCGAGGAAAATTACAAAAATTTTAATTTTTGGACAGTTAAAAAATCCCAAACTTTAAAAAAATATTTGTTTAGGTATTTCTAAATGTGCTACAATGCTGAATTTTTTAACGGTAGAATTCGCTAAATAACAAAAACGGTATTATAGAAATTTATATATATATTTATAAGTTAGAGCTTGGTGCACCAGCAGCAATTAATATCAAAAAGTACAATGAAGTTTATTATTGTGGCCGTTAAAGATTCATAGTTTAAACAATAAAATCAATATAAATGAATTATAGAGGTGCTACATCATTCAAATTAGGCAAAATCGTGTGGCATTTGTAACAAACATTGAAAAAATATAATATTCTTAAAACTGAAATTTTTAGTGGCTATTTTCTCCCATTTTTTTCCATACGAGGATAAAAATTATAAGGCACTTATAGATGAGCTAGACACTTGAAAATTTGCACAATTTTAGGTTTTCGGGCACAACAAATGGGAAAAACCCGACATCGTTAAAATTGTAAATTTTAGTGACTGTTTTTACCCCATTGTTGATAATAGGCTGAAATGCTTGCAGAATTCTACTAGTATAGAAAAAGATGAAATCGAAAAAGCATGTTAAAGAGACAAGAACTTGTTAGAAGAGCTACATTATCTCTTGAAATACGAATTATCAAACCAAACGAAGAAGTTAAATTATTTTGAAAATACAGAAAGAATAATTAAAGTACAGAAATAAATTGTCTCCGGGCACATTTATGAATTGTTAATGTTGAATAATCTTATCAGGGTAAATGAAAAAGAAAACCCACTGATTTCGTCCTGTCTGTTTTAATATTATACGCAGATATTCAGATCAATATTATGTTGCAAAGAATTCGATGCGGTTCCAATCTTTTAAAACTACTTTCTAGTTGTAACTGATGTTATCAAACATTATTAATTTCAGTGAAACTCGTTTAAACTATGTGAAGGAATTTTAAGCCCAAGATGGGGAGAAATGTATTGTATTATATGCCTGGAAAATGGCATTATATTTATTGGTTTATCCACGAGAATAAGGACAAAACATTCGAATAAAAACGTTGTGAGAGGAATTTGGTGCGAAATTTTCGAATTTCAGTATAATAAAATAAATTTCAAGTAATTTCTAGAGGAATTAGTAGGCCTAAGTGCGTTCATTTAAAAAAAATCCATCGTTTTTCAAAAATCAATTTGCTGGCTAGTAGGTACTGCACGCACAAAATTTATTTTCCCTTTTTTTAATTACATTAACCACGATGCATTTCGATTCGCGTCCTTTTACAATCGACGTTATCCAATGAAACTTATTGAGCGCCATTTCGTTAAGTCACAGAGAGAACCATCATAAACATCTTCTCCACTGATTTTGATTGCTAGGGTAAGCACGAATCTTTTAGTAAGTGTTCCTCATTAGATTAGACTCAGAAAGCGCTGCAAAATAGAACGTATACACACGATTGAATAAATGACGTAATCAAGAGAAACAGTACCTTCAAATTTAGGAGTCCTCGCTTTGTAAGCTCAACACACCTCACTGCTAATCTTTCGTGTAATAGTAGTAGTAAACCTGTTATTGAATAGAGGAGATTGATACGGAGGACGCCATTGTTGGGACGCACGGAGTCGAAGGGGGAACGGGCGGGGCCGAAGAACTTGGAAGAGTATGGATCGGCGTGGGCGGAATAAGGGATGGGCCGAGTCCAAAAGCTTGGGGAGGGGGAGAGTAGGAGAGGGAGAGGAGAGTGAGAGGGGAGGAGCAAAGGCCTTTTGGGTCCAAGCACACAGCCTCATCTCCCCTTTCATAAGTTGGGTGCACCCTCATGACCTCAGCATCAATCTCCACCTTCACCTCCGCATCCTCTCTCTCTCTCTCCCCAACTCCTTCGCTCATTCCCCTCCCTCACTCCTGAAACAACCAACCCATCCTCCTCCCTCCGCCCAATATAGCAAAGTGACAGTTCAATTTGACCGGCTCGCCCAGATAGCATCTACTGCTCGCTTCGGACCACGATCAGAATGTGCAATTAATATGGCGTTGGAGAAGAGTATGAGGAGAGAGAGAAAATGGGGTGGGGTAAAGGGGAGAGAGAGAGAGGGAGAGAAAGGGAGGAAGCCGGAGGGTGGGTTGGGTGCAAAAAGTGGAAGCGGGATGTGGTTCCGAAAACTCCCTCCTCACCTCCAGTAAACGCGGAGGCTCTGTTGGGTGGAGGGGGAGAGAGGGGGGAAGATAATGGGTGAAAAACGAGAGAGATACGAGGATGATAACTAAGAAATTGAGGAGGGATAATATAATAATGGAAAAGAATGAAATCGAGTGAACCAATATGTAGTGTTTATGCAAACATTGGATTGATAATTAATTGATAAAGGAAAGGAGAGATATGAAGTTTGAGATTTTACATGAGAAATTTAATGCCATGTTTAAGATTCTCTGTGAATCAATTTTCTAATTCGAAGAAAACTGGCGATATAAGGAAATAATACTGACAATGAATTCATTTATAATTGATAGACGAGAGCTTTAATAAAACTACATTGCTTTGTGGCACATTTGAAATTTTAATTCGGGTAAAACCTACTCAGCCAAAGCGAATTTAGATTTTTGCGTAAATATAGTTCAACTACTAAGGTATTATGGATCCCATAACCAAAATGGAATTAAAATATGACGAGCATTTTCTCTTAAGGTTTTTAAATCAGTGAAGTATCTGGAATAATCTTTTGATCAATAACAACGTGAAGCTTCGAGATGGGCTGTTAAACCACGAGTAATTTCGTCTACTATCAAATCGAACGAATGTTAGGAGATGTAGTATTCGCTATCACTCTAATAATGAAAAATATTAGTAAAATGTTTTACACAACCTTACAACCTTAATTTCCCTTGAATATTATTTTAACAGAAATGGAGCCATAAACCTAACCAAGAGGACAAAAGTAATTAGACACAGTGAAAAGAAAGTCTTTACAGTAATTGATAATGAAATTGAGAAAGAAGGAAACCGACTCATCTCTCCTGTTTATCGGTATAATACTAGATGTATATCTGTTTTATATTCTGGTTTACGTTGAATAATTATGTAACGCAACTTGTAAATTTCTAATTTTTATATTGCGGATTAAGTAACAACGTAAGTTACTAAACGTAATGCAAAGCAAACGCCTGTTAAATTTCTAATACTAAAAATTATTATAGCGCCAGATGAGGAGCGAATGTTCAGCTAGGAACGTCGATAAAAATCATCAGTATGAACAATTCCAAATTAGTTTTCGTTCTTCCAGATCATGAAAAATATAAAAGTTTTCTGTTGTATCAATGCAACATTTATTGAGATATTTCCTTTTATCTATAATTTTACAAGTTGTTTGAACAATAAAAATCATAGACTTCAACAATTACCTTAAGAGGAAAATTAAATCAACTCATTTAAAGAAAAATGTTTCTTTATAATTTATTTATTTAAAACTTTTATTTTAATGTTTAAATACGTTGGAACGAAATTCATCATAAAATCATTATGTATTATGTAAATAACTCGCCATAAGAAATTTTAAACGCCCACAAATAAAATCTGTTGCGAGAAGAGGGATGGAACTTTGGGTGCTGAATCTTAAAGTTTTTAATCGAGAGAAATAGAGGGGAAGAGATGGAGAAATCAAGAGATTGCGTGTGGCGACGAAATTACGGGCTGATCTAAGAGCGACAATGGGGTTCAAAGGTCGAATTCACTGCATATTATCCAGAGGTTAAAAGGGGTGCGAGAAAGGTGTATCTGATTGATTATTTTCGTTTAATAATGAGCGTATTGGACCATCAAAGGCAATACATTGGCGACTCGAAAGAGAGAGAGGGAAAAAAGGCAACAAATCACTGACATTCGCGGTGCCGACGGCAGGACTTGAACCCGTGACCTTTTTTTTCGTTAATTCGAGAGAGGTTGGGCATCCCTTAAAAAAATCAAGGCCGGCGGAGAAGGAGGGTAATTTTTCATGGGAGAAAGAAATAAAGTAGCGAAAGGCAAATTTGGAATGTGCGGTCACGGCGGCAGAGGTACCATATGGAAAATGAAAAATGGATGCGAAGAGATGAGGCGCGAGAAATGAATAGAACATTCATGGGGATTGGAGAGGCTGAGAGAGGGAGCGAAACGAAAAAGAGTAGTTCGTGTAGGCAAGGGGACTCAAGCAATCGGCCTCAAATATTGTGGCTCTCTCATTGTTAGGTCATTAAATTGGCGAAATAGACAGCGAGTACGAGTCCGGTATTAAAAGAGGAACAAGAAACAATATAAGAATAGCACAATAATCTGTATTTTAATTAAAATATTCAGTTTTTATTCGTGTTTCAAGTTTCAACAATACCCTCAGCAACATTATTATGACATGATGATTCTGTGCATATGCTACCTCATTTCATTTTTTCGGATGACTTCATATTCAAGCCCTTCAGAATAATCTATCATTAAGCTTTCTTGATGCCTCCTATAATTTCCCTCTGAAAATGCCTACATATTATTTAAACGATTTTTAAAAATCTTTTACATTCTAATTATATTTTTCCTACATACATACATACCAATCACGCTGTTCCCTTACGGGGTAAACAAGCTAATTGCCTCTACCATTCACAATATTTCTCCAAATATATGTATTTGATATATCTCTCTAAAATCCTCTAACGATTTTGTCATCGCGCACCAAGGCCTGCTCTAGAACACGTAATTTAAGATCGTGCAAATGTAAAAATATATAGCTTTGCTATTTATTAAGCATTAGGACATCTAGTACTGACGTTAAAAAGTTCGAAACGTTAGGAAAAAATACCGAGAAAGAAAGCCAGACGATAGAGCTGTAATTGATGTATTATTTCAAGACAAATTATCCGTGTGGAGAGAAAATGTTAAGAAAAGAGACGTAACGGTTACATTAACCGGAAGACAAATAATCTTGGAGGAGAAGTTAAAAAAATACTTGAATATGCCGCACAGGATAGGGAGAGAAGAGGCAAAGGTAACAGGAGAGAGCGAATATGTATGAGGAATAAACGAGCACCGCATTTTGGCTGCGGTTCAGTAGAAAGATGAAAAGAATGAATTAAAAAATAAATAAAAAAATAGCAAAGTTTTCCTTTTCTTAAGTGAGGAGAGGAGCGTGACCAAGGTAAGGAGGCCGTAGGTTATTCGCGAATTCAGCACAGATGTCCGCCCTAAGATACCATTTAAGGAAGATTCTAAAAGCTTTTATTTTTAAGCCGGACACCGCAAACCGCACGCTGTACAGAGAAGTGAAGTAGGCAGTCATTAATAAAAAAAAATGAAATCAGACGCGACTGAAGTTGATGAGCAATTGTGTCACATGATAGGCAGACGGATGGCCTTTATTCCGACAAGGTTAAGACTAGAATAAAATATAGTTGATGATGCGAAACATGGAATAATACCGTGCTAGAATAGGTTTTACTGTGAACATCATTCTAAAAAAATGAAAATTTAGAAAAATATTTCCGCGCTTCAGATTTTTAAAGCTATTCTTCTTCTTAAAACAACATTATTAAATATGAACTATAACTAATAAAAGAGGAGGAACGTATTTGTGAATGAGCTTGTATTGCGAACATTGGCGGTACAAACAATTGAAGATATTCGATGATATAAGTGGGAATTCCTCGAAAACTTACGAACATCTTAGAAATTCTTTTCAGAAGAGACAAAAATGATTGTAAAAAAATTACGAGGAAGCTCTTCATAAGGATACTCTAGGATCAGAGGTGAATCGGATTGAGAGTGGGGAGAAGGTGGTGGAAATAGAAGAGAAGAACAAGAGAAAGAGATTTGGTGGAAGGAGGGAGGGAATGGGATGGGGAGGGTGAAGGAAAACGGATGGAAGGTCTTGCCCGGGCGCATTTGACGGCAAAGTTATAGCTCGCGTACGTGAAGTGGTTTATTGATGGATTGATCTTCCGCGGGAAAATTTCATGAACATTGAAACATGTCATTATTCCGACGCGCATTCCGTGCGCCTGTGCTTCTTTCTTTTAATTGGACTTCTGAGGCATGGAAGTCTAGTAGAACTTGGAAAAAGAATAATCCGCTCGAGATTCGTGTGTACTGAGGATTGCATTGGGGAACATGACGAGACTCGTGAAGAGCTTTTCATTATAACGGTACCGTCGCGTTTCCAGAAGCAAATATTAGAGTATAAATCTGTCGAACTGAAATCTTGATGTGTCTAGTCAGAAGTCAGGTTTCGAAAAAATTTCAAACTCGAATGAAAAAGAATGAATTGCCGGTTTTCAACTGCATCTTTAAAATAAAAAGTCGCAACATAATTGGAATATGAAATTTTACTCTCTTTTGAATACAATTATTTAGAGATTACATAACCTCACTATGATGTACTAAATCCAACATATGGAAGAAAACTTCTCTAAAAAACGTCGGATATACCTGATAGCGAGTTTTCAATAAATTTCCATCCATTTTACATGGAAGATGCAACGCTTTCCGATAAAGAGCACCGCTTCGGAAAAGGAAGTAATAAATAGCGTCAGCCACTAACCCGCATCCCTATTAGTTACACTTTTAAAAGCAGACCGGAGCGGTGAATAATACATCTAATTGTAAGTTAACCCTAAAACCCCGTTACTGCCTCCTTAATAAGAAGAAAGTATTTTTATTTAGCAATGAAACCGTCTTGGATCATGTATTTTCTCGGACGAGTTCAACTTCCGCGAATATCCTACGTCGACCGAGCGGGAAGGATTCCATCGGAAACTTTACCCAACAACTGAAAAATTTCTCAGAGTGCTAAATTGGAAAGCCATTCAAGGAAACATATTGGGATCTTTGTATTTGGTTCACGTCTAGAGATGAAGGGGTTTACCCCACACTCCTCCTCCTTTTCCTTTCCCCTCCAATTTCTCGCTACTTTCTCTCTCTACCCCTCTCTGCATCTTTTCTTCCTCCCTTTTCTCTCTCTCTCTCCCCATTCCATTCTCTCCGAGTCGGCGACTCACGATGAATTCTCCGGACGTTTAATTCAAAGCATCTTTCCTACTTCTTCCCGCCAGGTGTCTCCCTCGGCCGAAGTTCGACAGCGACCGCTCTCAGAAAAGCGAAAACCCAACTTCTTCGATGTAAAGCAGCACGCCGAAACCAGATATTTCCACAGACTTTTAAATCTCTCGGGTCTGTCGCAGGGAGCTATTTGAAAACCATCTCTCTCTCTCTCCTCCATACCTCTTTCTCCTCTGTCCTCTCGCTTCCTCCCATCCGCCTTACCTTTTCGCCATGCATTCTCACACTCCCTTCTTTCGCCCCGACATCGCTCCCCATTCGTCATCTAATTTCCATCCCTTTTGTCTGTGGACCCTTTGCATTTTCCCCATTTCCCTCATCTTTAATTCCTTCCTTTACCACCGAAAGCGTTTTCTCTCTTCCATTCTTTACATTGGAAAGTTTCATGCTCTTATTCGGCTTCTTCTGTATACTTTTCACTTTCTTCTGTATTATGGCGATTACCTCTGTGAAAATGACGCCAAATAGCTCATACATTCACTATACACAACAATCAAAAATAATTTCCTTGAGGGAAAATTTTCCGTACTTATTTTATTTTGTAAAGTTATTAGCTCTGCTTTAATCCTCACAAATTTAATCTTAGTTCAGCTAATTCATTGACACAATTAATTTTTTAAAGCTTAAGCCCAAAAATGTGAAATAATAATTCATAAATTTTTTACGAACTTAATTTTATGCAAAATATCGTCCAATAATACTCGCTAAATTATAAAAGAAAATTAGTATTCATGAAACAGTTTCGATTTACCGCTGGTTGTTTAAAAACCTACTCCATTCCTTCTGTGTACTCATTTTATCAACCTCAACGCGCCTTTATATTGCCAAACATCGGATTCCATTTCATGTTATTTACTGCTAAATACAAAAAAATCGATCACTTACGTTCGATGCTATTCCGCATGTATTTTACGTAAGTCCGAAAGGTGAATTTTCTCGTTTATTATAAGCTGCCCATACTCTCCGCATGAATATTAAATTTATGCTAATCGGATGATCCTTTTTTGTCTCCTCTGTTTTCTTCGCATTTCTCCTTCCTCCTTACTCTTTTCAATAAAATACTTGTTTTCTTTCACGGTACCGCGAGCTGGAATTCCTTTGTCGAAATAAAGAACACTAAATAATTGAACTTTTTGCCATCTCCCTTTATCATTCAAGATTCAGTATCTCTTACTCTTCCGAAATTTCTCGTATTTCTTATAAATGTTATCTTTTTTTTTAAGCAGTCCATGCACGTCTACATTGCCATGTATGCAGTTCTCCAGAATTATACAAATTAACTTTGCGTAAACAACGTTTAGCAACATTATTATCCAATAAAAATAATCAATTGTGCACCAAATAAATGTTTGTTTTAAGTTACAACAAAATGTGACTGTAAGAGTTTTTTATTTATATAATACTTTTATATATATGGATAAATGTCTTATAGTGAAAATGAAAAGTTATATCTCAGTATTTATCTTCAATGACAAACTTTATGTTATCCTTCACCGGTCGCATGACAATATGATGTGAATACATTTTTCACTACATTACAACGAATTAAAATCACAATTCAATATATATCGTGCCTTTGTTTCCATGTACCTATAGCTTATCTAAATTGCTAAAAACTTTTACGACAGCTTCTGGTGTTAATAACAGAAAACTATCCTCGAGTAATTTTACTTTGTCGACATACCCATATTATAACATCGTTCATTGTTCAATTGAACAGTGTAACTTCGTGACTTTGAGAACCAAAGTAACCGCTTCGAGGAATAGGTGATTTAATTTTTATTCACTAAATAAAATTACTAGCTCGTGGTCGAGAATGTCTGACGAAAAATATCCTCGTGCGACAGGAAAAAAACGACAATACGGATACAATGAATTATGTCTCAGACCACGAAATATTTTTCTTAACTGTTGATTTTTGAAGACGCCAGTCCCTCTTTTTCGAAGAAAGCCTTGCCTCCGACCTCCTCAAACGGCACCTTCGCCTCCTACACTCAAATCCTCCCACATCCTCCCCCGCCTCCTCCTCTTCCATCAGCCAGTTTCTCCGTTTTCGCATCGCCTCGGACACTCTACCGAGATGTCACCATTCCTTCCTAAACTTCCCCCCCCCCCGCCCCCTTCTCCCCTCAATCTCTCCTCTCCAACGTCCCTCGCATCCATCGGAAGTGAAGAGAGAGTGGAGATAAATAGCGATAGAGAGAGAGAGAGACAGAGAGAGAGAGAGAAAGAGAGAATTCGTTCGCTCAAGACCATTTCCGTTTTTCAAAAATCCACCCCACCCTCTTTCTACTCACTCTCCATAACTCCCCCTCCTCCGCATTCGACCCTTATTCCTTCCTTCGACGTCCGCCATCCCCTTCCACTCCCCTACACACGCACACGAACGCACGCATGACGAACAGAACGCGATCGGGTTCCTTAGAGTTACATCACAAATCCCGTGGAAATTTTTTGAAGGTCCTCCTCCCTTCCTTCGCTTTCCTTTTGCCATTCCTCGGAATAAATACGATTCTCGCGGACCCATTCTTTCAGGAGCGGACCACCGGACTGCTCATCGCACTCTCCGATCACGTACGGGCGAGGAGAAGGAAAGAGAGGAGGGAATGGGGGAGGGGTGTGGCAAAAGAGGCACGGAGAGAGGTAAGGAGAGAATGGGAGGGGTCGGGTCGGGTATGTCAATGGGAGAGATGTGAGGGACGAGAGGTTGGATCGGAGGGTGTAAGAGAATCGCTTCGTCCTAGTGTAGCGACCCCACTATGCTCTTAACGATCCATCCCCAGTGGCATTCCACTCCCCTGCCATTCACTCGTGATTTTCGAGTTGCATGCACATCCGCTGTAATCAGTTCTACTCTCGAATCTACGGAGAAATACGTGTAGAATAGGACGCCAATTACTACCGCGGATCGACGGAGAGGAAGAGCACGGATGGGAGGACATCCGTGAGAATCCTAAACGCCCTCGACCGTCTTCTTCCCCGCCCATGCCTCCTTTTCCTCACCCGTCCGATTCCCGATTCCCATTCACCTTCCGTATGCGGTCCCAATCCGCCCCCACCCGCTGCCGCTCTGGGGCGGCGGAGGCGGCCATTCCACCTGTGGCCACCCAGGTGCTGCGCCTGAGGGGGGCGAGTGGTGGAGGAGGGCGGGGGCGGAAGTGGGTGGGGGATTTGGAGGGGGAGGGGAGTTACACGAAAAATTGTGCGTGCGGGGGTGAAAAGCAGTGTGCCAAAACACTTCTTTCTTTTCCGGTCAACGCGAAAATTGGGCGTTAGATTAATATACTTAGGAATAATTTTGTTATTACTAGCTCTTACTCTGGATGAAACCGATTTAATATCGATTAGTCATCTCAAAGCCTGTTCGGTAATCTAAAAGACAAGTAATGGTATATGACGGGATAAAAATTCGTTTACTACCATTTTATTCAGTGTGATAAGTAGTATAAAACAATTTGTATCATTTTCCCCTGAATTTCCTGATCACCGCTATTTCGTTTGAAAATTGAGTGAAATTTGTGTAGTGAGTTCAATATTACTTTCGAACAAATTCTTGCATACAATTATATAGCACTCAATTAAATTTTCTGATTTTAGTTTCATTTAAATCAATGGATTTTAAAATTATCTTTACGTTATTGTTTCGTTTATCAAATTTAAAAACTTTCCTATAACAATTAACAAAATTAAAAAGAAATGGTTCTCTGCAGTATAAAATGAAAGACGGTGTAGGAATGGCTTCAAAGCTGACCTACCAAACATTGGGGCCCGGGTTCGAATTCCCACGGTGACGGATTCCTCAGCATGAGACCCCTCCCCCAATTGCGCGCTGTGAGAGGAATACACAATTGCATTGCACCGTCCTTCGGGAAGGTGCTTGAAACCGCTTCGCCGCTTGGTTTCCCATGGTAATGCTTGAATTGGACGGAGGGGTTGACCATCCTAACCAGTAACCAATGGAAACGGTTGATGATGCCATATTCAGCGTGGGAACTGGGAAGCCTCCGTGAAAGGATCAATGAAAACATGGGAAGCTGATTGCTAACCTGACCAATGTTTTCTATAAGAGTTAAAAAATCGAATTCTTACATCTAAGGTCACCGGTGTTAAAATCTGTTGAATTTTAACGAGCATATCTCACGAATTCCTTCGCCAAAAGTACTATGCGTTATACATTCCATATTCATGAAAACCGTTATTTTAATTTAAAATAAAATAACTATGTATTATCTTTTAATCTGTCTATGAGACGAAATATATAAATGAAAGCATAGTAGATTTTCTTAGAAGTTTGGGGTTTTCGAACTTTAGTTAGATTCGATTCTCCATCTTTGAAAAATTAATGCAATATGAAAATATTAGCTCAAATTAGAATAATTTTATACGATCAAGAAATTAACATTAAAAAATGTACACTTAAAATAATAAATCAATTTTGCGAGTGATTACGGCGGAAGTGATAGTTTTTCAATGTTGCTTTTAATGAAGGAATAAGAAAGCGACCGCCCATGGATAACTTCAGATGGCGAAGATTACCTTCTTACAAGCAATAATGACCCAGAAATTCACGGAATGTTCCCTTCTCCGTTTTCGGCAGCATCACCTGGCACTTGGAAAGCGCTTAATTGGGAGTCGTAATTATAAAGACGGAGATCCTTCCTCTTAAAATTCGCGGTGTATCGCTGAATTCCTTCGGACTGATTCCCATCTCCGTTTTGAGTTAACGTTGAAGAATGGGTTATGGATCCACATTCTTGCATCGAAATATATATCATTTCAAATATTTTTTATTATTCCAGTGACGACCTTATGCACAGCTATTAATAGCGACAGCTTCTTTTCCCTTAAGGGTGGAAGAGGAGCATTTTGTATTGATTTCGAATGTTATCTTTTTGTTCGACCCCTATTGCTACGATAGGCTTACATTTATTAAGAACCTAAGTATTATGTCTATATTTCACATTGTATGTTGGTTTAGAACATTGTTTAAAAAACAACACTTTACGGAGAAAGCTGAGTTACTTTCTTTCCCCATCGTTGAAATCTCTGCCATTACAGATATTGCATAGTTGTACGTCTTTTCAAATTATACGGAGTTATACGATACAAAAATTTCTTTGTTCTTCCAAAGACTTATTCACTCAAAATTTACTATTCAAACCTCATAAACACTTTCGCGCAATTTTAATGCTTTTGAAAAATTTCCCTTGTTTAGATGTGCTCCATGCTAAGGTCGCGGGTACGAATCCTGCTTCCGGTTAGGATTTCTGTGATTGTCTTAGTTGCTCTTTAGAAAGATCTTTGTAAATGATAATGGATGCGCTGTTTAATAGCCAATGAAAATAAATAATCTAATTAATTTTTCTTATTTCATCTAGCAAATCTTCAAAAATAATTCAAAAATATATTCAACATTATACGGTCATTCGTAAAAGACATCCTAAAACCCTAAACTTTCCGTTTGACCTGCATCCTCGCTTTAAAAAAGTAGAGACTGTGCGCAACAGTATTCGACTCGGTATAAACTCTCGCAGAAAATGTTTACTCGGCATGCGGATTTCAATCTCTCTGGTATATACTTCAAGAGGAGAATTTATTTGAGGCGATGAATAAAAAAAAAGAGATATTGAGCAGGTGAGGTTTTGGTGACGGTGGCGAGGGAGAGTGAGGGAGGAAAGAAGAGGTGGAAAGGATAGGAAGAAAAGGAGAGATGGATTGAGGGTGAGTTGGGAGGAGGAGGGGGAAGGAAGGGCAATGGCTGGAGCGGAGGGGGCGGAGGGAGAGAGAGAGAGACAGGGAGAGAGAGAGACAGAGAAAGTGGGAGAGAGAAAGAAACTGATCGAGAGTGAGATAAGGAAAGGAATGATCTCCGCTGAGATGTCCAAAGAGAAGTAGATGGGGAGGAGAGGGAGAAATGAAGTAAAGAGGGGCGAAAGGACTGGGAGGAAAGGAAGGAGAGGAGTAGAGGGACAAAAGAGAGGAAGAGGAGGAGGGGGAATGTTGTTTGAAGTCTCAAAGGAGACAGGACTAGGACTGATGGAAGGAGACTGGAAGAGGCGAGGAAAACAGGAAATATGATGACAAAGGGAGAACTGAAACATTGGAATACTTTGAGATGTCAGAACTACGAAGAAACTAAGAGAGAGAGAGAGAGATATTCTCCGTATAAGTATTTAAAATATCTTTCAATGACACAACCTTAAATACACCTCAACGCACAACATAAAATTACCGTTGCGACCCAATTTTCAAGAAAGCTTCTACGTTATCTTGACGATAAGCAAATTATTTCCAGAATGAAAACATTTTATGCGTAAAAACTAATGATTTAATTTCGCTTACTTAGAAAAATATCAAACGCTAATTATTATTGTCATTAAACATTTTGTAATTTTAGACTAATTGTAAGTCAACTATTTGCTAAGAAAAACTCACATATCGTAAAAATCTAAATATTCCCATTGGTACGTATTTTAAAAGTATTTTTTATCAAAATGCAATTTAGTACTTCAGTTGTTACAATTTCCATTTCCATATGAAAAGTTATTATTTTCTTCACTCGTATGAATTATGGTGTTTTCCATGTTCTGAAATCTTAGTCGTTGTTTAATTCCAGTTAAAATATAAAAAGCAAATTATTCCATGAAAGTTGGACAATTGAGATGGTGATAATAAAACATAATTTGGTAATAATTACAGGTGATTGGCCTGAAATACGTTGGAGAGTTAGGGAGTTAACTGGTGTTGGAAGATAAGGCTCAGTATTAGAAAAAATAAGTATCCTGTTGGAAGGACCAGGATTAGAGGTAGATAATTACAAATGATGGAAATAGTTCTATTTTGAAATAGAATAAGACTTGGAATGAGGCGCATGGAATTTACATAATACTTAGTTTATTTTTAATTACTACATAAAACGTTTGACGTTATAAAATATCTACTTTTTTGGTCCATTAGGTACATATTCGAAAAACCATGGCATGATGCTGCATCGTCCTTAGTAATAACTTAAAGATATTTAATAAAAATATTTATGGAAGAACTTACGGAAATTTTCATCGTACCATTGATTTAAATTCCGAAATAATAACGGTACTACAAGAGAAAAACGCTTAAAGATCAATAAATTTAGCATCAAAAGATAGCGGACTTAACGAATAAATTTTTGTAATTGGTGTTGTAAAATCACTTATATTATTCAAATTTTTGTTTTTAATGGTGAGAGCTATATACTGAAGCATATCGAGTTTGCATAAAATAGACGGGTAAATAAATTGAATTATCAAATTTTAAAACGGATTTTAAGAATTTTATTTAAAATGCGAAATATTCTGTCAACACTAAAACTCGATGATTTAAATTTGTATGTCATAAAACCTTGAATGTGCCTGTATGTATCCACAAAGTACAAAAGCTAAAACAGAATGATCAATTGATCGATGTAACAGTCTCTTAACGCTTGTTCATTTATGTACTGCTAAGATCTTTCTTGACCGTCTTTCTCAGATTCAATTTTTAACAATAATGATATCCACGCTAAATAAAAGCAGACACCGTTTGTTAAAGTTCGATGATAAGTATCCATAAAATATCGCGACCCTTATACATTCGCAATTAAGCGCCAAGGAAGATGTTTCCTATCTTTGGAAAGAACCCGACGTATTCTTAAAAAAAGAGTAAAATTTACCTTTTAAGGCTGCACAAAGCCTATAGTTTCCGTTGTGGCATCGATAAAATGGCGGCGTTTCAATCCATAACGGGTGAAAAGACGCCGTCCTCGAGTAGATCACCCTTTGAAGTCCCATACGGGTCATCGTCATCTCGAATCCATTTGAGGAGATGTCAAAGAGCAAAGCGGCAAGATCCCTTCCGGGAGAGAAGGATTGCTCCTCGGGGATATCCCTTTAAGGAAACGACGCGAGAAGGTAACATTTACCATTTAAGAAAGACGTCTGGTCGAATACTATGACCGGTCTCTAAGACGCTGAAATAATTTTTTAGCTTGACTTTAGCACAAAAAAAATTTAACCTCTACCACCCGCTTTCTTTCCGTGTTCTTTTACTGCACTTCCCATTTCGCATGTCATTCAAACCATCCAATCGCAAAGCGCGATGCCATTTTTCTTCCCTCCACTTTCATTCGAGTCTATTAGAACACAAATTATTTGAAACGATGGAAAGAGGAAAGAAGAGGAAGAGAGAGAGAGAGAGAGAGAGAGAGAGAGAGAGAGAGAGAGAGAGAGAGAGAAACAAGGGAAACGTGGAAATATCTCCGAATAAAAAGTTAGCAGCGGAAACCGAGTTTATTTAAGTGTCTTAAATGAATCTTCTTTTCTCAAATAACCCTAATACCATATAGCACTGAATGTAGGTCTAATTCTGCAAGATAGCATCTTGTAAAATTACGCTTAAACATTATATTAATGCAATTTAAGAAGAAAAGTTCATTAAAGGTAAAAATGTTTCAACGCCATTATAAGAATGATTTCAAAATTAGATTAATTTTTTCGAAAAATGTCTCTATTACACGTTTGCGTATATGTGTATTCCTAATCGCTTTTATAGTGTACTAGCGTAATTTTCTGTTATATAAAGACGAGATTTTATAGATGAGAAATTAAAAAAACATATTTTTACTTTAATTTTATTTCAGTCAAGTGCATATTTAGGAATGTTATTCAAATACTGAAGATGATACTTACATAACATTCTGGCCTGATGGTTTGGATAAGTGATAAGATAAAAACGAACTTCTGCAACAATTTCAATTAAATAAAATAAGTTGATAAATAAATGTTACCATGTAAGAAAGATGTGTTACGAAATCATTTTTAACAATTCAATAATGAAATGAAATTTAACCTGATAGCTTTCGTTTACCAACTGAATGGAGAATTGCAATATGAGTAAATAAAATGCTAAATGTATTATAAAATAAAATAAAAAAATCTAATGTAACAGTTTGAATTGTTTTCTTTTAAATCCCGATGCAAATACAATAATCATTTCTTTTTCTACAACTTAATGACTATACTATTGAGAGGCGTATAATCAATACGTCTAATCCTAACGTTCTAACGTCAAACTACACAACTGAAGAAATAGCATCCTACGTTACAAACTTGATATTTAGGTAAACACATAAAACTGTTCCACATCTAAATCAAATCTGATATACATAATCTCATGAAGATAGCAACATTACTGTTGTCCTTAACGAAGAAAATTTTTCTCAGCATGGCAGAATTGCATGCAAAGGCTTCTGTTATAATAAATATGGGATTAAGGATTTTCCTAACGTTATTAGTATATTTTTTGCATTATTCAAGAAATCCACGTTAATACTCTATTTAAACTTAGTAGAAAAATTTTCTACGAAGTTTAAATTTTAGAGAAAAACATTGACTCCTGAGATTGTTATGACAGAATGTTATATTTTTGAGTGGTAAGTAAAATTATATTATATTTACTTTCATTAAAATTTCATCACATGAGGAGCTATTTTTTCATCGGGATCACATTTGTCGAACATTTCAAGATAAAGTTGACACTTTAACCTCCCAACCAATGCGTTCGCCAGAGGACTATAGAGCTTCGGTTGGTTTTTACGAAGAAAAGCAGCGAGTCGCATCAATACCGGTGCACGTGTGTTCCCAGAATCGACTGTTAACATTTTAGAGGCGCTCGCCTCCATGTGCCGCCGATAATTAGCGATAATGGATATAATTCGTATTAAAGTGTAACGCATGTTCTCGGAATTCGCGGCATTGAGCATATGGAGGACGAACGCCGTCCTCCATTCGTAAACAGAAGGAGGGTTTAGCAGTTCAATGGGTTGGTTGTGTTTGTACCTTATTCATCCGCGTGGGTAGGTTAAGGTTCCGCGATTTATTTAAGTTCCAGGAAACTGGTTAATTAATAGTTTTTTGGAACGGAGGAGAAAAACGCGACGGACGTCTTCATAGCGCACGAATTTCCTTAGAAAACATCTCTATGTTGAGTCATTCCGCACAAAGATTCAGTAATATAATTTACGATAATTACATGACTTTACAATAGCGATGTCTATCGCGGCTATGAAAAAAGTAACAATGACATATTGTTTATCAAAAGTGATCAAAGCATAATATATAAAGTACATATATTCCAGTTTGGTAATATAACATGCAGAACTGGATACGACAAACGATTTCTAAGATATAATCTACAAGTAGTACATAGTATAATGATATTTGAGAAATGATTTCCTATTACGCAAAATAATTTTTTAGAATTGCATTAGATTGCGTTTAACATTTATAAACACTGCTGAAAAATTGGAATTTGAATAGTTATTATCTAATAAGTCGCTTATCCTATAATTAGCAGTTCAGTTAACTTAATACACTTTTTTATTTTAATAAAAAACTACCGTAGCTAAATTTTCACCATAAAACATAATGATATATTACTGCAAGCGGCGTTGCTCTTTCTTGAGTTTGGATACTTTAATGTTAGTGATATTGGAGATTTCAATTCCTGCTGCGAAATCATAACAAAATATAAATGTACAGATAAAATTTAATAATTTTTACCCATGAACACCCTCGTAGAAATTCTTTAGGTTTGACTATTTTGGAGAATACATTACGCTCATTCCCGCTTAGTTTTTCACCCGCGAGAAATCAATAGCACACGCGTTGCAAAAAACAATATTCGCGGCTGGCGATCCAGGAGGGAGCGATCTCGTGAATACTGTTGAGGAAGGCATTATTTTTCGAAGGGAGCACCTCTTTACAACTGCATTCCTCCCTGTCTTCCTCTTCACTCTCACTTCCTCCTCTTTCCTCCCTCGTTCCACACCCTCCTCCCATCATCCCTCCCACTCTCTTTCCCTCTTTCCCACGCGGCGGCGAGAGCCTTCCCTCGGCGGCCGCCCACCTGCCCACTGCGGCGGACCGGGAATACGGAATCAGGACGCGTCAGTAGTACGCGGAGACCGCATAAATACATCGAAGTCCCTTCGACAGCCATCCTCCGTCCCACCCACCCCACTCCTTCGCCGCCCGCCTCCCCTTCATCCCCTCCTCCCGCCCATATCGAGACGCAGGTAAAACCTCCCTCCCTCTTTTGTCCTCACAGGAACACCGCCTACGGCTCAACTTACTGCCCTCCTCTCTAAAAACCTCCCATTCCCCTAAAACACCCCCACCTCATACTTCTAACGGGGTCCAACCGCGCCCATTCTGCCTCTCATCTAGCAAAGAGATGGCACACACACACACACACACACACAGATACACAAACGCATATATTATAATAAACATCTGCATGAATATATATATATATATTGCAATATAAAATTCAGCCGTGCGAGTTTGTTATTTAAAAAGTTGAAGGAGATTGTATTATTTGGAGATGCCAGCAAGCCACATTTTACGCCTCGCCGGACTTTGGAGAATGAAAAAATAGCGATCGTGTAAGAGAAGCGTCGTCCTGGGACGCTTAGGACAAAAAAGTTTCAACATGTCATTAGTAGCGGGTAAATAGCCTACGTGGCGGAGAAAGAAACGCATTGAGATTCAGCCGATGCGGAATGCACCGTCCTAACTTTGTGAATACACTGGCTGCTTGCACAGTCTTAAAGTTCCTGCCGACTTGCGCTGTTGCGCTCCGAACGAATGATGCTTCAAACAATAGAATTCAATTAGCGGGAGTTTTGTTTGTTGCCGTGTTGCGAAGAGTGACGTCACATCCATCGCGGATATTTCGAGGATTAGGGTGTGGATCGATACGTGGCCGGAGATGCGAACTTTCTTCAACGTCGGCGGATGATTTTTTTTCGTGTTTTTTAATACAACTTTGCTTTTCTGGCCTTACACCAGGTTAAATTGAAACTGACGCAAAATTAACAGACAAAAAATGGCGAAATTTGGCATTCCAATAGACGTGTTGTTTCTATTAATGCTCCAAAATTTTTGTATCGCAAGAGAGGCTGATATGACCGAAGGTCAAGCGCTTGGAAATTTCAAGATATAATTAAATCTTGAGATATGACTTATTTCAAGGAACATTATCTAAATAATAATAATCTTTGAATGTGCAAAAAATAGATATTTAAAACTTGTAGTTTAGGATGTATATGACTTTCAAGTTTTCAAGTGATTGAGTACGACAGAAATTTCTCTGAAAATTCATTATATGAATCATGCTCTCTTTTTCTGTTATTTTACATATGTCTAATTACTAACTGATCCTCTTTATAACTTCGACTTTAGTTTTTTACTTGTCCTATTACAGAAAACATTCAATAGACTACAGCGCAGATTCCTACGCAGATATCCATAAGGAATTATAATTTTAAGATGAATACTTTTCATTATAATAGCTGTCAATTTGTGAACATTTAACGCCTACAATAACTAATAAAGAACACGCAGTAAAGCCGTGGGAATATTTCTGAAGAGTTAAAGCTTAAACTTGAGTATATGTGCGAACGTCCTCCAAAACTACTCTGCGAGTTAAAACAACAGATTCTCAATAATAATAAAAAACAAGCAATAAGTTCAATGAATAAAACAATAGAAATGGAAACGAAATTAAATAATTTTGCAAGGGTAATCTATTCTCTATTATTATGATTTTAGGAAGAAAAAAATATAACTTGGTAATGTTATAGGTTTGACACTCGTTTTTTCGATCCTGAGGATGTTGCGATTTTTCTAATGAATTTTAAATTCCACTTATAAATAAAATTTCGTTCAAATGTAAGAAAATTCAAATCCAAAGTACTAACTTGATTCTAATCAACTTTGAAATGAATATAACAAATGTGCTTCACTCAGAGAGACGGACAGATTTCATCTCCACTTTTATGCACAATAAATAGCACGATTTATAGAATTTTTTGCATTTGTATCTGAAAACGTGCAGTTTAATTATTTTTTCATTTTAAAAATTTGCTTGATTTCAGCAAACTTCTGCTTGACCTGCGTTACATTTTTCCAGTTGTTATAACATGCTCTAATTTTTGGAACTCCACGTTCACGAGTAATAACTAATAAAATCGGGAAAGAATTGAAGCATAACATTCTTCCGGATGAATAGAGTTAATAAATTATCCCACAGAGTTTTTTAACTAATCGATAATTTGAAGCAATTATTCAAATCAAATAAGGCGAGGAAAAAATTTCTTCGCGTGCCACTGACTCCAGCTTCGATAAACACTGGTATTACATTACGGTAAAAAAACGCGATCGTATTCTAGATGAATCTAAATATAGCAGTATTTCAATAAAGTTGCATTTATAAGGCGTTTAAATAAGTGATGGAAAAAGAGAATGTTCTATTCCGTCGCTGTTTATTGTCGGTATCTCCGAAGGCCTCCATGCTCCACTGCTTACTCTCTCACGGTGGACCGCAGCGGAGGAAATGAGGTAGGGAAAGAGAGAAATCCGACTTCGGGACCGCTACACTCAGGAGAATGATACCAATATTCATCGGTAAGTTAGCGTGAAATTGTGCGAACGGCTTTCCTGGCGAAAAAGCCACACGGTAGCCAGTTACCCAAAGCGATTTTTTTTTGCAAATACATACGCCGAGATTTGCGCCAACCTGTGTTGCGTAAAGCTTTTCCTTCCGAAGCGACAGAAACAATAGATTTACAGAATTACCTCATCTTAGCAATACCTACCACGGTGAACGCGAGATTCAGACCGAAATTTCATATCCTGTACGTGATTCAATAGATTTGTATCCAAACACTTTACGTTACGCAATGAAAATGACAACAACCAGTTTTGTCTATGACATTTTTGAATTAATGGTATAACAAATGATTGTTTGTTCAGATATGCTGTCGATGAAACAAAAGTCCAGTCCAGGAAAAATGTTTTCCTCTCATAAACATTCTCCTTAATTACCTATTTATCCAAGGACTAATTATGCATAAATTTAAATGAGTACACCCTTTGTAACCATATAAAATCAATTATTCTTGTAAGAGTAATTCTAGAGACAGAAAATTCTCGACATCTTGGAGTGACTGTAGTGAAAATGTAAGATTATAATGTATGCTCTTGTGAAATCCAGTATGCTAAATACGTCTTATGGTGTATAGCTGCATTCAAAGATGAGAAAAATGTATTGCCGATTGCCGTACCAGCAAAATTTATCATAAGATATCTGAAAACGCCATCTTACATCTTAGCATTGTTTTTTTTAACATCATAATATTTGTCACGGCGAAGAGTGATTGGAAGAACGAAGCCAATGAGAGAACATCAAATAATGAAAATTAGCGCGGATGGACTGGATGCCAAACAAGGGCATCATGGGAGGTTGGACCCTGCGATCGTATTCCGAGTGGGCAACCAATAGCTTCGAAGAGGAATTTGTAGGAAGTCGGCAATTAAATTACGCCGCGGACGAACACGATCATTACCCGGTCTTATAAGGATCGAAACCGAATTCTCTCGATTCTTCGAGTTTGTCGAATTCGGTTCATTAATGTTCGATTCCATTTAAGGAACTTCGGAGCCCTCTTGAAAATGGATGCTTGAATGAATCCGAAAATCTAATGAATGAAACTACGAAGGAACAGCGGCGAGGTAAGTGAAATTGGAAATCCCTTATAATTGTCTGCTGGAAGCGTTCCCTAATCGGATGAAAAAAATGAGTTCGAAATTTCGGTGACGTCTCCCTTCTTATACTTTTTTCCTTTTAGTTTGCGTCTGCCAACTTGAGATATCTACCGTGCCCTGCTTCATTTTTCGAATTGCTGGTTCACAAAAAGACTCGATGGCCTTTTGTTTTAAGAAACTTCAAGGTCGTCCGAAAGGGATCAGCAATCATCTTTCGATAGGTTGGTGGGAAATCGGAATTTCAGTCGCGCCTCTGAATTTATTGACTGTTTCCCGGAATGGAATGCAGGAAGCCAGCAATTAATACAGACCCAAATTCGTATTGATTTGGAGTCTTATTGCGTAAAATTCTTAACGAGACTATCTCCTTTTATCCCAATTTTTTCATCCATTATACAGTAGATAACAAAAAATACTTCAGTAATAATAATTATTTATAGGTTGAAAGAATGAAATTTATGAATTATTTTACCAATGGAAAGGCTTAGGAGATTGGTATTAGTCACAAAATTGAAAGGTCTGCTTTCGCATATTGTCGAACTATTCTATTCGTATATAAGTCACTTTTTTTGGCATAGATAATGTTTAAGAAACTGTAAACTAAATTTCTGAATGATATGTTTAGGAAATAGTATTTCTATCACAGGAATACCAAATGTAATGCTCGAATTACAACCAATTAACTAACGGCAATAGGACTAGTGGATTCGGCACGAATATTATCAGATTTAGAAGATAATAGAAATGGCACAGCGATAGAAGGAAACGTAATGAATATTCCCTACTGAATATTCGATTTAGTTATGATATTTCAATATAGAAACGTTTTTATTTAGTCTTTTACTAAAATAAAGATTAATAATATAAAGTAAGCTAATAAGCGCATAACCAAACATGATTTTTATGGAGTTGTGTTAACCTTGACAAATGTTTTCGTTATACCAATATTTTTATCCATTTCTTTTAAAATAAAAAATGGATGATTTCAGTCTGATAACACAGGCCTGCGATGATTCTGTTGTCTGAAATGTTTTACCTTTTTTTTAGTAACTTATGTACGCCGAATCCGAAAATAACAACGGTTCTCCTCTATCACGTACAGATTTTTCACAAAACATATTGCATTTTTTATTATTATTTATTAATATAATAAAATTTTTTTAAACCACTCCCTATAGAACTGTACCTTCATTCTTCTTACATTTGTTTGTACTTTTCAACTACTATGGCAAAGCAAAATATGTAGTTGTAAGCCAAAAAAATAAGGTTTTTCTTAATTTTCTTGTTTATTTACTCCCATATTGCCAAAAATCCTTACGTGATGGGGAAAAATGGTTCCATTCTTGAAATTAGCGTAGTTGAATTGTGGAAAATCAGCTATTGCTAAATAAAACAACTTTTCGAAAGTTCTAATTCGCAGGCCTGTGTAATCAAAGAAGATTTTTGGAATTTATTTCGTCACATCCCTTCAATGAAAACAGAGGTTATTTTTCTCTCGCCATTTGACCAAATATGAGAACTTATCCTTCTTCTAAACCAGGGATGGGCAAACTTTTCTGCATGGCGGGCCGAATCGGTGTTTGCGAATTCTTCAGAGGGCCGCATTGAAAGGTGCCAATGCTTAGGCGGGCCAGATTAGAGTTTAAATCGGGAATTGCTTAGATTCTTAGGCATAATACATAAGTAAAAAATCTGATGTGGCCAACACATGACTTTCTCCATATTTGGGGTTTAGATATTTAAATTATTTCTTATTCTGTTCATCTTTTTCCGCATACAATTCGAAATCGCTCATGTTATACGTTTAATTCACATATTTGGTGGAAATATTGCCATTTTAACGGAATGTTGCCTTGGCTACCAATTATATTGTTAGACCTCAAAATCCTATTGTTGTATCAATCCTTATGGGTGTATAAGCGTGTTTTGAATGTTTTAATACGAGATAGGGAGGGAGGGAGAGGGAGTGAAGGGGAGGGGGAGAAGGGAAGGAGGGTGGAAGGAAGGGGGAGAGAAGAGGAGAGAGGGAATGAGGGGGAAGGGGTGGAGAGAGGGAGGGGGAGTGAGGGAGAGGGAGGGAGGGAGAGAAGGGAAGGAGAGGTTGGGAGAGCGTGGAACAGAGAGGGTGGAAGGGAGGGGAGGGAGGGAGAAGGAGAGAGAGCTATTTTAAGGTTAACTAAAGATATCCCGTCATATTGACGGGTAATTACGCTAGTTTATAAATAATTCCTAAAGAATAACTGCTATGGAAAATTGTTTCAAATGAAAGTTGTAGGAAATTACATTATCTATAACATTTGTATAGAATTGTATATATAATAGTGATGTTTTAACGGAGAAATATCGCAAAAACCGAATCGGGTTTCGGATAAAACTCGACTTCCGGTTAACCGTTATTGTCCAAAAACTAATCAGTTCTTTATGCTCATGCTGAAGTGTTATATATGAAGTTTGGTAACGATATGGCAAGTACTTTTTGAGTTAGAGAGTCCACAATCACATACACACACAGACATCATTCCGAAAATAGTCTAAACGTGTTCTAGGGACCTCAAAACGTGTATTTCCGTTGAAATCTCGAAGTCGATTTTTTTCGTGATCACAATACTTTCCCTATACTACGTATGGAGAAAGTAAAAACAAGCACAAACAAGGATTTTAGGGCTACATTTTCATAACTAAAGGTTTTATTGTCATAATTTTACCAAAAGTAATATGAAATTGTGTTAAATTTTACGATCGCTTTTTCACCAAAGCTTCGTGGGCCGCATGGAATGCTCTCGAGGGCTGCATACGGCCCGCGGGTCGCGGTTTGCCCACCCCTGTTCTAGACTCATAAGCTATTGCTAAATAATTTATATTCTTTAAAATTTTTCAAAACCAAAGATGAATATTCACATGTGATCCTCGTACCTTACGTATATAATCAACTACTAACCTTAGTGTTGCCTGAGATAAAAATTAATAGGAAATATCTAGGCTCTCAAATATATAATTCTAAGGCGACTCCCAAATTTTTAGCATTAACAAATTTTCGTTGAACGCGCAAACCTATAATTTTCGCGAAACAGTAAAATACGTAAGAATTACATTTGACATTATAAAACCTTTTTTATACCCGCTATTTGTTTCTACTGGTTTAAATCGCCCCTATATACGATTATAAATGTCTGAGGTCGCTTCCAAATTAAATATTGCCCCATTGCTTTGTTTTTAGGTCGATGACGAAAGTGAAAACGCCCTTGTCTGACATTGCAAAATGAAACACCTAAAAAAAGTAGGAGCAATTTGGAGATACAGCCAAAAAACTTTAGGTAAAAATATCTTTAAACTCTCTATATTATCCGGCAGAAATTTTGACAATTGGCTTTCACAATGAGAATAGTTTTATTTATGGTTTCGTATTTAACCAAGATATTTTCTCGATGAGAATTTCCGTAGTGGATTTTTCTCGCACCTCAACATTGATCGATGGCCGTTCAATTTAAAAAAATGTTGCATTTAGAAGGAAAAAGTTTTTCCTGAATTTTTGGAACTGAATTCTCAGTAGGTGGAATATAAAAATAACAAAAAATTAAAATGTGTACCGTTTCATTTCGGTATCATTTAAGGTCTGGTTATCCGTGAAGTTGAGAATGATTAGTTTTCAGCTTTAATCAGCTTTTTTACCACTTAAATATTCCCTCATCGTACCGTCGCTGATATATATTCACATGTATATTAGAACTAGTAATAAAAATTGTACAATGTATTTTCTAACTCGTTTTTTTGTCGTTTATCGTCACTTCGTGTTAAGGACTGCACAAAAGCAGAGCATGACATAGTATATAGAAGCAAAACTATCATCACCAATTATCAAAAGTTAAAATCTAAACAATGGGATCCACTGATTTAAGAATTATTCATCGATGTTTCTTTATTTATTTTAACTACTTCATACACAGCCGTTACCTGGCTTTTACTTTGAGCTTAATATTGATAACAAAGAGGATCAAATAAAACCACGCGACAGGTAGGATTCGAAACCGCGACCTAACCATTGGGATCCAGACACGCTAATCACCACTAATATTCTTTTATATCGCTTATTACCTCGCTTAACAATCACCCCGACAAAAGTTATTTGTGAGCCATTTCCATTAATATCCTATTCTCTTTTATATTCATGATTTAAAATAAAACGGGGCAATATGCTATATTTCAGTCAAAACTGTAGTTCTATTTCATAATAAAATTTAAAATATCTGATTGTGAGTCTCATTATTATTGGTATGAAACTTTATATTCAACCAATGGGAAGCTTTTATTGACATCATCCCGCGATAATAACTTTTTTTTGTTATTTCCCATAGAAAACAAACTAAAAGGAACTTTATTTATCCTCGTTTGGCCGTTTCTATATAAGCAATGTTTCACTAGACATACATAATCACGAACATTATGTTCGAGATCGGTTTACTTGGAATTAAGAATGCGAAAAATGGGATAGACTACGTCGTTAGGGATAATATTACAAAAGTAGTCCAATTTTGGCGGACAAAAAATATTTTGATTCCTCACTCATCGAACGAACGCGAATTGGGAGAAAGAGGCTGTAGCATTCCACGAATGCGTAGGATGAAAGAGGAGGGAAGGGAAGGAGGCGAGGGAGGAGACGAGAGGGGGGGAGGGAAGGAGTGGAGAAGAGGGATGTAGCTCCCACGGCTGAGAAGGGGAAGCAAGGGGAGGAAGAAGGGATAGCCTAATGCGGGATGGGAGTCATTGTGATGCTGGCGCGTTCGCCAATTAAGCTCTCCTACGGGAAGTCCCCCGAGCGGAGAGGCAGGCGGAGGGGAGTGTGGGAGGGAGGGAGAGGAGAAGAGGGCAGCGAGAGAGAGAGAGAGAGAAAGAGGAATGATGGGGAAGAAGGAGCGTGTTGAATGAGGGTGGAATGCATAGTCATTACGCCGTACCTTTCCTTGCCTTAGAGAAGAGACTGCCCTCCCACCCCAGACCTTCGAGAGATACGGTTCCTCTGATCATTCATGCCGCGGACGAAGCGAGAAATATTCGCGGCAGATCGGACATGCATGCCTCATCATATCGCGGGATGTTAAAAGATAAGAGGGTTCCTCCACGGAACGGCTCGGAATTGCGAGGGATGTCGGAATTTTTCGAAGGAAGCTTCCAACGGCTCTAGGAGTTGTTTCTCTGTTTGAATGGGGGCATTCATCATGGGTGGCGGAAGAGCGAGAATTTAATTGATCGCTGGCTGTCCGTATTAATCTATCGATGGTACGCGTGTATCTTTTCAGTGTGTTTTGGGTGCCTACACGCACGTACATTTACACAAGGTATAGCTTCCTTAATTACGCACCTGGAAGGTTGCTTTTCCATGAACCTTACACATATGCACATCTTTACCTGCACCTTTCATTTTACAGCTGCAGCTTTCTCATCTCTCCCTAACATCAGCTGTTCGATATTATTTGCCGTTGCTTCCCGTCAATTGGAAATCAATACCGTATTTTAATCATCCGGTGAGCGCAAGTTCTGCGGTAAGTGTGACCACTTCTCCACCTTAATTATTACATCATGGACTCGTGTTCGTGCTTTGGTCTATTCGTGAGTCGTTTTATTTCTACGAGAGATTCACAATGGGCGTATATCCATATATATTCTTATAGTTTGCATATTTTATGCGATATTTGCATTCGGCGTTCTGGTTTTTGTTCCGAAATGGAGGCACAATGGGATGCAATGATCAAAATATTCTCTTCAGTAAGATATTTGAGGCGCTTTTCGGTTTAGCGCTGTTTCTTCGAGAAGATAACTTTCCCATTTCTGCTCCTTTTCTTGCTTTTACTGCGATTTTGCTGGACATTAAAATTCGAGGTTTGCGTAATTGCTTACTTCCTAGGATCCTGCGTAACAGTCATTAATTTATTCAAAGGTAGTTGAGAATTAACTTAGTTTTCTAAGGAATCGTCTTAATTCTAGCCATTTTGTTTATATGGGGACCAGATATTGCATAATATGTATTCACCTTCTTTCCCAGGAAACTAACAGATATTATGTTTCCAATTTCGAAATAAAGATTATTCACTTATATTATTATTTATGTCGAATTTAATGCTAAGTACATTAAGCGTAAAAATTGTTTCACTAAACCTCGAATACATCAAATCTTCCATGAAATATTTTTTTCCGATGATGTGTATCAAAGAAGGATGGTCAACATGACGATGAATCCAAAAGGAATTAACAAGGATAAAGAATCTCGTATTAGTACCCATGAAATTAATGAAGATTTATTCAGATGATGAAATGAAACTTATGGATTTCCACGATAATGCAGAAAAACGTTCCCTCCCCGCAACAGTTTATTCTTTGTTCGCCCAGAAGGTTAAAAATATGAAAAAATAACGGAGATAAAAACAATTGTTTCCACGTCTTTCAATATGATTCGAATTGACAGCGTGGAAACCTTGGAAGTTACCAGGTACAAATACATCAGTTAGCAATTAACAACGGACGGAAATGTCGTCGGAAAAGTGAGCGGTATAAAGACGGAAATGAGCACAAGAGGAAGAAATAATCTATCGTTACGTCACGGTGGGGCTTATGAGAATTCCCTGTGCATGAGGTTCTGATTCTGTCGCTTCAACCGCTATGCAGCGGGTGAATTTATCATTAGGATAAACACAATCTGTTCCTTCCGAACATTACTTACGGTTAAGAATCGATTTGCCTTGCAATTTAAATACGAATCGAAGAAATATACCCACTGGAGTGAATTGAATGTGGGGAAAGGTAATTCAAGTGTAGAAGAAGCTAATATGATATTAGAAAACATGTATGATTGATATAATTAAGAAAGTGTCATTTGTTAAGAGAATGGGAGCATTAATCGATATAAAGAGGAAAAATACTTTAAAATTGCGTACAAAAGCTTTCATTTTAAAATGACTTTTTATGCCATGTAACTTTATGGCGAGCTGGATTTTGTTTATAAACATTTGTATTTTAAATATGTATTTTATACTGTCTATATTTTAATGGAGTAAATACATTTATCTAATGTGTTTGAAAAAATATGACTTATCACGAAGATGTTATTATGTATTTACGTTAACTTACTTTTGGATTTAATTTGTACACCAAAAATGTATTATATATACACATTTTCATGTTATTTGTGCTGTTATTCTTAGCTGTGAAAATTCTAACAGCAGCTTCTGAGCAGAAATATAAGAATGAAGTCACAAACTTGTTGAAGAATTCTCTGTACGAACACTTACTGGATGAAAATTCCTCATCCAAATGATGTAGGGAATTTCTATGCACAAACGGTTTGTACGTATTTCAAATGCCAAGCAATCGTCATCACTGATTCTATTTCTTTTCTATACCGTTTTTTAAACTAGAGAGAGACATCCAGTACTATAAGATTAAACTCATAAAACGAGCTTTCTCATTCGAGATACAATTAGATAAGAACTCTCCGAATCATAAAAATCGTAAATTTTTATCGCATATCCATTTAGCCCTATTTTAAAGAAATAAGCTAAATGTGCATGCGCGTGACAAATTGCATGCAAATAAATCGTCAATTTATTTGGTTCTACCTTTACTTAGCTGTTTTTAAACCAAGAGGCTTGGCATACATGTGTTAAACAAATCGCAAACAAGTGGCGAGCAATACATACACCGATCTAAAAGACATATTTTCAGAGGAAAAGCCTCAAATCAATTTACCTCTGGCATTTGTCGATACTTCTTCAAGAAGGATTTACGGGTTAATCCTATAAACGGGTTTATTTTATGGTTCATAAAGATTTCATCGATTGGAAAATACGACGAGCCGGGTTAAATTGAGAGTGTAGAAGTGGAATCCTCGATTCTTGATCGATTCGGATGCATTACTGACACCTTCAATGCGATGGTCAACGTGGATGCATTCAAGTTGTGGTTGTAAACAGGAGACAGTCGTAAAGCGAGAGATGAGCAGATGAGAGAAATAAAGGGTGGAGGAATATTTTTTAATGTTAAAGGTTTCTGCGAGGTGCTAAACATGGCGTCCGTGGTTGGATCATAAAGTGATATAGTCGCAAAATATAACGGGAAAAAGGTAAAGGAGAAATATGAGCTAAATAGAAAGATGAGAAATGGAAATACGGGAATGAAGAATAGAAATAGAAGGGGGAAATATGGGATATGAAATGAAGATCGACCGAAAAATAACATAATTTGATGGGCATCCTTTTAATTAATCGGGATATATGAAAAAAAATCATCGAGCTCAACTCATGCCTGGGATCAAATTGGAAAACTATTTTTCTTCAATAGCCGTAAAAATGTTGGGGGAATTTCGGCGACGAAGGTCCCATAGTAGATTCTAAGTATCTTATTCGCTTTAGTTTTTCAATTCAAACAAGTTTTAATCTGCTAATTCTTACTCCTTCACGTACTTTTAAATTATTTTTCACAGAAGGCCGTTCAAATAGAAGACTTTCCACCTACCAAGGACGGGTTGAGAGAGAGAGAGAGAGGGGTGTAGAGTTTTATAGAACGAGTGGTTGTGAGAGAAAAAGACAGTGAGGACGGAGGGTGAAGCACCCATAAGAGAATAGGAGAGGCGGCGAAAGGAATAAGAGCGGGAGGGAATGTAATGGAAGCGGGAGGCTAAATAGGAGAGAGAGAACGAAAAAGGAGGGGAAAATGGGATGAGAAAGCAATGAATCGGAACAAAACTCTGCCAAGTCACGCGGCGTAAGATAAGAATGGGTGTGGGGATGAACGAGTCGCGAGGGGGTCGAGGGGAGGAGGAGGAAGAGAGGGAAATGAGAAGCTGGGGTAGCCGTAGACGCGTATGAGGGGTGGGTGGGAGAGAGGAGCGAGGGAGGAGAGCGCGGCAAAGGAGTGGCGGGAAAGGGATGAGAGAGAGGGGGGTTTTTTGGGTGGGGTTCCGGGAGAGGGGGATGGTGGGGAGGTTTCTAAGTGCCGGCATATTTCCGCGAGGCTCCATTCAACCAGAAACTCACTACGGTTGGGACTCATGGCAATCAGCGTAGCCCGATGCAGGTGAAAGAGAGGAGAGAGAGAGGTGCAGCGGTGAGAGGCAGAAAAAAAACTGTAAAAGCGTTGGATGAGACTATGATTAGGTGGTCATGGGTATGGAAGACTGTAAAGGGTGGGAGCTCATAAGATTATAGTGGAAAATGGATAAATTTTAAACCGTTCCGAAGATTCAAGAATGAACATTCAAAAATGAATTATGGACCGATTTATGGTTGGAGGAGTTGTCTAAGTCGTCTACCGGAGAGAAAGCTCTATACTTGTACTCAGTCATGGGTGAATGGAAATGCACATAATATTTAAACATTGTTCTAACAGACAAGCGCCGACGGTCATTATTATATATTTAAGACAATCTCATTGAAACTGTGGTGTGAATATTTTGTAAGGAAAATAAAATTTTTGTAATTGGGAAATGTTAAATATTAGACAATTTTGCAACACTCTTCAGTAGCTATTCATTTAGTGCAAAGATAACCGTTATTTATTTTTAGAAATATTTTTGCTCTATAATCCAAAAATAGACTCGTATCTAGGTTTTATATTGACGAAATTAGATGGACTGTGGAATGCATACAAATTTTCGCTTACTATGATAGCATGATAAATTGAAAAATATAGCATAAAATTGAATTTTTACGATAATATGATGGAATAAAATTTCATTTGAAAGATATCTGCATTTTTAAATATATTGAAAAGACATCGCTATTATATAGATCTTTAAACATTGGGCATAAATTTAAACGTTAAATATTCGGAGTGGTTTCATTGATTCAAAAGCAACGCACGTTAAGAGCTTTAAAAATTAATCAAAAAAACCCTATCCTGGAGCAAACCCTTATTACTTGGTTCAAGTAATTTAAGGAACTTATTCTATATGACTACGCAGAAAGATTTCGCTTCTTTTGGTATTGCAAACTGCATTGGAAGGCTATGCAATTAAGTTTAGCTGTTCAATATTAAAAATATTCACTCGAAGAGAGCTATGATACTTCTCCAGTTTCTCTCTAATACGATCTTAAAGATATAAATGCTTCTCTATGGTCCGATGCTTCGTAATGATGTTCCGTTTTGGAGAGCACAGCTTTAAAGTATCATGAGGTCTGGATTTCATTTCGCGATAAATAAACTATTTAGAAGTCAATTTAAATAAATGCGGAGCTTTCCTATCAGAGCTGACTAGAAAAAACTAGCGAGGAAGCTCCAATGAGGTTAAAAACCTCCAGATAGACTGTAATTGAAAATTACACTGCGCGCTCATCCATGATTCCGCCAGATCCCTAATCCGATACAAGAGACAAGTACCTGCATGACGCCTATACATTAATTACATTCTAACTTCAATTTTTGCCTAGTACAAAGATTAAATCTGCTGAGAAAATTAAAAATTTTATTTTTGTAGGGTGATAACCATGTACCACGGAAAAAATGGGAAACAGAAGCAAAATAACGGAATTAAGTTTCAATTTGATTGGCAAAACACCAATTTGAAATTATCTCGTAGTCTGGTTACGCTAAAATATGGATTCTTTGATCGATTTAATTCACTAGAGCAGTGGTGCGCAAACTTTTCAGGCCGCGCCCCCCTTTTGATCCACGTAAACGATGGTACCCTTCCATGTTAATCGGATAAAATTGTTGACATTACATACAAATAATAATCTCACTTTATCTCAATAACACGACATAACTGGAGTTTTAGTATACGAAAGGGAAGAAAATTTAACACTTCAGAACAAATGACGCACTGGGGTCTTTGCTCAATCTTAACCAAAGTCCACGAAAATCCAAGTTTGATAAATTCTTCTTTGTATTTTCTTATTTTACAATTTGAAGATGCGTTTTCTTTACTTGTACAAAGAGTTGTCTCGTCAGATACTTCTTTTTCGCGTTCCTTCTGTATTTTATTTGCAGCAGCACATTCATCAAATGAGCACGCGGCAGCACAACCACGTTTTTCACCACCCTTACTAATCCACTTATCCATACTCAGGGGAAAATGTGTAACTCTACAAAGAATCTATAAATGCCAGAGCGCAACATTGTTACATTGCGTTAGATTGACCTGCCAGTTTATCATCGGTCCCGAATACATTCACGTAAAATGAGGTGGCCTGCGCAAGGCCGGTTAAACTCGCGTCCCTTTTTTCAAAAAGAAACAGAGATTCGCACCGTCAAATCGTTCGCGACCCTCGGAAGGGGGCGCGCCCCACAGTTTCCGCACCATTGCACTAGACCAGTGATGGCGAACCTTATATTGCCCTCGTGCCAATATTACAGAAATTGTCGAATCTTCTCTGCCTCGCGTGCCACAAAAAAGTCATTGAGTTTTTTTGCGTGCCAACTAAATTAAATTATTGATCAAGACATAAGAGATTGAAATTTGTAGCCGTAAAACTAATGTTTACAATAGTTAACTAAATAAAACATGTTTTTGCGTCACTAAATCAGTCCGATATATGCTTTGATTGGTTTTCGCCTTTCGTTGGCGTGCCAACCAAAATCGTCTTGCGTGCCACTTGTGGCACGTGTGCCAAAGGTTCGCCATCACTGCAATAGAGAATTCGTCTTATGGCCGAAAACAAATTCAATAATAAGCATTTGAAAAAATAAGTACATAGTTGTCATAGTTATCTCCAATAGCCATAACATGGTTACAAAAACCATATGCATATATCGGCTACAATTCAGTCCTTTTTTGAGGTGACTCACTTTCGAATCTAGCATCGTAGGCTATGAAGGACACGGCTTAGCACCCGCTAAGAGCCCGGCAGTACCGATTTCAGCTAAATCTTTAAAAAGAAAAACAAGGCCCAAGCGGAACCAAAAAAGCAAAAAATGATATACCAAGTCGATGTTTTGTAAAATATTATTTAATAATCTTTCACGAGTGGAGAACGATCTTTTACAGCGTTCAGGAGCGTCAAGAGCTATTACGACATACTTTACCACAGCCAAAATTATCAGCGCTATCATTACTGTACAGTAAAAGCAAAGAAGTTCAAATTTTAGACTGCAATAATATAATAGATAAACGTGTGACAAAGAAATATGCAAAATTTCTTCTCTAACTATAATAATAATAATTTTCTAATAAGAATTTTCGGTACTTAAGTATTACCTCCAGGACCTTCGCAGGACTCAACAACAATGGCTTCATTGAGTTAATTTAAAGCTTGTTAACCCATGACTGATCGACCCGTCGCGACATTTACAAACCCGATCACCGGACAACGGGGAGGGATAGTTTGGTTCCAGCGAGGCGAAGGGCGCGGTAGCGCCCGGAGACGACAACTAAATTAAAAACAAAGCGAGCCGGAAGCTCGCCAATATCCTCTCCATTTGCGGCGCAACAGTCAAGCGAGATATAATTCCTCTGTAGACTACAGATAACTTGGTAGAAACCAATCCAACCTAGTTCTCTTCACCAAAACATGGTAAAAATGAATAAATAAATAGTATAATTTAGAATGTTATAATAATAATCATATCTCGCTTGACACTTGCGCCGCAAATGGAGAGGATATTGGCGAGCCTTCAGCTCGCTTTGTTTTTAAATTAGTTGTCGTCTCCGGGCGCTACCGCGCCCTTCGCCTCGCTGGAATCAAACTATCCCTCCCCGTTGTCCGGTTATCGGGTTTGTAAATGTCGCGACGGGCCGATCAGTCATGGGTTAGCAAGCTTTAAATTAACTCAAGTCAAGCGAGATATAATTCTTCTGTAGACTACAGATATCTTGGTAGAAACCAATCCAACCTTTTTCTCTCCACCAAAACATGGTAAAAATTAATACATAAATAGTATAATTTAGAATGTTATAATCATTACATAAATTATTCAGAAAGATCATTATCATTAATACAAATCGGAGTCCTGCGAAGGTCCTGGAGATAATACCTAAGTACCGAATTTTCTTTAATTTTATTCCGTTTGCATATTGTTTACAATTACAATTTAGGTTAAAATGAACTTTAGAAAATGATTTCTTTAGCATTGTAATTTTTCTAACATTACATAAAATAAAATAGGGAATAAAATGATTTTTCTATTATTGTATCTCTTAACAATACATTAAGGGGTTCAAATTATCCCTGCGGCCTGGGGCCTGTAAATTGGTTAAAACGACCCTGCTAACACCAGTTGCCATTCTGTAGTATCAATATAAAGACATAGCCGTACTTTGCCGTAACAAATCATAAGCAGTCACAGGGCGAATATTCTTTTGTTACTGAAACATGTTACTATATATCTCTGATATATTTTTCGTTATGTAAACCTTTGCAAAAAGTTTTTCTTCAATGAAAAAATTTGTTTCCAATGCATTACTTTAGTTAAATGGACTATTTTAACGACATTTCTTGGACAAACATCATACAATCTCGAACTGAGGCAATCAGAGGCCAATTTATTAATCAAGAACCAACAATTTGGATCGATCTCTTTTAAAAAGTCTTCGGAAAAATGCAATAGACCTCGTTGTCTCCCGGGTGAATCGCAATAACTAAGACGAATCGCATTTAAAGCATTTCCGAGTTCTTCCACCGGAGAGGAAAAAACTTCGCTTCGTTAAAAAAATACCGTTCGGAACAACGTTCACGGGCCTTTGAGTAAGGCTACGCCGTGGAATTCTTCGTCCAGAGCGGACAATGAGCACAGGGATTTCTTATGGCGTACCCAGGACGTTCACCGTAACTCTATCACAAAAGGGAGAGACTTGTTCCGAATAAAAAACATTTCAAAGCGTGTCATCCGTGCGAACTTCGCTTGAAACGGAGGAAAAAGGGGAAAGGGAGACGTATTGCCACTGATTACGTTCCTGAACGCTGACCGATGCAAGTCCTGTTATCGTAGTTGAGATTACATTCTGAGCTTGGAAAAAAAGGTTAATTGACAGCGCTTCGTCCTCAAACTGGTTTTGACCTTGAAAAATGGGAAGAACCACATGAGAAAAACGTTATTTTTATTTAGTCCAAGGAATGGCGAAAGGCGCGAATATTTTCGTCTTTTATTTTAAACTAGAATAAGAGGCAATTTTACTTTAGTAACCGTAAAAACGTATTCAAAGCTGAAAAGAGTATATAGTCCAATCGATATGAAAATAAAAATATAAACAAACTTTGATAAACTAGGTGTCTCCAATAACCAAACATGTTTAGGGCAATATAATTTATCATTCAAAATCACAACATTATTCAATCCATCAAGACGAAAAATGTTCCCATCGCAGGACTCGAACCCATGCCTTCTGACAATGAGTAAAATCCAGATATCCTAGCCACTTGACCAAATGAGACACACACGTAACCGCAAAAATTAACCGCACTTGAACAGTAATTTATTGGCATTATGACATGTTCACGGAATTGTGGACATTTTGAAATTTCCATCTCATTAAGAACATTAATTGCACATGGAATTTATGAAGATACAGTGTTAGTTAGCTGAAAATCATGCAATAACTGAAATTTAATGTCAATAACAATAACTACTTAAAAATCTAAACCAAAGTATTAATAAAATTGAAATCATCTAATATTAAGGAAAATAAATACATTTAATAGCTCACAGTTCAAGATGGTGATTGCTCTAAAATTTATCAGCTTTAGGTTAAACGATACATTGTCCCCTTTCCATCTAGAGGCCAGAAAACCATTGAAAATTTGCCTAATACTCGAAATCATTTTATACTCAACAGTAAGCGATCTTTCGAGCAAAGCGTGCTCTAATAATTGCTAATTATATTTCTTAGCTGGTCAACTTATTGGATTAAGGAGACCGTCCTATCACGTTGAATTATATCCAGTTGAACATACTTCCAACATTTTTGGTAGAGGACATTTCAGGTAGTCGAAATAAATAATAGCAATTATTTTAATCACGTAATTAGGCCAAAACGCATAACTTAGTAAAGTTATTTAAGCTTTTTTAATAGAAAAACTGCATACGATATCAAGTGTATAAATACATACTATAAATTTTAATAAAGTATTATAATAAATTGGCTCTGTCAATTCCCAACTTTTCATGCCTATTTACTTTTGCATGGGAATATGTACCCCTCTGTTCCGCTACCATTTTCATTATATTCTTAGTTACGAATTCCTTGTTACCTTTCTCGTGTAGCCAACAACGTCAATCCGCAGAGAATAAAAATGTTTACATAAACAGAGGTTGAACATTTGAATTGGGAAACAAATCAATGTAGCGCAATTTCTCAATATAATCGGACGGTTATTCCTAGGTAAGACCTGATTCGCTTTAGGGTCAGCGCGGTGCAAAAGAGCTGTAACGGCTGAGAAGAAGAATAGCCAGGAAAAGAGGACGGAGGTGAGAGCCAAATCGTCGGGAAGGGTGGATGGTTGGAGTACTGAGGGACATAGAGGCAGAGAAAGAGCGGTTTGATTAATTGGCCAATTGATTGGTACGGAAAGGGAGGAGACCGTGTCACCCCTCTAGGATTGGGAAAAGGGGAGGAGACGTGGCAGGGGGGGGGGAGGAGAGGCGCAGGAGAGGAAAATAGGGAGAGAGAGAAGTCGCTCACTTTGGCCTTCTTCCTGTCGCCCTCCTCCCATCACGTCTGCGTGTCTCACTCTTTTCCTCGGGGAGAAAAGTATTCTTCAGATTCAGGGAAACACTGACAGATCGAAGTGGGTGATCCATTTGCGGGGATGTCAGGAGTGGGAGTGGCCTTAAGAGGGTGGAGCGGAGCATCTTGACGGTTCCTTCTCTCACGAATAGGTAAGGAGATCTCCAGAATTAAACCGCTTCGACTCGGAAAGGAATCGGTTAATCTAACGATTGATGAATTCCCACGAATGTGGTCGCGTATTATACTCGAATTGAATTTGCGTGACAGGTCAGTTCCCATGCACGTCAGAGCCGCGAGACTTCAACGCACAGAGTAGAAAGGAGTTTGTTTTTGCCATGTATTATGCATTATTCGACCCGCGGATGCCCAATTTCGAACGCATGGGGACATATTTGGAACGTCCTTCCGCTGATCTTGAGGGGCGAATATGACAAATAACGGAGACGCTCTTGGAATGCAACTTCAAAGTATTTTATTCAAGGGAGGGGTTTGAGAGGTAGTTTCGATAACAACTGTAAAACATGTTTTACTACTTCATGTTTATAAAGACTATGTCAGCAGATGGGCTGAACAGAATACAGAAAAGCTTCGTACTCCTCATTTCAACAAATACAGTATTATTTTCAAAAACATTTACGGTGTGCTTTGAAAGCACCCAAACTTTAGGGTGGAAGAAGCGGTATTGCTACGAGATAGGATAGGATATTGTTCTGCAGGAAACCCTAGGTGGTCGGTTGAGTAGAAAAGAAGACATGAACTATGAAATTTCCTTTAGGGCTGCTCATTGGTTCCTGCATATTTTAGATGCATTTAACGAGGTCTCCTAATAAATGTCCCACATATTAAAATGTTGCTGTAATGAATAAACATGAAAATAATCCATCGTCTTTCTTAAGCAAAAATAATCTTTGATATCAGTGGTACGTTGAACCTTGAAATTTGCCCTCAGGTTTCGTCGTTTAGAGATATTTACAAAAATTTAGAGCACAAGGTTCCGATGCACGCTATTGTGTTAAGTATAATGAATTCCCAAATCCTATCCTTGACAGCTAGATTATCGAAAAAGTATATATAGTAAAGATTTGGAATGATCTACATAGTTTCATGAATCATCATCTAGATATTAATTGAACTAATTTGTCTTGGAATTTATGAATTGCAAAGAGAAGCTGTAAAGCGTTAGATGAGGTATTTTTTAATTTGAGAGAGGAAAATGGAACGTCATAACTTTATAAACATGATTTCAGCTGGAATATATCCAACAAAATCTTTTATTTCTCTCCTAAAGATAATTAGTTTTTAGAAATATTTTGCTTGAAGATTTTTTCCTACATTCTGATTAAACTATTATCTATGAACTCAAAATTGAAACAAATAATGAGTCGTTACTAGTTCATAAGATCCCATATCGAAGCCGTTTTTGTTGATCGAACCAAAAATAAAAGATGTTAAAAGATGACGTCATATAAGATAATTATCTATTGGGGGATCGAAAAAGGAAAGCAATTTGATAAAGTTATCTCACATTTAGAATATTTTTATCTGTTTAAACATTTTATATGATAAAATCAAAATAAATATAGAGATCATTAACGCCTAGGATGATTTTTTAATTTTTTAGTTTTCCATATCAAGGGATACTTAACAAAGAATACTCGCACTTTAAAATTGCATATCATTTGTAAATACCGGTATATGCTAAAAACTTACGTTAAACTGAAATATTTTAGTAGCAATACTAAATTCTACAATTAAATTATTATATTCCTTTCTAAGTAAAAGAGGAACACTAGTGTAACAATCTCAAAGACACTCGTAGTAATACTGTGCGGTTCTTCGTGTTATAAAAGGTTCAAATATACAGTGGGGTAAGGCAACTTTCTCAATGGTTTCCTTTAAGAAAACAGTGGTTCTCTCCCTAGGTCAATAGACAAGAAGGTCGGGACATGTGTGAGAGGGGCTATAGAGAAGAGGTCATAGAGGAGTAGAGGGAGAGAGGACGAAGGGATGGAAAGAAGAGAGCGGGATAGGAGAGAGAGATGCCGGGGATGTTCATCTTGGAAACTCCCTTTTACACGAATCTCTCCGCGAGAGAGTGTCTCTTGGGATATGCGTTTGAATCGCTCGGAGATTGATGCGAGGAGGGAGAGGGAGGAGGGGGAGAGAGGGTTAGGGGAGGGGGGAAAGTGGTAGCGAGGTAAATGGAGAAGGTGGGGAGGTTAGGAGAAGTCGTGGGGAGGGATAAGGGGAAGGGTGAGAGAGAGAGGAAGAGTGGGTGGAAAGGGTCGGTGGGAGGGAGGAATGAAGGACCTGGGGTGTTAATAATGCGAGTGTCGGCAACAGAGTAACTGAGGCGGGGCGAGGAATTAAGGAGAAAGGGGATGACTAATCACCTTTTCCCTTCCCCGAACCCCTTTACCTCCTTCTCCTGCTCAACCTCACCCAAACCTCCTAAACCCTCTTGGCGGCAATAAGCGAGTTTTAACCGAACGCTCCTTCTCCCACCCCGACTTCTGCACCCCGCCCAACACGCCGCTCCCATCACACCCGCGGGACACACACACACACACACAACCCATCCTCTCCCGAAAGCCTTTGCTTCCCTCCTGGAAACACTGCCTCCTTACCTTACGCCATGTTATGGCCTCTAACATGTATCCTAACCTGGTGGCCCGATCTACATCTTTTTGCGGCCCGAATTCTAAATTTTTACATAAACAGTTAAAAATCGATAGGTTATATAATTACCCGAAAACATGTACAATTTATACGGATCGTTAAATTATACTGCAACGCATTTTATCGATTACAAATACATAATAGTTCAATCATAAAGAAAAAAATATAATTGCTGGTCTTGTTCAACACGCATAATCCCAATGTGGCACTCTAAGAACAGACTTCATATCAATGCAGATCTAATTTGAAATGCCCGTTCTAGAGCATCTCTCGTGGTCTACGTTTACTCGGTCGTCCTATCTTATCCCCCATAAGATCTCTCTGCGTCCGCTTTCTCCCTCTCCTTTTCTCTCGTCACCTCATTTGCAAACGTCCTCATCTCGGCCGAGGGTAGACCGTAAAAAATGAGGGGTGAGGATAAATGCGGGGAAAAAAGAAGAGGACGCCCGATAATAAGTGAAAGGGGTAATTGCAAAACCTGTTACACCTGATTTTTCAATAATGAATATGCGAGTCATGACCATTGTCTCCACCCGACACCGCGATGAAAAACGCAGTCACCTCTGACCCCCCACCCCCCTCACCCTTTCCAAATGGCGCGAAAGGAAGAGGATGAGAGAAGGATGATGGAAAGAGAAGAACGATGGGGAGAAGGTGAGGAAGTGGGGAGTAAAAGGAGTTGAATATAAGAGGAGAAGGAGAGTTGAAATGGCATAATAGACAGGGTGAGGTAAGCAGAGAGAGGTGCGAAATTTTAAGACGTAGAGGATGTGAGGTGAAGGAGGCAGATTGTGTGCGAGGTTTCCTGAGAAAAGGAATAGTTGGGATGAGAAGAAAGAGCTGCCAAAGAGGTGACGTTAAGGTTGTGAGGTGAACAGGGTAACGGTGCCCACGAGAAAGCTAATCGAATAACTTGTAATAAATGTGTTATAAATAAGCGATATTTCCATTTATACGACTAACACTATGATGTTTGACTTTGTTCCAAAATGTCACCACCTCGCTTTCAAAGCATACGAATAAGTTGGAAAGAGAATTATCGAGCTCGTTTTATGACTGAAAAATAGTTTATAGACTGGTTTTCTACATTTTAATGTCTATTTGAGATAAGTACTTATCAATTCAAATAGGCTGCGTATTTCGGGTTATAGTGAGATACATTTTACTTCAAAAAATGACGCAAAAATTAATACGAGTAAACCCTACGTATTTATATAAATAAACTTTTACCCTCTGATTTGAAGATGGAGTAAAGCTATATATAAATTCAAAAATGGCAGAATTGAATTATGAAACATTGAATTATAGTGTTATCGAGAGGAATAATGGAAACCTTTTTAAAAATCCTGGATGTACGTACTACAGCGATTTATGCTAGAGAGAGGAGATGAGAAGCATTAGCAATACTTAGAAAACGCGGGCGAATAGAAGGGTTGGGGAAGAAACAGAGGGAAAGATGGAATTCTTAAGTGTCAAGATGGGAGAAGTGAAGGAGGATTACATTCGCCTACTCGGCGCCTTGGCTAAGCAATAACCCATCTCACTCCATTCCTCTCTCCCTCTCTCGACCTTTCTTTCTCCTTCATTCCTCCGTCTCTTACTCTCTTTCTCTCTCTCTTTCCCACCATTTCTCCCCCCCCCCCTCCTTCCACTCTCGAAGACTCTTAACCAACCATCTTCCCTCACCCACTCGCCAACCCCCTACCCCGAGTTGCCCTCTGCAGTGATGGACGGGAAATAACGATCAGAATGACTAGTGGCGATTCGCCACCGTTCTTCGGATTCGAAAGAAAGACAAATGAAACTCAATGAGCTGCTCAGACGCGCTATTCGACTACGAGCGTGCGTGTGCGTGCACTCTTTTTTCTTTTCTCTCTCTCATGTTCGGTGGCTCTTGAGAAAGCATTGGTCGCTCCGAGGCATCTATCTCACTCCCATCCCTCCTCCCAATTCCCCACTCCAATATCTCCACTCCCTCTCTCCACATCTCTTTACGTCAGAATCCTTCGGCCAAACGGTGTCGACCTCTTGGACCGAGCCATTAAGGATGCGTATAATCATCAATTCATTTGCTGGCATACCAAAGGTCTCCTTTCTCAGTCTCAAAGCAGCTTAAATTTGTAAATTATAGTTATTTCCTCTATTCTTAGACAGCTGAAAGCTGGACCATTGGGATAAGAGCATAAAACTACCAAACACAATTAAAATCAAGATATTTTTATAATTTTAGGAAATATTCTTACAAATTCAACACTCCCAGCTTTCCTTGAATCTCTTTGAGTAATTATTGTGCCGTGGACGCAGATCATTTTAATTCACACGTAAACTCCAGCCGTGGAAACGGTTATTCAGCATGGTTGCTATTTGTGTGGATGGAGGGGAGTTGCGTTGTTGTGGGAGTCTTGATTTATTCGGGCTTGTGCCGTGAAATGGGAGGTGTGAGGATGAGGAAGGCATGTGGAATGCAGTACCCTGTGAACATCTTTCATAGCCTTAACGGTAATGTCAAAGCATAATGCTTCCTCTCTCATCTTGCCCAAGCACGGGCAATAAGCGCTAAAATTATTTTTGGCGTTGCACATTTAATTATAAAAGTAGAAGAACTTATACGGTTAGCTCAAGTGGGACATTAGTAGGCAGTTAGATAAGCGTTTATCTGCGAGATATGTTGAAAAAATAAAGCGAACGTATAAAATTTGTTGTAAAATAATTGCATGAAATACAATAATCTTGTATCATCATCATCAGCCTTTTTCAATCCATTGACGGATAAGGCCTCCCCGAGACTTCTCATGATGATGATATTTTAAAATGATACCAATCAATGGCGATTGAATTATTTGAGCTAAATAATAATAACCGTGGTTTGCTATCTTCTGGAAGAAAACTAATAAGACCTCCAAAATAAGAAGATAAGCATAGTAGCATGTTAGTTTATCACAAGTCCATTATTCCTTAGAAGAATTATTACTACCGTATACGTATGTTGTAAAACAAGCTACCATGATTAAAACAATAAAAGATAAAAACTAATAACAGTTTTCAAAATCAACGTTCCAGCGCTAAACAGAATACATTTCACGCCCATTTTGTCTTTACTGTCGCGTTTTCGCAGTTACAAAATCAAATATACAATATTTTTGAAGAATTTCTTACTTAAATCATTAATGCTAAATAAGCTTAACTGATACGCGAGTACGTGTGTTAAATTTTCACCTCAGACATAATAACAATTAAAACTGATAGCAAAAGAAATGAAGTAATTTTTATTGTTTTAATTAAAACGTCGTTATTAATATTAATTGATAAACTGCACTGAGTCAAAATAAATCACCGGGATCTTAAAATGGTATGGTAATTCATTCCTTAAGGTGCACAAATGGAAGGAATGACACAGTTTTCTTGCGAGTACAACGTTTTCATGTTTGGAGGAAGGGAATATCCGTGTATTCTCAAAGAAAGAACGTGACGGAGAAGTTTGAATGGCTCTTTGAAAAATATTATACAGAAAATAGATAAGATGGAATAAAAACGCTTCCGCGATTCTATTGGAAATGCCAACTTTCAAACGACGCACAAATTGGGCTAATCTACTCGTATGACGCGAGAAATGAAATAGGACGAGGCGACGAACTGCGTCCCTCTTGCTCCGCTGAACCGGACACCAAAATTATACGACGGATTTATAGGCGACAGATTTTCATGACTTCATCACACTACATAATTAAAGCAGAATATGTCAATAAAATCTCATTATTACAGCTTAACAACAAAGAGAAATGAAGAGGAGAGAAAGGGACGCGTGCACCACGAAGAAGAACAATCAGGCGCTGTATTTTTTTGGTTGGCTTTCCCTCGTAATGCAGACCTACTATCCGTGACCTCAAGGTCGCTTACGAACAATGAATTATTGAATACCGACGGTTGAGATAAAACAAAGAAGAATCGAAACCTTCCAACGCATAAAAAACAAGTGTCGGACCTTTGACACCATTGTGGAAGAACATTCCCGACTTTCAGTCACCGATACTGTCTTTGCGAGTGCGTAAGATCGTTATTGATGCCATTAATGCAACAGAAAACATATTTTTTCCAATTAAAAAATTATCATCGATTGCACTCAGGAGGTAGAACAATGGAAGGCGATGATTTTGATCCACTCGGTTTAGCAACACGAGTGGGAAAGGATGATTTTTTTGCGTTGCAGAGCAGATGCACTCAGACGACGACGTCGCACAGAGATACAAATGATAACGTTCTGGAGAAATCAAAGTTTGAATATAATGAGCAAAAACTTTCTTTAATAGGTGATACACGACGATTATACCTGAAATAATTACTTATAAATGAAGCTAATAACACACTATACCGAAAAATTGCTTTCGCCACTTACTGGGTTAAGAAAGCAATAAAAATCACGAACATAACTATTTAAAAAAGATAATTTAAAAATGACAAGGCACAAAACTGCGCCTTGCATTCTCTCAATGAATAAATATTAACAAAACGGCAATTCCGCTGTTTGAGGAGTGCAAGTCACAAGCGTTCACAGAATAAAAATTGCGTCATTTAACATGCAGCTAAATTGAAAGAATGGAAAAAATTCTAAATGATATTTTTCTTGAAAACATCAATTGTATTAACATGGACACAAAAGGATAATAGAACAATAAAACATGGCGAACGATTTCCCAGCAAAATGATGTCGATTATAATGTTAAAAATAAATAAAATTATTTATTGCACAACCTCCACAATTATTAACGCACAAATTAGAAATTCAAATAAATGTGAGGCATTTCGGAAAATAGTAAATATATTTTTCAGTGTAAGGCTAAAGCAATTTTAAATGCTACATTTTGATGTCGATATCCCGACAAATTCTCAATGTTAATTCATGAAAAAGATCAGGTGAAGAATCAATTTGAAAATTCTGTATCGTATAAATTAAGATAGAGCATATTTTATCCAAATTTAAATGTTTGCGACGATCAAGTCGAAATGGCATAAGATATAGTTCAAAATAAAATACATAAACCGCGACCTCTTCTTAGAGTGTCATGGATCCAGATTGGCGAATAAAGAGTTTAACACCTTATTTTCATAAATACGCCGAAATGAGATTAAACGAGGGAACGTTTTCGACGACGCCGGGGGTAACTCGGGAGGATGGGTGACTAACAATGGCTTTATACAATGGAGGCGGATTGTTGAAAGAAAAGAGTCGTTAAGAGGCGAGAGAGAGAGAGAGAGAAGGAGATAGAGGGAATGGGGATTGGTATAAGCATTGGAGGGTAGGTTAGAGTGTGGCGAACGAGAAGGGAGAGATTGGAGGGTTGATTGATTAAACCCTTCTTCGCCCAGACTCTCAGAGGGTCCCTCCTCTCTCCATTTCGTATGTCCAACCCTAGTCCCCCAAAACACCCATATCACGGCCCTCCTTCATTCCATCTCCACAGAGACGTGCACACATGAGAGAGAGGAGAGAGGATTCGGTGTGTGGAGAGGTAAAGGGGAGGGGGAAGGAGGGGAGTGGGAGGAGACGGGGTAGATTGGCCACGTGAGGAGAAGGGGAAATGACAAGGGTGTATTGTGCTGGAGAGAAAGGGAGAGAGGAATCAAAGAGACGTGAGAGGGAGCAGAGAAAAGGGAGATGATAAAGCTAATTTCTTAAACGGAAGCTTAGATTGTCATGGATATGCTTTTGAGGGTTCCTCACCCGAACGAATCAATAGGATCGTCCTCCTTCCATCCTAAGAGAAAACGAACGGGAGTCAGAGATTAAGGAAGGAGATGGGAAGGAAGAGGGTAGAAAACGTGAAATTTCACTTAAATAGTTTACAAAAAGTAAATAGACACTGAAGCTGATCTCCGAGAAATGAGATTCCTCTAGGTCGGGAACAAAATTTTCTCTCAAGAATTACGTGTATTTATTGTTTATGTTTCATTTGCTGTCCTCACTTTCTTCAAGGGCACGTGCCCGTTTAAATAATTAAAATTTTTATTCAAAAAATGGGTTATAGAGATAACTTTATGGCTGGAATCCACTTGATGATCAAGACGATTCCTATACAGAAAAATTTAGGGCTGCATGATTTATCTTGACTAATAAGAAGATTTTCAGTTTAATAAGCACCTTCCGTTCATCTCTTAGTTCTATGGGGCGTGAAGAAACCATTCTAACCACGCGGAGAATAAAATCTTAAGGCATCATTTAATCTTAAAAATAACTCAAAGTAGATGGATTGAAAGTTTCGCGGACATTAGAGGCAAAGGAGTGATTGAAGAAGCCTCAAGATGAGAATTCACTAAGGCGTCCATTGGGACAAGAAAACGCGGCTTAGAATACTTCATACTACAACCTACCAAATCCATTATATTCTACTTCTAATGCTTTGAGATAATGTATAATGATTTCATTCACGAAATGACTGTCTCAAATGGAACCTCCACTCCATAAAGAAAGTTGAGACCATAAGGGTAATGTTCATAAAATTAAGACCGTTAAAAAGAAATCGATGCAATTAGAATAATAAGAGCACAAAGCAGAATTAAACAATCCAGGGTATTAAAATATCCTAATAGTGGATTACAGTGCACGGTGAAGATATAGGTATAAAGCAGGACATCGAACCGGAACTGAACCGAAAAAACTAAATGAGTTGAACCCGAACCGGAACCGAAAACCGATATTTATTTCGCTCCTTTATTTCAGTTCGCATAAACAGTGTAAGCGAAAGGCGGAATTTTCCCACCATTCGGTAACCTTCCATGTGCAAATGGTCATCGCCTCCCTCACGCTACCATACCCTGTCGCCATGGGGTCCAAACCCCCGACCAAGTTCACTAATCCTCAATTCCCTTGGATCGTTCCACGAATACGACCTTCAAGACTTTTCTAACATAATATCTACGAACTTCCGATAATTCCATGGGGAAATTTACCAATTTGAGAATTCCTTGAACCTTATGAATGCCTAGTGAGAGAAGGGAAGTTTTCCCCAATGTTTCATTTGCTACAGATGTCCACAACCTTTCATTCCTTCATATAAACTGTGCGTAGCATCAACCAGTCTGGCCTTGCTAATCATTGAAGAAGAATCGTTCCACATTTGTTTCTTGCATTAGTTGCCCTTTGTTACAGGTTAGTAATTTTAAATAGGTATATATAGTAAACTCGAAAAATTTAATTTTATATTGGATGTTAATCATTCTTGAAAACAGGAATAAAAAATGTATATTTGTTATTTCTATTAAAATATTTAGCTTATCGGTGTGAATAACGAAGTGTTGCCAGCATTAAGGAGAAGATAAATCATCCAGTGCGAATGGAGAAGCTATTATTTGTTGACATTGTTATTTATGTTGTTCAATATGTTTTATTAATTGTTGAAATTGTTTTTCTGCTGTTCATAAGTGTTGATTTTATTGAATGAAGTTAGTAGTTTCTTTTTCGAAAAATGGGGCGGATAATCCACAAGAGGCAAAAATTCTTTTGTCCATTGTTCAATTATCTAAGCTCGTAGTTACTATCACGAGACTTACAGAGGCATAATAAAAAGGAGAGGCTACGAACTTCAGATCACGTATTTGGACGAAATGTGGATCATGAGATTCTACATGCAAATAAGTTTCTCAGGGTTAATGCGAATTCATTCCTGGTTTCGAGAAGTCAGCGCCAAAAATATGCAAAAACATCGTATGTCGCTTATAATGATTATTTGTATTATCAAATTAGTATCAAATTTTTCGTAACGGCTATCCCTTGTAACAATATTACTCCTGTTATGGTCCCTGAAAGTAAAATGTAAAGGGGATATATATTTATCGGTATATTGATGGATAGCTAAAACATGGCATTCATTCGCATATTTGTATGTAAGTTACATAGATCAGGAATCACAATTGGAGGCGTACCCGTGACAACAAAAATCGTTAAGAACTGCTTAGTGCATGGCATCTCCTGCCACCCACGGACTTGGATAATATGTAGATGTACGTAGGTTTTTTATTTGCTGCCGGGTGAAAATCACGTTTTCGCATAGTCACAGTTTTTCGAAACGGCAATTATCATTTCAATTTCATGAAATAATGAAGTTTAACATTCTCATACTACTTAAGTGATTAAAAATATTCAGTCATAGTAAATTTGTATCATGTTAATAAACATTTCTCAGCCTTTCTGAATTTTCGGACCCTCAATTTCCGCGGTCTTTTTCCTCACAAAAATTTTATACATTTTTTCATGCATTTACTTGATCTTTGAATGAAAAAATAAAGCCGTGCATTTACAGTTTCTAATATAATATGAGCAGTGGACGTGATCTGCAAATTGTTAATGAAAGTAACGTTATGTCATATTCAACTTACTGGCACTATTGCCGTACGATTTGTGAATTAAAATATTAATAATTCATTATAAGGCATTCCAGCTTTAGCGCATATTAGCTTCGGTCTGTCCGTTCTTCTACACGGATACAATTCTTTTCCCCGTAGCTATTCAGTGGATTTTAATGAAATTTAGTACTAAAGACTAAGCACAGTAAATTAGAAAATGAGGTGAATGGTTTGCATAACATAATAAATTTAGAATACTCTATCGCAGGAAACGTGCTTATTTGTACTTTCCTATCCTGTTGAAATCATTTGCGACGCATATATGGTTTGTAATTATTCTTGAAAGTTTCTTTAAAATGTTTTAAGGTAGGAGCGAAAAAAACCGGTCCGAACCGGTTCACTGATGGTTGCCGGAGCGAAACCGGAACCGAACCGAAATTTTGTCTTGAGTGAACCGGAACGAAAACCGGAGCGAAAAAAATTACGGTTCGATGCCCCGGTATAAAGCTCCATCGCAAATAAAAATGTGATCGTGATAGCAAAATAAGTGCGTTATCTTTTACGACTGATTTCAGAGAAGCAAAAAGCCCGACAAAATAAAAATGGTTTCATTTGGATTAGCTATTAATTTACAGAAGTAGGACTGAGAAGAAAATTACGAAAAGAGAAGCGCTTCCTACTCCTTTATAGAACAGAAATAAAAAGTAACATTTTAAGGTTAAATTTATGTATTGGAATTAATATGACCATTTCGTATGAAAATATTTCATGACACAGTTCTGAAAAAAAAACTGCATCGTTTAGGTTTGTTTGAAATGAAAGGGCTGTGTTTTTCCCTTCCGCGAAAATGATGTAGATAAAAAAATACCTTAGAGAAACTAATTTCAGGCAGAGGGAATCGAATCCTGAGTTCCAATCAAAAGCGAAGACGCTGCAGTCACCTAAGCGACTCCGTCTTGATTTTTTCGGGTGAAGTATTCTGCAAAAAGTTTTCTTAAGTAATATGGGAAACAGGCGAAACCACTTCCTTTCTCTTCTTTATTGAACGAATGAAAACCTGCAAAAAAACAAGTGGCATAACAAATAATTGGTCGAGGGTTAATAGCATTTTCTTAGAAGAAACCCAGGCATATATACAGAGATAGTTAATGTTTCAGTAGCACGCAATCTACGAAACCATCTCCTTAAAAACATTTTCCACAGAAAGAGAAACGTGTATCTTTGAATCGCTTTTACACGCGCCATGAGTTTTTAATTGCCAGCAAACTTTGAAGATAATGTTTTGCATACATTAAAAAAAATTATATCGAATATTATGGAGTAATGATTGATAAAATGTATTAGATATTTTTTGTTGATACTGTAGTTAATGTCATTTATTTTAAAATTAAAATTTTATCATGTTTTACATAGAAATGATTATTCTGCACTGAGTGGTACATACACCACCAGGGATAATACGCTACTTGAAATCTTTTTTTGGTAAAAATTAACTGAACACAAAAAATAACTGTTACATATGTATTTGAAAAAGACGATTATGTCATGATGTCATTACAGCCACCAATGGACGCGAAGCAAAATATTTCACACCGCTTCCTAACTTTTAGATGTGACACTACTCGACGAAATTCTTCCACAACAATACGTTACTCAAACAATAAATTTATCAGGTGCAGCGCGAGGAAAGACGATGTCATTAATGAGTTCGAAGTGAGTAATGGTAGCTCCGTAACAATGAATTTTGAAAAGCATTTCAAAATAAGAGAAAAATTGCAAATTTCCCGGTTAATTTTTTTTAAAAAGCAAATGCTGAAGAAAAAATGGATTCCATTAAATCGTTATGTGGATTATTTTTAAGATAATATGTCACAAAAATACGGTTAATATGATGGTCGAATTATTTATGCACCTACCATTACTTTACAATTTTAACTTCCACAATTTGCAGTCATTCAATTATAAATACGAAATAAAATCGATTAAACATAACCATTTAAATTCTCACGTGTGCATGAAAGGCATTGCTATATGCTCTAACGACTCTGTTTGTTCTAATAAAATTTTATTAAGCATATATTTTGAATCATTGAATTTCTGAAACAACCGTGTCATCCTTGACCTCAGTACTACACGACACGACATTTCAGAGAAGAATTACAAAAGATATGCATCTTTTTTAAAAAAATTTGTTTTATTTCAATTGTATTTATTTCGTATTTAATGACACCGCATTTTATTTAAGATACCTTACAATCGTTACGGTCAAAATGAATTAAAGGGTAGCACTCGCGGAAGTTTAAATATATGTACGTTGATAAAGAGTGGCACCCAAGAGAAAAAAACGTTGCTGATCCGTGGTCTAGAATATCTCCCTCTATATAATTTGCTTGGTTATGTGTGATAGTGTAATGCTCAGTCGGCATTTTCATTGGTTGAATGGCAAGCCAATCAGGGTTCGGGACATCACTTATGTCAGTGACGCTCGACTGCAGCGCTGTTTCTAAGGCCGGGAATAAACGCGAACTAATAGAATATATGCGATGATATAATTCGAATTTATTTGCAGGTAGAATTTTAAATAATGTTTTGATATTTGAAAGATATGAATACATTGTTTATAAGAATAATAAGTACGAGATTTTAAGTTAAATAATATTGACGGGCTTATATAATAGTCTTTAATAATTCGCATACGCCACCACCATTAGAAACATTATGAAAAACATCAACTTGCGGCATTAAAACACACTGGATTTTGCTTTAAGAAATAACTTTTCCTACGAATAGTGGGGGAAATGTTTGGGCTATCATTATATATCATATTATTTCAAAATAATGCACGAGCTTCCACAAAGACTCCTAAATATTGTATGAAAATAATTCTACTTGGAGCTCCATATATCGGAAAGCATACTTGGTAGAGGGATGGTTAGCCTGTCTAGCTCCCAAAGAAAGGGTTGCGGGTTCGATTCCTACCGAGGGTAAGGTCGTATGTGCTTGTTATAAATCTATTATAATACATGTAATTGGAGAAACCTGACTGTGGAAAATAACTCATTATTACTGATGAATTACATATTCTATCTATACATATCTATAAAGTAAGATGTTTGTATGTATGTATGTTCTGGTAAGGCTCAGAAACTACAACACGCAGAAAAAAGAGGAAGGTGTCATATTAACCGTTATCATGTGTACGGTGGTGTAGTAAGGTTTTTAAACCGATTCGGTATAGATTCGGTGTACTATTTAATTATAATAAAATATTTTCGTTTATATGGGATTTCCATTTAAAAATTTTTCGTAAATTTCTCGAATTTTTAACTCCTTACATATACGATATATCGCAGACATATGCTCTCGCAGACTTTTTTGTGGTAAATTATCTCCTCTTTTGGAATAATTTTTTAAAAGAGGGGCTTACAGATCAAATAAGACGAATTGAAGGGAAAATCTTATTTTTCATTATTGCTCAGCATTTGGATATACTTAGCAACCGATGTAAACAAATTACGTTTGAACTATAAACATATCGTAAACGTAGAAATAGTTGATGAAATACTCATTTAATATCTTCTGATTTGATTGTATGTTTTTCTTTCATTATCTATGGTCTTCTATACACAGGTTAATTCTGCGAATAAACATTAGTGAACTGTTTCTTTTTCTGTAATCGTGTCATTCGCATTATAGGTATGTTTGGATATAAGTTAAATTGTTTTTATATGCCTTTTGTCTTATTTTATTTCATATTTTGCGAAGTAAAAATTACTGAAGATATATGATTAAATTACTACGTTAAAGTTTTTGTGTTTTGTTTTAACAGTTTATCAATAAAAACTGAATTGAGCATTTCATGCTAACATGCAAGTTTTTTCCTATGCTCATCCATTTTGCGTTTCAATAATAATTAGATACTTTTTTGTAATATATAATATCGTTTTGAATTAAAAGAAGTTTTATCAATTGGAAATAAGGTTCATTCTTGAATAATTGTTATTTTAATACGAGAACTAAATTAGATTAACATTTTGAACAAGGAACGCAGTGAATTTCGAAAGATTTTATTTGAATAATACTTTTGTTGAACTTTATTATGTCTTCTGAACTAAAATTAAGAATTTGTGTCTGCGGTTCCATGGGTAAAATGTAAACACTACCGATACACTCACGTAATTAATGACGTTAGAAAAGTAAAACATTTTACTACATTATTTAAAATCGATTCGTTCGAATATCTCAATCTATTATTCAATTAATTACAATGGAAAACACAATTAAGATCAATAATTTTATATCTATTTAGAGTAATAATAGGTATTCTTATTTAGTTTCTCCTGTTATTATGTTGACATACAAACTCATTCCGCGTAATCAATATTTACTCATCACTACGACACGCTATTTTGTGATTGTTGGTTGTTTATTTAGCAACTGAATAGAAAGCGTCAGTCCCCATCATCAGATACATTGAGCTTTAGGAGATTATTCGTTGGTTGGTTTCGGTTAGTTTGTTGTTTTCATTTGCTTTCGTTCCGTGTCCATTTTTTGTGTTCTTTGTTTGTTTTCTTTGTTTTCGTTCTTAGTTGTTCATTTTGTATTCTATGTTTATATTCTTTGGTTGTGCTCCTGATTTTTGTTCCTTGATTACCTATTTGTCGGTTTACACCTTTTATGCCGGCTATTGGTTAGAGTTTAATTCATTTCTTTTTTCTTGGTGGTTTTTACATTGAACTTATATTCTTTGGTTGTATTCTTAATTTATGTTCCACGATTATTTATTTGTCGGTTTACATCCTTTTCTACCGGGTATTGGTTAGCGTTTAATTCATTTCTTTTTTCTTGGTGGTTTTTGTAGTTTTCGTATTGGTTCGTTTCGTGTTCTTTCCACTTTATTTCAAGATTCCTAATGTAGTTTACAGAAAGGAGAGGAGAAGTTTTAGTATGTATCATTTTCTCACGCTGTCTTCTGAGCGGGAAAAAGTATAACTATTTGCAGTCCGAAATGCACCCGGGCGAAGCCGGGTACGAAAAGCTAGTAAAATATAAACGACAGATGGAACCTTGGTCGATTTCAATGATACACTTCATCATGGTTTTTCAACAAGTGACCAAAAGCTTCTTTTTGGGAAATCCTGCTTTTATAATTTAAAAATATAAAAAGAACGCCTAGGTTCTACAATGGTTTCGTGAACGATCCGTCAATGAAGAGTTTTCACTCTAATATTCCTACAGCGTTGTTCTCTTGTTCTTCCTCAGTACCATAATACCAACGGACTCTCTCCGCGTCGAACGGTGACTCGCTATGACGGCGGGAGGAGGCTAATGAACTCTCTCGTATGAATAATAAACGGTAAAGCGATTGCAAATCTAGAGAGAAGCTGTCGCCGAGTTGAAGAAATCGTCTCGGAGCCTGCTTAATGCGAGTTAAATTGCCGTAGCCCAAGGGCTCCGTATAGCACGGGTTTTAATCTTCTCAAACCTTTCGCTGCGGCTGAGTTGCGCAAGAGAAATGTAGTAGGTGAGCATAGTTTCTAGGGTTTGATTGGCGGTGAAATCGACCCGAGCGAACCGCTCTTTGCTAAGTACTTCGTAATGAACAAATATATTGCCGTAGAATAGGTCGGAGTCGATTGCTTCAGCCGTATTCGAAACCCGTTAACATAGGCACAGATTTTAACGACAGTCGAGTCAGTGCCGTGAGCCCGTGAAACGATTATTAGTTTTTCCCACGAAAAATGCCAGCGGGAGGATATAAAAATATTAAGCCACACTTACTGGAACTTAGGAGAAATTATTAGCACTCCTACTTTATATTTTGTGCAACAGAAAACTCATAAATTCATTATAAACGATTTAAAACATTGTAAATCACAGAAATTGAAGAAAATTATCGAATGAGCTTGAATTCGTTAATTTTTACAAAATATGAATATAAGTGTATATCTTCATAAAATGGTGATTTATCAAAGTTTCTAATTAAGAAAAATTCATCGTAGAAGTCTCCTTGATCTATAAAGTACTTAAATTATTTTTATGAATAGCAATGGAGTTAAGCAACTAAAACACTCCAAAAAATAGCCCGACCAGATTCAAAAGTGTTCTCTCTTTAGAAAACTGCATAAAATTACATATTTGGCAGCATAATTATTTTTGTGTATTTTTGCGAAAAGGTCCAGCGATTTACACTACAGACTGGAACAAACAAAATAATAATTGTAAGAAGTGAAATATAATTAAAAATGCAAATTTATAGTTAACATGCTTACTATTGTTTACAAAAGAGGAAACAAAAAATAATTTCACAAATTTAGTGAGCAGAAGAGATAAAAGAATTGACGCATGAAAATACAGTATGGACAGAGATATGCAAATATAACAATTACATTCACAAAGAGTCCTTTACCTGCGTCAGAATTTGGAGTCACTTTACGATAGACACTGCAATACATTGCTTAAACATACTCGTGTATAAGGCACAAAATTGCTAGATTTCTTCTCAACGAGTTTCTATTCATATAATGTTTTCAATAAGATATTAGTCAGAGTGTGTACGATAGGTATAAGATAGGAGATAATGTATGTAGCGACCGTTTTAGATAGAAACCGTTAACGAGACAGAGAAACAGCAGTAAGGAAGACTGAAGAGGCAAAAGATTAATGCAGTACCTATGTGATTTCCATGCTGTTTTCTCCAGCTATACCAGGGATTCCAAAACTTCATGTATTTGCGATCCACTCTTATAACCTTACCCCGATCACCTTAACCCTATACATATCTACAAATGAATATAAAATGCAATATAATTTCAAAATAATAGAAATATTAATTTAATTTGTTGAAAAAATAATGTTCATTTTAAATACATCCCTAAATAATGTTAAAAAATAAAACAAACATTCCATTTTCCAAACCCTCATAAAAATCTTTTTATAGAACTACGTATATAGTTTTCCCAACCTTAATATGGTACTGTGAATATATAATTTTTTAGTGAATTTCAAACTAAAAGTCGGGCCCGGTGTTCCCTTTTCACCTCTTGGCTAGATTTTAATACTGCAAAACTTTTTTGATACATCTTCTTCACGCATACGATATAAAGCCTAGTTTAAAATTTAGTATCAAATTCAGACAATCTCGGTGCAGTACGCGAAATCTAATGTAATCGGTCATGCTTTTCCCTCCTAGTCTTCTGCCGACAAAATCGTTCGAAAACAGGTCAATTTTAATAGCTTTCAAAGGTCGAGGTTTGAGTAGCATTAACCTTTTTCTAAATCTTCCCCTTGTGCATCACTTCACTTCACTACCACCTCATTCCCGATAAAGTTTCCTCCTTCACAATAATTCCTCTCTTCCTCAACAGGCCTCATAATCCCTTCCTTACCACTAATTCGCCACATCCACCGCCTCCTTTCATATCTCCTCCCTGTTTCTCTTACCCTAATATATTTCTCCCCTAATGCCTCCACAGCCTCGCCTTAATTCCCTCACACCTCCTTTCTCGCTCATCGGCACTTGAAATAACAGCTTTCAAGTATCTTTTTTTTCCAATTTCCTGATATTTTCCTTCTGCGTAAGAAGAAGTGCCCCTCTACACGGAGTCAATTACTTCCCGCTCTTTTCCAATCCACTCTGCGCCGTCCTCACTCCTTTCCTGCCACCCGACCAGTCTGAACATTATCCTCAGGTGATAAATTTTAATTTTTAAAAGACTTCTCTTATTCCGTTATGCCATTTCAAACAACCGTTTCTCGATATATATATATATATATATATACACACACACACATACATAAATATAAGCATAAAGAAAAGGAAAGGTAATAATAAAGGTGGCAACAAGGTGTTGCAGGAAGCCCAGTGGACAGTTACCTAGATTGGAGAGCCACTGGGGGTGCTGAGGACACACGAAAAACAAAAAAACAACACAAATATGGAACTTTCGGACTGACGCCCTTCTTCAGCGACGGAAAGACATGTACTTTATATATATATATATACACACACACACACACACATACACACACACATATACATACATGCTATCGAGAATCTTCTTATACTTTTTACAATAAAAATACAATTCTTAAGTATTAAATATTCTTACATTCTCTTTTATAGCAATTATAAGACCTCAACAAATAAACAGGACTTCTTCGAGACCACTGCTTTACCTCATTCTCTCTCTTCACTTTCTTTCAAGCTCCTTACACTACGTTAAACACCATTTCCCCTCTTTATCGAACTTATTTTTTTTTTAATTCTCGTTCTTCCTCCACTCCTTTCCTGTTTCCATCACCTTTTTTAACTCTACAATTGGTCTCCTTATCATCTTCTATCACTTGCACTACCTCTTATATTCCCCTCTTAATTACGAGCCTTCCTTGAATTCTTCTCCTTTATCAAATAATTTACCTTTCATCCTCTTTCATATATTTCCTTTCCTACTCTTTTTCTGCCCATTCTTCCCTTTTGCTCACCCTTTATCTCTTTCCTTGATTCTTACTCCTTAGACTTCCCTACTCTCTTCGAATTCTCCACCACTCTTCTCTTTTGCAAGTCATTCGTCCATTCCCTCTCTATATCCCATTCTCCTTTCCCTCTTTTCGCCCCACACTCCCACCTCTCCTAACCTCTCTCTCTTCTTCCCCATCGGATTCGAGTCTGCCTTTCCCACGAGTAGCCCGCTACGGGAGCAGAATCCCGAGAGGGTCTCCCATCGGAAATTAATCGCGAAAACAGGAGTGGTTGGGGGGTAGTGCTCGGCTCGGAGGGGAGATAAAGGGAGGAGAAAAGGGCGAAGGAGTTAAGGTAAGACCAAAAAGAAAGAGGGAGGAAAGAAAAGAGGGTGGGGTGAAAAAAAGAACGAGGCGGCGGTAGCAGTAGGGGTCGCCGAGTGAGTGGTATGGGTCGGGGCAGGTGCATTGGAGGAGGAAGACTTCTTCGAGACCCGCTACCTCCCTCCCTTTTGCCCCCTCACCCTCTCTCTTACGCCCATCGCTGCAGACCGGACTGCTACGCCGCCGTTTCTACATGCGCGCAAGAAGCAGGAGGACTGAAAGCGCATGCGACCGTGTCTTAAAACACCTCGCGCCGAAGGGATGTTTGTTTCTTTATGCGTTTCCCTTTAGCGATCGCCAATATATGCAGCCGACGCTGATCCGATCGCTAAAGGTATCCCCAAGTCCTGCACCGATGAGATATATCCACGGTATGCGTGCGACGCACGTGAACACACCACGCGAAAATATAATAATAATAATTCGACTTTATTTTCAAGGGCTATATTTAGACTATATAGTCCATTCTTACATACAACCCATTACGAAGAACACAAACATCCATGCCCTCGGCGGGAGTCGGGCCCGCGGCCTTAGTATACTGATGATCACTGTGCAGAAACATCCATAAAACACATGACTATGCTTCATTCAATTCGTCTGAAATACGTATTTGCATAGGAAACCATAAATGCGATGTGCGCTAAAAGCTAACTCCACAACTTTATACTCCCACTATTCTAAAAAGCACAACACAGATTTAGCAAAATGACATTACTTTGTCACACTAGTAAGCACGTTTTATACTTGTTTGCTATGCAAATTCAACTGGTTATTCCTTATTTATCATTGAAGTAACCCTTTTAAATAATAACAACGCATGATAATAACATTAAAAGTTATAAAGTTAAATTCTAAGGAAAAAGCAATATTTTTGTAAAGTTTTACAAAAAAATGGGAAAATTTCAGGGATATGGAAAACATCTCTTCAGCAGAAATGCAATAATGTGAACACAGAAATAGACCTCTTCTTTCTTTGTAAGAAAAGCAATGTTGAACCTTGAAATATTACTCAAGAAAAAATTAATAAGGCAAAAACATTTTTCCTGCCTGTTTATTCTTTTTACTAATTTTTTTCAGAATTTAATTGACTCTATCTGATATTAACAAATGTCTTCAACGGAATTAGGGATGAAGGAAAATAAGACAGAAAAACATTAATTTCTACAGGTAATATTTATTTTTAAGAAATACAATTAAAAGAACCTTATCGTATTTTTATACTAAAATAATCGAATCATTTTGTAAAATCGCAATGAAAGTAGACTTCCATCATTTTTATAATTTCAGGGTATAAAATGCTATTTGTTAATTCACTCTCTTTCTCTCACTCTCTATCTATCCCTCCACACTTTATTGTTTTCAGATTTTTCCTTATGCATTTAAGTACGATAATCCCGCCAACCATAAACTGCGTATTTTGTCATGTAATTCTTTCAGTCGTAGCTTAGCTAGACCATTTAATAAGCATGAAAGGATGCAAAGGCCTAAAGAGCTAAAATAAGACTAACCGGAAAAAACCGCGGTGCTACGTAAACATGGATGGATGGTTAAGTAGCCATTTTCGATGCTTATTCACGGCCCTTGAAATATGGTAGAAATAACTGTTTATAAACTCTCAATAAAATATTCATGAATGAAGCTTTATAGCTTTATAAAATTAATCAGAGTACGATTTATTGAAATTTTTGAAAAATAAAGTTTTCTTAACAAAAATGTCTTCCTGTGATAACGCGTTTAATTACGGGTCAGGAGATTCCAATTTAAATTCATGGTGGTACTTTTTAAATAGGTTGGCATGATCGCATTTAAAATCCATTGACCCCCGAAGATCAAGTTGGTAACCCCTGTAAAAAACTTTGATCTTTCTATTGCTAAGTGACTCATCTGCGTAAAAATATTACATAAAATGAGTTATAAAATTTAATTATGAAGATTTTCAATTTGTGTGTATAAATAAATTGTGGATGGGAAATAACTAAACTGAATCTATGGAGGAAAAAAATAAAAATCGTATCTTAGCACTGTCATTTCTATTTGGATTCATTACATATATATATTCGAAGACGAATGAATGGAGTCGATAAAGATTTAAAAAGAGAAAAATTTGATTTTTTAAGAGACATATGAGGTAATATAAATAATATATTGTAGAGGAATGAAATATAAGATGCGATGATGTCGGATGACATTATGCACCACAAAGTTGCGACAAGAGCGAAACGATTGTCGGCTATTATAATTCTATCTGAAAAACATACGATCCATCATATATTGGTTTAGATTTATGAATAAATTAGTACAGGAAAGCATAAATAGAACCCTTTTCAGGTTAAATTAGCAAAAATCGGAGTTAAAACTTATTTTTCGGTTGCCAATATCTTTTGAAGAATTAGCAAAGCCTACAGCCATTCTCTCTGATACAGGATAAAGTATGTTTTCTACGGAAATGCCAGAGTTTGAAGGCAATAACTGTTCTCTACGTACATAGGGTGAGAAACTAAAAACACCCGGACAAAGGGATAAAATTTTGCCCACAAAAACATGCTAAAAATACAAACACTGACACCTGCGAAAACGCACATCTTGTTTGAGAACGGTATTTCAAGACCGAACTTGTGAAAATTAAATCATAGACCGTGCACAAAGCAAAGACCAAATCACCATAGTCAATCTAAGACAGAATCCTCTCCTCCCACATCCATCACAGATATCCGGCGATAACGGTACGAAACCTGCTCCATAATGGTCCCAGACAAGATTGAGAACAGTTGAAGATATTAAAATACCACCGGTTACGAGGCTGACGTGAAAATATGAAAGAGGATGATTTGTGCCGCGTTCTTAGCCAGGAGAGGCGGAGGGAAGGACGAACGCCAAAGGAGGCGCGGGAAACGAAGAAGCGAGCGTTAAGAAAAAAACAATAGTCAGCTAAAGCACCCATCGATAACATCCCATCTATACTGGTAATCCATCGAAGTCGCAGCGATGCAGCCGCAAGCGATAGAAATTCAGATTTGGACAGTCATCGTGTATGCCAATCTTCGATACACCGAGACATAAAATGAGAAACTAAAAGTCCGGAATTAAATGGAACAAAACGTATCCCTCGCAAGCTATTCATCAATCGCGCATCATCTCCAGAGATAGTTTTTAATCTGGCTCCGCATTCCGGAGATTTACAGCCTATGGCGATGCGATATCGTCCCATCGTGAGGATATCTGAATGTCTCGACCGACGTCATCTAAATCGGCGAAGAATAAAAGAGAAAGATTTAATTAACGCCCGGAATAGGTCTGTAAAGTGATATGGCTGCGTGTTAACGGGAGTTAGGATGGATACGAAGGAGATTGAGACGTTCAAGGGGGAGGATTATATAAAAGAAGCGGAGTGGAGAGTGGTGGGAAGATGCCTTTGTGATGAAATATATTGACGCGAATTTTACACACTTTTACTTAACTTCGCATCAACTTTATTTCTTTATTTATCACACATCAACAGTTCGACCAAAATTCACTTAGATAAAAGTTTTACCACTCATGTGGTTTGAACCATCCAAATTTGAGTTCTGAGTCTGTGAGTTTTTCCCCTCGACCATCCGACCATTGTCAAAAAACTGCTATTTATATTAACTACGTGGAAACTTTCTTGAAGACTATAAATTTCATTTGAATATTAAACTATTCAAAGTTCACATTACTAATTTGTGACGTAGAATACTATTTATTTAGCTTTTCCAATTAATAATTAGTCATCTTAAATAGTTTTCCTATTTTATTATTTTATAAAGACTATTTCATATTTGTGTTCTAAAGACGATTTTATTACATTATTAACAACAGTTATAAGACGAAAAAGACAAAAATGAAATTAAGAAAAATTTTTTTGTTTACACATCCTAACTTAAAACTGCACTCAAAGGTAGGAAATAATTTTTTTCTGGACAAAAAATATTTAAAAAAATGTGTATGCTTCGTAAAAGTGGGTAGCTTTTTTCTCTTCTAATTCTTATATTTCATCTTCCTCATAAATTAGTTCTTATTGTTGGACACTTAACATATACTCATATTTTCACCCACTTTTACGAAACACAAATTTTTAAATATTTTTTGTCCAGGAAAAAATTTTCTACTTTTGAGTGCAATTCTAAGTAAAAGTGTGAATGCACTAAAAAATTTCTACCTAATTTTATTTAGACTTAGGATGAAGTGATTTATCAAAATTATATCAAATGTTCACTTCGGTTCGTCAGCGCAAGAAGTTAACTTCACTGCTTCTAATAAACTGAAAGCACTAACTTTCAAATTAACCAATAAATAAGTCAGAACTTCATGTTAATCCACAATTCATTAACACCGTCAAATTAATCCCAAATTTCTTTTATTTTAATACAAACTGAATGAATAACGTTCTGACGGTTGATCTATGTTTAGCAGTCTCCCTTCCGAGAAAGCAATCCGCGAAATGGAATGAAAGGGGTTTTTTCTCAAGCGGCAAAATTTTATTTTCCAAAACCCAAGTTTTTTTCCCCCCAACGTTCGATTCCCAAACCGAGATATGTAACCGTGACGGACCAAAACGCGCCATATAACACGCGAACGAACAGTGCGACAAAAGAGGGAGAATGACAACTCTCGAGTCATTTTTAAGTAGGATCGTAGGACAGCATACATTTTCCTCGGCCGAGGGGGGGAGTAAGTGGAGAAGAAGAGGAGGGCAGTGGGGAGGAGGAGTAGGAGGAAGAGCCCTGAAATATCGCGCAGCATATATGAGCCTATCCGTCGAGGTCTTCTGGAAGGCTCCAGAGGGGCCGTTAAGAGAAAGAGGAAGGGATAAAGGGAAGGAGCCAAGTGCAGAAGGGGCGCTAAAGTGGAGCGATTTTTCAGACTGACTCGGAGCCTAACTCTCCTCTCTTTCTCCCTCTCCTTCCCACCCCCAAAAAGCCTCCCCTTTCAGCCGAGAAGGCAGATCGAAGGGAGAGAGGAGGAGAGGTAAATGACGGGAGCGTTGGCGTTGTCTGGAGGATCTCGTAATGCGACAAGGTTGATTCCGAGCGCGATGCGGCTATGGGTTTTTGGCCTCTCATCCGGTCGGAGGATGACAGGTTGTAAAATGTGTTCGGCGAGATATATTTGGCCGCGTCGAACGCAAAACGTATCAAAAATGCCCGTCGGTATGGGTGCACTTGGCGTGTAGATTGCCTTGGACTACAGTCCATGTAGAGGAGCACGTTTACAAAATGTTAATTTAAAAAATTCTAATCGATTAAAATGGGGCACAGTAAAAAATTCCAGCTGTGATGAAATTTAAACCGATAACAAAGAATTAATTTGTTGGACTATTAAATGGAAAATTTTCCTAACGGCACGTACAAATAAATGCAATTCAAAAAGCAAGCCATGGACCACATTAAAATAATACGACAACACTCCCGTTAGGTTACGTAACACAAACGTTTAGATAGATTAACTAAAGAATTGCAGATCATAAATATAACATTGACAACGATTCTTCCAGGCAAGTATCATAAGATTCGACCTTTCTCCGTTTTTCGTATCACTGTCATTTGCTGCTAGCCAGAAAGACTAAAAACACAAAGTTATTATCTAACAAATCGTTTGTGAATGGTCAAAAGAATTTGTGAAAGAGATTAAACGTGTCTAGACTGCCACTTCCTCCAACTGGTGCTGGGAATGCAGTATGACTGGAGTGGCCATGATTGTAAGAGACCGGATAAAGGAAATTTGCTGTCTCAATGTATTTATGTTCCTATCGTATTTATATTGTAGGATATTTTGTAATAACAAATACACATAAACTAAATTAAGGCTGCTTAAAATGAGGCATGCATCTAAAATTTGACTAACAGGAATGATACTGAAAGATAAGACGGTCGTGAAAGGTGTTTCCCTCATAAATTTTAGATTGAAAGAGGATGAATTGTATTTTGTTTAGCATTAGAGTCGCAAGGATGGCGCGGAAAGAGTGAGTGTTAGCCCCGGTTTTGAGTTAGTTGCATAGACAGATAATTGGGCTGTGTTGAGGCTGGTGAGCCCCCTATTATACCTAAACACATTCGTCACATATACAGAAAATAGAAAATGAATATCGACTTTTTAAGTTAACACAATAAATTTAAAGGTAATAAACAGATACAATGATGCAATTTAAAGAGCGATAACTATATATGCATAGAAAAGAAAGTATTTCCTTTAAATGGGAAAAGCCAAATACGAAAATCACACAAGTTTGGTAAAACACCATTTGCGGGAAGACACCCACGAAAACCTACTTAAGAGGGGCAAAAAAACATTTGACGACGAATTATATGCTACTAAATGAAGATATATACCTGGTAATTCGTTAAATGCAGGTTATGATCACTTTGACTTTTTGATGCGTTTTTGCACTTTCCATCAACATTCAAATCTTTCCGTTGGGTAAGAACAAAGGATTCCCCACGAAAAATAAAATGTCAAGGAAAATCAAAGCAAGCACGAATTTAGATGTTGCACGTTGCTGAAAGAGAGATTCGCAGACACTTCCAAGCATGAATTCAACTACACGAATAATCATAACACTTTTCCTAACCTCCAAAACCCTTCATACTTCGCATGACTCTGAAACATTTCGTCTTTCACTCCGTTTTCCGACACCTCTTTAACTATCCCTGAAAATGAATTAGTAGTAACTCATGCGCTGTTCATTTTATTTTACGTATTGCATTACCTTTGAGAGAGATCTTTGGAAACTCTTAAGATTCCTGAGGACAATGGTTCAATAATGACAGAAAACGAGGGCAATTACCGTTTCATCTTGAAGTTAAAATAAAATGAATCAAAACATTCTTGGATTATTTTTCAGCAAAGCAAAATAAGCGAATCCAATGTGAGAAATTTTTCACTTAAAAATTATAATGAATACTCATAATGATTCAGATTAGGAGAAGAATCCAATAACCAGCTATTCAGAAAATTGGAGCTGATAGTAATACCAAGAGCTCAAAATTAGTAATGAAAATCTCCTATGATGACGTGTTAATCGACGTAGACATGTAGAGCATTAAAGAAAGAATGTTGAACGGCATAAAAGGCACATTTATTTCAGGGTTTTTAAGGAAAGACTATACAACGGTGTTGGGGAGAAATTAAACATTCAATTGTTTTTATACAATATCTGATGAATAATATAAAAAGGCCCCTGAAAAAAATAAGGAGATTGGTATATCGATGAATGTATGTGTCACCCAGGTGACGATCGTACTCTGGAACAAAATTATTTTCAAATTCATGTCATTTCTTTTTATTAAGCCTAATCAGTTCCTCGTACATTGCTCAAAGAAATGTATCAAATGTATCCAATAACCTCTATTTACAATAATGCATACTGGTATGAATTAAAAATACAATAATCCATTTCAACTTAAACTAGTGATTTTTTACCTATTCAAAAAATAAATCAGATTCATTCGGGTGCAATATATTTAACAAACAACTAGCAAATAAGACACTTTTTTTAAAGGATGGGGTGAGATTGGCAACAATTGGGACAGAGAATGGAGTAGAGACGTAAGGATGTGGGTTGGGAGGAAACAATCGTATTCTCTCTAAAAATTAAATAATTAATCAAATACCTGGTTAACATTAACAGCTGGTTTTTAAAACTAAAAAGGAGAAACTTGTAGGCACTCTTTCGACACAGTTCTTTTGTTGCAGGCGAGTTTTTTTTCGGACACAATCAAAGGTGGATGGAGCCAACGCGTGCACACAACTAAAAGAGCGGAAGAGGGAGGGAGGATAGAGAGGGAGAGATAAGGGGATAGAGGAGAGAACGATGTTGTAAGTAAGAGGGAGGAGAGTGAGACAGAGGAGAGAGCGAAAGTGGCTTCCGTAAAACGGACAGAGATTCGCAGGATGCTTGGGAATCCGCGACTTGTGAGAAAATAAACTTTTTCCCCCAAATAATCGATTAAATCAGACGTATGCCGCGCGGCGGAATGATAGGTAAAAAATATATGTCACAGACATAGTAAATGGCGGTAGACGAAAAAACATTAATATGTACAATAAATAAAACGTTTTTCCAAGCAACTTGCGAATAAACACTTTTTTCTCGAAAAGATCCTGTAAAAAAAAAAGAGGGAGGCGGATGGGGACAATATACACAACAGGAATATATTTTTCTTTTAAACGGAGCACGGAACCGCGTTTTCATATTTCCTTTTATTTCGGGAAGAAGAAAAAATCATTTTTTTAAAACAGATACGGATGGTGATTAATATAAGCCATCTGGAGTCCCAGAGTCACCATTCCGTCAAATGACTGCTCGGGCCATCCTTAAATGCACTTGGTGATTGAATGATTGCTCGTCCGAGGCTGGCGGGCTGCTACTGTCCCTTTCGGTAAAGAAAGAGAGAGGGAGAGAAAGGGAAAGAGGGTCGAATACATGCTCCGAATTTCTCCGAAGCGATCTCATCCTTAACATCTCGGTTTTTCCTCCCATATTTATATAGAACACTGTGTAACGGGCTGTTGAAAAAGAGAAGAGGGCGATAGCAGCGGGCTGGCGGGGTGACGTCGCGATGGAGTTCCAGCAGCGGTCGGCAACAGCATTAAACCCTACTCGGAGCGGTCTTCTTATCTTTTAAATATGGTCATGATTCTTTCTCTCCCGCTCTCTCTCTCTCTATTTCTCTCCATCTTCCTCGCATTAATACGTTAGCTCGACAGCAATCCGGTACCTGTGGAGGAAGAGGAGTAGAATGAGACAGAGTTTCGCACGGGGAAGGATTCGTATTTTTTCGAACGTTTGAGTCGTATATTACGGTGGACTCGACAAGTAAACGCGTTCCCGCAAAAATAAATCCGATTTTAAGGTTTCGAAAAGGAACTGGCAGAGATTCAAAGCGTTGCCGCCTTCTTATGTGGGTTAAAACGTGCATCGAAAAATGGATGACCTGCCTTAAATCTTTCCAATAAATTGCTTTATTTCGCGCATGCAAATGATTCGAAAAGTATACACGCGACCATAAATAATAAACAGAAAAACGTCAAGTTACCATCTGTTATAATTTCCTGGGTAAAATTTACTATATCACTTAAATGCAAAGAATTAATTCCCTTAAAACTTTTTTAAAAATTACAATGAATTTAACGCTCATCTGGAACCTCATTACTATATTCAATGAAGCCAGGTCTTAGGTTTTAGTGATATAATAATGGTTGATAAAAGTTACAGAACTTGGTTTCATTAATGAAGAATAACAGAAAGTTGAAAGAACAGTCGATGTTACATATGATTCGTAAGCAAAGAACAATTTCAAAATAAACACAAGCAATTAACACCGAAAGCTTTCTGTTGAAGTACCTAATTTTTAATATAAACGAGCATATTCCACAAATCTTTCAGAAGAACAAAGAGCTATACTTCAGTTGGCAACTTGACAGCTGTCTTGAAAGGGATGTGAGGCGCTGTTGCTGATGACTGCTGACAGGGAATGAGCCAAAGTGAGTCGAACCGAACAGATCCGTGGAAGGCAGTGTCGAGTTGGCAACGCCTCATGACATCACGGTAGATCTCTCGTCCAGTTGGCTCTCGCGACCCCTCCTTACGTTACGTGGTAACTCACCCCCACCCCAGATGACTTTGATAGGCTTTAGGTGTCAACTCTCGTAAACCGAAGAGCAGAAACGAGAAGCTAACAAAAACTTTCCGCGAATGGCATTCGCTTCCCAATCTCAGCCACTCGAAAAACGGCCAATCAATTCACATCGACGCGTTACATTATCCGACTTTTCGTTCCTCACGGAGTGCTCTCTGGATGAACGCAGTCTCGTTCTACGGCCGACGGGCCCATTCACTCTCCGCCACTCTCTGACATTCACTTGTGCCTTCCAATCGAAGACACTCTATACGTCGCCACAAACGCACCAACAGATACACGATCCTATTAGCAAGCTGCCAAGATGGGACGCGCATTCTATAAGTCACTCGGCGTGAGACAACGCAGATCAGTGGGTCCTTTTTATATGTAGATGCGAGACTAACTTAGGATCGAAACGATGACGATTGGATAGGAAAATGGAAGGAACCAAAAGGAAAGAGGGAGTGGCAGATGGAGTAGAAAGGGACGAGAGGAAGCACGCAGGGGGATGATGTTCTCTTGGGTGGGTGGGAGTGATGAGTAGTCAGCGGCGATGGAGTAAGTCTTCTCCCACGCAAGCGATTCGCCTGGAACCGATATATATCCGGAGAGGAAAAGGAAGTGGGTGGTGGGTGTGGTGTAGGGGAGATATTGAGACACTGGGTACCATTTATACTCAATTCTCGGCTCATAATGAGTGTGGAGTAGAGAAGAGAGCATTGATAATTAGAAGCAACAGAGCTATGAATTTGAGATTTCAATATATCAATCAAATCAAAAATATACTATTTTCATTCCTGTATTAATAAAATGGAAAAATAAACGTTTCTGGAATCAAAAGCATGTTGTTATTAGAGATATCATTCTAAAAGTAAACAGAAGTAAATACAATGAATCATATACGCATGCGCAATAGTTTTATAGCTAAGAATAAATTTAAAAATAAGCATTTAGGAATCAAAGTTTGTAAAAACAGGTGCTTATTTCAGTTATCATAGCCGAAATGCGCATTTGGTTTTTCGTAACTTAGTTATGGTTATTCGACATTCCTAAGTACTTATTTTAAAATTGAATTTTAAGCGCTTATTTTTTTAATGTATAAAAATATCACTAAAATTGGAAATATTGTTATAGACATATTAATCCGTACATGCTTTCATTTCCCATTTCCAAAGAGAATGTTGCTTTTATTATACAAAGGTAATTAATCCTCTCATATAATTCGCCTTTTTTAACTCACTCCTAAACCCATTCCTTTCAATTCAACATTCTTTCCCACAATGAACTAACAGCCCCCCCCCCCTTTTCCCCTTTGCACCCTACTTTATTTACCCTCTCAACCTTTCTCCTTTCCCTTTATTTCCCGTTCTTCTCTATCCTCGTACCGCCCACCGTCCCTTCTCACAGGCATATCCTATCTCCCTCTCTCCTTTTCCGTACTCCTTTCCTCCGCAGATCTAATTAGAGGCGTGGGATTAATTGCTTCGGGGCGACGAGAGACATTGTTCAAATACTTGCGGCAATTACGGGTTCAAAGTGATCTCCTACTCGCTCTCATTCTTCCTCTTCCCATTCTATACAGCTATCATCAGACACCTCTCCCAATTCACTACGCTTCCACCCTTTCACTGCTGTACTTCTCAGCGAAATATCTCCCAACCCAACACAAGGAATCTCGGCTATATTTTTCAACAATCGATTCCATACTGACACTTTTCTTTAAAACTTTCTTCTGGTTATAATAATTGACCATAAAATTTTTGAGAAAGTCCAACTGTCAATACTGATGGTATATTTCTAACTGCCGAGCAGACGGTTGTGAACATTTCACGATAGAAACAAAATTAAGACCGTTACACTCCAACTGCAAAGAAACATTTTAATATGACAATATTTAAGGACTATTAGTGGAAATATAACTTGACTGCCGAAGACTGTTAAAAAGATATCGGTAAAAATGTGTGCTTGTCGTTTTTCACGAAGAGTAAAACATTTTCAATAACAAATCTTTTGTACACCTAACGAGTTTGTTACGCAATCATCCAAGAATTAATAACTGGAATTTATAGCTTAAAATACCAAACTTTGTAACGCAAACGTGATTTAACTTTATTCCTCATCATAATCTGGTTTCCCACTTACACAACATAACTGCTGAGCCTATCCAAAGAAGGGAAAGAAAAACATTTCAACTTTTATTAAACTGATTTAGCGTCTCGAAAATTGAAAATACAAAGTTGAGGAAAACATCAACCTTTGGGGAGGAAAAAAAACAAGCTAACCGGCCGAGATGAGCGTTTCACGTATTTCTACAACCCATAAAGCGAAGTTAAAGGAGGATCCGCCTGCTCATCCGGCAATTAACGCAGTGGTAGGTCGCCAATCTTAAACGCGCGAGACAGCGAACGAACGGGAACCGTTTAAGAGAGACAGAGAGAGAGAGCCGCGGGGAGAATGGGGGGGGAGGGGGGAGGGAGGCGGTTGGAAGCTCCCTACTGCGAGAGGACGCACACCACCACGACCAACAACAACAACAAACAACACACACTGCCACTCACCTTTGAATCCTTCCTCCGGGGCGGCTCCTTTGTCGAAATCACCCAGGAGCATGGGGTCTTCCCACGGCTCATCAGCCTGTAAAACAGAAAGAATAAAAATATAGTTAACGACGAAGATAGGAATTGGTCGAAGAGGAGGAAAGAGAGGAAGAGAGAGAGAAATAGGGAGCACGATGCTCTCTCTCTCCTACACTCCTATAAAGGTGGAGGAGGAAACCAATGACCGATCAATTAAAACCTAGAACAGAAGAAAGGAAAGGAGAAGGGGGTTATGATTTGCTGGTTTTATTGAGGATTAATCTCGACCCCATGACGGCATCCTTCAAGCGGGAAATGCGATCTGACGTTCATGAGGAATGATTGATTGTAAACAACGCGGAAAACACTCGCGCCTCTTACTGGGACTCGCTCGAGGAAATGGATGGAACACTCCAAGGATATGAGTTCGACAAAGCGTGAAGGGATTATTTCGAGTTCTCCGACGTGGAGCGTGAGATAATACCACGTCAGTCTCATAAAAAACGTCCCTTATTAATGACGCTAGAATAAACATGCTCGCGTTATTATTATTTTGCATTCATAGACTATTTAGACGATGCTTTTCATCTCCCTTCAAAGAGAAGCGTGGTTATGAGATGTCAGGCGTTCTACTTTCATCCTTGCGATGAAGAAAGAAGGGAACAAACAGGGAAATTGAAAAAAGTACCATTAATATGACATAATTCTAGATTTAGTACAACATATTTTGACAGAACTTTCCTATACTGGTTCTTCTTACAAACAAAAAGAATCCTGGGAGTTACTTTGTAGAATCCCCCATTTAACAGGCTCCCGCAGAAGTGATATCAAAATTGGGATTGTATGCCCCAAAACCTGCTCTACGAATCGCCACAAACAAAAATATTTAGATTAAACAGGTCCACCGTTTTAAAAACACGCCCGTATCCAGTCGAACATAACTATCTCACTCAGAGCGACACGCGTCCTATTTTTGTCAGTTTTTGTTACTTTAAAACATTAACGAGCAAAAATCGCTCAAAAATTTCCAATCCATCAATCGGAAAGGTGCGCCGTTCCCAACTTCCGCGTTTCCTTTTCCTTCGCTTGCGACGACATAATTTATCCGCGATACGCTATCTCATCACATTTTCGGCATAGGCGTCGAAGGTTTGACGTCTTAAAGTATCCGGGCGATCGACAAATCAATCGCGGCCGTAGAGAAGGTGGAACATTCCGAGGCGATTATTAGAGCGAATAAATCGATCGAAAAAATTGTCTTCCCGCATGGAAAACGCCTAACGTCGACCATGTTCTCCAGGAATCCCTGGTTTTAAGTAGAAATATAGAGCGGTGGGAAGATTGAAAGAGGGTGGAAAGTGAAGGGGTTGAAAGAGGAGGGGAAAGGAGATTCGGGAGACACAATGGAATCCGAGTATAAAGGAAGAGATACGAGGAGGGAGATTTGGTGGCGATCTTGATAGATGGCGAGGAAATACCCCTTCTCTTCCCCTTTTGCATTCCTTCCCATCCTCAGATCGATGTCGAATCGGAGAAAGGGACAGATCTCTCCGAAGAGATAGTAGGCCTCCTCCCCCCTCCACCGACCAAAGAAATGCGGTGCAAGCCATATGCCAGAGATGCCATTCGCTTTATAAATATATATTTCCAGGCGTTCCTTAGTATCGCTGCCACCGCGTCGAATATTCACGTCCGTGATGTCACAATCCCGACGGAATTCCTTTACTTCGATAAAATAAATATAACGTCCATTTATTCGGTATAAAGGGAGAAGGAGCAAAATGTCGGCGGAGGATTTGATTTCTCAATACGAAATAATACGGTTCGTCCCAATCTGATGCATAATTTTGAAAAGAACGATTTTTAAAGCCCAAATCTACATGAGAACATATTATCCATTCCTTTTATGGCTAAATAAGTCCCATTTTTTTTAAAAAAGCATCCTGTTTAGCAAACTTCAATAATCGATTTATGATATATAACAAAAATCAGATACTTTAGGATGTCGTAACGTAAGCACAACGGTCAGAATTGAGAATCGCCAAATATCGTTTACACGTAGTAACGCCTGCTCCTTTATTTGCAGACAAGAGATTTTCAAGTAAATGCAAATTAATACAGGAATTAGGAAATTTGAAATAGATGTTTCACTGCATTATATATATTTATAATCCTTTTTTCGGTTAGTAAAATCGCGTCAACTCTCTGCATTCGCACGCGGCTCGACGGAAAGAAACAAAAATGAAAGAAAATGACTTTTCGGAAAATACAAACAGATATGGGAGAAAAGGATGCCAATAAGGACGGAGAACAATTCCAAGACACATTTCACAAAGAAACTTCCACATGATGGAAGAGATCGATATAGTCGACTAGCCGCTTCGATCCGAAGCGATCGATCATCGACTTATGGAGCTGATATAATCGAATATTTAAAAAAATAAGCGAATCAAAACAAAAGGAAAAATACTATGCCAGACTTTCGGGACGTATATGGGCTGTAATCTTTATGCGCCACAGCAAACAGCTTCTGTAGATCATAAATAGATTGATGGGGTTGTAACAATCGCTCCGGTGAAAACAGAACAAAAGGAACGGGCAAATCGTTCTTGACTCAAAAGAGATCAGCCGGGGGAGGTGATGGTCGGTAAGATAACGTAGATATATGGAGAAAATACATATTTACATAAACTAAAACTATAAAATTATCAAGTAAAAATGAGCGTTGTACAGTGCTGCGCGATCTATATACGCTGAGTTCAAACATGATAACTCTCAAATCCACCAAATGCATTTAGAATGTAAGTTAGTAAAAGATATTAGAATTTTATATTATAGGTACATATAATATCCTTATACTGCTGGTCCGTCCGGCCGTCGGAACACTCTATCACAAATATTGTCTAATAACTCGAGAACAGCTGAATGTATTTTAGCCATTCCTTAAATTTTAAAGAGTGCCACACATAAAGACGTGTAATCACCGTATGAAATAACGACCCGAGTTCGATTCCAGGAACGTTTAATTCGCCCAATTGGATAAAATGGGCGGGACCTTCTCGAATTTTTATCTCCTAAACTATAAGCTGTAATTATATGCTGTCGGGAACTTTTTTGTTGCAAATGTTGTCCTCTATCCGACTAAATATATTAATCTATACCTTAAAGATCATATAATGGCAAGGGAGAGTAAAATATGCATTTCTTATTGACAGCGGAAATGGCGTCTCTTTGACTGTGGTGCCACAAATGGCAACGGCCACATACCGAACTACGTCCTACTATCAGCCAGTGATGGCAAACGAAAAAAAAGTTTCGTTACGTTTTTCGTTACGGTAAAAAAATATATCGATTTTCGTTACACTCGAATCTAAATTTCGTTTTTCGTTACGTTTAACGTTATAACGAAAAATTTTAGTACACATCCATAAAATCGAGCTAATTGTCCTTTTTAGGCGCGTTTCGCTTCCAGCGTGAGCGCCTATTATCGTCGGTCTGTCCGTCCGTCCGCATGTTCGTTCTCGGATTCTACAGAATGGATTTTCATGAAATTTGATATTAAGGACTTACTATCAAAGATAATAAGAAAACCGCAAAAATGAGTTACGTACGCCAATCAGGGGCACCACTTTACTAGTAACAAAAAATGAAATCTTCATATCTCGTAAAGTATTAGTCATATCAAAATATCTTTCAAATAAAAGTTGTAGAACTTGTAAATAAGAGTATTTCCTTTCCTATACATTTTTATCGTAGGAGTAGCCGTTATCGAGAAAATCAAACAAGAATGTCTTAATTCGAATTGAACTTAGAAATTTTCTTGCATGGTTACTTCTTCATTGTTGCTAACATAAACAATCTCACAAACAAACGTTTAATTTCCTTAAGTGTGCATGCAATATTTTTAAATAGGAAGAAAATGGATTATTTATGTCGAAGAAAAAACATTAAAACGCTATTTCCCTTACGTACAGGTATATCATTTCTTTCTAATACTCCATTGCACGAAACGCGCCCATTTGTGACACGTTGTATACTTTCCTAACTTGTTTAGTACATACTTAAACGTGATTTTTACGCATTTATCCAATTAATCGCCATGGGAACTGCAATTGTTAAAGTGTATTGCTCATTACAATCTGAATAGCGATTATTTTACATTAAGTAATTTATATTTACGTAACAAAATACATATAGAATTATTTAGTACAGGGGTCCCCAACCCGCGGCCCTTGACCCCCCCCCAGAAACTATGTCTCTTTGCCACGTTTTATACACGTTTGTAGTCAGCCAATGCGAATGCATGATCGCTAAGAGCTACGGTGTTAGATTTGGTGGCAAACTTGTCCTATCAGCAGGTCTTTTTCTTTCTAGCCCAGTGTTTCCCAATCTGGGTGCCGTGAAGTGTTCTGAAGGGTGCCGCAAAAAATATTATTTTCCCATTTTTAGTCTCATTTTGTATCGCCGGCTTTCAAAAATGCAAACCAGACTTAAGTCGACCTTCATTTCGTCACAAAGGACTTCGAAATGAAAGGAGATATGGAGATTGGAGTTAGAGGTTCAACATCAGCACGATTATTACTGATGGTGGATAGGGAGGGGTGCCGCCAAATTTTGAAAAGTCACTTATGGGTGCCGCGACTCTAAAAATCTTGGGAAACTGCTCTAGGCGCTGGATAACGGAGAGGGGAAAAAGTCAAATCAGACTGGCATCCCCTCTCAACACAAGTGAAACATTGTGTCTCGATGTCGATGAGATTGTCGAAGTGCTGTTGCTTTTGTTACTTTTACCTGTTAATTTTGAAGTGTATTTGGTGATTACGTAATTCCACCAGGATATTATAGACGGCGGTAACCAAATTTCAACATTTTACGAGTCCAAACCGAGGTGAGTATTATTTTTGATGCAAATGACTTTGTGCGGAAAGTCACAATTGATGTGTTTGATATAATGTAATCTGTGTAGATTTGTAGATTGTACTGTTAAGACAGAACTCCCACAGTAGAACAATTAAACGCAGAATATGGGAATGTGCTGTACCATGCCGAAGTTAGGTGGCTTAGCAGAGGGCAAGTTCTCAAACGTTATTTTGCTCTTCGTCATGAAATTGATATTTTTCTCGCTGAAAAAGGAAGATCTCAAGAAGCATTTTCTGACAGAAAATGGGTTTGGGTTTTAGCTTTCTTAACTAATATAACAGAGCATTTGAATTTAAGATTACAGGGCAAAGGAAAGCTAATGTCAGACATATTATATGCTGAGGTGAAAGCTTTTTAGGGGAAGTTGAACATTTTTGTTATATTTGTGAAAAAACATTTTCAAAAATGAAAATAATCAAGTCGAAGTGTAGGACAAGGCTTTCAGACGATCAATTGCATTCTATTTTAAGATTGTGTGTGACAAACATTGAAGTAGATATTAATAACTTCGTTAATAAAGTGCAGCCTCAAGTATCACATTGAATATGTTTATATCTTCTGGTAAATAAATGTCATTATTTCATAAATTTAACTTTAATTGCTGATTAGGTCTGTAATTAATTTTGTTTTTTTTTTTGTTTCGAAGTGCGGCCCCATCACATACTTAACACCTCGTTGTGACTCACTTGTGCAAAAAGGTTGGGGACCACTGATTTAGTATGTTTAACGAATAAATCTTCATTAACATATCGTATATCTTTGCCAAATAACTTTTATATGTCCATGACTATTATTAATATCTAAAACATTCGGTTGTGGATTTTATATTATTTTTTTACGTTTTAATGCACATAAAAGTTGGTGTCATTAATTTTTATTTTATTATAACGTGATACTTAATTCACGCACACCCGTCATATTTGACGGGCAATTACGCTAGTATATACATAAACACAAAATGACACAAACTTAAAGTAAATGTATCGCGAAATTTTGACTGCCGACAAATACAAGATCAGATCAACTGGTAAAATTAATTGAATTAATTTATTGGCAAATTAGCAGTAATTAACGCAGTATTTGCAAGGTGAGCTCATACGCACTGACTGAGTAGAAAAACAGTAAAATAGTTAAACAACCAATGTAAAATTTTCAAACCTGAATCGAATAAGTCGGTAATGAATTAATATAATGTTTATCATGCAAAGTATCAAATCCGTTCTATTCTCTCGTAGCGATGATGCATATGAAAAAAGTAGCTACAGTCAAAGGCAGGAATTAAAGTTTTTTGTGCATCCATGAAAAAATATGAAAAAAATCCTCAAGTCGACATATTGAGCACTCAATTTGTTTGACGAGAGATTATTAGGGAGCACTGTGACCCGAGCACACGTCTAGACGCACGAAAGAGAGGCAAATAGATTGATATCCACGCGCGTAGACAAAGACCCTTCGGGATTCGACAGAGGCAATAATAAGAACGCGACCGCTTAAAAAGTGGAGAGAGAGGGAAGGAGGGAGGAAGTTGAAGGAGTGAAAGGGAGTGGGCGGGAAGCCAAAGAAATGTCGCGACGCATTTCGCGAATATGTGGAGGGAGGAAGGAGTGGAAGGGGTAAAGGAGAGATAGGAGCGGGACGGAAAGGATGGAAAGAAAACGGGACGAGAAGAGAAAGGGATGAGAAAATATAATGACTGAGAAGTGGAAGAAAAGGTACAAAACATGTCCACAGACAATCGTGATTATTATTCGTTTTAGATTAAGAACAGAAAGGCTCTTCTTCCATTTAACTTTTAGTCATGTGAAAATGAAAATAAATTATAGAAATGATAACAAAAATATACGCCTAATGTTTTGTTACAAAAAACTGTTTTGGTAGCACAAACCTCAATTTCTGAGACCTTAAGAAAAAACCGAAGCAGGAAAACAGCACACAAATGTGTGAAAAAATTAAATTATATATCAACAGACTTATTCTTGCATGTATGCCTTGGTTTAACATGCTATATAAACAAAAGAAAACAGAGATAAGAAGGGAGACGGTATAACAGAAAGGGAAATAGGACTCCGAGGAGAGTTTTCGAGGCAAAACTGCAAGAAAGTGCTCTATGGGAGAGAAAATGAGAGAAAAGTGGATAGGAGAGGAGAGGGGGACTGACAATTAGAAAATAAAGCGGAGTGGAAAAAGCATAAGGTTGGGATGGGAAACAGAGAATGTGAAGCGGAAATATGAAGCATGGAAGTTAGCGAGGGGAGAAGAAAACTCGCTGGTGTGGGAATGTCGACAGAGAGATCCAACCGCTTAGAGAAGGAGAAGCAGGCGTCTATAGCGAGAAGGGATGGAGTGTGTGTTCGTATGGCTGAATGAGGGGGAAGGGGTTAAGTCGAGGAATGGGTGAGAAAGAGATGGGCATGTTGTTGTGGGTTAGGAGATAAAAGGGCATGTGGGTGGGAAAGAGGGAGGGGAGAATAGAGGGGGAAGCGACGGGAGTGGGGGGTTAAGCGGGCAGAATGATATGATGGGGGGTGCGGAACGAGAACGGGGAGTTAGGAAGAGGGAAAAGAGTAAATTGAGGGATGGGACACGACTGGGTTTAGGGAAGGGTGAGTCGCAAGGGGAAGAGTTAAGTGGAAAGAGGGGTGAGCAGAGAGAGAGAGAGGCGCTGGTGACCGAAGGATTGCAGGTGGCTCTAAAAACACCCCCATACGTGTTGAAGCTAAGATTATTTTCCCACTTTACAGCTTTTAAGGCATTTTTCTTTCTCAGAAATTTAGAATCCATCCATATGTACACGATAAATAAAATCGTGCAACTTACTGTAAAAACAGAGTGCTTGGTAAACAATATTTATTATTAAAAGCGGATTTACCTACGGGCGTTAGTTTTAACTTTAATTCGGACAGTTTACTATTAATAAATATACATCACATACTGAAACAATACATCTCATTAAAACGATAAAAATAAAACAGGCTCAAAATTTATATAACTAAAGTCAGATGACATCGCGTGAGAGAATAAAATTTACGGGGACGACTCTGAGAGACATTCTAGTTAAAACAGGCTAGAAAACACGTGTACAATGTACGATTTTGGTCATGTAAGTTTCTCCCCAAGTGGTACAAAAAAATGAAAAAGTTCCGTCGCAATTTTTGAATGAAGCAGACAAACGAATAAGATGACGATTGCACTGTGACTGAGGAAGAAAGATTGCTATCGCAGTGGTGTGCAACCTTTTCTGCACGGTGGGCCGCATTGGCGGCAGCGAATTCTTCGGCGGGCCGCATTGGAAATAGCCAATGGATTATAGTTAAATCGCAAGTTATCTAGAGATTCTTAGTCACCATATGCGTGGAAATAAAGTCCGAATTAGCTTTTTATCGTTAACCTTTCAATATTAAAAATCATGATGAAATTCAATCTTAGAAATATCTTCTAGAAAAAAATCAAAAACAGCATTAAAGGAACTTACTTGAGTTAAGAAATATTTACTAAGAGGTCGCAATTCAACGTTATATATCTTAACAGATTTTCCTACACGAAAAATAATATTTGGTAGTTAATTAAAATAAATGAAAAAGTTTCCAAAAATATGAAACAATGGCGGTGGTCCGCATAAAACTGCTCGGTGGGCCGCATCCCCTGACCTATCGAAACGGTGCGCTGCGTCTGTTCTCGGAGAAAACTTTGTGGACCGTGTTTGAGTGAAAAAAATTCGTGCAAATTGAAACGGTTAAACAAAGACTAATAGTATTCAGAAATTTGCCTTCAAAAATAAGAATCAAACAGCAACACATTTCTTCGCGGATTGCTGCAGTACAACTGTCAAATTATTTGTCAACAGTTAACATATTTCTTAAATATTTTTATAACTTATTAAACCTCAAGCGATAAAAATGGTCCCAAAACGCAGTGTTAGTGACAATGCTGCTAAAAGGTCCAGAAATGTGACATCCTTTCGAATAAAACTAGAAGTGAATGAATGAAAATGCAGAGTCAAAAATTTCCAGCAAACTGAGGCCTAAAAATTCAGTTTTATATGATGAGTGCAAGGTCTTTTTGAACGAATTATTGACCTATAGGATTGTTCCTATGGGAAAATCGGTTTCGCTAATCGTCGGGGATTCCAGGAACCAATTAACGAGGGTTATCGAGGTCCTACTGTACTTCCCTCCGTGGCCAATGGGGGAGGTGGCGGAAAAGACGACAAGATTCGAAGGGACACGAAGGGGGCTAAAGATTAAAAAGTGCGACTACGGACGTAGAGAAGAGTAGAGAAGGAGGGGAAAGGGTTAGAGCCGCGAGGAGACGAAAAGGAGAATAGGAGTGAGAAGCTAGGGCATCGGTGGGAGTGGGATGGGAGAGATGGAGATAGGAGGAGACTCTTATAGAAGTGTGGGAAGGGAAGCCGGAGTCTGTCACTCCGCAGTCGACGCGAGGAGGTCCCATCCGGGCCCCTCCCACCATCCATCCATCCAGCGCCGCCCGGGGGCGGGGGAGCCGAGACACGGCAGCACATGGGGAGGCGCCATCGCATAATACGCACAAGCGGCAAGAGAGGGAAAGCGAGGAAGGAGAGAGAGAGAGAGGGAGACGCGAGTATGGTGGTGGGGTCCGCGGGAAAAGCACCACGGACAGACACCAGCACCGCCGAACGGGGGAGGGTACCCGGAGGCGGGCGCCGGAGCCATGGGGGAGAAGGAGAGAGAGAGAACGTCAAAGACGCCCCCGGGCAGATACACTGACATCGGGAAAATGGCTCTGGGATGAGAGTATGTGTGTGTGCGTGTGGAGTGGCGGAGGGAGGAGGCGGGAGGGAGAGGAGGGGGTGGAGTGGAGGGAGGGAGAGGCGAGGCGTGGGAAAGCGACGGTCCTTGGAGCGAGAGCATCAACGGCAGCCGCAGCATCCCTGCCGAGAAAACATCTGCCTCTCCACGACTCGTCCTCCCCCACCCCCTCTCGCCCGCCACCGCCGACTCAACCACGACAACATGTGTCCATCGGGAGAGAGAGGAAGAGGAGGAAAAGGAGGGAGAGATGGGAGAAGGATGCGAGAGAGAGAGAGAGAAGAGGAGAATGAGGAAAATATGAGGGAGGGATAGAATAGAGAGATGAGGGGTAGAAGAAGAGATAAGAGGAGAGAGGAGCGAGAGAAGGGCAGAAATGAGAGGGGAACAAGTGAAATGGGAGAAATGAGAAACGTAATGATTGGACGAAGAAGAGAGATGAAATGGGGAGGAAAAGGGGTAAAGAGAGGAATGAGAAATGGAGATACTGGAAGGGAAGAGAAATAGATTGAGGATAGGGGGAAGACGAATGGGAAGGAGAATTTGGGGAATTTGAAGGGGGAGGGAGAAAGGAGACATCTTGAGATGCGTGTTTCGTATGAGACGGAAATACATAAGCGCGTCTTCAGATGATGGAGAACGAAAGACTGGAAAAGAGAGGAGAGAGAGAGAGGGGGGGGGGAGAGAGAGAGACGAGAGGGTGCTAAATAAGAAAAATGCAGGGAAGACAAAAACGAGTAAAAGCAATGGGAATAAAAAGCGAAAGTATTTTCGCGATAGAAGGCAGCGAAAATGAATGCAATTTAAAATGAGCATCTGAAAAGGTCGTCGTCATTTTTGAGTTTATAACATCCATATAAAATGTTCCACCTGTACGGACGGACATACATACAAATAAATACACGGGGCCAACTTAATATAGTAATATATCCGGAGACATTGGATGCGGCAGCTACGAGGAATTTATTTATGGTAATAAATACTGCAGTTTTAGTACTTTTTGAAATAAAAAGAATATATTCGGTTTATTCGACCGTCCGCTTCTATAGAGATCAAACGGAAATAATGAAGTGGAGAAAACAAATTTACTCGACGTGATCCATCACCCAAAAATAAGTCACATGATGATCGTCGTCCAGCACGTAATGTATTTTTTTTAAAAAAGAGGCGCCTTATAGAACCTGCGCTTCAATTATTTCACTTTTTATAGGTAATCGAGAAAAAAGCGTATCTTAAGGATTTATAAAGTTTTTAAAAAACTTGGAAACAAATTTACAGGAACTCAGCATGTATGAAAACTGATTCTTTTGGCCGCCCATTTATTTACAAACGTTTAATGACATAACTAAAACTGTGGCACGATAAAAAGGTAGTGATAAATATACTACATTGTATACCATATTAAATTTTGATGAATACCTTGAGAAATAAGATACGTTTGAAAAAGTAGAATTAAAAAGCATTAGAGAGGAAATTAGGAAATGTCGCAACAATAGACGCACGTGAGAAACGAAGAAATGGACGCAAAGTGTAAAGATTGTTATGCATATTAAGTTCCTTAATTCCTTAAAAACGGGAGCGAATTAGATGGGAGACAGGATATACCGAGGGCTAAAGCATGTGAGTCGTTAAGGAGAACGATAAAGAGCTCTGTATAGAGACGGTAGAGGAATGCGGAGAGGGAGTAATAGAGGAGGACTGCAAACGAGTAGTAAGCACGGAAATACGAGCTAGTTTATGGATAAAAAAGACGAAGAAGAAGACGAGAAAAAAAACAGAATCGGAAATAATTGCTCAAAGAATCGGGATCACCACCAAAGGGGATAGATAAATTTTGAATAGGTAAGTACAACAAAACAAAAGAGGAGCGGTTGATAAAAAGACGCATTTTGATATCGCCGACAGAGAAATCTGATCACAGAAGAATGCCGAAGAACGAGGTAAATTAAGAGAGCGAGAAAAAGAGCGGCGGACGGCGAGCGAAAGAGTGTCGGAGGACAAAAAATGGAGGCGAGAGAGGCGTAGGAGGAGAAAAAAGCGTTAGAAATATAAAGCGAGCAAAAGGGCACTCGAGGGACGCTGTCAATTATTTAAATAAGACATGATGAGAATGGCTAAAAAAAAGAAAACGTTTTATCTGGATAAGATGACGGAGTAGAGTTGAAGATGGGGCAAGGTAATACGCAGAGCTATTCGATTCTAGAAAGCAACACGAGGAAAATGACAAGTAGGATGAAAGGAAGAGAAAGCGATAAATACTCATCCTTGGAAATGTTTTAGGCTGACAGAGGCTTGATAAACTTCTATTGTAAACATGAAATAAAAATGGCGTAATAAGTTCGGATTACAAATAAAAATGGAAAATGTTATAAAATACGAAAGCCGGCTCAAATAAAAAAATGCGCACCTTGGTAAAAATATGCCGAAAGCTTTAAGATTGCTCATATGTTAAATTATTCGAGTCATGAAAGATAGGTTCATTAAAGATAGATTCAATAGATGAGGTTCGACACCAATGTAGACAAACTATACCAAGAAAAAAAATCAAATATAACACGCGAAAAATCCGCGTTACAACTATCAAGATAGTATTTTCGACATCGGCGAAGAGATACATGGCCGAAACATGTGCTCTGTCAAGAAACCGATAAATAAGAATAAGTGAGTGGAAGAGGGAAGGAGAGAAAGATGAGGGGAAGAGGGAAAATATACAATAGCATCGATGACAGCGAAGACAGGAAAAGGGAGCAAATATCGAGTGGAAGAGATGGCCGAGGGAGGTAAATAAAAGGCAGGAAGGAGAAAGGGTAGAGGAGAAAAAGGGATTGGGAGAAGAACGATGGAGTAAGAAAGGGAAAGGGATAAACATTTAGAGAGAGAGAGAGAAAGGAGAAAAGGGGAAAGATTATAGTATATATGAAAGTAAGTATTAAGTCGAAGCAGAGAGAAGGGGAAGAAGGCGGGAGGGGGGGTGAGATAGTGTATTTGTGTATGTGTACGGATCGAGGGCGGGAGGCAGAAGGGGATCGGAAGGAAGGGGTGGGATGGGGAGGCAAGTTCATCCGAGGCGGGCGCATGATTTACTGCCACCCCACTCCTCTTCCTTATCCCCTCCTCCTCTTATCCCCACATACGCACACAAGGCGTGGGCATCCTCCAACACACTCTCTTCTCATGGACGACCACACTGGGGCGCAGCGTCGTCCCCCGTCACGGGGGCGACAGACGACAAGTGGCTAGGCCGTCGGGGAACCGATCCCGGATTCTCGGAGAGGCGCATTCGTCCTTCCGTCATGCTGGAAACGTTCCGACAGATGGAGGAGAGGGAAGAGAGAGAGAGAGAGAAAGAAGGGAGAGGACGGAGGATTACGCAAAGTGTTAAAAGTATTCTTCATCAAGCGAATGGCGCGCCCCAGGCGATTTCAGTGGAGAATTGGAATACACACACACACACACGATAAATAATTTAATTAGATTAGTAGCATCTTCACGATATGCGGAACTATTGCCAATAAGCTTAAATCAATTAATTCGATCATTTGCTCTATCGATCATTTTTAAATGGTGCTTAAAAAGAATTATTCGATTCTACAAGGTATCGGTTGTTTATAGAATAGCAGATACGAATAGAAAAATAATGCAAACACACTTATATTCTACATTGAAGCAACAATGAGTCCCTGGAAGATAGTGGGACGATTTTGCTACATAGTTCTTGTTTAAATTCCACTCTCTCCATAACAAATATCCGGTGTGGGAACGAACTATCCAGAGGTTTTCAGCATTAAAATTTCCAAAGCTGAATCGTACTCTTTCGAAATTTCTTTTTAAATCATCCCTGTTTGGTCAGTAACGTCTTTCGCGCAGCGCATAAAACGGGATCCTTAATTGGTGATGCTATTTCCAGGCATTTATTCCATCTTTACCTTTACAAACCCAAAACACGAGCATGATCTTCAAACCATTCGAACAAATCTCTCACGGCTGAAACCGCCGCGTCATTTGTTACGTCTGAATTTCGTTCATATATGAAAATATGCGGACGGAAGATCGCGGCTCCGACCATAAAGTTTTCGGAAAGCTTAAAAGCGGAATCCCCATTTTCTGCAGCCGCGTTCCACGAAAAAATAAAGAAAAAAACCCGTTTCTTATCCCTTAGAGGGAGGCACTTAATCCTCTCGGTGTCTCCAAAGCGGCCTCAGCTATGACTTCGAATTTTCATTTCGATGCCTCCCTCCTCCATCCGCGACCATGCGAAAGAGGCACGTCCATAAATATTTCAAAACAAGACCCGCATACACAAATACCTGCGAGGCATTATTGTTTCGCTTAGGAAAGATCCGATGCGCCGGGAAAGGGCCGCTCCTCGACAGTATTTCTGCGCTTTTTGCTCCAGCGGAAAATGCCCGAGGAATTCAAAATGTTTACATTAAAGGTGAGAGCGAAAATCTCCGATGCTTAAGATACGTCGATGGATTTCATCTGCCGTTGGGAGACAAGGATGAATGGAGTAATGGATGAAAAAGAGATCGAAAGAAAGAAAAGGATCGAGTGGGAGGCAGGAGGAGGAAGGGAAGGGGAGGGATGGAAACGAAGACAAAGGAGAGGAAAGAAAGATAACAGGAATGAAATAAGGACATATTTAGGGAAGACGGCGATAAAAAATAACGAAACTTATTAAAGTATGCGTTTAGAATGACAAAATAATGATTATGAAATATCATAAAATGGATGCAGATATTTTCGTCGACTTCACTTTTACGAAACCAAATTTCTCAATTTAAGGGACAAATTAATAGTCATGAAAGAAGAAGTTACAGCAGGTATTACATAGAAATAAAAACGTAAACAGTAAATTTTGCGCACAAGGACAAAAATGTAAGATATTGCCCCTAATACACAAGGAATCACAAACATAAACCTTGAGACTTGTCAATTGAATCATTCATTCCAGAATAAAGTTACCTTTCGCACATACAGCGTAGACGACGCAGACACCTCAGATTTTTTTCAACGCAGCGAACTGAAAAGCGCCCTTGACACCTACAAACACAGCCACGCGAGGCTAAGTTAAGCTCGGTGGGCATAAAACCTTTCGAAAACCTCCAAAGAAAAATCGCTTCATCTCAGCACCCGCGTTTCTACGCGAGAAATAAATAATTACACGGAGAAGGTTCGAATAAAGAAACTACTTGAGGTGGAGGAATTGAGAGAAGCGGTTCGCGAGAGATTGGATCAGATAGGTGGAGAATTAATAAGGACGGGATACGCAAATGGGAAGATAGAGAGAGAGACGCGGGAAGGATGAAGGGAAATGCGAGAGAGGATGGGTGGAGAGGGGAGGTGGGAAAAAGGAAGAGGGATAAGGACACTTTGTGCGTGTGTGTGGGACGGACCGGGATAGGGCGCCTGTCGCGTCTGACATCACCGGACGAGAATGCTTCCTCGGCCTCCCTCACTTCCCCCTCCCCCCCGAAAGCCCCTCTCCCCTCCTGCTCCACCACCCCCATCCTCCCGCGCCAACGGATGGCACCAGGCGTGGAGTGGCGGTGGTGTCCTCCCCCCTTTTCCTCTCCTTCCTCCGACTCATAACTCTCGTCCACATAGTCTTATATCAACCCATCGCGCGCGCGCACACACACTCGCACAAATACACACTCGGTTACCCCCGTCCTCCTCGTCCACCTCTCCCTCCAAACGACACAACAGACACGACCAACACAGCGAATTCCATTATTTTTTATTAACCTCGCGTCCGCAGCGGGTGTGACGCGTATTCGGCCGATTATTGACAAAAAAAGTGAGGAAGGATTCGTTTCCGCTGCTCCCAGTTTATATCCGAGTGAACAGCTGACTGCGATCGACTTTCCAAACTATTTGGACGACCCTGTAGCGGCGCTGGTTTTCTGTCTCGAGATGATACCTTTACCGGCTCTAATTACGCGCGATACAATGGAAAATTTTGGAGATGCGAGTGTTAAAAAAACACCTGGATAGCAAAAACAAGTGAGGGAAGCATTGCAGAGCTACATAAGGTGCTATTTTCATCGACTACTGCCTTTCCATTGGAGTAAAGAATCGCAAATGCCTATATTTGTAGCATCATGCACTTATCAACGTTTTTTTTTTCGATTACTCTTCGGATGCTGGTCCTAAAGCTATAAAACTTATACCACAAGTAGCTCCAATGTACTATATGTATCCTGCGATTTTGGGGTTTGTACGTGACGTCATTTTTGAGTTATTTTTTACACGGACAGACGGACGGATGAACCGAATACATAATATTTTAGAAAAATGCATTTAAAATTATAGCTATTTTAACAGGAGACTTTAATCAAGGCAATATTTTATTTCAATACTAACAAAATTAATCTTTCATAACAGTTTCAATAATCCACTCCAATAATTCGATGCTTCCGACAAATGTTTGGCGGGCTTTAACTCGACTAACAAAAAGTATATTTTGCCAAGCAGAAAGATTAATTGAATTTATAATCGTAAATAGTTAAAGGTGACGAAAATAAACCACACGTAGCAGAAAAACTCTAAATAACAACGTATCTCATGCTTTAGTTCAAATCCACAACACGTAATTCAATTTTAATTAAATAAAAATACCATGTGCATTCAAATTTATGGCACATGGAGCAGAGATATTAAGGATTAATTACTCGTACGAACAAAATAACGACGTACAATTACTCTACTAATTAAACAGTCTTCAAAAGTTGTCGTTGCTGCAGCCGGATGCCAACGGGATCGGGTCTTTTACCAATTTACGCATTCCGTGGGCTTACAAGAGTCGCGTCATCACCCCGGAACACCAACCTTTCAACCGCTATAAGACAAAAGCCAGGGAGATACGGAAACCACGATGCTCGTAAAAATGCCCAAGACTTTATTAATCCGGAAAAATCAGACGGCGGAATCGGTGGCAACTTAAAGAGAAATACTCCGTAATTGCGCCGCCATTAAATTGGAGTGAAAACCGACTTTTGAACCGGAGCGCTTATAAAAGCGGAACACACATCAAAGGCGGCCTCTCTTCGTGTGGTTGAGAGAGCAGAGACGGAGTTCCCTACAGGCCGCGAAGTGTCATAGGACCCGCTCATCTCCTCGTATAACGCCGGTCATAAAAAATGGAAGAATGCGTTTTCGCCGAACACAAAAAAACGATAACTATCGTTGCGGGACTAATAAAAATGGTTTAATTCATTGCGAGGGAGAGCCGGAACTTCTTAAAAACCGGATTCCGCTCCGATGCCATGACAAGGAGCGAGGTGAAATTGAGGGAGGGAGGGAGCCTTTGTGTGCGTGCGCGTTTGACTTTTTACGCATGCGAGCATGCGTGTGCGTGCGCGCGATAAAACGAACGATGTGACCAACGCTCCAATAAAAACATTTCGCTTTCCTATACTATGCTATTCGAAACAGACGCCATTGTGGATAAAAAACGCGGCGATTAAACATTCGGTATCACCAAGATGAAAAATAATCGAATCTATTCAAGGAAAAATCGATATATTTTGCCCGGAAATGCAATCCCAAACTTGACAAATAAATCAATTATTTTTTCTCGCGTCTACAAAATATAATATGACTTTTATTTCGCGAATTATTCTTTCGGTTCTTGGAATTTCAATTGGAGGTATAACAAACATGGGTAAAAATTTCGCGTGGTAAAATTTACACTGACTTTCGCGGACCAAAATTCCTGTTGCCAATTACGACAAAATTTGATGAAATACTTTGAGCGAAAAGGGAACAGAGAAATTCGTCGAAAACAAATTCGTTGAAATCAACTTTGTCGAAAACAAATTCGTCGAACGATCAACTCATTGAAGGGCAAAGTTGTCGAAAATGATGAGTTCGTCGAAAATCAGTTTATAAACCACCCACCCCTACTCTGCTACCACCACCCACCCCTCCTCTGCTACCGTAGTATATATAAAGTGTACATGAGGATACCCGGCCAGATCACCCTGAAGAAATCTCCGGCAAAGGAGAAGAAACGGCGCGTAACGAAAAAATTTAATAATTTTATCGGTTCTTTATTGATCCATAAAACATAGAACAGGTTCTGATACGGGGACAATATACCCAAGTCACCAGAAACAATTTTAACATAAAAATAGCACAAATACATGATATAATATAAAATTTCAAAAAAATAATAGAACAATTTAAGTCCTGAGCAAAATAATATTGCTCGTTAGGAGGTGCTTTTATGAACATATTGTGAAGTATAAAAAGAATAAATAAAATTTTAAAATGGGATACATTTCAGTTTTTGAATTACCTCATATAGTTTCAAAATTCCATTCTGCTATACATTAAAATTTTGCATTCCGTTTTTAATTGAGATATAGAGGTGATTTGTGATAAATTATCTGGCATGTTATTCAGAAACTTTGGCACAATGACACAATCTTCTTTCACCATACTTATTATAGAATTTTGGCAAATCATAAATTTCTTTTCTCCTCAATTCCCTATCATGCTGATATTGTCTATAAATCTTATATTTACGACAAAAATAATTTTCAACAATCAGAATATATTCAAAGAGAAGATCCAATGGTAATATTTTTAATGTTTGATATACTTGCATTATATCTACTATATTGTTCTTTGTCTTATTCTCCACTTTACAAATAATCTTGATAATACGATTTTGTGTAGTTTTTAAAATAGTCTTATACATATTGGCAGTATTTCCCCAAATAGTCAAGCCGTATCTAATTAAAGACTCTACCAAAGCAAAATATATTTTCACCAAATCATTCGTTGTCACATAATTTTTAATATGATATATTTTATATGAAATTTTTCTACATTTATTATTTAATGTGTAGATATGTTCACCAAATTTAAAATTGTAATCTATTATTACACCTAGGTATTTGTAAGTATAAACTTCAGATAAATTTGGACAAACACAACACGCGGGATAACCAGAAAAACAGATAAAACCTCAGCCTGACAAGCACCCGCGAAAGCTTCAACCAATTATTTAATATCAAAGCGAATAATTACTTAGTAATTTTGTATTTTAATTTTCCATAAATGTACCGAATGTATTGCAAGGATTTTGTTTCCCCTGAAACTTCTATAAATGAATACTATAAATATGAAAATTACCATTCGCCATTTGATTAATTCATTTTCACAAATTTTATAAACCTTACCACCTAATGACTACAACTGACGTTCAAAACTAACAAGTATTCCGAAGCGTTAGTATAAATCTCAAGCTTTTCCCTCCATTAAAACTCGATTGTATTAATCAGTCTGAATGCAAATCATTTTCATTAACATTTCTTTTTTGAAATAATTACAAATGATTTTCGACGAACTCGTAATTTTTGACAAACTTGCCTTTCGATGAATTAATCATTCGACGAATTTACTTTCGACAAATTTGCTTTCGACGAATTTGTTTTCGACGAATTCACCTAGAACTAGAGGCGTATCTTGGAGATATGGCGCCTATGGTAAAATTTTAGGAAATGCATTGTTTATGCAATATATATATTTTTTCTGCGTTTAAATAAAGAATAATAGCGTTTTTATTACATATAAATTAACGTTTGAGTATTAAAATAATACTTATTTATGGGAAAATGAACTTTTGGCATATTTTCAGGAACGTTTGGCGCCTTTTGCAAACGGCGCCTATGGCAAATGCCATCTTCGCCACACCCTAGTTACGGCACTGCCTAGAACCCTAAAAAATTCTATACGAATTTGTTATATAAATATGAATAACCTAGTCTACAGTAATCGTTATTCAGATTGAAATGAACTTTCATGTTTTCGTTTTCTTGCATCTATAAATCTGTTGCCTGCCAATTGATTTACTGTTGCTTCGGGTGACTCATTAGTTCTGTCTCGCTTTTCGTTTGTTCTGATCGTTCAATCTTTTCGTCTATCCTGTTCCGTTTCTCTTGTCCTAGCTTCAGCAATATTTCCATTTGGCGAGATTTCCAGCTAGTCTTCTTTTCCTTTCATCTTGAATTTCATTAATTTCCATGATTATGAAGTGTATTAATTAAAGGATAGGTAAAAATGTTATTTATGGCCAGGGGCGGCCTGAGGTATTTTGACGCCCCGGGCAATAATCCGCTCAGCACCCCCTTTTGCAAATTTCCGTTAAGATATTTTAAAAGGAACTCGTTAATTTATTCATTGCCTCGTAAAATCATTGATAATGAAAAGTAAAAGGAATTTTATTAAATTCCCACCTATCCCGCGATATAAATTGGTATCCAGTATTTATTCACTTGCAAGTAATGTAGAGATAGATGGTAGGGTTAGCACCCCCAATACCTGGGTGCCCTGGGCAGCCACCCGGCTCGCCAGTACCTCGGGCCGACCCTATTTATGGCTATCGTTGTTCAGAATTTGTTTTATACGTATAACAGAATATCTATGATTATACATGCTTAGCATTTAAAATTGTTAACGCCATATATTGGCAGCACTGACGGAAATATGCTTTTGGCATTGTAGATTTCTCGAGAAATTGTTAATTTTGATAGGTATTTCCTTTCAACTTTACGGGATACTTTATTTTTCCCATAAGATAAAGCGTATAAATTGACTTTTTTGATGTGCAGACATTATTTAGTTAACATTTAGTTAACATTTAGTTAACATTTAAAAAATACGATATTGACGCGAAACTTGCCGTCATGCGGAGAAAATTATAAAGATTAATTTCCATATCGTAGAAATTCAATTATCGTCAGAAAATCACCAAAAATTATGTTTTGATACGATTTTATCATAAATTTTGTACATTAGGATATTAGGATCGTGCCAATAATAGGTTTTAACAATAACATGGCGGTGAATTGAATAAATGCGTAAAACTCACGAAAAAAACATCGTTAAACGTAATTTTCGGCCTTTTTTCAATGAGATTGAACTTTTACGATATGAAAATTCATTTCCATATTTTTCTCGGCATAACTGTGAACATCCCGCGTCGATATTGCATTTTTAAGATATTTTAAAATGCTAAAGAAAAAAGGCTTGCTCGCTTCGTTTCAGCTCTGCCCATGTCATTCAAATGTAGAAAAGATATGCTCTTGTAGTAAAACCCAGGACTACTATGTACACGGCGAGCAGTTTCAAGTTGAAAAGTAGAAAAGCCAAGCGATTCCTGAAAGTTTGGTCGAAAAAGATTGAAAAGCTTTTTAGTTATGAGTGGTTTTCCTTTTCTCCCATCAAACTCCGCATAGCGTGACCGGATTTCCTAGCTCATTATTTAAAGAGATTTTGTTTACCCATGTATCCTCTCTCCATACATAGTTTCTTGGAAGCACATCACGTTTATTTTCGCTTACACTATATTCAATAATAATCACTTAAGTATCAAGGTTATGAAAAACCAGATGCGAATTTCGGCTACGATGCAGCCGCCTTCAGTGGTGATTCGCCGAAAGTAGATTCTAAAAAGAACACCTGTGGTGATATTTTTGTTGTTTTCATACATTTCTGGTATAGTGTGGAGGGCTTTTGGATGAGTGCGTGTGGGGGTCTGGGATGTGTGAATTTTGAAAGTGAAGCTATTTAAACCTTTGGAAGCGGGAGGTTTATTGCTGGGAGGGGGTGGAGGTGGCTTGGGTTGGGTTGGTTGGGCCGAGGTCATTGTTCAGAGACTTATTTGATATTTGAAAATGCGTAAGGAACACATTTTCTAGTGCGTTTAGTTTAATAATAACATGTTAATAGTGATTTGGGTAGCCCACTTCTTGAATGCGTTGAGTAACGCTTAACGTTTTCAAAGACTAAATGCATTACTTCTTCAACTGAAACATCTACTTCGATTCTTTAATAAGAAAAATTTGATTATAACACTGAATTAATATTCTTTCCAATGCAAGAAAAATTCAAGTAAATTTTTAAAAAATAATTAGAATATGAAAATGCATAGTGTCCTTGGATTTCTTTCCTTGGATGTTCTTTCGCAGAATATCTTAAATCTGAAAATAACACACTAAAATAAAACCGCCCGCACGGCACATATGGTTTCCGATGCCATTCAATAAAAATCTCAAATGTTTTTCCTAGCCTTCGTGTCGAAAATGAAAGAGCGCGCAAAACGCTTCACGTATTTAATGCTCGCCGTAAAATCGACGTGTTGACCCGCCGTTTAACACGCGAAAATGACACGCATTCTTCGTGACACGATTTCCTTCGCTTCTCGAGTGCGAGGGAGAAATCTTTTCATCTCTTCCGAATCATTCCAAAAAAGAGAGCGAGAAGAGAGAGAGAGCGTTGATGCGTAGAAATTATCCCCAGCAACACGAAAAATGGCCAATAGCGAACTTTTTTAACTGCCCGCAACGAAATCTCAACGGGAGGCTAACATATCGGGGCGTAATGCCTCGAAAATCTGCCAAGGGGATTTAGCAGATTTCGCATCTGATGGCCCTCGTGGAAATTGGCGGAACACATTCGAGAAAGGCAGAAGGAAAAAGAGGAGAGATAAAGATAAGAAAAGCCAGAAGGATAGAGGTGGTAGAGTTTGAGAATTACACATGTGCCTAGAATGAGACATTTTCCCGTAAAGAAGAGGGAAGAATCGTTAACCAATCCATTTCGAGATGGAAGATCTCTTGAGTGCTTTTCAACGGAGAGGAGAGATGTGAGCGAAATAAATAGAAAGGTCCTTTTCGGAATCTCGCGCCGCATCAAATAGACATGAAATTATATCTTCATCCTTCCCCTCAACCCATCCATGAGGCAATGGCAGTCTTTATGTAAGAGGATGGAGAGGGAGAGAGGGTGGGAGGAAAGGGGGAGAGAGAGGGAAAGTGTGTGGAAAGAGGAGGGCGGCTTGTTTATTGCGCTGCTTAAAGGTGGTGAGGAGTTGGTGTTTATTGCTCCTTTTAACTTCTCATCATGATTTTTCGCCGGGTAAAAGTTCGCCACAGCCTTCCTTCTCACCCCCATTCCCCTCTCTTCAGCGCCATGTCCTTTTCGGTACCTCTCCTCTCTTCAGGTAATCCCTCAACCGTCCCTTGTGCTTTCTGCAGCATTACCGCCGCGTGGATCGCTCACGAGTTAGAGAAAAGGATCTCCTTCATTTGCGCTAATGATCGGGTAGATTTTCACCACAGGTGATCCATTAATCTAACGCCTATTAACCACTATCAAGAACTCGCAAAGAAAAAAGAGAGCATCATAATATACTGCAAGTTTATCTACACTACGAAATAAACGATGCGTTAAATTACAAGCGATGAGAGACAAACGATCAAAACGAAGCACGCGTCTCAATGGGAAACAGGAATCGTTCTGCTGGGAAGACGAAACCAAAAGAAAAACCAAAGGCCTATTATACATATCACAATGGAATATTAAGGAACCTTTTTTCTATTGAAATATATTTATACAGTGCAGTTCAAAAGATAAATAAATTGATTAAACCGCTGGAAGGAGGCTGACAAACTTTTTTGCACCATAAAAAGGTTTCCAAGAGCAAATTAATTCTATTCTAGAAAATTGAACTAAAAACAGTTAATTTTCTCACTTTAAAGGAGAAGACGACGGATTAAACTTCCACGTCGAAAGGAATCTATTCTTCTTTAGTTTTAGATATGTTCGTCAACAATATTCCTAAACATGCACAATTGCACATTTACGTGGATACGAGATGCTCTGAAGAGGATCAGGATATATTAGATGCAAGGGAAGCAAGTGAATGGAGAGGGGAGAAAGAGAGGGAAGCGAGTGTTTAGAGGGTGGGAGTTGGTAACTGTCTACTCATTACCGAACGGTGCTCTCTCGCCCCATAAATTGCGACCGCGGAGTCACCGAGAACGGAAGGGGCAGAGGATAGAAAGAGAGAGAGAGAGGGATGGAGGGTAAAACAGGGAGTTGCATGAAAGATAGGGAAGCATAGGGAGCTAGGGAGGAAACACGGAGGGTGGGAGGGCGGCGGTTTGGTGCGGGGGAGAGGACCAAGGCACTCAATTATGTCCCCGCCAGCGCCGCAATGCCTTTATGGAGGGCATCCGCGGAGTAACTAAAGAGACCGCGGTGGGGAAGAGGAGGAATGATGGGTGTTGCGAGGGTGTCGAGAGAGACGAGGAGGTGGAGTTTTCATCGCCCTCAGAGCAAACCGGCCTCCACCCTCCTCCGAAGAAATGGGACGGGAGAGAGAACAAGATGTTCGCTCGAAAACCATCGCAACCCTGGAGGAGGATGGCGAAATGTCGGAAGACCGTAAGGAGAGACGGAGAATCCGAAATGGGGGATGGGGATAGGAGGGGAGAGCGTGGGAGGAGAGAAGGGAGTTGATGGAGCGAGAAGGGGTGAAGTACCCGGATATGTAACCAAGAAAAAGAAGGGACGTGTCTGGAGGGAAGGAATCAACGAAACGACTCAAATACAAACGTAAGAGGATTGTGTGATCTCCTGATCCGACTGAAATCTGATCCCTCTTTAGCTGTAACTACTGGAAAACTATTCGTACAATTTACGAAGAATTTTTTCTCAAAATATGTTTTACTTACTATAGGAATATTTGGAAAACTTGTGTCAAACGGGAGGTTTATTCGTTTCACGAGTGACAGTGAATCAACTTCGTAGAACACGATTTGGATGAAAAGACTCGAGCAAAGCTGAAAATTACATTGCGGGAAAAATGAATCATCGTCGTTTAACTTTAGATGGGTTACAAAGAGTCGATTAACCTCGAATGACTGACCGACCTTTTAAGTATATAGAAATAACATATGTATATATAAGTATAGAAAATATGGTATGGTAAAATTAGAAACATATATCTTTGTTTTGTAAGCCGTAAATGAATCGGGATAAACAACTAAAACAATTCCAATTGAATAAATACCTCATTCTAACGTAATACTGGAAAATATTTCTGTGGAAAAAATATTCACTGAACATTCCCCGATTATTATTAATTATATTTATCAAGTTACCATTTTCTCGTATCTCTGGTCGGGTTATGGTGTAACTTACCTGTGCAAAAAAAACTGCAATTCAGAGATGAGCTACTATAAGAGGCAAACTTAGCTATAATATATCGCAAAGGAAGTATTGGAAAAAACGAAATGTTTTGATAAAACAGAATCAGACACAAACGATAAATTCATCGACACCACGAAATTAGAGATATGTTACTCCAACACAGAAGACCACCAGAGAGCGATTCTTAGAAGAATGGAATCTCCAGAGATCCAACAGCCGTGAGAGAGAGAGAGAGAATGTGGGAGAAAGGGAGGAAGGCACTGGATTGAGAGCGTCGGATGCGCGTTCTATCTCTTCCAGCGTATGGGACTGCAACGAAATCGCGCGTGGAGCAGTATTTTAAGGGAACCGTATTAAAATGTCTTGGCGCGGTAGCCCTTTAGACGCAGTTGCTTGGGCGAATAAATTACGTGCGGCCAAGAGATAAAGGAAGGACCTCTCCCGGGAGAATAGTCACCGCTAAAACGCAAACCCCTTCCTCTTCCTCCTTGACTGAGTCCCAACTCCTTCCAACGTGCCCCTCCTCCTAAATCCACCTTCCTTCCTCCTCCTGAGAAGACGGAGGGCGAACACTTCCTCACACCCACCCTACACATCTCCCAGCACGAGTCTTGTCCTTCCCTTCTTAATCCAATTTAAAACCCGCCTTCCGAAGCACACATACTCCTTTCCTCGACACCGCCCTCCCAACAACTCCTCTTTCTCAATCTTCTCCTACCTAATCCTCCTTAGTCACTATTTTCATTAATATCAAACGGATAACGGTCCTTTCTTCAATAATCTGTAGAAACTCTCCAACAAGAATGCCCACAACTTGGAATATTTTATTTTCCTTTTCTGGAATAATAAATTCCTCTTTGGGCATTCCTATACTCTGGCTTGAAATTAATTTTGCCTTCCCACATGGGTTAAATCCAACTTATTTTACGATTTTACAGAAATTGCTATAAAACTTTAACCTTTCACAGACTGCTAACTTTCTACGCTGCTTATGACATAATGCGATCCCATCCAGTTATTTTAAAACATCGAGAAAGTTGAATACGACTCAAGAGATTAATGGAGGATCCCGTTCCCCTTGTTTCTCTCCCTCGAGACCACCCGTGGCCGATCAGCGCCACATCTCAGCCCTTCTCCGATATCCCGTCCGTCAATGGTATTGGGTTCGACTTCCTCATGTGCAATTTTTCCTTAGACTCCGATCATCAATCAAAACACCGTGACGCGCGGATTCCCCTTCGCTACGATTGGGAAAAGAATCTCCCCCTCTTTCTCTCTCTCTCTGGAGCGTTTTCAGATCCGATCCTTCGCGAGCGAGATGCAATCGCTTCGTTCCCATTCTGGGACGGTTTTTCTTCTTCGGTAATAAAAACGCCGCAGACTAACTCGGGAAGTGAAAATACAGAAGGGAGATTGGATTTGTTCGAGGAGATTGAGTTTCTCTATCCCTAACTCCTTCCATGCTCCTATCCCCACTCCTCCTAGCGATGCAACGGACTAGGTATCCTCAATCACCGGACTCTCAGAGCGCCATTCTGCCTATATGTACATCCTTTTACACTGCACCGCAAACTTCACGATACACACAAGGGGTTCTCCCGAAAACGCTTCCCTTTCTCCCTTCGCTCCACCCACATCTTTCTTCATCCACCATCTCTTTAATCTCCATTCCTAACATTTTCTCCCATCTTCAAACTTCTTCCGAAGAATCTTCGGCATGTCTTCCTCCCCTCAGCACCCTTAAAAGGACCTCTTCATCGCGACTTCTTCCCCTTCTTTCTCACTCCATTTCTTTTCCCCTCACTCCGCGGACTGCTCATTAAGGACCCCGGCGTCGTGGCGTTCTCATCGAGGAAAAGATATGGGAAGGAGAGGGAAGGGGAGACAAGGGAGGAAGTGTGGGCGCACATTTTTCCCACGGTTAGTGCGTGTGTGTGTGTGTCACCGAAGCTCAATGCAGGAGGCGGGAAATTAAATTCCTCGCCGGGATGGGAAAGAGAAAGGGAGGAAGAGGAGTTGGGGGCGAAAATGGGAGGAGTGGAAGGAGAGAGTGCGGAGAGAAAGAAGGGGAGTTTGGGAAGGCCGGAGGATCTCGTATGGGTGAGAGGGAGATGCTGAAGATGGAATGGGGGGTTTAGTAACTCCTTTCGCGGAAAGAGGGTGCTGCGCCGGGGAAGAAAAAGAGGGGAGGGGAGGACTGTGGGGGTTGGAGAGAATGCGAATGAGAGTGATGGGAACGCGTGAATGTATCGGAGGGGTCTCGAGGGGGATTTGGGGAAGGACAGAAGAGAAAGAGAGAGAGAGAGAGAGAGAGAGAGAGAGAGAATTGAGACGATGTAGTGAGGTATGCAATCAAGAAATACAACTTCTTGCCCCAACTCCCGCGGTAGAACGAGGCACGAGGACCTTCAAGATGGCACGCATGCTTGGACAAGAAGTTCATTAATACCGATTCCGCTTAAACTAGTGGGGCGTAGATAAATGTCGACTATAAGGTACGACGGGTATCCGAATTTACGCAACCTTGGTTGTCCCGGATCACATGCGTAAACGGGGCTTTCTAATAAATGCAATTCTTTTGATTAACTTACTCGAAACACAACTAAAATAACGAATATCACAAGAAAAGATTTTGTGGTAACTCCTGCATTAAAACGTCCAACATAAATGGAATGGAATAAATTTCAACCTAAATTTTAAGACTATTTATTTATGCCTTTTATGAATGTTAAAACGTTTAACAAAATTATCCTCATCTCTTATAGGGTCATGGAAGCCTAACTATCAATTCGATAAATTCTTCAATATATCCATTAATTTGAACAATTATTTTTAACAATAGCTCTGATTCAATAGTTTTTTGTACATTGCAGATGAAAATTACCAAGGCAGAATTATTCGCGTAAGAAATACACAGTTAACGCTCGCTTAAAGCAGAAAATAACAAACACAACTTTTTATATTTTAATTCCATCATAATTGCCTCAATTATAGTGTTTAAAAGATAGGAATTTTTGGAAATGGAATTTCATCTTATGGAAAAAGGGAAAAAGCGGTCTGCAACATAAATATATCGCCTAGGGTTCGCTGAAAGAAATTCATTGACTTAACAATAATAATGGAAAATGAAACCGTTACATAGATATAATCTTCGCCCATCTAGAACTCTTACATAGTTAATATACTTTCACTCGTTTTTTTAATTGAAACATACTAAAGTTAACTTTGGCAGCAATTTTCTCTAAATTGCTTAATAACGACAAGAATTAAAAGATAAATTTTATGAGATGACAACGCTGGACCGGATACGCGCTGACCAGGCTCTTCCGCACGCGCAGGAATCAACTCCAACTCCTTCAAAGGGAAATGCCACCGCGATTGTCGTCAATTTTCCACCGACGAGATTAGCGTCAGGAAGACGAAACGGCTGAAAGGGGTGACGGGCAGCGGCTGCTTGGGGGAAACGACGCTAGCGTGAGAGAGAGAAAGAGGGAGAGGGCGAGAAACAGATGGAGAGAGTGAGAGAGAACTCAGAGGGCAGGCCATCTCAGAGTGTTACTCGCGCAGAAAACGGGAGGGAGGGAGGATGGGTGCGTGTGAGATGGAGAAGCTGGGTTAGGTGAGAAGAAGGGGTTGAACGACCGGCCTTCCCGAGGGTCACCACAGCTCCCCCTCCTGTCCATCCGATGCCTCCCCTTCCCTCCCTCCCTCCACCTCCTACGTGGTCCACGCACGCATCTCCCTCGTCATGAGAAACAAAACACGGACGACAGGAGTCAATCCGTGCGGACACGCGGTCCGACACTCACGAAAGGAAATAGGGTTATCAAACAGAATGGAAATATGTACGACTGAATTATTTATGAAGCGTTTGGTGACTCGTTGAAAGGCGGGAAAGGAAGAGAATCAGCGCATGATGTTACATGTATGGATATAGCCGAAATTTTTCTTAATAGATCACAAGAGATAACTTCTCTTGACGAGGGAAATGCATGTCTATTCAGTTCAGTTTATCATTAACACGTGCACAGAACTTGCGGTCTCCCGTAAAGTGCCATTTGATAGTAATAATAACCATACACGCGGTGGGATTCGAGCCGACGACCTCAAAATTGAGAAGAAGAAATTACGGAATCTACAATCACATCCAGATTATAGGAGGTCCAATTGAATTGCTGTAACTCACACGGCACATATTTCAAAATATGTATTCATTTAAGATTATTTTCTCAAAACTACTACCACTACACAATGCGCAGTCTACTAATGAGCGGCTCAGAAATGAAAACTAAAATATAGCTTTGAATGACATCTAATAGCAGCTAAGACTTGTTAAATAACAAAATAACTAACATAAGATTATTTAATCATCTTAGCAACTTGTTGAAAGAGAAATCCGAGAGCTGACTTTAAGTTGGTACGTAAATTGTAAACTTTTCTCTCAAATAAGACAGCAGAAGATAAGCAAATCCTTCCGTACGTAACTATTTCATAGGCAAAATATTCTCACAGTTTTTAAATTTTACTACCAATAAAGGATTCATTTATAATAAATTTTACGTTACTGATAAACACAATCCTTCAAAAAATATAAAAAGGCCAAAGGAGTAATAAAAACTAATAAGAAAATTGAATCCCCTTGATGAGCATAGGGCATTTCCTCAACAGGAAATGCATAATCCAGCCGACGTCGCGTAACGTTAGATCAGATAAAATTAAACGGCATAAATTAACATGCCGGCAAGAGGAAAGCGTAAGTAAAATGACAGCTAATAGCTACTTTTTTTTGCAAATGCACTACCCTAAGGTAATAAAATCAACGGGAAGAAAATTTTGCTAAAAAACGAATGAAATATATCCACAGTCGCGTAATATACTCCAGAAAATTTTTCCACGGCGGAGAAAATAATCCCATCCTCATTTTCTAAACTTTTTTCCCCGAGGATGAATAGATATTACGACGTTTTAAGTGAAGGGGTGTGAGAAAGGGATGACTCTCCCAAGGTAGCACGGGTGCACGGACATCATTCCACTTTCCGACAACCTGAGTTTTTTTTATTCCGAGGCGGACGGCGAAGATTCGTGATGATCATGAGATGCGGAAACGAACGAACGGATGTCAATGACCAAAACGGAATCCAAACGGCTAATGATCTAGAAGGAGAAACGTCGGGATAGAGAGAGAGAGAGCGCTAATCGCCCTGCCACCCCCCAGCTTTGGGCATAGAGCCCCGCTTTAACGCGGACATAACGAGCGGTTATGATCATCCTCGCGATCGACGCGGGGTAAGACTTTTGCGGCCTCGGAAATGGCCCGTGGGCAGCCGATTTTCGGGAAAGAGGAGGCGGTGGGGAAGGGAAGGGTGGGGAGAAACCGAGATACGGAGGCCGGCCATACGAGTCCGGCTAATCTTTCCCGGCATCCGACTCGGGACGATGAGTTCGGTGGTAATCGACAATAAATGGTAGACCTCGCGACGCGGAGTATTTCGGTGGATTACGCACGATATCACGTTCCTTCTCCACCCTTCCCTCACCCACGCCCCTTCTCCCGAACGGAAAATGGAGATTAAAAAATAATTAAGGGACAATAATTTCCAGAAGTGCCCCAAAAAAATTCATGCACGGGTCCTTGGAGAGAGGCAGAGGAGAGAGAGAGAGAGCGAAACACTTGGACTCGCTCAATTGAACTTCAGGAGCACACGAAGTGCTGCATTTCACCGTTCAGCCGTCCGAGAGGGAGAAGGGAGGGAGAGAGCGAGAGTGGGGCATAAAGGGAAAGGAGAGAGAGAAAAAGTCGTTAAGTCGCTATAAAATCAACAGAAGAACGATCTGGCCCGTTGTTTTTATCACCTGCCGATTTCGGCGAAAGAGAGGACTGCGCAAAGGAGGTGGACTGATCGGAGATGTGAAAGGACATAAAGATCAAATTCAAGGATCCTACGTGACGGATATTATTTTTTCGGGCGTTATTATAGCAATGGCGGGGCTATTACGTCAAAAAAGAACACGAAAGCACATAGCAATGGGTACATTTTTTTCATTACCAAAGCAAAATCTTTGAAGTCATTAAAACAAGAAACGTAGAAATGTGTCAATAGACCAGTTTACGCAAATACACCTTAAGATGTTGATAGAAGACATCTAAGCTATAAAATAAAAGTTCAACATTCAGAAGAGAAAAACACTATTAAATGGAAAGGACGTTTTGCTACTGCGATTCGAGTCTTATTGCTTTAACTATATCTATTCGAAAATCATATAGTTAAACGAAAAAAAAAAACTCGATCAGCTTCCCTTATTGCTAACATTGCAAGCATTTAGGGCACGTAAATTTCTAAATTATAATTGTAAAAAAACACTTCAAATAGCCGCCTTTGATATCATGTCTGTAATAATAAGGATTTTTTTACCTATTTACTTACGACCGTCTTACTGCCTTAGCGGAGAATAGATTCCAATTAATGACGTAGATGATATGATCGTAGAGATATAAAAAAATCTTCCCCCACACTCCTTAAGGTAATGCCGAAAGCCCTAAAGGCGGATTTAGAAACGGCGTGTAAGAAAAAATGGCATAAAGCGGAAAGTGTTCAAAGAGTAAATATTTGCATTAGAAGAATGACGTAATTTACTACAGTAAACACTAAAACATCAATATATTTCTTATCATATAGGCTTCTATAAATAAAAGATACATAAAAAATAAATTAGTGTAAGTAATTGTTAGAAATTACATTTTACGAACGAATGTTAGTAAATCACAGGATTCAATAAGTGAGAGGCGAGCAATTAGTTTCTTGCAAATGAATAATCAGTTTGACACACGTACAAAAATTTTATCTTTGCCACTATTGGAATTTTTTAAATACATACATATCTTTAATCAAATTGCCATATTTGCGATCATTATACGTCGCAACAAATTGATCATACGTATAGAGAGTAGGGATTCTGGTTCGAGAATTCTCGACAAAAATTTCTCGGGAAATCGAAGAATTTTTCTTGTCTCGAGCCCCGAGAAAATTTCATTCGAGAACGAGACTTCATTTCAAATCGGAAATATTCTTGATCTAACGTTTTAAAAACTGCTTTGGTGAGAAATCTTAATTTTGAAATGCAACAATTTTGTTAGTACTACTACTACCTGCATTGTCGTTATGAAGACACACTGCATACCCCTACAGAACAAATGCACTGTGCGTGTCCGATGCTGTCTTCAGTATGCCTTATTGGTAAAATATTACGCGCTTTACTGGTGATGTAAGCCAATATATTTATATTTTATACATTATGTATTATATTATATGTTATATATTTTGTACGACATTATTTTCTAATTCTGTTGATTTTAAGTTTCCAAAATATGCTTGGCCAAGTATCAACACAATTAGAAAATAATGTCGTACAAAATAACACAAGTGCAAACTGCAAACAGCAATACGGCGTCTTATTTGCGTTAGTTCAACACATTTGTCGCTGTCACCATCCGCACCAAACGTAATTGTACGAAAAAATTATGATACTATATATCGATCCTTTTTTACATGTACAAATGCTTGTTTTGTTTGATTAGTAACAGTTTAGCAGCTGCCTTTAATAACGAAACGTTCGATGGGTAGGAAATATTTTATTTGTGCATTTATATGAATTCTGGCGTTCTGTATAATTTAAGTTCTGTGGAAAATCCCCATGTTTGCAACTAGCTTGACATTTAATTTATATGTTTGAATCACCTTAAAGCGAATTTGCAGTTTGAAAATTCTACCAAAGTGATTTTGTAATGATTTATATGGGTTTTTTAATTATTTGAATAAAACATTTAGCCTAAAATGGACAGCGATCTCTCTGAAGTGTGGAAGCACCTTAAAAATATAAAAACCGAAGAGTGTAATCACTGCCAAAACAAATTTTAGTTTTTTCTATAGCAGGAAATGTTGTCACAAAAGTTCGAAACTGGCTGGCCGATGAACCAGTCAACGCTTTTGTATTTTTGAGAAGCTTCTTTGCAAAACAAAAATGAATGTGCTTATGTAGCAGTTCTTTTTTACTATAATTTTAAGAAATAAAACTATTAAAATATACTTTCTGTATGATTTAGTTTGAAAATTCATTAAATTTCTCGCGTCCCGGGATTTTTCATAGTGTCTCGAGTCACGGGAAATAAAAAAAGGTCGGAAATCAGAATCCCTAACAGAGAGCAATAGGCATATTAATAAGGCACTAAATTCGACATGCGTATATGCGGGGATAGTTTCATTCAAATCATTCATTTATGGAGGCTTGGGCAGCAAAAAACTCTACCGCTTTTATGAAGCTAACTTTAATAAATAAGCGGAGATTAGACACAAAACGTTTACAGAAAATTAAACACGCAGAGAGTAAAATAACTGTTTTAATACCAAGAGATAGCAATGATTAACTAGATCAATTACTTACAAATTAATGTCAAAAGAACAATGTACCGATTAGAATAATAGTTGATCAGTCTAACTCTATAAAGAAAACTGCATCAATATTAAAATTTTTGAGTGCAAACTTAAGTGGTATCGACTATAACGTCGCCGATGCAACTTTACACCACACATTACAACAAATACTTGCCATTTGCAACAATTTCCTATTTCCAAAAGCAATCGCCATTCGCAATGTACACGCCAAGCGAAGGAAATTTTAAGTCATTAAAGCGTCGTAAAGAAGATGAATCGAGACGACAAACACGCACCTCGGCCGACTCTACAGCCGAGTGCATAAGGGAGGCAATTTCCATATAATCGACCGAAGAAAAATAACGGCAAACAATACTGCACTTAGTATCCGCGCAGGTAGCTTCTTTGAGGCAATATGACCCCGTGCACTCATCTCGCTTGCGAGTAGCCGATAGTAGCGATGCGTCATATGGACCACATCTACATAATCACCGCAGGGAAAGAACCACCTATTCGTCCTTTTCTCCCTTGGGACCATAAACGGTATTGGGTGCACTGAAAACCCGCGGGATAAAAATCACCGACGCAATTAGGCAAAACAATTATCCATTACAAAAGCCTTCGTGTGGAGATGAGAGACGCTTCCTGGAGGCGGAAAAGGAGAGAAGAAGATACGGAGGGGAACTGAGAAGAAATGAGAGAGTATATGGATGGCGAGGAAGCTGAAATGAGTAGTTAAACGGAGAAGAATGAAAGGGGCAGAACGCACTCAAACAGGGGAGAGTAAGCGGTCAGGTGAGCTTCAGGTCATAAGGGGAGAGGGAAACTAAGAATCGCATACGATCCGTCGTAGTAGAAACTCCATCATTTGAGGCTTGAAATAATACTTCTGGGAAAAAGGACGGGCTACAGCATTGTAGGAAAACCTTGCAAAAGTCGATGTATGGTTGCAGTACCTCAGAATTGACATCCAAGACCAAAAGCAGCAGCTCTTACATTAACACAGATATGCACCAGATTTGAATACATTCCAAACTCAAAATATAAGTTCCAATGAATTCTTTAGTCTTTCTGAATTTTCTATAAAAATATCGATCGACTATAAACCAGCAACATTGAGGGAAGCCATGAAACTATGAAAATGCATTACTGTCGCATCCATCATGGAAAAAAAATCAAAACAAAAGTCTTCAGCTTTCCATATTTTAGTAAAACAGAAATAAAAAGGCCACCATAATCAGTGCTTAAACATTTTTAAACGACTGCTCCATCTAAGACGTTCGAGAGGAGGAAGCTAACTCTTGCTTCCTAGAAGACATAATGGTATAGTGAGGAGATGGGAAGAGGGTGAAAGAGAGGGTGAGGGGCAGATAGATAGGCGGAGGGTGGACGAGGAGAGGCACGGGGCAATCTTCTCTCTCCGGTGAGAGAGAGAGGAAGGAATGATGGATGGAGAAAGAGAGAGAAGGGCTCTCCATCGCCCCTTCCGCCCTCACTCCCACACGCACGCACACACACACACCCCACCTAACACACGGAGGCAATCAGTGACCGCCTCGGGGGCAAATGAGGAGGCGCCTAGTAAGCTCCCTCTCTCTCCTTACGTCGGTATTTTCCTCCTTCAACTCTCTCCCCGATAGAGGAGGAAGCTAAGACATGCACCGTTGCTCGCCCAGGAGTCTTCACCCAACATATCCTAGAGACGAAGAATGGTTCTACGAAGAAGGAAGGGCAAAGAGATATTGGAAGTTAGGTAGAGTAGCTCACGGATATCTTCTTCGCCCTAGGGAATTTGATAACAGCTAAACCTCGGCGAAAATTCTGTTTTCCTCAAAACGCACCATGAATCAATAACTAAGTAGCTATAAGTATATCAAAATGAATGTGATTTAAGAGAGGATGAAAAATATGCACTCATATTTTATATGCGGTGAAATATTAAGTAAATCAGACTAGACGGCGTGGAAAGCGATCAAATCAGGAAAAATCAGAGAACTCCGCGATTAAAGATATTTTTCTTTTAATATCGTTTCCTGTTGTAGCGATGACAGCATGATAATTTTTACAAAATTATTATAATGGCTTCGTGGGAATAGTTTAGAAACATAGTCCACTTATTATCACGATTCAGCGATATCAACGGTGTGATGTTATTCAAGATTAGATTCTATTACAGCGCCACTATTTAATAGTAACGCGTTTCACAATCCAAAAATATGTTCCTCCGCTACCGAAAACGTGCAATTATGCTAATACGAGAAATAACGGAAAGAACAGGTCGCAGGAAACCTACGAACCGAAATTCACCTCCGATACAATCCGAGATCGTTATCGCCTTTTAAAGGGAGAACATTAAGAGGCCTAGCGATCGCAGCGAATATCGTATTTACAAAATAAAAAAAAACAAAATAGCTCCCTCGCACGTCACCATTATAAAAATCGACCGTTCCGAGTCCGAACATGCCATGCGTCTGCTCTGGCTCGCTGGCATTATATTCCTCCTAGATTTAATTATTGCTTCACCCTCGGAGACACCGCTTGATACAGCTCCACGGAACTCTTTCCCCGCCCTGTGGCACGCACCTCGCGAGGTACGGGAGGAAGGGAAGCGAGGGCGAAGATAGGGGGTGGGGTGGGGGGGGAGTTGGAGAGGAGGGCGGAGATGCCGCCTGCATCGTATAACGGCTGGAAAGGGGGCGGAGACCATCTCAGGCGGACATCATCATCATCATCATCACGAAAGGCCCTTCACTCTCTTACTCTTCCGATCTCCTTCTCCTCCATTCTCTCTCTCTCTCTCTCTTTACCTCTCTTCCTCGGACAATCCCGGTGGTAAAAAAATCTACTCCTCAAAGAACTCATCAAAAAAGAAGAAATGCCCGGTAAACAAACACTCTTCTGCCTTATAAGAGATCATGAGAAGCAGAGCGCTACAGAGAGAGAGAGAGAAAGGGAGAGAGACAGAAAGAGGGCGGGGAGGGAATGCGCTTCCTTTCTGTATAGACGGAGAGATGCAATTTACTAAGCGAGGCGATTTCGAGGGAATTTACTTCCGAGGCAGTATAAAATAGGAGGAGACGGGTTAGTCGGAGAAGGAGAAAGATGGGATCATGTTTTGTGGTAGGTGTAATAAAATCGTCGTTTGTATGCCTTTGGAGTAAAAAATAATGAAAGGAAAGAGATGCGCAATTCATCGGATTTAGACGGTTTTTGTTCGGAGTCTTGTCAAAGCGATTTAGCTACCGACTTGAATGGAGATTGCACCGAGGATGATTCATCTCGAAGCTGTATTCTAATTAAATGTACGATCCTAGAAAAAATACTGTTTATATAAAATAAAAACAGGTGGAGTTTGCTGGCGACTTATCGATTTTCAGGAACATTGGTATTTGTATTTCTCTTTGATTATTTTTCCATTGAAGTAGGTAATTTAAATAAAAACTAAATTATTGAGACAGTTACTAAAGCAAAATTATTAATTTGAAAAGTGCTAGTTAAGCATGGAATGTCGTTAAATTGATTTAAATTTTGAAAGTCATTTACAAAATTCTTGCATGTCTACTGAACACGGTTAAGCTTAATGTAAATGATTTTTTTATGTAGAAAAGCAAGTCATATTCTCTGAAAGTATTTTTTAAGTCGACAATCTTTTAAGTTTAGCCTTTTCTTAAACTTCTATATAGAAAGAAAAATGCCCTAATACAATAATAACATTTTACTTAGGACGAAATATATTTCTACAAAAGAATTACGGACAAAGAATAAAGCCAAAAAGTAAATTTTACTCAGACAGTAAAAATATTTACACCGTGGAAAAAACTGAGGATGAAAATTCTTCCATTAAAAACTCCGTAATGCCGCCATCAAAAAGCTTCCGAGATTTGTACCTTCTGAGATAAGCGTTTCAGGGAAGACTGCAATCCACCTTACACGAAGACCAGAAAACCCGTAGCAACCGAAGCATCGCCTACGTCCCATCGCATCGCCGCCAGACCGCGTACCCCAGAATCCATCCCCGCCCCCATCTTGCCTGCCGACCCCTCAACAGACAAACCGCCGCACGCAGCAGCAGCCACCCACCGCTAATCTACGGGAAACCCCTCCGCCTCCCCCACCCGACCCTCCCCATGACGATTCCGCCACCCACCTCGCCACCACCCAAACTCATCACCGGACCGCCGCCCTCCTTTCCTCCTGCCATCCTCCCTCCTTAATTCCCTCTCCAAGGAAGAGGAGGAGAGGGCGTCCCACACTACACGCTCCACCTGCCCCCTCCTCCTACCTCTCCCTCCTCCCGTGACAGAGATGGATTCGCAGTCGACCCGGAGATGGCGCCCACAGCATCAGCGGGATCCTCTCTCTCTCTCTCTCTTTTTCTCCTCCCGTTACCATGAGAGGAAGATGGGGTAGCATAGGGTTCGGGTGCCGAGGTGGGGGTAGGTCCGTAGATTCCCTTTCCCGCGCATAAAGGAAGGAGGGAAACCCTACCTTGAGAAAGGCGTGGGAGGGATAACTCGGGAGGAAAGATAAGGAGTACAAAAGAGGTGATCGCATTCGCGGTCCGCCGCTAATAGTGTCGTAGGGGGTGAAGTTGGAGGAGGGGGAACACGTGGAGGAATGAGGAAAGACGTGTGGACGGGAGAGAAAAGTGAGGCGAAAAGGGAAAGAGGACATCTCAAAGGATGCAAAAATGTGCTAAGAGCGCAATAAACAAGAGAACGGTTCCCGCATATGAGTGCGAGAAGCTCGGATAATATTCTTTCATAATCAACACATGCGAGATGACAGAGTTATCTAGGAACGATAATCGGCAAAAAGGCGAGAAAATGACGAAGCACAACGGAATAAAAACTTTTACCTGTTGAACAAATATAATTATGAATCCAACCAAATCCTGTTTACACAGGAAATTAGGTAGGAATGATTTAGATCGACTCCCAAGTTTAAGAAATCAGTCCTAAAGAGCTTTTACAAGAATATTTTAAACTCGTTTCGGCCATTTAAAACGAAACAACTTTGTCAAGTGAATTAATTACTTATTTTTTAATAGCTTCTAATGAATGAAATTAAATTATAAGTATTGCGGATATTTACAGCGGCTATGTAAGAGTCGTTATTTTACCTATATATTGCAAAATTACTCAAATATACTATTTGTTAATGGAATAGATTTTCATATTACATATTCTATACTAAGTTCTGCATAAGCCGCAAAAATTAAATGATCGGAATTTGCTACTTACGCAACCCTCAGTCAGCTAAATTATCAAATTCATCAAATGTAATTTGGAAGAACCGATTTAGCACAAATGGTCATACAGTTTAGGATATGGTTTAAAATAAACTGAATCAATTCGCCATATAGAAATCGCCTCAATTTTTCATGACCTATACGTTCAAACAAAAGAGGATAACGGATTATAGGGAGAGAATGAAGTACCTTGAATTCCGCCACCGAAGCAGTAAATGCCTTTCCATCAATATATTATAGCGTGATTTATCCAATTGCCAACAACACCGGCCATTAGAGATAACATTTCCATTAACCTCTTTTCGGAACATAATCTGAGAGAGTTCCGCAATTTAACGCATGCGATGGAACGCGAACGGCTTCAGCCTCTCTCACGTTGAATTAGAGAGAGAGAGAGAGCGATATCCCTAAGAAGGGGTGACCACTCCTACATGCAGGAGGCCATTACGGAAGGCACTAATGATTGCTGACGATTCAATACGCGCAGCAATGCATGATTTCAAATTGCTTCGATTTAATTATATCTATCGCAATAAATCCCATAACCAACGATACTTAAGAGAAGCAAAAAAAAATGTCGGCAAAAATGACCAATGCGACGATCACTTCTATAAAAACACATGTATTCATATTTAAATACTATAATTATAAACTTGATGCATACCTATTTTAAAATCGCTGAATTTCATAATAAGAGTGGAAAATAATAATAAGGTTCTGCAAGAGCCATAGCAACAGATTTAAGAAGAAACTGAAAAAAATACCAAACGCCGAAGTAAGGAGTTCGAAAATAAATTAATCATTTTCCTGATATAAATTAACGAGGATATGCCTGAGAAAACTAAATGTTAAATTTAAAATACATTCAATGAACGAATGTATTCCAGCCAGGACTTTCCAGAATCAGTCGCACACATAATAGAGTCAACGGGATTAAAAATGTATTTTAAACATGCGTTTGTATTAGGGATCCTAAGGATCGCTAAGACAATGGTTCAATAAATATAACTACAACAAGTGTCTGCAATATTATTACATAAGGTACTTTTTTCAGAATACTAAAATAAAAAACACTCTCCTGCAGACCAACCTATCTTGTAAATTTTGCATATTTAATAATATTCAATACGTTAATGATGTAAACACATTTTTAGACCTATGTATGTATTGTAATTTCACTTTTGTTTCGAAAAATTAATTAACTAATCTCACAGCAATTTATTTTACCATTAAAATGTAAAACGGCACATCACGTAAACATTTCTTTAAAAACAATTGGCGTTAAGTAACAACGACAAAATAATTTCATAGAATAAAATTTTATAACTGTGTAACTTCGCTTACTTTCGCTTAATCCTAATTCTACCGGGCTCTTTCACTGACGTTAACTACCGGGATGTGACTTAGGGACACACATGATAAATTTGTAAGATACGATTTATTTGGACATTATTATTAATGGTTACATATTATATATGGTTAAATAGGTCGAGTTGACGTGCCATCAAAACGCGTGTGACGATGTAATGCGATAAATCTATTTTTGGACATACATGCGCGAAAAATCGGACTACCAAACAATCGATCCCAAAATTCTTTATAGTCAATTATACTTTGTTTATATAGTCCAACGTTAATTATAAGGTCAATAAATACCCTTATTTAACACAAGACACATTCACAAAGAACATTTCGTTACACTGTATCAATGTGTCTCTGAGTCACATCGTGGTAATCAACCTCAGAATTGTATATTAGGGACTATATAAATGAAACTCAAAGAGTTTTTAAAAAATTAATGGTGTTTATTTATGTAAAAATATAAAATAATAGAATACACAAAGTCTCACTGCCAAATAAATTTAATTGTATAAGTAATCGTGAATAAAAAATACAAATATGTCTCTAAGTCACAGCCTGGTAGGATTAGGGTTAATAGCAGACTTGTTTATTTACATTAGTTGCTGTGAATATGGCCAACAATGGGCCCGTATAGATAGTTCTAATATCCTGTTAACCCTGGATTACTAACCATTCGTCTGGCAGACGACGGCCGAAACAAATATACTCCCCCTAGTCCATATTTTATAGTTCTGGGTTTGGCATTTTTAGTAGCCTCATTTTAGCTCGAGTTCTTCTGGTGTGACTGTTTACACAAGGGATTATTGGCTTTTATTTTGTGCTACGCAACCGAGGTTGCCTCACAGACGAATGGTTAGCCTTAACGTTACTTGGTGATTTTTGCACTCTCCCCGGATTACTTTTAATTTGCGGGTTCTCATAGAGGTAAGAATAATTTATCACATAATAATGCCTCTGTGGACGAAACGACGAAAAAACCGTAGATAACAGAGTTTTACAATAGTACGAAAGGGGCAGTGGGCACACTGGATCAAATGTGTTCAAGTATGAGCTGCAGCCGAAAAACGCGAAGATGTGTGTTTTCTTTGGCATGCTAAATATTATGATAGTAAATTCATATGCTATTTATTACCACAAAACCACAAAAATGCTGTCAAAGGGAAAAAACCATTATCAAGAAGAGAATGTGCCAAATTTTTGGCAGATGATCTGACGAAGCCTTGGCTTGCACGACGCTTGGCTATCCCAAAATTAAGTCGTACTCTGAAATCGATGTTCGCTAATGTTTTGCAAATAGAGCTGCCTCAGGAGAGCCAGGATAAGGATGAACTGAGCAAACGTTCGATAACTGCGTTTTGTCACAAGAAGAGGAGAATGACAAGATTTCACTGCAGTGCATGTTCACGCGCTATTTGTGAAGAACATAGTGGTAACGTGTTTGGATGGTGTGATAAAATTTAATAGTGTTGTATGTTTAAATGTACCAGAGAGTATTAAAGTATTGTTAAGTATTTAAAAAAATTAACTATCTATTTTTTCTTTTATAAAAAATAATAGTATGAGGTCTGTTAGACGAATGGTTAGTAATCCCGTTTGTCAAAGGAAGGTTAGTAATCTACGGTTAAAAGGCAAATGGATAAACGGACAGACCCCAAATTTTTTCCATAACTAGTCCGAATGTAGAACTACATATCCTGAAAATTTGGTGTTTGTAGCTCACGTAATTTTTGAGTTATTCTGTACACGGTCAGAGAGACAGAAGGATGAACCGAATGCATAAGCTCTTTTTTTTTTATTAAAAAACGCTAATAAAAAAGTCAATTTCAATGGAAGCGGAGCCGAATAAAAGGATAAGATTATCTTGTAATCACAACATAAGCTAGTGAATAATAGTGACACGTGATCAAATCTTGCCAAGCGCCAATCATGAGCATGAGTCAGCAAGGTGCGACAGTGATGCACGCGTTCAAGTTTCTCTGCGTCGCTCATTCGCCGATGTTTGATAACTCTAAAAATAACTCCTACACCTTGAATATCTTAAACTGTTTATTTTATTGAAACCTTGCCCAAAAAGTGTTTCAGCGCTAGAGACTTAATGATCAATTAAAGCAAATAAGTTTGATCAATGTTAATTTTTGAAAAAATAAATCGTGTGAAGTGAAGTAATATAAAAGTTGCACAATTAAAAAAAACGTTTCGAAATTTTTTATTGTTATCAATACCTTGGAGGATATGATTTTCACAAATATCCTCCAATTTTATTTAGTAATGAACGTGTTCACCCTTTCATGCAAATTCTAACATCCTATGCTATTTCGTCAATTTCATTAGTAGCTAAAAGGCGAAATAGCATAGTAAATTATCACATATGTAGCTTGTTAACATAACCACTCACCGAAAATTTGAGCCATTATTTTACCCTCGTTACAAATCAACTTCCGACCCTATCACAAAAAGCCTCTTTCTGCAGCTGGTTGCTAACAAATAAATTAAAGCGCTCCACTACCGCCCGTCCCAAACTCGAAATCGAACCGACGTTCTTCCTAAGAATCGCGGTGGGGGAAACAAAAACGCAAACGAAGAACACACGGATCGGAAGTCGATCCCGGGATTTTCCGCGCGCAGGGTGGCTCGCCTAACGAATAGAAGCAATTTTCACGCTCATCCTTCAAGGTTGAGGAGAGATGTTCGTTTCGATAAGATGACTATGCTGACAGCTCTCGTGGGATGGGATCGCTTCAACGCGGCGGACGAATTCGAAGACGGTTGGAAAAACTTCTTATTCATTATTAAGTCGGAAAAGAGTCTGCGAAAGAGTAAGAGAAGGAGAGGGAAAGTGGCACAGCGAGGGTTCGTAAAGTGTGAAGAATCCGATTCGGAAATCCCAAGTCCAATTGCCGCTTTGCTCGCAAGGGTGACGTGCGAGGAATTCGTAATTAAAACTGCGATAACACACAGCCGAAACTAAAAAGACCCGTTCGAAATGCGAATAAAAGGAAGTACCGACTCCGAATGAGAGAGAGAGAGAGAAAAAGAAACTTGCGAGAGCAGGAGCGAGGGGTATTCCTCTTATCACCCGTATAATTATCTCGCGATCGAATATCGGGAGGAGGCAGGAAGTCATAACTTAACCCGTTGTCGACCGCACTCTTGCGTCTTTTTTTCTTTCTCCGAGAATCATTAAAATGCGTCGTTATGCTTCCCCGCACAATGGAATCGGCGAGGAACTTGGCAATCGGAATGTCTTCCATTATGAGGTGGACGTGAATGTGATTTCGCAGACCCTTGGGATGGAGAGACATAAACGGCTGCTTAATTATTCATCAGATTGATATCGAGCGAAATCGCTTGAATACTGCATTCGTGCAGTATTCAGAAGGTCGATTTACATTGAGTATTACCAGATCGGAATTCTATCAGGGACACCTTTGAACAACAGGTCTCACAAAAAGGCGGCTGTATGCGTCTTAAGAACGCCTGTCGACTTCAAAACATAACCACTAATTACATCAAAGTCATATTTGCTTTAAATAAGTTTGCAACTGTTGTACGCTAACAATGAGAAGTAAGTCGTTAATGAAAACCTAAGTATGATATTATAGTAAACATATTAATGAGAGAAAGTAAACGATGCCATAACAGATGATACACGAAGAAAAGGTAAAAAAGATAGCGAATTAATTTTACAAAATAAAATCGATCGTTAACGTTAGAAAAAGAAAAAATAAATAGAACAGTAGAAACTTCGAGTAATGGAGATTTAGTGAGTCGGAAGGACGATAATCTTTTACCATCTTTGGAGTGGTAGATGTTTGACTAGGTTTCATCAGCCAACGCTAAGACCACATTCGATCATAAATTCATAAATATCTTCTTAAATCTGTGATATGATACCAACAGTAAGAGTTTCACCCTTTCACAGAAATTCTATAGATTAATTTCAAATGTTCGAAAATAAAAACGAGAATGATTAATTCTTCGGTACATCGACATATTTCCCAATGGTACTTTTGCATGAACCTCTCAACTACTTGCCAAGATGGTAGAAGTTAATTCTTTAACTATCACGATTCATTATATGAGTGAGCTTTCTAGAGAAAACAAAACTATAGAAAAAATACTTAATCAGTGATTGTTACTTTTTGTAGTTAATGAGAACGTCCACGTTGGATCTTACATGAGTCATCATAGTTACGGCTATAATTTCTAGAAGATATATACCCAAACATTCAACGTAAAGTTGCTGTTTAATTACGACTGCTTACTCACTGGAAATAGTAATTAAATACAATCACTTTCTTAGAGTGTATTTTACTACGTTCTGAGTACAAACGATCGCATCATTCTCTCTTTTAGCCATTTTCATTATATCCTGTGTGTTTTGCGCAAGTTAATACTTCTTCGGGTGGCAGATGGCGATGTAATGGTTATGAGTCCTCGAGGCAATAAGTGCTAACAACTCTACGTCTCCGTTAATAGTTAAATGCATCCATAAACACAAAGGAAAACAAGGAGATTTACCCCTCGTTGATGCAACAGATATGGCACATCCTTTACGATTATACGGAAATTTGTAACGTATTAGTATGTATGATTTCCCAATTTTAAGGCGACATAAAAAAATTTACAGAGTCGTCTACAAAACGAAAATGTGAGAGAAATTCCTAATATGAAGTTCACGTGGGAGTCACCTTTCTTATTAAACTTTTGAAACTGACCAGCTTTGATACCCATTCTGCGTAGGTAAGCGGGAATCATTAGGTCGTAAAAAAAGAAAATGTGAGTTCTCGTCTATAACTTGAGGGATTCTCTCAACATATTGTTAAGGCATGGAAATTGTGAAATCTAAGATTAAAATTCTACCAAAATAAAGTATCCATTTTGAATAAAAGATTTTCCAGGAATGTTCTAGCACATAAAACTGTGAATTTTCTAATAAATTTAAAAAAATAATTGCAGAACGAAATGTTTAAAACAATTATCTAATTCCAAAATACTAAGCTTCAGATGTTTTTCATGGCAAAGTTCCGCTAACAATACACGACAAATCTTCAAATAAAAGATCTTGTAAAAGATATATAGGTCAACGACAGAATGAAAAATCAACTAATAAAAATAACCTTTTAAAATTGTCGCAATAAATACACTATTAAACGACACTAAAATTAAAAGAAAATATCGAACCAATATTTTTTCGGACTAACTCATTTTATGACAATAACTTTAGAATAATGAGACATTTCAAAGAGAATGATTAACCATAACTGCATAAAACCACAAAGATACATACACTCTTCGTTTAAGTATCTGAATCCGTTTTCGAGAGTGAATAAAAGTGCGACAGGGTTAAATTAATGCCACAGTCTGTTATTTCGAAGTGGTTAAAAAGAATGCAAATCGCATATAGTCTCTTAAAACAAAGAAAAAAAATTCATTCCAAACAAATGCACCACATTTCACCGCATCCATACGAATTTAACACTGTAAACAGTATGAATGGTCAACAGTATAATTTATAAATGAATTTTATGATCATAAACACCAAGAAAGTTTAAAATAGGAAAGTCCTCGGAAATAAACCGAAAAAGAGTTTACACTGAAATTTTGTAAAATTGTTGAAAAACTAGCAGTATGAAATAACTCCTACGCAAACATCGGAAATAAAGAAAACTGGCCACAGCTTTTGAACACCAGTACAATCGTATTTTTGGTTCACCGTGAAAAATTATGAATTTTTCTTCTTTAATAATAAAAACTCATAAATAAGAAAGAAAATGGCAAGAAAATTTAACAGTTCCGCGAATGCTACAATTCTGGGAAATATAAACAAGACTAAATAGAATTTAGACCCAACTTTACAAATGTTACGTCCAAAGATTGAGCGAATCACAGCGAAATTTCCACTCGCATCTAGACGTTTATTCAGAAGAATAAACAACGACTTGAGACACAGACAATAAAAAGGAATCGGTTCGAAAACGGAATTTATGGAGCAATTTGTCCTAGCGCAATCGGACCCGAATCAATTATGAGATAGTAAAAAACCTTAAACCTCTCGAGTACATGATAGGACACGGCATGAGAGACAACATCAACCTTTTTAATCTCGCCTTCAAATGGGAACGAGTGGAAGCGAAGTGGAAAGAGAGAGAGAGAGAAACCCTATAGAGACAACCGTAATCTTAATTGTTGATAGGGTCAGAGTGGCGCGCAATCCTCCCCTTCCCCCTCTCCGCTACCTAAAACACTCCTTTCAACCCGTCCTCACCCACCCCTTCCTCTTCACATCCCCCAAGGCATCCGGCTACTGTGCTCCCGGCCCGCCGCCGTAAAAAGGAGAGAAGAAAGAGGGCCCCGAGATAGGAGAGGTGAGGAGAGGGAAAAGAGGGAATGAAGCGGGAGGTAGGAGAAGGAGAAACCTTTTAGAATGTCAGGCCACTTCAATCCGTCCGGGAGCCGTGTAACGCTTAATAAATATATTCTATCCCCTTCTATCCTCTTTCTCCTCCCCTTTTCACGCATAGCATATGTATAAAAGGTAGGAATGACTGGTGGAGAGAGAGAGAGAGAGAAGGAGATCTTGTTGATCATTTTTTTCTCTCCATTCCGGTAAGAGGAGAGGGGTGTGTGCGGAGGAGGATGCTGGTGAATCGCGGGAATCTTAAGACTCGAACCTCTTTTACCTTCCTTCTCTCCCTCCCTCCTAGCTCTCTCCCTCTCTCCTATCTCCCTCCCTCCTTCCCTCTCTCCACTCACCAGACGTCCTCAACCACGAGAGATAATGAGAGTGCCAAGCCGAAGTGCGACCACTTTCAGATACTCCCATTCCAGCAGCTACCGCCCTTACCCAGACCTCTTCCCCTCTCACGCGCTCTCCTCCCTCGCCGCTCTCTTGTTACGGAATCCCACAAATCCACCTCTTTCTCTCTCTCTCTCTCTCCTATTAAGACCTCTCTTCGATTTTTCCCTTCAAACCCTTAGAGCAACGTTTTAAGTACTCTCCTCTTTATTTAAAAAAAAACAATAATAAAAGTCCTTCGAGCGCTTAAATTTATTCTCGCTTTGCATCTCTTGTGAGCGATCCAAGGTCGAGTCGATGTATGGCCAATGAGATCTGCAAGCGCGAATCGTTGGGATGCGACGGACTGGAAATTTGGCGGTTTGTAGAACGCGATTCGAATTACGTCTGGTTGGACTTCTTGTAAATAGAAGAGCTTTGGGACAAAAGAAGCTGAAATGCTTAAAAATGAACTAGTCCGAGAGAAAAGGAACGCCTAAGACTGAAGGAGATATTTTTGCCGATTAAACGGCTTAATTCTGGACGAAAGAGTACTTCCCGTCCAGTTGCTACACTTGATGAGGTGAAGGTCGAGAGCGGTGGATGAGAGAAGCCGCGGGAAGATTATTCGGACGGAAAGGAAGGCTGAGAAGACTTTGGGGCGAAATAAAAGCGACAGTTGTTCTTTGTGAGGCGACTCCGTTTCGGCGAGAGGGAGATAGTTCCACAGGAAATGAACGTGGAAAAATGAATTTTAAAAGCATGTATTTGACATTTTTATAAATATAAAATTATCCTAAATAGTCAAGAAGCATGTGATGCTCGACTCTCAATTCTCACCATTTAAGGGATAATATTTCAAATTAAATAATATAATGAAATTAAAATAAGGGCGCAGATATGGATTCCCGTGTATCTCCACAATTATTAGGGAGTAATGCGTTACACTTTTTCTATAACATAATATAAAGAGTTGCCACGATTTTTGTCTTTTAATGAATATGTACCAATTTTTCTAGTGGGTACAACGTACATATAGGCCACATGTTAAAATATACATCACTTATTTTTTTCACATCTAGTTAACCCGAATAAGATATGAGCGAAGTACTTCGAAAATAGTGCCAACATCCAAGTAAACTTCGCAACGATTTTTTCGAGGCGGCAGCTTGCACTTTCCTTTGAGGGTTAATTCCTCCAGAGGAGGTAAACGTGGCAACGTTGCCCTCGTGCACTTTCAACCCGGCCATTTTTTGTGGCGTAATTGGGGGCGGCACCCAGCACAATTCGAGGATTCTTATCCATGTCGCCATCACCCCCTTCGGCGTAATTTGGATGCAGCCAGCTACCCGTTCGGAGGGCAAGACCGGAAGGGCTGCAAAGGAGGAGGGGGTGTGGAGGTCGGGGGGAGTAGGAATCGGCGGACGGGAGGTAAGGAGGAGAGGAAGCAAGTGACACGAACTGACTGCCAAAGCCAAAATGCTCCCTATCCATTCCCTCCTCGACAAATTTCAACCGGAATTATTTTTTTAAATTCGCTGAGCAAAAAATATATGTAAAACCGTACGCATTAATTAACGTTTAATAAAACCAGCAAAAAATATTCGATCGAAAACTAATCTATTTAAAAGTTTCCGAAGCTGACAAAAGCTGCAGGATAAGATAAACCTGTTTTGGCTACCAACATGGCTTTTTTAAATTATCATGCAGAATTTACCTTCGAAAAACTAATCCTATTAACTGAAAAAGGGAATTCATGTCGTCACTGCATCAAATAAAAAATATAATTCTCTTAAACAAAATAATGTTTATAAGTAATTTTTCCTTGTTTATTCTCTAAACGTGTAATGTCAAAAACTTTGTTACAGAAAGCACATCTTTGTTTTCAATTTTATCATTACAAATCGTTTCTTTTTAGTAACGCAATCTTGGAAAACTAAAATTTCGAACTACGCATTAATCACGAATGAATTATTTTCATTTTACCCTAAATTTGCCTAATGAAGTCATTTATTTATCGCGGCTTTTACGATTAAAACCGCTGCTTTACTTAAGTCGTAGATTGATAAAGAAAGGAAGCTTTAATTATCTTTTATCGCCAGACCTCCACTATCACCCCCCTTGTTGCAATCTTAAGTAGTTCGGCAAGCTTATGAATGCAAGTGCGGGAAATAAGGAGCAAACAACGACATAAGATTCGCGTAGTCATTAAATAGGACTTTATGCAGCACAGAGTCATAGATTCGGAGATAAAGGGCTCATTGTCGGCAACACACACTCATTCACTCACGACCATGTGTGTATAGAGGCTGCAAAAAGAGAAGACAGGATGAGAAAGAAATGAACACGAAAGTGAATGCATAAATGGAGCGTTTACAACAAAGAAGGAATGTAAAACCAAAAGGAGAAGAGAGAACACGCAGAACTGCGGAGGGGATTAACGAAGATAGACTCGAGGGAAAGCGCAAGAGTTGAATCTCGCAAGTAATTAAGAAACGAAGACTCTTACCCGTCCCGTTTAAAAAATATGGAAAAATATGGCAAATTGCGAGAAACGTTAACCAGAGGCGAAAGAGAAGATTTCCAACTGAAAACGTGTGAATATGACTACCAGAGTTCACACTTTAGAGAGCAGGAGTGGAATCTCGAGTGCCTCAGGCCTTTCGCGAGAGAGTGGAAAACGAGCCAAAACACTCGACGAAGTGTATAAAAGTGAAAAAAAAATACAATTAAAAATCGAAATAAAAATTCAACAAAAAGGTTTAAATTGGCTCGTTGCGAGCTCGAAGACCCTAAAGACGACATTCAAACAAAATAAAAATCTCACCTTTATGACTTAAGCCTGATTTAGACAGGAATCCTAGCGAAAAAAAGTTTCAGGACAAAAAACTTTGTCCCTCAGCGGAAATTTATTCGCGTGAGAATTATCCTGGATTTCATGTCAAATTTGCAAGATATTGAAGACTAAGAGTTTTAATGGCAAGATTATCATAATTTATTTCATTTTCACCGAGGACGACAAAAGCGTAAACGTGGATTTATTGATAAGTAATTTTATATATGCGAATTTCCCATACTTTCATAACGGACCCGAAGTTTAACAGCGACAAACGGAAACATACAGGCAACTTCGGAAATAATTACATAAAGTTCGTGACGATATAGGATCGAAGAAAGAGAAACAGAGTAAAAAGAAAACAGAGTAAATGAAAGAAGGGAGAAGATGGAGAAAGGAAGATTGAGGGGGATTGGCGATGCGTGTATTTATCTCTGGGAAAGCTTTTCCATCCCGATGGAGAAGAAGCTGCCGTTGAGAGGAGTGGGAGGAGGAGAAAAGAGGCAATAAGATATATATATATAGAGGGAGGGAGACAGAGAGAGAGAGAAGAGGACGAGCGGAGAGGGAACTGCGGGGATGCTGTAGGGGCGCCGCCTCAGAGTGAGAGAGAGAGAGGAGGGAAGGAGAGGTATCCCTCGAGGGCAGCTAGAAGGCCCTCGGGGGCAGAGAGGCGGTGGGATGGGGCGAGAAAAGGAGAGGGAGCGAACGATCTCTTGCATCGAGCGGAGGATTGGAGGGGCGGATGGGATCCGAAGGGAGGGGCGGATAAGGTCCGAAAAGAGGGGCGGATAGGGTCCGTAGGAAGAGGAGTGGCGTGGAATAGAGACCGGAAGTGGGAGGTGGACTGTGGATGGTAATTTCTTTCCATTTTGGGTAAGCCGCGAGGCACGAAAGCCCTCCAGTCCGGAGGATCACGAGAGAGAGAGACGACGATTCGGGATGGCCACCCGCTACATGTCCTCTACAATCACAGTTCCCCCCCCCCCCCCCCCCACTCGATAATAAGAGGGTGAGAGAATCGTGACAATCGTCTTTTTTCTGAATGCTTAGGAGCGACTGACCAGGATGAAAACACAATGGGCCTAAGGAGCATCAAAATCTTGAAAACAAGAGTTTCCTCGCATACATTTACTGCCGCAGGAATCGGGCGGCACGACCATAGATAATCTTCATCGAGTGTCTCAAGAAAGGCATGTCAATTCTCATAAATCTAGACCATCGCTCTTATAATATCATTGTTTGAATGTAACTACAAAATTTCAATTTAGATTATTCTTTTGCTAATGCAACGAATGACAAACTCTCTCATCTCTCATAAAGGGGAAAACAATAAAATGCGTCTCTGTAGACCAACAACGGCAATAATTCCATAGGTTTACGTTTAGATTGACTATGGTATGTACTAAGAACTTGATATGGTTAAGAACCGTTTCAGGACATTTCGTCCAAAGACATTTCGTCCAAAGACACTTCGTCCAAAGACACTTCGTCCAAAGACACTTCGTCCAAAGACATTTCGTCCAGGGACATTTCGCCCTAAGACATTTCGTCCAATGGATTTTTCGTCCAATGTTTATTTCGTCCAACGACATTTCGTCCAGAGGAATAGGGAGGGGGGACAAGTAAAGTTTATCAGATATAGGCGATATGGGTATCTATCGACTCGGAATTAAACACAGATTTAATAAAATTGTAAATTAAAACGAAAAAAACTCTGTCAGTGTATGGGGAGGACGGGGAAAGGGGACAAGTAAACAATCAAATATAGGCGATATGGATGCCTATCTACTCGGAAGTAAACATAGATTTCATAAAATCGTAGTTTAAAAGCGAAAACACATTTGTTGAGGGAAAGTATACTGAATACCTAAGACCTGGGGAAGAGTCATAAACCCTTCTCTAAGGGGAGAGAAGAAGAGGAAAAAAGAAAAAATCTAAAAAAAATGCTCTCTTATTTCGATTTTTCTTTTATCAGGATTGAAAAAAACAAAACGAATTACTACACTTATTTGTTCTTGATGAATCGAATCAGGAGTGCAGTCCAATTGAACAGAGTAGTATTTAGAATTTTGAAGCAAATCTGAAAACACACCTACGGGGAATCCTCACTTTTTTATTTTATTTTTCTAATTTTCCGCCGCCGTAGACGTCAACTTATTAAAGCACGAATTCATTTTTTTCTCCTCTAAACTGGTCCAAAAATAGGGGTGCGCGTGGCACACGAGGACGCGGATTACGTAAATACAGTATTAAAATTAATTATTATAAATATTCTAAAATAAATGTCATGAAATACAAGCACTGGAACAGCTGATTTAACATAGCGATCAGCTCCACCGAAAGATCAACCGTCTTCACAGGCCCGCGCCGGGCATATTTGCCGCCCGGGTGCAAGCGGTTTATGCCACCTCTAACGGACATAAAAGCACCTTGGTCCAGATTTTTTTCGATTTTTAGATTAAAAGTTGTATTTAATTTAAGAAATAAATTGTGCAAAACACATTGCGCAAACTTTCTTGTATACGAATCATCTCGATATATTACGTTTTTTACATTTTTTCTCTTTTTTCTCTCCCTTTACAGAAGGGTTTATGACTCTTCCCCAGCTCTTAGGGTATTCGGTATATTTTCCCTCAACGAATGTGTTTTCAGTCTTCATTTACGATTTTATTAACTCTATGTTTAATTTCGAGTAGATAGATATCGCCTATATCTGATAAAGTTTACTTGTCCCTCCTCTTTGTCCTCCCCCTCCCAATTCCTCTGGACGAAATGTCTTTGGACAAAATATCCATTGGACGAATTGTCCCTGGACGAAATGTCTTAGGATGAAATGTCCCTGGACGAAATGTCTTTGGACGAAATGTCTGTGGACCTTAAGAACATTCGTTTCGAATGAAAAAATTCTGAATACGTAAACCGTTCGAGTTACATATTTAAACGGTTTTAAGCAAATAATACCCTTTTTCTCTTTAAAATATGAAGTTGCTCTCTTCACGTATCTTTTAACAATCAATTAATGGATGTATAATAGAATTTTTTTAAATAAATTAATTTTTCGATCGATCGACACAGTTTTTGACTACTAATTTAAGGGAATAAACTTAAATTAATAATGTTACATTCTGACAAACATAATTTAAAAAATACTTGACAGGAAATATTTATGGCAATTACAAACGTAAAAATTGAATTGAATCGGTGCAACGGGATTTTCAGTTTTGTCCCCCACGCAAAGGGAAATCATGGGCATTCTTTGTCTCAATATGTGCGTCATCAACGATCTCATTTCCTTTGCAGAGGCCACAAGCTTCATTCCTCACGTCCTTAGAAAAATCTTTCATCGGCTTAGCAGGAATGTCAAGCGTTAGTTAATAGTCGCCATCTTCTCCTTGCAAAATCGAACTTGATTAGTATACCGATAAGAAACCTGAACTGTTTGAGAAACGACAAGAGAAATACACGCATGAAAAATAAAATTACAAACCATCTAAAATCAGACTTTAATTCATTCACTTCATTGCTACGTACTCGATCAAATTGATATGAAACAATTAGCAACATAGTTACTCTTTCTGCTACAGATTGTCGATCATGTTTCATCTCAATGATCTTTATCGATTCTGATCTATGAAACGTTAAGGAGAATAAAAAATTAAATGGATAGTAGATGGAAGATTACCCCTGGCGAGAAAATCGAATTCCTACTTATTAAAAGCATGGAGACAGACAAGCTGGGACCTCTCTTAATAAATAATCCATCAGTATTTATCAAGAGCTTTCAATTTCCTTTAAAAATGTACGAATGTTACTGCATGCATCGCTGATAGTTCCAGTGCCAATATTCAAGCCACAACTTGACAAGTATTCTTAAAATTAGCATTCGTCGCTGATGGAAGGAAACGGTCTTCATAAATCGTTCTGGTATAGTGAATAACTAAACGAAGACATCGTTTTCACTAATCTCAAAAAATAACATTCACTGACAAATGTTTCAAGAAAGAGTTCCCTCTTTGATCAGAGTGTCAATCTTCACGCCATTAATCACTCGAACGATTGTCACTTTAGAACCACGTAAAAGAATTAACGACAATAACACGGCTGCGACTTCGGACGATGAATGGACGACACAGTATAAGGGCTAATTCATTCGATCTGTGGAACTCTGGCGTTTGGGAAGTCGACATCAGTCTTCTTGTTAAGAGCAAGCGGATTAGCTCGCTTTCCTCCCTCTTTCCACCACGCTCCCATGTCGCACTCTTATAATTCTCTCCCTGACTTCTCAAGAGGATTATTTTCACAGCCGCGATGCGTCAAAATAATCGCCAACTTACGACTTAATCTAAGCGTAGCTAGATGGCATGAAAAAATAAAGATACAACTACATTACGTTACGTCCAACTTTGGTTGGAATTAAAAATATAGGAATACTTTTCATCGTGTGACAAATACTACGCACGTCGAATCCATTAGTTTAAGAAGGCATCTCTGTACTATTCGGACAGGCTCCCGTATCTTGAAAAGACGACTCTATCAAAAGTCAGGTGATTCGAGAGTTTAAATTCACCAATCGAGGAGGACTTTAACTGTTTCCCTTAATTGACCCAGTGCCGCGGTGTAAAAATATTGGAATTCGATAGCCAAGAAAGGCGCCTCCGTAATTAGAGCGGTTGTTTTTATCCAGAATAAAATGCTTTCAATCGTCAGCGAGATTAATTCCAACCTATTATCTATGATTCCTTCTATCGGTCTCTAGGTGGAGCTATTTCCCGCCTGCAGAACGTCATGTGTTAGATTTCCGTTCCCCGAGGGTCAACCGTAGCACTGCACACCATCATCTCGTGGAAATCATGATGGCGGATCTACTAACGGCGATTTAATTCCCATTCGCGCGCTATCTCCTAAGCCTCCTTTAAAATCTCGCGTATTGTTTCGTGTCGGTCAGTCGGGGGAAATTTTTCCATTTTAGCATTCGTAACAGAAGAAAGGAGCGTGCGATCAAATACGTGCATTCACGTAGGGCCTCACAGGGCCTCTGGTAGTGGTAGATTCCAAGGCCCCCTCCGGCAGGGTCGAAGTAAGGAGGTATGGGGCCGCTGCCTTGGATACATACGGGAGGAGGTAGGGCGAGAAAAGAGGACGGAGATCGGGGAAGGGGTTAGGGAGGTGGCCCCCGAGGCCCTATAGAGGACATCCACTGCCCCCGGCCGACTCCGGTTGAGCGTGCAGGTGCTTCCAATTACTCCTCGGCATCCCCCCTCCATTCCCACTCCCTCCAACCTCCGCCACCTCCTCTTTCTCTCCCCTCTTCTCAACCTCATCCTTTACGCTCCTCCCTCCCCTACGCCTCCCTCCCTCTCTCTTTTCTTACCTCCGGGCGAAGGAATTTACGAGCTGCCTGGCCGCGCTGTGCAAGAGCGGAGGTGACTCGCGAGCGAGAGTGAGTGAGGAACGGAAGGAGGAGAGAGAGAGAGGGAGAGTGGAGGAAGATAAAGAGGGAGAGTGGAGTAAGATAGGCGAAAGAGGGAGAGATAGTGAAACAGATAGAGAAGAATGAGGTAGGAATAGAGTCGAAGAGATGGAGAGAGAGAGAGAGGGAGGGTTGGAGATAGAAAGCCGGAGGGTATAATTGACATTCCCGCGTTGAGAATCGCAACAGGGAGCCGCGGTTTTAGCGGTTTCGGCCAATGCCCATTCATGGATTGGAAGGGGGCTATCGAAAGGAATTCTGAGGCTAGAAAGAAAAAGAGAGGTAAACACCGGAAGGCCCTTCGTTTTGTCGGTTTTCATTTTATTGGGTTCGGCTTTGCTTTCTTTTTTGTTTGGGTCAGACCGTGACTAGGCTGTCTTCGATACATTGATTTATTAATACCCCCTTTTCGATAGGTTTTTAGCGAATTTTTAATCCGTAGGGGGCAATAACATCCCGGAGAAGATTCACCTAATTGATTGATTGATTGGCGATTTCCCTTTAAAAATGCTCTCCGGAACAACCATTTTGAACGTAGGGGCTATTACGCGAGATGAAGGAAAAGGTAAAAGGAATATTCAAGCCAGAGGCCATTTTCCTATCACGAGAAAACAGATGTGGCTAATTTAAACTTAATTTCCGCAAATAAAAGAAAAATAGAAGATCTAATAAACAAGAACTAACAAAGATAAAAAATCGGATCAATTATATTTCCGCTAAATGGAATCTACATTGGAAAATGAAAAATATATTAAATTCCAATAACATGAGATAAAAAACCGATCAAGTTTTATTGTCCTTACAGACAAGAAAAAATATCACCATCTTTCTAGCCTTTTCTATGTAAATAAAGCCTAAAATGTCAGTTTTGCGGTTTGTTTCGAACCTATATGTGTCTTCTGAACAAAACATTCGTGCTTAGTACAAATATTTTATTCACAACTCAAACACAAACCGCGATCACTCTTGCTTTGCACGGGCAGATCAGTTTAGTTTCAAAGATCGGAAATTCTGAGAATCTGTTTTTAAAAAACGGCTTCCCTAATTTATACGACAATACAAACTTTAAATTTCATCAAGACAGAAAACAGTAAAGCAATTCCTGGCAGAAGCAATTTTTTTTACCGGAAGAATTATTCGATGTACTTATTAGATGGTATTTGCGGAATCAGTTAATAGGACGGCTACCTCTCATATTTCATTTACATGATAATAAGACCCCATAGGTGGGGGTAAATGTCCTTGGGAAGGGAGATCCTCAATCCTTTCCCTCTCCTCGGTAGATACTCTTAACTTAAGAGCACCGAAATTCGACCCTCCGACCAAAAGGATTTCAGTCTCCTTTAATGGGGTGGGGTGGGGTGAGGGGGGCGAGATTTGTCGCGAGGGAGAGAGTTGGGCGGGCGGGCGAGGGAAATGAGTCCGGTGGTCCAAGGGGTGTGGCCGGAACGGAAAGAAGGGCGGAGAACTGTCTTCCATCAGAGTAATCCTATTAAAGGGACGTCTTCCCCGAAAGGGGTGCGTGTGAGGTAGCAGCTAAGAGTTTCAGAGAACGGAGGAAGATTAGCGGGGGCGTGGGAGTAAGGTGTTTGGGTGGGGATGCGAGGGAGAGAGAATATGCCCGGGAAGAGAGCTGGTTTTGCGAGAGCATTAATAGTTTTAAGAGCCGATAGAAGAGGAAAGAGCAGAGAGGGAGAATGTGAAGAGGGGAAAATGAAACCTGGTTTGAGGCTGTGAAAGAGTAAAGAGGATGAGGCTTGGGAATGTAAGATTCGAGATTAGAAACCAGAGGACCTCAGCCAGAGTAAATCGAATGACGATCGATTTATGGCAGTTGATTGTGTCAATTAAGTCGTAAACCCAATCGATATCAAAACGCTGCAGAGGTGAACACCCTTAGAGAGGATGCATGCGAGTGCGTACAAAAAGAAGAAAAATGTGATAAAGACTTGGAATTTTGGTTGAAGAAATAGGCAAGTAAAAAAGGTCCGAAAGTAAAAGCCGATAGTGTAAAAAAATAGATAACTAATTGTTCCTTTAATATAGTAAATAACTTTTGCGAAGTACATGAACTGATCAAACGAATTATAAATGAAAACCACCATCTTAAAATAACTTAAAATTAAATTATTCCAATGCATCATTAAAGGAGGCATGGTGTGAATAAAAAAACAAACTTTTAAAAATTGCACCATTCCTATCAGGTGGTGGTACACAATCTAAATACGTTAGTAAACACTGTGATAAGTAAAAATATATTTACATAAAATATTATGAATAATATCTCTTTTGTAGACGAGAGGATATGGATTCCTCCAGTAATACTTTCTCTCAACTAATGTGTCCTATATTAATGACTATTCTACACGTTCCTCCCGTTTTACCAGTTGTGAGGCTGAAGAAGTTTATGCGATGGAGTGTATATTGGAAGAGGTGTCTATAAAAAATTAAAATTGGAAACACCCAACATTTTTTAAAAATAAACCTATGGAAGCCGAGTATTAATTAAGACGAACAAAATCTGCCATCGAAGGAAGACGAAGCACAGCAAAAAGGTCTACCCGAATACAAATAAGATTGCGATCGGATTTAAATTTAAATAGCGATGTAGAGAAATTTGCAAGAACGTTGGAGACGGCAGAACTGAGCTACGAAATTAATCATTGTAAAAACTACAAGATTTAATATCCCAAATAACAATATGACCAGGGAGGTGGACCATTAACATTCTGTGAATTTACGAAACTCCAACGATATACTGACCCCAACGATGACGGTTAATCAAGTACAGGTGAACTTCGCATAAAGTTACACACTCAGTTCGAAACGAAACGAAATTCCGCGGAAACTGGATGATAGAAAAGAATGACATCCACATCCCCATGTCGTGTCAATCGCTAGCGTCAGCACCCACTCTAGGACGGAAATTAGTTAACCGCTACGCTTGTTGAGGACAGACGCCTAAAACCACTGAGGAGGGAGAGGAGAATTAAAAAGGGTGGGAAAAGAATTTTCTGGGCGAAGTGAAAGGAGTGTGAAATAGAGAGACAAAAGAGGAATAGGGAAGGGAAGTAGGTTCGTCCTAGTGTGACGGATGGGGCGGAGGAGGGGCCGTGCGTGGCGAGCGTGCGTGCATTAGAGGCCCTCAATCGGAGCCATCGACCCAAGACGCACTCCCACGAGAGATACGGAGAGAAAGGGACAAACAGAAAGAGACAGACAGACAAAGATGTCGACCATAAGGACGGATTGCCAAAGAGGCGTGAGAAAAGTCGACTCGAGAGTGGAAAGCACTATTTGTATGGAAAGATATAAAAGCTGAAGGACAATGAGATATGTGAGAGCAATAAAACTTCGCTAAGTCATCAAAATCTGGGAAAAAGTTCAAAAATCAAAACAGGTCTGAATGACTGCAGACAAAATAACCGTTTACGATTAAAAAAAACACTTTCAAATTCTCACCAGGCAAAAATCTATTGACGAAAAGGATGAATGCAAATCCCAAAGTGTGCAAACTAGTCGCAGCATCAAATATCTCGTCTAGACACGGGTTTTAACTGCGAGCAAACGTAATGTAAGCGCATAAGACCTAACTCGCTCCATTCCATATTACTAATGGACGATTCGCAGTATACTGGTCTTTAATGCTGAGTACTGTTAATTACAGAATGAGGCATCAGTTGGTTATAACCCGAAACCAAGAGCGGCGAATAAAATAATTCACACGATGGAAACCCTCGAAAAAAAGAACCCAATAAAAACCACCAGCCAAGGACGAAGTGACGAAACAACCTCGAAAAAGGACGTACCACCTACGAAAAAATCGCGAAATCTTAATTATAATAAGAATTAATGGCGGTGCGACTGATACGCACTGTAAATTTTTTCCCAAAACTTCCGCGACGAGGGACCTTACTGAAAAGCACACGGCCACGCAAGGGATCGTAAAAGCAGCGAAAGGAAAAGGAGAACCAAACACAAAAGGTAATGTGGCGAAGGAGGAAGTGGAGCGATCGAAGGGAGGCGCGAGAATAATAAAAATGACCAGAGTTGGAATACAGAGAGAAAGAGAAAGGAGTGGAGGCAGGGGAAACTCTTAAAAGGTGGCAAAACGACGGTCGGAATCAAAGAGAAGTCGGCAAAAAGTTACGGAGAAAGAGAGAGAGAAAAGAGTAATTCCTTCAGGGAAAACGAATCGGGCAACGAATTTCGTATATAAGGAGAGCGGGGCGAGGGAACTTAAAGGAGAATGGCCGGAATGGGCAGAAAGGTAGCAAAGGGAGGGACGGAGGGAGAGAGTGAGAGAGAGATGAGAAAGAGAGGGAGATAGAGGGGGAGAGGAGGAGACGGACGAGAGAGGGTTGAAATGCGGTTTTATGACGGAAAAACAGGTTTTGAGGGAAACTAGATTCGGCGGTGCGTCAGAGGGTGGTAGGGGAACAGGGGGGTGGAAGTGGATGAGAGAGAAAGAGGCAGGGAGGTTGGGCGGAAAGAATATTTGGTGATTCGAGGAGGTATACGGTGGATTTGTGGATGAGGCCGAAGAGGGAGGCAGCGGAGAGGCCCGCGGCTGCTGCGAAAACCCGAGGTAGCTCTTCCCTTTGCCACATAACTTCCCCTCACTCCCAACCGTAGTGTCTGGGATTGTCTCCTTTCGGGCGCCTCCCGAAAGGCTTTGGGGCGTTGGAGGACGAGAGGGTGGGCCGAAAGGGTGGGGCTGGGAGGAGAGTGTCGCATTAAAGGGAGTCGCCCCCCTCCCCCATTCTTCCAACCGAGAGATGGCGAGCATTAAAAGCCTATCTCTTTTGTTTCGCTCCCTTCGGCGCGTTATAAAGAAATTTCCTGGCGATGATGATGTGCCGTTTGCGAAAATGGAATGGAACAAAGAATTATCCGGCGCGGACGAATTTCCCAAGGTCGTCTTAGAAGGAGCGGTAGTTGAAAAGACATTCCAGGGCTTATGCAAAATTCGTTATTTTTAAAAATACTTCTATTCATGGTCATTGCACCTCTTGATATAAAATCATAACAAATAACTCTCCCTTCAAAGTCACCCTTTCATGGGTGATGAGTCTAATTTGATTTATGGAATAAACCTCTAAATTAAAGAGGTTGCCAAATTCTTCAAAAGAATTCAAATTTAGTAAAAACTATTGATTCGAATGTTCATAGATCAAATTTTCGAATAGGCTAATAAGAATTTTTCCCGTTAGAATACATATTCGAGACTGATGTTCCATAGCTCAAAATCATAACAGATCGAAGCATTTTTATTCCCCTTTATTTCAAGTTACAGTGTTTCGAGTTTTATAGGGCTACAAAATGTGCATTCTCGCGAATACAAGGCAAACAATTCTTTGAAAACTGGGAGTAAATTTATAACGGAAAAATTCAAAATCTTCCAGACGAGGAGTTAAAGCCTCTTGAACCCGCTTAACAAAACGAAAAAATCATTTATCTACTTAAAAAAGGCTTTCGAATCACCATGACCGCGTCGCTAAACGTATTCATCTTAAAACTTCACCGGAGTCGAATTATTCATATCCTAGCCGTTCCTTTTTTTTTTAGACCGTCACAGACGTGAACTTCGCGGGAGTTAAATTACTTCGGAGGAATAAAAAAACTCGGCAATTTTCGCGGCTGCCGTCAAATTTTACGATTTGCATGCCTGTCAAAACCTGAAATAGACGCGAAATCCTTTTAATCATCAGAAAACTAGCTAAAGAGGCAGTTTTATTTTTTTAAGGTCACTTTGGGATCCCGCAGACACGCTCTCAGCTCCGGTTCGATTCCAGCAGAAAAAGCGAGGGCAAGTTTACGGTTGATATTCTCGATAAATCGAGAACAAACCATCTCTTAATTGCGACCAGTTGCTCATATCGATTCCGGTGCATCCGCGAGAAACAAAAAAAAATAATTAAGCCAAAAACATGTCGACGACCGGTAGTTGGTAAGTCGTATTATTTAAGGCGGAAGATGGTGGGGAGAGGGAGTTCTTGGCACGTACGCAAAAGACTTTCGCCAAACACGCGCATGTCGCCATTTTTTTTAACCACCGTCCCTTATCTCTTACGGCCGCAGCGTCGGAGCAATTTCGCCACATAAAAATAACGAAAGTACACGGACAATTACCTCGAGCGTAATTTTTTCCCCTTCCTACCGCAAAAAAAAACTCATCCGCGAAAGCGGAGCGGATATTCTCGGAGAAGGAAGGAAAAGGGAGGCCACCTATAATACCCTCTAGCACCTGCCCAATAAATCGAATTGGCGAAAAATTTCCTAAAGGCGGAATATCAGAAAAAGGTAGGTCAAAGGGGTTTGAAAAGAGAGAGGTGCAAGGATATAAGGAAAGCGAGAAAAGGAGGCGGCTAGGAGGAGGAGGAGGAGGATATGAGGACTGAGTCGCGAAGAAAGAGGTGGAGGAGGAGAAGGGGTGGGTGGCGACATCTGTTGCGGGACGCCAGGAAGTGTCATGCGCTCGGGACTAGCCGCCGACGGAACACCTGTGTGAGCGCGCAAACACACGCACTCACACACACACACACATCAGCATGGTAGTAGGGGAATATGAGAAGGGGTAGGTAGGGAGGATGGAAGGGAAGAGAAAAAGAGCGAGGGGCTGCAAAGAGAAAAGGATGAGGGAAGGGAGCGAATTACGAGGGGAAAAGAGGCAAATAAAAAAGCCATTAACGAGCTGTTGGAAGGGGGAGAAGGGCAAGTGAGATGAGTGTGGTGTGTGTGTGAGGGAGATAGAGGGATAGAAAGGGAGGCCCAGAGAGTGGGGAGTAGGTGGAAGGGTTCTTTGAGAGGGGCAATTCACAAAATGAAGAGAGGAAAAAAGCGGGAGAAAAAGAGGAAGAAGGAAAGAGAGGAGACGGCGTGAAAAAAGCTACAATAAAAATTGGGAGGGAATCGGGAAGAAAAAAGAGGAAGATGAACAAACAGGTGAAACGAAATAGAGAGAAGTGAGAAGAGAAACACACGAGAGAGCGAGAGGAAAGGCTGAAGAGAAAGTGCGAAAGAAATGAGAATAGCTGCGAGAAGAGATGAAAATTTGATAAAAGAGGGAAAGTGAGAGGAGATGAGAGAGGAGAGTGGAGGACAGGAGGTGGAGATAGTGTGGAGGGAGTAAAGGATGGAAATAGTCAACACTGGTGAGAATTGAGAAAGAGGAATTGAGAGGGGAAGAAAAGAGAGAAGGATGATTAAATCACAACTGAGAGGGAGTAAAAGAAGGAGAAGTGCACTCGTTTTTCCTTCGATGGGTAAAAGAGAGAGGGAGAGCGAGAGGGGGGTGGGGGGAAGGAGGGAGGGAGGGACGACAGGAGGAGACGAGGATGAGGAGGGAAAGGGAGGATAGTCCGTCGATTCAGTTTTTCGTCATTGTCTCTCTCTCTCTAACCCCCTCTTCTCTAGATGAGAGGAATATGGCGTGGAGTGGGATGAGGGATGGAGTCGGGGGAGAGGGAGGGGCGAGTGAGAGAGAGAGAAAGAGGAAGGAGGTCTTAAACCACAAATTATCCGACATTAAAAACGCATCTAGCGAGGGCTGAGCGGCGAGGGATGGAGGAGTAGGAGGCGGCTGCTGCCCCAGGAGGAGGAGGGCGTCGAGGGCGGGAAGAGGGACGTGGGGCGGGGAGGCGGAGTGATGGAGTGGAGAAGGAGGTGGAATAAGTGGCCGGCTCTCTCGTGCATCGGATGTGGACTGGAGAGGTGGGGGATGGAGAGGGAGAGAGGAGAGTGATGTGGAGTGAAAGAGAGGGAAGCTAGTGGGTGAGACACGGCGTCTCCCCCCCCCCCCTCCCTCCACTCTCACTCCTCCTCTCGAGCCATTTCTGAACTACTACACTTTTAAAAAAACTTCCCCCTCCACTTCTCCCCTTTACTCCATAGAAAGCATTACCCCTTTTTGTGGAGAGGGATGACTCGAGCTGCCGCCGAGCCAAAAAAGCTTTGCTTTCAAGTAACCCACTCTTTAACCTGCCGATCCTTCTCTTCGAGTGTGTGTACACACTAACACACACATACACGCGCAGTTCCACGTCATCTTTTTTTATATTTCAGAAAACATACACTTATGGCCAGCCTCATCCTCCGAAGGCTCCTTCCTTCTCCTCCTCATCCAGAGCAATTGGGCTCGAAACGAAAATGACCGCTCGCCACGATGTGTTTGCGGCGCGGTGAAAGGCAGGAGAGAATGAATCGGTAACGACTCTTCATCCACCTTTCTCTCTCTCTCTCCTCACCGTCCTTCCCTCACGCGAAATCACCTCATTTCCACCCCGGGGTAGCAGCGGTCACCACCCGAAGTGAACCGACGATGTGCACACACTCATTCCTCCATTCTTTCTCCTTCTCTCTCTATACTCTCTATAAACGGGCTTGGCGAAAGATCCTCTCGCCTCTTCCTCAATGGCAAACCGCGAATGCATAGCATCCGGGAGAGAATTGACAAGGTGTGACCACGCAACCGCTGTGGCGGCGGCAGCATTGTCTGATTCGACACGACCTGCTTCTACACAGCTTCAAAGGGAGATGCTGGTAATCCGATGATCACGACATAGAGCGAGCCGTCACATATAACGCGCCCATTCTGAATAGACGAGTGTGGCGCAATTATTTCATAAGTGCGTTCGCTATTGAGACCTGTTAAAGAGGATTTAAAAGGAAAATAAATGTGATACATGCCTGTAATCCCTTATAAGCATTTTAAAACACCATTTAAATATATATTCTGATCCACAATAATAGACACAGAGAATAACGACAGGAATTTTTATGGCTGAACAAATAAAAAAACAAAATATAGGCAATAATAAAGGAAACTCGTCATTCTAAAACGTAAACGAAATTTCAAACAGAGCAGTGACTCAAAAATATCGACATAGAAAAAATAAGATAGGAAGAGAAAAGGCTTCTATTAGATATACCAATCTCTCTTCACTTTTATTGAGGCGCTTTTCTTTTCGCTGATCTAATGAGGTATAAACCTTGCCATTCATAAATTCGCACGGTTTTAAGTAGACGTCTGGCAGCGTTGGAACTTCAGACGTTCATTTCTTTGCAAAGCGATGACGTTTTCTAGGAAGAAGACTGAGATACGCCGATCGGCATGATCGATAGTTTTAAATTCCGACGGCAACCGAGCACACAATCGCTCCGGTAGGCTAAAATCAGGACTGCGATTTGTAGATGCGGGCGTGGGCGGGACGTGGGATCACGCACCTCCCAACGGCCCACTCTCCATTCACGACCACCCGTAAGAAAGGAGGATACTTCCGATGGAAATAAAGCGCCTGAAAGATCGACCACTGGAAGCGGGTAAACAAGCAAGCATGGAAAAAAAGGTCAGATGAAATTTTTCAAACCTCTCATGTAGAGCTTACGGAAATGGTAGAGCCATTAGCTTCAACGATTAGGTACGGGAACTTGCGAAATCACAAAATATATATATGCAACAAATAGCTAGTGAAAGGTAAATTTTACATTTGGCACATCAAACCACGTTGTCCATTTTTAACACAAAAGTTACACCTTCTATGTAATGCAAACCACTGCTTGCTGCAAAGCATTTTCCCCTCTCTTTCGTTTTCTAGAGGTCAATTGTTTCAGTTAAATCGATGGAATATTGGAAATAATTATCCAATCGTTATGAAGCGCTTGCATCGAAAAATATTTTCCACGTTTCTTTCATTTTAGGTTATTTCGTCAAGATCGAATTAAAAATTTATTTTTCTAGATAAGTATTAATTGTTTTTTATATCAATTATTCATAAGCTACATATGAATTCAACGCACTATATTTGATAGTCACCGTAGAATTTCATAAAAATTTGTTGGAAAATTCAAGATATCATAAAACACAAATGATAAATGGATGCGATAAAATTCCAAAATTAATACCTACAGGGCCTCAATTTATCATTAACAAAACATAAATAAGACATTACACAAATCTTACTCAATCTTTACACGAAAAAAGAATATATTGTAACAACAACTTGGCTCACATTGATATCCAATCGAATACTAATAATTGCGATAACCAACATAGTATTCGATATTTTCCTCGCAAATATATCTACAAACATTACACAAAAATAAAATAATTTCACATGGATCGACTAAAGTCTAACGTAAAATCATAACTTATCAATAAAATGCATTTTTGAAAAAATATTAAGGAGTACATATATAAAAATGTTTAACTTATTATCTGAAAATCACACACATCGAAAGAAACTAGAGACCAAAATAAATGTCTACATCGACAACGTATTTTTATCAATATCATCACGTATCGAATAATCGATATCGACTGATACACTCGATACATACAAAAGGTATGTTGGTAAGCAAAAACATGGCAAAAATGAAAAACGTCAAGATATACGGAGCAGAAAGCTACGGTTTTTATCGGAGACAAAAAGGAACAGGAGAGAAAGCTTTCTTTTTCCCTCTCCCTCTCCGTTCATGCCGAGGCACTTCTTTCGCTGAATAGGTAGGAGTTGAGAGGTGTCTGGGGGAATAGGATCGCGCGGAATTGAGACGGGTCCCGCAGCTAGTAAAGAAGAGACAGGAGAAGAGTAGCGCGAGGGTAAGGCCGTGAGAGGGCGTGTGCGGCGGGGAATAAAAAGTGAGAGAGAACCGTTTCCACTGAAAGGGGGATCCTAGAAAAAGGCGAAACGGTGCCAAATGCCAAAACATCCTCGAGAGAGAGAGAGAGAAAGAAACAAAAAAACGTGGCAATGAAAAAGTAGCCATCTCGCTCGTGCCGATTCCAATTCATCGCGAATAAAAACTATACGGAGGTATCGAGTTGTTTCGATTTCGCTCTATTTGACTGCGTCCGATTAACACGGTTATGGGGGAAAACATCTCAGATTGAAAAGAGCGAATCCGGAACCATTGACGCCAGTCGGTCCTAAAAACTTAAACAAACAACCATTATGACCGCAATGATGGGTTTGAAATTTGCTTTATAAAAAGGCTCCAATAAATAGGGCAGCTTTAAAACGTTTGATTCCATCTATTTCATTTTTATTACTTATTTTGACGAAACCTTGCTGGTTAACAGAAACGGATATATAAATCTACCCATTATAGTATGAATGAGCATCAACTTTTATACTTTTTTAACATCAAAAGATATTTGAAAAGTGCAAAATTAGACTGTAAGTCAAACCCACCATTTTTCGAATAATCGTGTGATCACCAAGACATTTAAGGCCGTGTAATCTTTTAATGCCGTGAACAAACGGCGAATTTTGTCGGACATACAGTTTAAACTATCTTTTAAAACAATAACGCACCTCCAAGTGAATATGTCCGTATTATCTTTGAAATTGTGTGCAAAAAATGTATTCAAACTGTTCAAAGTATAAAGCCGGAGATTTTTTCAGAGAATTGAAATAGGAAATGGTAATGCTAAACTCGTGAAGCAACGAAAATGATATAAAGGTTTTAATGAACAGTTTGAAATCGGCACCACCTTATCGCCGCGGTAATAAAATATTGGGCAAGATAAAAGTAGTGATTAAGATCTCCGTGGTCCGGAATAAATGCTCCAGAAAACATTAAAAGGTCAACATGGGAAGTCGTAAGCTAACATTTCAGCTTGATACGCTATTAATTCCGAAAATAATCTCCAGCAATAGCCATTTCTCATTATAAAGCGAGAGACCGATAATTTAGACTGACAACAAAACTGCTATGGTTCAACCGGGAGAAACTTTCATTTTAAAACGTATTAAAGTGGATGAAATAAAAGTCATCAGTAATGGATGTTTGCACTAATGCAATGGGAACTCAAGAGGAAATTTCGAAGGCGATTTGAACAAAACTAAATTGCATACAAAATTATCTTTTATAAGAAAATTAATCTGGATTAATTTCAATGGCTTTGTGAAGAAGCAATTATAAATCTGACATGCCTATACGGCTGCTATTTCCTAATTTCATCAATTGACCACACACGACAATACTACTGGTATTAGTGTGGAATACTGCTGGTAAACGGGTGACAAAGACGTTTACATCTCTTTCTCTCGCGAAATCCTAAGCTACTTGCTGCAACACTACTGCTTCGAGACACGCAGAAGAAAACCACGACAATACAGGTTTGTAATTGTGGAGAATCAGCCCAGGAGAGGGAGAGTTTTCGAAACTTAATTGAACAAAATTATAAAATTACAAATTATGTAACCAAATTCATTCAATGGAGATTAACAACGCAATATTAGCTATTTCAAAACAAAATGCAAAACAAAAATTATTGAAGAAAGAATTTGTTTCAACAAGGCGACGGCAATAAAATTGAAGTAACATCCTTTTAACACAATGAACAATAAATCTGAAAATTTCATCGCAGGTAATGAAGAACAAATTAATTAAAAATTTTGCTGCATTCGCAAATTACTCCAAGAGATTCGACTTTAGGGAATTTCACAAATCAAGCACGAACATGAGACTAGTTAAATCTCGGCGAAGCTTCAGTTTTTCAAGCCGACAACGAAGAAATTACACAAGAAAGTCGACCCGAATCATTACTTCTAATGAGATATTTTTGGGAAAGAAGAAAGGAGAAGACGTAATGTCTAGAAGAGTTAGGAGTGGAATGATCAGAAGCGAGACAACATCGAAATAAAACAAGTTCTCGAGGGTTCGGAAGAGCGAAGAAAAGAGGTGAGAGATGGAAAATGGAGCATTCTGCCGAAGGCGAAAGGATGGTTGAGAGGGTGGTGGGAAAAGGTTTAAGGGCGATGGAGAAAAGGGGAGAAGGGAGGGCGAGGGGGCGAGAGGGAGAGAGAGGGGAGAGACGGACAAAGGTGGTGAGGAGTCGAGGGCGGAGGAGGAGAGAAAGAGTAGGGGAGGGCAGGTCTGCAATTAGCCGCACCGCGATTTACAATGAAGATCCAGGGAAGGCGATAAGGCAGCCAGACTACGGAATGGGAGCGGAGAAGAGCAGCCCAATAGATGAGATGGAGAGAAAGGAGGCGAGAGAGAGGGGGAGAGAGAGGGGGGGAAGGCAGGGCTATAATGAGAGAGTTGAGAGATAGGAAGATATTTTAGTTTGGAAGGTGGAAATTAGAGTTGGTAGCCGGGGAACGCAGGAAGAAGACTTCCTGGATAAGAGACATGGTTTTGGCTGGGCATTGAAGAAATCGGAAAAGCAGAAAAGTACTACGCTAAAGAAGATAGGAAGGGAGAGAGAGAGAGAGTGTACAAAAGTCTTCTCGGTCAGGAGTTTGAAAAATCAGCGGCGTCTGTTCGTCACGGACGAGCGAATTTTAATAGCGTAGATGAGCAAATAAAAATTATCTCATTACGCTCAGCTCGGGATCTTTGTTGCTACACACAACCATGACGAGTGGCTTTTTCCCATGACTAAGTGAAGACGGAACGAAGTTTTATCCCTCCGTCCACCTTTATATCTAGACTGACTTGTTCACGTTGGAATTTATCGCCGTTTTATTGTTAAAAAATAACAAATAAATTACGTTTAAACTGAAGCCTTGCGCGTGCTATGGATGAAAACGGCAAATACTTATTTTTCGTTCCCGTCCAAGATGAGGCAGGTAATGATGCCAATGAGATGCAAGAATAAAACACAGATTACTCGCTAGGGCAATTCTCGCTTTAACGACACTCATAAAATGAGCTAATACGATTCCCAGGCCTGCGATGATCATCAGCGACCATGATGGTGCTCCATCAAATAAAACCATCGAACGCTAATCCGAGACGACGACAAACAAAGAGGCGGGACACGGCCATGTTGGACAAGATACAAAACCGAAGTGGAGCGATTGCGAGGAATGAAAATGAATAGACAATTTATATATACGGGAAATAATAAGCGGTGCGACAAAACAGCCTCGTGGAATAGACCCCAGAAGAAGATGGATAGAAGAGAGGGAATATTAGTAGAGGAAATAAAGAAGAAATCGAAAAGGGAGATAAAGGAGAAGAAAGGGGAGGCAAGGGCGTTAAAGGCGGAAGGACGGGAGGGGAAGGATTGAGAGACGATGGATACAAGCAGAGACAGCGGCGGTTGAGTTGTGGGGATTCGGAGACCACTGGAGGTGGTGGTGGGAACGAGAAGGAGGGCGAGGGAGGGAAGGGTTGGAATCGAAGGACGGGAGTGAGGATATAAGGGGATGAGCGGAGGGGAGGGCGGGGCGAAGGAGAGATAGCAGCCAAGGGGGTAGAAAGGGAAGGATGGATCGGCTTTGAAGGGCACAAGAAAGGGGTGCATATGTAATGGCTGCGGATGCTGCGAGATAAGGGGGGCGATCTTCGTCGCAGTCCTCCTCCTCCTATTTCTTACGGCCCCACTAATGCCAGCCGACCTCCTCTCCCCCAATCTCCCCATCCAAGGATGCCAGGAAGAAGAGAAAGGGAGGGGGAGGGGGGGAGAGAGAGAGAGAGAGAGGGAGGAGTGGTGTCTCAACAGAGAAAGAGAGCCGAGTCAAGGGAAATCTTAAGGTAGCCAAACGATACGACTCCACTGGAATTTGAACACTTATCCCAACGTCTATGATGAAATAAGCGACAGCCATCCTTAAATTATAATACATAACAATTCATGAAATTCATAATTACCTCGAAAAAGTGGCGGATAAAAACACTCAAAAACTGACCAACGCCGTAGAAATACCTATATAGCTGTTTGAAAAAGAGGAAAAATCTTCGAATCGACCTCAATCAAGTTTAGAAAATGAATAAATAAATGTACCTCTCACATTGGATCAATAACTTTTATTTTGTGTCGTTTTCAATGTTCACACACTTGGCTAGGAGAAATTAAAATTCAGCGAAAGAAATCAAAACGAGATCAAATATGTGATATTCTGTCACTGGTTTGAGTTGAAAAGCAAGCATAAATGAGAGAAAGTATACTTTTATCGCGGGGATAGAACTCGCGACAGCCTGCGGAGAACGACCGCAAAATAATTACATCGTAAATGAGAAAATGGCGGATCGTCACGGCGTATGAGATTGCCGAGTAAAAATATTACCATCAAATGAATTACGACAATGATACACTTTTTTTTAGACTCGTGTGCTTCCAAATAATGAGGACGGCGTCGTTGGCCGGCAAGACCGAACGTTTTTTCCCGAGGAAAAACTCATTTCAACTACCGTTTAAAACCCCTACAGCTATCACATAGTTAATGAAATTTCAGGAACGCAGTGGAAATAATTCTCACAAAAAATAAATGCCGCGGCAAAATGTTGATTGGTATTTAATTGAGGCACGAATGCCATTAGGGAACAAAACTCTCCTAGCGACACACAAAAAGGACAGACCAAGAAATGTTTCGAAAAATTGAGTCCGACGAAGAGTCACCGCCGGCATACCTACGCCGTCCGGAGTCAATGGAACCGCTTCGGTTTAACAGATAATGTCTTAAGATGAAAGATTAAAAATGCCTTAATGAGAGAAGGCCCCTCCCATTTAGGTTTTAACTACAAATTCATACCAAACATCCCACCTAATACTGCAAAAGAAAGGGATTTTGATGGAGGATGTAAAAGATTTAAGACGACCGGCAGTAAATATTTTTTCTGTATAGCAAAATATATTTTATTTAAAACCGAAGACATTCTCAAGACTCTTATTTAACGTTCGAAAACTTGTAATAATGAAAGATTTTCAAAGACAAACGAGGACGGCATGCTTCACGCATCAAAGTCGAAGGCTAGTTCTTCAACGCGCCGTAACTTGCACTATAAACGCGTATCCTCGACCGTCTCGTTCCGTTGGCCGAATGCTAGAATGGCGCCGCGGGGCTAAATTCGCAGGAAATATTCCAGAGGCCCTAAATCTCCCCTTAAATCGCATTCTAACGGTGGATGAGGGTCTCTTGGATGCACACGAGCGACGCAACAAACGCGCTGACCTCAGCATATGAACGAAGAGAAAGGAGTGAGGAAGAAGAGGGAGAGAATGAAAAGAGGCTGCAAATATAACAGCAGAAGACGGCGGAGACGAGGAAAATGAGACGAAAGGGAGACAGGCTGAACGTGCAAGCGTAAAAGAGGTCCGGACGGTGTGAGCGAGAGTGAAGGGGTTGTGGAGTGGAGGAAGGTGTGTGGAGGAGAGACAGAGAGGAAGAGGAGGGCGTAAAAGAACGAGGGGGAGGAAGAAAAGAGGAGGAGGGGCGGGGAGGAGGAGGCGAAGGTCGCCGAGGTGGTAGCGGCGGCGGCGGGCCCTTGAGCCCTCGGCCACCTTGCCCCGGGGCACACGCGGAGGCGGGGCCGCTACGAGGGGCTCGGGGGGAGGGAAGGGGCGGAGGGAAGGGAATCCTGCTCTCGAGGCGACGGGGGTGGGCTCGGAGAAGAGGGAATGGGTGGGGAGGGCCGGGGTGCGAGAAGCGTAAGAGCTCCTACCGTCGTCGGCAAGCAAAGCAAAGTAGAAAGAGAAGGGGAGTGAGAGAGAGAGAGAGAGAAGAGGGAACGGGAGATAACGGTGGGTGTGGTGAGGCGAGGGAGGGAGTTGAGAAGGGAAGAGAAATTTTTATCCATAATGCCATTGTTCCGAATCCACTTTATGGCAGAGCGGGAAGACGAAGGTAAGTGGGTGACGGCAGAGGCTGGGGATGAATGATGGCCGCGGGAGAATTTTCGCAAAGGAGCGAGACGAGTGAAACCGTTTCTCCGGTCGCCCGAATGGCAAAAGGTTCCATCTATTACTCCACGCGAAAGCCTCATTCGGCTCATTGAACGATTGAAGACGATGTTACGGACGGATGATGGATAAAAAAAGACTTCCTGCTATCACTCGCTTAGGCGGGCAGTGAAGGATGCGAGTATACAATTAGGATGAGAGGGAGAGGCGGAAGAGATGAAGACGGGCGAAGACCCAATCAGATATGATGGTCGAGGGAGTGATGGGGAGGAATATCCTTTCTAAAGTAATGTTTCGAATTAAACTTTCCGGGAAATGCACTGAAATCCCTCCTATATTATCGCAGAGCGCGTATCCCGGATGCGAAGCATATGTATATTGATTTATCGGTGGAAAAACTGCGGAAATACAAAAAATACAGAGAAACGGTAAAATAAAAAAGTTGTATAAAAACTTTGACTAATGAATGGCGTTTCCGGTTGAAAATCCTCAGATATTGCCAAAAATGACATTTTTTATCGATGATGGTTTGTCCTTAATTTGCTTTCCTTCCGCATTTCCTAGGCCACGGCACAAATCACGCGAAATTCCTCCGAGGACCGACGTAAAAAGCGGGGATTTTAATTTTTAAAGCTGTAAGTGAATAATCTCAGAGAAGACATCTCGCAATCGATTTCCTTTACAGAAATTATAATGCAAACATTAAAACAATGCACAACTCTACTTTAAGCTAAGTTATGTAAACCTCATAACTGATGCCGTCATACTTCTTCATTTTCAAAATGACAGGATAAAGTTGTTACAATTTTTTATTCACATTAATAATGATTTATAAAAGCATATTAATAATCCTAAACTAAAAATGCACCTTTCTCCAAAAACTAAAGGAAAAATAACCTGCAAGAGGCCAACAAAATGTAGAAAAATTAAATGCTAAATTATACGAAATTTAACAAAATTTGATCTTTTGTTACGTTTAGAGCTTATTTCGTGAATTTCATCTACATCAGAAACTTTTAAAAGGTCATGCACGATAAAATCCACCCCTGCAATACAACGATTAATACATTTAAGCAAAAACAACGAGACGAAAATATTTCCTTTTCTTTTCAGTACAAAACAAACAGAGTGGATCCGGCAGCCTAAACACGACAAAGATCTAAAACAAGAAGAATAAAGGAGAGTTCCACCTCAACCTGAAGAAGGGACTTTGTGCGTTTGGGGCAGGAGTCTAGTAGGGATGCCGTGGTGGAAGGGGGCGTCTTAGGGGAACGAACTCCCTACCAACAGAGCCCAGCTTTCTAAGCGCGGAAGAGAGATATAATGCAAAGGGACGGACAGGGAGCAAAAAACCGCGGCGAACACCCTCGTACGTTATGCTTCCGAAAGGAAAGGATGGGGCGTGAGGAGGGAGAGAATGGACCGAGGGGAGGAAGGAATCTCTTCCCGCCACCTCGTTCAATCTCCGCCTTGGACCAACGCATCACCTCCAGGCACCCTCTCCTCCTCTGTCCCTCCGACCTCATCCTTTCCCACCGCTCCAGTTGGAAAAGGCGAAGGGGGCCTTTATCCCCCTTACGAGTGTTCCTTTGTCGATTTAGGACGAAAGGGCAATTTGTGATCCAACGAACACATTTCGTGGTCGCTTCAGGAAAGAAGCAACACAGGCCACGCATCATATGCAGTGTGCATTAGTGCAACTGACGGTAAGATTTGCAAGCGGTGATCTTTCTCGGAGATTACGTAACCAACGACTAATAGAATAAAAGTGAACTGCTCTAAATTTATACAGATCCAATCAAAAATCTTTATACTTATAAGTTGACCGGTGGTCTCTGTTGTAACAATGTCAGTACGATGCACAGATGTATCACATTCTCAATTTATAGGTGAATTCTTTGCAAATGGAAACTAGGTTTTTCTTAGTCGGTGAGAATTCAATTCGCTATTAATTTAAAGCCCCACGACTAAGCTTTTGTAAGTAAAGATTCAGTAGCAATTCGTTACAAAAAGAACAAAGGTAGCTTGAATAAAGTTCACACGAAATCACTGCTAAAAAGTTCAAAGTACATATGTCATATTTACCAAACAACCTGAAAACAAGAAGAACAAGGTATGATCTTCTAAAATAGCGTTTTCCAAAAATCAAGTCGAGAAGCTAAGTACAAACTTAAGCAGGGTAAAAATATTTCTGAATTGATTATCACAAAAATATGTTCCACCTTTACTGAAAGAAACTAGCATTTTAAGATATTCCTTCCGTATTCTGAACGAGCCTTAAATCTTCATGGAATGATATACACTCAAAACCTCAATAAGACGAATCTAAAAAAATTAGATTATTTACAATAAACCCTAAAGGCTGTTTTTGGTTTCGAGAATAAAAAAATGTGAAATTTTATGAATGCATAACAGTTTCTAGAAGAAAAATAAAACGTTTCGGAGTTCCATCCTATACTCACTTTGAGCGTGATGACCGACCCCGGGTACACTCGAAGGTCTGACAAGGTGGCGTGTGGATCGATAAGGTCCCTTCCTCCGAGGGATAGGTGCTGGTCGAAGGGCGCGACGCCGAAGAGTCTCATTATCTGCGAAGGGAGAAAGACGGCGGAGATGAATTTGGCGGTCGACATAGAGATTCATGCCTCAGGCTCATGCGACTTGACCACACATCCTAGAACCAGATATCGGCTATTATCGCTTTATAGCATCGCAAAGCAATAAATGCATACGTTCCCGATTCAAAACCGATACAAAACCAAACAAACTATGTACTTAATATCTCAAATCCCGAATATTTCTGGGAAGGTATAGCTACACTACTGGCAACAGGTAGTATGATATTGTAAAGGAGCTCATTAATTTTATTTACATCGATTTAAATTACCCAAGACTACTTTCTTGCACGATATATCCACCAACACTCACAGTAAAAGGCCGACATAAATTCATAAGCTCAATAAACTAAACAGCATAGCTAGCCTGACCATTTTATTTAGTATTGGGTACGAAAATAATTATAAGTTCACTAAATGTTTGAAGGTGAGCGGCACGTACTAAATATGGACAAACATCAATAATTATAACGGTAAACACATCAGGAAAATAAATTTTCAAACATTCGTTCAGAAAAGGAAAAACATGACACGATTTGTTAAATTTCAAATAATTTTCTAAACATAACCACGGAATACATTGACGCCCAATATAAATTTGACATCGGATAGGCGATACTAACGATTAAAAAGACAAAAATCACGTATTTATTCTACCACGACATCCAATACGTGTTACGATCCGCGCTTTTTGCGACGACAAACATTTCTTTCCGATATGGAAAAAAATCCTAAGGCGAGCGGCGATGCATTTTCCTACGCAGCACCAATCGAGTGAAAATAAGGCGGAGGCGATTTCATCTTGGTCCGAGAGAAGGAGCGAGAAAGATGAGAGATTCAGAGAGATGCAGAGAAATGGGAAATAGAGGAGCGAAAAAGAAACGCATAATCCACTGCTCTGCTTTTCCCCATCATTCCATCCTCCTCACACTTTCTCTCACAAACTCTTTCTCTCGGGGCGCTCGTAAAATACCCCGATGGAGCGAAATGCGCCCATCACCATGCTCATGCAGGGATCGGGGCCCATCCAGGCAGAGGGGAGGGGCAGCAGTCAAGTCAGGCAACTCGAATGCGTGTAGTAACGAGGACGATGGAGAATGTCGGCGAACTGCGTGGTTTATAATTAAGCAAGCGGATGCGAATACCGCTTCAAACGAACGGGAGACGGACAATGCCTCTTAAAAGGCATCGGAACCTGAACTGACCTTTAACATCCACCGATATGGGGGGGGGGAGAGGGAGGGAGAGGGGGAGAGAGAGAGAAAGAGAGAGAGCGGAAGGGAAACGGAGGGTCGAGAAAAATTGGAGATAAAAGATAGAGATAGAGGTCATTAAATCAGTACAATGTAGTCGTTAAAGTTTTCGGAAGGATCAGGGAGACAGTGGGATCGTGGAGGTACGCGGTCATGAGAAAGATATGAGAAAGAGATGCGAGAGAGTGGAAAATGGACTAACTGTCCAACCGAGGATAACGCAGGACGCCGACAAGGAACGCAGCACACGTGATTAGAATATCGGCTTAATTAGCGTGCTAGTGCTCGAAAAGGGGAAATGTTTTCGAGGAGGGAAATGAAGTTGGAACGAAGAAAAGAATTCCTCGAACAGGAAAGAAATCGTAGTAAGTAGCATAAAATGGTATAAACTCCTTATAAGAAATTCATATTCTAGAAAAATAAAGACACGGGTGGAATGAGAATCGGATTTTGTTGGAAATTTCGATAAATAGATAAAAGCGCCTTTTATTGTCTTAAATAGCTGAACAAAATACCCACATAATTGGCTGATCTAAGTAAAAGAGTAGGTAGTTTATCAGTTGGCGGAAAATATTTCGAAGACATTCTTCGAACAAACGTATATTTTTTGAAAAATTGTCTGGCTCTCTAAGTCAAAAGGAAAGTACGCCATTTATCTTAAATAATCGAACGAATGTATAAATGCACGTATAAAAATGCATAATGTATAAAGGATACTTTCGCATTTGTTGTTCCTTGGCTGCATAGCAAAGAGACGGAGGGAAAACGTGGGATGAAGGCAGAAACGGAGGGAGAGAAAAGTAAAATGGAGGAGAGGGAGGAAGGTATCGAGGAAGGTGCAGAGAGGGATTAAATTTCGTCCCGTCATTTTTTAGGGTTTAAGGTTTACTTGTTTTTCGAAGAATTTTCCGCAAACATAACTTATCTTCCTCTTATTGCGAGGGTCGTCGATCTGAATCTCACCGTTGGCAAGATACTATCCTCATTGTAAAAGACCTCGAAGTGACGTTATGAGACAATTACCGAATAAATAAATATAATGAATGGCACATGAAGTAACACGTAACCATTCTATGCAACAAGAGAAGGATGCACAGGAAGGATCTTTTCAACAGAGAAATATTAGAAGTGATTGGTAATCAATTACCAATTTTAGAATTATTTAACATTTCAATGTGCACAACAAATGCATTAAATCTCATTAATGGGACGAGAGAGTCACGATAGTATGATCGATTGCTATTATGAGAATAACGAAAGTCTTTACACATGAGATACTACATGAAAAATTCACCTCTATTAATATTCCTGACAGCGAACGCAGCCACGCGGAATTTCCTCATGCCGCAAATGCTAGACTTCCTAAGGCGTAATCAGTTTAACGAACTTCGCAAGTCACGTGCTTGACTTTTTTTTAATGAAGAAACACCATAAACCCGCATGACAGAATAAAATAAGGATTATTCCGGAAATTTCACAGAGAAATGAATAAAAGTAACATTGACATGCTTCATAAGCGTAACGATAAGCTACTGTTGCGCGCACTGAAATTTTAAAGAGTACGAGGGCGTTTATTTGGAAAAAGACTTCATTAAAGAAAAGTTTTTTTTCGTAAAATTTCGAAGAAAGACAGAAAGAATATAGATAAGAAGAATGACAAGAATTCTCATCCTGTAGCGCATTTTTCTTCCGTGAATATGCGACATTAATGAGAAATTCGAATAATTTTTATAAATTCGAGCATGTTTGCGGAAGAATAAAAAGATTCCAAAGATTCGCATAAATCACGTCCAAAAATGGAACAATAAAAATTATTACCACTTCAAAGAGTAGCGAATTCCACCGTCAACTCTTGAGCGTGTAAATAATAATAAAATTTTACTTGCGTATGCGTATATCGTGCGTACTATAATCGTTCTCCAAAAAAATAAACAAAATACTGGTAGCAAAACTTAACAGAATTTTTCTGTTTATATACCACTGTGAGTTACACATTACCCCAATCAAACGAGGCCGCCCTCTAGGATTCTAAATCATTAGGATGATATTAGATAGAATAGGGTAATACGCGGCAACTCGGAGCGGAAAATAACGAAAAAAATGACGCGAAAGAGACGGAGGGAGGGAGAGAATAAGAGGATTAGATACAGAGTATGACAGAGGGATAAGAGGGTTGAGTAGCAGAGCGAAGGAGGCAAAGTGACAAAGTGGGAATTGGCCATGACGTGACGCGGCCCCCTTGCTGACATTCCCAAGTAGCCTCCGAATAAGACTGAAAGGTGCCAAAGTGCGAAGACAAGTGCCAAACAGCGACCCTTTATTTTTTTGCGCACGCTTCATTTGGGATGCCACACAGAAGAAACCAGAAGCAAAATCAATGTTTCTCTTCATCCGATGTCAAACGTCAACAACAAGGGCGGCGGAAAACATCGGAGGCGATGGGCCGATGAGTTCCATAAAAAGGTTATTTAAGAAAAAAACGGCCGATCTGATGTCACGGAAGGCATCAAGAGTCACCCCGCCGGGTGGTCAACGGGGCCTCCCTAAGTGAAAGAGGCGATGAATCGCAAGGTGGAGAAAAAAACGACTCGGAGGGCGGTGATCCTAAGGAGAAGGGCAAAAAAAATACACGGATGGGATTATACTAGACCACTCATGCACCCGGAGTTTTTTCCACGGTTTTTTTCCACAATCCGGTACATAATGCGCTCATTTCACGGCAGTTAATGGTAAACATGGGCGACGTAATGGAGGTAATATCTTGAGGTGTTATTCCCGGGAGAAAAAAACAACTATTGAAATCTCACCTATGGGGAGATCATTTTTTATGCCGCGATGAATTTGTCTTTACAAAACATCCCAATCATCTTTAGGCTATATTCTGATGCTAAAATACGGCAGCACACGTTGTCAACGATGCTAAAAATTTGTGGAAGATGCAAATTCTACGTGAGATCAAACAATTTCTGCAAAAACTTAAATTTTAGCCTTCGTTCCCAACAAACAAGGGATATATTGTGATCCAATGATTTCCATCTTGTAAGTTTAAATAAATAAATAAATCAACCTTATTAGTTTGGACCAAATAGCCATTTGTTTCATTTTAACATCCCTATAAAAGGAGAGCGAGCAGATGGACGCTGTGCAACTACATAAACAAGCACATAAGTGCCCACGATAAGATTAGAACTTTGGACGGTTGGAGAGAATCTTTAACCCTTTTGGTCAATGGACGAAAAGAAAGCCATACTTTTTTCAGAAAGCAGGAAGGGGAGAATATCAGAAGAGGAAGAGAAATGGAAGTGTGTGAGAGAAAGAGGAAAGAGAGGAGAATGAAGGCTGCCAACGGGGAACAACACGGCAGAGAGAAGTTGGGGAGGAGAGAGTAAGAGGGGGAGGGCATCATTAGAAGAGGTCGTTAGGGAAGAGGAGAGAGGGAGAAAGGGGAGGGTGAGGGAGGATAGAGGGAGCTGGAATGGGGGGGGAGGGGAGGCAGGCAGAGGAGAGGAAGGAGAATGAGAGAAAGACAGAACCGCAAAACATGGCCACCACTACGGCCTCGCGAGTGGAGGGGTAATAGGAGAGGGAGGATAGGACGTAGGGCAGGGATAGGGAGGAAGAGGTGGTCTGCAACGGAGTGCAGCGGGTGGAGTGGAAAGGGGGAGATAGGGAAGGAGGGAGGGAGAAAGAGAGGGGGAGGAGAATGTTGATTTACGACCGGAAATAAGTCGTCCCCACTTTTTGTGTACGGTCCCGTCTTCCCCCTCCCCTCCACCCCCTCCTTCCCTCCCTCCCCCTCCTCTCCCACTCTCCTCCCTCCCTTCCCCTCCCACTCCTCTTTCCTGGCTCCCTGACATTCTTCGATAATGTCTCCTCGGGACGATATTTCATCTTCCTACCGCGCGGTGCCTTCCTAAAAACCCCCAAACGGGGGCGGGATCCGAGAAGGCACTGGGTGCCGTGCTTTGGCCCCCGCACCCGCGCAAACCGTAATGAATTAGATGTGTAATCATAAAAGTTCTGTCTCCCGGGCATTCTTTTCCTCCTTTTTCCATTCCTTTCCCCGTCCCCGCCTTCCCGATACCTCCCTCTCCGCCCCCTATTCTCCCCCCCCCCCCCCCCCACCTCACCACACCCCCGACAGCCCGGCACAAGAGCGACTCCCAGCCAAACTCCTTTTTTGCTTCATCTCCTCCTCCCCCTCTCCCCTTCCCCTCCCTCGCCTCCTCTATTCCCTCTCGACTTGGGAATTCCATTATTCCCTTCCTCACGGCCATTGTTTCTCCAGTGTCGCCCCCATTGTTGCCATTCATCCTCCCTCATTGTTGCTCATTCATCCGCGGTCTTTGTTAGGCGACTCCTGCGTGCCCATTGTCACATTCTATCCAACAACCCCCAATGCCTTCATCCCCCATTCAACTCCTTTCGCCGCCGCACACTCTCCCGCCCTTTCGCGTTTTCACCCTTTTTATATTTATAGACGCATATTTTCTTAATATTTTGAGATAAAATACCAATCCGTAAGTGTGAGTGGGCATCCAGCCCTCTCCGTATGAAAATAAACTTTTTTTTACATTTTTTTAAAAGAATAATTTAACGAAATTTAATTAATTTTCCTCGAAACCTAGTTTCATTTAACTCGTTAGTATAAAAGCAATTTTTTAACTATCGCTTCCATAAATTTAAATTAGAATTTTACCCATAGAACAGTACAATACTTCCATCATAAACTATAAAACAGCGAAACCGTTAAGAGAATTTTTCAAAATGTTTATCTGTTAGCCCAATTACGGTACGAAATATAGCAATAAATGCGTTCTATGAATTACATGAATTTCTACTATTTTAAATTTTTACAATAATTACGGGAATGAAAATATACAAAACACAGTAAAATCTCGCATCAACGAACACGTTTACAACGAATATATCATCGGAGCGAAAATATTTCTAAGCCACAGTTGAATTCTCATAGCAGCAACACCTTGAAAATCTCCATTGTTATAGATACGTGTCATGAATTTTTAAAATATCTAGTGTGTAGCCCGTCAAAAATGACGGGAGTAAATATTCAATCGTTCAAACTATGTATGGATATCAAATTGACATCAGAAACATCAATTGTCTTAAGGAAAAAAATATTAATTTTGAGCCCTATGGTTAATCAGTGAAGATAAATTAGAGGGTTCTTACATTTACCAATTGCCTTTCTCGAAATGTTGTATTGTCAAGCAAAAACTATGTTGTTATGGTGTTATTTATATAAAGTTTATTTTTACTCTTAATAAGATTGTAGTACCAATTAGTATGTGAGAAAAATACAATAAATCTTCGTTTAAATAAGTAATTTGGATTTTCATAAAAATTTGAGTTACATTCGATAGGAAGAATTTCCAGTACAGCAAAAAGATTAACCCATCTTCCCCAAGTTTGCTATAAAGGGATTATTATATGCAAAAATAGCTTTGACAGAAAACCAAATTAACAGAATCACTGGAATAACTGTTCTAAATCAAGAACGGCAAAAATAATTATAATGACGTAAATATAAAATCGCAATGGGGCGGGAAAGGTCGTATGCATGCATTGGACACATCATCTCGATACAACCTACTCCATAAAAATCATCAAACCACCCACGTTTTTCTCCCATTTGAAATTTCTCTGTTTTCCGGCCCCTTTTCCACTTTCTCTCTTTTCATCTCTTTACTTTTCCGCTTTTCCAAATTAGCCACGAATATCACTTTTGTGACTCAACATTCCCCTCCTTCGCCCATTTTCTACCTTTAATCTCTCATTTCCTTCCCGTTATATTTCCTTCAAAAACCTTTTTTCGTCAAATTCGTAAATACATCGCAAACATAATTTTTTTCATGAATATACACCTCGCATCATCTTCCACGCCTTCTCTCCTTCCTCTCCGGAAAAGTAAATCAACTCGCACTTAATCATCAGGCAGCATCAACCCGTAAGAGGCAGGAAAGAGATCGAAGCTAACGTCTCTCAAGGAAGGCGAGCTTTCTAGCTTTTAATTCCATAAAAAAAGAGAAGCCAATCAAAATCACTCACTCTGCTTGGTCAGCCATCTGCATAAATTTGAACTTAACTATCGTTGAGGATGAAGATGTACTTATTGTTAGACTGGTTAGCTGATTATTTAAATGTAGACGTAGGCTACGTTTTTTGGCAATACATTCGATGGATTCTGTTTCCAAACGACCAATGACAATATATAACTGTTGTTGGATATTAAAATCCTATAAATGGATAATTAAATCCATTCACATAAATTAAAAGAAGATTTTACTATAATTATACTTCAACTGTTCCAAAAATCATACACATAAAAAAATATAACCAATGAATGCACTAAATGGTTTTGTCTACGACTTTATGAAAAATTCTGAATATTTATTTAATAACATATAAATGTCTCCTTTAATCACAAAAAGGTTTCAGTATAAGGAATACGCCTCTCCTGGAATGGCTAAAATTGCTTCGCATTCCCGAAAAAGATTTATTCTCAGTCGCAACATGGTCAACGTTATAAGATATTGACAAAAATCGCTTCGAAAACAATTTGAAATAAGAAGACAACAAATTAGAGGCAATACTCAGGTAAAAAATCTTTACAGTAAAATCTCGTTATATTATGTCTGCGGATCATGCAGTTTTCTACTCAATAATGTAACTGCTTAATAAATATAATGGGATACTAAATATGAAAATGTCATTATGCTATACCGCCACATTATGCTTTTCTTAAAAATAGGATGTTCAATGTTTTAAGAAAATGGTAACGAAAATAATATTCACATAGCCAACATGCTCCTTTTTATCTTGAGATAATTGCTTGCTATTTTCCATTGTAATTTTCCTTAAAAATACTCATTCCTTCGTTTAGCAAAACCTTTTCCGCTTTATCGCCATTTCATTTAAACCAGTGGTTCTCAACCTTTTGCCTACCACATTTTCAAAAAATCTGATGTGGCCAACACATGATTTTCTCCATATTTGGGGTATAGATATTTAAATTATTATGAATAGAATTATGAGGCAAAATTATTATTTCGTATCGTAAAAGAATACAGTCGTCATTATTGCCGTAAATTACGTATATTTTGAATGTTTACAGAATTCACCGCTACATGGTGGTGGCGCTGAATACTGGAAATTAAGAAAAAGCAAAATATCTCTGAAATGGATGGTTCTATGAAAATTTCTTTCAAACAAACCTTGGAAGAAATATCATTCTCTACAACTTTGGTCCTCAGGAAGATGACCAATTACGACGTTTTTAAGGAGATATTTGACGGAAACCGAAAAAACCGATTATTTATAAATAATTCCTAAACAATAACTGCTATAGAATTGTATATACAATAATGATGTTTTAACGGACAAATATCGCAAAAACCGAATCGGGTTTCGAATAAACTTCGACTTCCCGGTTAACCGATATTGTCCAAAAACTAATCAATTCTTTGTGCCCATACCAAAGTGTTATATATGAAATTTGGTAACGATATGGCAAGTACCTCTTGAGTTAGAGCGCCCACAATCACATACATACGCGCGCACACACACACAGACATCATTCTGAAAATAGTCTAAAAGTGTTCTAGGGACCTCAAAACGTGTATTTCCGTTGAAATCTTGAAGTCGATTTTTTTCATGATCACAATACTTTCCCATACTACGTACGGAGAAAGTAAAAACACTGGTCCCATCATGATATAGGTACTTCAAGTAAAAGGTCACTTTTTCTAATACATGTATTTCTACGTTTATAAGCATATAAGTAGTACACTAATAATTTGTAGACACAAAGGAGAAGATCGAAGTAAAAAAGATTTACTTGGTAAATCCACAAAAAATTATTTATTTTAAAAAAATAATTTTTATGAAATTACCAAGTATAATCTTTTTTATTTCGACAATATGAAAAAATTCCATCAAATTACGCCTGAGACTATATTAACTACATAAAAGAGAAGGTACCAGAAAGCCTAACCGATTGGGGTGCCAAAATGTCTTCAGCCGGCTCTGGCCCCACCTAGACGGCTTTCAAGTCCCACCAGTGGGGCGCGTCCCACCGGTTGAGAAACACTGATTTAAACCACTCATGTTCTTAATAAATGATCAGAGATTATTTTATCTTATACTAGCATAAGTGCCCGTTGAATTTCAACGGATTTAGTGAATCTAAAACTTCGACCGTGTAACATGTAAACTTCGCAAGAATAAGATAGTACACAGTTTTAACCGTCGAGTAAAGCAAAAATGAAGAAAACCGGTCCGCATTTCCCTATTTAGATGAATGAAGGAAGTAAATCTTGCACTGTGAAAAATCGAAAATTACGTGTAAAGTTATGGGAAAATAATTACTGAATTAAGCTCTCCCTCCCCCAATTTTTTATCTCCATATAGCCTATGTTATCCGCAGGGTAATATTATATACTTATGCGAAGTTTCGTGACGATCTTCAAAACGAAAACTGTACGTAAAACCAGCAAGAACACAATAATCTACAGAAAATGGGTGAACAAAGGAACAAACGAAATTAATTAATTTAACGAAAGACAAAAAGTAAATAGAGAACGTTTAAGAATCACAGAGTGAATATTATCCTCCGGCTATTAGCTCAATTCTCTCATCCATGAGTTCTGTTACGAGAAAATTGTTTACATCAACAATACTTTGGAAACAATGAAACGATTTATCCAATCACAATTTGTGGAAAATCAACGTCTAATTATTTAAGTTACTTACGTAGTTTTAAAAACATCTTCCTTTGGAGAACTCCACCCCACACGAAAATATCAATAAAAGCTATTTATTAGTAATATTTCAATTAAAATCAACAAATATTTTGTAGACATGTAAACAAAGCAAGAAATTTAAAAACGATATTACGTTAAAAATTTTCCCATATAAATGCATTGGACTCTCAACTTTGACGACAATAGGAGTTGTCATGGTAGCTTATAATGGGTATTGTCATAAAACTGATAAAATCACGTATATTTGTGATTCTAAACGCATTTTTTAGCTAATTCGATCAGGATTCGGAGTATGTCTTCAATAAAAATAAACTTCGCTCTTTCTTTCATCGAACCATCTAATTGTAAGTCTCAAGTTCGTACCAGGTTTCTAATTAATTTTAAAATTCAAATGAAACATAAGCTGCACTTATCCCTGTGTTAATCAAATGGAGAAAATGAAAAATAGAACATTTTAAAAATTAGAAAGGCCAATCAAATCGATATAAAAACCTAACTACACCACTTAACTCTTTATTTCGGTTAAAATCATACCTTCCTCTTGTTTCTACGTGCTGTAGTTGCTGAGCTATAAAAAACATACATACAAACGATTTTCTTTATATATATATATGTATGTATGCATGTATTTTCGAAACTTAGTGTCTATCATTATGCACGACCAAAAGCTGCTGATTTGTGAATGCAAAGCGTGTGGGTTTCAGCGCCGTGCCCAAGTATAAGAGATACGGAAGCAGAACGATGACCGTGGAAGGTTTCTCGAAAAAAGGAAACAATAAATAAGTTTCTTGGAGCTTAAGAGTAAAGGGACAGAATAAGCTAGATAAACTTCGGTGAAGATTTTCAATTTTCTTTCGAGCCATATCAATTATCAATTTTCGCCTTCTGCTTGAAATTAATCATATTTAACGAATATGTGCCACCTTTTTGACCAAATATCGCGCTTTTATCGATAAATTTCCTGAACAACGAAAATCATTGTTGAGACTCGATATTCTTATTGCTGCTTCAATATTCATACGTCATACGATAGAAATACGAAGCATTTACGTAGATGTATCTTGTGAGAGGGAGGCAGAGGGAATGAGAGGGAGGGGAGGGGCAGGGACGGAGGAGGAAGGGGAGGGAGAAACGAAGGGAAGGGGATACGGAAATATAATTTTCTTTCCCGTCATATTGACGGGCATTTACGCTAAATACTTAAGTATTTTAGATATGAGATTTAAAAATAAACCAAAAAGCTTCTGTGTTTATTATTAAAAATGCTGGCAACATTTCAAATTTGAAATGCAGACTTCTCTAGTACTTTTATAAGTACAGAATATTCAACAGAGATTTGGATAGAATACGTCAACATTAAGAAGTCTACCGCACCAAAAAACAAAATTCGAGTATTAGAATATTATAAATAAAGAGTTTCAAGAGAAACTACATAAATTTTGAGTAGCAAAACTCATTCCATGAAATATCGGAAAATCGACTTGTGCGCGTTCGAAAGTCTTTTTAGTTGTACTAAACAAAGGCAAATAAACAGTCTACTCCCATTGACCCATCTGAAGTCTACTCGCCTCGTTTCTCATTCTGTTCCTCTCCCTCTAACTCCCTCCTTCTTTATCTATCTCCCATCGGTGTCCTGGTGCTCATCTTGGGCCACAGTCGCCGCCGCCATTACTCAACCGCACCACAATGCCCCGCCGACACTCCAACGCCAAAGCGGTCCCGCCCCCCTAGACCCCGCCTCCCTCCACCTCCCTCACTCCCCCCTCTATAGGATAGAGGAGGGAGGAAAAGGAGAGGATGCAAGAGAGAGAGAGAGAGGAAGGCCTATAGGGGTGGAAAAAGGACACGCCACCACCATGCATTTCGAAATTCCGCTGAATCGCCCCCAATGCGAGAGACATACATCACGCGCCACGACTTGAGACGGCGATATTAATAACCCCCGGCCGACCCCCTTCCCTATTCCTAACCACCACTTGGTAGAGAAGGAAAAGAGAGGGGGAGAGGATCTTTTCCTTAGCTATTTTTCCTTCTCCGATAGATCCAGCCTCCCCTCATCCACCCCATCACATCCGGCCCCTCGGCCGATCCGGCGTGCGGTGCGACGGAGTAGAATAAACCAAGTCGCCATTTACAGAAATGCGATATTCCGCCCCACACGTCTTCCTGGAGAACATACACCCCCGTCGCCCTTTTCTTCTTTAGCCACGAGTATAATGCCCCTCCCGAGCGCTTCCCGCGCTTTTAAAAATTTCGACGATCGGAAGAGGCGAATCGAATTGGAGAGAAAAGAGAGGGCGATAAATCCAGGCCAAGGTCGGTTGTCCGAATGACGCAAAATGACCACAAGGACGGCGGATGACTTTTACAAGTACTTGGAGATTTCCCGGATGGTACTTCAAACGGTTGTTGCAAAACTCGAAATAATTTGAGAGGCCCGATCATTATTAAAATGACCATGTCCAGCAGATAAAAGTGGCCCAATATTTTGAATGAGAGAAAAGGGAAGTTTTAATAGATATAAGTATAAAAAATACTAGTGATTCGAGAAAATTTCGCCTGATAAATATATAATAAAAATTTGTCCGGCAACAATCATGCTGAAGCACGATTTGAACTGCGCACAGTTCACGAATAGTAAATTTAAAATTTGAAATGGAATTTTTAAAATAAGTTTAAAAATCGAAATTGACAAAAGGCCCTATTTCACCTATCTCTATAACTACAACGAAAAGGTTATGAAAAATTATATGCTCATTTCGTCTACCAGGCAACCGTCACCATTGGTATCCACCGATAGTAGATTCTAAGAGACAAGACTTTCTTACCTGAAGGATTTAATTAAATGAAATCAAAATCCCACGAAAATTAACTGCATTGCCATAAAAGACCCATTATGTTCAACCTTGCCCTAAAATATATATAAAGAAAGTAAAGTTATAAAATGTAATATTTTTTCAGCGTCGCTCCGATGACTTGAGCTTCGCCCGAAAAAGAAACATTCCCTTGATGATGGGAATGCCAAGTATTCGAGTGGTGATTATGGCAGAAAGCGGGATAGAGAAAAATGTGGTGAAGCACTTTTTCTCGGAAGTAAAACCCGATAATACATAACGATTCTTATTTTATAAGGATATTCGAGAAAAAATACGATGCATTCTCTGGACCAATGAAAATGAGATGCCAGAATAGGACCAAAATTTACTCAACGGAATTAGCAGTAACTGACTTTCAAACACCTCACGTTTTAGTTTTCTGCTGAATATATATGGAAATTATAACTATTGAGTTAGGTTGATTCCAGAGGCTTTTTATCAACTACAGCAAGAAACAAGTTAGGAAAGTGTACAACGTATCACAAATGGGCGCGTTTCGCGCAATGGAGTATTAGATACCTGTACGTAAGGGAAATAGCGTTTTAAAGTTCTTTTTTCATCATAAAAAATCCATTTTCTTTCTATTTAATAATATTACATGCACACGTAAGGAAATTAAACGTTTGTTTGTGTGATTGTTTATGTTAGGAACAATGAAAAAGTAACCATGCAAGAAGTTAAAATCGAATTAACACATTTATGTTTGATTTTATCGATTACGGCTACTCCTACGATAAAAATGTACAGGAAAAGAAATACTCTTCTTTACTAGTTCTACAAGTTTTATTTGAAAAATATTTTGATATGACCAATACTTTACGAGATAAGACGGAAAGTTAATTTTTTGTCACCAGTAAAGTGGTACCCCTGATTGGCTTACGTGATTCATATTTGCGATTTTCTTATTATGTTTGATATTAAGTCCTTAATATCTAATTTCATGAAAATCCGTCCGGTAGAAGCCGAGAACGAACATGCGGATGGACAGATCGACGACAAAGGCGTTCACGCTGGAGGCGAAACGCGCCTAAAAAAGACTCGGAGAAAAAATTAGCATTTCTGCCAAGATGTTTCGTTAAAGAAAACCTACTATCGATTTCTAATATCTTTTTACAATGAACGCGAATTTCCTCTTTAATGCCATCGCCGATTAAATTACTTTAATTATGATGCATTCTTATCGTGGCAGTCCCTCTTAAGTACACTCTCTTCACCTGGATTGACCAAGTATAACTGGATATCATCACAAAGTAGCGTGAGAGGCGTGTTAGACTATTAAAAAAAGCAATTTATATCTTGAGACACTTGCAGCGCGCGGCAAGAAGCAATAAAAATAAAAACTGTTAAGAATTTACGCAAAATATTCTTGAAGCTTGCATCCAAGTCTCAGAATGTCAAAAGGTGCATTAACAATTTCATAATTTCAATTTATTGAGAATGGTATGATATATGAATAAATTGGAAATTCGAAGAAAAAATGTAGCATAACATTTATAAGTAAATATTTCAATTATTTCGCGACAAAATAAATCGTATCAGACCACTACGAATCTGATGGTAACTCAAGAAAATTCTACGATTTAAGGGGGTCAAAGATCCATAAAGTTTGATAATCGCTGATATAGATACAGCGGAAATTGATCTCATACGAAAACATATTAATATACAAATCACAATACACCCTAACATTTACAACTGCATATTTGTAGGATGGCCAATCTACGGCTAGCGGGCCGTTTGCGGCCCCCGAGAGCATTTTATACGACCCGCGATGCTGTAATGAAGAAAAATCCGTAAAAGCCAACACAATAATTAATAATTTTAAATCAAAGTATGATAATAAAACGTTAAAATTTTCATTTTTAACCCTAAAAACCCAACTTGCACTTTATTTTCACATATACTGTGCCTCCGAATCTCTAGGCAACTTCAGATTTAAACTCAAATCTGGCCAGCACAAAAAAAAAAGCTAACTTCCAATGCATCCCGCCTAAATATTCGCAGCCACAGATGCAGCCCGACATGCAGAATAGGTTGCCCACCTCTGGCTTATTTGTTTTAACGAAATCACAGCACAAGCACGAGTATAAGGTTTTTTCTTTCGTTTTTAACTACCTGATATACAAATAGTAATCGATTTAGATAGAACGCCTTTAATCGACGCACAAATTACCCGCCGAAACCTATGAAACCATTCACTGGGTTTAATCATAGGGATTGTCAACGACACTCGGTTCTGAAAATAATAATGCCACGGGATACAGTAGCCGAGTGAAAAACCTCCAAAAAAAGAGCCATTTCCCAATTCACTGTGAAAAGCAGAGGCGAACATCCTCTCTAGGGCGTAAATAATGAAGATTAACCCGCCTTAATTTCTGACGATTGACATTTCTTAAGGATGGGGAACAGAGCCCTTCTCAGAGAACCAGGCCTCAGTGTCCCGTCCTCGAACGTAAGGAGGGAGGGGTTGGATCGGAGGAGGAAAGTAAAACAAAACCGTGAACAAAAACCCGCCAATAAAACATCCTGGCACATGCAAGACTTGATATTCCGGTTGAACGATTAGCGCCCAATGATATACGACAGATGTCCGACGATGCTTTTTGCAAGCCATCGACAGTCAACGCATCGCAAGAAAGAATGCACAGATGCGGAATAAACAGTTTAAAAACTTCTTAAATTATATTTCGAGATAGTTTCCATTCTGTCTCTTCGCGGGCAATCTGTCGGGAAATATCAGGTGCAAAACCGGAATTTTACTCGAGAAGACGAGAAAGCTGAAGCTAGAGTGGCCCTCGACGGGGAGGTAACTCCCCACAACGTCGGGGCCACGTTGCATCTCGGATGAGGTGAAGGGGAAGAATAAAGAAGTTGGAATAAGTGGACGGCGCTCGGAGGAGGTTTTTTTTTTGCGCCGCTTTCCCCATGCAAGAGGTCTCCGCGCAAATGACTTAATCCCGTAGCAACCGCTCCCATTGTTCTCCTCGGCCACCCCCTCATCAACGCCTTCGACCCTACTTACCATATGGGCGTGACTTTCATACGAACCCGGGACCGACGGCTAAAAGGGGAAGCCTTCGCTAGACGAGAAGGCGATCGTAAAAGAAAGCCTTCCATCCAACGAGCACCCACATAACCCGCTGCGAGCATACACGACCGCTCGTTCGGCGTCCAGATCCGATCGTATACTCGTCCGCATAAAACACTCCCGGAAAGCAGCTCTCAACGCAAGCGCTTAAGCAATCCGCGCGTCCATATGAAAAACGAGGCAAGTATTTCCGCGGAATGAAAAGAGTCGAGCCATTCCGCAGCCTTTATTTTTCGAACTAATAAGACCGGTCTCTTGTTTGTGTTTCCGTTGCGTCTTCATCACGAGTCGCAGGATACGGTTCATGGTTAAGGAAAAGAAATTTGATTCGAAAAACTATTAACTGGGAATCATTATGATTAAATACCATCATTTGCGCTAATGAAAAAATAATGCACTGGAAATATTTTCTTAACGAGAAAAGTTTGAAAATAAAGGCAATACACAAGCACATAAACCTAGTTTCAAAGCGTAGACAATTCCCCTTATATGAGATTTTTAGTGATACTATATAAAAATGCTTCAAGTCGATACTTTCACAAAAATAAACTTCAGATAAAATAGCAATAAAATATGAGAACAAATGGGCAGTTGAGCAAATATTAAGTTTCTAGTGAAAACTCCGTTCACAGGAAATGCGTAATTCACGGTCGAAAAATGTAGTTTTGAAGAAGATTATTTGTAAGATGAATTTCAACTTGTAGCGTATATTGACTATGACTATTCACTTCACACAATGTAGAAAAGGGTTTTCTTAATACTCACAAAATTTGAAATTAATAGTCGGCAGAAAACAATAGGGTTGTAAAACAAAGAAAGACAAAAAAATCAGTCCATTGCCATCAGGCATAATTTCCAAAGAAACTGAAAATAGCGGTTTTTCTATAACGCCATTGGTGTAAAACCGCCAATTTTCCTTCTCCTTTCAAGAAAAGTGAACGTCGTCGTTTAATCACATCTCGCTTTGAACTCCAGCAGTGCACTCAAGAGAGAGAGAGAGAGAGAAGAAGATGACAATCGTAATTATAGCTCCTTTTTTTGTTTACACATCTAAATCTTCATTAATACGGCTTGTTAACACAAGAGCAGCTGCCGGGTAAAAAAAAGGCATACCCACCAATTTAAAAATTGAATACCCGTAAAACATCGCAAGAACAGGTAAGGGGCTAAGGGAGGGGGGAGGAGAATGGAGGAGTGGGGGGGGGGGGTTTAAGTAGAAGGAGAAGGAGGAATTGGAACGAGGGCTGATTATGTGGGCGGGGAAAGAGGAATAAGAGGATGGGAGGAGAAAACAGCGAAATACCACTTTCATAAGAGGCCTTCGCTCATCTGTTTCCATAGGGATAGCTCACTACCACCTCTGGAAAATGTTAATATAGAAAAGCGACATAATAGCCAAACATTGTACATCTACAATCTGATCTATTGGGTGAAATTTGAAATGAGCCGAAGGAATGCATATGTAATTTTGTGACAAAAAATCTCACAAAAAACTACCGATACCCTTGGGATATGTGCTCTAGCAAGGTTCTCCAAACCAAACACTGGTTTTCTTCGGTAAAAAGCTAGACGAGGAGAATTATGTCATCACTAACGCAGATTTCCATGCTTCGAGCCTTAAACACTGCTATTTAAATTAACAATACCCATTCTTGTCGGAGGAATGTTTTTTTTTGTTTATGTCAGGCTTCATCAAAATTATGACTTATTGTTCACATACCTTGGATTTCTATAAAAAGAGAGGATAAGCTATAATTTCTAATTATTTCTCCTCGTCATTTGAAAACATCAGGAAAGATTACATAATTTATTTCTTAGCTCAGAGGTTTGCCACAAGATCACGATATAATAGAGGCGGAGGGAAATGAGAAAAAGGACACTCTTGTTCTGTCAACTGTGCAGAATTTACGCTCGTATATTTAGAAAAAAACAGACCCAAAACATTTTTTAACTTCAATTAAACAAACCTGTGAGCGAAAAAATACGGAAACCTCGAAATATAAAACCATCAATTTATATTAATAATCTCATAAGAGACGTATTACTGCAGACATATGCGGCAGTATAATCCGTTGCGCATTCTTGTTTAAAAAAAATAACGCATCCGAACATAGTATTGCTTAAATAATTCCTCTAACGGGTAATATACAGCTTCGCTATGCGATCCCGACGACGCCTCGCTTCGAAAAGGACGGCTCACACGCCATACAACAATAGACGTGAAGGTGACATCTTGCTCTTCTCCTATGGGTCAGCTCATGAATATCCTCTCCTCGAGGAGTTAAGAAGGAGAGGGAGAAAGAGCTGCCATGGGAATATTCGAGTTGAGACGGGGATGGGAAGAGAGAAAGGGAGAGGGAGAGAAGGGGTTCGGAAAAAATCGCGGAAACGCAGCTCATTTGCAAGGGACTCTCTTTCTCCATCGCTCTCTGCGTCCGCGGCATACGAGAGGGATAGACGAGGAAGAGAAAGAGGAGCACCCCGATAGTTTAATGTCTCTCCCTCTCATACAACCCACAACGCATCTACAGTACGCGGAAAAAGGATGAGGGGGATGGGTTGGTTAAGCAGTGGTGCCGATTACCTCCGTGGCAGAGGGGGGAGAGAGAGAGACTCCCCGGAGCCAAACGGCCGGAGCAGAAGGGCCAGCAATGGAGATACTAGTAGGATGAGGCCTGCGAAGGAATCCCATCATCAGCGAAGGTACCTCAGCCGCCACCGCGCCCACGGCACGGAAGGATTTTATGAGGCGATTTCCGCGGCAGTACAGGAAAAGAGGGGAGAAAGGAGGAGGATGAAGAGAGAGAGAGAGAGATTGGAATTACGACCTCGTTGCCTGGACGGTAAAGCGGCGTCAATCATTTCGCTAACCAGGGCGTCTCCCGTGGAGGGGATGAGGCAAGAGGGAGGACGAAATCTCCACCCACCCTTCGCTTTACGGAGCATAGGAATTACCGCGAAGGAAAAGGATAGGGGGGAGAGAGGTTGAGACGAAGGGATGAAGACGTCTGCATAGCCGAGGAGAAAACGGTGCGCCCTCTCCTCCATTCGCGATCGCCTCACCGTGAGGCCGTAAAAATGGAGAAGGGAAAAAGGAGGCGAAAGCGGGAAATGATGGGACCTACGGAGGAGGAGGAGGGATGGGGAGGGAGATCGCAACAAAGCCCAAGGCCGGAAAGGTCTTCCCTATCATCTGCGTCCCTTTCGGTGGGAGATAGAGAAAGGGTGAGATGGGGAGGATATGGGGAGATGAGAGGTGAAAGGAGAGAGGGAGGGGAGGAGGTCGCGCGTCTCAAGTCCCCGGAGGGTATACACCACCCGCTTCTCTTCCACATCTCCTTTTCCCTTTCTCCCCATATTCCCCATCAACCCTCACACCTCTCTCTCTCACTCCATACCTCTCTCTCTCTCCTCTTCAAGGCGCCAGTCGTTATTCCCTCCTTTCCATTATTCCCGGCCGTGTGTTGCGCGTGCGTAAACTTTGGAATAATGAGGGGTTACGTGTAGGGTAGGATTATAATGGAAACTGAGGATGGATCCCTATTGATGGTCGTGTACATAGAGAGGGAGAGTGAGTGAGGGGAAAAGAGCGCAAGAAGAAGTCGGGTTACTCGCGAAAGCACTCCCCCTTCTCTTCTTACCTTCCCCACCCCGGTTACAATTCTTTGCGCTGCACACGCGAGGCGATATTAATTTTTTCTCGGCAATTTCTCTCTATATCACGTCATGTGTTTACGCGTCACGCATGCGCAAATAACAATTCATACGGTTGCAATTTATATAAATGCGTACTCACATAAACATATTCGTCGCATCGTTTGAACCAAATGAAAAGCGGGAGATGTCCCTCGAAGACGTTCCGACGTCGTATATATTCACAAGCATTTCGAGTAAAGAGGAACTCGTTCATTATTTTTATATGGAATAATTTTACGTGCGCACTCCCTCGTAAACTTTTCTGGGTGTTAATTTATCGGTAAATATTACTTGTTATATACTATGCCAGACATAAATGCCTTCAGCAAAATGTTTTTAAAAGACATTGTAATAAAAAGGTGGTTTTTAACTTTGCCTTTGATTCGCCATAGCTACTATACAATACAATATAGAAACACATAACACATACGCATCAGAGAGTGCCTTCAGAAAGTGAACATCTTTCGTTTCGATGAATGGCCACACTTTCATCGAATGCAATCGGAGTTGATCGATCACCAATACTAATCTTATCAATGGCCATTTACAAACTTTTCATGTATAAAACGAACTATATTTAAATACCAATTTTATATATTAAGTTGCGCTCAACACGTCTCAAATTTATATTTATCACTCAGTAAAACATTTATCTAATTTTATTAGTTTCTCTCCGAATGGAATAACAATGGAAACTGATTTTAAAAACTACCAGTAAATACACCAATACATGCCGAAAATACAATTCTAATAAATTCTGATTTGAGACGATTTTTTTGTTTTATGAATCATTTGCTTTTATAACCTCAAGTACGATATTTTACAATAATCGGCTATTAAAATGAAAGAAGACACTCTATCGTAAGTATTCAACTGCTGAACCAAGAGGAATGAGAGCATAGACGGTAGAGTGTAATTGCGCAATAATACTGAAATGTATACTTATGAGGCAAAGGGTAATCCTTACTTTTAAGCGCCTAACTCGAATACGATGGAAGATGAAACTAATTTAATCGAAACGGCGGATATTCCACGGAAATCGTAGGGAATCGTAGCGTACCGCGCGTCGCATCAGATCGAAAACTAGAGAGCTGCCGTTAACACAATCTTGTTTCGGATCGGCCACCATTTCGGGCCTGAGCATATGCTGGCCGTCTCGAGCTACGGAACGACCAGATAATAACGACGTCTGAAGATATGTATCCACCCTACTCGGCGAACACAACTCCCAAACGGCTTCCGAAGATTCCATCCTGCTTTGCGATCACGGGATAACAATTTCGCCCGTCTGGAAATCTATTGCTCATATCAAATGAAACGAATGATGTATTAGAACGGCCTCGGGCCCAGGGCGAATTCCGGAAACGAATTTACACAGGCTTCACGCCCAAGGCTTCGATATTTTATGGGAAACGGGTCGGAGATTCAAACGGGAGAGATCATAGGCGTCCTCTCTGATCGCACACGGTGCCATGGGAACACGGGAAACACGGAATAACAAATAGATCTGAAGTTTTGCCACAAGGGTGCCGGAAACGACGAGAGGAAAAACCGTCTCTACTTTAATGATTGTTCGACCGCAACCGATCCAATCTCCGAAGGAAAAGCATTGCAAGGCCGAAGACGTAATGGGAAGTAGGGTGTGGCAAGCGGGGAAGAGGAGATGGGAGGTGAGGAGAGAGAGAGAGAGTTCGGAGGAGGAGGTTCGGAGGAGTGCAGCAAAGATGTGATGGCATGTTCCGCATTGCACAACGACACGAAAATGTTATCCACATAGCTGTGAAAAACTCGACTCATTCGAGAAACATAGTTTTCTTTATGGGTTATAAAATAAATAACCATTCACCTTATCTTTAACATTCTAGAAAGCAATAACTTCCAAGTATTCGCTGGCAAATGGAAGCATTCGAAGTCATTACTGAAAGGGAAATTATCGTTTTATGTGTATTCAGCAGGACTCCTTTCTAGAGAAAAACAAACTCTCGTGTCAACAGAAATGTTTCATCGAATTTACTGAATATACATACTCAGTAAATATATATATATCATATTCTATATATATTATATATAGAATATGATCAATATACGCATTTGTGCGCCTTTTTAACTAGCTCGGAGACAAATAGAAAACTGAGATGTCAAGAATAAAAGGCTTATGAAACCATGATATCTTACAGAAATGTGCATATACATAATCCAAACTTAATTGAATATCCACAGCTAACTATTAAATAAAATATCAAATCTTCAACTCTTTCAAACCAATACCAAAATCGCGATTGCATGTTCAAGAACGTTTTAAGAGTTCGAAAAAATAAACAAATTTTTAACAACGATCTGTCATTGTTTCTTTTAACTTTGCGATGTAATCATTGCATCGAGGTGGTAACCGCGAAATCCAACAAATATGCACACCTTAAAACTGGGGCTCGATGTGCTGCAAGAGCAGGCAACCTTCCAATCCCTCTAAGGGGGAAAAACGAAAAAGGCATTGTATAAGTTTATTTCGCTATGCAGTGAAGGAAAAAGAAAGAGCAGAATTGTTGGTTAGGGAAAACACGGAAATGAGAAAGGGGTAAAACAAAGCGGAAGAGAAGAAATGAGAGACGAGGAGAACAGGAATAAGGATGAATAAGGGTAATTAGGAGGCATAAAAGCAGGGTAAAATATAGTGAAAAAATAGGGAAGTATGAAGTTATTCGAAGATTGAGAAATAAAAATAAAATAGGTAAAAGGAAGAAAGAATGAGATTTAGAAAGAAACGGAGTCAGATTTGTGCCGAGTTAGGCATCGGTATCAAATGTGGGAGTTAGAAAGGCGAAGAGCAAGAGAAGAATCGAGGAAGAGAGAAGCGTAGAAACATCGATGAAAGGAAATGAAGCAGTACGTGTAGTTGGAGGTGTGAGGACAAACCACCCTCTCTCTCTCTCTCCTAACCTCCTCGCCCGCCACGCGCATCCCATTCCTCTCCTTCCCTTCAAGAGACGCTTTTCCTCCCCTATCCGCCCCCCAGCGTCCACACCCTCACTTCACGAGTGGCTAGCGCCGAGGAATTTCTCCCTCGCTCAACGGTTTCCCTCCCTCTTCGCCCCAATGCCATTACCTCGCCCGCCCCACCCTGCCCCCGAGTCTACCCTCCTATTTTCCTCAGCTAGCAGCATCATCGGAGGGGGAGAGAGAGAAAGAGGGGTGAACTAGACAGAGAGAGAAAGGCGAAGAAGCACCATCCTCCTCCTGGAAATGCACTACCACGGTTCAGCGACCTACCACTTCCCACATCACTCCACCCTCTCTCCATTCTCCGACTATCCCTATCCCTCCCGCCTCCTTTTAAATCTCCATCCCAACCCCAGCCGCCCTCTCAAAACCACCACCCTCGCCAACCCTCCCCGTCATCCACCCGTTCCCCCCCTCCCAGAAGTTCCATCCCGTTCAACACCCCCGCCTCCGACGCGATCACACCGAATCCTTCTGCCAGCGGCCGATTCTTTTCACCTCCCCCTCAACTACCTCCGTCGCCCTTCCCCTTTCACTCCGGCCGATTTGATGGGATTGACCCTTTCCGTGAAAAGGGAGACGGGTTAGCGTCCCGTTCCGCGAAAAGTTTGAGTCGGTCGGAATTCCGAGCGGAATAGAATCATAACTGCGCATTACCCAACCGCTGGGACACGACAAAGAAGCGAAAAGGTAATTGGTCGGTTCCGAGGTCTCGGATTGCATAGCGTCCCACGGCCCCCTCCGCAACTTTCATTAGGGTCCTGCGTAAAATATTCCCGTCCCCCGGTTTTTATGAGTCACGGCAGATTTTTATGCATCATAAAGTTGGAAGTCCGGTAACTCTACACCTAAAAAGAGGAAAGGATTTTGGATGGTTGCTTTTCCCAGAAATTCAAAACAAAACCTTCCCTAAAAACCAATTAACACCAACATTCGTTTCACAGAAAGAATAACTATATTTTTTTCAATAAGGCACATCGGGTCTCGAATCTCCGTTTTTTAAAATATCACAAGATGCAACTCATGACTTTTTGACAGCTGAGAAAGCCTTTCTGTATTTTTTAAAAATCTTTCGTTATCTCCGTCCAAAAAGGAACCGGAAAATGTAACCAAACTCGGAGAAACGAACCTTCTGTGTGGATTTATGTCTAATTTGCGGGCCTCGCATAAAGAAAGTCAGTCAAATTGAGTCAACAAACTTTAATGCCTGTTTCGTGAGGGGGGCGGGTAAAGGGTGTTAGCTCCCGTCGGTTTTTGGAAGAGTAGCGAGGCGGCTATTTGGGGGGGGGGGGAAGAGGTGATGGGGAGGGGGGCTTTAGGAGGAGGGCGACGAGAAAGAGGGGAAGAAGCAATTTCGGAGACACGAAGAAGGAAACTGGAACGCGAAACACCTCCATAAAAATCTCCGAACGTAAAGCATAAAACGGCGAAGAGAAATTGAGCAACGAACTGAAAGAAAATGAGGAAGAAATTCTCGAAAGGTTAAGCTCATTACCCTGGCATATTTACAGCATTTTGAAATTTTTTGACTTCATCGTTCTTTTTAAGCTGTCTCGTTTTGGAAAAAATGTTCTGCAATCGTATATCTGCGGAAGTAAGAGGTAGGAAATGTCATAAATATAACTCGATCCGCAATTAGTTACCGCTAGTCGAAATTTTGTTTACAAAATATCATAAAGCGTATACTATAAAAAACTATTGAAATAACGATTATAAGTTAAAATTTAGTCAGAAACAATTAAGACATTCACTAGTAGCCAATCCTTGACATCAAAAGAAACGTCAACATTAATAATTTCTCATTCTATGTATATTTTTTGTCGAGAGCAATTATAAGGCAACCTTACTGTGAACGTTTATCCTAAAGACAAAAATGATAGACGATTAATAATAAGATAATAGATTTGTAATATACAAGCTTCAATTACGCCACGTCGGAATTGATTCATACATTGCTGCGAAGATTAAGAGTTCACAAAAAACAAACAAAAACAAAATATGCGCTCTCCTTTGAAAAACATGCACCTGGCCTCATTCAATTCACGTATCCGGGACACCAACCTTAACTTTGAGATCCCGAAGGGTTGAGTCCGAAGAGACGACCACTTCCTCCTCCCCTCGGATGCGACGGTGCCTCGTGCTTCTCCTCACCTCCCCGCCGAGAGGGGGCGCCACGGTCTGCGGGGGCGCACCATTCGCCTTCTTCCCCCGCGCTCTCTTGGCGGCGGTGGCCTACGTTGTATAGAAAAAAGAAAACAGAACGATTATCATAAAATATCGATGGATGAGCGATGGCGAAAAAAATCCAAGATATCTATCAGAATGCCGATCACTCAAACCCTCAATAATTCGAACCTATTGGGTTAACAAAAATTCGAGTTATCAATTTTCAGGGTACAATATATTTGAAACACATCTTTATTGTAGGATATTAATGGTGGAGAAATTAATTATCTTCTTTAACATTACTAAATTGCCCATTAATTTAGCATTGACCAATCAGATACGCCATTTTTATCTACAGAAATAACTGAATCGATGACAGAAATTGAAATAACCCTAAAATAACTGCGTAAATAATTTAACAATTTCACTTTAACCTCTCTTTTAGATTCTAAGACCGTGGTTTCGAATATAGGCTTCTAGTAATGCGATGTAATATGTCAGGTGGAACGCGGGCGCAAACATACTTATTTCATATTCCTTTGATACAGACAAAACAACAGAAAAGAAATCCGTATCTACCGTTTGAATAGTAAAAAAAAATCTATCTTCTGCAAGAGATGAGCTTAGAAAAATACTGAACGAAATCTCCCATATAGTCAATTCCTGAAGTTCGATTCTTATATTTCGATCATGTTATTGCAAAAAAAATTTAAAAAACAACTTAAATATATCGAGACCCTATAATTAAAATTTTCGATTACTCGAAAAAGAATTTTTTTCTGATTGGTATTCTTATGAACTGAAACTATAATTTGGGTTTACTGCGACTCGAATGCAGTTTTTCTTAAAGATTAGATTATACTGCGTAAAATTAAAGAACTAGTTGACGATTATATAGGGTGTACAGAAAAATGTCACTGTTCACGGGTTATTATAGTTTCATTTAGTAACATTATTTTGAGTACACACCGTATACGCAACAAAAACAGGCATTTTGACAGTCTTATGGAGTATTCTCCTTTTAACCGAAAAGAAAGTTCCCAAAATAAATTCCTTAACAAAAAAGTCTCCTCTGTAAGTTTTCCTAACGTATATTTTTAGGTCGTTGTTAGGTTAACCAACAAAAGATTACGCATTTAAGCAGGCTGTAAAAAAAGCAGAGCAAAAAAACAGTCCACAGAGCACCCAGAAAAAAAACGGAACTGACCAAGGATGGAACAGCCTTCAGCTTTTGTGGCTACTTCGCAAGGAGAAAAAAGCCTTGACGGTCTGGAGGAGTTTAAAAAGAGTTTGTCTCTCGGATTTGAGGAAGCGAGATCCGACCCAATCCCCAGAAAAGGACTCCGTCGAAGGAGGAGGAGGATACCACTATGCGACGCATTAAAAGTCCTCCGACTCCGTCGGTCGGATCATAATTAGCCGCAAATGGGCGATAAGTGTCGGAAGAAATCGAGAAAAAGGAAAAAGGTGAGGGATTCGGGAGGTGAAAAGGAGAAAATTTCAGTCTCCGAGTCGTTAAGTATACTTCCTCTATCCCCCACGCCATCGATCAAAGGCGCACCTACGCGTAAACCATCGCTTGTCGATACGTGACGGAGTTTTATTCCCCTCCTTCTCCCGAGGGCGACGAAACGCTACAGGGGAAGTCTCTAATGGCCTCAAGGACGACTTAAATCAGCAATGATAGGGAAAAAGACGGCTGCTGCCAAGGTTTTTTCGACAGTGAAAGTGCGTCGCTTTTTTTATTTTACCGTCACAGTGACGGCGTTCTCGTAACTTACTTACCGTGAAACATTTTTCTTCTCATCTCCGTCTCTTCGTTTGCGAGGCTAACAATAATGGCGGTATACGGCTACCTGGGGAAAGATATTGCCCATTGCCATCCGCAAGACTGGACCGCGGAGATAATAATTCTAAGACTCTCTCTCCTGTTCTGCCTCTATTTCTCGACCCTCGACGCAAAGCATTTGCTTCGGTAAAGATAACGGAAGAGTGGGTCCATTTCGCAGATTCAGCAGGATTCGTCTCGCGAAATATGTGACACCCAAAAAGAGGGGTTCGAGTCTCCTTCGACCTGAAAATCCGACTATAATCGTGGTTCTTTTTTCAAAGGTTTAGCTTTTAAACGATTACTGCATCAATTTCGCATTAACTGATCTAAAAAATATTGCAACAGCCATTCAGTGCGTTTTGCACTACTAAGATGTTCAAATATAAAGATGAGAATTTGTGGGAAGATCCATTCTCAGATCTTGTACGATTGACTTAATGAGGTAAACCGTAAAATAGAAACGTTTCTGTGAGACGAACAGATAATACAAACAAATTTTCATATACCTCTTACAAATGAGCAATTGATCACAGGAACTCCATAGCCTCAATTTTTCCAGGTTAAAAATGATTATGATCCTTTTATACTATAGCCTTTACCATTTAACACATCCAGAATTAATTATCTCAGCATTAATTAAATTCATATATAAGTAATTACACAGCCATCCACGAAGCCACAACATTCTTTGATGCACCATTCAAATACAATCAAGTCTTGCTCAAAGACCATTGATTCCTAAAAGCAACAATTGAAAAATGACCACTGAGGGCTGACGCAGTGTCTTTGAAAGGAGCAAACGTTTCGCCAGACCGTTTTAATAGTTACTAAAACAATTTCACAGAAACTGGACTAAATTCAATACTTCAATTTTAAACGAATAACGGGAACACCGGATTTCCCATAGAACGCTACATGAAACTGAAGTTATAAGAATTTAGCGTTAAGCCCCATTCTGGATGACTAATAAAATGTCTCCTTTATCAGACATGAGGAGAATCCCTAGTCGTGGCGGGAGTCGAACCGGGACTAATGGGATTCCCTTACACGTATCCCGCGATGTCCGCGAGCGAAGAGGAAGCGAGTTCCCGTGCGTGGGAGGACATCCTCGTTCGAAGATGTAGGTGTTGCAGCCGAGGGAGGCGGAGGAGGAGGCTGAGAGAGAGAGGTCGGGCGGACGCGGGAGCGAACCGCGGGACGGAAGTGGTCGCTTGGTAACGAGGCGCCAAACCCGCTGATGCGGAAAGACGGAAGCCTAGCTTAAAGCTCTTAGGAGGTGGGGAGGAGATACGATGGGGAGGGGAGGAGAAGACGGTTGGGGGTGGAATGGAGGAGGTGGGCGGAGCTGGAAGGAGTTAGGTCGGTGGCGACGAAGAAGACGGAGGAAGCTCAAAGGGCGAGAAGTGGAGGAGAGGTGAGGGGGAGAAGGGGAGGAGGCGGATTCCTGGCGCCGCGACGCCTACCCCGCATGGGCGCCCAAATGCTTTCATTTCCTGGCGTCTCCTCCCCTCCCACCCCCTCTCCCCATTCCTTCGCCTTCCTTCCGAGTCAGCCGTCGGGACGCCAAAGAGGGGGGGGGTGGGAGGGGTCGAAAAGGGAGGAGAGAGAGAAGAGTGAGGATAGTTCGGGAGTGAGGAAGGTTTTGTGTGAGTGAGTGACGGTTACCAACGAGTGGGTGCGCGGAAGAGCCGAGGAGTTGGGGGACAGAGGAGGCAATCTGTCGGACCCAAAAGGGGATGGGAGGGAGGAAGGGGTGTCGGATCCGAAAGAGAAAGAAACAGGGTAACATTCAAGGCAGCAACAAACGCACACACGCGCGCGTTCTCTCACTCTTTCTCTCTCTCTCCTATGCGCCGGCAGAGGTCGCATTGGTAGGAATGAGAGAGAGAGAGCGAAGAGGTGAGGAGGGTGGGGACGGATTCCTCCTTCGCAGCATCCCCTTTCCATCCCTCCGGCTGGAAATGAACTGCCTGGCGAGTGGATTAAACCTAAAGGCGAAGAGGAGAGGTTTTCCTCCCACGGGAAGCGAAGGGGGAGTGCAAGGACGGCAACTGAGGTGGGTGGGAGAGAATGGGAATAAGATATCGAATTCCATGACGATGCGCATCACGGACATTCCTTCCAAATGCAACGTAATCGACTTAATGTGACATACATGAGCACGCGAAGGAGGGAAAATAAATCTCAGATATTGTCCGAGGAATAATATAGGGCTAAATTAAAACGGTGTTTTTTTATCAAAGCTATTAATTTTCTTCGAGACTATGCGATTTTCAGCGAAGAGCTTGGAAGGAAGGATGAGCGCTGGGATATCTGGTGCAATACGCGGTTGGATATGAACCGCAATCATGCAACGAAATATGCAGTGTCATAAAATATCATGAAACATTTCGTAATCTAATATATAAAAATGAATGTGTATGTGTGTGTATTTCTATAAATAAAATTCTGATGTCTGTCTGTACATTAGTTTTTTTTCAGAATTTAACTTTTATGGTGCATTTCGTGTGAAATGACGATGATTACAGCAATTTACAGACTTGGTGTCTGTTTGTTTGTCTGTCTATTTGTTTGTTTGTTTGTTCCATCATCACGCCAAAACGGAGTCGGATTTTCATGAAACTTGGAACCTATCTTTAGGTCAGCCCAACTTAGAATCTAGGGTGTATGGTATCCGAAAATTCTTGACGGGAAGGGGGGTTGTGGGAGGGGAGGCGCCAACCATAAAATTCACAAAATCTCGCTTACCATTGCTTTTAAAGCAAAAATGCATATAACAAAAGTTGTTGTAAATTAGATTTTGGATCGTTTTTGCTCTATACAAATTTTTGATAGGACGAACAGTTACTGAGATATCGACAAAAAACGAGATCGGGAGAAGGGAGTGTAGTCTAGGTTGTGAGACGTGTTCCCGATCTTTCAGCTAGTCATAATTTTAAAACTCGAAAACTACAGATCGTAGAAGCAAGAGCAAGGTATCATTTTAACCGGAATAACGAGTACGGTGGTATAGTAAAGTTTTTATATCGATTTGATTCACCTGTCTAATTAAAAAAAATTTTTTTTTCATTTTCTTCATTTGAATAACATAGGGACGAGTGCAGCTTATAATTCATTTGAATTTTAAAATTACTTAGAAACATGGTACGAACTTGAGACTTGAATGGTTCTATGAAGAAAAGAACAAGGTTTATTTTTACTGAAGACAGAATCCGAATCCTGATCGAATTAGCATAAAAATGCATTTAGAATCAATAAAATACGTGATTTTATGTTTTATTACAATACCCATTATAAGCTACCATGACAACTCCCATTGTCGCCGAAATTGAGAGTTCAATGCATTTATAGTGGAAAAATTTTAACGTAATATCGTTTGTCAATTTCTGTGTACGATTTTAATTTGTTTACATGGAAACCAAATACTTGTTGTTTTTAATTGAATTATCATCTAATCCAGTGGTATTCAACCTTTTTTGATTCACCGCCCACTTTCACTATATTTTGCCATTTGAAATAAGTTCACCGCCCACCTTCCGTGTCAACTTAATAATAAAATTTTTGATAAAATACATGTTTAAAAAGACATTAAATTTAACCATGTTTATTAATACCAAAACAAATATTAAGATAAACATTTTACGGGCATTACAATGCGTACTTTGTGCCTGGTTCCTACAAACCAGGGAATCAATGTCAGGCTTCAAGTCTGTAAGGGTCATTCGAAGATCTCCTCTCTCTGTTACTTGTAAGCGATCTCTTTTTTTGGACAGGAGATTGTTGACTGCACTGAATCCCTTCTCAAATAGATATGAGGTTGGGATAGCTAACAAGATCAACTTCCACAATCGTGGATACAGAGAGGGCATTTTCTTGTTCTGCCATAGTTGCACACATCCACCTTGGTTGAAACTGGCTTTACACTTCTCATCATGAATTAATTACCTCTTGGTATTCAATATCCACATCACACACATTTGTGATGAATGGAGTCACCATCCATGCCTCCATTGTCCATTGTCTCATTTGAGGATGTGTGTGAGTATCGTTAAACTTTCTTATAGAATTTTATTTTTCAGTGTAAAAATTAGAATAGCATTTGGTGAGTTCTTTAACGCCCACCAAAAACCCTAAAACGCCCACTGGTGGGCGCTGTCGCCCACGTTGAAGACCACTGATCTAATCTAACATATAAAGGAGAATGTTTGTAAGTTTGTTCGCTTTGAATGCTTTCAATACGAGATAGGGAGGGTGAGAGATGGATGATAACGGAGGGGGGAGATGGAGAGAGGGAATTAGAGGGAAGGGGTGGAGAGAGGGAGGGGGAGGGCCGGAGACGGAGGGGGAGTGAAGGAGAGAGGGGAGGGCGAGAGAGGAAGAGGGGAGGGCGAGAGAGGAAGAGGGGAGGGTGGAAGGGAAGGAGAGGGTGGAAGGGAGGGAGAGTGAGTTTATACGTTATTTTCGTAAGATTTTCTTCCTTCATTCATCTAAATAGGAAAATGCGGAGGGGTTTTCTTCATTTTTGCTTTATTCGACGGGTATAACTGTGCACTATCTTATTCTTGCGATGCTTACATGTTACACGGTCGAAGTTATAGATTCACTAAATCCGTTGATTAATATTTCACGGAAATATGGTATGAGAAGTGCCAAATATGATTGAAAACCATGTAGCGTTTTTCCAAAGGTAAAAATAAAAAATAATGCGGTTTTTGAGAAGCCATTAGTGCATAAATATATCAATATCGCACGAAAACGCCTGAAACCCGCTTCCAACTACTAGCATGCGTACAATAAATCAAGCGAAATTTTACAAAAACAGCGATTTCCGCCATTTTCCCATAAACCACGCCATGAATTTTTTACTCGAATAATGCTTAAATTACCCTCAAGCAAGTACGAAAAATTTTTCAATATTCAATATTAAGGGATAAACCTCGACAATTCGCGCTAATATAGTAAGACTACACCAAAATTGCATCTGAATAAGTTGCGGAACTTAATGAGAAATGGTACAGAAATATTTAGAGACCGGATAACCGTAGGAGTGAATCCTAAGAGAATTCCAGTGATAAAGCGGAGTAGATGAAATTTTTACGAAAATGCGCACCATTAGATCAAGATAGTTTTGAAATATTTCTCCACTTAAAGATGGAGAACCGTGCATAGCAGAATGAACGTGGGGAAGATTAGTTTAAGAGGAAAGGCGTCACGAGAAAGATCGCGGAGCGTGTCACAGTGGGTGCGGGAAGGGAGAGGTTGGGAGGGTGTTAGGTTCATGAGGGTGCGGAGAAGAGACGGAGGGAGGGGCCACGCTATGAGGGCGACATGGTGGAGTGCGCAAGGGTGACGTAGATTGATAGTGAAGAGAGAGATGCGCGTCCGAGGGGAAGGAAAAGGATCGCCGACGACTTAGAAAGAGAAGAAGACACGAAGCCAAAAGGGAAATAACGAAATACTGTTTTTGAGGACCATTTTTATAATAAAAATGAATGCGTTGCCTTCTTTCGTTAAAAGTTTGCAAAAGTTGGGTTATAATACTAAATAAAAAGAAATGAAAGAATAATCCAGTCAAGAAGAAGAAACCATTAATAAGTTGTAAAAATCCCTCGACTTTACGATAAACTACGAGTACGATGATTGTAATTTCAGAATCGCTGACGCTGTAGAATATTGAAGGTATCAAAAGAAAGTCAATGAACGTGTTTTTTTACATAAAATGTTACTTTACCGATAGCGTTCTGTGTATTCTTTATACTACAGTTTTATGAATTGTATATTGCTGAAATAACAGTTGATTATCTCCACTAAGATCAAACAAACCGAACGTTGGAGCAGTGCTGTAACTAGGGCGGGGCAAGCGAGGCATCTGCCCCGAGCACAACTTAGCAAGGGGCGCAAAAAATCCAAATAATAACTAAATAAACTGGAGAAAATAATTTACTGAAGGGGGAGAGAGGGCGCATATTTAGTAGTTTGCCCCGGGCGCTAAATATCTAGTTGCGGCGTTGGTTGAAAGTAACTTCCAGAGAGTGATATAAATCTGGAATCCCTTAAAAAAAATTCTAGATTTCGTAATTTTTCATTTTCCAAGACATGTGGTTTCATAACACTTATCAAATTCCCGAAAGAAGTTCTCGTGACCGTGGAGGGCGATCATTTCCTATATATTTTTGGGCCTAATTCCATCGAGGAGAAAGAGGCGATGATATGAAAGAAATTAAGGGAATAACGGTAGGGGAGAGAAAATGTTTCTAAGTGGAATAAGAGGAACCTGGGGATTGGCAGTTTGGGGGTAGGGGGAGTAAGAAAAAGGGTTGACGGAACAGGAGAGGGAGTGATAATTAGAAGAATGGGCAGGGGAAGAGAGGGGAAGCGACGACGAGAGAACGTTAGGGGTAAGGGGAAGCGGATCTTAGGCGTGAATGAGTAGGGCGTGAGAGGCTGAGGAGCGGTTAAGCCACGAGGTAAATGAGGGGTGGAAGCGACAAACGTAGATAAAAAACAAGTCCTATTTCGTTACATAATTGCGCCATTTCCGGTCGTCTTCGAATTTTAAATCAATTTTAAACCTCTTCGGTCCGATATACGAGAGCAATTAATTTGACAAAAAACTTTACGCGGGTGTCACTGTGGAACGAGCGTAAAAACACCGCTGAAAAGATTTTTAAAATGAACAACAAGCTAACAAAGGAGGTTAATCACATAAAGGGAATGGTCATACATTAAATTAAAGGTTATTGATGGTAGTTTGAATTACACGCACCAGAAATGCATTTATTACTGTAGGGAGTAAATGTTCCGTTATTCTTCTATATGGATCAAAATACACAGAAGATCATCTCCATTACATTCGACCACATTTAACTACTGCTATTAATGTATCAGAATAACTTTCAAGACAATATATAAAAGCTCTGGTGATTTACTTTAAAGGCAGCTTTGTTTGCATATTCAAAGCCACGGAGTTATAGTTAATATATTACTTTTTAATTTCATGACAAGAGCAAGGTCAAAAATTGTTAATTTTAACAATTTAATACTGATAGTATCAGTTAAACAGAACGCATTGTACCGATAAAATATTATTCGCAGTGCATTCAATGCTATTCTTATATTCTTAAGCACATTTACAAGGCTTTCTTACGAAAAATCTCAGCTTAAATTCTCAAATTCCTATCTGTGGCGTAATCCACATTTTCCTAGCACTCCGAGATCGATATATTAAATTTATTTACTTTTATCAAGGATTGCGCCGAAGAGAAAAAAATAAGATAGTCTTTCTATGCTGATAAAGGTCAGGATAAAAACAGTCAAATGGCTATTTTCAAATATTATAACAGCCTGCTTCTGAGCAAATGTGCAACAACGAACGAATTGATTCTGGCCAATGACCTGGAAATTTTTATCTACACGTCAGCATTTTATCGCTCGCATAATAACCGACCGTACATCATCCTGATCATCCCTAAACCACCGTTTTTACGACGACTCGGCCAAACAAACAAAGAAGCGCCTCCGGAAAAGTTTATTTACAGCCCTTAACGACGCTAATGATCTTTGTGCTCTCTTCGCTCCTCGAAAGCGCAACTATAAAAATCACCGCCAGATAAATACCAATGAGAAAATTCCCGACCGCTGTTACCTTTGACTGATTGAGAGTTCGGTTTATGGAAGCTCCACGACGACAGTTTTAACAAGCCTCGCCGTTACGGTAATTAAATACCTAAAAAGCCGCCCGTTTCATGAAGCAAGAGAAAATCGATTCTAGAAAGAATCTTGAGTATGCTTACGCGAGTCAAGGATATAATTAAGATAGACCTGGCGAAAAACGAAACTGAAAACTATTGGTTTGCTTACATTTACAAAAATCTCACATTTAATGCCAGCAACGACTATTCTAATCAAAATTATTTACGCTGGTACTTTACGCGGAAGTTTACGTACTCGTTTTCCCTCTGAATCACTCTTTATCGCTAAAGGATTTGCTTCTTGTTTTTTTCTGTTTGATACGCCGTCGAGGAAGACTGCGAGGAGCGACGATAAACACATCAAAGGAATCGACCGACTGACGACAATGGGCCTCGACCCACGACCTCCTGGTCAGCAGACAAGACACTTTTTATTCAGCTCCGAGCAACCGTGACCGGCTCGTCCCTTTTGAACGTGATAAACGTAAATGATGATTTGTGCCAACACGGGGAACAGCCGATCGGGAGAGACGAGGAACAGGTCGTAACGGGAGAAGAATTACGGCCCCAAGTTACATAAAATGCATTGGAAGGACCTGAATCCGCACGATATCACCTTAACGAAACGGTCGACTAACGAATCCAGATTTACTAGATGCGGCGGGAAAGGTACGAATAATGGTGACCTTGTCCTGCATTAATAACAAGCATACTTTAAGCACTGAAGAATCGAAGTTAAAAATTCTAGAAAGACGAAAACAAAAAATAGAAATTAGGTCACAGGTTATTGTATCTATTAGCCACGATCATTAGGGTTAATCATCAGCAAAACATTAAATATATTTAAATAAAAATAATCATCATTAGTCTCAAAAAGCAAAAAAAAAAAAGATTTTGGTTGATACCGTAGACATTCATAAACCACTAAAGAAACCTATGAAAAGATTTTTTTCAATCTCTTAACTAAGCTATTCTAGGATCATTCGAATCTGCGAAAATTTTCCAAAAAATAACTGGTTTTGCCGAGCATGAGAAAATTAAAAAGCGAGGCACAACGGTTGTAGTACGAAGACTACTGGGACAGTAAGATACTGAAGCTGCTGAAATTGACGTAACGATGAAAAAAAAATACTCGATGTAATGATAAAATTATGCCATCGAAGGAACGATAGTATAACTATCTACGAACAAGCCAGGTTATAGCATAAAAAAATTCCAAAATGCAAACAAAATGAAAGAATTATCATTCAGCTCGATAAAAAATGCACCTCCCTTAACTGAAACGAAGATATAAAGGCAAAAATATTCTCCAAATATAAACATAATAATCCGTCCTTTCAGAAGGACAAAAAACATGCGAGATAGCCCAAGAGCGGAGGAAGGGTGGAGAGGAGCAGAAATGCAGATCTTCTCACATCACCCAACCGCTTGGGAACGAGAGGAGAGATGGGAAAGAAGAAAGGAGGATAAAGAGAGACAGAGAGAGAGAGAGAAAAGAGAAGAAGTATCTGAGGAGAGCCGCGGATCGGTCGTAACCCCCTTCGGAGAGCGAGAGAGCTTTTGTGCGTTTGTACCTGTGGCACGCCGCGGATCTACGATTCCCAAGAGGTAATGGCCACTTTACAACTCCATCAAACTGAGGAGAAAGAGGTTAAGAGGAGGGGGGGAAAGGGAGGACGGAGAAGAAAAGATGAAGAGAGGGAAAAGAGGCAGCGGGAACAGCCGACGGAGGCTGACGAAAGGAGAAGAATGAAACGAGAGTGAGAGAAAGAGGGAAGGAGGTGGAGAGGAAGGGTTCGTGGGATAAACCTAGAAAGAGAGAGGTTTAAGATGGAAAGGGGAGGAAGTCGGGAGAGGAATCTACACTCACTCCTCCTTTCCTTCCTCTGAGCTGACTTAAACCGACCTCCTCCCTCCACGCCTCTCTCTCTTTCTCTCTCTTTACGACCCATCAAAGTACATACGGCGAAATGGATTTCAAAATCCCGCTCAAAGTCTTCTCTTTTTCCCAAGATGCGGCCAGTGGGAAACAGAGAGAGAGTGAGAAAGGGTGGGGGAGGTGAGAGAGAAGGAAAGGGAAGAAGGGAGGGAGGTGAGATAAAAATAAAGAAAAACACGAGACGAGGGATGCTCGAGAAGAGTCGCACTTCACATTCGAACGAGGAAGGAAGGAAAAACCTCCGCCGAGACATGTGTCCTTCACGGCTTGGGAGATAGATACATAGATAAGACGTTTAAATGGATGTTACTCTGGAAACGCTCCGGGTCAGAGCCACCCATTAGTTATAGACAGAGGGAAGACGGAAAGCGTGAGAGAGAGAGAGAGAGAGAAAGAGAAGGAAAATGAGAGAAATTGAGAGAGGGTCAAGGAAGAAAATTGAGTGAGATTCGAGGCAAGTGTACACGGGAGATGAAATGAAAATAAATAATAAAGAGAAGAGAGAAAGGCAATAGAGAAAGAAAGGAGGGAGGAGAAATAGGAAGAGGGAAATAGTGAAGTGATACGGAAACTAGGAAAGAGAAACTGAGGCGGAATGAGGAATACGAGTCAAAAAGAAATAAAGGGACATACAGAGAAGCGAACAAGATCTTGCTCTAAGGAGCAGACTGCGGGGGAGAAGACGTTCGAGAGAGAGAGAGAGAGAGAGAGAGAGAGAGAGAAAGATGAAAGCTGGTTTGACCCCTTGCGCGGTCTGTTAGTGGCGAAACGGGGAAAGATATTTTATTCCTTCCGCGTTATGGTCGTCGGGGATCGTAAAGATCGGTCGAAACGGGGAATTTTCGACCGACGACCGATAAGTCAGAAGGTTTCTTTCCTAGAATCATTAAACATTACAAACTGGATTCTCGATTAAGCGCCGCCATGGAAACAATAAAAAGAAACACTATCGTCCTCTCCTTTCTTCCCTCCCGACGGCCGCACTTCCCCGTAAGCATAGTATGGCCTTAAGCTTAGATAAACTTTATAATTTATTCGAGTGGACGCTGTTTGTCTGTTTGTATTTACGGTCTATTAATGTGTCGTATGAAAAGAAGTCCATTCTCTCCTGAAAGCAAAGAAAAACTCGAAACGTCCACAAAATGGGGTAGTCGAAAGTTAAACTGACCAAGGATTAACCGCGTTACTTTTAAAAGTATCTAGTTTATCGCGGCGTTACAACTATGTTACAATGGCAACATGTAAGACAATCGAAACGATTAACATTTTGCAAATTAAGAAATAAATAATAATTGTCTAGGAAAAAAAGCAAATATAATCGATGTTTGGTAATTCGAAGACATTATTTTTCAACAGTTTTCCTACACGTTGAAGTTCTACAACCCGAATTCTTTCAAGCTAGAATTACTCTACTCTTCTGATTGTTCAATTGTAACTGAACATGTATTTAACGAAGGAAAAGCTCGTAAAACCTACCATAGGTATTGTAAAATCTCACTTAAGTTGATTCAAATGACAGCACATCAGAAGCAAATAAGTTTACGCACATATACACAGGAGTTTTTTCGATTCTTTAAACATAGCATATGGCCTGATAGAAACAAACTTCACGCGAGACTGAAAATATACATTCACGCATTCAAGTTTTAATATTAAGCTTTCTAACGGACGAATAATCAAGGACGACATGAGCACTTGGGCCTTACGAAATCAAAACTATAGTCAGGAAAGAAAAAAATAACTCCACAAACACACACGCACCCTCTTTACAGACAACTTAATGGTTTCATTCTCTCAATCACCGACCCAGAAGTCCCGAAACGTCCCATTCCTCAGACCGCTAACATAAAATTACGCGTAGGTAGCGGCGACTGATCTGACAAAAGGTATGACAGCTAAAACTGCAAGTCTGAAGCTGCGGGAGTCTAGATGTAACTTGGTAGCACCATTTGTATTTTTTGTATCGCGCGAGTTAAAAAGTCATTACTCACGAACGCCTCATATATATATTTCCAGGTTGGTCCTTATAAGCTGGCACGAAGAGGGAGCACAGGGTATAATCGAACGGACATTATTCAACTACGCGTCATTTTCGGAACGCAAGGAAGATTGCTCAACGTCCGACCGGAATTAGATAGCCGGAGAAAATATCAAAGGTCATGAAAATAGCGGTACACACTATTTCCATTACATATCTCAAAATTTCGCATTTATGCAATTTACGAATCACCTTTTTTCATTTCACTATGTTGCGAATAACAATTTTGGGATCTACTTTTTCTGCACGTAAAAAAAATTGTAATTAAAATTTTTATAACTCACAAAAAATTATGCTATAAAATTTCACGGGACGTGATCTAAGATGTTGCACAACGCCATATCTAAGGTTTCCCATATTCGTGAAATATCTCGATTTGCCCCTTCGGTTGCGAAGTCAAGAAGAATGACCTCAAGGTCTCTCCCAGCCTCCTTACATTCCAAGGACGATACGAGACCGCTCTCGACAGAATTCTTCACTCGGGAGTTACGTTTGTTAATTGTCTCCTCTGCCTCGTTTAGTTTACGAGACTGACTTGACGTATTTCTGCGACAATCCTCCATTGCTCCCTCATTCTCCTCCCCGCGATCGGATCGGCGCGCGGCCTCCTTCAACTACATATATGTATACGTACGTAACGCCGGGCGGGAGTTGAATTCTCCGCTGGACGAGAGAATGACAAATGGCACCAAACGAGCGGCCAATTACAGCGATTACGCAGCAATTACCCCTGCCAACGCGGCCGTAACTAAATCCAATGCATCATTTACTCGATTTTTTCCCTCCGCGCGTACTTCGCCAAACCCCGCGTTGATACAAATTTCCCATCTGGACAGAGAGCGGGAGTTAGGACAGAATGGCGGGAAAGTAATTTCGCCTCGTAAATTAATGATTCCCGCTGTTTAAAGAGACCACGCCAGTCATATCGCGTTTACACCAACGTTTAAACGAGAATCGGAAGCATGGCGAAGAAAAGGGCGTTTTCTTGTATATCCATCCGATGTTTTTACATGGCTTTTTTTTCTCGATGCTCTTCTCTGATGGTGGAGAGCCGCGGTTGAAAAATGCTTTCCGCCTCAACGCCGTCCGATTCTCTCGAAGCGCAGTCACGGTGAGGCGGGCAAGCCTCCTAGGACCATTAATTCGTGAATTTGGAGATGGAAACGGACGAGTCACGTCGCGTGACGGGTAGGAACTTTTAAATCTACTCCATCTAAACGAGTTCAGCGCCTTAGATGCTTAGGGCCTGCGAAGCGCCCAGAGTAATGATAACGATCGCGTTTCGAGAAATTAGGGAGAGATTAGATCAGAAAATGAGGTAAGGTCTTCTTCAAGCAGGACGACAAGAGATTTTCACGTGTGTTACGAAAGCCGAAGTAATGTTAGGACGGAGCGGAGGGTGGAGGGGGTCAGAGGAGAAGAGGGGTTGGGGGGGGGGGGGGGGGGGGGGGGTCGCTCCGTAATAAACAAGGCAAGTGAATCCACTTATCTCACGTACGGCCGTCGATCTAACGCACGATACAAGGAAAGCACAAATATTTAGGTTTTCAAAATTTCCGCTTGTCATCACTTGATCAGAAGTACGAATCTCGGTGACAATGATCATTTCGCGCGAAAATAATATGGAGCACTAATATGCAGCTTCGCTATCATTTCAACTTAACACTTGATATTTAATTTTACAAAAAAAGCTCGTCATGAAGTCCGCCATCTTTTTGTTGACTCCGCAACCAAAAATACACCCTTCCATAGTCTTCCTCTTCCCAAAACAATCCTCCAATCTTTCTACATCTTCGTCTATTACGCCGCATCCTTCCTATTACAATCTCTTTCAGCATTCCTTTTCTTCATAACATTTATAAAAATATATTGGTTAGTATGTTTTTACTCGCAAAAATACACCTTTTTGCTACCAAACTTATTTAATACTTTCTAATTCTTTTTCTATTATTCAATCTCCAAATTCCATTATAAACCGACGTTCCAATAATCTATTACCAATTTTATCGTCTTAATAGAAGTTTAAACTCCGTAAAACTCGTAGGAGCGAATAAGGCGTTGTGTTATAATGGCACGGCTTCAAATTTGTTTCACAATCATGGAAAATTGAGCGAAAGGCTTCGGCGGAAAGACTCAGATTTTCCGCGAATCCATTTCTCTAATTTCCCTCCTTTCTTAATCGTCTAAAAATTGAGCGATTAATTCGAACCATAAACTATCTCCTCGATATTGCCTGAAATGTAGCGAAGTAGTTTCGCCCTTATAACCAATTTTGGTTGCACAAATTAACTGCCGCTAACTTCACAGCAGGTGAGATTTAATGTCGTACAGCCGGTCTCCGCGGGAAATTCCTCACAGCAATTTCAAAGTTTTGGTCGCTTTGCAGACGCAATAATTTACGTAACCGTTTTAAGACATCTTAAAATAAAAAGTAATTGGTATTAAAAACGCTGGGTGGAATCATCACGAATATGAGCCCAATACTTATGTTATCTTTATGACGACAATTAAGCCGCCGCACATACAAGATCCGAAATTAAGTAATAAAGCAAATTATTGGCGGAGCAATTATCGAGATCAACCATCCAAAAGGCATGCATTACGAATTTTTGGCAAGCGCCTTGATGTGTAGCAATACGAGGACTGACGTAACTATGGCATAATTAGTTAATATTTTTTCAAATTCTGACATAATGGTATGATAGATAAGAAAGACGTTTTAAGCACTAAAGATAAACAGGGAAACATTATTTCCCTTCTTCCCATTGTAAGGCAACTAATTGCTCTTATAAAATGTTTGAAAATGAAACATTATACTTTCCAATGTTATGATTTGGCCGTGTAATTCATTAGACAAAATGTTATGAATTTCCACAAAATGAGAGCTCATTCAGTTAGTCTATTCCAAATAGCAGTTGAACTACGACGGAATAATACAAATAAAAAAACATTACTGACAATGGATTCTTTTAAGTCCCAGTTTCGCGTTATTAATTTAAAAGAAAGATTTTTACAAAAGCGAAGCAAAAGGGATACAGCCGATCTCAAAACTTTGGTTGGCATAGACAGCGGAGAGAACAAAATACGATTTCCAATACATATTTTTAATTTAGGGCAGCTTCTAAAACAAGATAAGCGATATCGGGAGGACATCGAATGAATGGGAAATGTGTTTTGAGAGCGAGGAGTGGGAGGAGAGCGGGGGAGTGAGAGAGGGAGCGATCAGTCAACACGGGAGGGTTTGGGGGAGGAAGGGAGGGAGGGATGGGGAGGGAGGGAGAGAGGGCGATGGCGGCGGCGGGAGTGGAGAGGAGGGACGACGGTGGGCCCCAGAGGGCGATGGCCCTTCCCTTCGGACGGTAAAAGGAGAGGAGGAGAGGACGGAGAGAGGTTTGGAAGAGAGAGAGGGTTTTGTGGGAACGCCGGCAGCGACGAGAGAGCCACCTGTTGGCGATTGAACGGTTATTCCCTATGGGGAAAATACGTACGGGAGTGGAATATCTGGGTGGGGACGAAAGCGGGCCTTCGCGGGGAGCTCTGGTGCGGGTGTTGGTGCAGCGGCATTCACCTGCTCCTTCTCCGGAGGGTGCCACGGGAAAGGCGACCGATGGCGCCAAGCACCTGCGCGTAACACGCTGAACTGACAATACGTGCCGAGACACGAGTTAAAACGTAAGCGTTTCGGCGTATCTGCTAATTTAACGAATGAAAAAATATCTTTCACGAGACTCGAATTAAAACGAACATTTTTTGAAAACTCGGAGAGAAAAATAATACCAATGAAAACATTATGCTGCGTTTTTAGTTGAATGCCTATTATATGAATGATTACCTCATATTTTACCTCTACAAATGAGCATAACTATAAAGCGCTAATAAGCATTACAACACAATATGGCTACAAAATTCCACGAGGTTTTACGTTTTAATGCTTACTGTCACGACACGTCACTGCAGACACTTCTATAAAACGAAATAAAATCGCGCGCACTGAACATATGAAATACAACCGATTTTGATAGATATGTTTATGTTGAGTAGTGACATCAGCCTCGGTGACATATTTTCATATTTTTTAAGCACATATCCGCTTATAAATTCCGTCAAATGCCATACAATTTTCAGTCAAGAGAGAATATGGGGAAATTCGTCTCCTATAATGTTACAATTTATCTTTTTTCTAGGAAAGATGACTTAATCCATGATAAAACTCAGAATTCTGCAGAGTGACAGCTTGTGTGGTTCACCTTCAACAGTTCCCCCATCGTAAGTTTTCTTAATACATTTTAATAAGAGATAATGACGTAAGGATAATAAAAAGAGATATTAGAACAATATACACTAGATATTGATTGTTTTCCTCATAAAGACGCTCAAACTACTCACCGAATTCACATATCCCATCACTTAGATGACATGATGAAACACAGTACTTCTACAAACACAAAACATCTTTAAACAAAGAATAAACGAATAAAGCTCCTTTGTAACAACTTCACGAAGGCTTAAAGTGGAGAAAAAAACAAAAGAAAAACTCGCACCGAGAGTTTTGACAACACGTAAAGAATTTACAAAATCTGATGTGGCCAACACACGACTTTCTCCATATATGGGGTATAGATATTTAAATTATTATGAATAGCATTATAAGGTAAAATTATTATTTCGTATCGCAAAAGAATACAGTCGTCATTATTGCCGTAAACTCGGTATATTTTGAATATGTTTACAGAATTCACCGCTACATGGTGGTGGCGCTGTATACTGGAAATTTACGAATAAGCAAAATATCTCCGAAATGGATGGTTCTACGAAAATTTGTTTCAAACAAAACTTGGAAGAAATATTATTCTCTACAACTTTGGTCCTCACGAAGATTACCAATAACGACGTTTTTAAGGAGATACTTGATGGAAACCAAAAAAACCGATTATTTATAAATAATTCCTAAACAATTACTGCTATGGAAAAGTGTCCGAAATAAAAGATGTAGGAAATTATATTTTCTACATTTTTTTGTAATGGTCAATGTATACAATAATGACGTATTATCGGAGAAATATCCCAAAAACCGAATCGGGTTTCGAACAAACCTCGACTTCCGGTTAACCGGTATTGTCCAAAAACTAATCAGTTCTTTGTGCTCATGCTAAAGTGTTATATATGAAATTTGGTATTAATATGATAAGTACTTTTTGAGTTAGAGCGCCCACAATCACGTACATCCACACACACACAGAGACAGCATTCCGAAAATAGTCTAAACGTGTTCAAGGGACCTCAAAACGTGTATTTCCGTTGAAATCTCGATGTCAATTTTTTTCGTGATCACAATACTTTCCCATACTACGTATGGAGAAAGTAAAAAAATCTGCGTTTCGCTACTTCATTTCGAGTGATGTGAGCCTCTGACCTTGAACTCGGGGTCGTCCTCCTCCTCCTCTTCCTTGATGACGGTGGCCACGGCATCCGAACCCGACGGCACCTTCCGGACGAACACCTTGGCGCGGGAGTAGTGCAGGAGGCTCTCGCGGGCGCGGCACAGACGCTCCCGCACGCAGCTTCTGCAAGGCGCTGGTCCATGGAAAAGGGTCAAGGGCGAGAGATTAGTCACGCAAGGTGAAGAAGAGAGAAAGACGAGACGGAAGAGCACGCAGGCTGCGACTATTATGGAAATGGAAGAAATGCCGGCGAAAACATTTGGACTCGAAAAATTTCATTCAATGCTAATGGAGATATATTTTTATAATTAGGTGAAAATTCTGGCTCGGTGATTTTCACGCTTTGGCCATTAACGTACAAATTAAAATTATAGTAACTTTAACAGCGAAAAAGTCATAATCAAAATATATCATTGTTTTTACGATGAGATAAATTACCCAGGATATACGAATAAGAGGCCATAAACTTTCAGATGCACAAGGGAAATTTTCGAGTTGCATGAAGAGATTTATAACCACTTCAAAATGTAATCTCTTTATGAAAGCATTCATCGAGCTAAATCTTATTTCGAATTTAAAAAAGGACTAATTATGGGGCATAATTAAGAGTGAGTGTTCCCAAATTTTACTTTCATAAGAAATTATGTTAGCAATACAAATATTCGTAATTTTATCAATTTGAAGTAAACTTCTCGGATTAAATTAAATACTATCATATTGTTTACATTACGAATTACAGTTTAAACATTCCATGGAACTTTTCAGAAAATTCTTTATAAAAAGATCAGCTAGGCCGATATGCTGAAGACTGTGCTATAATTAGAGCGGATACATATTTTTTTGCATGAATATATCGTATGAATTCGAAATTCAGGTTACGTATGCTTTCTTAAAATGTGCAAATGATTTCTAGAATGCAATGTGAATATTTTGTACCGCTTATTTTATATCATACCTACTTTCTATTATAAATATGACTAACCCATGGTCTTCATATTGATATGAAATTGATGACGCCGTGGAGTCAAAACAAACTCTACTATTGTGTGTGTTAAGTAAAGATTATAAAATTCCATTATACACGTAGTTAAAAATCAAAAGAAATATCTACCCCCAAAACTGCATTACGATACTTAGAGGTATATTAACGAAAAACACTCAAAGTTCAGCCATATTCCTTGGATTTTTTTTACATAGAGGTAATCCAAAAATTGCGTTATATAATTACTGTATTATCAATAAAAACATCAAATCGAAATATAGGCGACATACTACTAGTGAAATTGAAATTATTATTTATTAAATTAAATGGCAGCTTTAATTTGTTTTGCACGTTCGAATGAAATTATTCACAAAAAATAGTACTACACATTCATTCCTTTAATTTATGGTATCATTAATACGATAGATATATTACTCTTTAATGGAATTTTTATTTATTTTGATCTAACTACTCGCCTCTACTCAGTGAAAACGTATTCTCTATTATTAACAAGAGAGAAAAGAAGTACGCATTATGTGTAAATACATACATGCAAGGCAGAGGCGTTCTTTACTAATTATGTCAAAAAATATTAATGTCTTAGTATAACGTCTAAACACTAGTAAGGAAAGCATTTTTTTTAACTGAGCAAAAAGCAATGCCTCGAAAATTATTTAAAACATGCCTCACGGCAGTTACGTAGTTGTAATGTAATCTCCAAGTTCATTCCGAGGTCGTATATCATCCATTATTTTCACTTACAAAATGCTACTGTGCACGAAAGGAAAAGAAACTAATTTACGTTAATTTCTTCTTCGTTGATAATCCATTTCCCTTCGCTTGCTAAAAGCTGAGCCTGCACGGAAGAAGATTAAAAACGTATTTACGTAATTAAATAATATCTTGTTCACATCAGTTGCTAGGAAAATTGTTTTCGTGGACAACAATTAAAAAACCGCGCGAGAAATTTCCTAAGTTGAAAAGGCTAGGATATTCTGGTTAGAGTCTTGAAAGCGGTTGACTCTTTCGGTAAAAATTTATTTTGCAAGAAATATTCCATTTAACTAATTCTAAACATTTTGGGTGACTAATATTTTACGAGATAAGACGGAACGTTCATTTTTTGTTCCCAGTGAAGTGGCACTCCTGATTAGGTTATGCGGACCATTTATGTCTTTTTCTCATTTCCACTGTCAATAAGCCCTAACTACCAAATTTCATGAATAATTTCGGAGATGAAACGGGCGGACGGATGAACACGACGTGATCGTGACCATACGGCGTTCAATGTTTTTGTTTTTTAAAGAACGCTTAATAATCACATACTGAAACGGGAGAATTACTCTGTCAAGATAGTTCAGAGGCGGAAGATTTGCACGGCAGGTGGAAGATCCGAATTCAATTCCCTGTCAAGACAGATTTTTTCACCTGATTTCAAATTATTCCCACAAATGCTAGTTTTATAGCTTATACGCGTTTTCCATTAAATATTTCAGAAATGATCGATTTTATTACATTATACTTCATTGCTTAGCCGTGGGGATATTTTTTTGCAAAGAATAATTTGTAGAGATTTTAATATCGAATCCGTCAGAATGATAAGAGACACCGAGTCAGGAGCATCACCGTTTTTCGATCGCGGCGGACCGAAAGGCGCTGGAATTGACTTAATCGAACGCGTAAACGACTTTACGTACGACGGACGAGAAAAAACGCCACATTTAAACATCCGAGGGAAGTATGACGCGCGTCACCACGAGCTTCGGTCTATTTTTGAGAGAAACAAACCGCATACCTTAGATCCCATTATTTCACGCTCTAACGTAAACGTTAACGTCTAAAACAAAAAAGAGTCTATTAGCGGAGATAGACTCTCGAAGCACGCCGCGTAGCGGATTCTACCCCTTCAACACACTCCGCACATGCTCACGGCTTCAGGAGCGAAAAATTTAATCGAAAGTCGGGGTGGGCGCAATCATGAAAAGTCAAAGGTTTCCAACGTAATGAAGCGCAGTGTAAAGCATACCTTTGTGTCTCGACAACATCCAACGTAGGGACACCGAACAAAGGGATAAGAGAGGGAGGGGGAAGCGAAGTGGACGGAGAGAGCGTGCGGCTTTTAAACCATTCCGTCGACAAAGCTACGTTTTTCCTACGCTTCTCAAGACAAATAGCTTACTCAGCAAACCACCAACGAAGAGGAATTCCGCGGGGCAACTAGGGTAAAAAGTCATTCGGCTCCCTTTCAACTACTTTTGCCATCTCTCCGCTTTCCCGCAGCGGATGCGATGGAGAAATCCGCTAAACGGAGAGATGCGCCATTTTTTGGCGGTCTCGCGCCTACGTACGAAGGGAGGACAAAAGAGAACCCACCGCTTACACGTAAACGAAACTCCTTTGACGAAACAGAAAACGTCGAAATAGTCGAAGAAGAGGACTCCCGAGGATTACGGACGCCGCAGGCCTTGCGAAAGATACGCGACTAAAGATCGCAAGGTTTTGGTAGCAGAGAGACAGAGCAGAGGAGGAATGATGGAGGGGGATGCTACCCCCCGTGGAAATCGAGAAAGTCTTTGAAAACCGCTAAAACCTCAAGGCGATCCCCGTTTTAAGGCGTCCTTCCCATTGACTGTCTCTACGAACCTACTCCCACACCCGGTTGTTATCATGCTCCCGACCCTTATCCCACAAACCTCCGTCCCACTCGTTCGCTCTCCTCCCACGCTGCATGAGAGTCGACCGCAAGCCATTGGCGGTTTGTCCGCGAGGTTAAGAGGGTTACTTCGAGCAAAGGGTGGCGAGCGATTCCTCCGGGGAGGAATACACCCCAAGGAAACTGTTACTGCTCCGAGGGAACGTCATGAAAAACAAGTAGCGAACCTACTTTAAGACGTATTGATTGTTTCATTCTCGGGTTTCGCAGAACCGAGAAATGCGAAGATTAACAATTTTCTATTAATTCACGGCGGAAACGATTTTGACCCGAAATCGTGGATTCGTTTCTCGTCCAGGAAGAAAATGTTTGGCTTTTGAACTTGTGGCCAAAATCTAGAAACTAGACAATTAACGCTGAGAGTCGAGAAAATAATGTTTGATTTTTATTTCTTTATTTTTCGCTAGGTCATAAACAGCATTTGACGGCCTTTACAATGACAGTAACAAGAACGAAACACATGCGACTATGCTCTCGGCAAGATTCGAACCAGCGACCCTAGCATTGGGAGTTAGACACGCTAACCACCCAGTCTTCACGCGAAATAAACATTACGAAGCATCTACTTGTTAATTAATTTCTCGGACAATAAATAACAAGTCACAAAATTTTGAGTTCACAACGACGATTCTCATTAACGATAATAAACGGTTAAAACAGGGAATGGAGGGCCAATTCACATTCAACTGGATGTAACACGTAAAAAAATTATTACCAATAACAACTATTGAAAGTGAAACGTCGTGGAATTGCAGTAAAATAAAATCCGAAACAACACAACTTTGTACAATTTCCACCGTTTAGTATCAAGAGACCAATTCAGCAGTAACTATTGCATCATTAGGTAGAATCATCTGATGATTTAGTAGTCACTGCAAAACCGGTCACTTGATGTAGAAAGTTGTGCTGTTTCGGATTTTATTACCTATAACAAGTAAAACTGAGTCAAGGAAAGTCTCAGATTGCAGTAAAGAAAATTACTTCGCACGAAATTAAAATCTTATGTTATACAAATAAAAGCATACAAAAGATGAAGACACACGTAACATAATAATTGAAAATATTTATCAGAAAGACCATGATGAATCAAAGCTGATTACTTGCAAGAGAGGGTCGGTAATTATACCGGGCTAAGAGTAACTCCTTTAAACATAGAAAGTAAAGACGAGTCTTCCGTTGGGCAAACACGATCCAAGACAAAAAAATCTAGGTAGTAGCCTCCCGGAGTCTGATTTATGAAACGCAAGACCCGAGGCACGATTGCTACCATCCAAATAAATAAGACAGCAAAAGAATAAGTAGCAGGAAGCAGCACGAAAGAATATCGACGAAATCGGCGATTGTTCCGGAGACAACGGAGCCCCCTCCCACACTCCCTGCTACCGAGGCGGGAACCTCGTTAGTAATTTTTTCCTTCTCCCATGCATATCTGACTATATTAATCGTGAACGGCAAAAGGCGGGGCCTCATTCTCTTCCCATCGACCAGCCTCCCGAAATCATTCAGTATCGGAGAGAAAACGATCTCACCGGACGCCCGAATACTTGTGACGGATGCGCTGAAAAGAGACGCTTTACAGAGCTCCACGTATCGCCAATAAATCACGATTCGATTCACGGTCTTCTTACATATGAAGGACGGGGTTTTTGAGGAGGCTGTTTTTGGGTCCCTCGGTCCTTCCTCTTTTTCCCCCCGTTCCCCTCGGGGGCCACGCTGCCAACGCCTCTCTTTCCTCCCACCTCAAGAGGGAGGAAGTGGGTGGGTGGAGAGGCTGTATCTGACCGCGGCCATCGCGAGAATGAGTAACGAGAGGATAGAGCTGGCTGGATCTTCACCCGGGTGAAATATGCACGGGGCTGGCGGCAATTACGGTTCAGGCGAGAGATTCAGCATAAAGGGTGATGCTATCGGGACATAACTCAGCCTCGGAGAGTGAGACTCGCATGGCCTCTCTAAGATTCGGCTGCCACCCTTTCCTTTACCTCGGAGGGAATCTCGCAAACACCCATCGGGAGCTCCCTCGCACCCGCTACAGACGCCGAAGCGGACGCCCTGACCGTCGTCTCCGCCCATTCTATCTCGCCTGTCAGTACCGGAAGCCCGGTAGTTATCGCCTCACCGCGCTGAGACTAACAGCGGGAATACTTTAAAACAATGCTCTTCATAAATTAAAAACGAAGCATCTAAATATTTATCACACTCGAGCTTAATATAATCCGACAAGCATTATTATTACCGATGGAGAGTTTGGGAATTACCTTCGGCAAAGGAACACAATCCTACCGTCCGATTAATGAGATGCAATCGAAGAATGGAATGGAATTCGTATCCTCAATTATTAATGACTGAGAAGCAAGGAGAGGGATTCTTAGAAGAATAAGAAATAAATAAATATGATCTATTAAGTGTACTATTCGAAGCATTCTTAAGGATATACGAATATGCCAATATGGGTCCGGAAACAAACCGGACATTAAATATATAAGGGTTCGTTTTCAGCAAATAAATTACACGTTAAAACGAAATTTAATAATACAATAAATTACCACGTCTTCGGTAAAGAGAATCAAGCGCACCTCTATGCCTTATGGTCGTATCTTCTATACTTCGAAGAAGTTATTTTTTCCCAAAGCGTTACTATTAACCAACTTGAACTCCATACATACGACGTAAAAATATTACCTACATAGTAACTATACTGAATTGACAAAATATAATAGAAAAACATAGTCGCCACTACGCAATTTTTAGTTGCCAATAGCGAACGTCCTCCTGAGTTTGTCCGGTCCCTATAACAACGTTTTGGAAAAATATCGAGCAAAAATAATAACTAAATTGAATTGTAGTGGAAATATAAATCAAAATACTAGTAAGTAGATTAAGATAAATTCAATTGTAAGTTAATTAGCTAGTTGCATACGATTATATAAATGAGTATATGTTTTTGTAAACCAATAAAAATGAAGAGAAAAACCTCTACATCTCATTATAATCGAGCTATTGCTGTATACCAATATTATAATAAGGTATCTGCCCCTTTTATCTCCTTTTTTATCCGAAGTCCTCCAAGTATCTTAAAAATATCCTTTGGGAGGGCGGGGGATAGCACCCACGTAAGGACCTCTGTTCCAGTAAAAAAAGATTCTAATAGTGATATTCTACATAAAGATTGGGAGTCAAAATATACACAGATTCAATTTCAATGGATTCTATTATTTAAAGGAATATCAAATAATTTACAATTCGATTCCCCCAAATTTTGATGAATTCTTTCATTTTTCTTTAAAGAACGTATTTATTGCACAAAGGTTTTTAATGTGTATCAAACAGCAATAAAATAGCTATATAAATCAAAGCCAAATGTGTAACACATATTGGAAATTTTAAATAAAATCTGATGTGGCCAACACACGACTTTCTCCATATTTGGGGTATAGATATTTAAATTAATATGAATAGCATTATAAGGCAAAATTATTATTTCGTATCGTAAAAGAATACAGTCGTCCTTATCGCCGTAAACTCGGTATATTTTGAATATGTTTACAGAATTCACCGCTACATGGTGGTGGCGCTGTATACTGGAAATTAAGAAAAAGCAAAATATCTCCGAAATGTATGGTTCCACGAAAATTTGTTTCAAACAAAACTTGGAAGAAATATTATTCTCTACAACTCTGGTCCTCACGAAGATTACCAATAACGACGTTTTTAAAGAGATATTTGACGGAAACCGAAAAAAACCGATTATTTATAAATAATTCCTAAACAATTACTGCTATGGAAAATTGTCTGAAATAAAAGATGTAGGAAATTATATTTTCTACATTTTTTGTGATGGTCAATGTATAGAATAATGACGTATTACCGGAGAAATATCGCAAAAACCGAATCGGGTTTCGAATAAACCTCGACTTCCGGTTAACCGGTATTGTCCAAAAACTAATCAGTTCTTTGTGCTCATGCTAAAGTGTTATATATGAAATTTGGTATTAATATGACAAGTACTTTTTGAGTTAGAGCGCCCACAATCACGTAAATCCACACACACAGGGAGAGAGACATCATTCCAAAAATAGTCTAAACGTGTTCTAGGGACCTCAAAACATGTATTTCCGTTGAAATCTCGAAGTCGATTTTTTTTCGTGAACACAATACTTTCCCTATACTACGTATGGAGAAAGTAAAAACAGTCAACTTGAATGAGAGAAGCGTTGGATTGGCAATTATACCAGCGTTTCATTTAGCTGCAAAATTAAAAAAAATTATGAATTGTTGTAATGTGCCTGAAAGAGTTAACTAGGAAATATACCATCTTTTGCAGGTTGAATACAAAAAACAGTTTCTTCAACACAAACTTCTCTAATTAAATTATTGAATTCAACTAATAGGATCGTTAGAACTAAACACACGCAGTATTGTGCACAAATATCATTAAACGCCACTGCAATATTTACTTGAATGACAAATTTGTCCACATTTGCCTACGTAATTCAATGAACTAAAGCTTAATAAATTAATCCACTTCAAGCATTTTCTCATTAAAACATCCCCATAACCATTTACAATTCTCCCGTCCACAGGAGATACCCCAATTCCCAAAATTATCATTTTATTCAAACAAGGGGGCCCACGGATTTCGGGCGGAGCTCCTTGAAACCTCTTAATTACGCCGAAACCCTCAACTAAACCTATAGAGAACACGCCCTTACACGCGTTATTTCACAAGAATGACCACTTACACTCTGCGCATGAAGATCTTTTCTACAATGGTTACTTCAACAATCCTACACTTCTACAGCCCCTCCCTTCCCCCCGACGCACATCTCACTATCCCATAGAGAGGGAAAGAGAGATAGAGAAGGGGGTGTAAGAGGAAAAGAGCCTTTTCCAATCTCATCGTCGATCGCCCAGCTCCCCCTCTTCCCTCCCTCTCGGGGGCCTCTCCCTCTTTTTCCCGCCTCCGGGGGTGGTTCCTCCTCCCTCCTGCCGTAACCCTCTCTCGCCCTTCTTTTAAGTCCTCCTCCTCAACCGATCCACCTTAATGATTTGGAACGCATTCAAAACTGATTTGCAATTCTAACTGGCTCCCTGAGTCGTACGCCCACGGATTAGGGTCCGAGATGAGGGGCGGAGGGGAGGGGGGGGGAGAGAGAGAGAGAGAGAGAGAGGAGTAAAAGGAGGACGGTAGGAAGATGCTGAGGGTGGAGATAAGAGAGGCAGGGATGGAGATGGAAAAAGGGGAGGGAACGGATGCGTTTGGAGGGGTTGGGAATCGAGAGGATGAGAGGGAGATCGGACTAAGAGTGGAGATAGGGGATTAGATGCAATTAGAGTGAGAGAGAGAGAGAGAAAGGGAAGTTATGCAGCGCTTTTGTCGAGCGTTTTCAACATCGCCATCGATTTTGTAGATCGCTCAGGATTACATAAGTACGAAAAAATTAGTCTGATGATTAAAATCGACGCTGCAGCGAAAATTCGAACTTTCTCTTGAAAAGTTTACCTGCTACGTTAACAAAGTTTTCACGATAAATAATTCTTAAATAATACATGCACCAATCATAGGCAAACATTTTCTCAAATAGCGACATTTTCAGAACTTCAAGACCATAGGATAATGCTGAAAGATTAAGATTTTCAAGACACAGATGATCGAACATGAAACGAAAGAGAAAAATAAATACTGAAATCGTGAAATATTGAAAGTTGGGCGCATAAACTTTTTAATTAGACGCGGAGAAGAACTCGGGGTCTGAGAGCGTACTACTATGCACAGAGGAAGAAAAATTCGGAGGAGGGGAATCGACATACGAGAGGGAGAGGAAGCGATGTGACTTGCGCACGGAATGAAGGGAGAACGAGGAGGGAGGAACAGAGAGGGGTGGAGGAGGGTTAGAGGAGGTCACCGACGGCCGAGGCAGGCCGAGAGAGGGCAGGTGGGATATATAAGAGGAGAATAAGAGAGAAAGGGGTCGAGAGGGAGGACGCGAGAAAGGGGAGGGAGGAAAAGATAAGGGAGTGTCGGCTGGATTAATGGGGGTAAGGAGGTTAACGGGAGAGGAGTGGGGGGGAAGGGGTGCGCGGAGCAAAGGAGACTTCGGTGTCGAAGAGGAAGGGAAGGAGAGGCCCGTGGGTCCAGCCGAGAGGAGGAGGAGGGGATCTAGCGATTTGACAAATCTCCCTTATCGGATGAGGGACCGTGGCTTTCGGAGAGAGAGGCGAGGTGTTTCGGTAGGAATTTATCTGGAGGCGAAGAGAGGGGGCGAAAAGGTGGACGAAAGATAAGTCCGGAGTCGTCCTTGTAAGATGTGAACGGGAGGGGGGTAAATAGGGGATTGATAGGGGAAGGACGGTGGGGGAGGGGCGGTGTTGCGGGGGTGTTATTAGGAGGTCCAGGGCAGGTGGGTGTAAAAAAAGGGTGGGAGGAGGTGTTGGGACGGGTCAGCGTGGGAAGAAGAGCGCAAGTAAGAAGATAAGCGAGGAGTAGAAGAGGTAGCGGAGGAGGTGTGGTTGGGAGGAAGAGGGCAAGGGGTTTGGGGGAGGAGGAAGAGGGCCAGGAGGGGGGGGGGAGGAGGAGAAGGGCCAAGGAGAGAGGCGTCGCTAGGAGGGAAGGTAAGGCCTGCGTGGGAGTTGAGTGCTTCATATCAGATTGTAGCCAGTTAGTCTGCTCGCGTATATGTGTAGTAGGAAAGGAAGGGAGATGGGAGTGTTTAGCGGACGAAGGGTGTACGGATCGAGAAGAAATAGAGGGAGGGGTGATATGGGGAGAGGATCTGAAGGTGGATAGGGTAAGGGGGGAGGGGGGGGGGGGGGCGTCTTGTTAGCGGGACCTATCATTATACAAACAGGAGATATCTCTCGCCTTCCCTCTCTCTTTCTCCTCCCTCCATCCCTCTCTCTCTCTCTCTCTCGCGACCAATTTTTTTCCTGCCCATCTCCCTCGTCTAATTTTTTATCCCCTTTTTCCCCACCGCGTATCCAAACAGCTCCCGAACTTTTTTCGTTTTGTTTTGCTTTGCAGCGTATGCCCTGCTAAGCGAAGCGCGATGAAAATTGTTGGTGAGAGATTGGAGAGGAAAGAGTGGGGAAGGGAGAATGGATGGGAGGGTGAAGAGAGAGAAGGCTGGAAGGAGAGTAGATGGGGGAGGAGGATGGAGTTTGGGACGAAGGAGACAAAACGAAAGGCCTTCGCCTGGCTTAGCCGCGTGGCAGTGAAAGAGAGGATGAGAAAGGGGAAGAGAGGCAGAACCAAATGAAGACCAAAGCGCGTGAGTGTTCTCATCCATGAACGCAGGAAGTTGGGATGTTAGACCAACGTATAAACTTCGAAAAACAGAATCGAGGGAAAACGGAACGCCTGCATTAACCTATTCCAATATTAGCTTTTCTTAACTTATAAAAATACCAGACAAGTTAAACATTTACAAAACAAATAATAAAATCCTAATCAATAACAAAACTGCCACAAAACTAATTCTTCATTTTTTTAAGAAAACAATGACTTAAATAGCAACAAATACGGACATCAGTACGAATAGTAAGAAATGGAAGTTTATAAGCTGCGCTCGATATGAAACATTCTTTTCGAAAACCTGTTTATTCGATGGAAGAGATCCAAGCCGAATAAGTTAACTTAAAAAGTTTTAAAAAATATTCGAGGTAATCAAGTATTTAAAATGCGCATTCTGATGAAACATTTTACATCCGTCTATCATAATGGGGGATAAATCAAAAATTTCAGAATTGGGAAAATTACCCGAGGACCAAGTAAAATTTAATTCAGCAGTTAATTACCCAGACTAAAAAAAAGATTTTATGAGATGTCGATCAAACGCCATTGATTTATTTTTACCACGTCGTTGGCGAAATATTAAAATAATTTTAAAATATAACTTCATTTGCAAGTCCATGTCGATATATCAACGATAGTTAAGTTACGTCGAAGGAAAACGATTTTGGTTATCAACTCCCTCAAACATCGAGCTAATAAAAGACTTCCAAATCGTAAGGGAATCGATAAAAATAAAGAGTAAAAGCGCGCGTGTATGGGATCGGAGCAACCAGTTCCATAAGATCTTCCGATTAGGAGGAAAAACAGGAGGAACATCGGACGAGGCTAATTCATGAACTCGCTCGTTACACTTTGACAAAGCGAGCATTCGGATTGAGCAATAAAATTCGCGCAATTTTCTCGAGATGTTTTATTTTTTTCATTTGGCGAAAACCTTACGATTTTTTTCACCTCCTTTGGAAACGGATGACTCGATACGATCGATCCGGCACCGACCATTAAAGCGAGACGCGAGCTTCAAAAAGTCGAAAGAAAGAAAGAGATAACGAAAAAATATAATCGTTACATCGTTATTCACTGGTCTTCAAACGAAACCTCCAACCCTTCCTCCAACCCTTGCTTTCATTGACATCGCTTCTGATAACGCGGGGCGAAATTTTTTTTCGGCGGTTTTCCGCTTCGCTCTTTTTTTAAGGAGCTGAGAGTTTATATTCTCCGAAATACTCGGCGCGCCCGCTAGATTCTGCCACAGCACAAAGGAGGAGGCGGCCCTCTTAGACTGACGGTGGATCCAGGAGCAATCGCGGGGGGCGGGGGAGAGAAGGAGGAAGGGCAGTGGCCCCAGGAAAGGAGAATGGGGGAGGCGAAGGGATGCTGGGGAAAGGTAGAAGCGAGAGAAATGAGGGGGAAGGAAAACGGCGGAACAGGGGGAAGAGGCCGGGGGGAAATGGGAAAATCGAAGGGAGAGAGGAAAGAGAAAAGGAAGACGAAGGGAGAGAATTAAGGAGGGGGAAAGGGAGGAGAATGAAAAAGGAGGAATGAAGGAGAGAGAATGGTAGGGAGACATCAGACGAAAGAAGAGAGACGAAGAGAGAGGGGAAGAATGGTGGTAAGGTGAAGTGGGATGGATTTGGTGGGTGGGAGAGCTATTGGGAGGGCAGGGGGAGGAGGATTTTCGAGTAACTTGGCTGTTGAGGCGTGGAGGGAAAAGAGAGAGAGGAATGAATGGAGCTGATTCAAGGGTTTCCGGTAACCGCCCCCTCCATCCGGAAAGGGAGGAGAGAAGTGGAGGGAGGGGGCAGTATTGAAGCGGGAGAAGTGGACGATGGATGGGAAAATAGAAATAAAAGCGACAATAATGGAAGAATGAAATGTACCGAACGCTGCTACCGCGTGTGTGCTAAAAACCTTATGACCACCTGAAATTCTTCTACGGACAGAAAGGTTGCCATTTCGGATGCTATGAATAATGAGAGCGTTTTGTCAGAGCTTCTTTTCAGGGCAATGGACCACAATTGCATTATGGATCGGGTTCTGCTGGGAGCTATAGGGGGTAAGTGGAGACCAATTTGTTCTCGTTGAAAGGCTGCCGTAAGGCCATACACAAGGCATTCAATATATATTTCGTAGCCCATACACAATAGAAACTACCATATGATGAGCAGCAATTATCAAAACAGCCCACTGTTAAGTTGAATAATCAATGGATGTATCTAATGACAAGTCGATTATAACGTGTTTAGTGAATGCCATCCCTTATTTAAAAGAATACACATTAAATAATCCACAAAACTCGTGTACAATAACATTCGTGATTCCAATTCACGTTTTAAATATTTTGTCCACGGAACATAAGCATTTCTGTTAATTTATTTTCTATACATAGCTTTAAAGTAGAAAAATAGAGGAAAATCATGTACATGATGGACAAATTTAATCAAAAAATAAACCAATACGCATTAGACAAATACAAATTCGTATTCTAATTTGAATGACGGATGAGTCAAATAAAGTAAAAACAATTTGCAATTCCGCGTATGAGTATGTATGTTAGATACTTCTGATGCAGTTAACGAATAGTCGAATATAAGTTTTGAAGTGAAATCAGATATAGAAACAAGTCTAATTACGAAAAAATATGAACAATTTGAAACAAAGTTAAATAATAAAGATTGATAATCAACAACTACGACACAGACGAATCCTTAAACGGCGTTTTGTTTCTACTAGCTAGGAGTTTCCTGGAAAATTAGTTTTATTTTCATAAAGACCCGGACTCGATCTATTTCTGAATTTTTGTCATTTAATAAATTAATTAAAATTAGAAAAAATTGACTTATGATCATCGGATTTTTAACTGTTTTGAAGGAAAATGAATAAGGTTTCTTATTCTAATCATAGATTTTCGCCTTCGATTCGATATCGCTCAAATTTTGACAGATAAGTTACGTCGCCATGACGACCATGTCATTGTCAGCCCACGAGATCGCATTATTTTCTCAATCCGCATTTGCGTAATCTATACGCACGCATTGTACGCCTTAATGCATGGAAATGATAATAAAAAGTCAATATACACATAGAGCCATGCCTTCAGCGAGATTCGAAGATGCGAAGTTTACATTGGGAGCCAAAGACACCATACCGAGGAAATGAATTACTGGAGTTAAATGTGAATTATTGAGATCGACGATAGCTATTACAAGCATAATTACTTACTTCACACACCTCTTAATCTCCTATAATATATTCTGAAGGGGGTGTTTGTTGGTTTGTTCATGGAACTCCTCCTAAACGATTGAAACTAGTGAATGGTCAAGGTTTGGTCAACCGGGATTAATCGGTGCTGCCAATATAGGGGATTAACATTTTTCCATAAGATAACACGTATGAATCCATTTCTTGATTTGCAAGGTTTTCTTCCTTCAAGCATCAAAATTCGTAAATATGGACCGAGTTTTTCCGTTTTTGCTTTATTCGACGAATAAAACTCTATACTATCTTATTCCTGCGATGTTCACGTGTTACACGGTAGAAGTTCTCAGAAATACGCCTTTTGTTTCGAAATTTTGTGGATTTTTCGTACCCCTCCCGAGCGTTGCCAAGGCGGCCGTCATTGTTACCTCCGATTCAGTTAGCTTCGATGAAGCTTATAAATAGACGAAAGTTTAGCGTTATTCGCTTCGCACTTTTATTTAAGCAACGAAACGATCGATGTCAATCTTTATACATAGCAACGTAAATAGATACTGATTATTATTCAGGAAACTACGTGTGGTAAGCGTTTATAACGACTGACGAAAGCAATTGAACCTTCTTTCGTCTATTGAATACTGGAATATTACCTTTTTTGTAAGTAAAATCATTATATTCTACATTTTAATGTTTATTAACGTAAATAGGCTCACGTATCTGGTGTACATTTACCGGAGTCAGTGTTCATTCATGGACAACTGTATGTTGCCTTTTCACGGGTTGCTTACAAGACAAAAGTAAATATTTCAGCGAGGCATAATTACACAAGAAATGAAGCTGGATTTGGCAAGTGATATGATAGGAAATAAAGTTATCGTTTTATTAGAATACAATACGTTTGGAAATGGATTGTTACAAGCAAATATGATTGTTAAGAAAAGTTAATAGTAAATGAAAAAGTATCTACTGTATATTTTAAAGAGTTTGCATGTTGTGCTGTAGTAGATTCACTAAATCCGTTGAAATTCAACGGGCAACTCAGCTAGTTTCTTATAAATTAATTGAAAAATATCCGCGCAATCATTGAGCGGGTACAGATGGTATCTTTAAATTCCCTTTAAAAGCATTATACCAATGCTATGTAATAATACGTATGCTTCCTATTCAAAAGCAGTGAACTCGTTGCATCGATTTTCTTATGAAGGTAGAAATGAAATAAAGGGGTCGGAAAAAGACACCGATTACTCTCCACCAGCTGATCCAAGATTCAACAAATTTTGGCCATGTCTATTCCTAAAACGCTAAAAATACATCATCGAGCACACATTCTTGAATGAAAAGGATCAAGGTAAATATAAGACAAGAATACAAAAAAATGAAGAATTGTAAGTACGGCGCAGCTTAAAACATTAATATAAAAAAATTGAAGTTAAAAAAATGAGATAATATAACTTATACCATCAATTACGCTCATCACGAGCCAAGCTTTGAAAACTAGTTCGTCTGCAGCAGAAGCAACTTATAGAAAAGCCGATGCATAAATATCAACAACACCGTGGATGTGTTCGCCTCTCGTGATTGTAAGCGTGCGATAAGGAATCCGAGTGTTCGTAAATTATACGCCGCATCCGAGAGACTTCGATGAACGGGGATTTTATCAAAATCATTCATCTTGCTCGCCTGCGCAGGTGGTTAGAAGGTCACCGCAGCTATCCGGCTGAAAGAGGCATACTAATGACCATAATGTATTCATATTATATATTTCTGAATATCAATGGGAATTATAATTTTCTTCGTTATTAATTGGATGCTATAGGAAAAACAAACACTATTAACATTATTTTAGCATTAAAAAAGCAAATAACGAACGTTATGAAGGAGAAGTTTGAGCTATCGCATAACACCTAAGTTGTTTCTTGAAGAATTTGATTCCACTAACGCAGGTAAAAATGGTTTATTTCATCCTGAGTGAAATATAAACCAAAAGAAAAATATCGAATTATTAAAACGTTACCTAACGACTACTGTTTTCTCGGTCTAATTATCGCAGGATTATCAGGAGAATATCCAAAGAGAAGCAACTATTGCAATCGCCACCACCGTATACGAATTGTAGCTATCACTTTCACGCACCTAATAGCCTATAATTATTTATTTTGTAAAAATATTTTTCTGAGATGTATGTAATTGACGTATCATCATTATTAGTAAACAAAATTTATAAAATACTAGTACGTTTATTACCAATTCAACGTAGGGGCTACAGTGCCTATCAAACAACACTTACAGATGTGACAACTATTATTTGTACCTATTATAAAACTAAAATGTATAGACAAAATAATAGCGATAGATAGTTTTGTTTCATAAAATAAAATCCGGAAATAAACTCTGGCATTGATTCGTTTGATATGAAAAGGAGAGGAAAATCCTTGGGAATATGACAAATCAGCTTAAGGATAATTTGCATGTTTATCTAAACCATTGGAAACAGAGATTAAGCAGAAGTTCCTAATAGCAAAAATGAATAAAATTCTAGACGAGAAAAAATCCATTAAATCAATGACTCTATTTCAGGCTGTTCTATCGATGGTGGCCTCGAGCTGGGGGAAGAAGGAATATGCAATTCTAATAGGAACCCTAGTAAACTTCGCGCGAACCACCCATTCCTCAGGCTCACGCACAACCATGTAGGTTACGAAATAGAGACGAAATGAGGTCGGAGACGGAGGAAGTGACGATCGAAGCGTCACCTCAGGAAATGATTCAGAATCGAAGCGAAGACTCCAGGGTTAAAGGAGCGGCAAAACAAGTCGTGAATAGATAGAGAAGTGGGTGGGTGGGGAGATGGACAGGGAAGCGAGCAAAGGGGGATAGAGATGAAAAATTGGGGTCATTTGTGCAGTGAGGAAGGGTACAAAAGGAGGGTTTTTCGCAACGGAGGATTGGATTCCGAGGGTGAAAAGGGCGGAGAAGGTGCGGAATCTCTCCACCTCGTCCTAATCCCCGTCGTATCTCCACGGAAGGTCGGTTCGCTCTGAAAGGGGGATGGATCAAGCGGAGTGGCAATCTGAGAGGACGACCAATCACTCAATCTTCTCTACTCTAGATTAGTATCTCACTACAACTCCCTAATTTTTTCCTCTTTCGCATTTTTATCCCTGCTTTCATCGACCTAGCGTCTCCAGAATTCGAGGGAGTAAAAATGGCATATTTGAATCAATTTAATTACCACCGCATTTTAAAGTCGTCATTTACCCACCTAATAAAGACTTTTATCTGCATCTGATAGCATCACGTTTTTTAAAAAAATCTCGGGAAAATTTAAGAGAGCAGAAATATGTGGACTATAAAGTGAACTCTTCTGCGAGCTATCAGACTCAATTTTATGATAAAAGGATGGAACCGGGAGAATTCGAATAAAACAGTGAATAAAATCGACCATTCTTTATGACAGCGGTTCCGAACCTTTTTAGAGTAAGGCCTTACGTACCTCTTCTCAATTTTTTTAGATGAGGTAAATTTTACTGTTTACCATGTATGTGTATACAAGAAAATACACAGGTAAAATACTTCATATGGAAAATTTTCGATTTCCTCGTGCCAAAATAAGGCTAGTAATGGCTGAGACATGTTATCATTAAATGTAATTTATGAATTTAAACTCTTGTATTTCAACACCCGTATTATAGTAAATATTCAGTGTATCTTAAGGGGAAGTGACTTATAACTGCATTGTATTTTTGGATTGAAAATTTGTTGATTAATTGAAAATTAAAATATGCAATGAGCGCTAAGTTTTTTCTCGTATTGTATTGACATATTAGTTACATAACTTTATATCCAACAAGTGGTATTTCATGTTTCGATTATCATTATAGATATCAACAATGGGCTGATGTTGCTCAAAACCAAAATTTGAATGTGGAAAAAATGACGACTGCTTATCTCTGTGCCCGTTATTTCAGTAAAAATCAGCTCAGAAGGTTTAGCACTATAAACATGTTTTTAAAAGCCAAAAACAAATCCAAATGCCTGAAAGGAAAATAATATTGAATGTAATAAGTTTTGGTAAGGAATAGAGGTAGGCAACAGAGGCATAGCGATTTGCAAAGAATCCTGTAAGTTCTTTTGAGTTTTTGATCATGTAAAAATTTTTATTTATCAAATATCTCACGTACCCCTTGATTTGGCTTCACATACCCCTTGGGGGTGCATGCACCCCAGGGTGGGAACCCCTGCTTTATGGTAATCTGCATTTTTTTTCATTCTTCCAAACTAAATTCTTAAATCTTTAAAACTCCTCAACTGCCCTTCGAAAACGAAATGAAAAAATTCACTCGGAAGGAAGAGGGAAAGGAGATACATCAATTAAAGATAAAACGCAGATAAGGTTGTATTTAATATCTTTATAAAGGAGGATAAATGATATTTTAAACTTAAGAACTGGACAAACTAAGCAATAATCCTTATCCTGAGATTTTTATTGGGACTAAAATTAAGAAGTAGAGGAATTTGTAAAGATAGGAAGAAAATGTCCTCATTAGATTTTCTTTCATTATATATAATTCGACCTCCAACTGCGATATGATTGATTTGATTTTTTTCTCTACACTTTTATTCTGTTCTTCACCACCCTCACATATCATTCTATTTTCTCTAAGTCTCTAATATCCCCCAAAATATAAAAATTTTCAGACTTCTCTTAAAAAATATTTCATAAATCACGTACGAGTTATTCCATAATTCCATCACTCCAGTTATGTAGCTATTTATTGCACATCCCAAATTCCTTTTCCTTCCAGTTATGTAACTTAACTAGTTCCGGCAAAACTTGGGATGACTGACCCGCAGGCGTTTTATCATCCATGAACCTGGCTGCCTTAATGAAATCACCTACTCCTACACCTGCTCAGATATCCTCCCACGTTTTTTTCTCTCATCTCCTCGACATAAATATTTAGTAGTAATGGAGAGAGTGGGCACTCTTGCCTAACTGCTCTTTCAAATGTAGCCGACTCCAATTCTCCATCTGCTACTATCACCTGTGCCGTCTGGCACATGCAAAAGTTTCTAACTAATCGCCTATCTCTTAAGTCTGAGCCTACTTATCCTGAAACCTAGCATTTTAGGCCACTATCAATGTTTTGAAGCCTTTTAAAAGCATTCAAAATATGCGAAGAGTTCCAGGTTGTATATTTCGCTACTTTTGGATAGGTGGCTCTATGAT